>OU342736.1:350945874-352217007 GCA_910589765.1 Avena atlantica
TTAGCCGCCGACTTGGGCACCTCCAAACCTAGCCGTCGGCCTAGCACTCTTCCTCGGCGTGTCTAAACCCTAGATCGTCGGGGGACTCTCTCATACTCCACCATACTCGCTCGGCTTGAGGCGAAGCCCTGCGAGATCTCCCCTCTACTTCCGGTACCACGCCGTTGTGCTGCCGGAATCGCGAGGAGAGTGCTACAACCTCCGCTGCCTGCTGGACAAGGAGAGGAAGGTCTTCGTCGAGTACCGAACGTGTGACCGACTGCGGGAGCGCTGCCGGAACGCAGCGCCGGAAGATCGTCTACGCGATCTTGAGATCGGAAAGAGTACGACTACATCACCCACGAGAATCCGCTCTCGTTAAACACTTTGGAATCTTCGAGGGTGAGTTATTCCATCGACTCGTTGCTACAATCTAGTAGATAGATCTTGGCTTGTTTGTTTGTATGCGGTAGAAATTTTTTGTTTTCCATGCTACGAAACCTACAGTGGTATCAGAGCCGTGTCTATATGTAGATCTGTTGCACGAGTAGAAACAATGGTCATTGTGGGCGTTGATGCTTTTATTGTCGATTGCTTCTTGTGTACTTTGCATCTTGCGGTATGTTGGGATGAAGCGGCCCGGGCTAACCTTACATGACATCGTTCATGAGACTTGCTCCACGCTTGACATGCAACTTGTATTGCATAAGTGGCTTTGCGGGTGCCTGTTTCTCTAGCATAGATAGTAAGATCCAATTTACAACGGGTGATTAACAATACTAGTATCAATGTGTGGTTCATGTTCGTAAGTTAGAACGACACTTATTGAAAGCCCCAAACCACGTAAAACATGCAAAGAAAGTAGAGGCGTCTAACTTTGTTTTGCAGGGGTGTGCTGTGATGTGATATGGCCATGATTGTGATTATATTTGATGTATGCAATGTTCCTTATTGTAAGTTGGCAACCGGCAGGAGCCATATGGTTGTCTTTAATTTATGTTAAGACCCGCGTGTCTATTCAAAGTAGTTGTAATAGTTGAAGCCGGTGACGACAACCATGGAGAAGCGTCATTGACCTTGATGCAATGCCGGTGATGATGGAGATCATGTTCGTGCTTGAAGATGGAGATCGGAAGCACAAAGAAGAAAGGCCATATCATATCACATATTATGAATTGCATGTGATGTTAATCCTTTATGCATCTTGTATTGCTTAGTAACGACGGTAGCATTATAAGATGATCCCTCATGCACATGAATTTCAAGTCATAAAGTGTTCACCCTTAGTTAGCACCGTTGCTAAAGCTTGTTGTTTCGAAGCACCACGTGATGATCGGTGTGTTAGATTCCGCAAGTGTATACAACGTGAGCAAGCCAGATTTGCTCATGCGGAAACTAAGGTTTGATCTTGACGAGCCTAGCATGTACAGACATGGTCTCGGAACACGGATCACCGAAAGGTAAAGCATGAATCATATAGTAGATATGATGAACATGTCGATTGTTCGCCATTGAAACTATATCAACTCTCGTGATGATCGGTGTTGATGTGGTGGATTTGGTTCGTGTGATCACTAAAACAATGTGAGGGATATTGTTTTGAGTGGAGTTCACCTAGATTAATTTTATTATTAATTTGAACTCAATTTGTCATAAACTTAGTCTAAACTATTGCAAATATGTTGTAGATCAATGGCAGCCCCTACCATCAATTTTAATGCGTTCCTAGAGAAAGAAAAGTTGAAAAACAATGGAAGCAACTTCGCGGATTGGTTCCGCAATTTGAGGATTGTCCTCACAGCTGGTAATTTGACCTATGTGCTGGATGCACCGCTGGGTGACCCACCTGCAGCTGATGCTGCCGATGAAGTAAAGAATGTTTACCTCCTCGGAAGACTCAGTACTCCACAGTTCAGTGTGCTATCTTGTATGGTTTAGAATCGGAGCTTCAGAAAAGGTTTGAGAATTCAGACCCATATGATATTGTCGAGGATCTCAAATTGATCTTTGAGACTCATGCGGCAATTGAAAGCTATGAGGCTTCTGAAAAGTTCTTTAACTGCAAGATGGAAGAGGGCAGCTCCGTCAGTGAGCATGTGCTTAAGATGTCTGGGCACGCAAACAAACTTCAAAGCTTGGGTATAGTGATTCCTAATGCTTTGGGGATTTACCGTGTCCTCCAATCACTACCACCAAGTTACAAGAACTTTGTGATGAACTACAACATGCAAACATGAACAAGACGTTGCCAGAACTCTTTGCCATGTTGAAATCTGCAGAAGTGGAGATCAAGAAAGAGCACCAAGTGTTGTTGTCAATAAGACCACCAAATTCAAGAAAGGCAAGTCTAAGCAGAAGGGACACTTCAAGAAGGGTGGTAAGAAAGTTACCACGCCGACGAAGAAGACCAAGGCTGGACCTAAGCCTGATACTGAGTGCTTTTACTGCAAGGGAGAAGGTCACTGGAAGCGGAATTGCCCAAAGTACTTGGCGGATTTGAAGAACGGCAACATCAAGAAGAAAGTATATCTGATATACATGTTATTGATGTGTATCTCACTAGTACTCGTAGTAGTGCCTGGGTATTTGATACTGGTTCGGTTGCTCATATTTGTAACTCGAAACAGGTGCTGCAGAATAAACGGAAGCTAGCGAAGAACGAGGTGACGATGCGCGTGGGAAACGGATCAAAGGTTGATGTGATCGCGGTCGGCACGCTACCCCTTCATCTACCATCGGGATTAGTTTTATACTTAAATAATTGTTATTTGGTGCCTGCGTTGAGCATGAACATTATATCGGGATCTTGTTTATTGCGAGACGGTTACTTGTTTAAGTCCGAGAATAATGGTTGTTCGATTTATATGAGTAATATGTTTTATGCACATGCACCTTTGATAGATGGTCTATTCTTATTGAATCTCGATAGTGGAAATACACATATTAATAACATTGAGGCTAAACGTTTGAAATCGAGCGATAACGACCTATATGTGGCACTGTCGTCTTGGTCACATTGGAGTGAAGCGTATGAAGAAACTCCATTCCGATGGACTTCTTGAATCACTTGATTTCGAATCACTTGAAAGATGCGAAGCATGTCTGATGGGTAAAATGACTAAGACTCCATTTTCTGGTATGATGGAGCGAGCTACGGACTTATTGGAAATCATACATACCGATGTGTGTGGTCCAATGAGTGTAGCATCGCGCGGTGGTTATCGTTATGTTCTTACCTTCACGGATGACTTGAGTAGATATGGGTATATCTATTTCATGAAACATAAGTCCGAAACTTTCGAGAAGTTTAAGGATTTCAAAGTGAGAGAGAATCAACGTAACAAGAAGATTAAATTTCTACGTTCTGATCGTGGAGGTGAATATCTAAGTTACGAGTTTGGCGAGCATTTGAAGAAATGCGGAATACTTTCACAATTGACACCGCCGGAACACCACAGCGTAATGGTGTGTCCGAACGTCGTAATCGAACTCTCTTAGATATGGTTCGTTCTATGATGTCACTTACAGATTTACCGCTATCATTTTGGGGTTATGCATTAGAAACAGCCGCATTCACTTTAAATAGGGCACCATCTAAATCCGTTGAAACGACACCGTATGAATTATGGTTTGGGAAGAAACCTAATTGTCGTTCCTTAAAGTTTGGGGTGCGAAGCCTATGTAAAGAAGTTACAGCCGGACAAGCTTGAACCCAAAGCGGAAAAATGCGTCTTCATAGGATACCCGAAGGAAACTATTGGGTATACCTTCTATCATAGATCCGAAGGCAAAATCTTCGTTGCCAAGAATGGATCCTTTCTAGAGAAGGAATTTCTCTCGAAAGAAGTGACTGGAAGGAAAGTAGAACTCGACGAGGTTGTCGAACCTTCTCTCGAAATTGCGAGTAGCGCAGCACCGGAAGAAGTTCCTGTGGTGCCTGCACCAATTAGAGAGGAAGCTAATGATGATGATCATGAAACTTCGGTTGAAGTTGCTACAGAGCCTCGCAGGTCAACGAGAACTCGTACCACTCCAGATTGGTATGATCCCGTTATGAGTGTCATGTTGGTGGACAACACCGATGACCCTGAGACATATGAGGAAGCGATGATGAGCCCAGATTCCAATAAATGGCAAGAAGCCATGAAATCCGAGATTGGATCCATGTACGAAAACCAAGTATGGACTTTGGTGGACTTACCGGATGGCCGGAAGGCTGTCGAGAACAAATGGATTTTCAAGAAGAAAACAGATGCTGATGGTAATGTTACTGTCTATAAAGCTCGACTTGTCGCAAAAGGGTTTCGACAAATTCAAGGAGTTGACTACGATGAGACTTTCTCACCAGTAGCGAAGCTAAAGTCTGTGAGGATTATGTTAGCAATCGCTGCATATTATGATTATGAGATATGGCAGATGGATGTCAAAACAGCATTCCTCAATGGAGACATTGATGAAGAGTTGTATATGATGCAACCCAAAGGTTTTGTCGATCCTAAAGATGCTAACAAGGTATGCAAACTTCAACGGTCCATCTATGGATTGAAGCAAGCATCCCGAAGTTGGAATCAACGTTTTGATAAGGTAATCAAAAGTTTTGGTTTTATACAAACTTATGGAGAAGCTTGTATTTACAAGAAAGTGAGTGGGAGCTCTGTAGCATTCTTAATACTATATGTAGATGACATATTGTTGATTGGGAATGATGTAGACCTTCTTAATAGTGTCAAGGAATATTTGAATAATAGTTTTTCAATGAAGGATCTTGGCGAAGCAGCTTACATATTAGGCATAAAGATTTATAGAGATAGATCGAAACGCCAAATATCATTGTCACAAAGTACATATTTGGACAAAGTTCTAAAGAGGTTTGGAATGGAAGATAGCAAGAAAGGGTTCTTGCCCATGTTGCCCAATACGACCTTGAGTAAAACTCAAAGTCCGACATCGGCAGAAGATAGAGAAAGGATGAGTAAGACTCCCTATGCCTCAGCCATAGGATCTCTAATGTATGCCATGCTATGTACTAGACCCGACATTGCATATGCTGTTAGTTTAACTAGCAGATATCAAAGTGATCCAGGAGTGGATCATTGGACAGCGGTCAAAAACATCCTTAAGTACTTGAGAAGAACTAAGGATATGGTTCTTTCTTATGGAGGTGATGAACAACTCGTTGTTAATGGTTGCACCGATGCTAGTTGGAACACCGATCCGGATGATTCTAAATCACAATCTGGATACGTATTTATTTTGAATGGTGCAGCAGTTAGCTGGAGGAGTGCAAAGCAAAGCGTTGTGGCGAGATCTTCAACTGAATCGGAATACATGGCTGCTTCGGAGGCTTCACAAGAAGCGATATGGACGAAAGAGTTCATTACAGAGCTAGGTGTGGTTCCTAGTGCGCTGGACCCAATGTCTATCTATTGTGATAACATGGGTGCCATAGCCAATGCGCAAGAACCAAGGTCACACAAGAAGCTGAAGCATATCAAGCTACATTTTCACGCTATTCGAGAACATGTCCAAGATGGGGACATAAAGATTTGCAAAGTACACACAGATCTGAATGTGGCGGATCCGTTGACTAAACCTCTCCCGAGGGCAAAACATGACCAGCACCAAACTACCATGGGTGTTCGGTATATTACCATGTAATCTAGATTATATGACTCTAGTGCAAGTGGGAGACTGTTGGAGATATGCCCTAGAGGCAATAATAAATGTAGTTATTATTATATCTTTGTGTTTATGATAAATCTTTACATTCATGCTATAATAGTATTAATAAGGAAACATTAATACTTGTGTGATTTGTAAACTTAAATTGAAGTCCCTAGTAAAGCCTCTATATAATACTAGCTTGTTGGTTAATAGATGATTGTGGTTTCCCTATCATGAACATTGAGATGTTATTAACAACAAGATCATATCGTTAGGAGAATGATATGGTGTACATATTCCTATAGATAAGCATAGCATAAAGATCAAGTCATTTTAATAGTTCAATTGTTATATGCTTTCTGATACATAGTAATCTAATTCCTTTGACCATGAGATCATGCATATCACCTTTACCGGATGGATGCTTTGATGACATCAAACACCACACCGTAACTGGGTGGCTATAAAGGTGGCATTGAGTGTTCGGAAAGTATTGGTTGAAACACATGGATCAAGAGTGGGATTTGTCCATCCATATGACGGATAGATATACTCTCGGCCCTCTCGGTGAAATGTCATCCAATTAGCTTGCAGGCATGTGACTGGCTCACAAGGGATCACATATCATGGGAACGAGAAAAGAGTACTTATCGGTAACGAGGTTGAACTAGGTATGCAGAGATACCGACGATCATAACCTCGGATAAGTAAACTATCGTGAGACAAAGGGAAATTGATATCGTATGTAAGTGGTTCATTCGATCGCAAAGTAATCATAGAAATATGTGGGAGCCATATGAATTTCCAGATTCCTCTATTGGTTATTGTTCGGAGAAGTGTCTCGATCATGTCCGCATAATTCACGAACCGTAGGGAGACACACTTAAGGATTCGACGTTGTTTGAGTAGTTATGGAATGATGAGAAAGAGACCGAATGTTGTTCGGAGTCTCGAATGGGATTCGGGATATCACGAGGAGATCCGGAATGGTCCGGAGAATAAGATTCATATAAGGAAAGTCCCATTTCGGAGTTGGGGAATGGTTCCGGTGTTTTCATCGGGAATGTTCTAGAAGGTTCCGGAATGTCCGACACTCCGGGGGGGAAGGGTACATGAATGTGTTATATCAAGTTGATATGATTGCATCATGTACTCGGTGTCATCGCTGTCAAAAAATAGAGGGTTTATTCAAATCCTAGTTTGAAAAGTCAAACGGCTAGTTTGAAAGTCAAACGACAGTTTTTGGAAAGAGGAGGAGGAGTGGGAAACCGAGTTGGGAAGGAGTTCCCTCCTACAACCGGCGGCGCCCACCCAAGCCGAGTTGGGGAGGGACTCCTCTCCCTCCCCTTGGCCGTCCGGCCCCCTCCACCTATATAAGGAGGGGCAGGGCTCCCCTCTTTGACACACAACTTCCACGCCTCAAACCCTAGCAGCTCCTGCCCACCATAGCCGCCGCCGCCCCCTAGGGTTTCTCCCCTAGCCGTCGACTTGGGCACCTCCAAACCCTAGCCGCCGGCTCTAGCACCTCTTCCTCGGCGTGTCTAAACCCTAGATCGTCGGGGGACTCTCTCATACTCCACCATACTCGCTCCGGCTTGAGGCGAAGCCCTGCGAGATCTCCCCTCTACTTCCGGTACCACGCCGTTGTGCTGCCAGAATCGCGAGGAGAGTGCTACAACCTCCGCTGCCTGCTGGAACAAGGGAGAGGAAGGTCTTCGACGAGTACCGAACGTGTGACCGACTGCGGGAGCGCTGCCGGAACACAGCGCCGGAAGGATCGTCTACGCGATCTTGAGATCGAAAAGAGTACGACTACATCACCCACGAGAATCCGCTCTCTTTAAACACTTTGGAATCTTCGAGGGTGAGTTATTCCATCGACTCGTTGCTACAATCTAGTAGATAGATCTTGGCTTGTTTGTTTGTATGCGGTAGAATTTTTTTGTTTTCCATGCTACGAAACCCTACAACCACTACATATAATTTGTTATATGGTAGATGAATACACAAAACAAAGTTCTTCTAATAGAATGGTTACCTAGGACGTGTACATGACACGATCCAAAGGGTTTTGTTAATTCAAAGGATGCTAAAAAGGGCATGCAAACTTCAATGGTTGAAGTAAGCATCACGGAGTTGGAATCTTCACCGTGATGAAAAGGAGTTTTCATCAGGAGACGATGAAGATGCTTGCATTTGCAAGAAATTAAGTGGGAGCGCTGAGATATATTTTTAATACATTATGTGGATGACATCTTGTTGATTAGAAATGATGTATCTTTTATTGACAAAGGTTAAGAATTTCATTTCGATAAAATACTTAGGCAAAACCCGAATATTTAGCGTGAATGTCTATAGTGGATAGACTGTGACGCCAATATGGTTGTGCCAAACGTACATATATGAGTTATTGAAGGAGTTCAGTATAGAAACGACAAGAAACAATTCTTGTTGCATGGAGAGGAATTGGATCAAGATTCAAGTGTATCGACACTTGATAAGTGAAACAAGATTCAAGTGCTTTGACACTTGTTGAGTGAAATCACGAGAATGTTTTGATCAATCATATCATGATATGTACACATCCAGATATGTCCTATGCTCTAAGTGTTATGAGCATATACCAGAATGAATCATAAAATGATCATTGGACTATAGTAAGGATATTCTTATGATCCTTTGGAAGAACTAAGAATATATTTGTGTAGAGGTGACAAACAATTACAAATAGTTCATTGTAAAGCGTTACATTGATACTAGTTTTGTCGCAAGATACAAATTAAGTTTATCTCAATTTAAACTATGAGTGGCACAACGAAATGGAAAGGAGTTTTCATGACGGATTTGGATGTATTCCAAAGTTAAGACATTGTGACGAATACTACAACAAAAGGCTAAGTATATGACAGCTATAGTAGCAGCAAAGGAGGGAATTTGTGCCAAGTAGTTTGTTATCAAACTAAGGTGTGGTTCGCAACGGACTAACACTAAAGATATATTGTATGACAATAGTATCGACGTGTTTTAACCCCAAGGAACTAAAGGTCTCACCGAAAGACCAAATTTATACAAGAACTGGCAGTGGACGTACTTCTACGGTCTAGATATCCCTTTGGCTGGCCGAGAAGCATCGTATCCGGATTTTGTCGACGGGGCGCCGCCGAGGCCCCCACATGGAGATCACAAGCCCTCCTTCCCTCCAACGACGAGGCCTCCCGCGCTGTAAGGCAGATTGAGTGGCTCGTAGAGACGGGTCTGACCGGCTTGGACCTAGCCATGTGCTGGTTCATCATGAAGGGAATATGCCCGAGAGGCAATATTAAAGTGGTTATTATCGTATTATTTATTTATGATAAATGTTTATTTTACATGCTATGATTGTATTAATACAGAAACGTTAATACATGTGTGTTTAATAAACAAAAAGGAAGTTCCTAGTTATGCCTCTCTTATAAACTAGCTCGTTGATTAACATGATTATCAAAGTTTCCTGATCATGGACATTGGATGTTGTTAATAACGAGGTCACAACATTAGTGTAATGATGTGATGAACATTCATCCAAAGTATAGCATTACGATCAAAGTCATTGATCTTATATTGCTATAACAACTTACGAAGTGATCCTAATCCTTAGACCATGAGATCATGTCAATCACTAACACCGGAAGAGTTTATCGATGACATCAAACGTCACACCGTAACTGGGTGATTATAAAGATGGCTTCAGAACTACTAAAGTGTTATGTTGAGACCCATGGATCGAGAGTGGAATTTGTTCATCCCGATGACGGATAGATATGCTCTGAGCCCTCTCGGTGATATCACATTGATTAGCTTGCAAGCAAGTGATTTGATCACTAGAATGTTATATCACGGGAACAAGAAAAGGGTGCATGTCGGTAACGAGAGCAAACTAGGTATGGAGATACCGATGATCGAATCCCGGACATGTAATATATCGTGAAGACAAGGGATTAAGATACTAGCGTAAAAGGTTCACATGATCACAGAAGTCATCGTTGAATGTGTGGGAGTCAGTATGGATCTCCAGGTCCCGCTACTGATTATTGATCGGAGAAGGGTCTCGATCATGTCTGCATTATTCGCGAACCGTAGGGTGACACACTTAAGGGATGCCGACATCATTCGGAGCAAATGATACGCCAGAAAAAGAAAAGGAAAGCGCAGGAATTTATTTCACTAGACACCGGAACTGTTTCGGTTGAAATTGCTGAAACTGGTTCTGCATGTGAAATGGAATACTAGCAAGGGCTTTTATGTGAATGTTTGTTAATTAAAGTAATTAACAAAATTCTGAATAAATAAATAAAAGAGTTTTATTTAAATGAGAGCTTGCATTAAATTTGGTGGAAATTTAATGCATGTGAGTGGATTTTTGAGTGGAGGCTTTTTAATGGGAGTGGAGGCTTTTCATTTTGAGTGGGAGATCCACCCACATGAATGTGGAAGAGGTGGGGGCAGCCCCCATGGCTGGGCGCCATGCCCCTTGGGTGCTCCCCTCTCCCCTATAAAAGGCCCCCCTCTCCTCCTCTCAAATCACACCTCCTCGCGAAGGATCTCTCTCCCCCCTTTAGAATTTCCCCATGGTCTCGGATCAGCGAGATACATGTTCCCGGTGGCTTTTTCTGGAAGGATTTGTTGCTTCCGCTGCTTCGCTGGAGCGAGGGCGCGGAGTTTGTCGGGGTACCCGTACGTGTGTGCGATCACGGATGCACCACTGCTTTGAGGTGCTGGACTTGATCGTGCTGGACCGGCTGGACCAGATGGACTTCATCACGATCTTGAGATCGGCAAGCGTTCGTCTACATCATCCACGAGTACAACCTCGTTAACGCTATTCGGTCTTCGAGGGTATGTATTCTATGGATGTATATCCACCCGTTGCTTGTATCTAGTAGATAGATCTTGGTACTTAGTTGTTCCCATCGTAGGAAATTTTTTGTTTTCTATGCTGCGAACCCTACACCTCAGGCGGATCCAGCCTCTGCAGCACTACAAGAAGCTTATGTGCCACTACACTAAGGAAATAAAAGATACCCTCTAGATTTCCGAGGATAACTTTTCCAGTGACTCCATCAAACTCTGTCTCAAAGACATCGTTAAGGTGAAGGACCGCAAGCGTGACTTTGCCATCACCTATGACATGTTCGAGGACAACAAGTGCCCAAAGTTAAATTTTCACTTCTTTACATTGCTTTGACATATACTCCAGTTCTTCTGACTTGAATATGTTCGTCCATATAACACTTTTGATTCACTTAGCAGGTGGGGGAATTGGAGGAACCTGCATGGTTCCCCAAGTCTACGACCCCAAGATGAAGGAAGTCACTATTGTGTCCGACGACGAAGTCCTGTTGGCGCGAAAGCGGAAGAGATCCACCTCTCACGCTGTCGGCGGAGGCAACAAGAAGAAGACGGAGAGTGGAGTCTTCAAGAAATCCACCGCCTCCCTAGAGGCGGAGAAAAGAAGACTATCTGGCATCCCCTTAACCAAGGCACCATCTGTTGTGTAAGTCTCTTTTTCTCCGACATTGTCGTTTGCCTCGCTTAATCCTGTACTTATACTTTGTATGTTTCAGGAAAAAGTCTAGTTTGAGTTTGAAGAAGACCTCCAAGACAACTAGGGCTTCTAAAAACATTCGAGATATGTTTGTCCAAACTTCTCCCTCCATCGATCCTCCTACCCCTGCCGTCCAGCCATCTGCCGCACTGATACGTCCAATTTGCATCACCATTCTATATCATAATTTTCCTCTATTCATTGATATATTTCATATTAAAAGGTGATACTTATGTCTTTTCATCTGTTTTTGCATGTTGGATGATTCTTGGAGGATGAACTGCCGGAGTTAGGATTCTGATGGAAAAAGAGGTGTTTTGATGCAATTTCACGAAGATCAAAAAAATACCAGAAAAACTATGGAAAATCATATTTTCCCAAAAGACGAAGAATGCCAGAAGGGGAGGCGGAGATGGACCACAGGGGGGCCCACACCACACCCAGGCACGGGCCACCCCTAGGCCGCGCCTACAGGGTGTGTGTCCCACCTGGCCCACCTCTGGCTCCACCCTCTCGCCTATATATTCTCCTCGAAACCCTAATACACGAGGAGCGACCACAGAAAGATTCCGCCGCCTCTGCGGGGCAGAAAACAGCGAGAGAGAAAGAGCTCTCTGGCAGAAAGATTTCTGCCTTGGAAATTCCTTCCCGGAGAGGGGATATCATCGCCATCAACACCATAATCAATCTAGACTTCATCGGGATCATCATCATCATCAACCACACCATCATATCCACCAGCACCATCATCACCATTCCATCCTGCTGTAACAATCATGTTTAATACTTGCATAGTTTTTAGGGGAAACTTTCCCTGTGTTGATTAATATTGTAGTGGATGCTTGTGAGTGGAACCATTGGATTATTGTTTATGTTCAGATTGTTATCCATCACCATATCATCTTTGATCTTGATCCATATGATGTCTCGTGAGTAGTTCGTTTAGTTCTTGAGGACATGGATGAAGTCATGTTGTTAGTAGTGGATTTGTGTTGAGATATTATTCAATGGTTTAGTATTTATGTTGTGGTGCTATTCTTCTAGTGGTGTCATGTGAACATCGACTACATGATACTGTTGGAGATATGCCCAAGAGGCAATAATAAAGTAGGTTATTATCATATCTTCATACTTATGATAAATGTTTACATATCATGCTATAATTGTATTAAAAGGAAACAGTAATACTTGTGTGATTTGTAAACATAAAAGAGTCCCTAGTAAAGCCTCTTGTTAAACTAGCTTGTTGGTTAATATATGATCATGGTTTCTTGATCATGAACATAGAGATGTTATTAACAACAGGGTCATATCATTAGGAGAATGATGTGATGGACATACTCCTATAGTTAAGCGTAGCATAAAGATCAAGTCATTTAATATAGTTCATCTGCTATAAGCTTTCTGATACATAGTAACCTAATTCCTTCGACCATGAGATCATGTTAATCACCATCTCTAGAAGGATGCTTTGATGACATCAAACACCACACCGTAACTGGGTGGCTATAAAGGTGGCATTGAGTGTTCGGAAAGTATGGGTTGAGGCTCATGGATCAAGAGTGGGATTGTCCATCCATATGACGGATAGATATACTGTGGGCCCTCTCGGTGGAATGTCATCCAATTAGCTTGCAAGCATGTGACTGGCTCACAAGGGATCACATACCACGGGAACGAGAAAAGAGTACTTATCGGTAACGAGGTTGAACTAGGTATGCAGAGATACCGATGATCAAAACCTCGGATAAGTAAACTATCGTGAGACAAAGGGAAATTGGTATCGTATGTAAGTGGTTCATTCGATCGCAAAGTAATCGTAGAAATATGTGGGAGCCATATGAATTTCCAGATTCCTCTATTGGTTATTGATCGGAGAAGTGTCTCGGTCATGTCCGCATAATTCACGAACCGTAGGGAGACACACTTAAGGATTCGATGTTGTTGAGTAGTTATGGAATGATGAGTAAGAGACCGAATGTTGTTCGGAGTCTCGGATGGGATCCGGGATATCACGAGGAGATCCGAAATGGCCCGGAGAATAAGATTCATATAAGGAAAGTCCTATTTCGGAGTTGGGGAATGATTCCGGTGTTTTCACCGGGAATGTTCTAGAAGGGTCCGGAAGGTCCGGCACTCCGGAGGGGAAGGGTACATGAATGTGTCATAACAAGTTGGAATGGTTGCATCATGTACTAGGTGTCATCGCTGGGAAAAATAAAGGGATAAATCAAATCCTAGTTTGAAAAGTCAAACGCTAATTTGAAGAGTCAAACGGCAAGTTTGCTTGGTGGAGGGAGAGTAGGAAACCTACTTAGGGAGGAAGTCCTACTCCCTCCACCCGCCGGCCAAGGAGGAGGAGTTCGATGAGGACTCCCTCCTCCCAACAGCGCCTCCCTCCCACCTATAAAATGAGGGGCAGGGGTGCCCCTCTTCCCTACACCTCTCTCCTCTAAACCCTAGCCCTAGCCGCCGGCCTCCACCACGTCGCCGTCGCCCCTAGGGTTTGCCTAGCCGCCGAGTTGGGGCCCTCCCCTTGCCCTAGCCGCCGGCCTAGACCTCTCTCCTTGGTGCCTCTAAACCCTAGATCGCCAAGGCCTCTCTCATAGTCCACCATACTCGCTCCGGCTTAAGGCGAAGCCCTGCGATATCTCCCCTCTACTTCCGGTACCACGCCGTCGTGCTACCGGAATCACGAGGAGAGTACTACAACCTCCGCTGCCTGCTGGAACAAGGGAGAGGAAGGTCTTCATCGAGCACCGAACGTATGACCGACTGCGGAAGCGCTGCCGGAACATAGCGTCGGAAGGATCGTCTACGCGATCTTGAGATCAGCAAGAGTACGACTACATCACCCACGAGAATCTGCTCTCGTTAACCGCTTTGGATCTTCGAGGGTTAGTATTCTATTGACTCGTTGCTACAATCTAGTAGATAGATCTTGGCTTGATCATAGATTAGATCTTGATTGTGTGTTCATGCGGTAAAATTTTTTTTTCATGCTACGAACCCCTACAGTGGTATCAGAGCCGTGTCTATATGTAGATCTGTTGCACGAGTAGAACACAATGGTCATTGTGGGCGTTGATGCTTTTGTTGTCGATTGCTTCTTGTGTACTTTGCATCTTGTGGGATGGAGGGATGAAGCGGCCCGGGCTAACCTTACATGACATCGTTCATGAGACTTGCTCCACGCTTGACATGCAACTTGTATTGCATAAGTGGCTTTGCGGGTGCCTGTTTCTCCCAACATAGTTAAGATTCAATTTACAACAGGTGATTGACAATACTAGTATCAATGTTGTGGTTCTTATTCGTAAGTTAGAGAGACACTTATTGCAAGCCCCAAACCACGTGAATATGCAAAGAAAATTAGAGGCGTCTAACTTTGTTTTGCAGGGGTGTGCTGTGATGTGATATGGCCATGATTGTAATTATATTTGATGTATGCAATGTTCCTTATTGTAAGTTGGCAACCGGCAGGAGCCATATGGTTGTCTTTAAATTCTATTAAGACCCGCGTGTCTATTCAAAGTAGTTGTAATAGTTGAAGTTGGTGGACGACAACCATGGAGAGGCGTCATTGACCTTGATGCAATGCCGGTGATGATGGAGATCATGTTCGTGCTTGAAAATGGAGATCGGAAGCACAAGAAGAAAGGCCATATCATATCACATATTATGAATTGCATGTGATGTTAATCCTTTTATGCATATTGTATTGTTTAGTTCACGACGGTAGTATTATAAGATGATCCCTCAAGCACACAATTTCATGTTTTAAAGTGTTCATGCTTAGTAAGCACCGTTGCTAAAGCTCGTTGTTTCGAAGCACCACGTGATGATCGGGTGTGTTAGATTCTGCGAGTGTATACAACGTGAGGAAGCCAGATTTGCTCATGCGGAAGCTAAGGTTTGATCTTGATGAGCCTAGCATGTACAGACATGGTCTCGGAACACGGATCACCGAAAGGTAAAACATGAGTCATATAGTAGATATGATGAACATGTTGATTGTTCGCCATTGAAGCTACATCAACTCTCGTGATGATCGGTTTTGATGTGGTGGATTTGGTTCGTGTGATCACTAAAACAATGTGAGGGATATTGTTTTGAGTGGGAGTTCAACGGCAATATGATTAAAAGTTGAACACTATTTATCATAAATTAAATCAAAGTGAATTTGCATAATTGTTGTAGTCATTGGCATCCATTTACCACCTTGTGCTTAGAACTATAGAATTCTGGTTAGTTACTTTACGAAATGGTATCGTATTGTTTTGAAGTGTTAATCTAAAGTTTGAAAGTCCTATTGCAAACTTTTAGTAAGTTCCGGTTACTCCATGAAGTTTAATAACTGGTATTAAATCGAGAGTGAAAATTCCAAGAGTTAGTGTATGAGTATCATGTTTGTCTCCATGATTCTTGATATTCAAAGAATTGTCTTAATATCAAGGTTATCTAGGATCTGAAAGAGTTGTTTCAGAAACCATGATGTGTGGAAGATATTGTGATATCTGAAACGAAATTTTGGTTCTAACATGATAGAGTATAATATGGCAAAAGTCATGTTCTCATATTTGACGAGAATTTGCAAAAGGTTGGAGACACTAGTTGTCCTAATCCACCAAAAGGTTTTGGAGAGAACATTATACTCGCGATTCAGCGTTATAAGCTAAAAGTAGCTTGATCATGGATAATTCCATGATAAGGGTGAATATTTGATGTAGGTAAAATGTTTACTACACCAAGAGATTACTAAAGAATGGAATTTGAAAGCACACCAAACATTTGATGATGGTGATCTACTTCAAAGTGCAAGTCCAAAGACATTGGTATTTAATTATACACGCTTTGGACTATGTGTCATATGTATGACTCCACTATTGATGTTGATAGATTCTTTCAAACAGAAAAGGAAATACTGAAAGAGAATCTCATAAATATATGGCAGAAAAGAAAAGACTAGAATTGTTCAGTTTAAGTATATAGATGATATACATGTTATGGCTATATTCTTTGCTTATTAAACAATGTGGTTCTTAAGTATTTGATACTGAATTTGTTGGTGTGAATCGTCATACGAAACAACACATTTCATGAACTACAATGGCCTAAGTAACTAGCAAAATAATATGTGATGATGTTCATCGAGAACAAATAAAGGGTTATTGTGTTGCTCGTTAAACATCAAAGCTTGCCTTCAATATTTGTTTTATCAGGTATTATGAGAACAAAAGGGTTGTTCAAATAATTGCCGTAATCCATAAAAGATGGATGATTCACAAATCTCATTGGAGAAATCACATCCATAAAACTAGTGCTAAAAATGTCGAAAGACAAATTGATTGAAATATCACTTAGGAAGTGACATCGCCGTTTAAATTATATTGGAAAGAAAACATGAAGAAACTCCATGTGGATGGAATTTTGGAGTCTTTTGATTTTTGATCAAATGATGCTTGTGAAACTTTCCTAGAGATAATTAAAACTTCGTTCATAGGCCAAAAGGGAACGAATGACTAGCTTATTGGAACTTCTACATATTGTTGTACGAAGTCCATTATGTGTAGTCAAGAGCGATGGATTTCAACTTCATATGCTTTCTTCAAAAATTTGAGTGAAGATATGAATATTTACTTAATAAGGATGAAGTATGAAACATTTGAAAAGTTCAAAGACTTTCAAGATGAAGTGCAAAATCATTGTAACAAGAATATAAATAGTTTATGATAAGATCATAAAGGAAGATATTTGAGTTACAAGTTTAGCATAATACCTAAGGTTTAATGAATCGTTCCGTGGATTTGCATGTCCCGAAACACCATAAGAGTATGGAGCGTTCGAGATATGTAATTAAACCTTGTTTGACATGGTAAGATCGAAGGTGTAATTCATAAAACTGCCATTATATTTTAAAGATTAAAAGCTTTAGAGACTACCGTTTTTCCACTGAAAATATCTCCATCATAATCCGTTGAAATGACACCATATAAAGTTATGGTTTGGGATAAAACCCAAGTTGTCCTTTCTTAAACATTGGTATGCTATGCATAAGAAATATGTTTGCAACCAAAGTCGGATGAACCTGTCTTTGTATGTTACTTCGAATAACTGTAAGTAATCCTCCATAACATTGGAGACAAAAGTGTTTGTCACTTAGAACGTCAAGTTTCTCTGAGAAGGAATTTTCCGTGAAAAGTTAAGTGGGAGGACAATATAACTTTGACAAGGTTAAAAGAACCTTAGCTATATATGATCAAAGTTGCACAACACCGAAAAGTGTTCCGGAGGCAGCAACAATGCTCCTGGCTCACATGCCTCAAAGGTTGTGGTTATGAAGGTCAAAGTTTCTATTGAAACAAGTAGGTCGGGTAAACAATCAAATACCAAGATTTGAGATTTAAATCATTATTTGACAATAATGATCTGACTACATGCAAAGAAGCGATGATGGGCCCTGACTCCGTCAAATGGCTTGAAGCCATAAAATCCGTGATAGTTTCATATACGAGAGATCAAGCTTTGAACTTGAAAGACCCTCTGGAAAGGTGCAAGACCTTACAGTCGTATTTGGATCTGTAAAGAAATAGACATGGATGTTTCACATCTATGAAATTATCGACATGTCGGGAAAGAATTCATGACAATGGTCAAAGAGTTGACTATGACAAGATCTGATCTTTCATTAAGCGATATTTAGTCTAGACGGATTAATGAAGCAACCACGACATATAATTTTGTTATATGTTGAATAAACAAAACAAGTTCTTCTAATAGAATGGTTACCTAGGACGTGTGCATGACACGGTCCAAAGGGTTTTGTTAATTCAAAGGATGCTAAAAGCATATGCAAACTTCAATGGTTGAAGTAAGCATCGCGGAGTTGGAATCTTCACTATGATGAAACTGTTAAAAGAGTTTAATTTCATCGGAGACGATGAAGATGCTTGCATTTGCAAGAAATTAAGTGGGAGCGCTAAGACATGTTTCTAATACATTATGTGGAAGACATATTGTTGATTGCAAATGATGTATTTTTTATTAACACAAGAGAAGAATTTCATCTCGATGAAAGACTTAGGCAAAACCCAAATATTTGGCATCAACAGATGCTAATATGGTTGTGCCGAAAGTACATAGATGATATATTGAATGAGTTCAATATAGAAACTACAAGAAAGGTTCTTGTCGCACAGAAAGGATTGAATGAGTTCAATATTGATGATATATTCAAGTGTATTGACACTTGGTAAGTGAAACAAAGATTCAAGTATAGATTGATACTTGATGTATGAAATCACAAAGAGTATTTATATCAATCATGTTGTGATATGTACAAATCCAGATATGTCCTATGCTCTAAATATTATGAGCATATACCAGAATGATTCATAAGATGATCATTGGACGATAGTAAGGATATTCTTATGATCTTTTGGAAGAACTAAGAGTATATTATTTTGTAGAAGTGGCAAATAGATGGTTAGTTCATTGTAAATGAATTACATTGATACTAGTTTTGTCACAAGATACAAATTAAGTTTATCTCATTCTGAACTAAGGGTGGCACAATGTAATGGAAAGTAAGTTCCATAATGGATTTGGATGAGTTCCAAAGTTAAGACATTGTGACAGATACTACAACAAAATGCTGAGTATATGACTGCTATTATAGCAGCTAAAGAGGGCATTTGTGTCAAGTAGTTTGTTATCAAACTAGGTGTAGTTCACCGCGGGATAATACTATGAAGATATATTGTACGACAATATTATCAACATATTTTAACCCCAAAGAACTAAAGGTCTCACCAAAGGACCAAATTTATACAAAGCCATCTCATTAGAGAATGAGTGATGCGTAGAGACGTAAAGACATGCAATTACACACGGACCTGGAAGTGTCAGATCCGGAGATCAGTTGACCACTAGCAAACGTGTACTTACAACACCGGAAAGCCATAGGTGTTGAATACACAAAGGTTTGAAACTAGATTATTGAATCTAGTGCAAGTGGGAGACCGTTGGAGATATGCCCAAGAGGCAATAATAAAGTAGGTTATTATCATATCTTCATACTTATGATAAATGTTTACATACCATGCTACAATTGTATTAAAAGGAAACAATAATACTTGTGTGATTTGTAAACATAAAAGAGTCCATAGTAAAGCCTCTTGTTAAACTAGCTTGTTGGTTAATATATGATCATGGTTTCTTGATCATGAACATAGATATGTTATTAACAACAGGGTCATATCATTAGGAGAATGATGTGACGGGCATACTCCTATAGTTAAGCGTAGCATAAAGATCAAGTCATTTAATATAGTTCATCTGATATAAGCTTTCTGATACATAGTAACCTAATTCCTTCGACCATGAGATCATGTTAGTCACCATCTCTAGAAGGATGCTTTGATGACATCAAACACCACACCGTAACTGGGTGGCTATAAAGGTGGCATTGAGTGTTCGGAAAGTATGGGTTGAGGCTCATGGATCAAGAGTGGGATTGTCCATCCATATGACGGATAGATATACTATGGGCCCTCTCGGTGGAATGTCATCCAATTAGCTTGCAAGCATGTGACTGGCTCACAAGGGATCACATACCACGGGAACGAGAAAAGAGTACTTATCGATAACGAGGTTGAACTAGGTATGCAGAGATACCGACGATCAAAACCTCGGATAAGTAAACTATCGTGAGACAAAGGGAAATTGGTATCGTATGTAAGTGGTTCATTCGATCGCAAAGTAATCGTAGAAATATGTGGGAGCCATATGAATTTCCAGATTCCTCTATTGGTTATTGATCGGAGAAGTGTCTCGGTCATGTTCGCATAATTCACGAACCGTAGGGAGACAAACTTAAGGATTCAATGTTGTTGAGTAGTTATGGAATGATGAGTAAGAGACCGAATGTTGTTCGGAGTCTCGGATGGGATCCGGGATATCACGAGGAGATCCGGAATGGTCTGGAGAATAAGATTCATATAAGGAAAGTCCTATTTCGGAGTTGGGGAATGATTCCGGTGTTTTCACCGGGAATGTTCTAGAAGGGTCCGGAATGTCCGGCACTCCGGAGGGGAAGGGTACATGAATGTTTGATAACAAGTTGGAATGGTTGCATCATGTACTAGGTGTCATCGCTGGGCAAAATAAAGGGATAAATCAAATCCTAGTTTGAAAAGTCAAACGCCAATTTGAAAAGTCAAATGGCAAGTTGGCTTGGTGGAGGGAGAGTAGGAAACCTACTTAGGGAGAAAGTCCTACTCCCTCCACCCGCCGGCCAAGGAGGAGGAGTTGGAGGAGGACTCCCTCCTCCCAACCGCGCCTCCCTCCCACCTATAAAAGGAGGGGCAGGGGTGCCCCTCTTCCCTACACCGCTCTCCTCTAAACCCTAGCCCTAGCCGTCGGCCTCCACCAAGTCACCGCCGCCCCTAGGGTTTGCCTAGCCGCCGAGTTGGGGCCCTCCCCTTGCCCTAGACGCCGGCCTAGCCCTCTCTCCTTGGTGCCTCTAAACCCTATATCGCCAAGGTCTCTCTCATAGTCCACCATACTCGCTCCGGCTTAAGGCGAAGCCCTGCGAGATCTCCCCTCTACTTCCGGTACCACGTCGTCGTGCTGCCAGAATCACAAGGAGAGTTCTACAACCTCCGCTGCCTGCTGGAACAAGGGAGAGGAAGGTCTTCATCGAGTACCGAACGTGTGACCGACTACGGAAGCGCTGCCGGAACGCAGCGCCGGAAGGATCGTCTACGCGATACTGAGATCGGCAAGAGTACGACTACATCACCCACAAGAATCTGCTCTCGTTAACCGCTTTGGATCTTCGAGGGTTAGTATTCTATTGACTCGTTGCTACAATCTAGTAGATAGATCTTGGCTTGATCTTAGATTAGATCTTGATTTTGTGTTCATGCGGTAGAATTTTTTTGTTTTCCATGCTACGAACCCCTACAGATACTTCACCATTTATGGGCCTAGGGGAATGCATTGTGTATTTGGCTACTAATTGTGGGGTTTCCGGAGTGACAAAAACCTGAACCCCCGTTAGGACACCATTTCACAAGGGAGCGTAGGATCTCAGAGTTTAAGGCTGTGGTTAGGTTTATATCTTAATTGCTTTCATGTAGTTGCGGATGCTTGCAGGGGTTTAATCACAAGTATGTATTAGTCCAAGTAAGGTCAGTACATTAGCATAGGTTCACCCACACAACACTTACAAAACCAAAGAAGACTACTCAGCTATTTGAAGTGAAAGCACTTGACAGAATTTCCATGTGTCCTCGAGAACGTTTGGTCCTTATAACTATTTCCACCGGCTTGTACTTCGCTAAGAAAGGATTAGGCCACTTGCTACAATTGTTCGTTCTCTTTATTACTTGCACTTTATTTCTTTGCTTTACCAGAAAACCCCTAAAAATCCGTCTGCTAAGTATTTACAGAGATTTCCTGCTCCATACCAGTAGTCAACACCTTCTGCTCCTCGTTGGGATCGACACTCCTATTTATCGAAAGTACTATGATACACCCCCTATACTTGTGGTTCATCACACACCTGTTGGATCTCCGAATATGGCAGCATATGATCCTTCCATCATGGAAGTGGACAACACTCCTTCGTAGGAGGTCCTAGATGTTGTGTTATTGATCCTTGTTTTCGGTGATCAGGCGACGCAACAAAGCACCTCTTCCAAAGTGGCTAAAGCTCCAGCTAAGGATGCCATCAAAAGTGGTAAGGAGTTGATGGTGGAAGGCGGATCTGCGGCGACGACGAGCCAGGCGGAGGCCCTTAAGCTTATAAGCCCGACGCTTACACCGAGGGCTTCTACCACGGCTCCTGGTGCAGCGCCGACTTCTCCAACATGCGGCATTGAGGAGCTTCTTAAGCAGGCAGAAATCCTCCGACCAATAAGATGGATAATGTTCAATGTTATGGTTCTAGATACCGGTTGTGTTCCGTGCAGAGATTTTTTTAGCCAAAAAAATTATTTGCGCTCATGACTTTATCTCTCAAGACAACCAAGCCTGTCATACCTAGGGGATTCCGACGCATCTCAAAATGACATGTATTACAGAACGGTGCTACACTTGGGAGAACACTAAGTATTTGATAATTTTTGTGAAGGATTGCCCTATTTGAACGACTATCACAAACAAAGTCCATAGAAAAAATATTAATGCATTACAAGAAATTCAAAATATTACGTGATATGATATAGTGCTTCTTCCTTGCGTCGAAACATCTTCAACGTCTTTATCCATTAAGGCATATCACCAAGGTCCAAGGCACTGGATCATCATATTCATGTCGATGCAAGAACAAGACTATTTGCTATCTCATAGCTAAATAATTTAAAATTACATCATATGAACATGGACTCGCATGTCCCGAATGACAACCACATGGCTCCAGCCATTATTCCTTAATTATGTATATCATATCAAACAAAATTTTGAATAATGAAACTATACCACATCACATGCATCCCCTATAAAAACGATTTAGATGCCTCTAATAATTCCTTGCTAGTTTTACTTGGCTTTCTATAACAACCTAGGGGAAAATCAATTAGGAAAGGGTTAGTTTACTTAGTTTAAAATTTTCAAGAGCTTTCTCTTGAATTTGGCTCTAGTGAGGTTGAACAACCAAATTTTCACTAGGAATTGAACCAATATTCAAGATTTGAAAAGTTTCCATGAATTCAAAATTGAGGTTTGACCTTAGTCAAACTTGAATTCAACCTCAAACCAACACACATATATGAATATATAAAAAATAAAACACCACCAACACACCATAATATATGATAGAACGCAAACTAGAGGATAATTGGATTAAGAAGCCAACTTTATTCATATAATCTTGCACAACGATCAGCACATTGTGAGGATTATAAGATGAAGTTGAAACCCTAGTACAAATGTAACATCCCAGCATTTAGGAACCAACGAGGCGTAGCTTTAGGAATTTGTGAAATTGCATGCATTCATATGTAAAAATGTGGGTAAATTTTCGCCAAATAAAAACTTTAAGTGATCAAAGTTTCTTTCGTTCTTTGAGATTAGGTATAGTCTTGGAGAATGATTGTTATAAACTTTGACATGATCTTTGTGGATTAGTGTGTTTTGGGAAATGAAATTTGAATTCAAACTTGAGTGTTGGATTTATAATTCAAAAGGATTTAGAATTATGTTTGAGTATTTTGATTTAGTCAAGACTTGATAATTAGTAGCTCAAACTTTAAATAAATAACATAATCAAGAAAAAGAGTATTTATTCCATAATTTTATTCAATAAATAAGTTACAAAATGTAACTTATGAAAATGATCCAGAATCTTTACAATAGTAATTAAATAAAAGAAGACCCTTTATATATATTGAGTAATAGTACAATCTTTATTACAAAAGAATAAAATAAAGATTACAAAAGAATAAAAGAAATATTACAAGAGACCATTCTATAATGAAAAAGAAAACCTAATCTAAAGTCTTGAATCTCCAAGTTTTGTACCTGCAAAACAAAACACAAACTAAAAGAAAGAAAATAAAAGGTTAAGATATTTCTTTTACTCTCGGTATTGACAGTGAGTTGCACTGTTCAAATTTTCATCATTGAGTAATTTAAGGGGCAAGTTTCACCAATATGAAAGAACTATATCTTTCATAATTTTAAGCCATAAGTTAAATAACTCCAAACAGCAAGAAGGGGCAAGTTTCACCAAGCAGTTAAGTGGTAATCAGATAAAAAGGTAACCTTCAGCCCTGAACATATCCACAAGGTGTGCAGCATGCACACAAGAAGCACACACACCAAACTGCATGGTGTGTGCTGTCAGCACAACATCAACAGGTCCAACAAACAAAAACTGCTCAGCACAGCCATGGGAAGCAACCCCAACACCATTCCCTGTTTCATACACATCAAGCACAATAGCCAAACAAACGCAAACGAGATCACACCAACCACACCTTTGATCATCTCACCAAGATGGTGACATAAGGAGGGGGTAGATCAGGTGGATAGCAAGAACAAGGTCAAGCCACTAGGACCAGGAGGTGGAGAGCTAGATCAAGGACAAGTCCAGGAGCTAGAAGTATCAGGAGGAGCACCAGATCAAGCTAGCCACACAACCAGCAAGATCAAGCCACAAGATCAACAACTTGCAACCCCAACAACACCCAAGTGTGGTGAGTAGAAAAGACCATCACATGATTTATCTGTCTAAGATAGAAAACATTCATGAGTTGTCTCATACTCAAATTCTCAGAAAAACACCCAAGTGGGGTGAGTCCATCATTGAAAATTTTCAAACACCAAAAGCAATCAAAAAACTATATAGATACAACTAGGATCTCAGGACAACCTCATTAATCCTAGCTATCAAGCTATATTTAAAATTCCAAGAATGAATATAGCCAAGATCTGAACTTCTAGGCACACCTCTTAAACAGGAGTAGCACCTTATAATTCCTACATCTTATGGATCTATATAACTTAATAAGCCTACAAATCATTTTCCCAATATTGAATCAAGAATCAGTAGCTGTTATCACTACCAGAACCAATCCATGAGGAACAACAAGATAAGGGCCTAGCCCCTAAACCTCAGACCAACATCATAGGTTTTAGAGATTCAAGGAAAGAAGTTTCCACTTATCTCTGATGCCAAGTTAATCTTAAGCTTGAACAAAACCAAGCCAAGTAATAGAACCTAGTCTTGTGTGCCATATTAGGATGGTGTCACAAGAACAGTTTCTAAACTAAGCAGGTTAAGCATTCAACTGTCATAGATACACTCATAGCCAACTATAAATCATTTTCCTGATACTAATCACAAGAATCATTTCCAAGAATATACATATACATAACATCACTGTAAGAGACCATTTGATCTCAAACTGTATATGAATCTATAAGCCAACAACGACATATACAGTGATTTCATCACTCAAAAGCACTGTCAATAACCAAGTAATGACAGTGGTGAGCTCTCAAACCCCTAGAATCTCCAAGTAATGATTCCAGAGCAACCTTATCATCCGAACCATATCAAACTAAACAATGGAATCAATCTGATAAGCCACTAGCATCATCAAAGCTAACCATAAGCAGTAATCCATAGCAAATAACCACTCATCATGCTTAGGGATCATTAATACATGATCCAAATCATCATATATTCAATCAATAGAGGGATATGAACCCTAAGCAGAACAAACAATCCTAATCAGGACATGACCACTAGCCAGGAGGGGACACCACCAACACATCGCATAGGGTGGCCTAGCACAGAGGACACGAGGGGAAGAAAAGAACAACTTACTGACGGTTGCCGCTAGGGGCGAGAAGAGGAAGCAGAGGTCGTCGACGAGCACGGCGGCACGGGAAGCACCCCAAGGGGTGCTGCAACCCACACCATGCCGAGGCGGCGACCACAACCATGCCTGAAGGCGAGGAACACCACCACAGCTCACGGGAGCAGCGACGGCGACAACACCAGCACCACCCCAAACCTAGGGTTCGGGACGGAGCCGATCTGGCCACAGGAGGGCTCCAGGTCCGAATAGAGTTGGACAGGAAGGTGGAGTGGGGTCGACAAGCACCCTATACATCACGGCGGTGGTCGGGGAGGTCCACGGCGGCGTGAATCACCAGCGGTGGCACCGCCGACCACAGGGTCGGGGGAGGAGACGAGAGAGTGACCGAGAGAGCATGGGCTAGATGGGCCAGAACCCCTTCGAGGTGTCGTTTTGGTTCTGCCCTATTGGGCCATAAGGGCCCAATAAACCAACACAGGCAGCCCATTTACCTAAAGGCAGTTTTTTAATAATTAAGAAAAGACCAAAATGCCCCTGAATTTAAATAAATTCCAGAAAACAAAATAAAAATCCAAAAATTATAAATAAAATATTTTTGTATTCACAATAATCCAAACTATCCAAATAAATTAACAAATAAAATTTTAGACATATAATTTTTATTAAGAATTTTGTAATATATATTCCTTATGGATTTTTATAAAATTATTGAAAGATGATAAAAATAAATAAAAATCACTTTCATTATATATTAATATTGTAGTATTTTAGAAAAAAATACTAAACAAATATTTAATATCAATTTTTGGTATTTATATGTTAATTCTTAAAGGAATTATTAAATAAATAAAATTCAAATAAAATGAAATAAAATAAAAGAATACAATATTCAATAAATATTAAAAAATAATATTTATAAATTCTTTATTATTAAAATGAATTATATAATTTAGATAATGGGGGAGAATACACACAAAGCTAAATAATGCATTATATTACTTTGCACAATCATTTTGCTTCTTTAAATATTGTCCTTACCGGGCAATAATGATGGTTTTGTAGACATAGAAGCTCAAGGTCCAGTGCAAGCATCCGACTTCACTACCTTGCAATCACAAGGCAAGTTCATCACTTGCTCATGTCCTTTGAAGATTCATTATCAAAGTAATTGCAAATTGTGTGTTATCATATATATATATATATATATATATACTGCAATGAAAGAAAATAGTATTTTCACAAATAAAGAAATTTTAGATATCATCCTAAGTGATGATATGATGGAGCAATAGAACTTAGGGTTCTATTTGCAATAAGTGATGATCAATTAGGGACTTAATAACCCATGACATCAGTGATTCTAGCGCCGTATATCACGTGTTAGCCATGAGATTTGGAATAGGACAGAGAAGTCAGCTGTATCTTCTTCCTCTCGCATGTAGCCGGATGTGCAGGTCGTAGCTGTTATCACTCGTAGCGTGCATATTAATTGGTAATTCATAGAGGATATGCATCATATGGGTGGGAACCCTCAATGTCCCACGATAGTTCTGGCATCTAACGGTCTATATAAACCATTGCCGTAATTCAATATGTGGGCATGGTATACAACAAGGAGGCATGCGAGGTCGCGAAGGGGGCAGGGATTGGATTGGATCACCTACTAGGCCCCACATCATGGAATTGTGGACGGGAAAGTACGCCCGGTTGTGCAACAAGGAGTTGATCTGTCATGGGTAAAGTAACGCACCTCTGCAGAATGTAAGAAATGTAACTTGTTACTCCATGTTCCGGGAAGGAGCTACGAACGTGGCAGGAAAGGAACTCCATGAAAGTTTTGGTCAACCTGTGAAGGCTAATGGTCATAGATTTTATAATAAAATCAATCTTTGAAGAAAGATTTACAAAAACTGCATAGTACCAAAGACTTATAGTCTGAGGTGGTAGTTAGAGCATCAAACTAACCACCTTGCATATAATGAACTTTCTTGGTAACGCTGTTACTCACCCTTTTCTTTGATCCCTTGCTTAGACTCTGAGGATCCCGAAGATACGCCAATGTATGCAGCCGAATGCCCAGAAGATGTGTTCTACGAGGAGCCTGACCTGTCAGGAGGTGTTGAAGGAGTGGATTACGAAATCCGCTATGGTGTCGATGACAACGAGTCCAACTAAGTATCCTAGTTAGTAGTAACCGACGGAGCCGAGCAGCATGAACCATATAGAATAAGCTGCTGATCTCAACTCCCAGTTGGAGTTGCTACTTTTGAATTCCGCTGAAACACTTTATATTTTGGTTTGTAAGTTGAATCTTTCTGAAGTCTTGAACTTCCGGTATTGTAATAATAATAATGTGTGAATATTTGTAATATGGACCCGCAATGTTTCTGTTGTACCACTCCGAGGGATGTGATATTTACAAAACGGTGTTCTGTGGATGTCATGTCAACGACTATAGTATACTACACATGCAGTGGTATGCTGTGTCACCGCAACAAACTACTAACAGAAAGAAAAACTGCCTAAAACCTATCTAAATTCTTTTCCGCACTTGATCATCTGCAAACCTGTAAACATCACATCAAAGAAATTTGTTAGTGTTAAAATGCTGGATTCACACGAGTGAATCCATTTTAGTGTATAATCCATAATCAAGATTCAGGAACTAGTATTGAACCTTAGCAACTAGAGGTAGCAAATCCTAGAACCACCCAAGACTATATATAAGTGAAAACCAAACTCCCAATACCAACTTAAATTTGATCCACTACCCACAATAGTTAATAGCAGCAAGAGCAAACTCATGAAAACGATACGAGTCCAAATACTAAGAATAGTACCCAAATCCATCTTGTTCAAGTAGCAAAAGTAAACCAATAGGAATGTTCCTAGATCAAATAGCAATAGATTAACCCAAAGTTTTCCTCAAATCATGGATTATGTGAAGAACATATCAAACCCAAAAACTCGAAATCAAGCTAAAAGTCATCCAATACGAATGAAAGGTAAGTACTTTCCGCACACGGATTTCATGCACGCAACTAAGGGAAAACATTCATCTCATCCTTGGCGTGCGATAATGAGTGGTCATAGAGCATTAGAGTTGGGTTTGATAAAAAAGGGTTGGATCAGGAACATCTATTAACATATGGAATGATAATTGGATACCATCAAACCTTTCCTTGTGCCCAATTTGGAGACCTGAAGATACCAATTTGAATAAAGTTGCGGAACTGATACATCTAGACAATAAAACTTGGAAGGAGGATCTGATTAGGAACACTTTCTTACCGACAAATGCGGATGCTATTATTTGAATCCAACTTGGCCAACAGGAGGACGATGTTATTGCTTGGGACTTTGAGAAACATGGTATGTACTTTGTTCGACCAGCTTATCACCGTCTAACATCTATTGATGAGGCTCCCGATTATGCCTCAACATCAAGAGGTCATGATCACCCAATGTGGCATAAATGTTGGAAACTCAAGATGACACCAAAGGTTAGGCATTTTTGGTGGCGTTCCTTGCATGGTTTTATTCCGACCATGGGTATTATAAAACGACACCACATTGAACGAAATGGAAACTGCGCCTTGTGTGGAGATAGCGAGGAAACCATCTTTCATGCGTTATTTTCTTGCCCGAGAGTCAGTGCCGTTTGGTCAACTCTGAAGGGGGCTACAGGTGTAAAACTCCCTCACTTGCATCATATTACTTGGGCCTCTGACATCTTGGATGGAAAGCTATGTAACTCTTTTGAAGCAGCTATCATTGCAGCTGGAGCCTACTCCATATGGACGAGTAGATGTAGAGCCAAGAGAGGAGAAACCTTTCTTTCCCCACGTCGTACAATGGTGTGGGTGAGTGTGGTTGTACATGAAACATGCTTTCAGAATAGGCCGATACCTCTTTCATCATCAACATCTGTTTGTTGGAGGCTGTCGACATGTATGACAATCAAGATCAATGCAGATGCTTCTTTCAATCCTGTTTTGGCCTCAGGCGTCAGGTGCCGTTGCTCGCGATTCAAATGGTCGGTTTATCCCTGCAACGTGTGGAAGATATGATGCTCTGCCTAATGCTTTAACCGATGAAGCTAACGCATGCAGAGATGGGGTGGAACTTGCTGTTAGCCTACGAAGGAACAATATAAACCTGGAGACCGATTGCTTGAACTTTGTCAACCTATGGAAAATAAGGGGCAATCAACGTTCTGATATCATGGGAGTTATTCACCAGATCGAGACACTCAGCAAACAATTTGATACGTTTTCTATCAACTATGTTCCAAGGAAAGCTAATAATGCTGCTCATTTATGTGCTATGCAATCGAATAGTGTAACCTGTAGCAACATCTGGCTAGATTGGGTTCCTGCTTTTCTTACTAAATGTATTGACAATGAATGTAATCTGTTAAGTGAGAATAAATAAAGGATGACAGGTTTTATTCTAAAAAAAACATACCGAAAGACGACCTTTATGAACAAGGACAACCGACATCGTCATAGTAAAATGACAAAGTAATATGACAACAACAACGATATACCAACAACTAAATAATGACGTTTATCTTTTAATAGATCGTTTGGCTTGGGTCGGTTTAGCATTCTTGTTAAGCTTAACAATATGTCATCATTCTTAAATGGTATCCTCGTTACATTAACTATATTACATGATATAGGCAACTTGACTATCTTTGAGAATGAACTAGTCATGCACATGGGACCGGAAAACACTTTATTGGTGTTTACTCTGAGGTTTCCTGTGATAGTCATAATTAACACCAATAAAAAGGAACAACAATAAACAGCTTATTCGTCTCTGCAGCAAAATTTGAATCTAATCGCGTTGTACGGTTAGTTAAATAGTACTACACGACCTGGTAAGAGGAGTGTGGTTGAGGCCTCCCATGGTCTACTTTTCTAACTGATCCCGAAGTTGATACCTTGGGGCATGGGTCCGACGAATCCCCACACGAGCCAGTGCTACGGCGTGGTGAGACCGTAGCAGCACTTAATAATCCTACTCCTTAATAAATACTCCTCCTCCTCCTACTAGTACGTCTGATCCTGTGCCCGCACAAATACGCCACGCGGCGTACTAGTACTCCAACATAATCCTCGCACTATTGAAGAGGAGGAGGAAAGATGCAACGCAATTAGAGAGGAGAGAGATGGAGGAGAGGCGGCAGGGGCATCAGTAGCGAGCAGTAGTAGCAGCGGTGGTGCCGGCTGGTCCATCCTCCCGTCCGTCACACATCACACACGCACCGGGAGCCATTGCCATCAATGCCCCGTCCCCTCCTCCCACCCCCGCATTCAATGCACATCTTGTCCTCATGCCTTCCCTTTCCAACACCTTAATTAATGGCGCCCATACGTGCCTCCAAAACACCCCCTGTTTCCCCTCCCTCCCCCATTTATCTTCCCACCCCACCCCCCCTCTCCTCCGCCTCCTCCCTCCTCCCGCGGCCTCCGTTTGGTTGTTGCACGCGCGCCTACCCCCCCTGTTCCTTCCTCTAGATCTTCCTTCTCCCTACCAGCCGCCTTGACTCTGTTCTCCTTTCGTCTCTCGCGCCGCTGCTGCTGTTCCTGTTCGACCCTGAGCGAGCGAGCGAGCAGGTTGTATGCTGCCGCGCTCATAGATGGTTGCCGAGGCGGTGGGGTTCATGTCGCGGGCGGCGGACGGCGGGATGGCCGCGGAGCTCGTCACGCGGGACTTCCTCGGCGGGTGCGCCGCCGCCGGGGACGACGCCAGGGACGCGGCCGCCGCCAGGCACGACAACGTCGCCCTGGTACGAACCGCTACCCACGACTCCTCCTCTGTTTGTTCAGCTTTCGTCTTCCCTGCTCAATTGGGGTTTGACCGCCCGTGATTAATTATGACTTTCTGGGAGCCCCATCGATTAATTTCCGTTTCTGTTCACGTGGAGTTAATTCATTCGGTCAAGAAATCCGATCGAGTTTGTCAATTGTCTCTGTATCAGAGACGACCGCGAGAGGTTTAAAAAATCAGCATAATCTAATAGACTAGGTTGGTACTAGAAAAATATTTTAATACCCGCACTTAGATTCCTGAAAGTAGGTGGTATGATACTCGCAGTCAGGATATGGATTTAGCAACTGTTCTCTAGGCTGGGTCGAATTCTCAGCAGATGATGGTATCCGGTTTAATTTATTTTCACGTGCCTGCCATGCCGTCCCGGCAAATGTAATTTATTGCGCCGTGCACACGGCAATGGGTTTAAATTCGGAGGGTGTGAACCAACCATCGAAGAATCTTTTTAATTACAGCAGGCAGTTCAAGTGCTGTTTTCGCTGGTGTGATTTTATTACTACAGCAGCAGGAGTATTAATCTTGTGCTGCATGCCATTGATGACTGATTGATTTTCCTTGCAGCCCGGCAAGTCGCCCCTGCACAAGCACCTGAGCCCGCCACCATCGTCGACCAGGGACCTCAACCTGTTCCCGGTCTCCGGCGGCGCCCCTACACCGGCGGCTGCGCTGGCGGCGGCCACGCAGGCGGCACCGGCAGCGGACACCGCGACCACGACGTACCACAGCGTGTGCACGATCGAGAAGGTGAAGACGGCGCTGGAGCGGTTCGAGCGCGGCAAGCAGGGGCAGCTCCATCATCACCACCACCACCCCCCGCAGCTGAGCGGCTCCCCTTCGTCGTCGTCGGTCACCACGTCCTCCGTCAAGCGCGGCGCCGTGGAGCAGGGCGACGGCTGCGACTCGCCGTCCGCCAGCGGGGGCGGGATGGTGGCGGCGGCCTGCCCGCGCTGCTTCCTCTACGTGCTCATCTCCCGGAGCGACCCGCGGTGCCCGCGCTGCGAGTCGCACGTGCCGCCGCCCCCGGCCCCCGCGCCCAAGAAGAAGCCCCGGATCGACCTCAACGTCGGCTTCCTCGGCACATAGCTCCAGCTAGCCGGACAAACTACCGTAGCTAAATCCAAGAAGAAGAAGAAGTAGAGATGGTTGTGAGTCATCATCCTCGGCGCGTCTGGTTAGGTAGGTCGGGTGCTCCGGTCGCCCACGGCTCCATCCATCCGTTGTCCGTCCGTGCGCCCGCCGAGAGCGACATGTCCACCGACCGAAGAAACCAAGAATCCTTCCGGTACATAGGGGGAGGCGCTCCTGATTTTTTGCTTGTTCGTTTCCAGTTACTACCACTACTTACTACCACTAGTATGGCCGTCCGTCCGTCCGTCCGTCCCCGATTCTGTCAGACATCAATCAAGAAATCCATACGACATGAGAAGAACACCACCACCTGTTCTGTTCATTCATTCATTTGTAGCGCTTCAGTTATTACTCTGGATGGCCATAGTCCCCTGCGTGCGGGTGCGGCACGGGAATCGTGACGGGCACTCGTCGTCCCCATTCATTGCAACTCGCAGATTCAATGCGCCGTGGACGCGACCAGTTCGCTCTTAAATCAGGGGTACGCGTCACGGGTTTTTTCGCCCCCTTTTAATGTCGGACGATGAATGACGACGATGATGATGAGTTTGACGTCGGAGCTGCAAGGCTTTGATGGGGTGCAGTGCAGTGGAGTACAGTTTGCATGTATGGCCGGCATGAATGAATGCCAATTAATGGGCGATGTGATGGTTGTCCGTGCCCGCTTGTCTTTTCGTAGGGGGATGACAGCGAGACGCAAGCAGCCTCTGCGAACTGCGAACTGCGAGGAGGGGTTTAATGGATCGCAGAGGCCGCAGCCCAGCCCGCAGGCTACATGTCATGCAGGCTGCGTCTGCATTTATCGTCGCCGTTTCTCGACATCGTATCCTTGTTCGTGGGCCGTACAAGCCCGTGTCTGGGGCTTAACTCAACTGACTCGTGTCCACTCCGCGATCGGATCTTCAGTGAAACGTACTCCTGGACACAGCATTACTAATGTTTCATCAAAGCATTAGTACACTGACATCAAATTCATATAACTACACTCGCTCGGAGTATGATTCAGCAAGTTCCTTTGGAACCGATATGATTCGAACGTAAGACATTTTGATTGATGATTTGACATCCTAATTAGGCCCGGTAAGCGGTCCGCTGTTCAAAGCGTTGTCTGGGCCCATCTAAGAAATACTCTGTCAGAGCCATTTATGGTTGAAAGGCCTGGGGTTCTTCCTCTTTTTTTTTTTTGCGACAACACATTGAGGAGTTTCTCCCAAAGAAAGATGATTACATTCAGTGTGTTCAGAGGTTCAGAGTTATGATACAACATGACTACTCCCTCCCAGGGCCGTACCCGAGAAAATTGAGACCCTGTGCAATACCAAAAAATTTGGGCCTCGACGTCATCATCGGAAAACACTATTTGTAATGTATTTATCATGTTGGTGGTACAAATTTTGAAAGAATTGCATCTTATTAGAAAATGATTATTTAAAATTCAGAAGTACTACCGTAAGAATCCTTTCATTTAATTTTTCATAAGAAATCTTCTGCAAAGTGTCATGTATCAGAAACATAACATGGAAGCAATATGGGATTTAACAACCTTTGATTGATTTTGAAAGCAGACTATCGGAATGCGGCGCGTGCTGCTCTTTAGTCCGGTTGCCCGTCCTCTTGATGAATTGTTGGGCGAAAAGCACTCACGACGGGGCCTCCAGCTACAGTGGATGAGCCATCAAGCAGCGAGAGGATCAGAAGTAGAGCAAAGAGATGAGAAACTAAGAATAAAACACCAAATAAGCAGAACATACAGTATCTTGTACTTGTTCATTGGGGAAATTATGACTGGAAGATGAACAAAACGACACTTTAGGCTGGAAGAGAAAAGAGGAAGAGAGGCCCTGGAGTTAATTCGGTTCCAGACTCCTAGGCAGCCGTCGTTATCCTCTGACTTTTTTGGTGAAATTGATTAGCCTTTAGTAAATAGATGATTAGTAGTACCAAATAGTAGTTTAACATATAAAATTAGGGGCCCTCCTAATTTGGAGGCCCTGTTCCGTCGAACCGTTCGCACACGTGCCCCGTACGGGCCTGCTCCCTCCGTTTAGAAATATAAGATGTTTTAGATTTGTGAAGAAGGTGTATCTAGACACGTTTTAGTGTATACGTTCAAATAAATCTAGACACTAAAATGTGTCTAAATACATCTCCTTCACAAACCTAAAACATGTTATATTTCCAAACGGAGAGAGTACATGAGACATTGTCACATGAGGACAACTCTTAACGCGAGAATGCTACGATTCGCTCTGGGTCAGCGGTGCTGGAATTTCTGCTCGTGGAACCTGCCATTATGATGCCTGGATTTGTTAGTCTTGGCCTAAAGGAAGTGATTGTTATTGCATGTTGGTACATTTGGTGGGTTAGACGATGCCGTACTCATGATGAAGTGGTCCCTCAAATTCATCAGTGTCGTATGTCAATACTTTCGATCGCCGCAAACGCAGTAAGAGCAAGTGCATGCCCCGTCCCGGTGCAGGCAAAGTGGAAAAAACCAAATCCAAGGCAAACAAAGGTCAATGTCGACGGCTCCTTTCATTATGATAGTTCTTCGGGTGCCGTAGGAGCAATTATCCGGGATCATATCGGACGCTTTGTTGCAGCTTCTACCCTCTTTATGCGGGAAGGTTTGGCCTTGGCAAATCGTCTTGGCTGCAACAACGTGGTGGCTGAGTCGGATTCATTGGAAACACTGAATGCGTGTAATGGAGAAGAAGCTTGGTGGGGAGAATCATCTGCGGTGATTGCTGATTGTATTGATGAAGCATCCATGATTGGCACTGTCCTATTTGAACACTGTCCGAGGGAGGCAAATGGAGTCGCTTATGAGTTGGCCAAGTCTTGTTTTATAGATAAATCTCCTTGTAATTGGGTCGATGAACCCCCTAGCTTTATTCTTGAGACCCTCATAAATGATGTAACTATCACTTGATCGGCTGCAGGTTTCAGACGCACTCTTTTTCCTTACCAGGGTACCTAAGGGGACTGGAAGGTTTTAATGAGGCGGCCTGTATGCCAAATATATATTTTTACCTAAAAAAAAAAACTCTTAACGCGAGAAAGCGACTTCTTTCTAAAATTAGCGCTACTCATGCTATGCCCGTCTAGAAACACGGGATCAACAATTGGATCGTGAAACACACATAAACATGGTATATTTCAAAATTTCACCGTAGTGCAAGTAATTTTGGGGAATTTCACTAGAATGGATAAGTTAATTCACCAATGCTCAACTAGACGTAAAATACTACTCCCTCCGATTCATAATAAGTGCCGCTCATTTTATACTAAACTAGTACAAACTTTGTACTAAGTGAGTATGGATTTGAGGGAGTAGAAGAATTCATTTTTCTTTTAAACAAGATAATGTCGGCTAGCTGGTCTACAAGTGGAGAAAGTGAGTGAGCTCTTTTATCTATAGCGTGGATGGTGGTATGTTCTACATATAGGTATTCCCTTCGTTCAGAAATATAAGATATTTTAGCTTTGCAAAATAAATGTATCTAGTCGCTTTTTATTGTATAGATTTACTTCGAACCTCTACGAACCTATATAGTAAAAGATATCTAGATACATTCAATTCACAAAGCTAAAAGGTCTTAGGTTGGTCATAGTGGGGGTAACTTCACTAGTAACTAAGAGTCCAAGTCAGCATTTTTGCTTATGTGACAATGATTTAATGAAGAGAAAGATGGATTGAGTAACTAGCTATGTTACTGTAACATCACACGTACCAAGACAAAGTATGTTTATAGCCTAATTAATGTGGCATTGCATGTTATCACACCCAAGTTATTTCCTACAATGAAGGTAGTAACTTAGGCTACTAACATGTGTATGTTACTACTCTAAGTTACTTTCCACTATGACCAGCCTTATATTTCTGAACGGAGGGAGTACAACGATAATTAGTTTCTTTTTTTTTCCTTTTAGTGTACTACTCTTTTTGTGCTGCTACTTTGTCACTTGGTTAACTGTGTGTGTCATCAAACATAGACTTCGGAAATTAACTCTTGCGTTTGTATCACTATGTGTGATGTTTATGACAAGCTTTCATTAGTATTCTAAATATCTTTATAAATGTTCGCAAACACATTACAAAGGCCATACTGATAAAATACCATGCTCCTTTCTAAAGACAAAACATTACTTGAACCCAAGGTTGCATCGCGCGATCTCACCACAATGCAAAGCCAAATTTTATCACATACCAAATAAATCATTCATTTTGTTTTCTCTTGCGGAATGGATCACCTTTTTACACATTTTTACCAACTCTCTCAGGCAGCGATGATTGGAGAGAAGATAAGGCAACAAGGCAGATATCATTTTCGGTATGCTAATATGTGTTGCACTCATATGTCAAACAGTCAAAGCTACCCTTAAAAGAACACGCACACGCTCAAAAGAAAACTCTGGAAGCACAACTACCCTACACAAAGAACCTATAACTAGATAAATAAAATTCGAATGAGGTGATGGTAATGGTGATGTCCGCGTGTCTCCGGTCATCGCGGGCTGCCTTTCTTCAGTGTCACTGGAGCAACTAATATAAGAAGAGGAAATGAGGAACCTTCTTACCTAGGTCCGATGCGTGTCTTTGGCTGTCATGCACCGCCTTTCTTTTGTGTAGCTGAAGCAACCACCATAAGAGGAGATGAGAAACCTTCTTCCTCAAGTCTGACTTTTCTCCCTCACTGTTCTTTAATTTTTTGGGCCTCGATTGTGGCTCTCCGTAGGTGAAGCCATTTCCTTCATTGCGAGCCAACTGATGGTCAGCCCTCAACCTTTATATGTTGCCACCTTATCTATCGTGAATGGCTAATACCCAAATCAACCACACACTTAGATACAACTACTCCCTCCGATCCATATTAATTATCACTGAAATAGATGTATCCAGACATATTTTAGTATTAGATACATCCAATTCAGCAACAAGTAATATGGATCGGAGGGAGTAGATAGCTCTGCATGGTAGATCCAATGACTCCTTCGAGACTAACCAACACGAGGCCCTTAGTGTAGGGGTTCGTAGCATGGAAAACAAAAATTTTCTATCGCATACAAACAAACAAGCCAAGATCTATCTACTAGATTGTAGAAACGAGTCGATGGAATAACTTACCCTCGAAGATTCCAAAGAGGTTAACGAGAGCAGATTCTCGTGGGTGATGTAGTCGTACACTTCCGATCTCAAGATCGCGTAGACGATCCTTCCGGCGCTGCGTTCCGGCAGTGCTCCCGCAGTCGGTCACACGTTCGGTACTCGACGAAGACCTTCCTCTCCCTTGTTCCAGCAGGCAGCGGAGGTTGTAGCACTCTCCTCGCGATTCCGGCAGCACAACGGCGTGGTACCGGAAGTAGAGGGGAGATCCCGCAGGGATTCGCCTTAAGCCGGAGCGAGTATGGTGGAGTATGAGAGAGCTATTAGTGGTCTAGAGATTAGACACACCAATTAGAAGGCTCTAAACCGAAGGCTAGGGCAATTAGAAGCTCTAAACCAAAATGGCTCTAAACCGGAGATTAGAGGATAGGAACTTGTGTGTCTAGAGGAGGGGGCCCTGCCCCTCCTTTTATAGGTGGGAGGGCCGGCCAAGGGGAGGGGAGTCCCTCCCCAAGTCGGCTTGGTGGTGCGCCGGCCAAGGGAGGAACCCTCCCCCAAATCGGCCTCAACCAAACCTCCTTCTCCTCTTTTCGAAAACTAGCCGTTTGACTTTTCAAACTAGCCGTTTGACTTTTCAAACTAGGATTTGAATAAACCCTTTATTTCGGACAGCGAAGACACCTAGTACATGATGCAATCATACCAACTTGATATGACACACTTATGTACCCCTTCCCCCTCGGAGTGCCGGACATTCCGGAACCTTCTAGAACATTCCCGATGAAAACACCGGAATCATTCCCGAACTCCGAAACGGGACTTTCCTTATATGAATCTTATTCTCCGGACCATTCCGGATCACCTCGTGATATCCCGGATCCCATCCGACACTCCGAACAACATTCGGTCTCTTTCTCATAATACCATAACTACTCAAAACAACGTCGAATCCTTAAGTGTGTCTCCCTACGGTTCGTGAATTATGCGGACATGATCGAGACACTTCTCCGAACAATAACCAATAGAGGAATCTGGAAATTCATATGGCTCCCACATATTTCTACGATTACTTTGCGATCGAATGAACCACTTACATACGATACCAATTTCCCTTTGTCTCACGATAGTTTACTTATCCGAGGTTATGATCGTCGGTATCTCTGCATACCTAGTTCAACCTCGTTACCGATAAGTACTCTTTTCTCGTTCCCGTGATATGTGATCCCTTGTGAGCCAGTCACATGCTTGCAAGCTAATTGGATGACATTTCACCGAGGGGGCCCAGAGTATATCTATCTGTCATATGGATGGACAAATCCCACTCTTGATCCATGTGTTTCAACCAATACTTTCTGAACACTCAATGCCACCTTTATAGCCACCCTGTTACGGTGTGGTGTTTGATGACATCAAAGCATCCATATGGAAAAGGTGATATGCATGATCTCATGGTCGAAGGAATTAGGTTACTATGTATCAGAAAGCATATAGCAATTGAACTATTGAAATGACTTGATCTTTATGCTACGCTTATCTATAGGAGTATGTCCATCACATCATTCTCCTAATGATATGACCCTGTTGTTAATAACATCTCTATGTTCATGATCAGGAAACCATGATCATATATTAACCAACAAGCTAGTTTAACAAGAGGCTTTACTAGGGACTCTTTTATGTTTACAAATCACACAAGTATTAATGTTTCCTGTTAATACAATTATAGCATGGTATGTAAACATTTATCATAAGTATGAAGATATGATAATAACCTACTTTATTATTGCCTCTTGGGCATATCTCCAACAGTCTCCCACTTGCACTAGAGTCAATAATCTAGTTTCAAACCTTTGTGTATTCAACACCTATGGCTTTCCGGTGTTGTATGTACACGATTGCTAGTGGTCAACTGATCTCCGGATCTGACACTTCCAGGTCCGTGTGTAATTGCATGTCTTTGCGTCTCTACACATCACTCATTCTCTAATGAGATGGCTTCGTATAAAATTTGGTCCTTTGGTGTGACCTTTAGTTCTTTGGGTTTAAAACATGTTGATAATATTGTCGTACAATATATCTTCACAGTATTATCCCGTTGTGAACTACACCTAGTTTGATAACAAACTACTTGACACAAATGCCCTCTTTTGCTGCTATAATAGCAGTCATATACTTAGCCTTTTGTTGTAGTATCTGTCACAATGTCTTAACTTTGGAACTGATCCAAATCCATTATGGAACTCACTTTCCATTATATTGTGCCACCCTTAGTTTAGATTGAGATAAACTTAATTTGCACTTTGTGACAAAACTAGTATCAATGTAGTACTTTTACAATGAACTAACCATCTATTTGTCACTTCTACAAATAATATACTCTTAGTTCTTCCAAAAGATAATAAGAATATCCTTACTATTGTCCAATGATCATCTTACGAATCATTCTGGTATATGCTCACAACATTTAGAGCATAGGACATATCTGGATTTGTACATATCACAGTATGATTGATATAAACACTCTTTGTGATTTCATACATCAAGTATCAATTTATACTTGAATCTTTGTTTCACTTACAAAATGTCAATACACTTGAATATATCATCAATATTGAACTTATTCAATCCTTTCTGTGCGACAAGAACCTTTCTTGTAGTTTCTATATTGAACTCATTCAATATCTCGTCTATGTACTTCTGGCACAACCATATTAGCATCTATTGATGCCAAATATTTGGGTTTTGCCTAAGTCTTTCATCAGGATGAAATTCTTAATATGTGTTAACAAAAGATACATTATTTCCAATCAACAATATGTCTTTCACATAATGTATTAGAAACATGTCTTAGCGCTCCCACTTAATTTCTTGCAAATGCAAGCATCTTCATCGTCTCTAATGAACTTTTAAACTCCTTTAACAGTTTCATCACAGTGAAGATTCCAACTCCGCGATGCTCACTTTAACCATTGAAGTTTGCATATGCTTTTAGCATCCTTTGAATTAACAAAACCCTATGGACCGTGTTATGCACATGTCCTAGGTAACGATTCTATTAGAAGAACTTGTTTTGTTTATTCAACTACCATATAACAAATTTATATGTAGTGGTTGCTACATTAATCCGTCTAGACTAAATATCACTATGAAAGATCAAATCTTGTCATAGTCAACCTTTGAACATTGTTGTGAACTCTTTCCCAATATGTCGACTATAGATGTGAAACATCCATGTCTATTTCTTTATAGATCCAGACACAACTGTAAGGTCTTACACCTTTATCGAGGGTCCTTCAAGTTCAAAACTTGATTTCTCGTGCATGGAACTATCACGGATTTTATGGCTTCAAGCCATTTGACGGAGTCAGGGATCATCATCGCTTCTTTGCATGTAGTCGGATCATTATTGTCAAATAATGATTTAACTCTCAAATCTTGGTATTCGATTGTTCATCCGATCTACTTGTTTCAATAGGAACTTAGATCTCCGAGACCACAACCTTTGAAGTACGCGAGCCATGAGCATTGTTTGCTAACTCCGGAACACTTTTCGGCGCTGCGTAACTTTGCACATATAGCTAAGGTTCTTTTAACCTTATCAAAGTTCTATTGTCCTCCCACTTAACTTTTCACGAAAAATTCCTTCTCAAAGAAACTTAACGTTCTAAGCAACAAACACTTTTGTCTCCGGTGTTTATGGAGGAATACTTAACAGTTATACAAAGACAGGTTCATCCGACTTTGGTTGCACACATCTTTCTTATGCATAGCATACCAATGTTTTAAGAAAGGACTACTTGGGTTTTATCCCAAACCATAACCTTATATGGTGTCATTTCAACGGATTATGATGAAGCTCTTTTCAGTGGAAAAATGGTAATCTCTAAAGCTTTTAATCTCTAAAATATAATGGTAGTTTTATGAATTATACCTTCGATCTTACCATGTCAAACAAGGTTTAATTACATACCTCGAACGCTCCATACCCTTATGGTGTTTTCGGAAATGCAAATCCACGGAACAATTCCTTAAATCTTAGGTATTATGCTAAACTCTGTAACTCAAATATCTTCCTTTATGATCTTTATCATAAACTATTTATATTCTTGTTACTATGATTTTGCACTTCATCTTGAAAGTCTTTGAACTTTTCAAATGTTTCATACTTTATCCTTATTAAGTAAATATTCATATATTCACTCAAATTTTCGGAGAAAGCAAATGAAGTTGAAATTCATCGCTCTTGACTACACATAATGGACTTCGTACAACAATATGTACAAGTTCAAATAAGCTAGTCATTCGTTCCCTTTTGGCCTATGAACGAAGTTTTAATTATCTCTAGGAAAGTTTCACAAGCGTCATTTGATCAAAAATCAAAAGACTCCAAAATTCCATCCACATGGAGTTTCTTCATGTTTTCTTTCCAATATAATTTAAACGGCGATGTCACTTCCTAAGTGATCTTTCAATCAATTTGTCTTTCGACATCTTTAGCACAAGTTTTATGGATGTGATTTCTTCAACGAGATTTGTGAATTCATCTTTTATGGATTACGACAATTATTTGAACAACCCTTTTGTTCTCATAATACCTGATGAAACAAATCTTTGAAGGCAAGCTTTGATGTTCAATGAGCAACACAATAACCCTTTATTTGTTCTCGATGAACATCATCACATATTCTTTTGCTAGTTACTTAGGCCATTGTAGTTCATGAATTGTGTTGTTTCGTATGACGATTCACACCAACAAATTCAGTATCAAATACTTGAGAACCACATTGTTTAATAAGCAAAGAATATAGCCATAACATGTATATCATCTATATACTTAAACTGAACAATTCTAATCTTTTCCTTTCTGCCATATACTTATGAGATTTTCTTTCAATATTTCCTTTTCTGTTTGAAAGAATCTATCAACATCAATAGTGGAGTCATACATATGACACATAGTCCAAAACGTGTATAGTTAAATACCAATGTCTTTGGACTTGCACTTTGAAGTAGATCACCATCATCAAATGTTTGGTGTTCTTTCAAATTCCTTTCTTTAGCAATCTCTTGGTGTAGTAAACATTTTACCTACATCAATTATTCATCCTTATCATGGAATCGTCCATGATCAAACTACTTTTAGCTTATAACGATGAATTACGAGTATAATGTTGCTATCCAAAACCTTTTGGAGGATTAGGACAACAAGTGTCTCCAACCTTTTGCAAATTCTCATCAAAATATGAGAACATGAACTTTGCCATATTATACTCTATCATGTTGTAACCAAAACTTCGTTTCAGATATCACAATATCTTCCACACATCATGGTTTCTGAAACAATTCTTTCAGATCCTAGATAACCTTGATATTAAGATAATCTTTTGAATATCAAGAATCATGGAGACAAACATGATACTCATATACTAACACTTTGGAATTGTCACTCTTGATTTAATACCAATTATTAAACTTCATGGAGTAACCGGAACTTACTGAAAGTTTGCAATAGGACTTTTAAACTTTAGATTAACACTTCAAAACAATACGATACCAGTTCGTAAAGTAACTAACCAGAATTCTATAGTTCTATCATCTCAATTATAACTAAGCGCAAGGTGGTAAACGGATGCCAATGACTACAACAATTATGCAAATTCACTTTGATTTAGTTTATGATAAATTGAGTTCTAATTAATAATTAAATTAATCTTGGTGAACTCCCACTCAAAACAATATCCCTCACATTGTTTTAGTGATCACACGAACCAAATCCACCATATCAAAACCGATCATCACGAGAGTTGATATAGTTTCAATGGCGAACAATCGACATGTTCATCATATCTTCTATATGATTCATGCTCTACCTTTCGGTATTCCGTGTTCCGAGACCATGTCTGTACATGCTAGGCTCGTCAAGATCAAACCTTAGCTTCCGCATGAGCAAATCTGTCTTGCTCACGTTGTATACACTTGCGGAATCTAACACACCCGATCATCACGTGGTGCTTCGAAACAACAAGCTTTAGCAACGGTGCTAACTAAGGGTGAACACTTTATGACTTGAAATTCATGTGCATGAAGGATCATCTTATAATGCTACCGTCGTCTACTAAGCAATACAAGATGCATAAAGGATTAACATCACATGCAATTCATAATATGTGATATGATATGGCCTTTCTTCTTTGTGCTTCCGATCTCCATCTTCCAGCACGAACATGATCTCCATCATCACCGGCATTGCATCAAGGTCAATGACGCCTCTCCATGGTTGTCGTCCACCGGCTTCAACTATTACAATTACTTTGAATAGACACGCGGGTCTTAACAGAAATTAAAGACAACCATATGGCTCCTGCCGGTTGCCAACTTACAATAAGGAACATTGCATACAACATATATAATCACAATCATGGACATATCACATCACAGCACACCCCTGCAAAACAAAGTTAGACGCCTCTACTTTCTTTGCATATTTTACGTGGTTTGGGGCTTTCAATAAGTGTCGTTCTAACTTACGAACAAGAACCACAACATTGATACTAGTATTGTTAATCACCCGTTGTTAATTGGATCTTAACTATGCTAGGAGAAACAGGCACCCGCAAAGCCACTTATGCAATACAAGTTGCATGTCAAGCGTGGAGCAAGTCTCATGAACGATGTCATGTAAGGTTAGCCTGGGCCGCTTCATCCCAACATATCGCAAGATGCAAAGTACACAAGAAGCAATCAACAATAAAAGCATCAACGCCCACAATGACCATTGTGTTCTACTCGTGCAACAGATCTACATATAGACACGGCTCTGATACCACTGTAGGGGTTCGTAGCATGGAAAACAAAAAATTTCTATCGCATACAAACAAACAAGCCAAGATCTATCTACTAGATTGTAGCAACGAGTCGATGGAATAACTTACCCTCGAAGATTCCAAAGCGGTTAACGAGAGCAGATTCTCGTGGGTGATGTAGTCGTACACTTCCGATCTCAAGATCGCGTAGACGATCCTTCCGGCGCTGCGATCCGGCAGCGCTCCCGCAGTCGGTCACACGTTCGGTACTCGACGAAGACCTTCCTCTCCCTTGTTCCAGCAGGCAGCGGAGGTTGTAGCACTCTCCTCGCGATTCCGGCAGCACAACGGCGTGGTACCGGAAGTAGAGGGGAGATCCCGCAGGGCTTCGCCTTAAGCCGGAGCGAGTATGGTGGAGTATGAGAGAGCTATTAGTGGTCTAGGGATTAGACACACCAATTAGAAGGCTCTAAACCGAAGGCTAGGGCAATTAGAAGCTCTAAACCAAAACGGCTCTAAACCGGAGATTAGAGGATAGGAACTTGTGTGTCTAGAGGAGGGGGCCCTGCCCCTCCTTTTATAGGTGGGAGGGCCGGCCAAGGGGAGGGGAGTCTCTCCCCAAGTCGGCTTGGTGGTGCGCCGGCCAAGGGAGGAACCCTCCCCCAAATCGGCCTCAACCAAACCTCCTTCTCCTCTTTCCGAAAACTAGCCGTTTGACTTTTCAAACTAGCCGTTTGACTTTTCAAACTAGGATTTGAATAAACCCTTTATTTCAGACAGCGAAGACACCTAGTACATGATGCAATCATACCAACTTGATATGACACACTTATGTACCCCTTCCCCCCGGAGTGCCGGACATTCCGGAACCTTGTAGAACATTCCCGATGAAAAAACCGGAATCATTCCCGAACTCCGAAACGGGACTTTCCTTATATGAATCTTATTCTCCGGACCATTCCGTATCACCTCGTGATATCCCGGATCCCATCCGAGACTCCGAACAACATTCGGTCTCTTTCTCATAATACCATAACTACTCAAAACAACGTCGAATCCTTAAGTGTGTCTCCCTACGGTTCGTGAATTATGCAGACATGATCGAGACACTTCTCCGAACAATAACCAATAGAGGAATCTGGAAATTCATATGGCTCCCACATATTTCTACGATTACTTTGCGATCGAATGAACCACTTACATACGATACCAATTTCCCTTTGTCTCACGATAGTTTACTTATCCGAGGTTATGATCGTCGGTATCTCTGCATACCTAGTTCAACCTCGTTACCGATAAGTACTCTTTTCTCGTTCCCGTGATATGTGATCCCTTGTGAGCCAGTCACATGCTTGCAAGCAAATTGGATGACATTTCACCGAGGGGGCCCAGAGTATATCTATCCGTCATATGGATGGACAAATCCCACTCTTGATCCATGTGTTTCAACCAATACTTTCTGAACACTCAATGCCACCTTTATAGCCACCCTGTTACGGTGTGGTGTTTGATGACATCAAAGCATCCATCCGGAAAAGGTGATATGCATGATCTCATGGTCGAAGGAATTAGGTTACTATGTATCAGAAAGCATATAGCAATTGAACTATTGAAATGACTTGATCTTTATGCTACGCTTATCTATAGGAGTATGTCCATCACATCATTCTCCTAATGATATGACCCTGTTGTTAATAACATCTCTATGTTCATGATCAGGAAACCATGATCATATATTAACCAACAAGCTAGTTTAACAAGAGGCTTTACTAGGGACTCTTTTATGTTTACAAATCACACAAGTATTAATGTTTCCTGTTAATACAATTATAGCATGGTATGTAAACATTTATCATAAGTATGAAGATATGATAATAACCTACTTTATTATTGCCTCTTGGGCATATCTCCAACACTTAGGGATAGTGGTCTTTGTAGTGGGTCAATTAGAGAGCTCCTATATACTGCCCGTAGCAACGCGGTATGGATGTGTTGCACGGTCTATTTTGTAGACCCATCAATAACTTCCTCTTTTTCCTCACTTTTTATTTTCCATCTTTTTTTATTATCTATTCTTTTATTCTCTGTTTGTCGTATTCTATTTTTGTTTTAGCTATTTTCTATTTTTTCCCCATTTTTTCATGTTTTTGATTTTCCTTTCCATGGGGGTTTCTACATATCCATGTGTAAAAAACAATCTTCATGTTCTGTAAATATTTTTGAGACCTTATGAATGTTTTTTGATGGGATGACAATTTCTGGGACTCACATGTAAGTATTTTTAAATCACGTGAAGTTTTTTTACCCCAATGAATTTCTTTTGAACCACGTAAATATTTTTGGAACATGACGAACATTTTTTTGCCGGTAAACCTCTTTCAAACCATGGTGTGCTTTTTGTGAACTTGTAATTTTTTCTCACATATCTTGTACATTTTTTTTGCATCCAATATGGGAATAGGGTCAATGAGGATGCTCACTTAGTTGTTATGAACTTTTGGTCGCGCATTCTCTTGGCCGCCAAAGTGTGGTTGATTGAACTATCAGATTATGTACATCTTATGGTTGATTATGAATAAAGATTCCTACGCTAGTACAAAAGATTCCTTCACATACGGTTGAAATCGCTCATTACACACGGTTCATCACCGTCACCATCAAGGGTGTGCGATCAACCTCAACTCGCAGGTGGTTTATTAGCCTATGCAATACACTGACCTTTCACACACGATTCACGTTTTCCGATCATATGTGTTTGGTAGGGTTTTCACTAACGATTTTTCCTACTCGATTGTGTGATTTTTTGGTTGATCCCAAACGGGTTTTGTCGTTTCGTCAAATGTGTTCAGCTCATTTCGCATATGATTAATTTGAACCAGTCATATCCTAATTGCTATTATTGTAAATGTTTTTACTCTAAACTGTCTGGTTGTACATGCAGAACAATGATACTAGCAGATGTACACCCAGTGATGACTGCAAGTGTATAGTTTGTATATAGTTAATTAGTTTTAAAATAAGAGTATCAAACCACAAAGAGCTATTGGTAGAGGTCATAATGCCCCTTATTACTATTCACCAAAGGGTGCTTTGGAGTTATCTTTGATTTCAAGCAAGGGTGTCTGAGAGTGTTTATGTGTGTGGATAAAGCAATATTAATCTAATAAATGTAAACAACGAGAGACAATCACGATGTAGTTGCAATAGGACTAAAGCGTTCCGAGGGATTATTGGATCCACCACTAGTAATTAGATTAATTATGATTCAAATATATCTATGTCTTTTTTATATGTATGCATGGGGGAATATCTAAATAAGGTGATCACATACCGGCCATCTGCTATTTCATTCCTCATAACCATATCGGTGATCAAAGGTTAACCCCATGGTCATGAACTTAGCTTTGTGAGTTTTCACTTATCACTTAACCACATTAATGATGATCTAGTGTGACATGTCACTTAACACTTTTAACACCACCACATGTCTCTAAATTTTAGATATAAAATTTGAACTATAAATAATAAAATGAGCTATAGGTGGGATCCTGGCGTTATTCCACTTGCATGTCTACTCCACTAGGAATGTGGGATGCATCTTGCTTCGAGACAACGAGCATTTTAAATGTTAGCCACATGTTGTAACTTCGTCCTATATATTCATCAAAGAACACTACGCACTAACGCACTATGTATATCCAACTAGTACATGAATTCCTCTACACTAGCCGTCACTATTTCTGTATAGGTGCACACATGTCCTCGTCGGGTCTGAAGAACCCGGGCGCCTAGCCGTCTCTCTGCAGCGCGCCGTCGACGACCCGTCGGAAATGCCCCGCGTCGCAGGGGATCCGCAGCACCCCTGGCTGGCTGTAACCGTACTGTTGCGCCGCCATGTCCAGCAGCTCCGTGACACAGGGGGCCGCCAGGAGCCTCACCGGCACCAGCACGCGCTCGCCGCAGCCGGTGACCATGGGGACGTGTCCTCTGGGCACCTTCTCGCTCTCCTCGTCGTAGCACGGCGAGGAGGGACCGGCCGCCGAGTGATCGCCGCCGCTCTTCTTGCTCCATGCCATGGCGATTTATGGGTCAGAAGGCTTGATCCCTCCAGGTTGGAGACTTGGAGCTTAATTCGCCGAGTGGTTATAGTATGTCTCTAGCCTGGTGCTGCTGAGAAATGAAGATGCGGGCGTGTATTTATATGGACATCGATCGTCATGTAGTGCCAGGGCGTGTGCGTACGCGCGGTCAATGTCCTAACATGGACAGTCTTTGGTCGACGCAGACAGTTTGGACCAAGTAGATTAGCTGAGATACCCCGATCCTTCGAGGAGGATGACAGTTAAAGGCACTTATATATTTTTAAATTAGTCTATTGCACTTGACGTCTCCCTTGGACCAATAATAGGGAGTTGAAGATCTAGTCAGCCTGTCAAAGTCCACGATCTTGGTCCAATGATTCATATGGACAAAGAGCAGTTAGGTTCATTGCATGGTTAATAAAGTCTCGTCTCATCTTAGATGGGTTGTCTTGCCTGCTTGTAGTTATTTTATTGCTCCGTCTAAACATTAGGCCAAACAGCGTGTACAACTGTTACCAAAAAAGGCAAAGCTAGAGCTTAGGATTTCCGAAAATGGGTCTTCAGTAAGGCACAAAAGCATTATTCAAGCCTGTTATTGATCTTTTATTTCCTAATACGATGGCAATGATAAGAATCAAACTACAGTTGAACTCGTTACATGGGGTTAAACCTCTCGGGTAGTTTAGAGATTGGAAAAGATAGAAATATTGATTTGACCTAAGCTAGGTGCTCCCACCAATCATATGCCCATCGTACCCTGTCCCACTCCATCCTTTTCCCATCGTACCCCGTCCCAATTAGGCCATCTCCTACCACATAGAGGTGTGTTGGAATTCAAACATTGGCCCAATAGGTTTGACACCTTTCAACCATTGATCGACTTTCGAATCCAATCGCTGAGGTGCTCCTTCAGAGAGGAGAGAAAATAAAACTCTAACCACCCTTCTTGGTTGAGTAAGAGTGTGAGCAAGCAAGCCCAGAACGTGGCTTCTACAGGTGAGGGAGAGAGACCATACAAGAACACCACAACCTAGTGAAAAGAGATGAAGGAGATGTGATTTCTGCCTAGATTTTGGTTAATTAACATGTTTGTCTTCAAGCTAGTTTTTGGAGGCTCAAATGTATTTGGATTGACTCCAAACTTGGTGAACTTCTTGCTGAGCTTGTTCTTTATTTTTAGTGGCGGAACATTAGCCCTGATTCGTGGCGGAACCAGGACTAATGCTCTATATGAAAGGGCCGTTTTCTACTAGTGATATGCCGCCTCCCCTGTCCCACTCCATCTTTTTCCCGTCGTATCCCGTCCCTGTTAGGCCATCTCCTACCACATAGACGTGTGTTGGAAACCAAACATTAGCCCAATAAGTTTTACACATTTCAACAATTGGTCGAGTTTCGAATCCAATGGATGAGGTGCTCCTTCAGAGAGGAGAGAAAATAAAACTCTAACCACCCTTCTTGGCTCAGTGAGAGTGTGAGCAAGCAAGCCCAGAACATGGCTTCTACAGGAGTCATGAGAGGGTAAGAGATCATACAAGACCATCACAACCTAGTGAGGAGAGATGAAGGAGATGTGATTTCTGCTTAGATTTTGGATAATTAACATGTTTGTCTTCAAGCTAGTTTGGAGGCTCAAATGTATTTGGATTGGCTCCAAACTTGGTGAACTTCTTGCTGAGCTTGTTCCTTATTTTTAGTGCTTCAATCTGCTTAGCTGGTTTGAGACTTGGGTCAGAGAGCATCGTATTTGAGAGCGGTTTAGTCTGTGTAGACTGTAGCTTCATAACTGAGTAATTTTGGTAGGCAAACAATTTGGTTAGGCAAATGTTGTCCCACTGAGCTAAAACTTTATGAGTATGTTGGTAACACATGTATGCTTTTCTACCAAGTTTGGTGCTGGTTGGAACTCTGAATTGAGAGCATCTTGCTGATTACCAAAGGAGACATAAACTGTGAAATCTCTAAGTTGATGTAGTCTTGACTCTTGTGGTGATTGTTGTTATTGCTGGTTGGCAACGTGATGAGGTGTGTTGTAAATCTCTATGGATTCCAAAGAAGACTCGGTACCCAGGTTGCTTATAGTGGACCATGATAGTACACAATCATGGTTTTTTCATTCTCAAGTTGAGGAGATTTTTTCATGTATATCCTTGTGTTACTTGTGCCCGTGACCATTGATTTATTTCCTTCTGCATATCCAATGGTTGAAACTATCATCGAAGTTCATTGCTGACTAGTGGGGTTACGTATCTCTCCCTAACAATCTCGTCACCCATGCGGTGGGGTCTCCTCCATCACTTGACGCACCGTCAGGTGATCTGAACTATCCTATTGTTGTTGTTGCCTTTTGTCCTTCTCAAGGTGGCACTGGTTTCCTCTCCTAACGAGTTTCATGGGTATTCTTCCGGGTGGCGTCTTGGCACGACCTTCTGAAGGCGGTGGTGGTCGATGCACATGGTAGCAACGCTCCTGTCATTTCAATGGTTAGGGGCGTCTCTAGGCTGGTGGGCACGCCACAAGGAACCACAATAGTGGCTAGACGTTAAGATTAGCTCGCTGACCATATGGTTCAGATTTTGATGAGAAACCATTCAAAAGATCTTTATTCTTTGGGGCATTGTTTGGGCGACTGCTTTGCCTGGAGGAGCAAACAAACTAGTGTGGGCCTATGAGAAGGATGGGAACTATTTAGCTTAATCAGCTTATGTGGCTTTCGTCGTGGCTTCAGTGATCGACCAGAAGGGTTACCCAATTTGGTGATCCCGCGCTTGCTACAAGTTCTTTGCTTGGCTTGTGGCCAAATATAGATGTTGGATGGCAGACCGTGATGAGGTTACGGAGATGCTAAAGCACCTCCTACTATGGTGCGTCATGGTTAGAGAGGTTTGGTATGATCGATTGCAAGATTGGAACCTATAGGAGTGGACGACGGACCCGATAGAGGATATAGTAGACTGGTGGACCTCTTGTGGGGGCAAGGATGGGGTACCATGAGATGTTTGGTCGGTGCTCAGCCTGGTCGATCATGTGGTGTATTTGGTCGCACCTTAATGTTGTGGTCTCTAATGGGGCATTGCCATCACCGCACTCGATCATTGATATAATCCAGTAAAAAACCGCACAATGGAAAAGAGCGAAGCTACTTCGAGGATGCTTGTTCCAGGATGCAGTTGAGGATCCGAGATGGTGGGCCGACCAGTAGTAGCTTGTTTTGTAGGCTGGCTTAGCAAGTGTACGTGAGATCACTAGGTGACCCTGATCTTTATTTTTGCTTTCCATGGTTTGTACCCCTTTGGGTGTTCTACCTGGCCTAGCTATGAAAATGAAATGCCCTTCCATTGTGTTCTCTAAATACAAATAGCACCTCAGACTCAGAGTCGTGTCGTTGTTGTCAGTTTTACGTATTGAAATAGCACCACTACAACTCTTCGTTCCATATGTTGGGAACATATAGCCTTTCGTTCCATATGTTAATGCAATTTTACGTATCCTGGCCTAGGCCGGGCCTATTGATTAATAGCTCTACAACTCTTCGTTGGGTGCAGACTAGTGCAGACCCAAGTTTGAAACATTCTGTGGGGACGGTTATAGTTACAAGTGGTGGCTAAACCCACACCCTTGCATAACTTGCATTGTTCTGAAGTTTAACCGATCGAGGCAGATTTCCTAGCTTGCTTGATTGGTCATTAGGGATCTTGACGTGCCCTGCTTCCAATAAACACGGTTTCAACTATATGATCTGCCAATTCATTCTTGCACTGCTGGCGTGAACATTTCAAGTTTGAAAAAAAGAAAGAATTTGCACGGTTATCTCGATCCTGTATTCAAAAGAATTGATTTATCAAAGAACAAGCTACGTATATAATCCTACTACTATGTTTCTGTACACAGTCGCTGTATATATACATGTCTAGCCCACACACGCATGTTCTCTTCAGGTTCGTGTGATATGCCCGGCGTCTAGCAGCTGGCTCTGTGCAGCGCGCAGCCGACCACCTGCCGGAAATGCGCCGCGTCGCAGGGGATTCGCAGCACGCCCGGCTGGCCGTACCCGTACTGCTCCGCCGCCATGTCCAGCAGCTCCGCGATGCAGGGAGCCGAGAGGAGTCTCACGGGCACCAGCACGCGCTCGCCGCTGACGGTGACCACCGGGACGTGCCCCCTCGGGACCTTCGTCTCGCGCTCGTTGCTGTGGCGCGGCGACGACGACGACGACTCGGCGCTTCCACTCTTCTTTCTCCACGCCATGGCTGTTTATCGCAAAGACGTGATCGCGCTGGCCTCGAGGTTAGATACTCTTTTGTTTTTGAAATCTTGAGGTTAGAGACTTGGAAGTTGGAAGTGCTAGCTGGGACGACGGTTGATCCTTTCTTGGGCTGGAGGGGGGTATTTATATGCAAACAAATAAGGATGGCCCATGTGCTTCTTACGTACTCACGCGTGCGGTCAACCTCCCTACGTGGATGATAGATGGTCTTTGGCTGGTCGGCTCACGGGTCCCGTTGGAGATAGAGTTTGGACCAAGGAGACCTTCTGAATACATCGATCCTTCGCGGTGGATTAGTCGGAGTTTACTGCATTTGGCGTGTTCTTTTGACCAAAAGTAGGAGATCCATCTCCCTGGTATGCATGGTCCAAAATCTTGGGCCATGTATAGTCTCAGGTGAAGAATAAGCACGCGCAGTATGTAAATTGCATGGAGTCTTGGCAGCTAAGAAGATGTAGCGGTATTCAGGGACGAAGCACAATATTCTGCAGATGCTTAGATCTGTGGTAGTGTTACCACAACCGCAATGGTTTTCATTCCGTACAAACTAGTATTCTTTTTGTCCTAGAGATGATAATAAAGTAGCCCCTGTTTTAGCTAAGGAGTGTGCCGATCAACCGAATGTGTTTGAGGAGCCACCCGTTTTTATTATTCCTTTGTCAGTGGATGATGCAACTGTGCTTCGATTAATAAAGGTGCGCTGTAGGATAAAAGAACAAGATAAAGTGCGCCTCCCATTTTGTGACTGAGGATTTCTTTTCATCAAAACGATTTATTGATAGAAAAAGAAGTTTGATTTACAAATCTAAAAACAACAGCCATATTTACACACTCAATACTCAAAACAAGACTACGACTAAGCGGCCCGTCGAGTGCTTCTCCAAGATCCCGCAGAGTGAGCTCCTCTGCTAAACAAAATCCTTGCCGATGAAAGTCCCAACACTACTACTGCATTGTCGATATTATGAAGAAACTGCGGGAGCTTTGCTACTGTGACCTCAGCCCAAATCCAGGGTACGCCGTCGCGCGACAGCTAACTCCGAGCAACCTCAACACGCACAAGTGTGCAGTCTTCACCAACCCGCCATCAAGCACTGAGCCCAACCCACCACCACACATCCGGAGGCTTGCTCGTGCGCTACGAGAAAGATCCTCGTCACGCAAGCCACCACGATACCACGCAAGATGCCAACACACCATCACCGCAAGACGCCTCCTATGTGGCCAACACCGGAATCCACAACGAAGAACCAATGCACGAACCAGAGTCAAATCCCCAAGACGGCGCCTCCATAGAGGGTACAACGTCAAAGACGCCATCGTCGACTGATATGGCAAGCAAATCTAAGGGTGTGTTTGGTAGGTCGGCCTATCCGAGAATGCCTATCCCATCCCATACATGGTGACCCTAACCAAGTTGAGCTGAGACTTTTTCATATGTTTGGTAGCCTGTATTTGTTGAGATATGCTGAGCTGAGATGTTGTTTGGCAACCTGTGTCTATTGAGATATCTGAACTGAGACTTTGTTTGGTAGACTGTATATGAGTTAGATATTGTTAACAACATAAAACAGATTCAACTCATAAGATCCAATATCCAGCATCCCACCTGATGCAAATTTCAGCAAATACATGATAACTTCAGCATAAAACCGATTCAAGTCATAATATCCAATATCCAAAATACATATACATGCTCCATAGTACAACACATATTCCAGCAATACAACACATATCAGCTGCGAGGCCTGCAGCTTTCACAATCAGCTGCCTTCGTTTTCTTGCCAAATCATCCATCTAAAGTAATAAAAATAGTCATTGTCATGTTGGTACTATGAAACATCACGGAGCATAGAATTTTCCACAGTGAGCAAATCATGTTTGCAAATAAACCATTACTGCCCAACAACAACACAAATTTCAGCAGGGATGTGCAGAGTATTTGCTACCTCAAATCAAGTACTGGTCGAAGAAGAGGCCAGAAATTGCAGACCGGCGCAGACGGGGTCGACTAGCAGCATCTGGTGGCACGACGGCAGCGGCTACAGAGGGGAGGCCGGAGGTCCTCGACCTCATCCAGCACGGGGGTGGCGGCTACAGAGGGAAGGACGGAGGTCCTCGACCTCGTCCAGCATGGGGCGGCGGCTACAGAGGGGAGACCCGTGGTCCGCGACCTCGTCCAGCACGGCGGCGGCGACTATAGAAGGGAGGCGGCGGCTATGGACCCGTCGTCCATGGCGGTGATGCGGAGCCTCGGCGACCAGAGGAGAGCAGCGCGACGGGGATGAGGACTGGGAGGGAGATCCGCTCAGAGAGAGGGGCGAGGGAGGATGACCGGCGGCGTGGGGCGCTCAGCAGCGGCAAGATCTGGAGGCGTGATGCTCGAGGGCGGAGCGGCGATGCGGTTCCAGGATGGAGGAGAGAAGGAATGCGTGGGCGGCTCGGGGTCGGGGTGGAGACTGGGGGTGCGTGGCGGACGCGTGGGGAAAGAAATCGGGACGGGCGGGACCGATTTTTCTGGATGGACGCAGCAGGGCCGACTTGCGAAGCTCGTTTTCGGCTTCGCAACTGGGCAGTGCCTAGAGGCTGTTTTTCTACGAGGTGGGCAGTGTCCAAACCACAGAACCAACCTACCAAACATCTGAAATCGGGATGAGGTGAGAAATTCCGGGTTGAGCGGGTCTACCAAACACACCCTAAGTTTTTTTTCCGGGACATGAGACACTGGGCGAGGGAGGTTTAGGGCGAGGGAGGTGCCTAAACTGTTCAATTACGCATGGGAGGAAACGTTGACCTTAGGCGTCGCCATCCCCAGCCCCGAAAAGGCATGGCTTCCACTCGGAGCATGGTGCCCCCTCACTGCAACCGAATACTGTACGTTTCTCTCCCGGAGCTACCGCGTTGGCTCCTTCTCACCACGTCGGCAATACATTTAGCGACCTAGTCTTGCATGTATGTATGTTCCCTAGTCTTGCATGTATGTATGTTCCATTGCAATAGTCGACTAGAGACCAAATAAAAAGACCAACAAGATGCTTCTTTTATTTTAGAGACCTTTCAAAGAAAACTAAATATAAATATTTTATGCCCATAGCTAAACTTATCTTACTTAAGTTTTTGGATTAGTGCAATGGCATACATCCATATTCTTCCCCCACATAACTGACATTTATTATTGACGCTTCTTATAGCTTGTGTTCTTTTATCGTGCTCATGTTAAACTAACCTTTTCTTACCTATTACATAATTTAAATGTTGGGTTGAATTCAACCTTGATCGTTGATGTCACAATTCCTTCTTTACTCTCTTCCTACAATAGTTCTATTGCATATAGCACATTGGCATTGATCCACTGGTTGTCCTTAAGTTGTGTAATGTATCCTATACAAGATCCTTGTACATGTATTTACTTTCTGGTCTTCTTAGTTTACCACTGGGAAAAATAAATTCAGAATTTTGTCATGTGTACACATTTTATCGATGTCCCTTTTCTTATACCACCAGACGCATTCATCCATCTATGCATCATTTATAAAGGCAAATGCATAGTTTCATATGTTGGTCCTTGATATATTCGCATATGTGTAATTCTTAGCTTCCATGTTTCATATTACACTAGTCCGAAACTAGCGTTGCCAACCTTGTTTTTTAGATTGCAATGTTTACAACAAAAGAGCCAAAAAAAACTATGGAATGAGAAATTAGAAAAATCACATTCTGAAGTCCACTCATAAGTCACGATTTTTTTAAATAATACACATTATTTAATTAATTTGAGTTCTATTATACATTTTTTGGAAATTACAGATCTAGCACTTTGTCGGCCAGAGGCAAGTCGATTGGGCCAGTCGGCCAGTCCCTGGCCGACAGCACCTCAGTTGTCCAAGAGCAAGCCGACAGAAGGTCGGCCGGTGGGGCCGCGGGGCCCGCCCAGGCCGACAGGCTCAATCGGCCAAGCCGAGGCCGACAGGCTCAATCGGCCAGGCCGAGGCCGATTGCCCACTCGGCGTGGGCCAGGCCGACTAGGGGGTGATAAGGGCGTCGCCGAGCCGCGCGGTCGGGCAGACCCTTTCTTCCTCGCGCAACCGCCTTGCTCTCTCTCTCTCTCTCTCTCTCTCTCTCTCTCTCTCTCTCTCTCTCTCTCTCTCTCTCTCTCTCGTTCTAACAACCTTATTTCCCTCACCTATTTTTCCCGATTTTGCTCGATTTGACCACAAAAACTTCAATCCAAAACCAGTAGAGGTAGTGGAAGCCCGATCTACGGATGGGTTAGCTCATGGCTCGATTTGGTGTTGTTTTGTTGGAGGAACGGTGGTGGAGCTGTGGTGGAGCAATGGCAATTGTGGTGGAGCTGTGGTGGAGGAGTTGAGGCTGTCTGTGGTGGAGCTGTGGTGGTGGACCGAGTGGATTCTCTCGCTTCAAGGGTAAACTCTAATCCCTCGATAATCACGGTTATTGTATATGGTTATGTACGTTGGTATGCTTAGTCTATTAGAATATTTGGCTAGTGGATTACTAACAATATTTTACCGATGGGTTACACACAAAAATTTGGCCGGTGGATTAGTAGCAATATTTGACCGGTAGCAATAATATCATATTTTTTAGAATATTTGCAAGCATTGTCCAAAGTTATACGCGTTGTCGATAATTAATTGATTGGGTTGTTTATTTTATGTCAGCAGAGATGATCAATTTAGTGAAGTTCGTGTTTTATTACGGTCCTGAAAATGTTCGAACAAATGACTTTGGAGCAGATCTGGGAGAGTTCATATGTACACAGTTATATTTGACTGCCCCTCAAACCTGGAGTGTTAGTCAGTTGAAGGAATGGTTGACAGGATATTTAGGCTATAACATCGAGACGTACACCGTCAGCGTGCAAGCATTGTGGAAAAAGTCCAGAAAAAATATTTTCTGGACTTTAAGGCATGTAGATACTGACAGAGACTGGTTTAAGTGGTTAAAAGGCTGCGAAGATAGGCATGTAAACCCTGTCGCATTAGTGCTTCCTGTCTTGAAGGAGATCTGCCTGGAGGCGATGGTGGACATGTTTCTCGCCATAGTGCTGATTCAAGTTACATGATGTACTCTATGTCCAGTGCTGGAGGCGGTGGTTATGAATCGGGGCAGAGCAGTCAGATAGGAGGAGGAGGAGGCGGTGGTTATGAATCGGCGCAGAGCAGTCATGCCGGAGGTGGAGAAGACTATAGTGGAGAGGCAGATGCGGACGAGGAAGATGGAGGCATGCAGAACATGATGGAAGAGGAGGATTACATGGATGGCGAGAGTGGTGATTCTGATGACCCTAAGGATTCTGATGGAGAAGGCAATGATGGAGAGGACATGCCGATTCCTGCTTCATGGAATCAAAACATGTCAACCAGAATGACCGTTGATGATGGTCATGATTCTGCGTGGAAAATATCACAGCAACAAAATTTTCCAGGGTGCCAGATATCAAGACAAGCAACATTTGCAAGATGTAGTCATTGCTTGGGCAATGTCAACACACAGGGTTTTGAAAACAACAGTGTCCTCTAAGAAATACTTGACAATGTAATGCGTGGATATAAATTGTCCAGGCAGGGTGCATGTCTATGTCCCTACGTATGACACAACTTGGTTGGTGACCGACTTTGTGTAGCACACATGTGAGCTACAAAGTGTTCCTGAAGATCATCTTAACCTCTCCTCCACACTTCTAGCTCGGCTGCTTTACACGGACTTAGTAGAGTGCAAAGCGATGACAGTACACAGTATACAGAAGAAAGTAAAGACCCGGTTTAAGTACTCCATTTCGTATGGCAAGGATTGGAGGGCAAAGCAAAGGGCTCTTGAGGAGAGGTTTGGTTCGTTTAGAGACTCGTATGACTCCGTGGTCCGACAACTTCACACACTGCAGGATAGAAACCCAGGCACCTATGTCGACATACAATATTATGTGATACCAGAGGATCCATCTATGAAGGTGCTTCATCGAGTGTTCTTCTCTTTTGCTGTATGCATCCAAGATTTCACTTATTGTAGTCCAGTGATATGTGTAGACGGTAGTTTTCTCACTGGCAAGTACAAGGGTCAGATCCTTACCGCCATTGGTCAAGACGGCAACAATCAGATTGTCCCACTCGCATTTGCTTTTGTGGAGGGCGAAAACAGTGAAAGTTGGACATGGTTCTTCAGGCAGCTCAAAATAGCAGTTGTGAAAGACAAGCCCAATGTGTGCATCATTCATGATAGGCATGCAGGTATACTCAATGACGTAAAATGGCTGACACAGCCAGGGCCAGAAGAGCAAACACCTTGGATTGACATGCAAAGCCGGTGGTGCATGCGCCATCTGGGTGCTAATTTCTTCTCACAGTTCAGAAACAAGAACCTCATAAATCTATTCAAAAAACTGTGCAAGCAGAACCAAGAATGGAAGTACGATTTCATACGCGCAAAGCTCGATGAATTCACTCAGAAACATGTGAGGGCAAGGAAAGCTGCGCAAAACGCAGCCGTAGCTGCACATCAAGCAGCAGTAGCTGCACATGTTACTACTGGAGCTGCGCCTGTGGAGGAAGATCCTGTAGGCCTTTGTGACTTACCTGGATTTGATCCACCTGGTACAAGGAGAAGGCTCGGCAGATCAAGCACTTCCAACAGTGGATAGATCACTAGCCTTTGGAGAGGTGGTCTTTGCTACACGACACACATGGAGCTAGGTACGGTGTCATGACTACAAACCTAGCTGAGTCATATAACTTTGTCCTCAGAGGTAACATGGCACTTCCACTTACAGCCATAGTCGAAGGTATTCTGTACGACACGATTTCATATTTTAGAGCCAGACGACAGGGTGCTCAGATGCATATCATGGACAATCCAAACACATGCTTCTGTGAAAAGATTATGAGGTACATGGATAAGAAGATGGCGAAGGCTATGTCACACACTGTCGTGTGCATAGGTAATGAGGACAAAAGGTTTGAGGTGCGGCTAGCCACCGATAAGTTTGGGTGTGGTAAGGAACTAAGAACGCATGAGTCAAAGATTGGTAATGAGCAATGGCCAACCTGTGAGTGCACCTGCAACAAACCAAAGTTGCTTCACCTGCCTTGCTCTCATGTGCTTGCTGCTTGTCGGCAGCTAGGGTTGGACGCCATATCGTTCGTGTCTCCCTACTACCTGAAAGAATCTGTGGTCAATACCTAAACGGGTGAGATGTCAGGATTTCGAGTAATGGGTAATTTCAACACCGTGAACCCTGGTGAAAGGCAGTACATCCCACACCCTGCTCTAATGCGAACAAGCAGAGGCAGACGCCAGTGTAGGCGCATCCGGAATGATATGGACGAATCAGAAGCTGGCGGTCCAACTCGGAAGTGTTTTCTATGCAATGCATTTGGTCACAGGGATACTCATTGTCCCACTTTCGGTACAGGCGTCGCACCTACGCGAGGACGGGGTGCGCGAGGTCGAAGAGGTAGAGGACGCGAGTGAAACTATGTTTTTAGTTGTAATATGTGATGAACTATGTTTTAAGTTGTAATATGTGGTGAACTATGTTTTAAGTTGTAATATGTGGCGAACTATGTTTTAAGTTGTAATATATGGCGAACTATATTTTAAATTGTAATATGTTGCGAACTATGTTTTAAGTTGTAATATGCAATTGCTTATATTAATTCGCAGAGACGCTTTTCTCACAGTCAGGTGAGGGGTTGCTACCCCGCACTGTCCGAGCAGTTTGACGTACTGCTCGCGAGTTCGGTGATGTGGGAGCCCTACAAGAATGAAGCTGTCGCTGCTAGATTCCAGAGAGATGGGGACAACATACAAATGTCTATTCTATGCGCTAGGGACGAGCCGTATTGGATCACAAAATCGAAGATTATCTTTGATATGCAGGCAGAGGAGATGAGCCTGTATAGAGTAATGAGGCAGTTTGGTCTTCGCCAGTTGGCTGATCCTCGTCCTACGGAGAGCGCCATACCTTCAGTCGTACACATGTATGTTTCCTTTACACATTACTTCCATCTTAACATGATTTATTGACATGACACTAACCATGTTAAATGTTAGGTTGTCGAGAAAGGGAAGTAGCAAGACCGCCACGGGTTGGCTACACAGGGTTGGGGTGTACGTTCAAGACTGGGACACCGCTACAGCTCGAGTCTGGGACTCGAACGCTGAGTTTGACATGGATGAGTTCAACAGGTATTTGGATAGCTACATGAGCGCCACACGACTATGCATCACGCAGCAATCTCACCCGGAGGAGATGCCGGGCGCGGCTACTTGGGATAGTTATCCGAGCCAGTCGACTGTGGGCAGAAGACAACACGCGATATGTTCTTCATCTAATGCACCTATTTATTACATAATTTTCCATCTATATATGGCGAACCTTGTGGTGTCACTTGCAGGCACAGATGTTAGTCGATCTTGAGACGGAGAGTGCTGAGTACAGACGCTCTCTTTTGTCCGGACCCCTACTTATTCACCGGCAGGACCAGGAGACCTAGCTGAGTTGCCTGGAGGAGAAGATACGGCGTATCTACGGGGTTATCACGTGCACCCGCCCTTTGGACATTGCTCACCACCCGGCACCACAGCGTCCTCCGCGGCACTCGACGCACCACCAGCAGCAGCAGCCACCCTACGACAGTCTCCCCGTCCACGGCTTACACCACAGACGACTCCGAGACCTCCTCCCCCAGGCTAGGCTGGAGGTTTGACGTGGCATCAGCAGTCTTCTTTCGTCTGTTGGCAGCAGCAGTAGCCACCTTTGCATGATAGAGGTTCGTCATGGCGGCACCAGCAGCAGGAGCCTTGGGGTCACCCTCTCATGCCAAACTACGGGTTTCGCCCATAGTCATACCCACAGGGTATGTGTCTTACAAGATAAACGTCGAGGCTCAGTTCATGTCAAGTTCTTACATACTTCGTTTTCATGTGCATGAGCATTCAGAATGCAGGGGTCTATGCCTGGCTATCAGTCGTCTATGTCCGAATCCGCCTGGACTGATCAGGACGCTCATCATAGCACTAAGGATTTCATGACGCAGAGCAATTGGCTGAACATTTTTTAGACTCCCCCCTGACCCCACACAGGAGACTCAGTATGATGAGTACGGGTCAGTGATTCCTCCTCGACAGGTTCGGCCGCCCCACAGGTTCGGTTGGACGACGCCTCCTAACCCACCACCCGAGCGTCGTGGCAGACGACGTCGCTGAGACGGCATACGTATCTATCTATCGGTATATGATACATATATTTATCTATGTATGAGACATATATTTATCTATGTATGAGACATGTCTATCTATGCATGAGACATCTACTTATGTATGAGACATATATCTACCTATATATGAGACAGCATTCTATTATTTCACGATTTTTATTCGACAAACTACTCAACATAGCTTGCAACACAGTTCAGCATAACTTGCGCTACATAAATAAGAGTCCCATCTATCCCTAGCATGATGCATTTCCCTTTCCCTTCGATGATGCCTCGCCCTTTCCCTTTGACGATCCCTCGCACTTGCTCTTCTTGGCCTGCGCTTTCTTCTTCTCCCGCCTCTTGTCCCACTCAGCTCTCGCCTTACTTCCAACGGGTGGCGGCATGAAGATATCATCATCATCTTCGCTCTCTTCTATCCAGGCCCTAGGTGCCACAACCTGCTCCGTCATGTCAGCTTGACTCTTCTTGGCATGCGCTTTCTTCTTCTCCTGCCTCTTGTCCCACTCAGCTCTTGCCTTGCTTCCAACGGGTGGCGGCATGAAGATATCATCCTCATTTTTGCTCTCTTCTATCCAGGACCAAGGTGCATCGTCCCGCTCCATCATGCGAGATTCACTCTTGAAGTTGAGCTTGTCCCACCTTGCCTGGATCCTGATAAGCTCTGCTCGTACCTGATTTGGGGTCTTCAGTTTCCATCCTCTCCGATGAAGTTCCTTACCAAGCATAACGAGAGCATCATAGTTCCTTACCAACGTCTCCCAGTGAGCTGGTTCATCGCCTATCATAACACTTCTAGCTATTTGGAGAAGACAAATTGACATCTCTGTCGGCCAGGGAAACGCGTCGGTCATAGTGGAGAGGAGTGGAGGGAAACGCGAGAGCAAGATGAGAGGAGGGAAATGAGAGAGTAAGAGGAGGAAGAGATGAACTGGGTTAAAAGATACATCTCGTTGCCCAGATTTATAGAGGCACCGAACTGAATAGGCGGGAAAAAAGGGCGGGAAGTAGTGGCGGGAAAAAAGGGCGGGAAGTAGTGGCGGGAAAAAAGGGCGGGAAGTACTGGCGATAAAAATCGGCGGGGAGTACTGGCGGGAAAAAATCGGCGGGGAGTACTGGCGGGAAAAATCGGTGGGAAGGATTGGCGAGAAACATCGGCAGACGATTAGTTTAGAGGCAGGGTTGTACTGATCATGCAAAATTTGGTTAGAGGCAGGACGATTAGGCTGTCGGTCTGGGTCTGACCGATTGCACTAATCGGCCTGGGCCAGACCGATTGCCCTAATCGGCCTGGAGCAAGATGATTGCATGGCTGGGACCAGGCCGACTGCATGGTGCCACCTGCTGTCGGCCAGGGCTGGCCGATTGGCCCAGTCGGCTTGCCCCAGGCCGACGAAGTGCTAGATCTGTAATTTCCAAAAAACGTATAATAGAACTCAAATTAATTAAATATTGCGTATTATGGACTAGGTAATTTAGCCTAAATGGATGAATGTGGTGGCTTGTGAGATGGTGCGAATAGTTTCAGATTTTATCTTTTTTGAATACATATACATTGTTTAGTATACTCTTATTTTAGATGTGAACCGTTCTAATCAACACCCACGAGGCTGCGACAAGATCAGTGGACTAGGTAATTTAGCCTATATGGATGAATGTGGTGGCTTGTTTTTGTATTGCTTCAATTATATGATAGATAGATGGAGGACAAAGAATAGTACTCCCTCCGTTTCAAAATATAAGATGTTTTAGGTTTATGAAGAAAATGAATCTAAACTTGTTTTAGTGCGTAGATTCATCCTAAAGTTAAGTGAATCTACCTACTAAAATAAGTCTAGATTCATTTTCTTTACAAACCTAAAACATCTTATAGTTTGAAACGGAGGGAGTACAAGTCACATGGTTAGTAGCAAGAATTTTGTGTGCATGGTGGCGATTGCGTAAAATATGTTGAATGCATATATATGGATAAAGTAGAAAATAGTCCAACTGAAATACAGGTATCTCCTGAGAATTTTAAATCTGACCCAAATCGGGTGTCTCAGCCCTATATTTATCAAAGAATTGATGAATCAAAGTACAAACTATATATGCCCAGCTACATTAATTCCTCTACACCGTCACTGAATATATAGCTCCACGCCTCCACGGTCCAAGCATGTTCGTCAGTTGAGTTCTGATGCCGGCGCGGCGCCTACCTGGTTCTTCTTTGCCCCGCGCCGCTGACGACCCGCCGGAAGTGGCCCGCGTCACAGGGGATCCGGAGCACGCCCGACCTGACTGGCTGTACCCGTACTGCTGCGCCGCCATGTCCAGCATCTCGGCGATGTAGGGGTCGCCAAGTATCTTCACCGGCACCACCACGCGCTCGCCGCAGCCGGTGACCATCGGGACGTGCCCCCTCGGCACCTTCTCCTGCTCGTCGTCGTAGCGCGGCGATGCACCGGTTGACGACGGCGACTCGCTGCCACTCTTCTTCCTCCACACCATGGCGATTTTATCTCTTAGACTTGATCGCACCACCGTGCTCAATGCTGGAGACTTAGCTGGTGCGAGTGATTGACCTTTTCTTGGGCCAGGGCTGCTTACGTACGTGCAGTGCGGTCAACGTGCCGACATGGATAGTCTTGGCCCTACCTCGATCCTTCGAGGTGGACGGGAGTTCATTGCACTTTGCGTCTTCTTTGACTAAAGTCCGAATCTTGGGCCAATGATTCCTAGCATATGTGCGTAGGTTCATTGCATGGTTGAACAAGTATCGTCAACTTTTTTGTTGGTTGTTTGCCCGCTAATATGTTAGCATATGCCTCTATCCAAGGTATATGCAAAAAAAAATGTACTCTGGTTGATGATAGTAGTACTACTTCACTAAACATTGGAAGTGGATGCGATTATTTTGTACAAACTCGAGTTGTCTAGTTCATATTCCTATAAGTAGGGTCTCCTCCGGAGATTCGGGGCTGTGTGAAACGCGAAACAGGCCCTAAACTTTGAAAACAAATCCCACAGCAATAATAACTAAAAGACAACACGTGGTATTCCGCACAATATATAGGAATATACAGAAATATAATAAGTACTACTCCAAAAGGCATAGAATATATACAACGTTATTACACGTGGTCCAATATATAGGAATACTAAGACTGGATTCAAATACTACATGAATTTCGGAAGTTTTGATTATCCCCGAGGGACGCCTATCACACAATCCAAAAAGCGTAGAACGTTATTAATTACACGTTTTGATAGCGTGACAATCGTTGAAAACTTGCAATCAAGGGTAGGAAAATCCAAAAGCTTCTCTTGGACTGGCGGATGACGGCAAAAGCTTAGGGCATGTTCAGTAGTTTCGACGGACTCTGTCTATATAATTTGTACACGTAGACGACAGGTGTAGACAGCTCGTATAATAGAATGTCTTTTAGATGTCTGTTGTGCATGAATAATAAACTGCCTTCCGTGTTGTACTAGATTTAATTCCAGCACCACGATAACAGACGCCCACCCATACAACGGGAAAAGAGGAGTCGAGAGCGAGCGGATTTCATGCTAGTCCACGGTCCGCTAGTTTAGCGACGACCCCTTCCTCTTTCCGTCTTCTCTCTCCTCCATCTCAGAAAATACCTGACGTGGCTTCTCTTCCCGACAGCTGATTGTATATCAGTGTACATGCCCTTAGGTCATCGATCCGCAACTCTTGACGAAAACAATTTCTACTACTAGTAAACGAGCATGAACAGAGCACGCGGTCCAACTAGGAACCCGCCGACCGCCGGAGATGCCCTACTTAGGGCTTGTTTGATTCATAGGATAGGAAAAGTATAGGAATAGGAAAACCATAGGATTGATATGTCATGCCAATGTGAATCCTATAGAAAGAGGGATCTTGTTTGATGTGGCAAAGGAATTTTTCCATGAGGTGTGACCTAATGTTGTTTTCCTATAGGAATTGCACTACAAGATTCCTATAGGATTAATTCCTATAGGATATGTTCCTATGAATCAAACACTAACATAGGAAAAATTTCCATAGGATTTAAATCCTACACAATTCCTATGCAATTCCTATAAATCAAACAAGCCCTTACTTGTTTGTCAAGGCCGGAAAGTGATGCCTGAATAAGGCCAGTCGCGTAAACAGACCCTCGCCGCTTGGGTTTGGTCAGAAACGCACCACGGTGGCGGGCATGAACATCACTTGAAACATCGAAAGCAATAACGGAGAGATGCATGCATGCTATAAACTGCTCTCCCCGTTTTCTTCCATGGCACGTGCGTGGACATGTGGCCAACTTGCAATTGCAAATGTGACGCGCCACGGTCGGTCCTCCTCTGTTTTCCTTTCACGTGGATGTGTTATGTCATGCGTAGCAAGTAGCCAGTGGTGCACAACAATGGTAGCCGTAGCATTTTGAATTGTGAATAGTAGCAGCCCAGCAGGTGCCTGGACGGTTCATCTATATATTTCTCCAGATTATTCCACTTTGTCACGCGAACACGTTTTTAATGCGTGTCTGTGCTGAGTCTGTTAAGCTAAACGTGGCGCTTGGTTTGCGGGTCTCGGGGTTGTCAAGCAGCAGAAGAAATCAGGCACTCTCGGGATTGTCACACACTGTCACAAGGGAGGGGGAAAGTTCCCCTTCCCCTCCCGCCAAGGATCGAGGGCCCTGACCCGCCCGTGAACAGCAAGACAGAAACCAAAGAGCGCACCCATCATAGATGGACGCGTATCCTCCACAACTTCGGGGACGACGACATCACTCGGACCACACCACCACCAGCCGCCTACCAACCTCGGCAAAACCTCAACCAGGACCCAACGTTCCTCACGCAGCACCTCCAAAGAGGGAGCGACACCGGTGGCGCCGCCGCCCAATCCAAGTGGATTTTAGGCTTTCGCCTAGGAACCATGCCGGGTGGGGAGACAGGAACCTCGACGGCGCCTCAAGAGGAAGTGCGGCGCCAGGGGGCGTCGCCACCGCCGTGGACGGGGCACCACGACCAAGGAATTCTCCCGGTCCTATACTCGCACCACCAACACCACACCATCACCGGGACAAGCCAGATCTGGTGAGGGAGAGAGCCGGGGGGAAGGAAGATAGCTGACCTTTAGATCTGACTAGGAGGAAGCTGTAGCCGCCACCATGCTACGCACACTTCCCACTGCCGCCTCGCCGCCCGCACGGCCGAGAACAACAACACACACCCGCAACCGTCACTAGCCGAAGTAGTCAATGCCATCGCTCCTTCCAAGGCCACCGCCTGGGGGTCCAGAGCCCTCGGGAATAGCCCAAGCGACGGGATCCTTGCTGTCGCCTTCACCGGCGGTCACCTCGGGCAGCGGCGGAGGGAGGGGGAGGGTTGGGGAGTGGTGGCGGCGGGGAAACGCTAGTCACCCCCAAGTCGCCCTCGAGAGGACGAAGCGAAGGCCAGGTTTTTGTGCTACTGTCTATGTTAATGTCCAACCTCACGGAGGGAGTACTAAGGATTTGAAATGATTATTTTATACAAACTCGAGTTGTCTAGTTCATATTCCTATAAGTAGTATGGAAGTTTCTTCATATTTAGGTGATCATATTGCAAATAGTGGAGAGGCCCCTTTACTCAAAAGTATAGATTTTCCGACGTGGTGTTCATGTAATTCAAGAATCAACCTTGGCAAAGATGCTAATAAGGGCGCCACTACTAGCTAATACATAGGCTGGTAACATATACACCATCTCTAGCCTAGTGCATGTTAGATGTTTAGGCTTAACTGCCCAATAATACATATTGTATTTTGTAGTCAAAGTATAGTAGATCGTACTTTGAACAATATATTTTGCGAGCCACTTACGAGACTCGCGAGGTCAAAAGCTTAGGTCATCGATTCGCAACTCCTGATGAATACGTTTTTCATAACTAGTACGGAGTAAAAACGAACATGAACATGCGGTCCAAGCAGGAACCCGGCCGGCGACGGCGCTGTAGATGCCCGACTTGTTTGTCAAGGCCGGAAAGTGATTGCCCGAATGCGCCAGTCGCGTAACAGACACCCCTCGCTGGTCGCCGCTGGTTTTGGTCAGAAACGCACCACTGCACGGTGGCAGGCCTCTGCGCCGCATGCAGACGATGCTGCTAGCTCGCGCGTGCAGTCGCGCGGCCTGTCCTGGCCTGGATTGGATCACTTGAAACGTCGTCGATCGATCGAAAGAGATGGCCGTAGAGGTGCATGCTCAACTGCTCTCCCCGTTTTCTTCCATGTGGCCAACTTGACGCGCTGATCGTCCTCTATTTTCCTTTCACATGTGTGATGCTGTGACGCGTATGCGTAGCAAGTAGCGGGTACTAGCTGCACAGCACGGGTAGCAGTAGCATTTTGAATATTGAATAGTAGCAGCCCCAGGTGCCTGATCGAATGGTTCATCTATTTTCTCCAGATTCCACTTGTCACGCCAACACGTTTTTTATGCGTGTCTCTGCTGAATCTTATAAGCTAAACGTGTAAATTGTACACTGTCTTATTTAGGGGAAACTGTATATGTTGAGTTGTGGGTTTAACATAAAGAAATCATCAACAAGAATACTTTCAAGATTACGGACTACAAATAGAATTTTATAATCAACAAGTACTCTATAGTGAATAGTAACAAAGGTCATACAGACCTCTACCAATAGCTCTCCATGGTTCGGTATTCTTATTTCGAAACTAACTACATACAATTTATATATGCACTTGTAGTCACCAGTAGACATAATCGAAGCAGCTAGTCCAGCCTGTGATTTCTCTCCTTCGTATTGTTTAATACTACCTCCGTTTTAAGGCTTAAGGCGCACACGCTTTCCAAAACAAAGTTTGACCGAAAGTATTGAACAACAAAATCTTGATTATATTATACATAATTAGTACCGTTGGATTCGTATTGAAAAATAGTTTCCAGTGGTACTAGTTTTATACCAAAACTTTCTACGTATTTAGAATAATTCTTGGTCAAAGAAAAAACACGCAAAACGAGGACGCCTTAAACCCTGAAACGAAGGGAGTACGGTATAGCATTATGTATAGCGTCATGTATGTATGATCATCTAATATATACGAAGTGTGCGGTGGCCTTTGGCCCCCACGATTTTTTGTAATTTAGTACCAGAGCAATAGGCTCCTACCGCCACCGTTGCCACTCCCGGTCGCCACAGAACCCTCTCCCCGTTGGGTTGCGACAATGAAATCGTCGGCCTCCCAAGTCTCGGACAACGTTGGGCTGCTCGTCTCCTCCGCTCTGTCTATCGTTGTTTGACTGGACAACTAGAACTTCATGCTTTGGAGGGGGCTCGTTGTCCCCATCCTCACCGGCGCAAATCTTCATGGCCATCTTGATTGGCCCCACAACGGCACCGGCTAAGACCCTCACCCAGGGCACCTTAGATGTGGCGGTCACCATCGCCAATCCAGAGTACCACCCCTGGTGGACTCAAGACTAGAAGGTCGTCGGGCTACTTCTCTCGGCTATGACCGAGGACATCGCATGCTAGTTAATCGGCTGCAAAACAGCAGGTTGTGTCGACGGTGGCCACAACCATGTTCAGCACGCAGAGCCGCGCTAGTGTTCGTCACATCCGGCGACAACTGCACTCCTTGAGGAAGGAGGATCTGTCCGCTGCGGAGTATATGCCTGGTGGCTCGACCTGAGTCAGCCTGATAGAGGTGACGCGAGAACCCAAGTTTTCTCACCAATTCCTTTGGGGACCAACTTCATCTTGAGATCTACCTTTTGGCGTTGCGCTTTTTCCTATGATCTTCGGTAAGGCATACCTCTAGCATGAAGGGTGCCACAGATGCAACGAGGTGCGACCACTTTTTTTTAATGGGAAAGGGCCAGAAGGCCCCAGAAGTTGTTTCATTAAAAATAAGCGGTGGGTACATTTACAAAGACACCTCTAAACAAAGGGGGCTCAAAGGATAAGGACATAACACTTGGAGAAAGGACCGTAAGAAGAAGATAAAAAACACGATCAGGTTCTCGCCCTTCTCCATCGCATCCGGTCATCGTCAACGCCCTGGAGCCTGCATCATCGCCGGGGAACTTGCCACTTGGGGCGATGCAGACTTTGGAACTCTCGCACAAGGCGTCGAAAAGCTTCCGCCACACGTGGAAGAGCATGCTCAGCTTCATCCGAGCGGAGATGTGGCCCTCTTGGCCACAGATAGCGGCGGCGCAACCTCGCCAACGTTGATTGAGACTTGGGGATGCAGATTCACGAACCGCAGCACCAGGATGCTGCAGACTTGGCGATACAGCAAGCCGACTCTAGGGTACGCCATCCCTTCTCTCCTCGCCACCATGGTCGGCCGGAGAAGAACAACTAGAGCTCGATGTAGACCTTCACAAGCCAAGCCTACTGGCCTTATGTGGGGGGCCTCCAGAGTTGAGCAACTCTACAACGATATGCTCTGACCAAGGGAGCACTGCAGCGGAGTAGATCTTCACCAGATGACGACAACTGGGGCCAGAACAGCCGCACGTCGAGCACCATGACCGCCTCGCGAATGCAGCGCCCATCGGCACGACCTCCACCCCTCGCCACCAAGGCTGGCCACGGAGAGAAGAACGTCCCGAGGCAGCATCACTTATTAGGAAGGCCTCCGTCCACAACAGAAGCATCAACTTGCTCCAACCACTAGAGCTTGCCAAACCACCGCGGAGACGGCCGACTAGCATCGTGCAGGAAAGCCAGCGGGGATAGGCCAGACGGAATCTCACCACTCGCCACTGGGGCAGACCCAAACAGACCTAAACCTATACCTACGACATCTACGGCGAGAAGCCAAGATCCTAGACTACGGGCTCGGCCAGAAACAGGGAGGACGGAGCCCATCTACAAGAGAGAAGTTGGGGGAGGAGGGAGGAGAGGAGAAAATATCGTGCGACCACTTATAGTATCTTCATAAAAATAAGATTGACAAGGTAGAATGTCCAATTTGACTTTTTTTAGCCGGTTGGAAGTCTGAAATCACACTTTGCTCTGGTGAGCTAAGGGCATCTCCACCGGGCTGATCCAAACGATCACCCCAAACAGTCTGTTTGTGTCTGTTTGGGTCGGTCCCCGGTTAGTATGGGTAGGGGGTCCGGCCAGCCGCATCCAGAGACGCGACCATTTGTTCGCGGTTGGCCAGGGATGACTAGGGATTCATATGTTTGCAAATATTGTAATATAAATAAATTAGACTAGGAAATCAAATTGAAATAGTTCTTTCATATAGATAGTTCAGTCTCACATGGTTCAATGAAAAATAACTAAAACATTAATTAAATTACACAAAACAAATAGAGGATTAACCATTGAGATTTCCCACACGAGCCCATATATGCTCAACCAAATCCAGTTGAAGCCGTTCATGGGTTTGCCTGTGACGCAAATTTTCATGCACTCGCATGAAATCTTCCCAAAACGCTAGACCTAACTCTGGCTCAACCAACTGACCCTGAAAGTCCCAGCCTTGGTCCAAGATATCGTAATCACGCTCATCCTCGAGAATCATGTTATGCATGATTGACACAAGCAGTCATCACATCCTACATCCTTTCTGCGCTCCAGGTTCTAGAAGGGTACCGAACAGTAGCCCACCTTGACTGAAGCACACCAAATGCTCGCTCCACATCCTTCCTAGCATCATCTTGCTCTTTCGCAAACCTCTTGCACTTTTCATCTCCAGGATTGCGGATTGTCTTCACAATGGTGACCCAGAAGGATAGATACCGTCAGCAAGATAGTAACCCATATCATATGGATTGCCATTGATCTGATAAGAAACCTGTGGGGCATTGCCTTCTTCCATCCTAGCAAACACCAGAGAGCGATGCAGCACATTGATATCATTGTTTGATCCAGCCATGCCAAAAAAGGAGTGCCAAATCCAGAGATCCTGTAATGCAACGGCCTCTAGTATGACGGTGCACCCATCTGCATGCCCTTGGAACTGCCCTTGCCAACCAAACGGGCAGTTCTTCCACTGCCAATGCATGCAGTGGATGCTCCCAAGCATACCAGGAAACCCCCTTCTCTCGTTGATGGAAAAAATACGGGCGGTGCCTTCGGTGTTTGGCTCTCTCAGGTAAACTTTGCCAAACACCGCAATAACAGCGCTGCAAAACCGGTACATAGCCTCATGGCATGTGGGCTCGCTCATGCGCACGTAGTCGTCGAGGAGGTCACCGGGGACTCCATATGCAAGCTGTCGAATGGCAGCAGAACGTTTTTGGTAAGAGGAGAAGCCAATCTTACCGATAGCTATCGTACTCCGTCACCCCATTGAGAATTTGCAAGAACATGTCACTCGATATCCGATAGCGATGATGGAATGCCTTCTCTTTAAAGACTGGATTACTTGGATGGAAGTAGTCCTTGTAAAGACGTATGTGGCCATCCTCTCGGTCGCGCTCCTGGTTGGCTTGGTGCCGCTTGGGAGAGCCACCTCTGCGTGGCGGCAGGAGGTAGTGGTCGTGCACCATCTGTGCAACCGTCAGCCTAATCTCGGTCACACCGCCGGACTCCTCCTCGGAGGATGACTCCACAAAATTCTTGTAGAAAAACTCCATTTCCCTTTGGCTGCTGCCCATCTGCAAAGTATGCGGCCGTCAATGGCGATGACAACTCCTGAAGCGGGCTAGACAAAACCTACAAAGGACCGGCGAACATACCTCAGGCAATTGATCGAGCAGGTTGTGCGTATACAGAGGGTGTCGCGCGCCCAGTCCAATGGCGGAGACCGAGCGCGACGAGACTGCCTGTGGCGCGGCCAGACAACTCCGGCAACGCGTGTGGCCTGCGGTGGCGCTCGATATCGCGGGGGTGTCAGCGACAGCGAGCGGTGGCGGTGGCGGCAGCAAAGACTGCTTCTGCTCGAGACCGAGCGATATGGAGTGCACGAGGGTTTGGGGGAGGTGAGCGTCTGTTGTGCCACTGGCGGGAGGTCCCGGGCGAATTATTGGGAGGACACCCCGCGCTGTTCGGCCAACGCAAGCGAGCTCCGGATTAGATGTATTGGATGGGTGATGTGTCAGCTCGCTGGGACGCCGCGCATGCCGCGCGCTTCCGCGCTGTCAGTTTCGGGCACGCGCGTACCGTTTGGGTCGCCTCGATGCTCTCTTGCCCAAATCTGGTGTCTCCTTCATATACTCATCAAAGAATTTATCAAAGAACATAGAATGTATTTCCAACTACATAAATTTCTCTACACTGTCAACTGTATACACACGCATTTTTTTTTTGAATCGCGTGATCAGTTCAGGCGTGACGCCGGGCGCCTAGCTAGCCCCATCTCTGCAGCGCGCAGTCGACGACGTCCCGGAAACGCCCCGCGTCGCAGGGGATCCGCAGCACGCCCGGCTGGCCGTAACCGAACTGTTGCGCCGCCATGTCCAGCAGCTCCGCGACGCAGGGGTCGGCGAGCAGCCTGACCGGAACCATCACGCGCTGGCCGCAGCCGGCGACCATCGGGACGTGCCCCCTCGGGACCTTCTCGCGCTCGTCGTGGTGGCGCGGCGAGGCGCCGGGCGACGACGACTCGCCGCCGCTCTTCTTCCTCCATGCCATGGCGATCAATAAGGGATTTGGTTAGACTGCGCGCTCGATCGCCTCGAGGCTGGAGGAACTTGAGCTTGGGCGAGCGCCGGCGATGGGTTGTTTCTTCTTTGGGGTTGGCGCTGCGGAGAAACGAACGGACCGAGGTGGGTATATATACGGGGCCCATGCGATGGTCGAGTGCGGTCAACATCCTGGCGTGTGGATAGAGTCTTGGCCCGACCTCGATCCTTCGGCGAGCGTGGGGGAGTTGCACTAGCTTGCTGGCTTGTTTTGACCCGTAGCGAGTTTGGAAGGTAGCTGGTCGATCGCGTGTGAAAGTCCAAAATCTTGGGCCAATCATTCTCCTGGGAAAGATCCTGGAGTAGTACTAGGTTCGTTGCACGGTTGAAGAAGTCTCACCACATTTTGGGTGGCCGTTGTTTCCCTGATCGGGGTGGACGGCAATTTCGACGAGCTCGCGCAGAGGAGCTGTGAGAGCCCTAGTTTTCCTAAGCGACAAAATCAAATAGATAAAATTTTTTTTTGAGAAAAAATAGATAATTTTTTGAACTTCGAAATCGAATAAATCAGCTTACCGTAGAAACGAATGGACAGAAATTGCGCGCTAACGGCCGCGCAGCTGACTGATGCATATATATACTTTTAGCACCCGTTTTTTTTATCTTTGTATACAACTACGAACTATCATTTTCATCTGCATGGAAGTAGGTCCAAGTGATAGTGATGTCTTGTGAACGACACCCACTCGAAGTGCATATAGCCTATGAACGAGTATGCACGTCATTAATCTCGGAATAAAATACCCCACCATTGCAAAATGGCTTCGCGTCGTGCTGTGGTGAAGGCAAGAACAAAAGATAGGAGGGTTTCAGGTAATACATACTTTCTTCGTTTCAAATTATAAGATATTTTAGTTTTTTCTGAAACAAATGATTCTAGACGTCTTTTAATGTCTAGGTTCAAAGCAAAATATGTAAACCTACACAAAAGGGCGTCTAGGTACATGCATGTGTTTCAAAAAGATTAAAACATCTTATATTTTGGAACTAAGAGAGTACAACAAGTATTTCTTGTTATGCACAATTCTCACTTCATTCTAAAATAATTAAATTCTATGTTTGTCCTAATTAAATCAATCTAAGTTTGACCATCTTTATAAAACTATATACTAATATTGTTGAATCTAAATAGATACGGTTTTAGTGAAACTAAAACGATGTCGTAGATGCGGTTTTTTATGCTCGCCCCGTCATATTTAAGTGCATAGGTACGTGTGAATTTAAATAGATCCGCAACACTTTCTTTTGGGACGAACGGAGTATAAACTTGGACCAACTCGAAGTAGTTGAACTTAAAACATACCTGAAATTCCAAATTATTTTTTGTAGAGCATAACAGAATGTTATTTATCCGAGGCATATTGATGTGGTAAGATTGGTCTTAACTAGCAGCTAGCGGTTGACGGACAAAGATCCGCCATCGATAGTTGACGAACAAAATAGGATGGATATATATTCCAGACAGCGAAAAGAAGCATTTCCAAGTAGGATCTCCATCAATCAAAGTCAAAAAAAAAAAAAAGGAAGTAGGATCTCCATCCTAGGGCCTAGGCTCCTGTATGTACGAAACACACGGCGCCTAATTGCGACCTGTTGATTTTCCAGCACGGCTAATGCTGATCGAACGGTTCAAACACACGGCGCCTAATTGCGACTCCTGGTCCTGCGCCGTGTTTCCCTTCGCGCGCGGCTAGTGGGTCAAAGTGATCACTACATGTGGCCAACTAGCAAAGATGCTGCTGCGATGCGCTGCGTTCTTGCTCCGTTTTTCTCCCATTTTTTTAATGCGATGTGGTAGTATCTGGCTAGAGGTTAGGACTTAAGACTGGTAGCAGTAAGTTTGAACGTTTGAATAGTATAGGCACGTGCGTCTATTATCATCCGAAACGTGTTTTATATGCGTGTCTGAATCTGTGTATTTTGTGTTGACAATTTCTGAACTATTCACGGGAGATACCATGACAGTATGATGACACAAAAAAAAACACATCATTTACTCCCACGCTGAAATACGCAAACGTTGTCCGCCTACACCAACGGGCCAGGGTTAGAAATTTTAGGCCTTGACCCGTAAGACTGGACGCGTCCCATTGAATGAATGCTGGGCCTACACCGTCTTTGTCCCTTGGCAAACCTTTGCAGCCCAGGAGGCCAATCAGCCCGTGATCCGTCCCGTACGGCTGCAGATTCACTTGGGGAACCACGTACCGACTGATCGTGACGATGCCTTGTTTGCTCTTTCTGTCTGTTAACATGTTTGTATCGGCGATGTACGCACCGTGTGAGCGTACTGGTGCTCCGCAGTGCTCGCAGATGCATTTCACGTCCCCTCTGCAATCTCAGTCACTGTCGCATAATTTGGTCGGGACTGGGATGGCTGACCGACCTGGAAAACCTCGGACCGCCCGATGTACTGGTTCAGGTTGGGAAGAGCGAGCCTCGTCAACCGGTCGATTCACTGGTTCAGGCTGGGTCGTGTCATTTACATGGTTCGAAGGCGGTGTGGACTGTGCGCTGCTCAGCTCAAGCGACTACGTGCAACACACTGAACCTACGTGCAACACACTGGGATACACACGAGCATGGCTGGGAGCCTGGAGCATCAGCCACTAAGTACTTTTGTGGTTGATCACACGATGGCCCGAGGAGCCTAAAGAACCAGGAGCTACAGTCTTCTTTTTGCCAAAAATAAGCGCAGATCAGAGGTCGTCAAAGTCAAAACCATAAAAAAAAAGTACGGATCCGAGCGGAAAACTTACTCGACCTGTACATACATAGGCTCGAAGCCCGTCCTGTACCACGACCCGCATGCCCGTCGTGTACAACGGCGTATAGGCGTAAGTGGGGAATGGCTGAAATTCACGCGCATGGCTTGGACTCCAAGACTAATAAAGATAGAGCTATAATTTAAATAGAGAGAGACGACCTATACTCTAATATCCCCCGCAGTCTCAATGTCAGGGGTAACGATGTTGAGACTGGAACGAATGTCTGTAAATGATGAAGTGGGGAGTCCTTTAGTAAAAATATCACCAAATTGTGCACTAGTAGGAACATGAAGAACTCGAACGTCGCCAAGATCCACCTTCTCACGAACAACAAAGTGAATGCCAATCTCAATATGCTTCGTGCGCCGATGTTGAACGGGATTGGAAGCCATGTAGACTGCAGAAATATTATCACAATAAACAATGGTGGCTCGCTCCATAGGATGATGAAGCTCGACAAGTAGCTGACGCAGCCACACCGCCTCCACCACAGCATGGGCAACCGACCTATACTCAGCCTCATCAGAAGACCTCGAAACTGTTACCTGCCTTTTAGAACACCAAGAAACAAGATTATCTCCTAAATAAACGCAAAATCCGGATGTGGACCGTCGAGTAGCTGGACAACCTGCCCAGTTTGCATCAGAATAATCTGTCAAGCTTGTAGGAGAAGAAGAGTTTAGAAGAAGACCGTGATCAAGAGTGCCTTTTAAATATCGAAGAATTCGTTTTACATGACCAATGTGAGGAGCACGAGGATCATGCATGAAAATACAGGCTTCCTGAACTGCATAAGAAATGTCAGAACGAGTGATAGTGGCATACTGAAGAGCACCAGTGATGCTACGATAAAATGTGGGATCGGAAACAGGATCACCATCGGCCGACAGTTTGGCACCTATATCGGCCAGAGTGCGAGAGGGTTGACAATCGGACATACCAGCCCGTGAAAGCAAATCCAAAAGATATTGTCGTTGAGAAGGAAAAAGAGAGGACTTTGAGCGAGAAACATTAATACCAAGAAAATGATGAAGAGGTCCTAAATCAGTCATGGAAAATTCACGATGAAGGGAAAAAATAATATGTTGAAGAAAGAGTCAGAGATAACAGTAAGAATAATGTCATCAACATAAAGGAGAAGATATGCAGTATGTTCGGAGAAATGAAAAATGAATAGGGAAGAATCAGATTTAGAAGGGATAAAGCCAATGGTTTAAATGAAAGTAGAAAAACGTTGAAACCAGACACGAGGAGCCTGTTTGAGACCATAAAGAGAAATTTTGAGTAAAAAACAAGATTGGGAGAAGAGAGATGCTCAAAACCAGAGGGTTGCTGACAGTAGACAATTTCATTAAGAGTACCATGGAGAAAAGCATTTTTAACATCAAGTTGATGAATCGGCCATGAAGAATAAATGGCAAGACTAAGTACGACGAGAATAGTGCTTGGTTTGACAACGGGGGAAAAGGTCTCATCGAAATCAATACCATATTGTTGTGAAAAACCGCGACAAACCCAGCAAGCTTTGTAACGAGCAAGAGAGCCATCAGAGTCAAATTTGTGTCGAAAGACCCATTTACCAAAAACAACACTAACACCAGAAGGTTTTGGAACGAGAACCCATCTATTGTTTTGTTGAAGAGAATCAAATTCATCACGCATAGCTGAAAACCAAAAAGGATCAATAAGAGCACCTTTGTAGGATGTGGGTATAGGGGAAATTGTGGTTATGGCTGTGATATTGAGACGTTTAGAAGGGAGAAGAAAGCCACGTTTGCCACAAGTGCACATGACGTGATCATTTGTAGGTGGTTGAATAGGAACGACATTAGGTGGTAAGGTGGATGTGGAGGAAGACTCGACAGTAGGTGTGTTGGAGATATGCCCTAGAGGCAATAATAAATATAGTTATTATTATATCTTTGTGTTTATGATAAATGTTTACATTCATGCTATAATAGTATTAACAAGGAAACATTAATACTTGTGTGATTTGTAGACTAGAATAAGAGTCCCTAGTAAAGCCTCTATATAATACTAGCTTGTTGGTTAATAGATGATTGTGATTTACCTATCATGAACATTGAGACGTTATTAACAACAAGATCATATCGTTAGGAAAATGATATGGTGGACATAATCCTATAGATAAGCGTAGCATAAAGATCAAGTCATTTTAATAGTTTAATTGCTATATGCTTTCTGATACATAGTAACCTAATTCCTTCGACCATGAGATCATGCATATCACCTTTACTGGATGGATGCTTTGATGACATCAAACACCACACCGTAACTGGGTGGCTATAAAGGTGGCATTGAGTGTTCGGAAAGTATTGGTTGAAACACATGGATCAAGAGTGGGATTTGTCCATCCATATGACGGATAGATATACTCCGGGCCCTCTCGGTTAAATGTCATCCGATTAGCTTGCAAGCATGTGACTGGCTCACAAGGGATCACATATCACGGGAACGAGAAAATAGTACTTATCGGTAACGAGGTTGAACTAGGTATGCAGAGATACTGACGATCATAACCACGGATAAGTAAACTATCGTGAGACAAAGGGAAATTGGTATCGTATGTAAGTGGTTCATTCGATCGCAAAGTAATCGTAGAAATATGTGGGAGCCATATGAATTTCCAGATTCCTCTATTGGTTATTGTTCGGAGAAGTGTCTTGATCATGTCCGCATAATTCACGAACCGTAGGGAGACACACTTAAGGATTCGACGTTGTTTGAGTAGTTATGGAATGATGAGAAAGAGACCGAATGTTGTTCGGAGTCTAGAATGGGATTCGGGATATCACGAGGAGATCCGGAATGGTCCGGAGAATAAGATTCATATAAGGAAAGTCTTGTTTCGAAGTTGGAGAATGGTTCCGGTGTTTTCATCGGGAATGTTCTAGAAGGTTCCAGAATGTCCGGCACTCCGGAGGGGAAGGGTACATGAATGTGTTATATCAAGTTGGTATGATTGCATCATGTACTAAGTGTCATCGCTGAACAAAATAGAGGATTTAATCAAATCCTTGTTTGAAAAGTCAAACGCCAATTTGAAAGTCAAACGGCTAATTTTGGGAAGTGGAGGGGAGGTGGAATCCGAGTTGGGGAGGAGTCCCTCCACCTCCACCGCCGGCCCACCTTGGGTCCGAGTTGGGGAGGTACTCCCCTCCCCTGGCGCGCCTCCCTCCACCTATAAGAGGAGGGGCAGGGCTCCCCTCCTAGACATACAAGTTCCTACCTCTAAACCCTAGTACCAAGCCGCCGCCGCCTCCATAGCCGCCACCGGCCCTAGGGAACACTGTCGCCGCCGCCTATCTAAACCCTAGCCGCCGGCTTGCCTCCTCCTCGGCGTGTCTAAACCCTAGATCGTCGAGGGACTCTCTCATACTCCACCATACTCGCTCCGGCTTAAGGCGAAGCCCTGCGAGATCTCCCCTCTACTTCCGGTACCACGCCGTTGTGCTGCCGGAATCGCGAGGAGAGTGCTACAACCTCCGCTGCCTGCTGGAACAAGGGAGAGGAAGGTCTTCATCGAGTACCGAACGTGCAACCGACTGCGGGAGCGCTGCCGGAACGCAGCGCCGGAAGGATCGTCTACGCGATCTTGAGATCGGAAAGAGTACGACTACATCACCCACGAGAATCCGCTCTCGTTAAACACTTTGGAATTTTCGAGGATGAGTTATTCCATCAACTCGTTGCTACAATCTAGTAGATATATCTTGGCTTGTTTTTTTGTATGCGATAGAAATTTTTTGTTTTCCATGCTACGAATCCCTACAGTGGTATCAGAGGCGTGTCTATATGTAGATCTGTTGCACGAGTAGAACACAATGGTCATTGTGGGCATTGATGCTTTTATTGTTGATTGCTTCTTGTGTACTTTGCATCTTGCGGGATGTTGGGATGAAGCGGCCCGGGCTAACCTTACATGACATCGTTCATGAGACTTGATCCACGCTTGACATGCAACTTGTATTGCATAATTTGCTTTGCGGGTGCCTGTTTCTCCTAGTATAGTTAAGATCCAATTTACAACGGGTGATTAACAATACTAGTATCAATGTTGTGGTTCATGTTCGTAAGTTAGAACGACACTTATTGAAAGCCCCAAACCACGTAAAACATGCAAAGAAAGTAGAGGCGTCTAACTTTGTTTTGCAGGGGTGTGCTGTGATGTGATATGGCCATGATTGTGATTATATTTGATGTATGCAATGTTCCTTATTGTAAGTTGGCAACCGGCAGGAGCCATATGGTTGTCTTTAATTTATGTTACGACCCGCGTGTCCATTCAAAGTAGTTGTAATAGTTGAATGTAACACCCTCAGAATCGGCCCTATGCAAGTTTCAGCGATTCCCGCCAAACCCGCATAGAAACGATTCAAAGGTGCCCACGAGGCATTTGCGTGCGGGTGGAAAACGAAGTAATATCATTATACAACAGTCCTCGATGGGACCCACAGAACAGATATATACAACAGCGACTCCATGAGTCAAGAATACCGAGATACAATACAAAGATCCAAATCACCTTGAAAATGATACAGCGTCCGACTACGGACAAGATGCAAATGGGGCTAAGAGCCCTGAAGAATAACCAATGGCGTCCATAACCCTGCCCAGGCCAAGCCGGAAGGGTAACCCTGCTAACGACGTCGATCTCAAAACCTGCTTAAACAAAAGGGGTGCCGACAAAGGGCAAAGGAAAAAGAGGAGCGTCAGTACTGAGGCCAGTACACGACGAGGCTAGAATTCGGCGGTCCTCGCCTACATAGGTATGGTGGACTGAAGCGGCAGCGGAAGCATGCACTAAACAACCTATAGAGACTCGATACAACTGGCGGCTATCAGAGAGGGGTAAGAAAGATCTATTCGGAACCGACCTGATGCTACCATCAAACAAACCCATCCTGGTGTTTCCCCCTCGAGACCAAACAAGGAAGTCAACCGAGGAACTCACGCAGTTGGCAGTTTTATTTATTCAGTTAACGTTGCAGCAATTACTAGTCAAGTATAGAGAGTCATCCTGATAAAATAAGCAGTGGGCACTTTTATTTGACCATTCCATTGTAGTTGTAACACTTACTAGTCAGATACAATTAGCATGAGATAACCCAAAACCCAGGAGTTGTTGGTACTTTTATTTAGCCATTCCGTTGTAGTTGCAATACTTACTAGTCAGATACAATTGTCGCAAGCGACAAACCAAACAAGCAATTGTGGGCAGTTTTAGTTAGCCATTCCATTATAGTGAAGCTGATTACTAGTCATTATAAAGTCAAATTTATAGCACTACTTTAGTTATAGTTGTCTATGATCGAGATACTGTGCTCCAAGTCGTCCATAACCGTGGACACGGCTTTCAGAAAGTTTTACCCGGCCGGGGTGCACAAATAGCAACACACACTCGATCAACCTCGGAAAAACCAAATCAAAACCCAACGAGGCTTTCACGACAAAGCAATCACAGGATTCAGAATTATTTCAGGGGGCCACCCCATTGAGTAGACCCGCAACGAAGTTAGCTGACTCCGAGACGGACTCAAGGTTTGCGTAAATGGCTGTAAACGACTGGGAACCCAAAACTGGGCTTGTCGATACCGCGAAAACACTCCGCTTACCTAAACAGTACAGGTGCTATCCATCGCACAATTTAAATAAAGCAGTAAAGCATGGCATAAGTACAAGATCGTAAATAAAACCTCAAACTAGTTTGTGGCCCCAAGAAGTAAGAATGAATCAAGCTCTGGCTCAGGGGGGTCCCATAATCCTCCCGGATGTGGATAGCGCGATAAATCAAGGAACAGGTATCAAGCACTCGGGGTCCTACGGGACACAAGTGGACGGTTAACAACCAAATAACATCTATTGCCCACCTGTGCCTCTGCTTACTTGCTTCAATTTTAGTTGTTAAACAGTAAATAAAGTGAACGATAATTAAAGCCATGATCATCTCCAACATAAAAAATGCGGCGTTACACCAACAACTGTGGAACTGGACGACACGCAACAACACTTGAGCAAGCGACTACGACGCGCAAGTCCAACTATCTACCAAACATCAGGTAATAGGATGTGTCCAAGGCAATATAAGGCTGCAAGGAAAATCACGGGTACGGAAACTAGAGCATCGCAACACAGATAGCAATAGATCAACAGGAGGGAATAAATACTATAAAAGTAAGATAGGTAGAAAGGGGGAGATGCTCGCCTGAAAACATTGCCGAAGGTTCAACCGAAGATCGGGGCGAAGCTCACATCAACTCAACGGCCTTATCCGCGAAGAAGCAAAACACTAGAATAAACACCGGATGCAATATTTAATACAACGGCAGAAGATCGGGCATGATGCATGTATGATGTATGACATGGCAAGGTGCGATGCAATTAGGTCATATTAAGCGGAACCGGGGGTCCCGACAATCAAATAGGTGGTTCATGTTATTTATCTACCCCGCAAATTAAATGTTGTATTAGCAAGGCAAAAGGTAACACCAGTTCGCTACCCAAATTTAAATGAGGCCAATATAAGGCTAGATTTGTCCGCATATGGGCCCCATATTTAATTATTAGGTGAATCGGCATAAGGCCCCCAAACCACACAAATATGCATGCGAGTATGGCAATTAATATGCAACAAGTTTATGTTTAGCATTTATAAAAATAGGGGTTCGGATAAGGGTCACACATTAGGGTTCGACGAGCTCGGGGTTCCGGGGTTCGGGGTCGGTCTCAGGGTTCAGGGTTCGACGGGATCGTTCTCGGATAACGGAGGTAGGTCTTGTCGCATCCGTGGTCTTCGGGTCATGTCGACGGTCATGGCGTTCGGGATGAAGTACTTGTCGCATCGGGGTCTCGGTGTCCTCGGATCCGAGTGAAGATCTCGGCGTTCGACAAACTTCGAAGTAGACCTTGGAGTTCCGCGATGACCTTGTTGATTCCCTGTCGACGGCCTTGGCGCTTCGGATCGGTCTTCGGTTCGGGGACTCAGGGTCCATGGGTTCGCGTCCGTGTGGCGATCTTGTCGTTCCGTGTAGGCGTCCTCGGTGAAGTGCTTGTCGTTTCGGATCGTATTCAGGGTTCCGCGGGGGAATCGGTCTTCAGATCGGTGCTTCGAGGTCCCGATGTTCGTGAAGGGGTCTCGACGCTCCACAGTCTTTAGACGCCGGGATGGAGACCTTGGTGGTTCCGTGAAGAAGACCCTGATGTTCGGCTTCGACTAAACGGTGTCAAACTCGGTTTTCCTCGGCCCCAGTAAATTCTGGTGTCCAAGATTCTTGCACGAGGCACTAGAGCAGAGGGGCGGCTGCCCGCGCACAGGGAGGTGGTGACGAGGTCGCTGGAAGTGGGGCGCGACCCTGGCGGCGGTTCTGCCAGAGAGGAGGGTAGAGGAACAGCGGTACTCGGGGACGCGCGGTGGTGCGCCGGAACAAGGGCGAGCTTGGGGGGTAGCAGGCGATGCGCAGGGCCGAGACCCACGGCGAGGCGGCGGCGGTCAGGGGAGGATGGCGACGGTGAGACCAACGGCGGCGCCGGCGAGACGCGCAGGCCGGAGGCGATGGGGAGGAAGGTAGGTTGAGGGCGCGTCGGTGGAGGGAGCGGAGGATGGGGAGGAGAAGGGGACGGCCGGCGGACGCGCGGTTGGAGGTTGGAGGGGGGCAACCGGCGGAGCTCCGAGGGGGCCGTCGGCAGAAGGGTGGAGGCGGAGCGAGGGGGTGATGCGGTGGAGGCGGTGGGGTGCGAGGGGGCGGCGACGGGGAGGAGAGGTGCGGCGAGCGGGGCTGCCGAGGCGAGAGGAGGAGGGCGGCCGGGGATGGAGGTGCAGAGGGAGGTGCGGGGTTGGAGGAAGAGGGAGAGGCGACCGGCGGAGCTCCGAGGGGGCCGTCGGCAGAAGGGTGGAGGCGGAGCGAGGGGGTTATGCGGTGGAGGCGGTGGGGTGCGAGGGGGCGGCGACGGGGAGGAGAGGTGCGGCGAGCGGGGCTGCCGAGGCGAGAGGAGGAGGGCGGCCGGGGATGGAGGTGCAGAGGGAGGTGCGGGGTTGGAGGAAGAGGGAGAGGCGGCTCGTCGGGCGCCGCGGCTGCCGGAGGGGAGGGAGAGAGCGGGACGAGCGCGGAGGGGCTCGCCGGCGACGGTGGTGGGGCGCCGGAGAGGAGGGATAAGGGGTGGAGGCGCGTCGGTGGCGTGGGCGGTTGCGGGAGCGGGGTGAGGGAGGAGAACGCGGGGAGGAGGGAGCGCGTGGGGGACGCGTGGGACCCGCGGTGGGCCGCGCGGGGCAGGTCGGCTGTGGGGCTTGGGGTGGGGCAGGCCAGGGTTGGTGGGGGGCTGGCGTGTGGTGTGGTGTGAGTGGGGTGGGCCCAGGATGTAAGGGAGAGGGAGAGAGAGGGGGTAAGAAGGAGCTGTGTGAGAAAGAGAGGAAAGGGGTGTGGGTTGGTGGATTGATGATGTGGCAGGGTGGGTAGAGATTGGGGGAGAGGGTGAGGTGGCGAGCTGTGAGTGGTGGGTAGAATAGGTTTGGGTAGTAATAGGAATTAGGTTTAGCTAGATGGACCGATTTGGTTTTGTACTGGGGGTGGCCAACTCGGTCGGATCGGCCCGGTTCGGCTGCCCCCTAAAAATAATTTAATCTTTTATTTATTTTGAACGGGCCGTTGCAACCCGTGGTGAGCCAAAACAAAATATTCCGGAGAACCGGGCTTTGCGTTTGAATAAAGACGGGGCGTTTAGAAAACAAATTAGGTTTTCCCGAAAATTGTTTTATGCGAACAGATGCAAGATGATGACGATGCTCAAATGCAATGTGGCATGATGACATGAGCATGCGGTCATGATGATGCAATGCCCAAAAACAACGCGATTTTCTAGTAGTGGTTTTTGCGGGATGCCACAATTCGACACCACTAACAATGGATCTCGCCCTCGAGATCCGCCTCATGGTACCGGGAAGAAGGGCGGCGATCTGAATCTTCTCGCATCGTGTAGATCCTCGCGACACCACTAACAAGAGGTTGTTGTCCGTGATCGTCGAGAGAACACTCCGGGAAACAAAGGCGAAGGTAGAGGTATCAACAAATAAAGCCACCCCTAACTTCCGTGGACGGAGTAAAACTGCTGGATCCACTGATTCGATGCACAAGAGCGAATGTTAAGAGTAGTCGGATGGTGATCAGTCCATCGCGCACCCAAACCATTACTCTGCACACGAATAGGCGAATGGTGCAACCAACTCTCGGATTTAGACTGAAGATCTCGACAAACGAGGGTCGGAACAAGGAGTGATGCAGACTCTGCATCGGATCTAGCGTAGATGATGTCGTCGCGTCGGAAAAACACCGGAAGGCATAGACAAGGAACAAAGGATGGTACCACAGATAAAGGATCATTCAGATAGCATGAAGTCCGGATGGTAGGACACCGTGATCAAAGGAGGAAGCGAAACCCTGAAGGTACGATGGAACCCAACCACGAGAAATCCTGGACTCGAAGAGAGAGAAGAGAGCGGATTCGAAACGCGCAGAGGTGAGAGGAGAGCAGTAGAGGGGTAAGGAGTAAAATCAGACCTAATCAGAACTATCCAACCGATTTTGCAAAAAATAGTTTTGACACTCTACTTCGGCCGTTAGCTAAGGTTATCCTACAGGCTGGACTTGTGGGGTATCGCAACTGCTGAGCTCTGATACCACTCTGTAACACCCTCAGAATCGGCCCTATGCAAGTTTCAGCGATTCCCGCCAAACCCGCATAGAAACGATTCAAAGGTGCCCACCAGGCACTTGCGTGCGGGTGGAAAACGAAGTAATATCATTACACAACAGTCCTCGATGGGACCCACGGAACAGATATATACAACAGCGACTCCATGAGTCAAGAATACCGAGATACAATACAAAGATCCAAAACACCTTGAAAATAATACAGCGTCCGACTACGGACAAGATGCAAATGGGGCTAAGAGGCCTGAAAAATAACCAATGGCGTCCATAACCCTGCCCAGGCCAAGCCGGAAGGGTAACCCTGCTAACGACGTCGATCTCAAAACCTGCTTAAACAAAAGGGGTGCCGACAAAGGGCAAAGGAAAAAGAGGAGCGTCAGTACTGAGGCCAGTACACGACGAGGCTAGAATTCGGCGGTCCTCGCCTACATAGGTATGGTGGACTGAAGCGGCAGCGGCAGCATGCACTAAACAACCTATAGAGACTCGATACAACTGGCGGCTATCAGAGAGGGGTAAGAAAGATCTATTCGGAACCGACCTGATGCTACCATCAAACAAAGCCATCCTGGTGTTTCCCCCTCGAGACCAAACGAGGAAGTCAACCGAGGAACTCACGCAGTTGGCAGTTTTATTTATTCAGTTAACGTTGCAGCAATTACTAGTCAAGTATAGAGAGTCATCCTGATAAAATAAGCAGTGGGCACTTTTATTTGACCATTCCATTGTAGTTGTAACACTTACTAGTCAGATACAATTAGCATGAGATAACCCAAAACCCAGCAGTTGTTGGTACTTTTATTTAGCCATTCCGTTGTAGTTGCAATACTTACTAGTCAGATACAATTGTCGCAAGCGACAAACCAAACAAGCAATTGTGGGCAGTTTTAGTTAGCCATTCCATTATAGTGAAGCTGATTACTAGTCATTATAAAGTCAAATTTATAGCACTACTTTAGTTATAGTTGTCTATGATCGAGATACTGTGCTCCAAGTCGTCCATAACCGCGGACACGGCTTTCAGAAAGTTTTACCCGCCCGGGGTGCACAAATAGCAACACACACTCGATCAACCTCGGAAAAACCAAATCAAAACCCAACGAGGCTTTCACGACAAAGCAATCACAGGATTCAGAATTATTTCAGGGGGCCACCCCATTGAGTAGACCCGCAACGAAGTTAGCTGACTCCGAGACGGACTCAAGGTTTGCGTCAATGGCTGTAAACGACCGGGAACCCAAAACTGGGCTTGTCGATACCGCGAAAACACTCCGCTTACCTAAACAGTACATGTGCTATCCGTCGCACAATTTAAATAAAGCAGTAAAGCATGGCATAAGTACAAGATCGTAAATAAAACCTCAAACTAGTTTGTGGCCCCAAGAAATAAGAATGAATCAAGCTCTGGCTCAGGGGGGTCCCATAATCCTCCCGGATGTGGATAGCGCGATAAATCAAGGAACAGGTATCAAGCACTCGGGGTCCTACGGGACACAAGTGGACGGTTAACAACCAAATAACATCTATTGCCCACCTGTGCCTCTGCTTACTTACTTTAATTTTAGTTGTTAAACAGTAAATAAAGTGAACGATAATTAAAGCCATGATCATCTCCAACATAAAAAATGCGGCGTTACTCCAACAACTGTGGAACTGGACGACACGCAACAACACTTGAGCAAGCGACTACGACGCGCAAGTCCAATATCTACCAAACATCAGGTAATAGGATGTGTCCAAGGCAATATAAGCTGCAAGGAAAATCACGGGTACGGAAACTAGAGCATCGCAACACAGATAGCAATAGATCAACAGGAGGGAATAAATACTATAAAAGTAAGATAGGTAGAAAGGGGGAGATGCTCGCCTGAAAACATTGCCGAAGGTTCAACCGAAGATCGGGGCGAAGCTCACATCAACTCAACGGCCTTATCCGCGAAGAAGCAAAACACTAGAATAAACACCGGATGCAATATTTAATACAACGGCAGAAGATCGGGCATGATGCATGTATGATGTATGACATGGCAAGGTGCGATGCAATTAGGTCATATTAAGCGGAACCGGGGGTCCCGACAATCAAATAGGTGGTTCATGTTATTTATCTACCCCGCAAATTAAATGTTGTATTAGCAAGGCAAAAGGTAACACCAGTTCGCTACCCAAATTTAAATGAGGCCAATATAAGGCTAGATTTGTCCGCATATGGGCCCCATATTTAATTATTAGGTGAATCGGCATAAGGCCCCCAAACCACACAAATATGCATGCGAGTATGGCAATTAATATGCAACAAGTTTATGTTTAGCATTTATAAAAATAGGGGTTCGGATAAGGGTCACACGTTAGGGTTCGACGAGCTCGGGGTTCCGGGGTTCGGGGTCGGTCTCAGGGTTCAGGGTTCGACGGGATCGTTCTCGGATAACGGATGTAGGTCTTGTCGCATCCGTGGTCTTTGGGTCATGTCGACGGTCATGGCGTTCGGGATGAAGTACTTGTCGCATCGGGGTCTCGATGTCCTCGGATCCGAGTGAAGATCTCGGCGTTCGACAAACTTCGAAGTAGACCTTGGAGTTCCGCGATGACCTTGTCGATTCCCTGTCGACGGCCTTGGCGCTTCGGATCGGTCTTCCGTTCGAGGACTCAGGGTCTTGGGGTTCGCGTCCGTGTGGCGATCTTGTCGTTCCGTGTAGGCGTCCTCGGTGAAGTGCTTGTCGTTTCGGATCGTATTCAGGGTTCCGCGGGGGAATCGGTCTTCAGATCGGTGCTTCGAGGTCCCGATGTTCGTGAAGGGGTCTCGACGCTCCACAGTCTTTAGACGCCGGGATGGAGACCTTGGTGGTTCCGTGAAGAAGACCCTGATGTTCGGCTTCGACTAAACGGTGTCAAACTCGGTTTTCCTCGGCCCCAGTAAATTCTGGTGTCCAAGATTCTTGCACGAGGCACTGGAGCAGAGGGGCGGCTGCCCGCGCACAGGGAGGTGGTGACGAGGTCGCTGGAAGTGGGGCGCGACCCTGGCGGCGGTTCTGCCAGAGAGGAGGGCAGAGGAACAGCGGTACTCGGGGACGCGCGGTGGTGCGCCGGAACAACTGCGAGCTTGGGGGGTAGCAGGCGATGCGCAGGGCCGAGACCCACGGCGAGGCGGCGGCGGTCAGGGGAGGATGGCGACGGTGAGACCAACGGCGGCGCCGGCGAGACGCGCAGGCCGGAGGCGATGGGGAGGGAAGAGAGGTTGAGGGCACGTCGGTGGAGGGAGCGGGGGATGGGGGAGGAGAAGGGGACGGCCGACGGACGCGCGGTTGGAGGTTGGAGGGGGGCGACCGGCGGAGCTCCGAGGGGGCCGTCGGCAGAAGGGTGGAGGCGGAGCGAGGGGGTGATGCGGTGGAGGCGGTGGGGTGCGAGGGGGCGGCGACGGGGAGGAGAGGTGCGGCGAGCGGGGATGCCGAGGCGAGAGGAGGAGGGCGGCCGGGGATGGAGGTGCATAGGGAGGTGCGGGGTTGGAGGAAGAGGGAGAGGCGACCGACGGAGCTCCGAGGGGGCCGTCGGCAGAAGGGTGGAGGCGGAGCGAGGGGGTGATGCGGTGGAGGCGTTGGGGTGCGAGGGGGCGGCGACGGGGAGGAGAGGTGCGGCGAGCGGGGCTGCCGAGGCGAGAGGAGGAGGGCGGCCGGGGATGGAGGTGCAGAGGGAGGTGCGGGGTTGGAGGAAGAGGGAGAGGCGGCTCGTCGGGCGCCGCGGCTGCCGGAGGGGAGGGAGAGAGCGGGACGAGCGCGGAGGGGCTCGCCGGCGACGGTGGCGGGGCGCCGGAGAGGAGGGAGAAGGGGTGGAGGCGCGTTGGTGGCGTGGGCGGTTGCGGGAGCGGGGTGAGGGAGGAGAACGCGGGGAGGAGGGAGCGCGTGGGGGACGCGTGGGACCCGCGGTGGGCCGCGCGGGGCAGGTCGGCTGTGGGGCTTGGGGTGGGGCAGGCCAGGGTTGGTGGGGGGCTGGCGTGTGGTGTGGTGTGAGTGGGGTGGGCCCAGGATGTAAGGGAGAGGGAGAGGGAGGGGGTAAGAAGGAGCTGTGTGAGAAAGAGAGGAAAGGGGTGTGGGTTGGTGGATTGATGATGTGGCAGGGTGGGTAGAGATTGGGGGAGAGGGTGAGGTGGCGAGCTGTGAGTGGTGGGTAGAATAGGTTTGGGTAGTAATAGGAATTAGGTTTAGCTAGATGGACCGATTTGGTTTTGTACTGGGGGTGGCCAACTCGGTCGGATCGGCCCGGTTCGGCTGCCCCCTAAAAATAATTTAATCTTTTATTTATTTTGAACTGGCCGTTGCAACCCGTGGTGAGCCAAAACAAAATATTCCGAAGAACTGGGCTTTGCGTTTAGAAAACAAATTAGGTTTTCCCGAAAATTGTTTTATGCGAACAGATGCAAGATGATGACGATGCTCAAATGCAATGTGGCATGATGACATGAGCATGCGGTCATGATGATGCAATGCCCAAAAACAACGCGATTTTCTAGTAGTGGTTTTTGCGGGATGCCACATTGAAGCCGGTGGACGAAAACCATGGAGAAGCGTCATTGACCTTGATGCAATGCCGGTGATGATGGAGATCATGTTCGTGCTAGAAGATGGAGATCGAAAGCACAAAGAAGAAAGGCCATATCATATCACATATTATAAATTGCATGTGATGTTAATCCTTTATGCATCTTGTATTGCTTAGTAGACGACGGTAGCATTATAAGATGATCCCTCATGCACATGAATTTCAAGTCATAAAGTGTTCACCCTTAGTTAGCACCGTTGCTAAAGCTTGTTGTTTCGAAGCACCACGTGATGATCGGGTGTGTTAGATTCCGCAAGTGTATACAACGTGAGCAAGCCAGATTTGCTCATGCGGAAACTAAGGTTTGATCTTGACGAGCCTAGCATGTACAGACATGGTCTCGGAACACGGATCACCGAAAGGTAAAGCATGAATCATATAGAAGATATGATGAACATGTCGATTGTTCGCCATTGAAACTATATCAACTCTCGTGATGATCGGTGTTGATATGGTGGATTTGGTTCGTGTGATCACTAAAACAATGTGAGGGATATTGTTTTGAGTGGGAGTTCACCTAGATTAATTTTATTATTAATTTGAACTCAATTTGTCATAAACTTAGTCTAAACTATTGCAAATATGTTGTAGATCAATGGCAGCGCCTACCATCAATTTTAATGCGTTCCTAGAGAAAGAAAAGTTGAAAAACAATGGAAGCAACTTCGCGGATTGGTTCCGCAATTTGAGGATTGTCCTCACAGCTGGTAATTTGACCTATGTGCTGGATGCACCGCTGGGTGACCCACCTGCAGCTGATGCTGCCGATGAAGTAAAGAATGTTTACCTCACTCGGAAGACTCAGTACTCCACAGTTCAGTGTGCTATCTTGTATGGTTTAGAATCGGAGCTTCAAAAAAGGTTTGAGAATTCAGACCCATATGATATTGTCGAGGATCTCAAATTGATCTTTGAGACTCATGCGGCAATTGAAAGCTATGAGGCTTCTAAAAAGTTCTTTAACTGCAAGATGGAAGAGGGCAGCTCCGTCAGTGAGCATGTGCTTAAGATGTCTGGGCACGCAAACAAACTTCAAAGCTTGGGTATAGTGATTCCTAATGCTTTGGGGATTTACCGCGTCCTCCAATCACTACCACCAAGTTACAAGAACTTTGTGATGAACTACAACATGCAAAACATGAACAAGACGTTGCCAGAACTCTTTGCCATGTTGAAATCTGCAGAAGTGGAGATCAAGAAAGAGCACCAAGTGTTGTTGGTCAATAAGACCACCAAATTCAAGAAAGGCAAGTCTAAGCAGAAGGGACACTTCAAGAAGGGTGGTAAGAAAGTTACCACGCCAACGAAGAAGACCAAGGCTGGACCTAAGCCTGATACTGAGTGCTTTTACTGCAAGGGAGAAGGTCACTGGAAGTGGAATTGCCCAAAGTACTTGGCGGATTTGAAGAACGGCAACATCTAGAAGAAAGGTATATCTGATATACATGTTATTGATGTGTATCTCACTAGTACTCGTAGTAGTGCCTGGGTATTTGATACTGGTTCGGTTGCTCATATTTGTAACTCGAAACAGGTGCTGCAGAATAAACGGAAGCTAGCGAAGAACGAGGTGACGATGCGCGTGGGAAACGGATCAAAGGTTGATGTGATCGCGGTCGGCACTCTACCCCTTCATCTACCATCGGGATTAGTTTTATACTTAAATAATTGTTATTTGGTGCCTGCGTTAAGCATGAACATTATATCGGGATCTTGTTTATTGCGAGACGGTTACTTGTTTAAGTCCGAGAATAATGGTTGTTCGATTTATATGAGTAATATGTTTTATGCACATGCACCTTTGATAGATGGTCTATTCTTATTGAATCTCGATAGTGGAAATACACATATTAATAACATTGAGGCTAAACGTTTGAAATCAAGCGATAACTCGACCTATATGTGGCACTGTCGTCTTGGTCACATTGGAGTGAAGCGTATGAAGAAACTCCATTCCGATGGACTTCTTGAATCACTTGATTTCGAATCATTTGATAGATGCGAAGCATGTCTGATGGGTAAAATGACTCAGACTCCATTTTCTGGTATGATGGAGCGAGCTATGGACTTATTGGAAATCATACATACCGATGTGTGTGGTCCAATGAGTGTAGCATCGCGCGGTGGTTATCGTTATGTTCTTACCTTCACGGATGATTTGAGTAGATATGGGTATATCTATTTCATGAAACATAAGTCCGAAACTTTCGAGAAGTTTAAGGAATTTCAAAGTGAGGTAGAGAATCAACGTAACAAGAAGATTAAATTTCTCCGTTCTGATCGTGGAGGTGAATATCTAAGTTACGAGTTTGGCGAGCATTTGAAGAAATGCGGAATACTTTCACAATTGACACCGCAGGGAACACCACAGCGTAATGGTGTGTCCGAACGTCGTAATCAAACTCTCTTAGATATGGTTCGTTCTATGATGTCACTTACAGATTTACCGCTATCATTTTGGGGTTATGCATTAGAAACAGCCGCATTCACTTTAAATAGGGCACTATCTAAATCCGTTGAAACGACACCGTATGAATTATGGTTTGGGAAGAAACCTAGATTGTCGTTCCTTAAAGTTTGGGGTTCTGAAGCCTATGTAAAGAAGTTACAGCCCGACAAGCTTGAACCCAAAGCGGAAAAGTGCGTCTTCATAGGATACCCGAAGGAAACTATTGGGTATACCTTCTATCATAGATCCGAAGGAAAAATCTTCGTTGCCAAGAATGGATCCTTTCTAGAGAAGGAATTTCTCTCGAAATAAGTGACTGGAAGGAAAGTAGAACTCGACGAGGTTGTCGAACCTTCTCTCGAAATTGCGAGTAGCGGAGCACCGGAAGAAGTTCCTGTGGTGCCTGCAACAATTAGAGAGGAAGCTAATGATGATGATCATGAAACTTCGGTTGTAGTTGCTACAGAGCCTCACATGTCAACGAGAACTCGTACCACTCCAGATTGGTATGATCCCGTTATGAGTGTCATGTTGGTGGACAACACCGATGACCCTGAGACATATGAGGAAGCAATGATGAGCCCAGATTCCAATAAATGGCAAGAAGCCATGAAATCCGAGATTGGATCCATGTATGAAAATCAAGTATGGACTTTGGTGGACTTACCGGATGGCCGGAAGGCTGTCGAGAACAAATGGATTTTCAAGAAGAAAACAGATGGTGATGGTAATGTTACTGTCTATAAAGCTCGACTTGTCGCAAAGGGGTTTCGACAAATTCAAGGAGTTGACTACGATGAGACTTTCTCACCAGTAGCGAAGCTAAAATCTGTGAGGATTATGTTAGCAATCGCTGCATATTATGATTATGAGATATGGCAGATGGACGTCAAAACAGCATTCCTCAATGGAGACATTGATGAAGAGTTGTATATGATGCAACCCAAAGGTTTTGTCGATCCTAAAGATGCTAACAAGGTATGCAAACTTCAACGGTCCATCTATCGATTGAAGCAAGCATCCCGAAGTTGGAATCAACGTTTTGATAAGGTGATCAAAAGTTTTGGTTTTATACAAACTTATGGAGAAGCTTGTATTTACAAGAAAGTGAGTGGGAGCTCTGTAGCATTCTTAATACTATATGTAGATGACATAGTGTTGATTGGGAATGATGTAGACCTTCTTGATAGTGTCAAGGAATATTTGAATAATAGTTTTTCAATGAAGGATCTTGGCGAATCAGCTTACATATTAGGCATAAAGATTTATAGAGATAGATCGAGACGCCAAATATCATTGTCACAAAGTACATATTTGGACAAAGTTCTAAAGAGGTTTGGAATGGAAGATAGCAAGAAAGGGTTCTTACCCATGTTGCCCAATACGACCTTGAGTAAAACTCAAAGTCCGACATCGGCAGAAGATAGAGAAAGGATGAGTAAGACTCCCTATGCCTCAGCCATAGGATCTCTAATGTATGCCATGCTATGTACTAGACCCGACATTGCATATGCTGTTAGTTTAACTAGCAGATATCAAAGTGATCCAGGATTGGATCATTGGACATCGGTCAAAAACATCCTTAAGTACTTGAGAAGAACTAAGGATATGGTTCTTTCTTATGGAGGTGAACAACTCGTTGTTAATGGTTACACCGATGCTAGTTGGAACACCGATCCGGATGATTCTAAATCACAATCTGGATACGTATTTATTTTGAATGGTGCAGCAATTAGCTGGAGGAGTGCAAAGCAAAGCGTTGTGGCGAGATCTTCAACTGAATGGAAATACATAATATGGGCGCCATAGCCAATGCGCAAGAACCAAGGTCACACAAGAAGATGAAGCACATCAAGCTACGTTTTCATGCTATTCGAGAACATGTCCAAGATGGGGACATAAAGATTTGCAAAGTACACACAGATCTTAATGTGGCGGATCCGTTGACTAAACCTCTTCCGAGGGCAAAACATGACCAGCACCAAATTGCCACGGGTGTTCGGTATATTACCATGTAATCTAGATTAGATGACTCTAGTGCAAGTGGGAGACTGTTGGAGATATGCCCTAGAGGCAATAATAAATATAGTTATTATTATATCTTTGTGTTTATGATAAATGTTTACATTCATGCTATAATAGTATTAACAAGGAAACATTAATACTTGTGTGATTTGTAGACTAAAATAAGAGTCCCTAGTAAAGCCTCTATATAATACTAGCTTGTTGGTTAATAGATGATTGTGGTTTCCCTATCATGACCATTGAGATGTTATTAACAACAAGATCATATCGTTAGGAGAATGATATGGTGGACATAATCCTATAGATAAGCGTAGCATAAAGATCAAGTCATTTTAATAGTTCAATTGCTATATGCTTTCTGATACATAGTAACCTAATTCCTTCGACCATGAGATCATGCATATCACCTTTACCGGATGGATGCTTTGATGACATCAAACACCACACCGTAACTGGGTGGCTATAAAGGTGGCATTGAGTGTTCGGAAAGTATTGGTTGAAACACATGGATCAAGAGTGGGATTTGTCCATCCATATGACGGATAGATATACTCCGGGCCCTCTCGGTGAAATGTCATCCAATTAGCTTGCAAGCATGTGACTGGCTCACAAGGGATCACATATCACGGGAACGAGAAAAGAGTACTTATCGGTAACGAGGTTGAACTAGGTATGCAGAGATACCGACGATCATAACCTCGGATAAGTAAACTATCGTGAGACAAAGGGAAATTGGTATCGTATGTAAGTGGTTCATTCGATCGCAAAGTAATCGTAGAAATATGTGGGAGCCATATGAATTTCCAGATTCCTCTATTGGTTATTGTTCGGAGAAGTGTCTCGATCATGTCCGCATAATTCACGAACCGTAGGGAGACACACTTAAGGATTCGACGTTGTTTGAGTAGTTATGGAATGATGAGAAAGAGACCGAATGTTGTTCGGAGTCTCGAATGGGATTCGGGATATCACGAGGAGATCCGAAATGGTCCGGAGAATAAGATTCATATAAGGAAAGTCTTGTTTCGGAGTTGGAGAATGGTTCCGGTGTTTTCATCGGGAATGTTCTAGAAGGTTCCGGAATGTCCGGCACTCCGGAGGGGAAGGGTACATGAATGTGTTATATCAAGTTGGTATGATTGCATCATGTACTAAGTGTCATCGCTGAACAAAATAGAGTATTTAATCAAATCCTTGTTTGAAAAGTCAAAAGCCAATTTGAAAGTCAAACGGCTAATTTTGGGAAGTGGAGGGGAGGTGGAATCCGAGTTGGGGAGGAGTCCCTCCACCTCCACCACCGGCCCACCTTGGGTCCGAGTTGGGGAGTGACTCCCCTCCCCTGGCGCGCCTCCCTCCACCTATAAGAGGAGGGGCAGGGCTCCCCTCCTAGACACACAAGTTCCTACCTCTAAACCCTACTACCAAGCCGCCGCCGCCTCCATAGCCGCCGCCGGCCCTAGGGAAAACCGCCGCCGCCGCCTAGCTAAACCCTAGCCGCCGGCTTGCCCCCTCCTCGACGTGTCTAAACCCTAGATCGTCGAGGGACTCTCTCATACTCCACCATACTCGCTCCGGCTTAAGGCGAAGCCCTGCGAGATCTCCCCTCTACTTCCGGTACCACGCCGTTGTGCTGCCGGAATCGCGAGGAGAGTGCTACAACCTCCGCTGCCTGCTGGAACAAGGGAGAGGAAGGTCTTCATCGAGTACCGAACGTGTGACCGACTGCGGGAGCGCTGCCGGAACGCAGCGCCGGAAGGATCGTCTACGCGATCTTGAGATCGGGAAGAGTACGACTATATCACCCACGAGAATCCGCTCTCGTTAAACACTTTGGAATCTTCGAGGGTGAGTTATTCCATCAACTCGTTGCTACAATCTAGTAGATAGATCTTGGCTTGTTTGTTTGTATGCGATAGAAATTTTTTGTTTTCCATGCTACGAATCCCTACAAGGTGTTGGTGGATCGGGTGATGGGGTAGATGGTTCAGTGGTAGGAGTAGGGGAAGTGGTGCTACGAGGGGTGGTGACAGGTTCCTGCTGTGGCAAAGAATTGGGTGAAAGTTCTGCCATGGCAGGCTGCCGCGGCAGATAAATAGGCGAAAGGTCTGCCACGGTAGGCTGCCGCGGCAGAGAAACGAGGCAAAAATCTGTCACGACAGGGGCGACAGTGGGTTGAACGAAGGGTGTTGTGGTAGTGGTAGGGACTGGTGGTTCGGTTTGGGAGTGAGTTTGGTGGCAGCATAAGGAAAAGTATTTTCATCAAAGGTAACATGGCAAGAAACAATAACACGGCCAGAAGAAGGATCAAAACAACGATATCCTTTGTGATCATCAGAAAGTCCAAGATGAATGCAAGGTAGGGAACGTGGTTCAAGTTTATTGGATGTTGTAGAGGCAATGTTTGGAAAACAAAGTCAACCAAAAACACGCAAGAAAGAATAGTCTGGGTGAGATAAAAATAAAGATTGAAAGGATAAATAAAGAGGACACGTTTTGGTGGGGCGGACATTGATGAGGAAAGTGGCAGTGCGAAGAGCTTTAGCCCAGAAACGAGAAGGAAGAGAGGCTTGCAAAAGTAAAGTGCGTAGAATGTCATTTATAGAACAAAGAGAATGTTCGGCTTTACTGTTTTGGGGAGAATTATAAGGACAGGAAAAACGAAGAAGGGTTCCTTGAGAAAGAAAGAAACTGCGGTTTGTAGTATTGTCAAATTCTCGTCCATTATCACACTGAATAAATTAAATAGGCAAGCCAAAGTGAGTAAGAACATACTGCCGAAAATTTATGAAAATTGTATGCACATTAGATTTTGCACGAAGAGGAAAAGTCCAAATATAGTGAGAGTAGTCATCGAGGATCACAAGATAATATTTAATACCAGAAACATTAGGGACTGAAGATGTCCATAAATCACAATGAAGAAGCTCAAATGGAAAGGTACTAACAGTAGTTGAGGTGCCAAAAGGTAATCTAACATGTTTTCCACATTGACAGGCATTACAAAGAGAGGGATTGTGAGAGGAACTAGAGCTAGGTATACAAAAATCTTGAAGCAAAGACGACAGAGTAGTTTTATTTGGGTGACCTAGACGACGATGCCATAAATCAACAGATGCAACCATGGTGCGGGGGTGGATATGGGTGCGCCATGAAGTGGATAAAGATCGCCTGTGCTATTATACCGAGCGAGAACCTCCCCTGTTTTCAGATCCTTCACAGACAAACCAAAAGGGTCAAAAGCTAGAATAACTTTGTTGTCAATACATAATTGTCGAACAGAAATAAGATTTTTGATTAGGGAAGGAACAACAAGAATATTACGTAGAAGAAAATTAGTATAAGATGAAGAGATGTGAGAATTTCCGGCGCAAGAGACAGGAACTATGGATCCATCGTCAATAGTGATTGTGGAAAAGGGAGAGGGAAACAAGCTGACAACAAATTCATATTTGAAGACATATGCGAGGATGCACCGGAATCGAAAATCCAATCCGTACCTTCGTTATTTAGTGTAAATTTGTTCATGGCATTGATGAAGGCGGCTTGGTCCCAGTTCGGCTGCAGGGGAGGAGCAGAGGAGCCGGGAGCTTGCATGTTGACGTAGGGGAGTGGCGGTAGCTGGTTGTACGCGTACGGAGCTTGCATGGTGTTGTAGGAGCCCGGGATGTGGTAGTAGGGCACGTCGGATGGTGGTGTAGCAGTCGCGGTGTAGACGTGAGCCTACGGCCAAGGGCCGAGGAGGCCGGGAGAGCCCGTGGCTAGACGAAGACTGGGACTCCATGCGCCTGTGTATGCAGGAGGGGCGCCATATGGAGACGGGGCCGGCCATGGCATCGACCAAGCCTGCACAAGGCCAGTCCAAGGGTCGTGAGGAGGCCCCGGACGGTGGCGCAAACGACGAAGAGGCAGTCGATGACGAAGCAGGTGCAGGGCCAGAGGAGCGCACCATGGGAGGCATGTAGGTCGGGTTCTTGCCCCTGTAATTAGGGCTCGGGCGCCATCCAGGAGGCAGGGTCGGGGCCGCAGCTGGTGCGGCAGGAGGCGGGTGCGCGGGCGGCTGCCGCGGCAGCCCAGAGGGTGGATTCCCTGCCGCGGCAGGAGCGGTGGCGTGGAAGACATGTGGCGCCCGTTGTGCCTTGCGAGCTTGATTCTTTTCTTCTTGCTGGAGAAGGGAACGCACCTCCTTGAAGGTGGGGTAGGGCTTCAGCATGGGGATGAAGGACTGTTGTTTCTCGAACTGATCTCCGAGGCCGACGGGGAGAGCGTTGATGAGGGTACAGTCGTCGACGTGATCACCTAGCTCACGGAGTTCGTCACCGATAGCCTTGATCCGCTGACAGAAGACGGTGACCGGGGCATCTCCCTAGGTGGTCGTGCGAAGCTCCGTGTTGAGCGCATTGATGCGCGCGTTGGAGTTGTCCTGGAACAGCTGCTGGAGAGAGGCCCATAGATCGGCGGCGGTGGCGTCATCGGAGACCAGGTTGAAGAGCTCCGTGGAGATGCAGGTGTAGATCCATTGGATGATGGCGAGATCATCTTTGATCCAACGGGGATCGGCAGGCTGCGGAGGGTAGGAGGGATCTATATGATGACGGAGGCCGCAACGGCCAAGGTGGATGGTGAAGAGGTGACGCCAGTGGTAGTAGTTGTGGGCGCCGAGGTCGAGCGAGATCGGTATGAAGGGGGAGACATCGGCGATGGTGTCGGCTAGAGAGATCATCGGAATTTGGGGAGGTGGTGGTTGGGTAGATGTAGGTGTGGAGGAGGAAAAGGAGGAGGTAGGAACGCCGGCAGCACGAAACTTGGCCATGGAGAAGATGGGCCGAGTTGGGGGGCAGCGGCCTTGGCGGCGCAGGTGGAGGCGCCATTCCAGATGCGGAAAACCTAGGCGTCTGATACCATGATAGTTTGAGAGAATAATAAATTGTATCGATTTTAACCACGGTGGGCCATTTATATAGATTACAACTGACTTGGACTCCAAGACTAATAGAGATAGAGTTGCAATCCAAATAGGGAGAGGCGGTCGGTGCCCTAGCCGACCTATACTCTAATAGCCACCACCGTATTGTCCAACGCCGCCACCGGAACTAGGCATCATGAGCCTCAACTCAACTCCGCCGGACGTCGTCGCCGCCTCGTAGCCTCCACACCCTTTCCCGTGGTTACGGTGTCTCCCGGCATGGGCGGAGGGACGCCGACCTCCACCGACTTTGTCAAGATGATGGCTTCCACGGGCATCAAGAAGCCGAAGCGCACGTGTACGCACATGGTCCCGCAAGCGGTGAACCCCAGCGCGGTACCTGCTCCCGTCGCGGCGACCACGCTGAAATCGAAGCTCCAGTTGGCGGGGCCGAAGGGGCGTTGTTCAAGAAGAAGAGAGCGGTCCACCGATCTGGGCTCCCGTCGACGCCGATACGGACGCCTCCTCCTTCCAATGACAGCAACGCCACCCCGTCGACGCCGCCGCCTCCGACGATGGGTCCGCAAGATAAGGAATTTCGCAATGTGCTTGTGTTTGCGAGTTTGCCCTTACGGGGATTTATCTTCGATTTATTAGCAGCCCTGGTCATGGTTTGTCCATGGACCTCTTAAATGCGACGACGGTTCACCTTGCCATTAGCGCTGATTTGATGTAAGAACATTTCTATTTTGGCGCGTCGGGATAAATTCATAATGCATAAAACCCTGTGCTGGTTTACAGTACTGCTTTATGGGATCTGTTTCGCGCGCATGGTAGATAGAGCATACGCCTCGCCTACGCCTAACGCTTTTTTCAACCTTAGTAGATAGAGCATCAAACTTCCTACCTTGCATATAATGAACTTACTGGGTAACGTTGTTACTCATCCTTTCCTTTGATCCCTTACTTAGACTCTAAGAATCCCGAAAATACTCCAATGTATGCAGCTGAGAGCCAAGAGGAGGTCTTCTATGAAGAGCCCAACCTGTATGGAGCCGTAGAAGGAGAGGACTACGATATCATCTACAGAGGAGAGTTCCAAGAGTCTGAATAATTATTATAGTTCTAGTAGCCTCTTGAGCCGAGCAACATGAACAATATATAGCAATAAGTTGTTGAGCTCAATTTGGAGTTTAAGTTTTAAATTTAAAACTTTCGCTAAAACACTTATATTTTGGTTTGTAAGTTGAATCTTTTGAAAGTCTTAAACTTCCGGTATTGTAATAATAATAATGTGTGTATGTTTGTAATATGGACCCGCAATGTTTCTGTTGTACCACTCTAAGGGATATGATATTTACGAAACGGTGGTCTGTGAATGTCATGTCAACGACTGTAGTGTACTACACATGCAGTGGTATGCTGGGTCACCGCAGAACATCTCTATTTTGGCGCGTCAGGATAAATTCATAATACATAAAACCCTGTGCTGTTTTACAGTACTGTTCTATGGGATCTGTTTCGCGCGCATGGTCTGTCGATCACAAACAAGTCGTTTGCAGTAGCATGTAAACGCGTTTACAGTTCCACATTTTAAGGGGTCCGTTAGTGATGCTCTGAGAGGAGACGCGAACGAGAGATTTTTTCAACAACTTGGGAAAGCAGTAATGGTACACGAGGAGCTACAGGTTGTTGCTGCTGCTTCACACGTTAATCCATCAGGTGCTGCTGTGCTCACCAGGAGGCAGCAAAGGTACACCGTACACCAACTTCTTTTTTTACAATAGCCCGTTGCGACAAACAGTCTGCGACCCTTTTGTCAAAAAAAAAAAACAGTCTGCGACCCTTGGACGAACAAAGGGATCGGGGCCGTGCGATCGATCGACCGCGACCTACGCACCCACCCGGGAGAAAGCGATGCGGCCATGACTAGGTAGTACCACTTCGAGGGCGTGCCTACAGTACGGATGGCCGGTGGTGGCTCAATCACGTACGGTGGCGGTGTCATGGTGGCCGTCGCGGGGGTTCCAACCTACTCCAAGGATTAAACAATGCTGGGTACGGACGTGCGTGCGGCCGGTACGGGTAGCAAGTAGTACTAGCCACTTTTGCGACCAACTATCCGTGCACCAACCGTCCAACTCCACCCAAATGTTAGTAAAAGTTTGCTACTAGATCGATCTCTCAATGCATGGCATCTGGTACACTGAACATTCCTAAGATGCATACACTGTCTGCTAGCACTACTACTACTAGTAGTATCCTAAATTAAGAATGTCATCAGTTGAAACATTCTAATGCACGTTGACGAGACACCGGCCACTTTAGCCTTTGAGGGATGATTAAGTGTGAATAAATATCTCGAGCTAGGGAACCTTCCAATGACACAGCATGCCATCATGGACGGCTGCATACATTATTTACATGTACTACACCTTTGGCCTTTGGGTAAAGGAGGTTCAGTTGGAACTAAACTCCACACTGGTGCGCGACGTACGGGAGTAACACTTTCAAGCTTTTGCACCAAAAAGATGTCCCTATTTAAATTTATATGGTGGACAACTGGACATTAGGACGATGACACCATAGGGTTCAACGTTTATCATCAAAACTATGGCTAGCTAGTTATCCCGCGCGCACCAAGCTGAAATATTTGACCAGACACAACTACCGCTTCAATCAATACATTAACTTGCTTTAAATTGTTGAAGTTGCAGCGGGTTTTTTAGGGTTTAGGGTTTAGGATGGGAGAAGGTACATTGATGTCCCTCGTCGTCCATGCGTCGCAGCTCCCTCTGCTGCCCTAGCGGTCCTCCGACATGGGATAGGTGGACGACCTCGACGCCCCCCTCTGCCCACCTCCGGCCAAAAGGGAGGAGAGCCTACCTGGTTGTGTCGCTGTCTGCAGATCCGCCGCTGTATGCTGCTCCGCTTTAGCAAGATTGAGGAAGGCTCTCACCTTGGTGACAACAGTTATAGAGGTATGATCCTAGCGCCTAGCGGTGGCACATCCACACAGCAGGACAACAAGCACACACAGAGCTTCTCTTGTTTTATAGTAATTAAGAGTAAACCGATACTGGCTCTGTACCTCATTTTTTCTCAAATCTCTGAACCTGAATTTGAACAGTAATTTAAGGTACATTATGAGGAACTAAAACAAGCCCTGAAGAAGAATTTGGATGAAGGAATAGTTGTTTGATATTTACCTAAAGAAGAACTTGGATGTAGTAGCTGGATTTGGCATTTTGGAACAGTAGTATAACTAGCAAAATAAGGCCTTTTCCAATGGACGTATTTTGGCACGATATTGTAGGCAAATTGCTTACGTGACACCGTAGTTAACGAAGAGAGAAGGTGTTGTTGTATCCATGGAGCCTCGATCCGGTGGGGGAGAGCGGAGGGGACGGATTTTCCGGGCGAGCAGGGGGGACATCGGCGACGGGGAGGCTGGTTCCCCAGGCATGGCGATGAGGTCACGATGCGGCGTGGCGAAAGTAACGGTTGAACCATGGCAGTCTGTCGGAATCTATCGCTTGACCATGGGCCTCCACTTAAGGAAAATAGGTGGGATGGGTTTGTTGGCGCCATGGGCCGCCCATGTTCACCTACAACAGGTTGAGGTACAACCCCGTGATCCGGCTCCTACGGCAACAGATCCACTTGGGGAACCTCGAGATCTTGTACGTCCCGACTGATCGTGACGGTGCCGTGTTGATCTCTTCATGTCTGTTAACATGTTTGTATCGGAGATGTAGTACTCATGTGTACGTACGTACGGTGTGTGAGCGTACTGGTCCTGCACATGCTCACAGATGATTTCACGTCCCCTCTGCAATCTCATTGTCGCATATATAATTTGATCGGGACTGGGACGGCTGACCGACATGGAAAAGCTGTATCACACGTCGGTCAATCCCTCAGGTGCTGTGCTGCGGGCAGAAAAGGTACATACACCGTACGCCCAACTTGTTGCTAGCTCTCATTGCGACCAACAGTACTGTCAGTGTGCGACCCTTGGACCAATAAAGAGGAGGACCGGGGCCATGCATGCTAAAGCTTCGTGCTCGATTGATCCATCGACGACGACGTACGCACCCACCAGGCCGAAAGCCGGGCCACGACTAGGTCCAGCCACGACATTACCGTGCATGTACGCACCGCGTGTTCCGTCGATGGATGGATATGATGGGGCAGCGGCCATATGCTGTGCGCGAGCCCCACTCCACTCCCAAGAATCCGGCCGGGTGTAGCTAGCGCGCGGGGACTGGAGTACCACTCCGAGGACGTGCGTAGGGTACGGATGGCCGGTGGTGGCTCGATCACGTACCTGGTTGGCCGTCGTGGTTTTTAGGATTAAACAATGCGGGGTACGGACGTGCGTGCGGCCGGTACGGGTACCAAATGCTAGACCAACCGATTCGGTGCTTGGTTACTTGATAATTAAAAGTTTGCTAATATTAGATCGATTTCTCAACGGCATGGAGTAGCTTGCATCTGGTACACTGAACATTCTTATACTGCAAGCACTGGCTGCTAGCACTACAGGAGTGCATCCTAAATTAAGAATGTCATCAGTTGAAACATTCTCGGCACGTTGACTAGACACCGGCCACTTTAGCCTTTGAGGGATGATTAAGTGTGCCCCCATAAATATCTCGAGCTAGTGGAACCTTCCAATGACATACTAGTATATTTGCATGCCAACATGGACGGCTGTTCATAGATTAGATTATTTACATGTACTACACACCTTTGCGCAAAGTAGCTAGCTTAAGTTGGAATTAAATTAAACGCTATATATTGGTGCGCGACTGGAGTAACACGTTCGAGCTTTCACACCAAAGAGGCCCCTATTTATATGGTGGACAACTGGACATTAGGACGAAGACACCATAGTGTTCAACGTTTATCATCAAACCTATAGGTAGTTATCCCACACCAAGCAGAAATATTTGACCAAACAAAACTACCACTTCGATCAACATATGAACTTGCATCAAAATGTTGAAGCCGCTCAGCTAGCTGCCGACAGACTGGAGCGAAGGTGCGTTACAAATTGGTCTACACCTGGGAAACGAAAACCAAAGAAAGTCTTACTGCAATCTCGACAAAATGGCCGCCAATAACCCCAAACATTATGCACCAGGAGTAATAGTACGAGTAGCATGGACATCTCCACCGGTAGCCCCATCCCCCCGCCCACCCACACACACACCCACACCCTCCTCGAAACAGGCATACACCCAGCTATATAAACAGGCATACACCCACACCCATACATACTCAAAAACAGGCTTTGCAGGGTAAAAAAAGGCTTCCAACGGCAGTCCCCAATGGGTGTCAGTGTCAAGCGAGTCCCCATTCCAATTATTGTCCGACACTCCTGTGCCAACACCTACACATAGGGGGTTAACCGAGGATGGCAGCAACCGACGCCACGTCGGATCTGATGAACTAGCCCCCTCCCCCCACCCCGAGTTAGTGGCACATCGACGATCACCGTATTTAAGATCGGCGCATCAACTCTCTCCCCCTACTCTCACCCAGCTGCCATCCGCCACCACCAAACCCTGGATCCATGGACATGGGTCGAGATAATGACGGTATCTCCAACATCGTGGATGTCGGGTAATCTACCCCGGCAGAGGAGCGAGGACCCTTCTACCAGACCACCGGCCATCTCTTTGGCTAGGATGTCCTCAGTGAAGTCTTTCTGTCGGATGAATCGAACATTGAACATTCTTAAGTTGGTACATTGAACATTCTTAAGCTGCTAGCACTACTAGTACTCCTAGATTAAGAATGGCATCAGTTGAAACATTCTCTGCACTTTGACTAGACACCGGCCACTTAGCTTTTTAGCGATAATTAAGTGTGCATATCTCGAGCTAGGGGAACCTTCGAATGACACATCATGACAACATGGACGGCTGTCATAGATAAGATTATTTACAAGTCTATACTGGTGCGTGACGGGAGTAACACTTTCGAGCTTTCGCACCAAAAGAGGTCCTATATATTTATATGGTAGACAACTGCACATTAGGACGACGACACCATAGGATTCAACTTTTATCATCAAAACTGTAGCTAGTTATCCCGCACCAAGCAGGAATATTTGACCAGACACAACTACCGCTTTCGATCAATATGTTAACTTGTACTACAAAACTGTAGTATCAAATTGTTGAAGTCGCTCTGCTCCCGACAGAACGGAGCGAGGCCACATTACAAAGTGGTTCACACGTGGGAAACTATAACCTAAAGTAAGTCTTGTTGCAATCTCAAGAAAATGGTTGCTAGTAACCCCCTCACTTCATGCACATACTCGGGTGAAAATAGCAGCAGTATAATCTAGCAGATACCTTAAAGTTCGTACTGCAAAAGTGGTTTGCAGTTTACCGCAAATTATTTTTACAGTACGAAAATCATTGGCGCAGAACAGTTATCGTATCAAGAATTGCATATTCGAAAAAATAAAGATTAACATCATATCGAATCTCAAGTTCATACATAGTGGATAGTTTGATCTTTTATAAATCAACAAATTACACAACAAATCGGCATCGAACACTAGCGTGTTCCTGCCCCTACCCGCGTTACCTACTCATCGGAGCTTGCTCCCGCGACGCCAACTCGCCAAAGTCATCGGAGGAGGAGGAAGAGTCATCGGAGTAGTTCACAACGAAGAAGCTGATGCGCACATGGTGCTCGCACTGGGAGCGGCGCATCGCACGACGGAGCTGCCGCTGCTCGGTCTCCCGTGCAACGTGACAGATCTTGAACGGTCCCACAGATTGGAGACGAGCGTGCCAAGCGAATTAAACTTCTCCTCGCGGACGTGGTCGTCCTCCATGACCGCGTCGTCGTCGTCCTCGTTGTCGAAGTCGACGATGACGTGTGCCACGCGCGGCAAGCGGAGCTCGGACGGCGGGCGCGGCCACGCGAGAGCCACTCGCCTCCTCGTCGTTGCGATCGGGACCAAACCACGCGAGGCCGGCCCAAGTCGGTGAGGTGGCGCGGGTGCGAGAGAGGGCTCTGCGCGCACGGGCAGCGTTGGAGCGACGGAGAGTGGACTCCTCCGCGGAGACCGGCGACGTGCGAGCTTGGGAGCTCGAGCTCCCGCCGTGGCGCGGAGAGGCGCCGCCATGGCCGGCCAAATTGCGGCACGATTGGCCGGCCATGGGTGCGGAGTGGCCTGATGCAGCGTTGGGTAGCGACGGACGACGACGGAATCTGCGGCGGCGCAAGGTCAGGTGGGGTTCTGGGGAATAAGGAGGAACCGTATCTGAGCCTCTTCGTCCCAAATATATGTGAGACGGACGGACCATTTTACATGAAACCATAAAAATATTGCGGTTCGGCGGTTTATGATATTTGGAAAAGCAAATTTTACGACCTCGATTCCGTATCGGTCCAAAATTTTGTGAACGCCGATATGCGGTATCTCTAAGTCTATGGAGTTGTCTATAAGCTCCAAGCAGCTCGATGGGTTCCCGAAGGTCAATTTTAGCAGTAACACACAAGTCAATTGTGGGTAGCACTAGACCACTAGTATGGTTTGACTTTTACTTTTGTTTATCCATAGAGTGGACGGTCCATATCAGCTCGAGGGTGCCACAAAAAATCTCTCCCATTCCCAGGATATACACAACCGGTCGTACATACATCACACGGAATGTAGCCGATAATCATCATGCCATCATGGGTACTGAGGGAAGATTCCATTACTCGTAAACCACTGATATCAATCAATCAATTGATGATTACCGTCGGAAACAAGACAACCACTCGAGGTGACGGGCGATCCGGCGGGTGGACCGATCCCACGATCACGGGTTGAGGAACCACGGAGGTACGACGGGTAACAGTAGCAATACCATCGCCCTCCCACCGTACCTGCATGCGCATGTTCGTCCTACTCCTATGGCTGAGCAAGTCAAGATCGGAAAAGACCCCAGGTGCCAAATACCTACAGGAGAGACCGGGTTGGGTCATCGAGCGAGGAGGATGGTGGGGATTGGCCTAGGGTTTCAACTTCGGCGTGACTTTTTGTCTAAACTTTTCATCTTGCGCCGAGAGACTGATGCCCCTGCTCAGAACACCCGCACCCTTCAAAGAGCCGCTGAAAATGTTACTTGGGAGGCCAACATGTGGGCCTAGATAATTTTCGGCGGGGAAGAAACTCAGCTGGCTAGAGAGACTCGCTCGTGTGGGTACCAAAGCGTGTGCGCGCAACATATTGGCTGACGAGGGTAAAAAAACTTACCACGAACGAACGGCTAGGATCCGCCCTAGGAGGCCGATCTAACGGCCCATATGCACTAATGCTTGTCCCAGGGTGGCGTGTTATACTTTTAAGCACGTACAATGCTGTGATGTCAGCCTTTTCTTATACTCATCATGTTGGATTTTTGCTTAGTTGAAAGAGAAAGAAACAAGAGAAAGAGAGTTCTCTTCCCTTAGCTAAGGGATGATCTCTTAGCAATAAGAGAAAATTATTTTCTCTATTGTATAATATGACTTTCCTTAGCCAACCAATTTTTTACTAAAAAATAGTTAATTCTTATTAATTGCTAGAGATAACAATAAGAGATAATGCATTATACAAGTTATATATAATATGGACAGCTAAAAAAAACATGCTTTTTTCTAGCATTGTACGTGCTATGCGCGAGCCCCATTCCCAATAATCCGGCCGGATGTACCTAGCGCGCCGGGACTGGAGTACAACTTTGAGTACGTGCGTAGAGTATGGATGGCCGGTGGCTCGATCATCACGTACATGGTGCTGTCTTATGGTGGCCGTCGCGGGGGATCCAACCTAGACCCCTTAAAGGATTAAACAACTGGGGTATTTTGTGTTCTGGATTTAGTCAAAGTAAAACTTTATAAATTTTAACTAAGTGTTTTAAAAAAAATCAACATCCAAAACATGTAATAAACATAAATAAACTTACCATAAAATAAAATTTTATATTATATACAATTGATACTATAAATGTTAGTATTTTGCTATATATGCTTACCAAATTATAAAATGTTTGACTTTGATCAAATCTAAAATACGGAGTAATTTGGAAAGGAAGTAGTAGATCGATGTCTCAATGCATGGAGTAGCTTTCTTAAACTGCATGCACTGCTAGCATCCTAAATTAAGAGCATCTCCACTCGTTGGGTGAATCTAGGACAAAATTCGGACCAAATTTTAGTCGGACGAAGCTTGATTTCAGCCTGAAAACGCCAAGTTTTTCACTCGCGTTCTCAGGCCAAGTTCCCGCGTTCGGCTAAAATTCAGACGAGTTTGGCAAATTCAGGCAGATTTCATTAAGATGGGCGAATATATGCGGATTACATCGAATTTAAACTAGGTAATAAACTAAAACATTTAAAAAGGCTGTCGTCGTAGCCTTCGCCGACGACGTCGCCGCTTCTACATGCGGAAGTTGCTGTAGAAGGACGTGTAGCCGGGATCGGCCCTGCCGTTGTCCTAGCCGCAGTCGTCGTCATCGTTGCTCGGTGGGTGTGGCGGCCGGGAGCTCCCCTGACCGGCGTCGCCGCACCTCCAGGGCTGGTAAGAAGGGCCGTCCTCCTCATCATCGTCGAGGACGAAGAGCGGGGCGCCCTGGTAGGCGAGCGTGCGCCCAGACTAGGCATGCCTCCGGGCCGCCTATTCCTCGGTCTGCTGCAGGCGGTGGATGCGCTGCCGCTCCGTCTCCTCCCAGTCCGTCCTGGACCATTTCAGGATGTCCGGCGAGGACGGCTCCACCAACGGCGGCTGCGGAGCCGAGTCGCGGAGCGACTGCTCCATCGCCATCCTTAAGGCGCTATCCGGGCGGCGCCGAGCCCTCCGCCGGCTCAGGCTTCGGGCGGCGAAGGCGAAGGCGGCCAGTTGGAGCCGACAACGCTGGCATGCGTGGCTCGCCGATGACGATGCCGCGCAAGCGTGTCCACGGCGGCGAGCGGACAGGCGAGACCGCCTCGTGCCTGACTGGACGCAGCGCCGACGAAGGACCCATCGGCGTACGGAGCGGCGTGGAGCCCGATGAGTGGGAGGCCGAGGCGGAGGAGGAGCTTAGGCTGGCCATCCTCCTCGGCATCCAGTTCGTCGGAGCACACTGCCCCAACCTGTCCGCTGGCGTGGATGTGTGCGAGAAGCCGAGACGCGGTGTGTTCCCGGCGTGGATGTGCTCCAGCACCGCCCTGAGCGTCTGGCTTGTCGAGCTCCAAAAACTCCGGCGACCGGTCGCGTTGTTGTGCTTCGGCGCGTCGTCTGGCGGCCCCTCGTGAAGGGCGAGCTCCTGGGCGTGGCGGTCGGCGAAGAACGTCTCCCATTAGAGGAGGTTGTCGGGTCTCTCAACGTCGAAGGGATCATCCATGGCCGCGATGAAGGCCTGGATCTCGTCGGGCAGTTCGTTCGGTGTCGGCGTCGGAGGGATAGGTATGCCGTCGGCGCTAAGCTTCCACCCCGAAGGATTTCGCGTGTCTGACGGCGCCATGTAGCCGGCTTCATAGAGCATACGCGCCTCCCAAGGCTGGAGCGTGCGCCGGCCGAAGCTGTTCGCCGCCGCACCGTCGCCGGGAAAGCGCTCGACCATGGCTAAGTGGGGAAGGAGAGTTGTGTGTTTGCTGGAGTTGTGGGCAGGTGGGCTGGGGAGCTGTGAAAGAGTGTCAGGAACTCCGTCGAGGGGTACGACTTTTATAGGCCGAGATGGGCGGCGAGGGCGGGAGGGTGTAGCGGCAAGGGCGGGAAAAGGGAAACAGCGGGAAGTTTCTACCCGTCGGTCCGTCGTGGAAGCCGAGGCGGCGGCGGTGGCGGTGGCGCGGTAATTCGGCAACGCGTGGCCGAAGCGACGGGCAGTTATTGTCCGGCAGTCGCCGCGTGATTCCGAGGATGACGACGACTCGGCTTCCGTCGCTGACTCGACGGGTCCACACGCCGCTTCGTTTTTTTTTCGCCGAGTTCGCTGCGACTGGCGTTCCCAGGGCGTAGCCGGGATCTTCGGAACGGCCTGGATAGTTCGGATCAAAGTTGGTCCAAATCGAGACAAAAACGTTTTCTAGATATGCGACTGGACCGATTTTCAGCGTCCGGACCTAAATTTAACGTCCGGATCAGCGTCCTTAATAGCCGAGTTGAGATGCTCTAAGAATGGCATGAGTTGAAACATTCTCTGTACCGGCCACTTTAGCCTACGAGCGATACTTAAGTGTGCATCAGTTGGAAAGGTTACAATGACACAGCATGACAACATGGACGGCTGCATACATTATTTACATGTACTACTCCACACTGGTGCGCAAGGTACCTTAAGTTGGAACTAAACGACACACTGGTGCGCGACGGGAGTAACACTTTGCTTTCGCACGAAAGATACCCTATTTATATGGTGGACAAGTGAACATTAGGAAGAGGACACAATAGGATTCGACGTTTATTATAGAACCTATAGCTAGTTATCCTGCACCAAGCAGAAATATTTGACCAGACACAACTACCGCTTCAATCAATATATTAACTTGCTTCAAATTGTTGAAGTTGCTCTGCTCACGACAGAACGGAGCGAGACCGCGATTACAAATTGGTTCACACGTGGGAAACTATAACCTAAAGCAAGCCTTGTTGCAATCTCAAGAAAATGGCCGTCAGTAACCCCACACCTCATACACATACTCGGATGAAAATAGCAGTGGTATAAGTCTATCGAACTGTCTATAATCTCCAAGCAGCTCGATGGGCTCCCGAAGGCCAATTAACACACAAGTCAACTGTGGGTAGCACTAGACCACCAGTATGGTTTGACCTTTACTTTTGTTTATCCATAGAGTGGACAGTCCATATCAGCTCGAGGGTGCCACAAAAAATCTCTCCCATTCCCAGGACTATATTCACAACCTGACGTATATACATCACGCGGAATGTAGCCGATATCAATATATCATCATGGGTACTGAAGCAAGATTCCATTACAGGTAAACCACTTCTGTCAATCAATTGATTGATGATTTACCGCCGCAAACCGGACGACCACCGGAGGTGACGGGCAATCTAACCCACGATCACGGGCCGAGGAACCACGGAGGTACGACGGGGGCAACAGTAGCATACCGTCGCCCTCCCACCGTACCTGCACTGCATGCGCATGTTCCTCTTAATCCTATGGCTGAGCAAAGTCAAGATCGGAAAAGGCCCCAGGCGCCAACGCCACCGTACTCTGTCGGCCAGCATATCTCAGACGGATCGATCGACCGGGGTGTGTGCCGGGCCTAGCTTAGCTAATGCTAGTGCGGCGTCGCGCTCCGGGCGGTCGACACGTCCGAGGGTTGCCCCTGTTCCAGATTGGGAAAATAGTGATGGGTCGCGCCCGCCCGACTGTCCGTTGTTGTTGTTGTACCTTGGCTGACAGTGGCATGTCGGAAAATGAGTGGTGAGCGATGTCAACATGCGCGCACAGTGTTATGGCGTACCGGCGTGTACCTGCCTGCCTCGTTGATGGTCGGTCAGCAACTTGTCCGGCGAGTACCGGAGTTAAATCCATGTTATTCATTGAACTTCGTAATTAAAGTCAGTACAAGTATTGTACAACAAAAATATAAATTTATTGTCATGGAAGACATGTTAGAGCGTCACTCGTTGTCATCGTCATAGCGATGTGTTTGATGATATGGCGCTGAGTGGGATCCATGGGCAGGTCTTGTTTTTTTTTCAAAAAAAAAAAACCTCAAATAAAATACACCGGCAGGCCACCCCATCTCCGTCTGCCTCCCCCACTCCATGCCCCTCCTCAACCTCCAGAGCTCGCAGTCGGCCATACTCCTACTCTACGAGCTGCTTCTTCATCATGTCGCAGGTAGGCCCCAATGCTCGCGCCGCTAGGGGAATCGAGGAATCCGAGAGTCTCCACTGGCCAAGACCGCATAGTTGGGCAGAGGCGGCCGTTGGATGCCCGAGGGTGCAGCCGCCGATGACACGCAAGGGAAGGAGGTGGCGTGGGCGCGGTGTTAAAATATATAGCCTAGCCCTTTCTATCAGTTCGGACTTTTGATTTAGATGGCTAGCGAATCAATTCAATATGGTATCAGAGCCTTGAGGTCTCAAGTTCAAACCCTGGCTAACGCGCTATTTAATCTACTTTAAATAGTTGAGGCTTTTGATTACCCACATCTATTATCTTCCCATTTGTCCAGCCTAGGCGTGAAAGGAATTGTTAAAATATATAGCCTACCCTTTTTCATCAGTTCGGACTTTTGGTTTAGATGGCTAATGCATCAATTCAATACGCGGGGCATGGGCCATAGGAAAACCGTCAGGAGGCTGGAGACTATCTCGATAGGTGGGCCCCACTATCGACTGTGTGATGGCTGCAATAGGGCCATAGCTGCCCCGGACCAGTGGTGCGTCGTTGTACAGCTCCCGCAGCTCATCGGCGGGTTCTTGAGGGTCATGGGACTTGTTGGGGAAGGGAGTCCTTGCAAGCATCTTCTCGAGCTCATCCTGGCTGCGCGTGCCGCACCGATCTCCGGCAAACTACGGCAAGCTCGACCATTGAGAAAGGTCGGCAGCCCTACATGTCGGCAATGGAGGCAACGACGATGGCTGAGGAAGGAAGCAGTCACGGGTCAAGTTGGGATGGGAAAGAGAGGAGAGAGGGATGGGAGGGTTTGGGTGAGACTGACAAGTGGTTTCCGCCGGTCAGTCTGACTGTCTGGCCACTGGACCAAATAGTTAATCAATTGTCTGGGATAGGTAACTAAATTTTGGGGGCTTTTCTCCAAATGAAACAAATAATGGGTTCCAACTCGCCACGTTATCAAATACATCGCTACGTCACGAGCGGTGATCACGACTAAAGCTCCGATGCGTCTTCGTTGACCGTAAATTTTTATATTCCTATTATATGATGATTGTATTTGCTAAGCAAGTTTAATGACTAACTGTGGATTTAACTGAAGTCTTGGGAATAATGCACGGTAACAAACAAGCCAATGTTTGCAAGATAGCATCAGGCCGATCAGGACTCGTGGTCCTAGATGTAGTAAAATGTACCGGGGATTAGAGCGATGATAGTGCTTATGTATAGTCTTTTTATTGGAGACGTCGTTTTTGGAAAAGATGGATTTCTGGTGTTGTCTCGATTGACCCGCTGTTGTTAGGCATGGATCGCTATAGTGAGACTTTTTTTCTGTAAATTTTCTTTTCTTTTTTAGCTATACACATCTGTAATACAAATATGATAACATATTATTGCATAGACTAGGTTCGTGATATTAATATATGCTACTAAAAAAGTAAAATATACTGCGACGGGACGGCGGCACACCGACGCTGCTGGAACTGGATCAAAAAGTAGAGCATTCCAAGGCATTCAACGTGCAGTCTCCCATGTTAAGAAAGAACTTGACACCGAAAATCCGCACACCTGACCACAAGAAAAACGCAAAAGAAATCGACGAGTAAAAAGAAGTGGCCGTACCGGACCACGTCCTGGCAGTCGTCCCCACTTGTACCCTCCACCCGCCACGCGCCGCCCCTCCTCGACAAACCCCGCTGCAAGATGGGCCCCTCACGCGACGACTGACCCGCTCATCCCTCCCGCGCTATAAATAACCGAGCCAGCCGCAGCCCTCTGTATTCAACTCGGCTAGCAAGTCAGCTCCTCCACTCCACTAGCGCACACACACAGTGCCAGCCAAGTGGACGCAGCGCACCACGTACGGCCAGCTCGCGAGGTAGCCAGGTCGGAATGAGGCAGCTCATCCGGCGTCTCTCCCGCGTCGGCGACGACTCCTCCTCGCCGCCGACGTCTCCGGCCAAGCGGCGGGGCGGGAAGGCGGCGGCGGTGCCGGAGGGGCACGTGCCGGTGCACGTCGGCGACGGGAGCGAGGCGGAGCGGTTCCTCGTGCGGGCGGAGCTTCTGGGCCGCCCCGCGCTGGCCGAGCTCCTGGGCCGCGCCGCGCAGGAGTACGGCTACGACCACCAGGGCCCGCTCCGCATCCCATGCTCCCCCGCCGCCTTCCGCCGCGCGCTCGCCTCGGTCGCCGGCGCTGGAGCAGGCAGGGCCGGCGACTGCTGCTAGCTAAGCAAGAGCGAGGGAGCTCTGGATTCCCCGGAGCCGGAGCTCGGCCGAACACCCAGCCCAGGAACGGACCGGCTTAGTTCTTGCCCGGTCCCTCGTGTGTGTGCATGCCACCGCCTGGAAGATTAGCTTTAGCTTTGGGTTTCGGCGTTTCCCTTTTCCTTTTTCCGTTATCGTTCGGTGTAATGTACCACCTGGAACGTCTTGTTGACTAGAAACGGGCAGTGTACTAGTACTAGATGTACCCTGCCTGCCGTATTGGAATGCTACTGCTGGTTAATGATGCACTCTCACTAGTTTTAAACATGAAGTGCTGCTCTCCCTTCTGTGTCTTCTGCCGAAGGAGTATTTGTTCTCGACATGGCACATGTCTTTGCCAAAACATCCCTCTCTATCTACACCTAGCCGTCCGGGCAGGCACCATGGCTATCTTCCTCTGTTTTCTGTATGGATGGCACCAGTGTTTTGGAGACACGTATAACTGTCTAAAGGTCAAGAGCTGCCTATGAACTGCTCGGATAGCTAAAATGTGGTAGGTAGTCTTGTGCAGCTCTACTAGCAGCATTGTGGAGTAGTATGAGCAGGCTGGGGGTGCGTGAAACAGTAGAAAAGAGGCAGTGTTTCTTGCAAAGGATTATCCAATACCGGAATTATTGTTTCTTGGGTGCGCGAATGAGCCGCACCAGGAGCGTTGGCTGGCCCTAGTCGGGTCCAAAGCTCAAAGCGACTCCTCGAGCGTTGAGAGGCAGCGAGGGGCGGGCTTGCTTTGGGAGGAGACGAGGATCCCATTGATCCTGGCTCCGGTTACCGACGTGTCTTGTCACTTTGCCTGCGACCGTCCGTAGCGCGCGGAAAGCGACCACGGGGTCCGAGGTAGCAGTACAATTTGAGCAGGTTTCAATCGGTACTGTAGCTCTCCGCGAACTGTTTCGGATCACTGATGAGTAGGTCGCCTTTCTTCGTCTTGTCCGCTAACGATGTGGCTTAAGCTATCGTGCGTCCAATGTGCTCCGTTCATTTCGGTTTCAGGGATATAAAAGGCGTCGCACATGAAGAAAGCAACGGCTCGGTAATTACCACTCGACCCTGCTTCGCTGCTTGTGCGGTCTATCTATCGGGAATGAACCGTCGCGTCGATGGTGATATATTTATCTCCTCCCTCCACAAAGTCCAGGGGCGGCGTTGCCCTTCAATGTCGTCCGTGCGTTGCGTAGTCAGTGGCTGGCACGCGCACGATGGGGTCAGGTCACACGCAGATCCGATTGACGAGACGGTAAAATCGGTGGCGTCGCCGTCGTGATGCTGCCAGTCGCTTCTGGGTCGTCGCAGGCGTTGCTAGCCTATATAGGCCTAGGGCTCTCGTAGGTTGTAGGTAGGTGCCCGTGAACGATATGGTGGTGGTGGTGGTCGCTAGGATCCACAGAGGGAGAGGCCAAGCAATCGTTCTTGGGCGCTGTGCTAGATGTGCACGGATACTTGCTCTGGCTTGTTGCCGTCCGTCTCGTTTGAGCATGGCAGGAGGCCGCGAGAGCGAGAGCGAGACCGTGCCCGTGGCCCGTGCAGTCGTTTTTCTTTTGTTGGTTGCTGCATTGGATTGGAATGGATGCATGGGGTGAGGGGGGACGCCGCTCAGCGACGACTGTGCATCGTAGGGTACGAATCCGGCGGAGATTCTCGCCTTGTCCCCGGCCGGTGTGTGCTTCGCTCACTGGCCGCTCATCGGAGCTGGTGGGTCGCGCGTCCTTCTCTTGTACTACCCCCCCTAAGCCTCTTCTGTTCCTGCACGGAGCTACACGTGCACACTTCAGTTGAGTACCCGAGTACATTTCGCCTGCGTACCCGAGCACTGTTTTGTCTGTGCACTGCTCACTCCGTCTCGTTGTCAAGTGTTCGTCACAACGGACCAAATTACTGCATACACGCACAGCCAGAACGCCAGAGACCGATCACCAAAGAAATTATTCAAGCATCATCTCCTGAAGCAAAAACAAGTTAAAGCCAACTCTTAGCAGTGGGTATATTTCCTCTGGGCCGTCGTTTGGGCCAGGTCGAGAGATGATCGTACTAAAGACACAAGCGTACTAGTCCGAGGATGAAAAGTAACCCAGCTCCTGATCCAGCCCAGTCATGGGTTTCGAGGCATCAAGCCCACGAACTAAATCCGTGCTCTATTTCTCTGCTGCCTTTTTTTTTTGACAAAGCGTTTTTTTTTTGGTGAAACTCAAAGTTCAGGTCGGTGCACTGCCTATCCGTGCACTGCTAACACATCGACTGAAGACACCGCAACGCAGGGATAGAAGGAAGCGCACTATCGGCCCTTAGACTACAAACAAAGGGCAATGCAACACAAGAAAACAGTACATGGATGGTGCACCGTCAGCTCGTATCCTTGAGTGTAACGCAGAACAAAAAGCAGTACACTAGTGGTGCACGGACGGGGTGCACTCAAGAACAGAAGTCAGTGAAACCTATGTTCTTAAGGTAGTGTGCCCGACAAAAGTTCAACGAAATATATTAATATGGGGTTTATTTTTGAAGATCTCAACGCGACAAGCAGCTATAAAAACAGATCTTGATCTGGACGCTATTGTTTCGAAAGACATTTCATTTTTAGTAGTCAAATCAATAAAAAAGAAGAGAAAAAGCTCAACGTTGCTCTTTGTAGTTGACGGGTGATGAATATGAAGGGGAAGAGAAAGCACGTTAGAGCACCTCCAGCAGTGACACTAAAACTGCTGCGCGCTAAATTAACCGTCAGGATAGCACGCACGGGGTCACTTTTCGCCCTCGAGCAGGCGCGGCAAACTCGCGCGCGCTGTAAAAAAATTCACGAGCGGGGTTACTTTTCGCCCTCGAGCATGCGCAGCAAACTCGCGCGCGCTGCGCAGCATATTGCCTCCTTCCCAGCTCCAAAATTGGCGCATCCAATCGAGCACGTGCTATCCCTCTCTCTCCCGTGCGAAACTCCAACCACCGCGCTGAACTTTCCCACCACGCTCGCGCCCTCCATTCCCCCTCCCCCGATTGCGCGAGGTCGCTGGTGAAATCCAGGCGATGGAACGCTCGTTGGACGCTCCACCGACCCCTCCCTACTCTGTGCCCGCCATAGACAGTGCTGTCGCGACAGTTCTGCCGCCGCCCGTGGCAAACCCTAGCGCTTCGACACCGCCGCTCGCGCCCTCTTTGGCGACTGCAAGGAAACAAGCATTGGAGGAGAGGAAGGAAGCAATGAGCTTGGAGGCCGCGGTCTATGCGCGTAGGCTAGCATTGGAGGAGAGGATGGTGGCATTGGAGGAGAAGAAGGTGGCAAATGCTAAACATGAACGCCTAGCGGAAGATGAGAGGAAGCTCTTTTGCATTGACACTTCCAACATGGATGAAATGCAAAAGGAGTACATTAACCTTGCGCGTGATGAATTGTTGGACAAAAAAAGAATGATGAAATCTCAAAGTGAAGCAATGGGTGGCTATGGTGGCATGGGTGGCTATGGAGGTTTTGGAGGCATGGGAGGCTATGGAGGTTTGGGAGGCATGGATGTGATACGTCCATTTTGCATCACTATTCTATATCATAATTTGTTTTTATTCCTTAATATATTTCATATTAAGAGGTGATAGTTATGTTATTTCATCTATTTTTGCATGTTGGATGATTCTTGGAGGATGAACTGCCAAAGTCAGAATTCTGATGGAAAAAGCGGTGTCTAGATGCAATTTTCGCGAAGATCAGAAAAATACCAGAAAATATATGGAAAATTAAATTTTTCCAGAAGACGAGGGAAGCCAAAAGGGGAGGCGGAGTTTGGCCACAGGGGGCCCACACCCCCTAGGCGCGGGCCACCCTAGGCCGCGCCACTAGGGGTGTGGCCGCCCTGGCCCACCTCTGGCTCACCCCTTCACCTATATCTTCCTGTCGAAACCCAAAAGTTCGGGGAGCGACCATAGAAAGATTCTGCCGCCTCTGCGGGGCAGAAACTATAGAGAGAGAAAGAGCTCTCCGGTAGACAGATTTCTGCCGGGGATCCTTCCTAGAGAGGGGAGATCGTCGCCATCAACACCGTCTGATGACCCACAAGTATATGGGATTGCAACAGTCTTCGAGGGTAGTATTACCCAATTTATTGTTTCAACACAAGGGGAGCCAAAGAATACTTGCAAGCCTTAACAACTCAGTTGTCAATTCAGTTGCATCTGAAAATAATTCTTGCTCACAAAAGTTTATCAGTAGCAACAGTTGGTAGTAGAAACAGCAAAGCAACAGCAGCAGTAAAACATGAGCAATAGTAATGGTAGCAGCAAACAGTAGGATATGAGTGCGGTAGGCATATGGATGGATGGACTAGCATTGCATGGACGAGTCTAAACATGTAACTTCAAGATCTAGGGCAATTGCAGATAAATAAGAATAAGCATCCAAGTACTAAACAATCATAGGCATGTGCTCCATATATAGCCATGTGTGCTCGCAATGAGAACTTGCACAACATCTTTTGTCCTGCCAGCGCGTGGCAGCGGGGCCTCAAGGGAACTACTGTAAATTAAGGTGCTCCTTTTAATAGAGCACCGTAGAAAAGCATTAACACTCCGTGAACACATGTTATCCTCACATCACAGCCATCCCCTCCGGTTATCCCAATTTCTGTCACTTCGGGGCCTTTGGATCCGGACAATGATATGTGTACACAACTTGCAGATAAGATCACAAACAATACTATCATAATGATTCAATAGTAAGTTCAGATCTGAGATCATGGCACTTGGGACCTAGTGACAAGCATTAAGCACAACAAGTTGCAACAAAGTCAAATAGCACTAATAGAGATACTAGGCACCATGCACTAACAATCTTATTCGATCACATGATAGAACTCATCCAATCCCTACCATCCCCATAGCCTACAACGGGGGATTACTCACTCATGGATGAGGAAAACATAGATGGTTGATGGAGAGGCGTTGGTGATGACGATGGCGATGATCCTCTCCAAATTCCTCATCCTGGCAGGGTGCTAGAACGGAGTTGCTGGTTCCGAATCGCGGTTTCTAGTGGTGGCAGCACAACGGATTTTTTTCTGGAAATCATAGAACCCCTTCAGTTTTTAGGTCAAGAGGCATCTTATAGGCGAAGAGGGAGGCCAAGGGGGTGCATGGGGCAGCCACATCCCTCCCAGGCGCGGGCTGGGCCCACCTGAAAGGACTATATCTTCCCATGCCGTTTTTGGTGATAATGACAATCCCATTTGTGATCTAATTGTGCGCTTGAGTTTCAGGAAAAATTGCTGTTGATGTTTCCTTAAAACTGTGTGGATGCTCTCTTGGGATCTCATGAAGACGGTGGCCTGTAGTTTTCTCCTAGTTTCTCTCCTTTTGTTGTTTTAGGTCGCCGTACTATTAAGAGGGGGTCCATCTCGGAAGGTTGTGGGAAATCACTTGTTCTTGCACAAACCCATATGCACCGCCACAACCATCCTACTATTCCGTGAGAGTGTGTGTTTCTGATCTGTTGAAGCCATCATTGTCTGATCTGAACTTCCGGCCTGGCGCCGGAACTTCCGCTCAGGTTTTTTCTGCGGGATGATCTGAGCTTTGTTCCGATCATAGTTCTGCTGGAACTTCCGGTGAGATCCCAGAACTCTCTGTTTTGGTATGCTCTATTTGCCGGAAGTTCCACCGGAAGTTGCATCGAAACTTGTCATGCCAGAAAGTTCCTGAGCGGAACTTCCGCCCAGCCACTGGAACTTCTGGTCAGACTTGGTTCGTGACCCAGAAGTTCCGCCCCTAGTTCCGCTCCAAGTTCCGCTGAAGGTTCAGTAACCTTTCTGTTTGAAGTGTTCTATTTGCCGGAACTTGGGCCGGAACTTGCATCGGAAGTTCGGCCAGAACTTCCGGTCTGTTTGACCAGAACTTCCAGTCGAGATTTTGGAGCGGGCGTCAACGGGCTGATGACCGTTGGAGCCTTGCTGGGCGGAACTTCCGGCCCCTCACCGGAATTTCCAGTGAAGTCACGTGGGTTGTAACGGTTCAGTGCGGAGTGGGCCTATTTAAGGCGCCCCTCTTCTTCCTCCCACCTACTTCAAAAAAATTCTCTCTCCTCCATTAATGCTTGACCTTCACCTTACTAGATCTCTCTCTCTAGCCACTCAAATGACTTGGTCTTTTGAGAGGTGAGGGAGGTGACCTAGATCTACACTTCCACCAAAGAAGATTTGATTTCCCCCACCCATCCTTTGTGGATCTTGTTGCTCTTGGGTTTCTTGAAACCCTAGACGGTGTAGGGCATCCTCGGAGCTAAGGCTTGTGTTGTAAAGCTTCGAGGTGTCATTGAGGGTCTCCAATTGAGTTGTGGAGCTTCCCCCTCAACCTTGGTGTAAAGGTTTCGGTTGGCGCCTTCAAGGTCACCGGTTAGTGAATTGTGAGGCCTCCTTTGTGGGGGAGCTCACCAGAGAACAAGGTGAGGCCTTTGTGGCGCTCGGGTGACCTTGTGTGGCCCCGACACCTCTCCAACATATATGTAGCTCCTTGGGAGTGAACTACGGGCGTGTCCCCGCTCTGGTTACTTTGTCCCCTTCCTTTACTTCTTGCTCTTTACCGTTCTTGTGGTTGTTGTAAGTTAGCTTGCATTTAGGTTGTTCACCTAGTTGCACATCTAGATAACTTTCCTTCTCGTTAAGCCTAAAAGTGAGTAACAAATTAAAATTGGGTAGACACCTATTCACCCCCTCTAGTCGTATCAAGTCGTTACTTTCACCACCCGTGCGGCAGGGGGGTGTGGGCCCTACTCCGTCTCGTATTATGGCTCCGTGGATATTTTGGTGAAATAGGATTTTTGGCATATTTTACGGAATTTTTCCTGATAGTTGATTTTCTGCACAAAAACTAGACACCAAGGTAATTCTGCTGGAAACAGCGTCAGTCCATGTTAGTTGTATCCAAATCACACAAGTTTAGAGGAGAAACAATAGCAAAAGTGTTTGGGAAATTAGATACATTTTGGACGTATCAACTCCCCCCAAGCTTAGCTTATTGCTTGTCCTCAAGCAATTCAGTTCAAAACTATCACGACCCGGGATCAGGGCTAGACAAATACCAGATCCTCATCTGATATAAGACTAACCTAAATTCCGAAACGCGCAGGGAAAGATCGGTAACATTACAGAACATACAAACCATACATTAATAAGGTAAACTCCTAAGAGAGTTACAAACCAGTCATACAAGCCAGGGGTCACAGACCCATCATTACATCAAACGACGGAAGCAAACAAGTTGTTCTAAACAACAAACTTAGCAAAGGTCCTATGAGTCCATAAACAGAAGTAGCGACCCTTCCATAGATCCTAGGCTGCTGCCCGGGAATCCCAACTACTCGTCGACCTCGACGTAGAAACCACCTTCAGTTGGAGTAGCTTCATCTATAGAAAACATCAATGAAGCAAGGCTGAGTACAGGGTGTACTCCGCAAGACTTATGGATAATGGAGTTATTTTACATAAAGCCATCTTTTGCTTTCAAAACAAGAGCGAGAAGAAACTCGTCTAGTCAGATCATTTTCAAAAGGGGATAAGAAGACTACAACTCTAGCTCTTAAAATCATCTTTGATATCCACCAAGAACCATCATCAACTGACCTCTCTTCCCGGACTACCCCCTCAAACATCCCCGAGGAAGTACTCTGAATCTCACTTTAGTTGACAAGTTTTAGCATTCGGTTATAGTTATCTATGATCTTCACGTCCGTTCCCAAGTCATCCATAACCGTGGACATGGATTTTCGAAAAGATTAATAACGCTGCAGGGGTGCACAACTTTACCCACACGTACCAACCGATTCTTCATGCCAAATTATTAGCCCTCTTCCTTGGAAGGCCGGCAGAGAGTGGTTGACCACGACCTTTACCTTGCTTTCGCAGAGACCATGAGTCACGCACTAAGGAGATGCCGCCGTAACGGGTCGAGTCCTGAAGTCGGTCCCTAGCAATGTAAACAGGGTTTGGGATTACGGATGCCGGGCATCTCCCATTCCCTGCCACGCTTACCTACCTGTATGAATGCACCTCCTTCACCTCCATTCAAGAACAACCAAGATGCGTATGTCGAATGGAAAGCCCGAACTATGTGACTCATGGAATTTACTAGGCAAGTTAATTGGTCGAGGGAGTTTCCAGGCCCCCGTGTGGTTGTACGCTCATCTTGGTTCAAGAGGCAAGAACATAGGGTCCTAGGGGTGGCAAGTATGGGACTACAAAAACCACAACCCACGTGGCCTCCCATACAAGCCTTAGCATGTTTATCATCCATCTCTGATCACATCATCACATCCTACCATACAGGATTCATTCGCATCTCCGGTGCATCTCCTGAATGATCAGCATCGGACCACTAAGCATGGCTAAGCTTGACTGAACTGTGGCACTAGCGATGCTCATAAGCCAAACCCTAGTTATGCTAGGAGCGGTGGATCAGGTATTTAGTTCACAAGGAGAAACATGCATCAGAAAGGATTACTCTATTTACTGATAAAAGACTGTTGAACCGAATGCATATGACGAGAATGAAATACTTTGTAAACATAGGATTCATATGTATGAGTGGGGATTCGCTTGCCTTGTCCGTTGTTGTACAGGTACTGCTCTTCGGTGGCGTTGACTTCAGCTTCTGGTTCGGTTCCTATTCGCGAAGAACCAATCACCGAAAAAGAGAAAGCAACATTCAACACATGGCATGTGCAATGCTCATACAATATGAATGATATGACAAGTTGAACAGTGTTGGAATGAACCCTAAAACATGCTTGGTCACTTTAAAGGGGGTCCGAAATGTCTAAACCTTAAAACAGGGGGATCATCGGAATCACCTATGGGGTTCAATTGGTTCTTCTAATTAAACTTGCCATCAAAGTTGATTAACAATGTATGATTATAGCTTAGTTAGATAGGTTTCATTTTTCTGATCATTTTGGTATATTATTTTTATTTGTCTGATTTAAAATGAATTAGTTATGAATTTCCCACATTTTAATTTATTTTAAATCATTTTTGGAATATTTGAAATAATTTCCAAACTTGGGCCCACATGTCAGACTTTTAATCATTTCAGAAAATGTTTACAGAAAATATTAAAACCCTAACAGGTATGGCCCACCTGTCATACATTTCTTATTTACAGAAATTAATTACATAAATAATTAAAAGAAAAGAAAAGGATTATTGCCTCATGCTGATGTCAGCATGACATCAGCAATGGAGCTCACCCTCAGATCGAGCAAGGATCCCTTGATCCAGTGCTTGCTTGGATGCGTGTATGGGTGCGTTGGAGAGAGGACGTCACGGGGAGCAAAATAGTGGTGGTGCCGCTTCTTCTTGGTCACCGAAGACGGCGGCGCAACAACGCGACGTCGGGATCTCGCGGGGAAGACAACACAGAGGTGGAGGGGGCAAACTGAGGGGTGCGTTAGCACCGTGGGATCACCGCGAGCACGACAGGGGTGGTGGAGAAGCTCGGGGAGTCCGGACGGCGGCGGATCGACGGCGACAACAGCGGCGTCCGACGGCACTTCGAGCTCGATTCCGGGGAGAGGAGAGCATCCCAACCCGCAAGCTTCAAGGGGAAGGACGAGGGCGGCACGGCGCATCCAGCGGTGGTCTCAGCGTGGCGCGGGGTGGCCGGAGACGACAGGGACGAGGAGGATCTGACGAACTAGGGTTCGACCATGGCGCTGGAGAGCTAGGGAGAGGGGGAAATGGAGGGTTAGGGTTCGTCGGCGATGACGGTGGCGGTTTATAGATGACCAGGGGCGGCGACATGAATCTTGGCGCACGCCGGCGGCGACGGACGGCGGCGGTGTCGACAGCGAGCTTCTTGCTCGTCGTCGACGAAGACGGCGCGGGACAGAAGACTGAAGCGGTACGGGGCCGGGGACAGGCTGCTGCTGGGCCAGGCTGGGCCGGATGCGCGCTGCGCTGGCGGCAGAGAGAGGGAGAGAAGTGGGCTCAGCCTAGTAGCTAGGTTAGGTTTAATTTTTTTTTCTGTTAAACCTTTTTCTTTTCTGTTTTCTAATTTCTATTTGTATTTTGAATTCGAATCTGTTTTGAATATTTTCAAATTAGAGAACTTTTATATGATATCTGAAAACACTAAGGGCCCTCAACAGCATTTGGGATCGATTTGTTTTGAGAACTTTCAAAATATAGAAACCATTTGAATTGATTCAAAGAGAGAAGGGAAGTTATTGGGGTTTCATTTGTTCTTACTTGGTTAAACCAAAGTGCAAGTGTTATGCATGCATGGAATGCTCAAACATGTCTTTATTTATATTACATAGAAAGGTGGTATGTTACAGCTCTACCCCACTTACAAGAATCTCGACCCGAGATTCCTAGGTTTTAGAAAAGAAGGTAGGGTACTCAGATCGAAGATGATCTTCGCGTTCCCAGGTTGCTTCTGACTCAGAGTGATGAGACCATTGAACTTTCAGGAACTTGATCATTTGACGACGAGTCTTGCGCTCGGTTTCATCAAGAATACGAACAGGGTATTCTTGGTAGGTTAGATCATCTTGGAGATCCAAAGTTTCATGGTCCACACCACGAATGGGATCTTTGAAGCAATGCTTGAGTTGAGACACATGAAAGACATCATGAACCTCTGGAAAAGATGAAGGTAGAGACAATTGGTAGGCAAGCTCACCCCGCTTGGAGAGAATGCGAAAGGGACCAACGTAGCGAGGAGCCAATTTTCCTTTGATACCGAATCGATGGACACCCTTTAGAGGAGTGACCCGGAGGTAAACTTGATCACCAACTTCATAATGAACATCAAGATGATGACGATCGTAGTTGGTCTTCTGACGAGATTGAGCGGCCTTCAGACGCTCTCGAATTATGCGAACTTGATCTTCTGCTTCTTGGATCATGTCCAGACCAAAGAATTGTCTTTCGCCGGTTTTTTCCAGTTCAACAGTGTTCGACATGTTCTCTCATACAGGAATTGAAAAGGTGCCATTCCCAAACTGGATTGAAAACTGTTGTTGTAAGAGAACTACGCAAAAGGAAGACATTTCTCCCAGTTCTTTCCAAAGGATATGACACACGCTTTGAGCATGTCTTCAAGAATTTGATTTACTCTTTTAGTTTGACCACCGGTTTTAGGATGATGGGTTGTGCTGAAGGAGACATGAGTTCCCATTGCTTCTTGCAAACTTTGCCAGAATTTGGAAGTAAACAAACTTGCACGATCAGAGATGATCTTCTTGGGAACACCATTAAGAACGACGATCGGAGAGATGTTGTAGAGGTCCCAACCAAATAAGGTAGATTCCTCCTGTGTTATACAATGCTAGTCCCTGGATCATTAGCTAGCATCCACAGTTAAGATGTAATATCAAGATACAAAGGTCATAATATAAATTTATAACCAGGAATAACATAAGTTTATTACATCAAACATAGCTCATTTGGCTATTACATTACATTGCAGCAGAATAACTATAGTCATGGGTCCTTCATCTTCAAAGTGCCACAGGCATATGTTGGTTGTAGACTTTGTAGTCCTAGTCAATCAAACAATCTTCATTTAAAAAAAAACAATCAACCTGCAACATTACAAGTTACAGCCACAAGGGTCAATACATTTTGAATTGTATTGGCAAGCTTCACTTCTATGTATAGTAAGAGTGGATCCTATCATATATGCATATTTGGCTAAGTATAGTTTAAGGCTTATTTGCATAAAGCAATATTTTATCCTATCTTTTCAAAAAGGGTTTTAAGTCCTTTGTCAAATCTCTTTTCCAAGAATCCCTTGAACTCCTTGGTAGAAACTCAAGTGTTCAAGTCCTTGTCAAAATCTCTTGAGCCACCTGGTAACCCCAAGTGCAACAAGTTTTATGAAATCTCATGAGTTCCTTGGTAACCCCAAGTACATCATGCCCTTGAGCACCTTGGTAACCCCAAGTGCAACAAGCTTTAACAAAATCTCTTTGAATTCCTTGGTACCCCCAAGTGCATCAAGTTTTTATATTAGAAGTTGGAATGTCGAGATCTCCCATAGTTCAAACTTTAGTTGCTCAGTTTTGTCCATAACCGGAGACACGGCTAAGTACTTAGATTTTATTAACTTCTGCAGAAGGAGTACACTTTACCCACATGACACAATCCCATCTTGTTGCCACCAGTGGCCTACTGGATTAGTGCTCACCAAGATGGAGTACCGGCAGACTGAGAGTGTGACGAAGTATTTCCAAAAGGTCCTCCCATACATCATTGCTAGCTTGTCTTCAGCCCCCATGAAGCATTCCAGATCCCCATGTCCGGTAACTAAATACAATGTATGGGTCTTCCTAATGTAGTTGACTAAGCTAGAGCCATAATAGCATGTGGTTGCACACGAAAGCCACAATTGGATAAACATGTTCAATCTCTAAGTTTCCTAGGTGGTTTTCTTTTGGAGCACAACACAAAGTGATTCCCATAGACATGGTCCCTTTTGTTGCCACCTTATCCAAAACTTAAAGTACCCACCACCTAGGTGGTTCATTGAGTCCTTGTTTTATTAAGTAAAACATAAGTCCTTTTCTCAACCTTTGTAAAAATCTCAACATGTATCTCTTTTCAAAATGAAGCATGGCTAAGCATGTACAACTTACAATATTTTCACTAAGGAGTGTGTAGGGAATCCTATTAGGATTTAGCATAACATAAGTACAAAATTGTTTTCATGCATGTTTTTCATAATCCACTAAGTATAATGAAAATAATAGGACATTTGTTTGATAGTGTAACTTGCCTTTTTGGTAGGGAATGGTGGTTCACTCCTTGATCTTGCTAGTCTCTCACTTTGCTAAATTCACTACAAGTCAATCAAGCAATTACAAAATCAACTAACATTCCAAACCAAAGTCAAACAACATTTCACACACATAAAGCAATGGAATCTAAGTCATGCATAAGTATGCAAATGATGGTTCTATTGCAAGAATGGTCTCCACTAGGTTTATAAACTTTGTAAGGTCCACATTGGTCATTTACCAAAATGGCAAAGTCATTTGCAAAAGGCTTTAGTCCATAAACCATTTTTAAAATCTAACCATCATTTCATGTGGTGAAAAATATTTTTATCAAAGTAAAATTTTATGTTTTTCACCAAATAGGTTGTCATTTGCAAGGCTTGGTGGTTTGGGTCAGTAGGTTTGTTTAAAAACATTTTCCCAAAGTTTTCCTTGCAAAATCATTTCCATAATAAACCTAATAATTTTATTTGGCTTGAAAATGGCTAAGTCAATTAATTCAACCCAAATTTTACCAAAATTATTTTTAGCACCAAAGGTTGGTTCCTAGGGTCAGTAAGGTCACAACCATTCATTTTGCAAAGGTTTTAACCTAAAAATCATTTTTAAACAATTTTTATACTCTAAACAATCACACAAAAGAATCTACAAAAAACAAGCAAACTAACAGATACTATTTGCTAAACTAATTCCACAGTTGGCTAGGGCTTGCTCTCCTGAATCCAATGACATAAAATTTGCAATTTTTGGACGTGTGGTTTGAAAGTTACAAAGGTTTGAAGTTTGCAAATAAATCTGTTTTCAAATTTGATTTTAGATCTAATATAGGCCACGCGTCGCGTCTTGGTTGGCCGATACCGGTTCGTCTGGATCGCGTGCTGCGGACCGTTAGATCAAGTGGCATCGCACGGCGCTGGTTGCGTACCTTTTCGAGTTTAAGTGATCTAATCTTGCCCGTTCAAACTAGATCCTACGGTACTGGTTCGTTTGACAAAAAGTGAGCGGCGCTGACGGTGGCTAGCGGCGGCGCACGGCCAGGCGGTGGCTCTGCGGTGGTTCTAGGAAGTGAGGCAGACAGAGAGTGTGCTCACCGGGTTCAGGAGGTCACGACGATGCTCAACGTGTCGATGGTTCGACGAGGGGCGTTCTGATCCGATGTGGATTGCTCGCCGGAGTAGGTGACGGCGTCGGGCGGCTCTGGTCGACGGTGGGGGTGAGGCTACAAGGCACAGGAGGACAAGATGAGAGGTCGGTTAGACGCGCGAGGAAGAGTAGATCTTGCATGCCTGAACGAGAGGGAAAGGGGTGGACAGATGCATACCAGAAGTGCTCGTCGGAGTTAAGCCAGACGGTGGCGACGGTAGGAGTCGTCGCTGCAGATCGCCCTAAGGCAAGGCAGGAGCACGTTCAGATGCGCAAGAGCAAGGCGATGCTGTGTGCGTGAACGAGAGGGGTCGGGGCGGTCTGGTTCACCTGGAAGTCGTCGTCGGAGTAGAAACAGACCGCGACGCTGTCGGAGCTTGTCTAAGCCGACGCTTCGGGGCGCCCGTGGTTGAACGGAGGGCACGGACAGAAGCGCCGTGGAATGGGGCGTGTGTGCGCTTGGTCAATGGGGCAAGGGGAGGCAGTGTGTGGCCGGAATTGATGAGGAAGGTCGTCGGAGACAGTGGAGTTCGAGGAGAAATTGGGGCGGCCTGGTAGCGAAGAGAGAATGGCGTCTGAGGGGAACGGAAGGAAAGGAGCTGGCGTTTTATCGAGCACAGTCAAAGCGAGTAATGGTGGCGGCATTATGACGAATTAAGTCCGCGGAATCACAGCAGGAAACAGCGACGAGGGAGGAAGAAGGGGTCGCGCGGGTGTGAGAGAAGAACAGGAGCGGTGGGGTCTACCTGTCAGTGGGAAAGGAAGAAGGAGAGGGGTCCACATGTCATCGTCTGCGCGGGTCAGATAGTTGGTTCGAATCGTTTTCTGCGGGGAGGAGAGAACTGGGCTAAGTGGGCTATTGGGCTGGCTCAGTTGGGCCTGTCCTTTTCCATATTTTTTTTGCCTTTTTGTTTTATTCTTTTCTATTTCTATTTTCTGATTTGATATTCAAACAATTGATTCAACCAACAATGCAAACAATTCAAACATGTAATGAGTTTTTGGTTCTGTTTAGTAGCATAAACCAACTTCCAAAATAATATTTTAAATCTTTTTAGGTTCCATTTATTAATTAAATAAAATGGACCATGGTTTATTAATAAAATAGGGTTTGGTTTGTTTAGTAAAATCTCCATTTTGAATCTAAATAATTTCAAAACCAAATCAGTAGGTTTTATTTGGAAATAAAGAATACTTGTTTAAAATAAAATAACATTTTATTTTAGGGTCCATTATTAATTAATTATAATAGGCTTTCCTTATTAATTCAAATAGGACTTATTTTATTGAGATATTTATTTTGAAATCTAAAATAAAGCCAAAACATTTTAGTAGGTTTTATTTGTGAATATTAATATTTGGGATACTTATTTTAAATAATAATATTTGATGTTTCAATTAAATTGGTAAAACCTTTTATTTAAATGAAGTTGAATATTAAATCCTTATTAATTTATTTAAATAAACCTTTGTTATTTTTATTCAAAGCAAAATGTTTAATTCCAAAGTTTGGCCAAGGTTTAATTTGGGTTTTATAAAATGTTCTTTTATCTATAAATCCATCTTTTCCTTTAAAACAAAATCTTTTATTTCAAAAGATCAATAATGGTATTTCCAAAACATATTATTTTCCTTTATTTAAAATGTTTATCTTTTTAAATCCCTTTAGGATTTTATTTAATTTAAATGGGTTTGAAGTTCCAATTGAATTCAAAAAGTTTCTTCTAGCTCTAAAAATCAAACAAAGTTTTATTTAATTCATTTATTTTCACATTACAAGATTTGGAAAATCTTGGGATGTGACAGGCTACCACCCTTAAAATAAATCTCGTCCCGAGATTTGGGGAGGCTAGGGTTACAAGCAAGTTCAAAACAACTAGGGTACTACCACCCTTAAAAATCTTCAAACAAAATTACATATTGTCCTTCTTGGGATCCTGGAGAAAATTTCTCATAGCAAACACTTGCATGGTTTCCTTGGTTTCCATACTTGACTCATGGGCCAAGGTTGAGCTTCTCCATAGGCTTGTTTAACTTGTTCTTCATCTTCTCTGGGCAGTTGCTTGCATAGTGTCCTGGATTCTTGCAGTTAAAACAATGAATGTCCTTGAGTTCTTTACGTGGCTCTTGTGGACAAGTTGCTACATAGTGGCCCAACTCTTTGCAGTTGTTGCACCACACTTGGTCAATCTCTTTATTCTTCTTGTTCTCTGGGCATCCACTGGAGTAGTGTCCCATTTCCTTACATTTACGACATTGTGCAAGGCTCATGTCTTGCTTTTGTTTCTTAGGTTTCTTTAGTCCTTTGAATTGGGTTGTCTTGTTTGGAGGTATGAGTGGTCCTTTTCCTTTGGTAGACTTGGATCCTTCTTGTTTCCTTTGTTCCACCATGGCATAGATGGGACATTGGTCAGGAGTATGATCACTTCCTTCACAAAGGTAACAAGTAGCTTGAGAGGTGGGGCATTGTCCAACAGGATGTTCTTCTTCACAATTGGGGCATTGTCCCTCATGCTCCTTGGAAGTATGATCCTTGTCTCCACAAATAATGCAAGCTGGGGCTCCATCTAGAATAACATTCTTGTCATCCTTGTTATCATACACTCTTCTAGGATAGCTTTCTTCCATGCTAATCATTTGATTAGTCACCTTAAGCATCAATTGGGATTGTTCCTCTAAAAACTTTTGCATTGCTGGATCTTTATCACTATTGTTGGCTAGGAACTGAGCTGTCAGTTGGTTCAACTGATGTTGGGTTGTTATTAGCTCTTTCATGCTGTCAGCTTGGTTGGTGTTGGTGTCATCAACCTTGATGTTGGAGTCCTTTGGAGTAGTCATCTGTTTGGGTTGAAGGAAGATTAGAATAGGCAAGATATTTCTAAGGACTTAATTCTAATCACACACATCACAATTCACACAAACAACGTGCATGCAATTACAAACCAAACTTTTCACTCAAACAAGGTTCAAGCACATACTTAGTTAACAAAATATTTTTGCTACACCACATAGGTTGGTGTGTTTTTGACTTATCTGAATAGGGTGGTCCATCTATATGGTTCACTTGTGATCTTTCCTTCCTTTATGATTCTTTGTATGAGATCATGGTTCCCTTGAGATAAACTCTTGGTTACAACACTTCAAAGTTGTTGATGGTTCCTTCTTATTTTGCATTCCCTCAGTCTCTAAATCTTGAGTAAGATTTTCCTTGTTTCACTTGTGGTCCTTAGTGATATCCAAGTTGGAAGTCCTTGGTGAAGAGGCTGAAGATGTTGAAGTCGTTAGAGTTGAAGGAGTTGAAGTCATCCTTTGCACATGGTGTAGTCCTTGGCCATGGGTAGGTTTTTCCATCAAGTTGAAGTAGAAGAGGTGTAGAGTTGAAACCAAAATGGTTGAGGAAAGAATTTACAAGTTTTGTAAATAAGTTTTGGATCAAATCATAACTCCTATTTTTCTAAGGGGTTTTGTCCAATCCACAGGGTTACAATCCTACAGGCAACACAATGCTCTGATACCATCTGTAGAGGTCCCAACCTAATAAGGTAGATTCCTCCTATGTTATACAATGCTAGTCCCTGGATCATTAGCTAGCATCCACAGTTAAGATGTAATATCAAGATACAAAGGTCATAATATAAATTTATAACCAGGAATAACATAAGTTTATTACATCAAACATAGCTCATTTGGCTATTACATTACATTGCAGCGGAATAACTATAGTCATGGGTCCTTCATCTTCAAAGTGCCACAGGCAGATGTTGGTTGTAGACTTTGTAGTCCTAGTCAATCAAACAATCTTCATTAAAAAAAAACAATCAACCTGCAACATTACAAGTTACAGCCACAAGGGTCAATACATTTTGAATTGTATTGGCAAGCTTCACTTCTATGTATAATAAGAGTGGATCCTATCATATATGCATATTTGGCTAAGTATAGTTTAAGGCTTATTTGCATAAAGCAATATTTTATCCTATCTTTTCAAAAAGGGTTTTAAGTCCTTTGTCAAATCTCTTTTCCAAGAATCCCTTGAACTCCTTGGTAGAAACTCAAGTGTTCAAGTCCTTGTCAAAATCTCTTGAGCCACCTGGTAACCCCAAGTGCAACAAGTTTTATGAAATCTCATGAGTTCCTTGGTAACCCCAAGTACATCATGCCCTTGAGCACCTTGGTAACCCCAAGTGCAACAAGCTTTAACAAAATCTCTTTGAATTCCTTGGTACCCCCAAGTGCATCAAGTTTTTATATTAGAAGTTGGAATGTCGAGATCTCCCATAGTTCAAACTTTAGTTGCTCAGTTTTGTCCATAACCGGGGACACGGCTAAGTACTTAGATTTTATTAACTTCTGCAGAAGGAGTACACTTTACCCACATGACACAATCCCATCTTGTTGCCACCAGTGGCCTACTGGATTAGTGCTCACCAAGATGGAGTACCGGCAGACTGAGAGTGTGACGAAGTCTTTCCAAAAGGTCCTCCCATACATCATTGCTAGCTTGTCTTCAGCCCCCATGAAGCATTCCAGATCCCCATGTCCGGTAACTAAAGACAATGTATGGGTCTTCCTAATGTAGTTGACTAAGCCAGAGCCATAATAGCATGTGGTTGCACATGAAATCCACAATTGGATAAACATGTTCAATCTCTAAGTTTCCTAGGTGGTTTTCTTTTGGAGCACAACACAAAGTGATTCCCATAGACATGGTCCCTTTTGTTGCCACCTTATCCAAAACTTAAAGTACCCACCACCTAGGTGGTTCATTGAGTCCTTGTTTTATTAAGTAAAACATAAGTCCTTTTCTCAACCTTTGTAAAAATCTCAACATGTATCTCTTTTCAAAATGAAGCATGGCTAAGCATGTACAACTTACAATATTTTCACTAAGGAGTGTGTAGGGAATCCTATTAGGATTTAGCATAGCATAAGTACAAAATTGTTTTCATGCATGTTTTTCATAATCCACTAAGTATAATGAAAATAATAGGACATTTGTTTGATAGTGTAACTTGCCTTTTTGGTAGGGAATGGTGGTTCAGTCCTTGATCTTGCTAGTCTCTCACTTTGCTAAATTCACTACAAGTCAATCAAGCAATTACAAAATCAACTAACATTCCAAACCAAAGTCAAACAACATTTCACACACATAAAGCAATGGAATCTAAGTCATGCATAAGTATGCAAATGATGGTTCTATTGCAAGAATGGTCTCCACTAGGTTTATAAACTTTGTAAGGTCCACATTGGTCATTTACCAAAATGGCAAAGTCATTTGCAAAAGGCTTTAGTCCATAAACCATTTTTAAAATCTAACCATCATTTCATGTGGTGAAAAATATTTTTATCAAAGTAAAATTTTATGTTTTTCACCAAATAGGTTGTCATTTGCAAGGCTTGGTGTTTTGGGTCAGTAGGTTTGTTTCAAATCATTTTCCCAAAGTTTTCCTTGCAAAATCATTTCCATAATAAACCTAATAATTTTATTTGGCTTGAAAATGGCTAAGTCAATTAATTCAACCCAAATTTTACCAAAATCATTTTTAGCACCAAAGGTTGGTTCCTAGGGTTAGTAAGGTCACAACCATTCATTTTGCAAAGGTTTTAACCTAAAAATCATTTTTAAACAATTTTTATACTCTAAACAATCACACAAAAGAATCTACAAAAACAAGCAAACTAACAGATACTATTTGCTAAACTAATTCCACAGTTGGCTAGGGCTTGCTCTCCTGAATCCAACGACATAAAATTTGCAATTTTTGGACATGTGGTTTGAAAGTTACAAAGGTTTGAAGTTTGCAAATAAATCTGTTTTCAAATTTGATTTTAGATCTAATATAGGCCACGCGTCGCGTCGTGGTTGGCCGATACCGGTTCGTCTAGATCGCGTGCTGCGGACCGTTAGATCAAGTGGCATCGCACGGCGCTGGCTGCGTACCTTTTCGAGTTTAAGTGATCTAATCTTGCCCGTTTAAACTAGATCCTACGGTACTGGTTCATTTGACAAAAAGTGAGCGGCGCTGACGGTGGCTAGCGGCGGCGCACGGCCAGGCGGTGGCGCTGCGGTGGTTCTAGGAAGCGAGGCAGACGGAGAGTGTGCTCACCGGGTTCAGGAGGTCACGACGATGCTCAACGTGTCGATGGTTCGACGAGGGGCGTTCTGGTCCGATGTGGATTGCTCGCCGGATTAGGTGACGGCGTCGGGCGGCTCTGGTCGACGGTGGGGGTGAGGCTACAAGGCACAGGAGGACAAGATGAGAGGTCGGTTAGACGCGCGAGGAAGAGTAGATCTTGCATGCCTGAACGAGAGGGAAAGGGGTGGACAGATGCATACCAGAACTGCTCGTCGGAGTTAAGCCAGACGGTGGCGACGGTAGGAGTCGTCGCTGCAGATCGCCCTAAGGCAAGACAGGAGCATGTTCAGATGCGCAAGAGCAAGGCGATGCTGTGTGCGTGAACGAGAGGGGTCGGGGCGGTCTGGTTCACCTGGAAGTCGTCATCGGAGTAGAAACAGACCGCGGCGCTGTCGGAGCTTGTCTAAGCCGACGCTTCGGGGCGCCCGCGGTTGAACGGAGGGCACGGACAGAAGCGCCGTGGAATGGGGCGTGTGTGCGCTTGGTCAATGGGGCAAGGGGAGGCAGTGTGTGGCCGGAATTGATGAGGAAGGTCGTCGGATACAGTGGAGTTCGAGGAGAAATTGGGGCGGCCTGGTGGCGAAGAGAGATTAGCGTCTGAGGGGAACGGAAGGAAAGGAGCTGGCGTTTTATCGAGCACAGTCAAAGCGAGTAATGGTGGCGGCATTATGACGAATTAAGTCCGCGGAATCACAGCAGGAAACAGCGACGAGGGAGGAAGAAGGGGTCGCGCGGGTGTGGGAGAAGAACATGAGCGGTGGGGTCTACCTGTCAGTGGGAAAGGAAGAAGGAGAGGGGTCCACATGTCATCGTCTGCGCGGGTCAGATAGTTGGTTCGAATCGTTTTCTGCGGGGAGGAGAGAACTGGGCTAAGTGGGCTGTTAGGCTGGCTCAGTTGGGCCTGTCCTTTTCCATATTTTTTTTGCCTTTTTGTTTTATTCTTTTCTATTTCTATTTTCTGATTTGATATTCAAATAATTGATTCAACCAACAATGCAAACCATTCAAACAATTCAAACATGTAATGAGTTTTTGGTTCTGTTTAGTAGCATAAACCAACTTCCAAAATAATATTTTAAATCTTTTTAGGTTCCATTTATTAATTAAATAAAATGGACCATGGTTTATTAATAAAATAGGGTTTGGTTTATTTAGTAAAATCTCCATTTTGAATCTAAATAATTTCAAAACCAAATCAGTAGGTTTTATTTGGAAATAAAGAATACTTGTTTAAAATAAAATAACATTTTATTTTAGGGTCCATTATTAATTAAATATAATAGACTTTCCTTATTAATTCAAATAGGACTTATTTTATTGAGATATTTATTTTGAAATATAAAATAAAGCCAAAACATTTTAGTAGGTTTTATTTGTGAATATCAATATTTGGGATACTTATTTTAAATAATAAGATTTGATGTTTCAATTAAATTGGTAAAACCTTTTATTTAAATGAAGTTGAATATTAAATCCCTATTAATTTATTTAAATAAACCTTTGTTATTTTTATTCAAAGCAAAATGTTTAATTCCAAAGTTTGGCCAAGGTTTAATTTGGGTTTTATAAAATGTTCTTTTATCTATAAATCCATCTTTTCCTTTAAAACAAAATCTTTTATTTCAAAAGATCAATAATGGTATTTCCAAAACATTTTATTTTCCTTTATTTAAAATGTTTATCTTTTTAAATCCCTTTAGGATTTTATTTAATTTAAATGGGTTTGAAGTTCCAATTGAATTCAAAAAGTTTCTTCTAGCTCTAAAAATCAAACAAAGTTTTATTTAATTCATTTATTTTCACATTACAAGATTTGGAAAATCTTGGGATGTGACAGATGTATAGGTTAGCCATTTGACTAGCACGGATAGTTTCTCGAACCGGAAGGAAATGAGCAACTTTGGATAACCGATCAACTATTACCCATATGGCATCATTTCCTGCTTGTGTCCTTGGGAGTCCAGTAATGAAATCCATACCAATTTCATCCCATTTCCACTCAGGAATTTTCAACGGCTGCAGAAGTCCAGCAGGCCTTTGCTGTTTAGCCTTCACACGACGGCAAACATCACACTCTGCAACAAAGCGAGTGATTTCTGGTTTCATTCCACTCCACCAGAATCTTTGACGGAGATCTCGGTACATCTTGGTACCACCAGGATGGATAGACAGAGGAGATTCATGAGCTTCTAGTAGGATTAGATCTTTGATTTTCCGAATGTTTGGGACTACTAGCCGGTTACTGAAGTATATAATATCTTGATCATTGATGGAGAAACATTTAGCTTCACCGCTTGCAACACGTTCTTTGATCTTGGTAACTTCATCATCTTGCTTTTGAGCTTCCTTGATTTGGTCCTCGAGAGAAGATTTTATTTCAAGGTTAGCAAGGAATCCACAAGGAACTACTTCAAGGTTAAGACGCTTGATTTCCTCGTAGAGAGTAGGTTGGGCTTGTGAAATCATCAGATTATTGCAATAAGACTTCCGACTTAGCGCATCAGCAACGACATTGGCTTTGCCGGGTTGATAATTGAGACCCAAATCATAATCTTTGATGAGTTCCAACCAACGTCTTTGCCTGAGATTCAGATCTGGCTGGGTAAAGAGATACTTCAGGCTTTGATGATCCGAGTAAAGTTTGCAACGGTTACCGATGAGGTAATGTCGCCATTGCTTAAGAGCATGAACAACAGCAGCGAGCTCGAGATCATGGGTTGGATAATTGTTCTCATGTGGTTTCAACTGCCGAGAAGCAAAGGCCACTACATGACCATCTTGCATCAACACACAACCAAGCCCTTGGAGAGAAGCGTCATAGTAGATGACAAAGTCATTGCTTGTATCCGGAAGGACGAGCACAGGGGCGGTGGTTAGCTTAATTTTCAAGGCTTGGAAGCTTTCTTCTGCCTTTTCTGACCATTCAAATTTCTTAACTTTCTTGAGAAGATCAGTCATAGGATTGGCTATCTTGGAGAAGTTCTCGATGAATCGGTGGTAATATCCATCCATTCCAAGAAAACTTCGAACTTCCTTGACTGAAGTAGGTGACTTCCATTCCAGAATGGTCTGAACCTTATCCGGTATGACGGCAACACCACTTGCAGACACAACATGACCAAGGAAGACGAGCTCTTGTAACCAGAACTCACATTTGGAAAACTTGGCATAGAGACGATGTTCATGAAGTTTAGTCAACACCAAACGTACATGTTTGACATGCTCTTCTTTGGTCTTGGAGTATATTAGAATCTCATCAATGTATACCACGACGAACTTGTCGAGATACTCCATGAAGACGGAGTTCATGAGCCTCATAAATGTGGCAGGGGCATTGGTCAACCCGAAGGACATCACCGTATACTTGTAAAGACCATAACGAGTTGTGAATGCTGTCTTTGGGATATCCTCCTTTCTGATCTTGATTTAATGATACCCTGATCTTAAGTCCATTTTGGAGAAGACAGTGGCACCACTTAATTGATCAAAGAGGTCATTTATCCGGGGAAGTGGGTACTTATTCTTGATTGTCACCGTATTGAGTGGACGGTAATCAACCACCAATCTTGGAATATTTTTATCCCGCTTCTTGACAAAGATGGTGGGGCAACCCCAAGAGGATGTGCTAGGTTGGATGTATACTAGACCCTCTAACTCTTCAAGTTGCTTCTTCAACTCAACCAACTCATGAGGAGGCATGCGGTAAGGTCTTTTGGATATAGGAGCAGTTCCAGGAACTAGCTCTATGACAAACTCCACACTTCGATCAGGTGGCATGCCAGGCAACTCTTCAGGAAAGACATCCAGGAAATCACAGACTACATGGACATCTTGGAAATCGAGAGCAGGTAGGACATCCATGTCATACAACTCCGAGAAAGGCTTAAGAACTGCTGACGGAGACTTTGAACCAGCAGTCCAATACTTGACAGTTATGCCAGCAGGAGAGGTCACAACAACTTTTCTAAGTGCATAGTCAATGACGGCGTGATATTTGGTTAACCAGTCCATGCCTATAATGACATCAATGTCACATGACTTGAGTGCAATGAAAGAAGTGGGGAACTTCTGGTAGGCTATGTCAATCTCATTCCCGTGACTAACCATAGTGGTGAACCAGCTAGAACCCGGGGAATGGATGGTCAAAGGGGTGGACAGGGGTTGAAAAATTTATCCCATGCTCTTGAGCAAACAAATTTGACATGAATGTATGCGATGCTCCAGAATCAAACAGAACTGTTGCGAGAATTGAATTGACACGGAGCGTACCCAGAATGACGCGTGGATCTTCCTGAGCTTCCTCAGCAGTGACATGGGTCAGACGACCACGTCCAGCACCTTGAACTTTATCATTCTTCTTTGCCTGCTGATCATTGCGTCTGACAGCCCTTTGGGAGCACTCCCTTGAGGAGTAACAGGTAATTCCGGTGTGATAACCAGCAGGAGAACAAGAATTTGCTCCACCAGTATTTGACCGTGGCTGACGAGAATTATTGCCAGAGGACTTGGGTGCATAATGAGTACGAGGCACAACACTGTATGGAACAAAGACACGACGCTTCTTGTTACCAGAGGAAGAAGCACGAGAATTTCCTTCTTCACGCTTTTGAGAGACTTCCATATCCTTCCTTCCATGCTCCAAGGTAAGAGGTTGATTGTGCAAGTCCTGGAAAGACTGGAACTTGAAGGGCAACAACTCATAGCGAAGTGCAGGGTTAATTCCCTTACGGAACAACTCTTTCTTATCTTCATCAATGGTAACATCCCTGGTTGCATAGCGAGCCAGACGAGTAAACTCACGCCCATATGCTTCAATATCCATGCGCCCCTGAGTCAGATCCAGAAACTTCCTCCTTTTGAGATCCATGACGGGCTTAGGGATATAAGAGGCACATAATGCTGCAACAAAATCTTCCCAAGTAACAACATGTCCCTGAGCTTGCAGATTCAAAAAACCTTCCCACCAAATACCAGCCTCACCTTCCAGTTGATAGGTGGCAAAGTTGACATGGTTAGCGGGACGGACACGAAGAGCACTAAACTTGCGCTCTATGGTGTGGAGCCAATCATCAGCTTCAAGGGGCTCCTTGGAGTGGGTGAAGATTGGAGGAAAAGAGCGGATGAAATCTCCAAGTGGGACACAACCGTCAGGACGACGTTCAGTGTTCAGTGCCACACGCTCCAGAAGGCGTTCATTCCTCGGACGGTTGGTCTCAATGTTGTTGAGAACCTCGGACATTGTGGGAGGTGGCGGAAATTCCTGATCAGCGTTGTTGTTTCCTCGACGGCCAACAGAACTACGAGTACCAAACGACATCCTGAGGAGAAAACAGAAACCATGAGAACGGATTCACAAAAAAGGTACAACAAAGGATGACGGAAACCATATCAAAAGATCATGGTAGAGGTGAACATGTGGATGAAGATTATATCAATGCATTAAGTATGGCAGTAGAACAAGCATACGAAATGTATACGCTACCAACTTAGATACAAACCATAACAATGGAATGCGAGCATGATATGATACCAACAAGTCACAAAAGAATAGAGAGCAGGATTATAGGCATCCTTAGCAAAGTTGAAAACAATGCTTTGGTTGCACAGATATATCTTGGAAACTCTGAGCCTTGCAACCAAGTACGGAGTACTTAGGAAAAAAACAACCCAAACCCGTATATCCTAAAGGTTTGAAATGATAGACGAGAAGTGAAAACTTTGCAAAGCAAACGAGGTAAGATAACTCAGCAATAGAACAACCTTGGATAAGGAGTAAAAAGGGTCCTATTCAGAGTTTTGCAAGTAATTTCTAGCTTTCAAATAGTTTTCTCAAACTCTAGGCTCAACATCGACCAGCTAGAAGGGTTTCCTACATGCAGTCCTACTCTGATACCAAAATATGTCATGACCCAGGATCAGGTCTAGAAAAATACCAGATCCTCATCTGATATAAGCCTAACCTAAATTCTAAAACGCGCAGGGAAAGATCGGTAACATTACAGAACATACAAACCATACATTAATAAGGTAAACTCCTAAGAGAGTTACAAACCAGTCACACAAGCCAGGGGTCACAGACCCATCATTACATGAAACAACGGAAGCAAAAAAGTTGTTGTAAACAACAAACTTAGCAAAGTGCCTATGAGGCCATAAACAGAAGTAGCGACCCTTCCATAGATCCTAGGCTGCTGCCCGGGAACCCCAACTACTCGTCGACCGCGACGTAGAAACCACCTTCAGTTGGAGTAGCTTCATCTATAGAAAACATCAACGAAGCAAGGCTGAGTACATGGTGTACTCCGCAAGACTTATGGCTAGTGGAGTTATTTTGCATAAAGCCATCATTTGTTTTCAAAACAAGAGGGAGAAGAAACTCGTCTAGTCAGATCATTTTCAAAAGGGGATAAGAAGACTACAACTCTAGATCTTAAAATCATCTTTGATATCCACCAAGAACCATCATCAACTGACCTCTCTTCCCGAACTACCCCCTCAAACATCCCCGAGGAAGTACTCCGGATCTCACTTTAGTTGAAAATTTTTAGCATTCAGTTATAGTTATCTATGATCTTCACGTCTGTTCCCAAGTATGTCCATAACCATGGACACGACTTTTCGAAAATATTAATAACCCTGTAGGGGTGGACAACTTTACCCACACGTACCAACCGATTCTTAATGCCAAATTATTATCCCTCTTCCTTGGAAGGCCGGCAGAGAGTGGTTGACCATGACCTTGCTTTCGCCGAGACCATGAGTCACCACTAAGGATATGCCGCCGTAACGGGTTGAGTCCCAAAGTCGGTCCCTAGCGATGTGGGTTTGGGATTACGGATGTCGGGCATCTCCCATTCCCTGCCACGCTTACCTACCTGTATGAATGCACCTCCTTCACTTCCATTCAAGAACAACCAAGATGCGTATGTCGAATGGAAAGCCCGAACTATGTGACTCATGGAATCTACTAGGCAAGTTAATTGGCCGAGGGGGTTTCCAGGCCCCCGTGTGGTTGTACGCTCATCTTGGTTCAAGAGGCAAGAACATCGGGTCCTAGGGGTGGCAAGTATGGGAATACAAAAACCACAACCCACGTGGCCTCCCATACAAGCCTTAGCATGTTTATCATCCATCTCTGATCACATCATCACATCCTACCATACAGGATTCATTCGCATCTCCGGTGCATCACCTGAATGATCAGCATCGGACCACTAAGCATGGCTAAGCTTGACTGAACTGTGGCACTAGCGATGCTCATAAGCCAAACCCTAGTTATGCTAGGAGTGGTGGATTAGATATTTAGTTCACAAGGAGAAACATGCATCAGAAAGGATTACTCTATTTACTGATAAAAGACTGTTGAAACGAATGCATATGACGAGAATGAAATACTTTGTAAACATAGGATTCATATATATGAGTGGGGCTTCGCTTGCCTTGTTCGTTGTTGGACTGGTACTGCTCTTCGGTGGCGTTGACTTCAACTTCGGGTTCGGTTCCTATTCACGAAGAACCAATCATCTGAAAAGAGAAAGCAACATTCAACACATGGCATGTGTAATACTCATACAATATGAATAATATGAAAAGTTGAACAGTGTTGGAATGAACCCTAAAACATGCTTGGTCACTTTAAAGGGGGTCTGAAATGTCTAAACCCTAAAACAGGGGGATCATCGGAATCACCTGTGGGGTTCAATTAGTTCTTCTAATTAAACTTGCCATCAAAGTTGATTAACAATGTATGATTATAGCTTAGTTAGATAGGTTTCATTTTTCTGATCATTTTGGTATATTATTTGTATTTTTCTGATTTAAAATGAATTAGTTATGAATTTCCCAAATTTTAATTCATTTTAAATCATTTTTGGAATATTTGAAATAATTTCCAAACTTGGGCGCACATGTCAGACTTTTAATCATTTCAAAAGAAATTACAGAAAATATTAAAACCCTGACAGGTACGGCCCACCTGTCATACATTTCTTATTTACAAAAATTAATTACATAAATAATTAAAAGAAAAGAAAAGGATTATTGCCTCATGCTGATGTCATTGCAACTAAGTCTACTCAATAGTCATTACAAGCTATGAAAAGAAACCAACTCAGTAATAATAAGTAGCATGAAACATAAACATAAGCAACATTGCAATGCTCATAATAAGGTATGATAGAGTGGTATCTCACTTGCCTTTGTTTGTAGAGCACGATATAAATGCCAAGGCACCTCTGAAGTTCAAGTGAAGACTAGAAGTAAAGATATCTGAGGTACAAGTATCAACGTCATGACATAATTAACCAAGTTTTGGAACAAACACAAGAATGACAACTATGCTCTCAAGAAGGTGCTCATAGAATAAGTGGTGACTCAACAAGGAGGTGAAAAGGTTTTGAAAGGTTTGAAAGGCTTCCAAATGCTGAAAGTAAGGTACTCATTAGCTTTGAGCTCTCATTTCCCCTATCATAGGCATCTTTATATGGTTAAGGTGAAAGTGAGGTCCAATATGAGTTATATGCTTGACAGACCATAAACTGGAAATCTCATGTCCCTTGAGTACGAGGAACGCTCCTCATGCTACTCAACTTTAGTTACCTGTAAGTTCTTGTCATCGTAAATACATGCATATCATAGAGAACCGCCGACGGGGTACCCCTTGCACATGATACAGGAGCTATCCCGTGATCAAAATGACAAGGCAAGCAGACAATGAGCATCTCAGCGATATTTTTATTTGCTATTTGCATAGGTTTTTATTGAGGATGCTTCACAAATTGCTCATTATGGTTTGCTGCAAGTTTCCACCATGATTAGGCATGGCTTAGGCTAGCGGCACGGGCGTTTCTTTAAAACATATATATAACTCCATGAACTCACAATCTCCCCTTTTATTTCACACTGGCAACATCTGCAAACAAAAGAGCATGATATCAACTGGATATGTATCCATAAGTGTTGAAAGCGTTCTCTGTGACAGCACGGTTCTGCTAATCCCCAGCCTATAATTTGCAAGCATATAACTTTCATGGACAGTCACAATGGTTCAGGTTTATTAAGTGCAAGGAATAAAGTGTGCCATCAAGTTCGTGAGAGCTTTACTAACTAACTTTCTCAAAACAGTCAAACATTTTATTTGGAAGAAAACAAGGCATAATGAATATGCACTGAATAACAAATGATGCTAGTAGGTAGGTATGGTGGACACTGTTGGCAATATTGGTTTTGGGGAGTTGGATGCACAAGTGGAGCTTATACTCAGTGCAAGTGAAGGCTAGCAATAGAGAGGGAGCAACAAACGAGAGAGCTATAACTGTCATAATCATGCTTGCAACAAAACATGACCAATTATGGCATGAAAGTGATACAAGAACTCTGAGGCAAAATAAATCATCGAGGCTTACTGACTATTGTTTAGTCATATGCATGCGTGAGCATGTGCCTAGTCGATTCACATGAAATATTCAGAGGAGGATACCACAATATCATACCAAGTTATGAATAAAGCAATGCAAGCAAACACTCATATGACATGCTACAAACTATTAGCAAGCTGGAGCTAATCACAAGAAAACAAGAACTACTAAGCATCCATAAATAACATACACCTTACATGAATAGACTAAGAATGCTCACAATTATGAGTATATGTACAAAAATGAAAATAAATAGAGTTCGTTACCAGCCTCTTACCACCCCTCAAGTTGTCTTAATCTTTATTATTGCCCTTCACTTGTGTGGTTTGAATAATAACATGAAACAAAGCCCCACTTAGGACGGCTGAACCCTGCAAATTACTTCACAAAACCAAAGAAGAACAACAATTTTTTTTGGTGTTTTCGATTTTTTTAAAGCAAGCAAAACAAAGCAAAAACAAACCAGGCAAAAACAAACAAAGCAAAATCTTTTTGGATTTTTTTAAGGCAAACCAAAGCTAAAAAGCAAAGAAACAAACCAAGAGAAACATCGAAAATATTTTTGGTATTTTTGTGTTTTAAGAAAGCAGAAACAAAAAACCCAAAAACATGGTGAAACCATGGATATACAAAGAACCAACGAAACATGATATATAGATGAGTGTGATGTCAGTATACCTTCCCCAAGCTTAGGCTTTTGGCCTAAGTGGGGCTCAACTCCATGGTGACCAAGAAGGTTCACCTCCGTAGTACGACGAGGAGGCCCCTTCGTCCTGGTACGAGCTCGAGGACTCCCCTGTGTAGTGCACAGAGGGGTCGTATGAGTGTGCGTCCCCCTAATAGTGTCCATGGAAGCCAAGAATGCGCAGCTTCTCGTCCATCTCATCCTTGGAGCGAGACAAAGATCCCTGGGAAATACTGAACAAAGTGGTTTGGGGGAGAGGGATATCTCTCTCTCTTCCCCGTTAGTAAACAACATTCTATAAACTAGGCTCTCAAGGGTAGAGCCAGCAGTGACAAAGTGATGCGCTTTCATGGCAGCTAAATCAAGCCTCTGAGGAGCCAAAACTGTATCATTTGGATCAACAGCAAGGTCTAAAGCAACAACAACACGTGGAACAATAATTCCCCCATAAATGGGTGCCTTGGCAGCTAAGTGAAGAGCAATGAGAGAACCAAGATTGCACCTGGTTTCATTGTTGAGTGTAGCAGCTAGGAAGTCCAAATGATAGTTGGAAATATTGCTAGTGTTCTCCCTACCAAGAACACTAGTGGCAAGATAATAAGCAAAGTACCTGATAGCTAGGAGTTGAATATTTCTTATATTTCCCCGCTGGGATCTATGGTCATCATCATTCGTTATCCCGCGATAGAGCTCCAACAAATCAGTGCACCCAGGATCTCACAAAATTTCTTCAATGTCATGGAGTAAGGCCTGTCATAGATTTTGAAAGACACATCTGGTTTGAATAGGCTGTTAGAAAAAGAGAAACTATCCACAAAGGTTTTAGTGAGTGTAGCATAGTGCATATTATCATCCTGCATATAACTTGTTAGACCAACTCTTCGAACCAAGGTTAGGAAATCATTGAGAATCCCAGCAGCCCGCAAAAATGTAGGACAAGGAAAGGTAGAAGGGTGCACATCCCCCTCATATCCCTCGTCTCCAAATCGCGATATAATGAGATCCTCATTGTATGAGGGCCTAGATCGGGAGGATGATCTTGAAGGCCTTGTCCTTCTAGGTGCATCACTCTTAAATATTTCACCATAGGTGTGGTTGTCCATGACCATTTTTCTCTGAAATTTTAAGACAAACATCAAACCAAGTGATTTCCAAGTTGATAAATGATGACAAACTACTATAGGAACTTGCTAGAGGGCTACACATGCATCGAAATAAAATCTCTAAGCATAGAACAGGCATGCAAGCTCACACAACCTGACACCTATATATGCAAAATACTCAAGGTACAATCTATCAATCACAAATCTAATTGGACAAGCAGAGGAGGCACATACCAAGGAGAAATCCCTCCAAAAATCAGCAACAAAGATAGGCTGAGCAAAGAGATCGAAAATTGGGAGCAAGAATAGCAGGAACTCGAGCTTGAGAAAGTTTTCCGGTGTTTTTCGGAAGAGAGAAAGATGGCTGGGAGGAGGAAACTTGGAGGGCCACACCCATTCCAGGCGCGCCCCTGGGGCTGGCCACGCCACCAGGGGGTGTGTTGGCATGGGGGGGGGGGGCCTGGGCCACTCCAGGTGTCCCTCTGCCCCTTTTTTCGAGGAAACATTTATTATGATTTTTCTAGGATTTTTCGAGAAACTTTATTTTTGGCCAATTTTCAGGGTATGAAAATTGATTTTCTCGCAGAAAAGATTTTTTTAGAAGAAGCAAAAGCAAACAAGAACCAAAAGTACAGAAGTTCTAAGTCACTCTAACAAGCAAGCAACTAGCAAAACTAAAGCTAACAAGAGAAAGAGCAAAGACTAGGAAGGAGAAAAGTAAAAGGGAGCAAGTACAACCACTATGAAAACATTGTTTTGTTCATTAAATCCTTTTATTAACAAGGTTGATCAGGTCTTGTTACCGAAACAATCTTACATGAAACAAAACTTTGCATTCCACAAAGTGATTATGTTACCTCAAACCTGATAGCAATGGTCCCAATCATAATAGTTTTAGAACTTTCTTGTGGAATGGGAAAATATATTTCTCCAACCTTGATGCTCTCAATATTTTCAATGAAATTCAGGCAATAGATCTTAGCAACCTTCTTGGGGAAATAGACAGTTTGCTCTTTGTCATTAATATTAAAAGCTACTTTTCCTTGATTGCAATTGATGACAACACCTGTAGTATTAAGAAAAGGTCTCCCAAGAATAATGGACATATTATCATCTTTAGGCATTTCAAGCACAACAAAATCAGTTAAAACCAAACAATTATGAGCCAACTGAACAGGAACATCCTCACATATACCAACAGGAATAGTAGTTGACTTATCATCCATTTGCAATGATATATCAGTTGGTATCAACTTTTCTAGATAGAGTCTCTTGTAGAGAGAAAAAGGCGTAACACTAACTCTAGCTCCCAAATCACATAAAGCAGTTCTAACATAATTGTTCTTAATAGAGCAAGGAATAGTTGGTATACCTAGATTACCAAGTTTCTTTGGAACCTTACCATTGAAGGAATAATTAGCAAGCAGAGTAGAAATTTCCTCATTAGTAATCTTTGTTTTATTAGAGACAATATCCTGCATATACTTTGAATAAGGAGGCAACTTAATAGCACCAGTCAAAGGAATTTCAAAAATAAAGGTTTCATCCACTCACAAAACTTGTTGTAGTGTTCTTCCTCCTTTGACTTGTGTTTCTTATTTGGAAAAGGCATAAGTTTCTACACCCAAGTTTCTCTCTCACTACCATGTTTTTTAGCAATAAAATGTTCCTTAGTGTACCTAGTGTTCTTAGTGTGCTTCTCAGGTTCTTCCTCAACTTCCTCCTTATCAGGAGCATCATTTTTATCATTACCACTCTTAGTTTCAGCATCAGAGACAGATATACTATTAGGATCTACAGTAGGTTCAAGTGGTTCCTCAACTATTCTATGTTTCTTTTTCTTTCTTTTACGAGGACTACCACTACTTTCACCTTGTTGAGAATCCTGCTCAATTCTTTTAGGGTGTCCTTCAGGATATAAAGGATCTTGAGTGGCTGCTCCACTCCTAGTTCTAATTCCATAAGCATGTTTATCTCCTGAGGCATTAACTAGGATATCCTTTTGTACCTTAGCAAGTTGATCAATTTTGAGTTTGAACCATTTGAAAGTGTTTACAAAGAATTTTAACATCATTTGCAGTTCTTTCCACAATATATTTAACTCATTAATAGCTCTAGAGTTTTCCAATAAATGATTCTGAACTTGTTTCTTAAAATTACCTTGTTAAACAATAAATGTGTCAAGTTCATCTAAGCATTGATTAGGAGGCTTACCATAAGGAATATCACCTTCATCAAAGTGGAGAGAGTGTACCTCAATAGTAGATGAGTGGGGAAGTGGCTTGCATAATTCTTTTATAGGAGGTAGATTCTTCACATCTTCAGCTCTAATACCTTTCTCCTTAAGACATTTCTTAGCTTCTTTCATCACTTCATCATTTAATGCAATCATTCCCCTCTTCTTTGGTGTTGGTGTTGGAACTGGTTCATGCACAACTGGTTCAGGAGTAATAGGCTCAGGTGTATTTAGCTCAGTTGAAGTCCAATCATCATAATTATTTCTTATTTTAGCCATTAATTCTTCAACATCTGTAGGAGTTCTTTTCGTGAAATCACAATCAGCAAAGCTATCTAGGTATATCCTAGAATCATCAGTTAGTCCATTATAATAAATATCAAGAAGCTCATTTTTAGGTAATGGACATCCAGGATGTGCATGAATCAAGACACAGAACCTTGTCCATGACTCAGGCAATTTCTCTTCTTCTCCCTGTTTAAAATCAAAAAGTCTCTGCAAAGCAGCATGTCTAACACTGGGAAGAAAGTATTTCTAAAAGAAATAAGCAATCAAACAATCAGGACTATCAATGGAACCAGGAGGTAATCTATTAAACCAAGCCTTAGCTTTTCCTTTTAGTGAAAAAGGGAAGATCTTTGTAACAAAGTACCTGCGCATCTTAAAATCATCAGAGAATAAAGCACTCATAGTCGAAAGCTCATTCATATGAGATACAGCACTATCATTTTCAGTCCCACAAAAAGATTCTTTCTCAACAATGTCTAAATAGGATAAATCAAGAGAGAAATCATAATCTTTATCTTTAATATCTATGTGATAGGTGGCAAACTTAGGATCAGAGGACAATTTAGGAATAATGGTACGTCTCTCAAGGAGACTCTTGATAGCACTAGCACCATGTGTGTTTCGGCACTCCTCAATAAATTCATCAGTAAACTCAATGTAACCATCATTAATATCATATCTCTCTCTAGACTCAGGTGAGCTAACATGTGTAACAGTGTCTTCACTAGGATTTTCATATTTCCTAGACTAGCCATAGTAGCATCTAGGAAAGGACCTGTAACATCCCAGCATTAGAACCTAGAAATAAGTTGAACACAGAAGTGTGCATTGCATTCATGCATAGAAAATCCGAATATTTTTCGCGCTTTTGAACAAAACTTGTCAAAGTGATTGAAGCTTCTCTCAACTTGATGGAATTAAAGTAGATCATCAAGTTGACTGCGATAAGTTTCAATATGACCTTTGCTAAAACCTTATTTTGGGTAAGGAGGATTTGATTTAAGGGTAGATCAAATGTAATAAAAGTTAACCCTACTATATTACTTAATGGTTCATATTTGATCCTTAAGTAATCATTTCCTTGTATTCATTACACACTCATGAATACCAAGTTATAAATATAACTTAAGTAATAGGAATGTAACAACTAAATCTTAATCTCATTTACCTATACCATGAATATCATGGTAATACCTAACCTTAACTCTTTAGTGAGATTGGGTAGGAAAGAAACCAAGTCAAGATCATTCATCATATATCTTTCTTTCCATATCAATCCTTATCATATATATTGGAAGTATATTCCAATATCTGTTGTTCATCAATGTTGAGTAATCAAGTATTGATTCACCACTTCTTGATCCATCAACTCTTGTTCTTATTACATCATTCACTTAAGGCCTATAAAGAAAGAAGTATGAAGAGGTAATTAGTAATGCTAGATTTGAATATCATTTATAGGATGGGAGAGTTGGAAGAGAATCAAATCAATATGATAATTGATGGAGTTAACTCACTCCTGAAATGATAGAAGAGTTATTGGAATATATAATTATATGATAATAAAGAAGATTACAAGGATGAATCCTGAAGATAGTTACCAGGAGAAGACCTATTGGATCAAGTGGGTACAGTCAATGAATTGTATCTCTTAATCCAATAGAGCTAAACAAAAGATAATTATACTACAATTGTAATGTTGTATGGATGGAAGCCTTGATTAGCCAACTGGAAACCTAAGCCATAAATGATATAAGGATTCTAATGATCATGCTTTTTTCACCAAGATTGAATGATTATATCATGTATAAGTGACATTGGTGGATAGAACATGATTGTACCCTAGTATATATATGTTATCCTAAGATAGCCATGACAAGTCACCATGACATGATGTGAAGGTTGAATATAAGATAGTATGACTAAGATGAAGTTAGAGTAGCATGAAGTTATTGAAGTAATAATACTCCTCTTAAAGAATAGTAAGCACTTGAAGTGAAATAGTTTGATGTATCCATCTATTGGAGTAATATTAAGGTGGATGATTAAGGAAGAGTATGACTGGAGTTAGAAGCAAGCACTTGTTAGATTGGAGGTTATCAGCAGCAGAGTAGTTGATATACACAAGTATGGATGTGAGAAGATTATGAAAGCTTTAGTGTTAAGATCATTGCATTTTTAAACAGATTTAGAAGAATAAAGGGTGGATAAGAAGATTCTTGTGAAGAAAAGCTCATCATGTTAACACATGATGATGGATATAGAGAAGTAGTATATCTAGGAAATGAATTCTTTAAGTATAAGTCAAGAGTTATGAATTGTGGAGGATAGGAATTCTTGGTAAACACTAAACCCTAAATCTATAACCAAGCTTAATATCCATCTCATCTGTTGGATAAATCATTTTATTTTCACAATGCTTTATAGGAATATTTTCCTATAACAATTACTTAAGCACATCTTGTTTATTCCCAACTATCATCATCATATGTACTTATGAGTTATATTTATCAACTTCTTTCCACAAGATATTCCAGAAAATAACTTTCTAATTCAACGGGTGATATCATTAAAGATCACAAACATAAATACAATATGTTTAGCCATTAATCTTCATTCACATCAACAAAAGAAAATAAGTATAGTAAATATCCTAAACCCTAGGGTAAGTAATTACAATTCAGAACCCTAAACTTATTAATGAGTTTTATCATCAACATCTCATAAATATTCAATCTATATCCATTAGGAAAATTCCTGGATCCATTTCTCTAACCACTCATCCCATATGAGCATGGAATAAGTGGGGATACAATAATTATAAATCACCCTATATTTTACTATGTGATTAAACACATAAAATTAAACCCTATGACTATTACTAAACATTTTAAAACTTCATTACTCCAAATAAAAAGTGAAAACAATGTTATATAAAGGCTTGTATATAAAGAAAGTAAAGAAAAATAACATTATATAATAAAAGTCCACAAATTGAATATAAATAACTTTATGATTGCTGCAAGTATTTAGCAAAGAAATTCCATTAAGAAATGTCAAAACAATTTCTTAAATAAAAAGCTAGAAAATAAAACAGAATATAGAAAAAAATAAAATAAAAAGAAGGGGAACAAGGTTAGCCAGTTTCCGGCCCGTGGCCCAATTTCTCTTTCTCTATCTGCTGCTCACGAGCATCTCCCAACAGCCCAGCAGTGCCCCAGTAAAGACAACACTCATTATCTACCCTGACTGACGAGTGGGCCAGCAAGGGACTGCGGGTTGAACTTTGAAACGTGATAGGGGGTTATCCGCAAAAAGACCTTCGTCATATTCCTCGTCTACTGGAAGCTGCTCGGTGGAGGTAGTCGATGCCGTCCGTCGCCACCGTGCGCTGTGATGATCGTCGCTGACACTTGGGGTGGGGTTAAGACTGCCACCGTGACTTCTCCGCTCGTCCTCTTCCCCATTCCCCCCCTCTGAAAACCTCTCTCTCTCTCTCTCAAGTTCCTCTTCTAAACCGAACCCTAACTCGTCGGGAATTCCAGGGCTCCGTCGTTTCCGAGCTCCCCTTAACCGCTGAGGCCGCAGTCAGGATCCACTTGATGATCTGGTTTGATTGCCCCACGAAGCACAAGCCAAAGGAGATCTAATCGCGCCAATCGACACCTCCATCTCCAACGGGTTCCGCCGTCGTCTCCATCGATTCCGACCACCTCCGGTCACACTAAGCCCTCTACTACAACACCGGTGAGTTGCTGATGCTCGGGCACCTCTCTAATCTCTCTATTGCTTCTGGAATCATCTCCACCACGTTCATCTGTAACCGCCGCCACCGTACCTCATCGCCAGCCATCCTCCGGTGACCACATCCGAGCGGCGCCGCTGCTAATAGGTTCCCTGTAGTGTGCTCCTTCGAACTGTAATAACCGTGTTTGCCAAAACTCACTGGATCGACGCCGCTGCTAGCCACCTGAGCATCACCGGCGACCTGACGTCATCGTGACGTCGAGGTTGAACTGGTCCAAAGTTTTGACTCAGTCTTCGCCAATGTGGCATCTGACATGGCCTTGGGCCCATGTGTCATCCTCTGAGTGTAAGAACCAGCCCAGTAACAAAAGTATTAGCTAAAACAGGGGCATGCCATGTGGCATGCGGCCCACCAGTCAGTGACTGTGTCTAGAGTAGGATCGGTGTAAAAAGTATTTACCATTTAGAGTTTAATTAAGAAATAATTAGAGAAAAGAATAAATCTTATAAATTTAATAACTTTTGATTTATAATTCTGGAAAATGTGTATAATATATGAAAATTTGTGGAAAAATAAAATCTATAACTTAAAACTAGTATCAAACATTATTATGTTAACAATTATTATTTAATAAATATTTTATAAGGTTTAATACTTTGATAAATCATATTTTAATATTAATAAATGTTAAAAAATATAAATAAAATACCAAAAATATTAAAAAGATAAGAATTATAATTTAAAACTATAATCATGCATTATTATTCCACTTAATTAAATATTTGTTATTTATTAAGTCATTATAAATTAATAAGTATTATAAAAATCATATCTTATTATTTTTAAATCACAAAAATAAGTGTAATATACCAAAATGATCACAAAAATAATACCTACTCCCTCCGTCCTATGGAATAAGGCGTAAAAAATTTGCAAGACGATTAAGGAGAACCATGCAGCTTAATTTTTGACCGATGGTGCCCCTATTAAATATCTAGTACGGTTAGTATCTCTCGCCTAACTTATTGCATGCACCTCCTCGTTTCAAGGGCGGCCACACAAACAGCCAACCGTTGGGCACTATAGCAATGCCCAGCCAATCACACAAACCGCAGCACCTCCTTAATTCCAGCCTGGGAGAGGGGTAGATTCGGAAAGTTTGTGTTTCTATCTCATGCGCGCCTTAAGATGTGAAGATTTTTGCAGATTTTTTACACCCTATTCCATTGGATGGAGGGACTACATGTTAAAAATATAATATTCTACTTTTAAGTTAAATAAAAAGTTAAGCACTTTAATAACTTGAATTTAAACCTATTTCTTTAGTTAACAATTCATATAAGGGTAAATAAAATTTGCTAATATTCTAAAATTAACTAATTAAAGTATAATAAATAATATTAGTCTTGAATATTGATACTATGAAGTCAAATGGTTTAACACACTTTAAATACAATTTTATTGAATTATCTTTCAACCATAAGTGTAGATTATTTTATAAAAGGATCCTTATCTAATATAAAATCTCCAAGAATAATTTATAATGAGATAAAACCTATTACTTTACTTTAACCACAAGTTTATAAACAAATAAAAACCCTATAGTGAACCATAAGTAGTTAAGTAATGTCATTTCTCTGATTACCAATTATAACCATTCATTCACTCATCCATAAAAAGGAAAATGATTCTATTCCACTCAACAATTGGGAAACCACTATTAAAAATAAAAGTATTACCATTCTTAAAGTATCCTTAGGGAAACATTATGAAAGGGCATGTATGCCCCCATGTGTGTTTTTGGTAATTAATGACAATTTCTATGGACTAATGTGTAGATTGAGTTTCACTTGTAGGTTTGTCCATTGGCATTGCTTGGGCCATGTGTTGGTCTCAAGGTTGGAAGATGAACAAATGTCCAAGGGCTTTGTGCCCATTGGAATCATGAAGAAAGAGGGAGCTTGAAGGTCGATCAAGGCATGTGCAAAGAATTGCATCAACCAAAGATGGATCAACCTCAAGTAGGGATGAAGAAAGGCGAGCTCAAGATGCGCCATCTCTAGAATATCTCATGATTGAAGCTTGTCATCCTCGTGCTCATGGAATGATGAAGACAAGTTCAAAGAAGAGGTTTCCCCATGGAGTATGGGGGAGCAATTTGCAAGTCTTCATCTTCATCAAGCAAGAGCATCCAAGAAAGGTGTTCCCACTATAGAAGAACAAGACGGTCTACATCAAGTTCAAGTGGGATGCTCAAGGCAAAGGTATGTTCTTGATAGGGCTTTTCTTTTGACGGTCTCGTATTGTTAGTTGGGAGACCGGGTTTAGGATAGATAGTCGTGCTATCAAGAGGGGCTCTCAAGCGGGTGTCTCGTCTGCATCGTTCGGAGAGAGCTCAAACCTTTGCATTCATAGCATCATCTTTCTTGGTTGTTATTTGGTTCTTGTCCATGAGAGGATCTAGAGCTTGTGGTCACCATCATAACAAGCTCTAGCTCATCATCTAAGGATTTCACTTGCATATCTTTTTGCGGTTTTTGATCTTGCGAGTTTTCTGGCTCCACACCTTGGGGGATAGTTCACATATATATTCATTATATTTTCTCCCAAGGTGATAACCAATATTTTCTATCCGTCTTTATCTTTCCAACAAAATTGGTTTCATCCCGTTTGAAGTTTGGATGCAAAAGTTATTGCGTTTCTGGTTTTCTGGTTTCTGGAATTTCCCTGACCGGAAGTTCCGGCTTCCTACCGGAAGTTCCGCTGGGGCATCTTTGCCGCTAAAAGTTCCGGTGGAAGTTCCGGGTCTTCTTCCGCTCACGCTCAGTAACCTTCTGTTTTGAAGCGTTCTATTTGCCGAAACTTTGTCGGGACTTGCATCGGAAGTTCACCGGAACTTCCGGTTGTGCTTCTGGAGCGGGCGTCAACGGTCTGATGACCGCTGGAGCCAGGCTGGGCAAAACTTCCGCCCAGAACCGGAAGTTCCGGCCATGATTCGTTTTTTCAGTTTCTCGCTCCGCCGTTTTCGACCGTTGGCTGGGTTCCACCGGAACTTCCGGCCTCCCACCGGAAGTTCCGGCCAAGTGTCGCGAATGCCCATAACGGGCAGATCTGGGAGCCCTTTAAAAGGGGCTCCTCTTCCCCTTCGTGGGTACGAGATTTTCTTCTTGGTTCTTGGCTTTCTCTCTCTCCTCCATTGTCAACCTTGAAGAAGCTTTCCCTCTCCCTTTCCCCTCCTATGATTCTTGCATCTTTTTGAGGGATTTGTGTCACATCCCAAGATTTTCTAAATCTTGTTATGTGAAAAATAAATCAATAAAATAAAACTTTGTTGATTTTCAGGGTGAGAAGAAACTTTTTGATTCCAATTGGAAACCTTCAAACCTATTTTGATCAAGATAAATCCTAAAGGGGTTTAAAAAGATAAACAATTAATAAAGGAAGTTTTAAATATTTGGATTTACTATTTTGAATCTTTTAATAAAAAGATTTGGTTTTCAAAAGAAAAGGTGGATTTATAAATAAGGATTATTTTATAGAGCCAAATTAAACCTTGGCCAAGATTTTGAAACAAAAGGTTTTACTTTGATTAAAATAGTAAAGGTTTATTTAAACAAATTAATGAGGATTTATTAATATCCAATTTTATTAAAAATAAAGGCTTTTCCCATTTTAAATAAACACTAAAACTTATTAAATTATTTTAAATAAGTTTTCCAAGTATTTTATATTCTCAATTAAAACCTACTGAAGTGTTTTTGGTTTTATTATAGATTTCAAAATAAAGATTTTAATAAAACAAATCCTATTTTGATTTAATAACTAAGGTCCATTTTATTTAAGTATTAATGGACCCTAAAATAAAAATGTTATTTTGTTTTAAAAAAGTTTTCCGAGTATCTTATATTTTCAAATAAAACCTACTGATTTGGTTTTGATAATATTTAGTTTTCAAATGGAGATTTTATTAAATAAATCAAAACCTATTTGAATTAATAATTAAGGACTATTTTATTTAATTATTAAATAGATCCTAAAAAGAATAAAAATATTATTTTGATCTTTGGACTTTGGTTTATGTTGTCAAACAGAACCAAATTCAATTGCAAAGTTTGGTGAAAATTTGAATTGTTTTGAATGTTTGATTTTTTGATTGATTTTCAAAATAGAAAATAGAAATAGAAAAAGAAAAAGCATTTGGAAAGAAAAAAAATGGAACTAGATAGCAGTCCAACTGGTTCAGCCCAACCATCTGGCCCAGCTCCAGCCCAACAGCCCAACCTAGCCCACCTCTCCCTCTCAGCGAGCGAATCGTTTTTCACTGCGAAAGAAACCCGCAGAGCCAATGACAGGTGGACCCAACTCCCCTCTCCTCTCTCTCGCTGACCAACCGACCCCACCCCTCCTATTCATCGTCTTCAAGCACGACCCCGTCACCCTGGCCGTTTACTGCCGATTGAATTCGCGTCGTCAATTCGCTTCAATGCCGCGTGATCAACGCCCCCTGACCACACTCGCTTAAACGCCAGCGTTCCCTCCCCATTTCCCCCAGTCACCTCACCTTAGCGCGCCCCGAGGCCGCAGAATTTTGCCCTACACTACCACTGCTCCGACGACTCTCCAGTGACGATTCCGGCAACCCCTTACTGCCCCTTGCCTCCCCGAGCATGCAAGCAAGTTCACCAGACTCTGGCGCACCGCTCTGTGGCCTCAGATCGTCCGCGAGTGCCCCGTAACGTCGGCTTCGTCAACCTCAACTCGCCACCGCCGTCTGTCGTTTCTCCGACGAACTCCCCTGGTAAGCCTCGACCACCCCAGCACCTCCCGATGACGCTTCCTTACTCGCGACCCTTGTGCGCATCTAACCGTGCCTCTCTTTTGGCTTAGCATGGTTCCAAACAACGCCAGCGACGATGACCCGAGAGCACCGCCGCCCATACCAACTCCGGTGAGCGATTCCTCCTGTCCCCGTGCGCCCCTTGCCAAGACGACTCCACGTTGAGCCTTGGCGTCGCCCTGCGATCACTGTGAGCATCTCCCCACCTTCCATTGCTTCCTGTATCGCCGGCACCGCCACCATCTGGCCGCTCCGCCGCCAGCCACCGCCGCAGCGCCGCTCACTTTAGGTCAAGCTCGCAGCAGCCGTCCGATCTCGATCTAGTGGATAGTATAGAACCACTTAAAGCGAAGGGGTACGCAACCTGTGCCACTCGATCTGACTTGATCCAACGCGCCAGAGTAGCCGATCTGAGCGAAGCGGTACCGACGAATAGGAATAGGACGCGTGTCACCAGTTCTGTTTAAAACAAAGCCCTAGCCAACCATGCCATTTGTTTAGTAAAAAGCTTCTGAAAAAATGTTTGTTTTTGCAGAAACATTTGTATGCTTGTTTAGGTTAAAAAAATTGTTCTAAAATGTTTTTGGGGATAAAATCTTTGGCAAATGGTGTGATTTGAACCTACTGACCATAGGAAACACTTTGTGGTTTCAAAAATGTATTTGGTGAAACAAAAGAATGATTCTTTGATTTAAAACCATTTCTAGTCAAATAAAAATATAGTTTATTTATTAAAAATGTTTTTGGAAGAAAACTTTTGGGAAATGTTTTGTTTTAAACTCTCTGACCCCAAACACCAAGTTTTATGGTTTGAAAACATATTTGGTGAACCCTATAGATTAATGCCTTAGTAAAAAAATATTTCTACACCACATAAAATGATACTTTGTTTTGAAAATGGTTTATAAAGTGAAACCTTTTGCAAATGACTTTGCCACTTTATAAAATGACCATTAGGTGTTTTCCAATGTTTATGACCCATTAGGAACCACTTTTTCAAATAAAACAATCCTTGGCATGCTTGCATGCATTATCTTGGTTCTATGATTTTATGTGTTGTTTTGCTTGATTGGTAAATTGAGTTTGTGCCTTGATTGATTGAATTGTAGTGACTTGAAGAGTGTGATTGTTGCAAGGACAAGGAGTGAACTTATACCCTCTACCAAAAAGTCAAGTGATGCTTCATACTTTTTTTCCCATTACTTTCACTATGCATTAGTGATTTTTCTAAGTAAAACTTGCATGGAATTTTGCTAAGTATAAACCTTGCTATAGAAAAACCTAGTAGATGAAACCTTAGTAGAAATTTTCCTAAGTTAAGATTCCTACTAATATCAAGCTTAGCTTAGCTAATAGAAAACAAGGGTGGAATATACATTCATACTATGGAAAAATTTCTAAGTCTGAGGACTTGTGTTTTCGTTTAATAAAACAACTAAGTTAATGAATCACCTGGGTGGAATGGGACTTGAATGGTGGTTTTTGGTTGAGTGGTTCACAAGGCCCATGTTTATGGTTGACCTTGTGTATCTCACTTGTGGATGGCCACCCAGGAACAAAGAGATTTGAGATGTCAAATGTTGAGAAGCTTCAAGTGCAGCCACTTGGCATTATGGGCTCTGCCTGGATCATATAGGTTGCAAGAACTTAGCCATATGGACAGTTGGTGGTAGAGTTTGATAGGTTGGAGCGCGTCCATTTTGGTCTAAGGGAAGGCTTCTGAAAGATCTTGTCTTGGGAAACCAAGTCTTGTGGGGAAAGTGCACCACCTCTGCAGAGTGTAAAATCTAAGTACTTAGCCATGTCCCTGGTAAAGGACAATTTGAGCATCAAGACATGGAAGCAATCAAGAATCTCATCATTCAAATTTCAAAGTTAAAAACTTGTGGTTGAATAAGGGTTAAAGGATCTTCAATCTTTGATTGAGAAAAATGATTTTGTCAAGCAAAAACTTAGTGTTTTCAAATGTTAAGGAAAAATCTATTTTGAGCAATGCAAGCCTCAACTCCACTTAGCCAAATGCATATAGATGATAGACTCCACTATACTACCATAGTATCACTTGCCAATACAATTCAAATGTATTGACCCTTGTGGTTGTAACTTGTTATGTTGCAGGTTTGATTGATTAGTGAACTGTGTTGATTAGGATTACAAAGTCTACAACCAACATGTCTGCCTGTGGCACTTTGAAGATGAAGGACCCCATGCTTATAGATATTCTGCTGCAATGTAATGTAATAGCCAAATGAGCTATGTAAGATGTAATAAAATTATGTTATTCCTGGTTATAAAGTTGTATTATGACCTTTGTTTCTTGATATTACATCTTAACTGTGGATGCTAGCTATTGATCCAGGGACTAGCATTGTAAACACAGGGGACTCTACCTTATTTAAAGGTTGGGACCCTTACAATTTGAGAGAGGAGATCTAGATCTACAATCCCCCCAAGTCAAATCCCTTCTTCGTGAAGGAATCATTGGGATCTAGATCTTGGAGAGTTTTGTGTTCTCCTCTTGTGTTCTTCCAACCTAATTCCCCCAATAACTTTTGTAGCTTTGTTGGAATTTGGGAGATAAGGACTTGCCCTTGCATTTGGTGCATAGGTTTGAGTTCTACTCTTGTGTTCTTCCTCCCTTATTCCCCCAATAGATTTTGTAGCTTTGTTGGAATTTGGGGGAGAAGGACTTGCCCTTGCATTTGGTGCATAGGTTTGAGTTCTCCTCGGAGATTCGGCGAGTTAAAGCTTGTGAGCTTGTTTCTCTTGGGTTCCTTGGAACCCTAGACGGCTGTGTGGTTGGTTTGTTGACCTTTTGTGGTCTTGTTGACCTTTTGTGGTCTTGTAGCCTTTGTGGCGTTGTTGGCCTTTTGTGGCATTGTTGGCCTTTTGTGGCTTTGTTGTTGGGAGCCTCCAATTGAGTTGTGGAGTTAGCCCCAATATTGTACGGGTTCGGTGACCGCCCTCAAGCGTCCCATAGTGGAGCAAGTGCCCTCCTTTTGTGGTGCGCACTTGGGAGAATAGGGTGAGCCTTTTGTGGCGTCGGTGAGTTGCGTGCTTCCGCATCTGGGGTGAGGCCTTGTGTGGCGTTGGGTGAGCATCGAGCCACCACACCTCGAGGTGAGCCATTTGTGGCGTTCGGAGAGCATTGCGCCATCGCACCTCTCCAACGGAGACGTAGCTTCTTTGGAAGTGAACTTCGGGAAACAAATCTTCGTCTCCACGTCCATCGGTTATCTCTCAACCGAACCCTTTACTTATGCACTTTACATTGTGATAGCCATCGTGCTTGAAGTATTTATACCTTGCTATCACCTTGTTGCTTGTATTGCTTGGCATAGGTTGTTGGTGCACCTAGGTGAACTTAGTGGCTAGGTTTTGTGCTCAATAAATTAAACGTTAGTTTTATTCCGCATTTACTTGAGCCTAAACCGTAATAATTTTAAAAGCCTATTCACCCCCCTCTAGGCGACTTCCTTTGTACTTTCAATTGGTATCAGAGCAAGGTCTCTCGCTTTTAGGCTTCACCGCCTCGAGAGTAAAGATGTCTCCTAGGGGTTTAGTGCACTCTCACACATTTGCTTTTGATGGCACACATTATGATGTTTGGCGTACTCGCATGCTTAGTCATTTTGGGGCCATTGACCCAACCATTGAGCGAATTCTAGATATGGGCTTGTCTCCTCCTAAGGATCCCCATAATCTACCTTTGGAGGAGAAGACAAACTCTTATCTCGAAGCTCAAGCATCTAATGTGCTTGTTAATGTTGTGAGATTTGTAGTTCTTTCCTCAATCATGCCTTTCCGGAATGCTCATGATATTTGGACCAAGCTTCAAGAAAAATATGATGTGTCCAAGCTTAATGAGGATGATTGTGTTCCCTCCATCTCCGGCCGCGATGAGTTCTCATCTTCTTCCACTTCACCAACATACGAGTTATATCAAGGTAATGATATGGTGAGTGGTGATAGAACTTGTAATGTAGATAGTGAGATTTCCATTCATGATCCTTTGTCTCTATCTCATTGCAATGGTGTATCTTTGGGCATGAACACTTGTAGGACCACATGTGTTTTACATCCTAGTTTTGATTGCCCTTGCGTATCATGTATAAATTCCTTGAATATGTCTCATGATGATATGCTTGCTTTGCCTTGTTGCCATGATGAATGTGCTTCTATTTCCTCTAGTTCTTGTGTTGCTAACCATGTAGAGGAAAGTGAAGATTGTGTGGGCCAAGGCAAGGTTGTCATTAGAGCTTCATGTGTTCCCTCATCATCATCCTCTTCCAATGTTCACTTGTGCCTCATGGCTAAGGGTTCAAAGGTAACCTCTCCTTTGGACTCCAATATATATCATGATGATGTGAGTGTTGATCATATAGAAGTAGATGATGATGTTGCTTCCTTAAAAGAGAAGGGGGGGCTAGTCCTTCGTGCTCTTCATCCTAATAAAAATGCTTGCTCTACTTTCATTGAAATCTTGACCTATGCTATAGAAAGTAGGCAACTTATTGATGAGCATGAGGATACTATTGACAAAATGGGTAGTCTTGAGCATGAGTATGCTAATGACATTGCAAACCTAAATGAAGCTCTTGAAGTGGAACAAACCACTAAGGAATCTCTTGAGGATACCTTTGCTCTAGAGCTATCTAGAGTGAAGAAATCTCATGATAGAGATCTTGAGGTGGCACGTTCCCTTCAAATTAAAAATGATGAACTTGAAGTTGATTATGCTAAACTCCTTGAGGATTTTGAGCACCTCAACAATGGCTCTAGGGTCATCAAGGGTGATCTCATTAAACTCACCGAGTCACATGAGCAACTTGAAGCTTCTTATTCTAAAGAGCTTTCCAAGTTGACCTCTCCTCTTGCCTTAAATGATGATGCGTGTGCTACTAACTCTATTTCTTGTGAAGCATCTATCTTGAAGGAGAATGTTGAGCTAAAGGCTCAACTTCCTTTGCTAACTAGCAACTATGGGAAATTAGAAGAAAGTCATGCCAAGCTCTCAAGCTCGCATGAGGATCTTCTAGTCTCCCATGGTAGGCTAAGGGTAGCTCATGAGGCCATTGTGTCAAAGGTAACATCTAGTGGGCCTCATGTGGACATTAGCACTACATCTACTCCTAATGCTATATTGCCATGTGCTAGTCCTTTTAATTCATCCTCTCACAACCATGCTAAATCTTGTGATGAATTGTATCATTTGCCTTGTTGCTCTAACAATGAAGCTTCTACTTCCTCTAGTATTGTTGTTGATACTAACCATGTAGAGGAAGTCCAAGAGCTCAAGGCTCAAGTCACTTCTTTGAAGAATGACTTGAAAAGGTGTCATGAAGGGAAGACCACACTCAAGAATATGTTGAGTGTGCGACATCCCCCAAGTGACAAGAGTGGGCTTGGATTCAACTCCAACACCAAGAGCAAGCCCACTAACTCGTTGAAGCACAAGGGCAACAAGAATAAGGGCCAAGGACAAGTGAATAATCCGGCCAACATTGTGTGCTTCAAGTGCAAGGAAGATGGGCATCATGTGAGGGATTGCCCATTGAAGAAGAATCCTCTTAGTGAGAAGCAACGAGGGAAGCATCCTCAAGCTCCTCGACAAGATCAAGATGGGCCACTTCCCAAGAAGCCTCAAGCTCTTCTTCATGGCGCAACTCCTCCCAAGAAGAAAGATGGCAAGAGAAGAACTTGCTACATTTGCCGTGAGAAGGGGCACCTTTCTTCCTCATGCACCATGGGTATCTCCTCATCTCATCCTATCTTGATTGATGATGCTTATTTTCTTCGTAAGGATGAGATAGGCAATGTGTTTGCCAAATTTGTTGGCGCCCAAAGTGGTGTCAAGAGAAGAACCATTTGGGTGGCCAAACCTATTGTGACTAACTTCTTAGGACATTGTTATGTGTTTTATAGTTAACTTTGGCCTATTATAATTAAGTTATAAAGCATCTTAATCCCAAACTAACCAAGTTCAAAACCAAGATAGATAAGTCTCAAATACTAATGATGTCATTATTCAAATGGAGTAATTCTTTCTTACTTAAAGACTATAACTAGAAAGAACACCTCATAAGGTTAACTTAAAAGCTTAAATGCTTCTGCTTAGTTGAGTAAGATGTTCTTCAAATGTTATTCTTTTTGCCACTTCAAACATCAAATGACAATTAATAATAATCACATTACATTAAGCTTTACTTATATACCTAGGATTGTTAACACTTAAGTTCCTTATAAATGTCATCACTTGCAAGGTAAAACTTGAAGATAAGATAATTCTCATATAAGCAGTCCTTGAGTAGCACATCTCATTAGTATATCTTATTGTTATATGCCATTATATTTACATATTGTTGCACACATACTCACAAGCCTTAATAAGAAGCACAAGTATGAAACTTATCTAAAAGGACAACACATTCTAAAGTAACCATTTCCAATTTCCAAACCCTAGATCAACGCTATCCCCGGGATTCGAGTTTACGAAATTGCATTACATTACTTATGCATAATAGCATCTTGCTTCTTTAAACATTATTCCTTATCGGACCAATGATGCTGATTTCAGATATTGGATCTTTTATATTGTCTTGAAGACCGTGAGTGCATAATCTTGTAGTCACAAAAGGCAAGTTCACACTTACTCATGTCCTTTGATTATTTTCTGTCAAGTATTTTACAAATCCAGTGTTGTCATCACCTGCATTTAAAAAAGGTCAGAAAACACTATTTTCATAATAATGTGTTATAGGTTATTTACCATGAGGTAATAACCTACTATAAGAGTTCCGGTGGTAAAGGAACATATTATCTAGGACTTAACAACCAATGTCACCAGTGATTCTTGCGCCGTATATTACGCGTTGACCATGAGATTTGGAATGGGACGGAGAAGTCAGCTGTATCTTTTCCCTCTCGCATGGATTCGGATGTGCGGGTCATGGCTGTTATCACTCGTAGCGTGCATATTATATGGTAATTCATAGAGGATATGCAGTATATGGGTGGGAGCCTTCAAATTCCCATGATAGTTCCGGCATCTGAACGGTCTATACTGCCAATAGGCGTAATTCAATAGGTGGGCTGGCGTACACTAGACATGTGGGGTCGCGGAGAAGACAATGATTGGCTTGGATCTTAGGTTGGGACTCAAACCAAGGAAGTTTGAATGGGGACATATTCTCGGCCGTGCAACAAAACCTAAGGTCTCTCATGGGTAAAGTGACACACCTCTACAGAGTGTAAGAACTGTAACTTGTTACTCCTTGTTCCGGGAAGGAGCTGCGAACGCGGCGGAAAAGGAACTCCATGAAAGTTCTGGTAAACCCGTGAAGGCTGACGGACATAGTTTTTCAGAATAAAAGCAACCTTTGAAGAAATGTTTACAAAAACTTGCATTGCCTACGACCTACGGTCTGTGGCTATAGATATAGTGCATCAAACACTCCTTGTCTAGTGAACTTGCTGAGTACGCTCGTACTCAAAGTATCTTCTTAACCCTTGCAAGGTTCTAAAGCCAGTACAGATGATGTCTACATCAAATCATGCTCCAGGAATCATCATCAAAAGCTAAAGCTCTTCAATGAAGTCAAGAAAGTCGACATATACATCAACTTAAGTGAAGACGAAGTTGCTGATTAGATAAGAATAGAATCTCTAGACATAAAACCTACTTCTGTAGAGTATTGCAATAGCAGCAATGCAAGCCTCAATAGTTTAGATATTAGTCTATTAGTATATTAGATATGATTTGATTATTTATAATTCTTCTTTGTAAGAAGATTCTTTCTCTCTCTTTAACCTAGAGTGTCCTCTGGATCTTGTGTAAAGAGTTGAGTTGTAACCTATAGTCATGTCTTGGACCTGCTGTGTTTCTGTTGTACCACTTTGAGGGATGTAGTACTAGGGAACGGTGTTTCATTGGTATTATTTTAATGACAATAGTGTATTACATCTTGTAGTGGTATGCTGGGTCACCGCAGGACCTAATGAACCACTCACATAAAGCACAGTAGAAGTAACATCGTGAGTATCAGAAGTAGTTTCAGATTCAACAGTAATAGCAGTGTGTGTAGCATGAGTATGTGGTGGTGGTGTAACAAGATTACTTATAACATACGGTGAATCAAGAGCAGCAGAGGTGTTTAGGAGTGTACCTCTTCTTGTAGTGGATGGTAAAATAGGAAACTTTCCATCACGAGACTTACCCATGATGAACGGAGTAGCAATGAACAATAGTAGATCCAAGTGAACTTAGAAATAAAGCTATGCTCCCCTGCAAAGGCGCCAGAAAATAGTCTTGATGACCCACAAGTATAGGGGATCGCAACAGTCTTCGAGGGTAGTATTACCCAATTTATTGATTCGACACAAGGGGAGCCAAAGAATACTTGCAAGCCTTAACAACTCAGTTGTCAATTCAGCTACACCTAGAAATAGTTATTGCTCACAGAAGTTTATCAGTAGCAACAGTTGGTAGTAGTAACAGCAAAGCAACAACAGCAGTAAAATAGGAGCAATAGTAATAGTACCACCAAACAGTAGGATATGAGTGCGGTAGGCATAGGGATGGATGGACGGGCGTTGCATGGACGAGTCTAAACATGTAACTTCAAGATCTAAGGCAATTACAGATAAATAAGAATAAGCATCCAAGTACTAAACAATCATAGGCATATGCTCCATATATAGTCATGCGTGCTCGCAATGAGAACTTGCACAACATCTTTTGTACTGCCAGCCCATGGCAGCGGGGCCTCAAGGGAACTACTGACAATTAAGGTGCTCCTTTTAATAGAGCACCTGAGCAAAGCATTAACACTCCGTGAACACATGTGATCCTCACATCACAGCCATCCCCTCCGGTTGTCCCAATTTCTGTCACTTCGGGGCCTTTGGATCCGGACAATGATATGTGTACACAACTTACAGATAAGATCACAAACAATACTATCATAATGATTCAATAATAAGTTCAGATCTGAGATCATGGCACTCGGGCCCTAGTGACAAGCATTAAGCACAACAAGTTGCAACAAAGTCAAATAACACTAATAGAGATACTAGGCACCATGCACTAACAATCTTATTCGATTACATGATAGAACTCATCCAATCCCTACCATCCCCATAGCCTACAGCGGGGGATTACTGACTCATGGATGAGGGAAACATAGATGGTTGATGGAGAGGCGTTGGTGATGACGATGGTGATGATCCTCTCCAAATTCCCCATCCCGGCAGGGTGCCAGAACGGAGTTTCTCGTTCCGAATTGCGGTTTCTGGTGGTGGCGACACAGCAGAACTCTTTTTGGAAAAACGTCGAACCCCCCTCGGTTTTTAGGTCAAGAGGTATATTATAGGCGAAGTGGGAGCCCGAGGGGGTGCCTCGGGCAGCCACAATCCTCCCAGGCGCGGGCTGGGCCCACCCACGCGACTTGGGGGTGTGGGCCCCCTAGGGCTCCACTCCGTCTTGTATTCTTGCTCTGTTGATCTTCTGGTGAAATAGTATTTTGGCATATTTTCTGGGATTCTTCCTGATAGTTGATTTTGTGCACAAAAACTAGACACCAAGGTAATTCTGCTGAAAACAGCATCAGTCCGTGTTAGTTGTATCCAAATCACACAAATTTAGAGGAGAAACAATAGCAAAAGTCCAATTTGCATCACCACTCTATATCATAATTTGTCTCTATTCATTGATATATGTCTTATTATGAGGTACTACTTATGTATTTTCCACTGTTTTTGCATGACGGATTATTCTTGGAGTATGGACTGCTGGAGTCTGGATTCTGATGGAAAAAGAGGTGTTTTGATGCAATTTCGCGAAGATCAGAAAAATACCAGAAAAATATAGGAAACTTATATTTTCCCTGAAGATAGAGGAAGCCAGAAGGGGAGACGAAGAAGGTCCACAGGGGGCCCACACACCCCTAGGCGCGGGCCCACCTTGCCCCGCGCCTAGGGCAGGTGTGGCCCACCTGCCTGGCCTCCGACTCTGCCCTCTCGTCTATATCTTCCTCATGGAACCCTAATACCAGTGGAGCGACCATAGATAGATTTCCGCCACCTCTGCGGGGTGGAGAACACCGAGAGAGAAAGATCTCTCCGACAGACAGATTACTGCTGGGGAAATTCCTTCATGGAGAGGGGAGATCGTCGCCATCAACACCGTCATCAATCTAGGCTTCATCGGGATCATCATCCACACCATCATCTCCACCAACACCATCATCACCACTCCGTGCTGTTGTAACAATCGTGTGGATCTTGCTTTAGTTCTTAGGGGAAACTTTTCCGGTGTTAATTACTATTGTAGTTGATGCTCGTGAGTGGAACCATTGGATTATTGTTTATGTTCAGAATTTTATTCATCACCATATCATCTTTGATCTTGATCCATATGATGTCTTGTGAGTAGTTCGTCTAGTTCTTGAGGACATGGGAGAAGTCATGTTGTTATTAGTGGATTTGTGTTTAGTTATTATTCAATGGTTTAGTATTTAAGTTGTGGTGCTATTCTTCTAGTGGTGTCATGTGAACGTCGACTACATGATACTTCACCATTTATGGGCCTAGGGGAATGCATTGTGTATTTGGCTACTAATTGTGGGGTTGCTGGAGTGACAGAAAACTGAACCCCCGTTAGGACACCATTGTATAAGGGAGCGTAGGATCTCAGAGTTTAAGGCTGTGGTTAGGTTTATATCTTAATTACTTTTCTGTAGTTGCGGATGCTTGCAGGGGGTTTAATCACAAGTATGTATTAGTCCAAGTAAGGTTGGTACATTAGCACAAGTTCACCACACAACACTTACAACACCAAAGAATAATACTTAGCTGTTTGAAGTGAAAGCACTTGACAGAATTCCCATGTGTCCTCGAGAACGTTTGGTTCTTATAAGTATTTCCACCGGCTTGTCCTTTGCTAAGAAAGTATTGGGCCACTTGCTGCGTTTGTTCGTTGTCTTTATTACTTGCACTTTGTTTTGTTGATTTATTAGAAAACCCCTAAAAATCCATTTGCTAAGTATTTACAGAGATTTCCTGCTCCATACCACTAGTCAACACCTTCTGCTCCTCGTTGGGATCGACACTCCTATTTATCGAAAGTACTACGATACACCCCCTATACTTGTGGGTCATCAAGACTATTTTCTGGCGCCGTTGCCGGGGAGTGAAGCGCTATTGAAGAGTGGAACTGGTAGAGGAAACTTCTACTATGAGTATTGCTTTTTGTTACTGCTTGTTACTTTGTTTCCAATATGGATAACCCACTTGGTTTTCTGTTTGGGAAAACTACTACCACTGTTAGGGTAGTAGATGAACCACCACCTGTTAAGATAGATCCTTTTAAGATACCTTCAAGTATTGGTGATCATGTTATGGATAATTATTATTTTGGGGATGGAACTGCCCATCCTGGTGATCATTTGCTTTTTATCCATGAATTATGCAGGTTGTTTAAGTGTGCAGGTATCACAACTGAACAGGTAAAGAAGAAGTTACTCTCTATATCCTTGAAAGGGAGAGCTGAAGAATGGTATAAGCTGCTGAAGAATGAACAATCCATGGAATGGGAGGAAATGGCATCTTTCATTTATTCTAAATTCTATCCTCCCAGTGAGATTCATAAGGATAGAAATCTGATATATAACTTTTGGCCTCGTGATGGAGAGAGTACAGATCAAGCTTGGGGGAGATTGAAGTTATTAATGCTTAAATGTCCTATTCATGAACTCCCTAACAATATCATTATCAATAACTTTTATGCTAGGCTTTCTCTTCATGATAAAGATTTACTAGATGCTTCTTGTGCTGGATCATTCACACGTATGAAGGAAGAAGCTAAATGGGACCTACTAGACCGTATTCAAGAGAACACTGAAGCTTGGTAGAATGACAAAGGAAGAAAGTCAGGTATAAACTATGATTATGAATGCATTAAATATTTTATGGGTAATAATGACTTCCATGATATTAGTAATGAGTTTGGTCTTGATTCCCAAAGTATTGCCAACTGTTTTAAGGCCTTTGCCTCTTACATAGAAATTCCCAAAAAGAAGTGGAATAACTACCATGCACCTTATAAAGATGTTGTTAGTCATGTTCCTGTTAGAAGCACCGAAGTTTGTACTACTAATCATATTGTGCCTGAACCTTATGTTGAGAAAATACCTTTCCCAGCTAAGGTAAAGGAGTATTCTATGATGATTAGTGCGGATAATAAAGGTACTAAGAAAACTGTGGATCCTGATGAGCAATTGAATGTTGAACCTATGGTAACTATTGTGAAAGACCCTATCACTAGAAATATAGAGGATGAGCACATTGTCTTCTATGAAGACGCTTCTAATATTATCTCTCATCCTAGTAAGACTAGAAAAGCTAGTGTTCCTGTGCTTTCTGTTAAAATTGGTGATCATTGCTACTATGGTTTATGTGATATTGGTGCTAGTTCTAGTGCTATTCCTTATGAGATTTACAGGGAAATTATGCATGAAATTGGTCCTTGTGAGCTTGAGGACATTGATGTGGTTATTCACCTTGCAAATAAGGAAACCATTTGCCCTATTGGTATTGTAAGAGACGTGGAGGTTCTTTGTGGTAAGGTTAAGTATCCTGTTGATTTTATAGTGCTTAATTCAGCAGCTAATAAAACTTGTCCTATCATTTTTGGTACACCTTTCTTGAACATTTGTGGAGCTATTATAGATTGTAAGAAGGAGCAAGTTTTAACTAAGTTTGATGGAGATTCTTATGAGTTTAACTTTTCCAAATTTGCTAAAGCTCCTTGTGAAAATAGCTTGCCTAATGAAGATTTCAGGATGGAACAACTTGCTCCTATTGATCCAGTTTATGACCTTGGACCTCTTTTTGGTCACTATAAGTATGCTCATTCTGATGATAGAGTTGTTTCCTTTGATGGTTATATTGTCAACTTTATTCAAAGTGCTACTTAAAGTTATTTTGAGAGAGGGAAACATGGTTTTATGCATCTCAATAATGTTAAGTTTCCCCGTTTTATGTTGAAAGCTTTGAAGTTGCGTTTGTTTTGTCTTCCTATCTGGTGGATTTTTGTTTCAACAATTTGTTTTCTCATGATAGCCCCATGCATAGGAAGTGGGTTAGACTCAAATGTGTTGGTTATTTGCTTCTTGATGCTCTCTTTCACTCCAGATATATATCTCCTTTGTGAGCATCTTTGAACTTTCAAGCCTAACTTGATGGCATTAAAGAAAGGTACTTGTTGGGAGATAACCCAAGAGTTTGATTGAGTCTTGGAAGTTTTTACTTTAGTAATAACCGTTCCTTATCCTTTTTGTTTTGGTTTTTGTGTCAAGTTCAACTACTTTTGAGAAGTAGAGGAGTTGTGAAAAGTGGCTGTCCTGGGATAGATTTTTGTGCTGTATTGTAAAAATTCGTGAGGGAGCACAGTACGTCGGATGAAGATGTATTTTTCTGATCTTGTTCTCCAAGTTGTTACCCAACTTTCATTAGTTCTGCACTTTTTGATTTGAGCAACCGAAGGTTTTCTAAAAAATCAACCCTTACATGCTGGTCTGTTTTGATAGATTTCTGTTATCATTTGCAATTGCCTCTTACATAAGCCTTTCTTTTGATGGATTTTAGTTGAAGTGTGCACCTCAAGGTTAATTATTTTTGCTTACACTAATGTTGCCATTGAAATTTGTGTATTGCCTTGTGAGAAAAGGAATTTCTAGGAGAAGGAGGAAAGGAGTCTACAGAGTTCGTCTTTGAATAGGTAAAAGTGGTGAAAATAGAAGGTTCGTGAAATCCCAATCTTTTATATTTTTGATGTTTTAATACATAAGGGAAGTTACGAGATGGAACAGAGGAGGAACCGGAGCCCGGGGTGGCCAAAACCACCCCAGGCGCGGGCCCTAGCTGGCCGCGCCTGGAGGGGGTGTGACCCCCCTGAGCTCCGACTTCGCCTCTCTTTCATATCAGCACCTTCCTTATGCTTTGAAACTTTGTAATATATAACCCCCCGGATCCCCCAAGGTTCGTTCATTGTGTTCTCGTGGTGTTTTCGTTTCGATCGATTTCTGTCAGGAAATCTTCTCAAGTTTAGAGCACCATGGTCTCCGCCAACGACAAAGGCAAGAATCATGAGTAAGATGATCTTCACAAACCCAAGGAGGATGATATTTTGGTACATGATGAAGAAGACATGGAGGAGGACAAGCAACCGGACACCCGCGCTACAGTCGCAAGCATTGGAGTGGTGGCAAAGCCTACCAAGCTTAGGAGGACAACATAGATGTCTACAGGAGGGAAACCTCAACATCATACCCTCTCTCCATGATCACCTCCTCCAAGTAACAAGAAACCCTTCCACACTCTTATACATGAGCGTCAATATGAACATGTGCCCAAAGGGAACTTGCCCTCGATGTGGGATATGCCTCGTTCTAACCATGTAGGGGAGGAACACACTAAGAAGGAAGAGTGGGGAAAGAATAATAAGGACTAGAATTCTCGGTCCGATATGATCATGAACCGCATTGAACAAAACTCAGAGTTGATTCGTACTCTAACCTTTGAGATTGAGGAGTTGAGGAAGCTGATTGAGGAGTTTATCAAGAGAACACCACCACCACCACAACCACCGAAGGAGTAATTCGTCATCAGGTTTCACATCCCCTTGGCTTGTTCCAAGCTTGGGGGGAGTGCCGCGGTATCACAATCATTATATTTTATCTTTTACCTTTTTAGTGGATTCATATCTGTGGTAGAGGTGTTATCTTATAGTTTGGTTCGCATGTGGAAGTATCTCTCCTTTAGTTGGTTATCTATGTATCCCTTGGTGTGAGTGCCTTTATTGGAGTATTAATGAGAAGTTTCATCTTTTACTTTTTGCACTTCTTATTTTAGTTTGCAATCTCTATTATATGATGGATTTTGTTGACCAGTATTGGCATCACTTTGGGAGCATCAAGTGGATCTAAATTGGTTTTGGCAAACCGAGTTCTGGTCAGTAGCAACACTTTTTGATATTTGAAAGAAAAAGAGAAAAATCTTACATGTATTTTGTATCATTTATTTTCTTTCTTGTTGGCTCATAAGCTTAGTATTCCTTGTTTAAGATATTCTGTGTCTTCAAGGAAGATTGCATGTTTGGCTTTATCACTAGTAGATTTGCTTGTTTCTTTCAACTCTTTTGCTTGCTACCCAGCCTTGCTAGCCAAAAACCTATTTTGAGAAGGCTTACTTCTCATGTTTCCAATCCCTTTGAACCAAAACCTTTTCCATTTGTGTCCACCATATCTACCTATTAGCAATTGCTATTCCAAGCAAATTCTCAAGCTTCATCTATCTTTTGAATTAAAAAGTATTTTGTTATGTGAAAACTAGTTAGTAAATCTCTCACGAACTTGATGGTATACCTTATTTTCTTGACCCTAATAGACTTGAACCATTGTGTCATTGAAGTTGTATATGCTTGCATTTATACGTTGGAATTAGTAGAACTGTGCTATCACAGGGAACATTTTCAACATTGCACTTGTACTTTGTACACAGTTGATATCGTGCTCTTTTGTCTGTGGATGTTAACGATGTGAAATAAAGAGGGAACTTGTAAGTCCATGGAGTCTGTATTTTGTGTTAGAGAAACGCCTGGGCTGCTAGCCTAAGCCATGCCTAATCATGGTGGAAACTTGCAGCATCACCATAATGAGCTATCTATGAAGCATCCTCAATAAAAAGCTATGCACATAGTAAATAAAAAGATTGATGAGATGCTCATTGTCTGCTTGCCTTGTCATTTTGGTTATGGGATAGCTACTGTACCATATGCAAGGGGTACCCCGTTGGCGGTTCTCTATGATACGCATGTACTTACAATGACAAGAACTTATCGGTAACTGAAGTTGAGTAGCATGAGGAGTGGCCCTCATATTCAAGGGACATGAGATTGCCAACTTATATTTCATCAAGCATATGCTCCATCTTTATGCACTTTAACCTTAATCATCTCAATATGCCTATGATAGGGGCAATGAGGGCTCAAAGCTAGTAAGTACCATAATCTTTTGGAAGCTCTTTTTGACTTGAAATACCTGCTACCCTCTATAAAGGGACCTTTCTCCTACTTCTAAGTTGAGTCAGTAAACCTACTTCCTCTCTATCTCCAGCAAGCATTTGAGTTGTTGTGTTGCAAGCATTCATATGGTGATTTATCCAATCATGTTATTTATCTTCCTTGTTTGCATGAGACTCTTATCTATTGAGTATTACTTCGAAAGCCTTCATTGTGAAAAATCTTTTTGAGCAAAGAGTGCTCCTGTTTTAAAACTTCCAAAAAAAGATTTTTGTGAAACTATTTGCCAGCTGTTCTCTGACCAGGAATAAGAGTTTGACAATTCCAATTATGATTTATCTTTATGCATCTCTATTGTGACTCCTGTACTTGTTTCAAGCTAAGTTATATAATGGTGAGTTGTTTTCTTCTATGAGTTGTGTAATGGTAAGTGTGATGCTTCTTGTCCGTATTCTTTTATCGACACTTCACTCCATAAACCCGTGGACATGTTTACTGATCTCAGTTTTCGCTTGGGGACAAGCGAATGTCTAATCTTGGGAGGATTTGATACGAACAATTTGCATCACCATTCTATATCATAATTTGCCTCTATTCATTGATATACGTCTTATTATGAGGTACTACTTATGTCTTTTCCACTGTTTTTGCATGTTGGATGATTCTTGGAGGATGGACTACCGGAGTCTCAATTCTGATGGAAAAAGAGGTGTTTTGATGCAATTTCGCGGAGATCAGACAAATACAAGAAAAATATGGGAAAAATATATTTTCCCGGAAGACAGAGGAAGCTAGAAGGGGAGATGAAGAAGGGCCACAGGGGGCCCACACACCCCTAGGCGCTGGCCCACCTTGCCCCGCGCCTAGGGCAGTTGTGGCCCACCTGCCTGGCCTCCAACTCCGCCCTCTCGCCTATATCTTTCTCACGGAACCCTAACACCAGGGGAGAGACCACAGATAGATTTTCGCCGCCTTAGCGGGGCGGAAAACACCGAGAGAGAAATATCTCTCCGGCAGACAGATTTCTGCCGGGGAAATTCCTTCCCGGAGAGATGAGATCGTCGCCATCAACACCATCATCAAGATAGGCTTCATTGGGATTATCATCATCCACACCATCATTTCCACTAGCACCATCATCACCACTCCGTCCTGCTGTAACAATCGTGTTGGATCTTGCTTTAGTTCTTAGGGGATACTTTCTCGGTGTTAATTACTATTGTAGTTGATGCTCGTGAGTGGAACCATTGGATTATTGTTTATGTTCAGATTGTTATTCATCACCATATCATCTTTGATCTTGATCCATATGATGTCTTGTGAGTAGTTCGTCTAGTTCTTGAGGACATGGGAGAAGTCATGTTGTTATTAGTGGATTTGTGTTGAGTTATCATTCAATGGTTTAGTATTTAAGTTGTGGTGTGTGTGACCCAGCATACCACTGCATGTGTAGTACACTATAGTCGTGACATGAAATCCACAGAACACCGTTCTGTATCAGAGTGGTACAACAGAAACATTGCGGGTCCATATTACAAACATTCACACATTATTATTATTACAATACCAGAAGTTCAATACTTCAAAAGTAATTCAACTTACAAACCCAAATATAAAGTGTTTTCAGCAGAATTTAATAGTAGCAACTCCCACTAGGAGTTGAGCTCAGCAGCTTATTCTATAGAGTTCATGTTGCTCGGCTCCGTCGGTTACTACTGAATAGGATACTTGGTTGGACCCATTGTCATCGACACCATAGCGGATTTCGTAATCCACTCCTTCAACACCTCCTGACATGTCAGGCTCCTCGTAGAACACATCTTCTTGACATTCGGCTGCATACATTGGCACGTCTTCGGGATCCTTAGAGTCTAAGCAAGGGATCAAAGGAAAGGATGAGTAACAGCGTTACCCAACAAGTTCATTATATGCAAGGTGGGAAGTTTGATGCTCTAACTACCACCTCGGATTATAAATCCTTGGCACTATGTAGTTTTTGTAATTCTTTCTTCGAGGATTGATTTTACTATAAAAAATCTATGACCATCAGCCTTCACAGGTTGACCATAACTTTCATGGAGTTCCTTTCCTGCCGCGTTCGCAGCTCCTTCCCGGAATAGGGGGTAACAAGTTACAATTCTTACACTCTGCAGAGGTGCGTTACTTTACCCATGAGAGATCAACAACTTTTTGCACAACCGGGCGTACTTTCCCGTCCACAATTGCTTGATGTGGGGCCCAGTAGTTTGTCCAAGCCAATCACTGCCCCTTTCGCGACCTCGCATGCCTCCTTGGTGTACACCATGCCCACATATTGAATTACTGCAATGGTTTGTACAAACCGTTAGATGCCAGAACTATCGTGGGACGTTGAGGGTTCCCACCCATATGCTGCATATCCTCTATGAATTGCCAATTAATATTGTAAGGTTCCCAACCTTTAATAAGGTATAGATCCCTGTGTTTACAATGCTAGTCCCTGGATCAATAGCTAACATCCACAATTAAGATGTAATATCAAGAAACAAAGGTCATAATAGAACTTTATAACCAGGAATAAAATAATCTATTACATCTTACATAGCTCATTTGGATATCTCATTACAATGCAGCAGAATATAGCAATAGCATGGGGTCCTTCTTCTTCAAAGTGCCACAGGCAGACATGTTGGTTGTAGACTTGTAATCCTAATCATTAAACTTCACTAAAATCAAACAAACCTGCAACATAACAAGTTACAGCCACAAGGGTCAATACATTTGAATTGTATTGGCAAGTGATACTATGGTAATATAGTGGAGTCTATCATCTATATGCTTTTGGCTAAGTGGAGCTTAGGCTTGCATTGCTCAAAATAGATTTTCCTTATCTTTTGAAAACACTAAGTTCTATTTGACAAAATCTTTCCCAAGGCATCTCCCAATAGAAATTGGTGATCCTTCAATCCCTTGTTCACCCACAAGATTTTAACTTAGAAATTGGGATGAGGAGATTCTTGATAGCTTCCATGTCTTGATGCTCAAATTTTCCTTTACCAGGGACATGGCTAAGTACTTAGATTTTAAACTCTGCAGAGGTGGTGCACTTTCCCCACAAGACTTGGTTTCACCAAGACAAGATCTTTCAGAAGCCTTCCCTTAGACCAGAATGGACGCGTTCCAACCTATCATCCCCTACCACCAACTGTCCGTTTGGCTAAGTTATTGCAACCTATATGATCCAAGCAGAGCCCATAATGCCAAGTGGCTGCACTTGAAGCTTCTCAACATTTGACATCTCAAATCTCTTTGTTCCTGGGTGTCCATCCACAAGTGAGATACACAAGCTAAACCATAGAAATGGGCCTTATGAACCACTCAACACAAACCATTCCTTCCATTCCACCCAGGTGATTCATTCACTTAGTTGTTTTATTAAACAAAACACAAGTCCACAGACTTAGAAATATTCCATAGCATGAATATATATTCCACCCTTGTTTTCTACTAGCTAAGCTAAGCATGATAGTAGTAGGAATCTTAACTTAGGAAATTCTACTAAGGTTTCATCTACTAGGATTTCCCATGGCATAGTTTATACTTAGCAAAATTCCATGCAAGTCCTACTTAGAAATATCACTAATGCATAGTGAAAATAATGGGACAAAAGTATGAAGCATCACTTGACTTTTTGGTAGAGAATATAGGTTCACTCCTTGATCTTTTCAGTATTCACACTCTTCAAATCACTACAATTCAATGAAGCAAGCAATATTTCAATCTACCATTCAAGTAAAACATCACATAAAATGATAGAAACAAAACAATGCATGCAAGCATGCCAAACTTTGTTTAATTTACAAAAGTGTTTTATAATAGGTTATAAACATTCTAAAACACTTATTTGTCATTTTATAAAGTGGCAAAACCATTTGCAAAAGATTCTTCCTATAAACCATTTTTAAACTAAGTCATTATTTTATGTGGTTGAAAATGCCTTTAGCAAAGTAATAATATTTATGGAGTTCACCAAATACATTTTCAAATAATAAAACTTGGTGCTTGGGGTCAGAGAGTTTATTCCAAAACATTTCCCAAAGATTTTCCTCCAAAATCAATTTTAAACCATAATCAACATTTTTATTTGGCTAGAAATGGTTTAAATCAAAGATTCATTCTTTTGCTTCAACAAATATATTTTTGAAACCACAAAGTGATTCCTATGGTCAGTTGTTTCAAAAAAAACCATTTGCCAAAGTTTTTATCTCAAAAATCATTTTAGAACAATTTTTTTATATTCTAAACATGCATACACAAGTTTCTGCAAAAAACAATCAATTTAGCAGAAGCTTTTTACTAAACAAAGTGTATGGTCAGAAAGTACTTGTCTTGCTGATTCCATTGATATAAAATTTGCAAAATTTGGACTTGTGGTTTGAAAGTTATGAATTTTTCAAAATTGAACATCTAATAGACAAGTTTCTGTTTTTAAAACAGATTCCAGGCCACGTGTCGAGTTTCTATTCGCTGGTACCGATTCGGTTTGATCGAGTGATTCAGACCGTAGGATTTAACTTGATCGCATGGCACAGGTTTCTACTTACCCCTTCGCTTAGTTTCTTTCCTAACCACTAGATCAAGATCAAACGACACTCATCACACTAGCCATCAAGTGGCGGCGCTGGCGGCGGCTGTGCGGCGGCGGCGTGTCTGGTGGAGGTGGTTCGGTGAGTCTAGGAAGCGAGGGAGTGAAGGGAGGTGCTCACCGAGTTCGCGGTGTCGTGGGGAGCTCAAGGTGCCTTCTGTTTGTCGAGGGGCGCGCTGGAGTTGCAAGGATTGCTCGCCGGAGAGGTGTCTGGCGATGGGCACGCGCTGTCGTCGTCGAGGGCGACGCTACAGAACACGAGGGAGCAACCGGAAGACACGGTTAGCTTCGTACGCGAGTCATAGACATGTGTGCATCAAAAGGAGGGCAAGGGGGGTCTGGTCTCACCGGTAGTGCTCGTCGGAGCGGAGGCAGACGGTGGCGAGTGGCGGCGGTCGTCGTTGTCGAGGTTCTAGGGTGCGCGGGGACGAGCTGGCGCTATGGGGAGGTTCGCCAGGAGGTGGGAAGCAAGTGAGCGTGGTCGAGGGGGTGAGGGGCGATGAGGGGCTGTCGGAATTGCTGGTGGAGCTCGCCGGAGCAGAGGGCGGTGCAAGGGGAAATTGGGACAGCCTGGGGGCTCCGGTGGGGCGACGACTGGGGGAAAATGGAGAGGGGAGGGAGGCGATTAAGAGGGCAAGGTCGCGGGGCTGTTTACTAGCGTGATTAACGCGAATTAAGCCGGGATTTAATCGCCTGCAATGGCCGGCGATGTGAGGGGCGGGGTCAGCAGGGTGAGGAAGACGATGACCTGGCATGGGGTCGCTTGGCAGTGAGAGAGAGAGGATAGGTGGGGTCCAACTGTCATCGACTCAGCCGGTTCATTCGCGAGTGAAAACGGTTTTCTGCGGGTGGGGTGGGGAGATGGGCTTGCTGGTCCAGGTGGGCTAGCTGGGCTGGCTGGGTTCGTTTCCATTTTTTTATTCAGATTATTTTTTTCTTTTTCCTTTTTTAATATTATGTTTTGATTTTATTTAATCAATTCAATCATCCATTTGAATTCAAACCTCAACCAAAATTTGTGTAGGTTTAAATACTTATTAGTAATATAATCTAAAGTCAATTTTTGAATAAAACTTTATTCTTTTAGGGGTCTTTTAGTTATTCAAATAAGCCCTTGTTTTAAATCAAATAAGATTTAATAATATTTTAAAACACCACTTAATTTTCTAAAAACTTTCCAAATCTTTTCAGTAGGTTTTTATTTGATTATTTGGGTGTCAAATAATTCATCTTGAATTATTTGGAAAAGTTTTTAATATGATTTATTAATCATTTAAAATTGGATTTGTCTTTATTCCAATAGGATTTGATTTATGCCATTTTATTTTATTTTGGATAATTCTTTATCCATTTATTTTATTTGGGTTTTGGTTTATATTCATTCCATTTTCTTATGGATTTGGCCAAGATTTAATTTGGTCTTTAATTATTCCTTATTTAATATTTCTTTCTTCATCTTATAAAATCCATATCTTTTTATTTATAGATCCAAACTTGGTGATTTCAATTTGTACAATCTTATTTGATATTTATTTATCCTTTTAAATATATTTAGGATTATTTTCTCACCATTTGGTATGGATTTTAGATAGGTGCTTTATTAGCTTTGGAAATTACTTTTCCTTATCTTATTAATTTCATAGGATTTTATTTATGGCTCCAAATTAAATGAAACCAATTTATATGGTCTTATAACATTTCTATTTGTCTTTCCTTGATCATTTTGAAATGTTGGTTTGACAAATTTCTATTTGGATCAAATCCATGGTCTTAGAGATAACTTGGAAATGATTTTATTCCATTAGGGTTTAGGGTTTGGTTTTATTTTCTAAGTGTTTAAATTTCCAGATGCATTTATGAGGAATGCATTTTACTTGATTTGAATTTTAGTTGGATTCAAACTTTAATTAAAGTTTGTTCAACATGGAATTTTAAGTTTCCAATTAGAAACAAAAGTTTATTTTCACCCTAATTTTCAACAATTATTTATTTTGTTTATTTATTTTTAACATTACAAGATTTGTAAAATATTGGGATGTGACAGGCTACCACCCTTAAAATAAAATCTCGTCCCGAGATTTGGGTAGGATAGGGGTTACAAGTTGGCTCAAAGCATCTAGGGTACTACCACCCTTAAAAAATTTCCAACTAAATCACATCTTGGTTTGTTTGAGATCTTGTTGAAATCTCTCTGGGCAAACATCTACATAGTGTCCTTTGTTTCCACACTTGAAACATGTGACTAGGCTGAGATCCTTCATAGGCTTTATCTTGTGCTTCATCTTTTCTGGACAATTGCTTGCATAATGTCCTTGGTTTCCACAATTGTAACATGTGATAAGATTGAGTTCTTCACGTATCTTCTGTGGACAAGTTGACACATAATGACCTAACTCTTTGCAGTTGTTACACCATACTTGGCTAATCTCCTTATACTTTTTCTTCTCTGGACATTCATTGGCATAGTGTCCCATTTCTTTGCAATGACCACATTGCACATGGCTTTTGTCCTTCTTTTTCTTGGGTTTCTCCAAAGCTAGGAGTGCTTCTAGTTCATGTTCTTCATATGTTATCTCAAAGGTAGGAATGTTTCCTGGTCTCCTTGACCTTTTCTTATTCCTTGGATAATACATATGTCTCCTCTTTGGTCCTTTAAATTGAGTCATATTGCATGGAGGTGCAAGCTGAGATTTTCCTTTGTCTTCATCCTTCTTGGTAGACTTGGCTCTCTCATGGTAGTCTGCAATCAGTTGTTGCACTCAACCTTCTTTCCTTTGTTGAACTATGGAATAGATGGGGAATTGGATAGGGACATGATTATTTCCTTCACATAAGTAACAAGTAGCTTGGGTTGTGGGGCATCGATTAGTTGGATGTTTCTCTTCACAATTGGGGCATTGATCTTCATGCTCTTTGGAAGTGTGATCCTTGTCTCCACAAATATTGCAAGCTTGGGTGTCTTCTAGAATATCATCTTTGTCATCCTTGTTGTCACAAAGTCCTTTGGAAGAGTTGTTTCCCATGTTGATCATTTGATCTGTCACCTTATGCAACAATTGGGTTCGGGTTTCCAAAAACCTTTGCATGGTTGATCTACCTCACTGGTGTTGGCTATAAATTGAGTTGTCACTTGGTTCAACTGGGTTTGGGTTACTATGAGTTCTCTCATGTTGTCATCTTGGTTGTTGTTGTTGTAACCATCCTTGATGTTGGAGTTTCTGGGAGAAGTCATCTGTTTGGGTTGGATTGGGATTAGAATAGGCAAAATATTTCGAAGGAATCAATTCTAATCACACACATCACAGTTCACACAAGCAAAGTGCAAGCAATCACAAACAAACATTCCACTCAAACAACAAGTTCCAAGCACATTTTTAGGCAACCAAAAATATTTTTCTTACACCACATAAGTTGGTGGGTTTGACTTAAACTAAATATGGTGGTCCATCTATATGGTTCACTTGAGATCTTTCCATCCTTATTGGTTGATTCTTCCTGAATGAGATCATGGTTTCCTTGGGAAAATTCTTGTGTCTTGGTCACAAAACTCCAAAGGTGATGATGATTCCTTCTAAGTTGTGTTTCCTTAGTCTTCAAGTCTTGAGCAACATTTCTTGTCTCACTTGTAGTCCTTAGTGATATCCAAGTTGAAGTCCTTGTTGAGAATAAGGTTGAACTCACTTGAAGATGTTGAAGTCATTAGAGTTGATGAAGTCCTTTGCACATGGTGAAGTCTTTGGCCATGGGGTAGGTTTTGTCCATCAAGTTTGAAATAGAAGAGATGTAGAATCAAACCAAAATGGTTGAGGAAAGAGTTTACAAGATTGTTTGTAAATAAGTTTTGGAACAAATACAACTCCTATTTTTCTAAGGGGTTTTGTCCAATCCTAGGGTTACAATCCTACAGGCAACACAATGCTCTGATACCATCTGTAAGGTTCCCAACCTTTAATAAGGTAGAGATCCCTGTGTTTACAATGCTACTCCCTGGATCAATAGCTAGCATCCACAGTTAAGATGTAATATCAAGAAACAAAGGTCATAATAGAACTTTATAACCAGGAATAAAATAATCTATTACATCTTACATAGCTCATTTGGCTATCTCATTACAATGCAGCAGAATATAGCAACAGCATGGGGTCCTTCATCTTCAAAGTGCCACAGGCATACATGTTGGTTGTAGACTTGTAATCCTAATCATTAAACTTCACTAAAATCAAACAAACCTACAACATAACAAGTTACAGCCACAAGGGTCAATACATTTGAATTGTATTGGCAAGTGATACTATGGTAATATAGTGGAGTCTATCATCTATATGCTTTTGTCTAAGTGGAGCTTAGGCTTGCATTTCTCAAAATATATTTTCCTTATCTTTTGAAAACACTAAGTTTTTATTTGACAAAATCTTTCCCAAGGCATCTCCCAATAGAAATTGGTGATCCTTCAATCCCTTGTTCACCCACAAGATTTTAACTTAGAAATTGGGATGAGGAGATTCTTGATAGCTTCCATGTCTTGATACTCAAATTGTCCTTTACCAGGGACATGGCTAAGTACTTAGATTTTACACTCTGTAGAGGTGGTGCACTTTCCCCACAAGACTTGGTTTCACCAAGACAAGATCTTTCAGAAGCCTTCCCTTAGACCAGAATGGACGCGTTCCAACCTATCATCCCCTACCACCAACTGTCCATTTGGCTAAGTTATTGCAACCTATATGATCCAGGCAGAGCCCATAGTGCCAAGTGGCTGCACTTGAAGCTTCTCAACATTTGACATCTCAAATCTCTTTGTTCCTGGGTGGCCATCCACAAGTGAGATACACAAGGTAAACCATAGAAATGGGCCTGGTGAACCACTCAACACAAACCATTCCTTCCATTCCACCCAGGTGATTCATTCACTTAGTTGTTTTATTAAACAAAACACAAGTCCACAGACTTAGAAATATTCCATAGCTTGAATATATATTCCACCCTTGTTTTTGAAGGGAATATGCCCGAGAGGCAATAATAAAGTGGTTATTATCGTATTCCTTATTTATGATAAATGTTTATTTTGCATGCTATAATTGTATTAATACGGAAACGTTAATACATGTGTGTTAAATAAACAAAAAGGAAGTTCCTAGTTATGCTTCTCTTATAAACTAGCTCGTTGATTAACCTGATGATCAAAGTTTCCTGATCATGGACATTGGATGTTGTTAATAACGAGGTCACAACATTAGTGTAATGATGTGACGAACATTCATCTGAAGTATAGCATTACGATCAAAGTCATTGAGTTTATATTGCTATAACAATTTACGGAGTGATCCTAATCCTTAGACCATGAGATCATGTCAAATCACTAACACCGGAAGAGTTTCTCGATGACATCAAACGTCACACCATAACTGGGTGATTATAAAGATGGATTCAGAACTACTAAAGTGTTATGTTGAGACCCATGGATCGAGAGTGGAATTTGTACATCCCGATGACGGATAGATATGCTCTGGGCCCTCTCGGTGATATCTCATTGATTAGCTTGCAAGCAAGTGATTTGATCACTAGAATGTTATATCACGGGAACGAGAAAAGAGTGCATGTCGGTAACGAGATCAAACTAGGTATGGAGATACCGATGATCGAATCTCGGACATGTAATATATCATGAAACAAAGGGATTAAGATACTAGCGTAAAAGGTTCACACGATCACAGAAGTCATCGTTGAATGTGTGGGAGTCAGTATGGATCTCCAGGTCCCGCTACTGATTATTGATCGGAGAAGTGTCTCGATCATGTCCGCATTATTCACGAACTGTAGGGTGACACACTTAAGGGATACCGACACCATTCGGAGAAAATGATATGCCAGAAAAAGAAAAGGAAAGCGCAGGAATTTATTTCACTAGACACCGGAACTGTTTCGGTTGAAATTGCTGAAACTGGTTCTGCATGTGAAATGGAATACTAGCAAGGGGTTTTATGTGAATGTTTGTTAATTAAATTAATTAACAAAATTCTGAATAAATAAATAAAAGATTTTTATTTAAATGAGAGCTTGCATTAATTTTGGTTGTAAATTAATGCATGTGGGTGGAATTGTGAGTGGAGAGGTTTTTATGTGAGTGGAACCTCCACCACATGAATGAGGGAGAGGTGGGGGCACCCTCCATGTCAGGCGGCCATGCCCCCTTGGGCTTCCCCCCTCCCCTATAAAAGGACCCCCTCCTCTCACTTGTCTCTCACACCTCCTCGCGAAGGATCTCTCTCCCCCCCTTTAGAATTTCCCCATGGTCTCGGATCAGCGAGATACATGTTCCCGGTGGCTTTTTCTGGAAGGATTTGTTGCTTCCACTGCTTCGCTGGAGCAAGGGCGCGGAGGTTGTCGGGGTACCCGTACGTGTGTGCGATCATGGATGCACCACTGCTTTGAGGTGCTGGACTTGATCGTGCTGGACCGGCTGGACCAGACGGACTTCATCACGATCTTGAGATCGGTAAGCGTTCGTCTACATCATCCACGAGTACAACCTCGTTAACGCTATTCGGTCTTCGAGGGTATGTATTCTATGGATGTATATCCACCCGTTGCTTGTATCTAGTAGATAGATCTTGATACTTAGATGTTCCCATCGTAGGAATTTTTTTGTTTTCTATGTTGCGAACCCTATAGTGGTATCAGAGCCGGATCTATGCGTAGATACTTTGCACGGGTAGTACACATATGAGTATGTGGGCGATGATGATCATTTTATTGCTTCTTAGTTGTACTTTGGATATTGGTGGCATACTGGGATGAAGCGGCCCGGACAAACTTTACATGTCCTCGCACATGAGACCTGTTCCACGCTTGACATGCAACTAGTTTGCATAAGTGGCTAGCGGGTGTCTGTCTCTCCTACTATAGTCAATATCTAATTTGCAACGAGTTGTCAACAATTTATTTATCCTCGTTGTGGTTCATGTTCGTAGGTAAGAATGGTTCTATCTTCGAAAGCCCTAAACCACGTAAAACTTGCAATGGATAAATTAGAGGCGTCTAGTTTAGATTGTTGCTGGGCTAGTGTTATGATATGGTGATGTTGTAAGTAGAAGTATGAGATGATACTCTTAAAACACACATAGCGTGTAAGTTCCATATACCTTGGCCTTACACATAAAGGTATGATAGTGATCATACCACGATGCACATGATGGAGATCATATGCGGGAACCATATCATTTCACTTTTTTAACATGTGATGTTAGATTGCATCTTATATTGCTTGTTTGGCGTTTTATTAGCATAATAAGATGCATTTTATTAGCATAATAAGATGATCCCTCATTTAGATATCAAGATAAAAATGTGTTCTTCCTTAAGTATGCACCGACAATGTTTCGTCGCTTCAAGGCATCACGTGATGATCGGGTGTACTTGAATCCATGAGCATATCTCGGGTGTGAGAAAGTTACACACGCGAATACTAAGGTTCTTACTTGGCGAGCCTAGCATGTACAGACATGGCCTCGAAACACGGACCGAAAGGTTAAGCATGAGTCATATGTTTTGATATGATGACCATATGGATGCTCGCCTTTAAAGCTACGCCGACTCACGTGATGATCGGACTTGGTGTAGTGGATTTGGTTCATGTAATCACCAAAAAGGCACGAGGGATGTCGTTTTTGAGTGGGAGTTCATTTCTAATTTGGATTAGTAGAACTCAATTTATCATAAATTAAATCAAAGTGAATTTGCATAATTCGTTGTAGTCATTGGCATTCGTTCACCACCTTATGCATAGTTGTAATTGAGATAATAGAACTATAGAATTCTGGATATATACTTTACAAACTGGTATCGTATTGTGTTGAGTGTCAATCTAAAGTTTAAAGTCCTATTGCAAACTTTCAGCAAACTCTATTTACTCTGTGAAATTTAATAATTGGTATTAAATCGAGAGTAACAATTCCAGTGTTAGTATCTTAAGTATCATGTTTGCCTCCATGATTCTTGATTGTTTTTAAATATCAAGGTTGTCTAGGAGCTGAAAGAATTGTTTCAGAAACCATCATGTGTGGCAGATATAACGATATCTGAAACAATGTTTTGGTTGCAATATGATAGAGTATAATATATGTTCTCATATTGGATGAGAATTTACAAAGGTTGGAGATGCTAGACATCCTAATCATCCAAAACGGTTTTGGAAAGTAATGTTATACTCACGATTCACCTTTATAAGCTACAGTAGCTTGATCATGAAAGTCGCCATGATAAGGATGAATACAAGATGTATGTAAAGTGTTTACTATACTAAAATATTACTAAATATTGGATTTTAAAAGAATACCAATCATTTTGATGATGGTGATCTACTTCAAAGTGCAAATCCAAAGGTATTATTATTTGAATATACACGCTTTGGACTATGTTTCATGTATATGGCGCCACTTTTGATGTTGATAGATTCTTTTAAAAAGGAAAAGGAAATGCTGAAAGAGAATCTATAAAATATATTTGGCAGAAAAGAAAAGATTGGAAATATCCAATTTAGGTATATGGATGATATACATGTTATGGTTGTATTCTTTGCTTGTTAAACAATGTGGTTCTTGGGTATTGGATACCGAATTGGTTGGTATGAAATTTCATACGGAACGACGCAATTCATAAACCATAATGGCCTAAGTAACTAGCAAGAGAATATGTGATGATGTTCATCGAAAACAAACAAACCGTTGTTTGTATTTCTCGTTGACATCAAGGCTTGACTTCAAGATTTGTTTTAATAATTGTTATTTGAATGAGGTATTATGAGAACAAAGGTTGTTCAAATAATTACCGTATTCCATATAAGATGGATGATTTACAAATCTAGTTGGAGAAATCACATCCATAAAACCTAATGCTAAAATGTCGCAAGACAAATGATTGAAAGATCACTTACGAAGTGACATCACTGTTTAAATTATATTGGAAAGAAAACATGAAGAATCTCCATTTTCATGGATTTTTGGAGTCTTTGATCTGATCAAGTAACGCTTGTGAGACTTTCCTCGGGATAATTAAAACTTTGTTCAAAGGCCAAAGAAGAACGAACGACTAAAATATTGGAATTTATACATATCCATGTATGTAGTCCATTATGTGTAATTGTAAGCGATGGGTTTCAACTTCATATACTTTCTCCGGAAATTTGAGTGAATATTCACTTAATGAGAAAGAAGTGTGAAATATTTGAAAATGTTCAAAGACTTTCAAGATGAAGTGAAAATCATTGTAACAAGAAAATAAATGGTTTATGATTTTATCATAAGGGATTAATTTGAGTTACAAGTGTAACAAGAAAATAAATGAATTATGATTTCATCATAAAGGGATTTATTTGAGTTGCAAGTTTAGCAAAACACATAGATTTACATCTCCCGAAACACCATAGGAGTATGGAGTGTTTGAGATTTTTAATGAAACCTTGTTTGACATGGTTGGATCAAAGGTGCTATTTATAAAACTGCCATTATGTTTTAAAAAGATTAAAGCTTTAGAGACTACCGCTTTTACACTGAAAAGAGCTCCATCTTAATCCGTTGAAATGACACCATATGAGTTATGGTTTGGGGTAAAACCCAAGTTGTCATTTCTTAAATTTTGGTATGCTAAACATAAGTAAGATGTTTACAACCAAAGTCGGATGAGCATGTCTTTGTAGGTTATTTCGAATAACAATTGGTTATTCCTCCATAACACCGAGGACAAAAGGGTTTGTCGCTTGAAATGTGAAGTTTCTTGAAGAAGGAATTTTTCATAAATGTTAAGTGGGAGGACAATAGAACTTTGATAAGGTTAACGAACCTTAGCTAAATGTGCTGAGTTGTGCAGCGCCGAAAATCGTTCTGAAGGCTGCCATAATGCTCATAGCTTATGTGCCTCAAAGGTTGTGGTCACGGAGATCTAAGTTCTTATTGAACCAAGTCGGTCGGTTAAACAATCAAATGTTGAGATTTGAGAGTAAATCATTATTGTTTGACAATGATGAACCGACTACAAAGAAGCGATGATGGGCCCTGACTCCGTCAAATGGCTTGAATCCATAAAATCAGTGATAGTTCCATACACGAGAAATCAAGTTTTGAACTTGGAAGACCCTCCGGAAAGGTGTAAAAACCTATCGGTCGTATCTGGATCTATAAAGAAACAAACATGGATGTTTTACATCTATGAAATAGTCGACATATCGGTAAAGTATTTTACGACAATGTTCAAGGAGTTGACTATGACAAGATTTGATCTTTCATAGCGATATTTAGTCTGGACGGATTAAAGTAGCAACCACTACATATAATTTGTTATATGGTAGATGAATAAACAAAACAAAGTTCTTCTAATAGAATGGTTACCTAGGACGTGTACATGACACGATCCAAAGGGTTTTGTTAATTTAAAGGATGCTAAAAAAGGGCATGCAAACTTCAATGGTTGAAGTAAGCATCGCGGAGTTGGAATCTTCACCGTGATGAAAAGGAGTTTTCATCAGGAGACGATGAAGATGCTTGCATTTGCAAGAAATTAAGTGGGAGCGTTGAGACATGTTTCTAATACATTATGTGAATGACATCTTGTTGATTAGAAATGATGTATCTTTTATTGACAAAGGTTAAAATTTCATTTCGATGAAATACTTAGGCAAAACCCGAATATTTGCATGAATGTCTATAGTGGATAGACTGTGACGCCAATATGGTTGTGCCAAACGTACATATATGAGATATTGAAGGAGTTCAATATAGAAACAACAAGAAACGGTTCTTGTCACATGGAAAAGGAATTGAATCAAGATTCAAGTGTATCGACACTTGATAAGTGAAACAAGATTCAAGTGCTTTGACACTTGATGAGTGAAATCACAAGGATGTTTTGATCAATCATACCATGATATGTACACATCCAGATATGTCCTATGCTCTAAGTGTTATGAGCATATACCAGAATGAATCATAAAATAATCATTGGACGATAGTGAGGATATTCTTATGATCCTCTGGAAGAACTAAGAATATATTTGTGTAGAGGTGACAAACAATTACAAATAGTTCATTGTAAAGCGTTACATTGATACTAGTTTTGTCACAAGATACAAATTAAGTTTATCTCAATTTAAACTATGGGTGGCACAATGAAATGGAAAGAAAGTTTCCATGATGGATTTGGATGAAATCCATAGTTAAGACATTGTGACGAATACTACAACAAAAGGGCTAAGTATATGACTGCTATAGTAGCAGCAAAGGAGGGAATTTGAGTCAAGTAGTTTGAAATCAAACTAAGGTGTAGTTCGCAATGGTCTAACACTAAAGATATATTGTATGACAATAGTATCGACATGTTTTAACCCCAAGGAACTAAAGGTCTCACCAAAAGACCAAATTTATACAATGCCATCTCATTGGAGAATGAGTGATGCGTGGAGACACAAAGACATGCAAATACACACGAACCTGAAAGCATCAGATCCGTAGATTATGTTAACCACTTGTAGTTGCGTATATGGAACACCAGAAAGCCATAGGTGTTCAATACGCAAAGTTTTCAAACTAGATTATTGTCTCTAGTGCAAGTGGGAGACTGAAGGGAATATGCCCGAGAGGCAATAATAAAGTGGTTATTATCGTATTACTTATTTATGATAAATGTTTATTTTGCATGCTATAATTGTATTAATATGGAAACGTTAATACATGTGTGTTTAATAAACAAAAAGGAAGTTCGTAGTTATGCCTCTCTTATAAACTAGCTCGTTGATTAACATGATGATCAAAGTTTCCTGATCATGGACATTGGATGTTGTTAATAACGAGGTCACAACATTAGTGTAATGATGTGATGAACATTCATCCGAAGTATAGCATTACGATCAAAGTCACTGAGTTTATATTTCTATAACAACTTACGGAGTGATCCTAATCCTTAGACCATGAGATCATGTCAATCACTAACACCGGAAGAGTTTCTCGATGACATCAAACGTCACACCGTAACTGGGTGATTATAAAGATGGCTTCAGAACTACTAAAGTGTTATGTTGAGACCCATGGATAGAGAGTGGAATTTGTTCATCCCTATGACGGATAGATATGCTCTGGGCCCTCTCGGTGATATCTCATTGATTAGCTTGCAAGCAAGTGATTTGATCAATAGAATGTTATATCACGGGAATGAGAAAAGAGTGCATGTCGGTAACAAGATCAAACTAGGTATGGAGATACCGATGATCGAATCTCGGACATGTAATATATCGTGAAACAAAGGGGTTAATATACTAGCGTAAAAGGTTCACACGATCACAGAAGTCATCGTTGAATGTGTGGGGGTCAGTATGGATCTCCAGGTCCCGCTACTGATTATTGATCGGAGAAGGGTCTCGATCATGTCCGCATTATTCTCGAACCGTAGGGTGACACACTTAAGGGATACTGACACCATTCAGAGCAAATGATATGCCAGAAAAAGAAAAGGAAAGCGCAGGAATTTATTTCACTAGACACCGGAACTGTTTCGGTTGAAATTGCTGAAACTGGTTCTGCATGTGAAATGGAATACTAGCAAGGGGTTTTATGTGAATGTTTGTTAATTAAAGTAATAAACAAAATTCTGAATAAATAAATAAAAGAGTTTTATTTAAATGAGATCTTGCATTAATTTTGGAGGAAAATTAATGCATGTGAGTGGAATTGTGAGTGGAGAGGTTTTTATATGAGTGGAGCCTCCACCACATGAATGAGGGAGAGGTGGGGGCACCCTCCATGGCCGGCGGCCATGTCCCCTTGGGCTGCCCCCCTCCCCTATAAAAGGACCCCCTCCTCTCACTTGTCTCTCACACCTCCTCGCGAAGGATCTCTCTCCCCCCTTTAGAATTTCCCCATGGTCTCGGATCAGCGAGATACATGTTCCCGGTGGCTTTTTCTGGAAGGATTTGTTGCTTCCGCTGCTTCACTGGAGCGAGGGCACGGAGGTTGTCGGGGTACCCGTACGTGTGTGCGATCACGGATGCGCCACTGCTTTGAGGTGCTGGACTTGATCGTGCTGGACCGGCTGGACCAGACGGACTTCATCACGATCTTGAGATCGGCAAGCGTTCGTCCACATCATCCACGAGTACAACCTCGTTAACGCTATTCGGTCTTCGAGGGTATGTATTCTATGGATGTATATCCACCCGTTGCTTGTATCTAGTAGATAGATCTTGGTACTTAGATGTTCCCATCGTAGGAAATTTTTTGTTTTCTATGCTGCGAACCCTACAGTTTTCTACTAGCTAAGCTAAGCATGATAGTAGTAGGAATCTTAACTTAGGAAATTCTACTAAGGTTTCATCTACTAGGATTTCCCATGGCATAGTTTATACTTAGCAAAATTCCATGTAAGTCCTACTTAGAAATATCACTAATGCATAGTGAAAATAATGAGACAAAAATATGAAGCATCACTTGCCTTTTTGGTAGATAATATAGGTTCACTCCTTGATCTTTGCAATATTCACACTCTTAAAATCACTACAATTCAATCAAGCAAGCAATATTTCAATCTACCATTCAAGCAAAACATCACATAAAATGATATTAACAAAACAATGCATGCAAGCATGCCAAACTTTGTTTTATTTACAAAAGTGTTTTATAATAGGTTATAAACATTCTAAAACACTTATTGGTCATTTTATAAAGTGGCAAAACCATTTGCAAAAGATTCTTCCTATAAACCATTTTTAAACTAAGTCATTATTTTATGTGGTTGAAAATGCCTTTAGCAAAGTAATAATCTTTATGGAGTTCACCAAATACATTTTCAAATCATAAAACTTGGTGCTTGGGGTCAGAGAGTTTATTCCAAAACATTTCCTCCAAAATCAATTTTAAACCATAATCAACATTTTTATTTGGCTAGAAATGGTTTAAATCAAAGATTTATTATTTTGCTTCAACAAATATATTTTTGAAACCACAAAGTGATTCCTATGGTCAGTGGGTTCAAAACAAACAATTTGCCAAAGGTTTTATCTCAAAAATCATTTTAGAACAATTTTTTTATATTCTAAACATGCATACACAAGTTTCTGCAAAAACAATCAATTTAACAGAAGGTTTTTACTAAACAAAGTGCATGGTCAGAAATTACTTGTCTTGTTGATTCCATTAATATAAAATTTGCAAAATTTGTACGTGTGGTTTGAAAGTTATGAATTTTTCAAAATTGAACATCTAATAGACAAGTTTCTGTTTTTAAAACAGATTCCAGGCCACGTGTCGAGTTTCTATTCGCTGGTACCGATTCGGTTGTATCGAGTGATTCAGACCGTAGGATTTAACTTGATCGCACGACACAGGTTGATACTTACCCCTTCGCTTAGTTTCTTTCCTAACCACTAGATCAAGATCAAACGGCACTCAGCACACTAGCCATCAAGTGGCGGCGCTGGCGGCGGCTGTGCGGCGGCGGCGTGTCTGGTGGCGGTGGTTCGGTGAATCTAGGAAGCGAGGGAGTGAAGGGAGGTGCTCACCGAGTTCGTGGTGTCGTGGGGAGCTCAAGGTGCCTTCTGTTTGTCGAGGGGCGCGCTGGAGTTGCAAGGATTGCTCGCCGGAGAGGTGTCTGGCGACGGGCACGCTCTGTCGTCGTCGAGGGCGACGCTACGGAACACGAGGGAGCAAACGGAAGACGCGGTTAGCTTCGTACGCGAGTCACGGACATGTGTGCATCAAAAGGATGGCAAGGGGGTCTGGTCTCACCGGTAGTGCTCGTCGGAGCGGAGGCAGACGGTGGCAAGTGGCGGCGGTCATCGTTGTCGAGGTTCTGGGGCGCGCGAGGACGAGCTGGCGCTACGGGGAGGTTCGCCAGGAGGTGGGAAGCAAGTGAGCGTGGTCGAGGGGGCTAGGGGAAACGAGGGGCTGCCGGAATTGCTGGTGGAGCTCGCCGGAGCAGAGGGCGGTGCAGGGGGAAATTGGGACAGCCTGGGGGCTCCGGTGGGGCGACGACTGGGGGAAAATGGAGAGGGGAGGGAGGCGATTAAGAGGGCAAGGTCGCGGGGCTGTTTACTGGTGTGATTAACGTGAATTAAGCCGGGCTTTAATCGCCTGCAACAGCCGGCGAGGTGAGGGGCGGGGTCAGCGGGGTGAGGAAGACGATGACCTGGCGTGGGGTCGCTTGGCAGTGAGAGAGAGGATAGGTGGGGTCCAACTGTCATCGACTCAGCGGGTTCATTCGCGAGTGAAATCGGTTCGCTAAGGGTGGGGTGGGGAGATGGGCTTGCTGGGCCAGGTGGGCTAGCTGGGTTGGCTGGGTTCGTTTCCATTTTTTTATTCAGATTGTTTTTTTTCTTTCCTTTTTTAATATTCTATTTTGATTTTATTTAATCAATTCAATCATCCATTTGAATTCAAACCTCAACCAAAATTTGTGTAGGTTTAAATAATGATTAGTAATATAATCTGAAGTCAATTTTTGAATAAAACTTTATTCTTTTGGGGTCTTTTAATTATTCAAATAAGCCCTTGTTTTAAATAAAATAAGATTTAATAATATTTTCAAACACCATTTAAGTTTCTAAAAACTTTCCAAATCTTTTCAGTAGGTTTTTATTTGATTATTTGGGTGTCAAATAATTCATCTTGAATTATTTGGAAAAGTTTTTAATATGATTTATTAATCATTTAAAATTGGATTTGTCTTTATTCCAATAGGATTTGATTTATCCCATTTTATTTTATTTTGGAGAATTATTTATCCATTTATTTTATTTGGGTTTTGGTTTATCTTCATTCCATTTGCTTATGGATTTGGCCAAGATTTAATTTGGTCTTTAATTATTCCTTATTTAATATTTCTTTCTTCATCTTACAAAATCCATATCTTTTTATTTATAGATCCAAACTTGGTGATTCCAATTTGTACAATCTTATTTGATATTTATTTATCCTTTTAAATATCTTTAGGATTATTTGCTCACCATTTGGTATGGATTTTAGATACGTGCTTTATTATATTTGGAAATTACTTTTCCTTATCTTATAAATTTCATAGGATTTTATTTATGGCTCCAAATTAAATGAAACCAATTTATATGGTCTTATAACATTTCTATTTGTATTTCCTTGATCATTTTGAAATGTTGGTTTGACAAATTTCTATTTGGATCAAATCCATGGTCTTAGAGATAACTTGGAAATGATTTTATTCCATTAGGGTTTAGGGTTTGGTTTTATTTTCTAAGTGTTTAAATTTCTAGATGCATTTATGAGGAATGCATTTTACTTGATTTGAATTTTAGTTGGATTAAAACTTTAATTAAAGTTTGTTCAAGATGGAATTTTAAGTTTCCAATTAGAAACAAAAGTTTCTTTTCACCCTAATTTTCAACAATTATTTATTTTGTTTATTTATATTTCACATTACAACATTTGGAAAATCTTGGGATGTGACAAATATGCACGCTACGAGGATAACAGCCATGACCTGCACATCCGGCTACATGCGAGAGGAAGAAGATACAACTGACTTCTCTGTCCCATTCCAAATCTCATGGCTAACGCGTAATATAGACGCTAGAATCACTGATGTCAGGGGTTATTAAGTCCCTAATTGATCATCATTGTTGCAAATAGAACCCTAAGTTCTATTGCTCCATTATATCATCACTTAGGATGATATCTAAGATTTCTTTACTTGTGAAAATAATGTTTTCTTACTTTAGAGTATATGATAACACACAATTTGCAAATACTTTGATAAAGACTCTTCAAAGGATATGAGCAAGTGGTGAACTTGCCTTGTGGTGACAAGGTAGTGAAGCCTAATGCTTGCACTGGACCTTGAGCTTCTATGTCTATAAAAACATTATTATTGCCCGGTAAGGACAATATCTAAAGAAGCAAAGTGATTATGCAAAGTAATGTAATGCATTATTTAATTTTATGTGTATTCTCCCCTATTATTTAAATTATAAAAATTCTTTTTAATAATAAAGAATTTATAAATATTAATTTTTAATATTTATTGAATATTGTATTCTTTTATTTAATTTCCTTTTATTTGAATTTTATTAATTTAATAATTCCTTTAAGAATGATCATTTAAATACCAAAAATTGTTATTAAATATTTGTTTAGTATTTTTATAAAATACTACAATATTAATCTATAATGAAAGTGATTTTTATTTATTTTTATCAACTTTCAATAATTTTGTAAAATTCCATAAGGAATATATAGATTACAAAATTCTTAATAAAATTTATATGTTTAAAATTTTATGTATTAATTTATTTGGATAGTTTGGATTATTGTGAATCCAAAAATATTTTATTTATAATTTTTGGATTTTTTAATTTATTTTCTAGAATTTATTTAAATTTAGGGGCATTTTGGTCTTTCCTATTTATTAAAAATGGCCTTTAGGTAAATGGACTGCTTGTGTTGGTTTATTGGGCCCTTGTGGCCCAATAGGACAGAACCAAAACCACACCCCGAAGGGGTTTTGGCCCAGTCCATCGCACTCCCTCTGTCACTTGCTCGACCTTATCCTTCTCTTATCATCCTCGACCCCGTGGTCGATGGCGCCGCCGCCGTGCTCTGCTAACTGCCGTGGTCCTCCCCGTCCGCTGCCGTGATGCAGAGTGAGGTTGTAAACCATGCACTACCCTCATATCCAATTCGATTTGGCTTTGGAGCTTTCTCGTGGCCAGACTTGCCTCATCCCGAACTCTAGGGTTTGGGGTGATGCGGGTACTATCGCCGTTGTTGCTGCCGTGTGCTGTGGTGGTGCTCCTCGCCTTCAGGAGAGGCTGCGGTCGCCGCCTCGGTGTGGTGTGGGTCACAGTGCCCCTTGGGTGTGCTCCCCATGCCGCCGTGTTCGTCAGCCTCCTCTGCTTCCTCTTCTATTCTTCAGCGAGGACCATAGGTGAGTTGTTCCTTGGGTTATCACCTGTGCCTCTACCTTCTCTGAGTTCATATGTGTGTAACTAGTGTCCATCCCTCATTAGGGTTCATCTCTGTTCTAGGGTTCTTTCCTGGTTATAGGATTCATCCATGTTTGTGCTTGTAAGATGATGGTTTGATTTGGTAGTGATGACTAGTGAAGATTGTGCTCACTACACTTCAGTGCTTTCTGTCATGATTTGATTACCTGATGATATTCTTGATCTATTGCTGGTGATTTAGTAGTGTTACCTATAACTGGTGACAAAGCTTGGTTAAGCTGATGATTTAACTATGGAACCTGGTTGGTTAAGTTGAGGCTTAGTGATTTTCTCTACTGTTAGTACTCCAGTACTGATAGTAGCACTGTCAGTGGAGATGTGCAGATGGAAGTTACTTAGTTTCTTACAGTAACACTTTGCACACATGTAAACCTGATCCCGATTCCTGATTATTCCTTCCAGGAAGATGATAGTTATTAATTTATTGGTTTATTTATGAAAGCTCAATGATTATTGGCTTGTTTTAGAATTGGTTCTTGTGACACCATCCTAGGATGGCACAAGAGTATTGATTCTACAGCTGGGATTTTACTTAGCAGTGCTTAAGATTGGATGTCTGTTAAAATAAATTGTAAGCTTGTTTCTTTAAAAGATCAATGCCTATGATGCTGGTCTGAGGCTTAGGAATTAAATTCCTATCCTACTGTCCCTTATAGATATGCTTAAGTATCAAGGTTGTTCACTGAACCTTGGATCCTAGTGGGCTAAAATGATTGGTTTGCTTGTAGCTTAATGTTGGTGCATATAGTTTATAAAATCTGAGGTGCTACTCCATCATGAGATGTGCCCAAATTTTATAGGCTATTTGAAAACATTTTGAAATATATGAGTTGTTTATGATTACCAGGACCTATGATGCTGGTCTGAGGTCCTGGTGGATTTGGTAGAGATTACTACTGGCCTTTATATTTCAAACTTCCTCTATGATAGGTTCACCCCACTTGGGTGATCACTGAGAGGTTTAACTTGTAAAACATCACATGCTTTTCTGTTGGACTAAGATGAACAGAATATATGGGTGTTTTATGATACTCACCACACTTGGGTGTTGTGGGGTTGCAAGTGGTGAATCTTGTGTCTATCTTGATCTGGTGCTCCTCCTGGTATTTCCAGTTCATGGACTTGTCCTTGCTATCCACCTAATCTACCCCCTCCTTATGTCACCATCTTGGTGAGATGATCAAGGTTGTGATTAGTGTGATCTTGCCTGGCTTTGATTTGGTTTAGCTGCTAGGATGCTGTCCTTGGTGTGTATGAACAAGGAAATGGTGTGGGGATGCCTCCTGTAACACCCTCAGAATCGGCCCTATGCAAGTTTTAGCGCTTCCCGCCAAACCCGCATAGAAACGATTCAAAGGTGCCCACCAGGCACTTTCGTGCGGGTGGAAAACGAAGTAATAACATTACACAACAGTCCTCGATGGGACCCACAGAACAGATATATATACAACACGACTCCATGAGTCAAGAATATAGATATACAGAACAAAGATCCAAATCACCTTGAAAACGGTAGAGCGTCCAGCTACGGACAAGATGCAAATGGGGCTAAGAGCCCCGAAGAATAACCAATGGCGTCCATAACCCTGCCCAGGCCAAGCCGAAAGGGTAACCCTGCTAACGACGTCGATCTCAAAACCTGCTTAAACAAAAGGGGTGCCGACAAAGGGCAAAGGAAAAAGAGGAGCGTCAGTACTGAGGCCAGTACACGGCGAGGCTAGAATTCGGCGGTCCTCGCCTACATAGGTATGGTGGACTGCAGCGGCAGCGCGACATGCACTAAACAACCTATAGAGACTCGATACAACGGGCGGCTATCAGAGAGGGGTAAGAAAGAGCTATTCGGATCCAACCTGAATCTTACACCAAACAATCCCATCCTGGTATTTCCCCCTCGAGACCAAACGAGGAAGTCCACCGAGGAACTCACACAGTTGGCAGTTTTATTTATTCAGTTATCGTTGCAGCAATTACTAGTCAGGTATAGATAGTCATCCTGATATAATAAGCAGTGGGCACTTTTAGTTAACCATTCCGTTGTAGTTGCAACACTTACTAGTCAGATACGATTAGCATGAGATATCCCAAAACCCAGCAGTTGTTGGTACTTTTATTTAGCCATTCCGTTGTAGTTGCAATACTTACTAGTCAGATACAATGGTCGCAAGCGACAACCCAAACAAGCAATTGTTGGCAGTTTTATTTAGCCATTCCATTATAGTGAAGCTGATTACTAGTCATTATAAAGTCAAATTTATAGCACTACTTTAGTTATAGTTGTCTATGATCGAGATACTGTGCTCCAAGTCGTCCAGAACCGCGGACACGGCTTTCAGAAAGTTTTACCCTGCAGGGGTGCACAAATAGCAACACACACTCGATCAACCTCGGAAAAACCAAATCAAAACCCAACGAGGCATTCACGACAAAGCAATCACAGGATTCAGAAATATTTCAAGGGGCCACCCCATTGAGTAGACCCGCAACGAAGTTAGCTGACTGCGAGGCGGACTCAAGGTTTGCGACAATGGCTGTAAACGACTGGGAAACCAAAACTGGGCTTGTCGATACCGCGAAAACACTTCGCTTACCTAAACAGTACAGTGTGCTCCTCGCACAATCGTAAATAAAGCAGTAAAGCATGGCATAAGTACAGGATAGTAAATTAAACCTCAAACTAGTTTGTGGCCCCAAGAAATAAGACTGAATCAAGCTCTGGCTCAGGGGGGTCCCATAATCCTCCCGGATGTGGATAGCGCGAATATTCAAGGAACAGGTATCAAGTACTCGGGGTCCTACGGGACACAAGTGGACGGTTAACAACCAAATAACATCTATTGCCCACCTGTGCCTCTGCTTACTTACTTCAATTTTAGTTGGTAAACAGTAATTAAAGTGAACGATAATTAAAGACATGATTATCTCCAACATTAAACATGCGGCAATACTCCAACAACTGTGGTACTTGGCGACACGCAACATCACTTGAGCAAGCGACTACGACGCGCAGGTCCAACTATCTACCAAACAACAGGTAATAGGAGGTGTCCAAGGCAATATAAGGCTGCAAGGGATATCACGGGTACGAAAACTAGAGCATCGCAACACAGATAGCAATAGATCAACAGGAGGGAAATAAAGACTATAAAAGTAAGATAGGTAGAAAGGGGGAGATGCTCGACTGAAAACATTGTCGAAGGTTCATCCGAAGATCGGGTCGACACTCGCATCAACTCAACGGCCTTATCCGCGAAGAAGCGAAACACTAGAATAAACACCGGATGCAATATTTAATACTACGGCAAAAGATCGGGCATGATGCATGGATGATGCATGGCATGGCAAAGGTGCAATGCAATTAGGCCATATTAAGTGGAACCGGGGGTCCCGACAATTAAATATATGGTTCAAGTTGTTTAGATACCCCGCAATTTAAATGTTGCATTAGCAAGGCGAAATAAGTTACCGGTTCGCTACACAAATTTAAATGAGGCCAATATGAGACTAGATTTGCCCGCATATGGGCCCCATATTTAATTATAAGGTGAATCGGCATAAGGCCCCCAAACCACAGACAAGTATGCATGCATGAACAATTTAATATGCAATAAGTTTTATATATAGCATTTATAAAATAGGGCTCGGAAAAAGGTGCACACATTAGGGTTCGGCGATCTTGGTGTTCCGAGGGTTCGGGGTTCGGTCTCAGGGTTCCGGGGGTTTGACGGGATCGGTCTTCGGAGGTCGGATACAAGATGAAGAGCTTGGCGTTCCGGGAAGAAGGACTTGGTTAGGCGTCAGGGCGCATCGGACTCGCCCTGGTCGATGTCAATCTTGTCGTCGCGAAGATCTTGTCGGGTCCGTGAATCGGGTCGGTCTTGGCGTCCGGGGTGCAGTGCTTGGCGTTCTGCGTCGGTGTCCTTACCGTCCGTGTTCTCGAGCATCGAATCCGGGAAGGAGTACTTGGCGTCCCCGAGGAAGTACTTGGTGATCCTCGGGTCCGAGAAGATCTTGTCGCACGGTGGAATCGGTCTTCGGGTCCGGTGCCGTGGTTTCTCGAACATCGAATCCTCGGAAGTGGGGTCTTCGGAGTTCCGTGTAGAAGATTTCGTCGAGGGTCTTTATGTTTTCCATGAAGAGGGCTTGAGGTTTCCGTGAGGGAGATCTTGACATCGGTCGGTCCTTGCCTTTGGTTTCCATGTGAAAGTTCTTGTCGTTCGTATCTTGTCGGTGACGAACGTGGATCATCATTCCAGTCGACGTAGCCGTTCGGTCTTGCAAAGCGAGGGACTTGTACAACTTGTCACGGTAGTACTTGGCGTTGTCTTGGTACCGGTAGCGCAGGGATGCAGGCAGCGAGCATGGGGCGGAGGAAGGAGGCCGACACTCGCGGCGAGCACGGGGAAGAGGGAGACGACGACCCGACAGAGGCATGTCAGCGTGCTCGCGGTCGTGCCGAAGGGGGGGGCGGCGGCCAGGGAAAGGGCATAGGACGCAGGCCCGCGGGCGGCGCGACGTGCCGGTGGCGGCCGGGCCAAGCTCGGCGGCGAGGTGGAGAGGAGGGCCGCGCGGCGGGCCGAGGTCAAGGCGGCCTAGGAGGAGAGGGCACCGCGGATGCAGAGAAGGGGCGGCCTGCGAGGAGAAGGCGGCCGGCGGCGCAGCTCCGCGGGCGGCGGTCTGGGCGCCGGCGAGGAGGCGGAGGCAGGGTACACACGGGGAGGAGCCCGGTGGCCTGAGGCGGGGTCGGCCAGAGGGGTGGTGAAGGGGGCCCTGGCGGCGCGGCCAAGCAGAGGGGAGGGCGACGGCGCTTGGGTGGCGGCGGCCGGCGACGAGGCGCGGGACAGGCGGCGCTGGAGGGACGCGGCTAGGGGGACGCTGGAGGAGCGGCGGCAGAGGAGCGGCGAGGAGGCTCCGGCGGCGACGGGAAGAGGGGCGAGCAGCGGCGAGGAACGGGTGCTGCGGGAGGGAGAGGACGCGAGGCCGGGGGTGGGTCACGCGAGCGGGGGCGGTGGAACCTGGGACGGGGCGGCTAGCGGGGTGCGGTGCTGGTGGGGCCAGGGAGGTGGGGCCGTGGGACAGGTGGCCAGCAGGTGTGGTCGGGGTGGAAGGGTGAGTGCTGGCAAGTGGGGCCAGGCTGGCAGAGGGATGGGGAGGGCTGGCGGGTGCGTGTGTGTTGTGAGTGTGTGGGGTGGGGCCGGGGGAGTGGGGAGAGAGAGGGAGTGGCTGCGAGGTGGGGCCGGGCCCAGAGAGGTGGCGTGGGTGTGTTTGCTGCGTGTGTGTGTGTTCAGGAGAGAGAGAGGGAAGGGAGTTGGGGTTAGTATTGGTGAGGTGGCGGGTGGAGTGCTGAGGTGGAGGGGCTGTGAGGTGCCGTGCTGCGGTTGGTGGGTAGATTAGGACTAGGTAGTTTTAGGAATTCGGGTGGGCTGGTTTTATTCTGGGGGTGGCCGACTGGGTCGGATCGGCCCGGTTTGGCTGCCCCCACTAAAATAATTAAATATTTTATTTGTTTAAAACAGGGCTTTTGCAAACCGATAGCAGACAAACGAAATAATCCGGAGACCCGGGTTTTGCGTTTGGAACATAGACGGGGCGTTTAGAAAACAAGAACAGGTTTTTCCGCAATAGTCTTATGCAAGCAAATACAAGATGATGACGATGCTCAAATGCAATGTGGCATGATGGCATGAGCATGCGGTCATGATGATGCAATGCACAAAAACAACGCGATTTTCTAGTAGTGGTTTTGCGGGATGCCACACCTCCCATGGCTGTGCTGATAGTTTTGTGTGTGTGGAGCTGTTGTTGTGGTGCTGACAACACACACCATGCAGTTTGGTGTGTGTGCTACCTGTGTGCCCGCTGCACACCTTGTGGATAAGCTCTGATTATGAAGTTACTTTTATCTAGTTACATTTTACTTGGCTGGTGAAACTTGCCCCTCCTTGCTGTTTATTTGGATTATGGTTTGAAATTATGAAAGATATATTCTTTCATATTGGTGAAACTTGCCCATTAAAAGATTTACTCAATGATAAACCTTGAACAGTGCAACTCACTATCAAGTCTGAGAGCAAAATAAAGATTGTACTATTATTCAATAAATAAAAATCCTTCTTTTGTTTCATGTACTATTGTAAAGACTCCAATAAGTTACATTTTGTAACTCATTTATTCAATAAGTTAATATTAATTTTATTGATTAATTTCTTTCATTTAAAGTTTGAGTTATTAATTGTTAACTCTTGATTAAATCAAATTACTGAAACCTAATTCTAAATCCTTCTACATTGTAAATCCAACATTCAAATTTAAATTTAAATTTCATTTCCCAAAACATACTAATCCACAAAGATCATATCAAAGTCTATAACAATCATCCTTCAAGACTATACCTAATCTCAAAGCATGAAAGAAACTTTGATCACTTTAGGTTTTTATTTGGCGAAAAATTTACCCACATTTTTATATATGAATGCATGCAATATCACAAATTTCTAAATCTACCCTTTGTTAGTTCCTAAATGTTGGGATGTTACATGGTGCTATTCTTCTAGTGGTGTCATGTGAACGTCTACTACGTGATACTTCACCATTTATGGGCCTAGGGAAATGCATTGTGTATTTGAGTACTAATTGTGGGGTTGCCGGAGTGGCAGAAACCTAAACCCCTGTTAGGACACCATTGCATCAGGGAGCGTAGGATCTTAGAGTTTAAGGCTGTGGTTAGGTTTATATCTTAATTACTTTCCTGTAGTTGCGGATGCTTGCAGAGGGTTTAATCACAAGTATGTATTAGTACAGGTAAGGTCGATACATTAGCACAGGTTCACCCACACAACACTTACAACACCAAAGAAGGATACTTAGCTATTTGAAGTGAAAGCACTTGACAGAATTCCCATGTGTCCTCGAGAACGTTTGGTCCTTATAAGTATTTCCACCTGCTTGTCCTTTGCTAAGAAAGGATTGGGCCACTTGCTGCATTTGTTCGTTGTCTTTATTACTTGAACTTTGTTTTGTTGCTTTATCAGAAAACCCCTAAAAATCTGTTTACTAAGTATTTACAGAGATTTCCTGCTCCATACCACTAGTCAACACCTTCTGCTCCTCGTTGGGATCGATACTCCTATTTATCGAAAGTACTGCTATACACCCCCTATACTTGTGGGTCATCAATCACCGTCATCAAGCTAGACTTCATCAGGACCATCATCATCATCCACACCACCATCTCCACCAGCACCATCATCACCGCTCCATCCCGCCGTAACAATTGTGTTGAATCTTGCATAGTTCTTAGGGGAAACTTTCCCGGTGTTGATTTCTTTTGTAGTTGATGCTTGTGAGTGGAACCATTGAATTATTATTTATGCTCAGATTGTTATTCATCATCATATCATCTCTTATCTTGATCCTTATGATGTCTCATGAGTAGTTCATTTAGTCCTTGAGTACATGTGAGAAGTCATGTTGTTAGTAGTGGAGTTGTGTTGAGGTATTATTCAATGGCTTAATATTTAAGTTATGGTGCTATTCTTCTAGTGGTGTCATGTGAACGTTGACTACATGATACTTCACCATTTATGGGCCTAGTGGAATGCATTGTGTATTTGGCTACTAATTGTGGGGTTGCCAGAGTGACAGAAACCTGAACCCCCGTTAGGAAAACTTTGCACAAGGGAGTATAGGATCTCAGAGTTTAAGGTTGTGATTAGGTTTTTATCTTAATTACTTTTTTGTAGTTGCGGATGCTTGCAAGGGGTTTAATCACAAGTATGTATTAGTCCAAGTACGGTCGGTACATTAGCATAGGTTCACCTACACAACACTTATAAAACCAAAGAAGATTGATCAAGTATATGAAAATAAAGCACTTGACAGTATTCCCATGTGAACTCGAGAACGTTTGGTCCTCATAAGTATTACCATCGGCTTGTCCTTTGCTAAGAAAGGATTGGGCCACTTGCTGCAATTATTTGATGTATTTATTTACTTGCACTTTATTTCCTTGTTTTATCAAAAAACCCTAAAAATCCTTTTGCTAAGTATTTACAGAGATTTCCTGCTCCAAACCACTAGTCAACACTTTCTGCTCCTCGTTGGGATCGACACTCCTATTTATCAAAAGTACTATGATACACCCCTATACTTGTGGGTCCTCAGGGTGGCATGGCAGGCATGGGTACCATGGGGGACATGGGTGGCATGGGAGCACCACCGGGAGGGTTCATGGCCTCTTTGGTACATCCAACGTATTCATCGTTTCATGCCAACATCGCCGATACCGAAGAAATTGAACACCACAATGTCGGCGAGTGATGTCTTCTTCTTTGTCACCTTCATCGTTTGAGTCACATTTGTGTTGAACTTGTCCTTTTTCCCTATGTCAGTTGAACTATGTCAATGTCATTTGAACTATCTAGGTTGACTCAGATTTGAAATATGTCTATGTTTATTTGATGTTTGTTTGATCATTTGATATGCTCATTGTTGTGGTATGCGGGCGCAGCACACTGCATTATAGCGCACCTGGTGGGGTAGTTTTGGCGCTGCATTTTTGAACTCCATTTTAGCGCTTCCGATGGAGGAAAAGTGAGCGCCGCGCTAAAACACAATAGCGCGTGATGCATCCGCGTTTTAGCGCCACTGCTGGAGATACTCTTACAAATTAGGTGGTTGTGCCACGTGCGAACGCTTGACAAGATGCTAGGATTCCTCTCTAGAAAGGCGTACTTTTCCTAGCATTTTTAGTTAAAAATATATTTATTGGGCACTTAAGGTGTGTCTCATCTAATTGAAAGCACCCCAAAGGCCATATGCTCTTGTAGAGAACATGTGATTTAGTTTTGAAGCCCACTCGAGATGAATCTAACATGTGATTCTTTTTAGAATTTTGAAATCTTGTAAATGTTTGCCACTTAAGGAACTCTCTTGACATTTGAGATCCTAATTTATTAGGAGTTAAGATAACAACTAGGATATAATCTTTAAGCCACTACTGTCACACCACCAAAAACAAATGGGAGAACGTTTTGTGTTAAAGTTTTTGACCGGGAATGAAGAAAAACAAACAAGGAGCTGGCCCAGAATGGTGAAACCCACAAGCTTGGGGATGCCCAAGGCATCCCACTAGACCTATCAAATTATCAGCTTGCACACCTTTAAAATTTATTTTCAAGGAACATACGATTTTCGCGAAAACTTGGAGCACCTCATTTTTAGTTTTTTTAAAGTTGTGTTTCACAATCTTTCTTTTGAATTAATGGCCACCATTAGATGTGATTTCTTATAATTTAGCTACTGGAATAAAACTGAGCTCAAGTTTGGAAGCTAAAAAAGAAAGTGAAAGCGATGAATAGTTAGATAAGAGGAATTCATGACTAGTTTTACACTTTTGTGAGGGTTTTATTCTTCAGTTCATTATATCTGTCAAGTTTCACGTGTAGTACTATCACTAATTTACCTATTGTATGTTTAAGTTTAAAATTTATCTTTCATGGTTGGACATGAGTAGTACTATGAATACTTATTCATGCTTATTCCTTTGTGGTCAAAATTCTCCATATTGCTAGTCTTTTAGCTACTAAGCATGATATAGTGCTCGTACATCTAAACATCCATGAGCCAACTTATTTCCAGTTGTGTCCAACATATTTACCTATGTATGACTTTCATTGCCATTTCAAGTAAATTTCTCATGTTGTGTTATTTATTTTGATTCCAAATGTTAGTGCTTTGTCCATGCTTACATAGGGAAGTGGTCAAGTTGAGTCATAATCTTTCATGTTAAACGAGTTTACCCTCATACTAAACAGTTTATGTAACATCCCAAAAATATTAAACTTGGATCATCAAATGCTAATCAACAAACTTAGGGTTAACAAAAACTTTCCTATCTAAAAATATGAGAGCATTCATATGTATGTGTATTTAAAATTAGGATTCTTTTGAATTGCCATGGTTCTGTGTTTCATTGCTTGTAAAATGATTCTGAGGTGAAATAAACATCATCTAAATCATACCCAAACTTTTCCCAAAGACAAACAACTCAAAATGAACAAATCAAGTGAATGGTCACTTTGGCCAAATTAACTCTCATGCCCACTTTGGCTATTCCAAGCACTCAAAACTTAACAGAAACATTTGTGAATCTTTGCACCCCTTGTTAGTACTCATAATGTGGTACCAAGGCCCACTTTGTGATCTTCCAAAAACATTCAAATGCTAAGTTTAAATGTTAGTTTAAAATTGAATCTATCTGATATGGGAAGATCCCACTATTTCAAAAACAACTCAAACCAGCTCAATTTTCAAAACCCAAGCACCCACAGAGTCTCAAGCAAATGTATAGCACACCCACCAAAAATCTTTTCAAAATTCAAAAAGAAGTTTCTTGCGGCCATTTTATCAAACACTTGGCAGGCAAATTTAAACCAAATCAAATTCACTGTTTTAAATAGTGTTTTGGCCTACCTTGTTCCCTCTCTAGCTCACAGCAAACATCTAGTAGATCATATAGCTTAGTTGGAAACCTTTAGCCTAACTTTAAACTAGCCATTGTCATCAATGTTGAACAAGCCGAGCCACCTCTCCGGCCAACTTGGTCGTCCTCGCAGCAGACCACCTCCCCCTCTCTCGCCATGTCTGGGAGCTAGCCAACACTTCACCGCCACCCACTGTCCCCTCCCCGAGCCAAGGCAAGACGTGGACCACCGAGCACGCCCCGCGCCTAGTGCCACTGCGACATGACGAGCATGCCCCAGAGCGCCACACCCGGCACGCGCGCACACGCCGCCCGTCGACCGCAGCCCGTGCCCACCGCTTCGCCATGATCCAAGTAACACGCCAGACATCCCCGTTCGCCGCCCAATGTATCACAGCCACCGCTCGCCGTCAAAGACGCCGCCTCTGCTGCTCAGAGCGCCAGCGTCGCCCGACCATTTACCACCGCTCCTAATCCCGCATTTAAGTTCTAGAGCATCGCCAGGAGACCGCACGTTGATCGCCACCCTCAGCCATGCCGCTAGCAGCCTGTAGCCATGTCGCCACCGTCACCTTCCCATCCCTCTCGGTCTTGCCATCGAGCCTATAAAAGGAGGCCACCCCTAGCCATTTGAAGCACACCATTCCACTCCCCTCACCTCACTGATTGTTCCACACCTCTCGCCGGATCACGGGGAGGAGGAGCTCGCCGGAATTGCACCGGAGTAGGCCGCCTCTCGAGGAGAACGGGGCCGCTGATTGCGATCACCCTCGGAGCTGCCTCGACCGTCCTTGAGCTTGTCGTCGACCACTCGTTCGTTTGCCTGCCTCGCCATCGTTGATGGAACCCTGTTATGCCCCCTATTCACCCCCACTGAGCCTCTAGGGTTCGAGATCGCCGGTGACAGGTTCGTCGTCGACGATGATCATGAGCCGTCAATCTCCATTCTAATCCAACGACCCACACAACCTCGTACCGCTTCGTGCGTTATGAGCCGCTAACTGGTAGACCCTCCTGTCAGCTGAGCCCCGCGCTGCGGAGTGATACTGGGCCGGCCATTAACCTCTCCCGCGCGACCTAACCGTTTGAATTTATATTTTTCTATTTTAATTCAGACACAGTTCTATGCATAGATTCAAAAACCAACCCAGCTTGATCCAATGAACCAAATTGCATGAAACCAATTTTGTTAGAAAGGTACTGAAATGCTTAATCCAAGCCCGTTGGATTCAAATCATTTGGATCTGTAGATCAACCTTGGTAAAAATAACAAGTCAGAAGCTTTTATGCATTCAAACATTTTTCAAAATTCAACCATAAGAGCTTTTGAGTTGATTCTAACTCTCAAAAATCAGATTTGATCATACCTTTCAAAATATATAAAATCATATGGGTTTACTTATATAAATAATGTTCAAGTAATAAAAGAAGGCCACATAGGCATTTCTAGTCACTTGATTTATTTAAAATAAAAAGGTTAAATCTTATTGAATTGTGACACCACTTTAAATCACATGCCCATGTACTGAAATATGTGGTGATGACATGTGTAAACATGATCCCATGTTTGAGTTGGAGAATATTAAAACTTAAGTAGTTTTTCAATTAGTAGAAATTACTTTTCTCACATTAAAATAAACAAGACAAATGCTTTAATCTTGTAATGATAGGTGATGATGCTAGATCATCTATAGTACACCTTTGTGTGATGATTGAAAATAGTTAAGTATTGTTTGGTGATTGTGTACCTCGTATTTATTTATAGACGCTAGTACCGACCAAGGATACGAGGAGGAAGGAGGATACTATGAGGAAGAAGCCGAGGAGAACTTCAACCACTGCTCTGCTCAAGGTAAGCCTTACTACACAAATTGACCTATGCAAGCTATTAACCTAGCAAGCTTATACCACTTGATAAACCATCCTAGTTTTACTTGCAAGCTTTATACTTTATTTCTTTATCAAAGCTTTCTCTTAGAGTTTACATAGTGAATTGTAGATACTAGAAAGATAATGGAAGGTTGCATAAAGAGCGTTAAATTTGGCCTAAGTTAGATAATCTTGATGTCATCCTCAGGCAGGAGATTGAACTTAGCAAATCCCCACTTGTTTACCACCCCTCATTAGTACTTACCACCACTTGTAGAGGCTAGTGCTAAGCATAAAACTTGATCTACTTTAGATGGGAATACTTGGTGAAACTGGTTATGAAAACCTTAGAATGATGAGTCATTCTACTAAAATGTTTTGACATGTGTTCTTGAACACCATATGATTTTTATGATGAAAATGTTGAGGCATGAGCCTTAGCCCTTTATAAAACCGATGGTTGTCTGGATGCGATACCATTCCAATTTTACCGTACAACCACAATACCCTAAAATTGGGTAGGGCTTGACTGGAAATTTATATACCTTAGTATGGGTTCCCTCGCGGCCAAGGTCTGAGCTGAGGCTACCTTGTGAAGATTGTCCACCTGTGCAGTACCCAAGATGACAGTTGGTCATGGTTGGGAGGCCAAACTCACAGGAGAGGTGCCTATACTAGGGCATGTAATGGAAAGGTTAGGATTGATTATCCGCATACTGAGGATGGTGAATTTAGGATTTATTCCTGACGGATGTATAGAATGTTGTGGTGAAAGTGTCCAATCTCTACAGAGTGTCAAACTATTCGAATAGCCGCGTTCGCGATTATGGACAGTTGGAGTGGCCATACTGTTCCCCCACCAGATGTTTTCAAAATGACTTATGAAATGAATTGAGACTTTGACTTGACCACAACAGGGTTGTTATATGACATTCAAGTTCCCACTTAGGTGTTATAAAACTTCAACTAGCTTTCTTTGCTTCTGAACTTAGTAGAGGTAAATCTGGCTTTTTGCAAAACAACCCTAGAGCCTAGTGTCCTAACTACAAAATCCCCCCTTAACTTGTTAATATTAGTTTACGAGTACTTAAAGAGTACTCATGGCTTTGTCCCTGGCTATTCCCGTGGCCAGACTATGAAGAGGAGTATCAGGATGATGGACCGCAGGAAGGTTACAACAACTAGGATCATCTCCCATCGTCAGCATTGCCTGTGACCCCGAAGATGGAGCTTCGCCTATGCTATCTTTACTATTACGTTATTCCGCTGCTTGAGTTGTATTAAGAACTGGATCATTAGATCCTTATTTGTGTAATACCTTATGTATGGTTTGTAATGGATGATGTACTGTGATATCCAAATCTGTTATGTCTCGCAAAAATGGTAATCCTGGGATTGCGATGTATGGCATAACAGGCATCTGGGATTAAAAATGCGGGTGTTGACAAGTTGGTATTAGAGCCATCCTGACCATAGGAGACCCTAGTTAGACTGGACGTTGAATCAAAAACTTAGTTTCAAAACCCAAGGAAATGAGTATTTACAAAAACTTATTCCCATTCTTATCACTTTGATTCTTTCATGAAAATTCATGTTCCTCAAAAACTCTTGCAAAATACATAAAATTTGACACACTTGATCACTCTACTAACTTACTCATCCTATATTCTTATAGATGGACATGAAGTACAACAAGTTTTATCAGTTGGGGAATGGAGGAGAACTCATCTTTGAGCGTGACCTGGACCAGCTGTCGGAACTTCTGGAGCATCCGCACCCCGAGTTCTTCGGAGCTCGGCTCAATAATCAAGGAGGAGAAGATCTGCAGTGGCTAGTTGTTGCAAGTCTTAGAGGAAAGATTGAACCTCCCACTGCATAGGGAATTCAGTTCACCTTAAGAGAGAACAACTATCTAGATGGACTTGTTAGGGCTATGCAGGAAGCTCTTGCCCGTCTATGTGGGCAGAGTATCAATCAGATCAAGGGTACCCGCTTTGAGTTTTATCTAAGGTGTGATGCTATGGGACAGCCACTGGAAGCCCCACATCAACCCGAGCTGAAGACTCAGTTGGACCACCTTAGCTTCACGATGTATGATCGTCAGCAGGAACTGGACAATGCCCATGACTACTCCAACCACAAGTCCGCCATCGTCAAGACGAAGGATCAGACCATCGCCATGCTAGTGAAGGATCGCAAGTCTCGTTGCCGTCGGCTCGATAAGAAGTAGCGCATCATTTCCCGTCTTCTCCACCGTATCACGGATTTGGAGGAGACCATCCACGAGAGAGACATGCGGTTGGAGGAAAGGGAGAATGCCGGAGAAGACCTTCGTGGAGATCCCTACTCCTATCTTAGCGATGATATGACTTTCTGGAGGATCAAGCCATGGACTTCTTCACAGATGAGGAGGATTTCGCCTTCATCGATGACGATGAGGATGATGAGTACACCGACTCCGAGGAGTAGTAGCACTTGGGCACTAGCGTTAGTGAGTTGTATTCGGTCCTACTGTATCATAGTTTCCAGAATGGTTCTTAAAACCATCAATTTTCCTTTGTTGTGGTGTGTGTTGTATCGTGTGCTATGAATGAATGAATGAAAAGCAAGTTGCTAGAAAATCCGAGTCAAACTTTAAAAACTTTTTGAAGTCCTTGAACCTTAGAAATTTCCCTCTTTTCTCATGATCTATCTCAATCTTCAGATGCCTCGCGGAGGAAGTGGTTCATCCCCAGACCCGATATTGCAGATCCTGCAAATGTTGGTTTCTGACCGCAAAGCTGAAAGAGCAGAACGTCAAGCCAACTTAGCCACCCTTCAGCAGATAGCTCAGCTGGCCCACAATAATCAAGGCCAAGGAAATCAGGACAACCATGTATCTAAGCTCAAGAATTTCCAGAACACCAACCCACCTGTTTTCACTAAGTCAAAAGAGCCCCTAGATGCAGATGATTGGCTACAAACCATGGAAAACAACCTGGAAGTCGCCGGAGTGGAAGCTAACGAGAAAGTTCTGTTTGCCACCCACTATCTAGCCGGAGATGCAAGAGCATGGTGGAACAGCGTTCGTGCAATGACCGGAGGACAGATGATGACCTGGGAGGAATTCAAGGTCAAGTTCAGCAGAACCCATGTGCCACCAGGTTTGATCAAGAGGATGAGAGATGAATTCAGAGAACTGAAGCAAGGAAGGATGACCTTAGTGGAATACCGTGACAAATTCTTGTCATTAGCTAGGTATGCCCCGAGTGAGATCGACACTGAAGCCAAGAAGAAAGAAAGATTCTTGAATGGTTTGCATGATGAGATGCAGACGGTGTTGCTCAATAGCCCCTTTGCTGATATTGAAGCCCTCGTCAATGCTGCCATTCAGATGGAAGGAAAGATCAACCAAGCCAATGATAACCGCAAGCGCCGCATGATGCATCATCCAGGAACCCATCATATACCAAAGTATCGCCCCAACCCATCTCCAGGATTTGCCCCGAGAACCAACAGACCCCCGATGAACCGTCCGACCTATCCCAACCATGGAAAGCCAAGGCCCGGAGGAAACCAGAACAACCCCGGCAACTCTGGCAATTTAAACCGTGCACCACCCAAGTTCAACAACAACAATGCCGCCACCAACACCAACACTGCCCCGAGGACTGGAAGCAATGTTGTGCCTGTTGCAGCAAAGGACAAGTCGGAAGCGACTTGTTATGACTGTGGAAATAAGGGTCACTACTCCAATGAGTTCCCCAAGAAGAATGTCGTAGCCCCGCAATGCAAATGCCCCAGCTCAGCAACAGTGTCGTGTTCATCCCGGAAGAAGGTTTTCCCCAGGGAACTCGCTCAACCTCAACGGCCGTCTTTTTATCATGCATGCTGAAGAAGCCCAGGAAGCGCCAGATGTCGTGTTGTGTATGTTTTCTGTAAATTCAGTACTTGCTAGAGTGTTGTTTGATTCTGGTGCATCGCACTCATTTGTCACCGAAGAATTTGCATGCACTAGTAAGATTCAACCAACCAAACTGAAGCATGTTATGATTATTCAAATCCCTGGTTCAACCACCAAAGCTAGGCAAATTTGCAAAGCCGTTCCTATCCGAATCCATGGCATAGATTTTTATGCTATTCTGATAGTACTTGGAACTAAAGGTTTGGAAGTAGTACTAGGAATGGATTGGATGTCCAAACATAAAAGATTAATTGACTGTGCCAAGAAAGCCATAACAATGACCAGTACAACCGGAATATCAGTCGAGAATGTATCTAAAACCTTACCTCGTCAATTCAAGTGCAACAAGAGTATAGCCCAACCTACCATTGACCAAGTCCGGATAGTCTATGAATACCCCGATGTATTTCCAGATGTTTTGCTCGGTATGCCCCCAGATCGGGATATCGAGTTTATCATTGAACTAATCCCTGGAACAGGACCCATAGCCCAGAGACCATATAGTATGAACCCGCCTAAACTAGCAGAACTAAAGAAGCAACTAGATGCCATGTTGGAAATTGGATTGATTCAACCAAGTGCGTCACCATGGAGATCACATGTCTTGTTCGTGGACAAGAAAGATGGAGGTAACCGTTTGTGTACGGATTATCGGAAGTTGAATGATGTCACTGTCAAGAACAAGTACCCATTGCCTAAGATAGAAGATCCGTTTAACCAGTTGACTGGTGCCAAAGTGTTTTCTAAGATTGATCTTAGAACTGGCTATCATCAACTCAAGATTCGGGCAAAGGATATTCCCAAGACTGCCTTTACCACCAGATATGGATTATACGAGTATACTATCATGTCTTTTGGATTAACCAATGCCCCCGCTTATTTCATGAATCTCATAAATAAGATTTTTATGGACTTCCTAGATAAGTTTGTCGTTTTTTTCATTGATGACATTCTGATTTATTCCAAATCAGAAGAAGAACATGAGCTACACCTAAGGACCATTCTTGGAACCCTTAGAGAGTATCAGTTGTATGCCAAGTTTAGCAAATGTGAATTCTGGTTGCAGGAGGTAGGATTTCTCGGCCACATTGTATCAGCCGGAGGAATTGTCGTTGACCCTGCAAAGGTGAAAGATGTCGAAGATTGGCAAGCCCCAATCACTCAAACCCAAGTTCGTGCATTTCTCGGATTGGCGGGATACTACCGCAAGTTCGTAGAAGGATTCTCGAGTATCGCCAGACCCATGACCCAATTGCTGAAGAAGGACAAGAAGTTTGAATGGACGGACAAATGTGAAGCGAGTTTTCAAGAACTCAAGAGAAGATTTATTTCAGCCCCAATCTTAATCATGCCGGATATCACGAAGCCCTTTGACATGTATTGTGCACATCCAAGATCGGTCTCGGATGTGTGCTAATGCAAGAAGGCAAAGTTATATCCTATCTATCCCGACAACTAAAATAGCATGAGCAAAACTATCCAACCCATGACCTCGAGCTCGCAGACGTAGTTCTAGCCCTGAAGACATGGAGGCATTACCTGATGGGAAACCGTTGTGAAATTTTTTCAGATCACAAGAGCCTGAAGTATATATTCACTCAGAAGGAGCTGAATATGAGACAGAGAAGATGGATTGAGCTAATCATGGATTACGACCTAGACATTCACTATCACCCCGGTAAAGCCAACGTGGTAGCAGATGCCCTTAGCATATTGCCGTGCCGCTTGAACTCCATGATTTTGAAGGAGCAACTGAGCCTACACAAAGAGATGGAAGATTTCCGAATGGAATTAGTGAGTGAAGGATTTTTGGCTAGCATAGAACTTCAACCCACTTTGATCAGCCAGATCAAAGAGGCGCAGAAAGGAAATGCTAGTATCGACGGAATCAAGCGTCGTATCGGTACAGGCAAGGTGCCGGGATTTACCGAAGACGAAGAAGGAGTTTTGTGGAACAAAGGACGTCTTTGTGTACCAGCAGATTCATAGTTGAAAGAAGTTATTCTGAAGGAAGCTCATGATACTCTTTATTCTATCCACCCGGAGGAACAAAGATGTATCAGGATTTGAAGGAACAATTTTGGTGGCATAAGATGAAGAGAGAAATCGGAAGCTATATCGCCAAGTGTGATATATGTCAGAGAGTCAAGGCGGGACATCAAAGACCCGCAAGATTGTTGCAACCTCTATAGATTCTGGAATGGAAATGGGATTCCGTTGGAATGGACTTTATCACCAGATTGCCTACTTCTAGTAGGGGAATGAATCTATCTGGGTCATAGTTGACAGATTCCTCCAAAGTCGCCCATTTCTTACCAGTCAAGACCACGTATCAGAGTTCGAAGCTAGCAGAGTTATACATCACTAGAATCGCCAGTTTGCACGGAGTCTCCAAGAACATCGTATATGATCGAGGAACTCAGTTTACCCCGAGATTCTGGAAGAAAGTCCAAGAAGGTTTAGGAACCCGACTAGATTTCAGCACAACTTATCACCCTCAGACCGATGGACAAACGGAGCGAGTATATCAAATACTCGAAGACATGTTGAGAGCATGTGTGTTAGAGTATGGATCTAAATGGGAAGACTGTCTGCCGTTCGCAGAATTTTCATACAACAACAGTTATCAAGCTAGTTTGCAAATGGCCCCATTTGAATTCATGTATGGAAGGAAGTGTCACACCCCTTTGAACTGGTCGGAAGTAGGAGAGAGTCAGATTTTCGGACCCGACATCCTACGAGAAGCAGAAGAGAAAGTTCACAAGATTCGTGAGCACCTCAAGACCGCCCAGTCAAGAGAGAAGAGTTACGCCGACAAGAGACGTCGATACCTCGCTTTCAATATCGGAGAGTTCGTGTACCTGAAAGTGTCACCATTGAAAGGAATGCAGCATTTTCAACTGAAGGGAAAGTTAGCCCCCAGATATATCGGCCCCTTCAAGATTCTGAACCGTCGAGGAGAAGTGTCGTATCAATTGGAACTGCCAGAAGAAATGTCAGTCGTGCACAATGTGTTCCATATCTCATTACTTCGTAAATGACTCAAAGTTCTGGAGAAGACTGAAGTGTTCAAGAACATTGATCACCGGACCATAGAGATCAACGATGACCTGACCTATCCTGAAGTACCCATCCGTATTTTGGAAGAAGCTTTCAGAACTACCAGAACCCGGAGCATCAACTTTCTCAAGATCCATGGAGCACCCACACGGAAGAGGAAGCTACCTGGGAGCGCGAAGATCACATCAGGACGGAGTTTCCCGATCTCTTCAAATCCTAGGTAATCTTTTACGTCCTTTTGCAAATCTCAGGACGAGATTTTGTTTAAGGGGGGAAGGTTTGTAACATCCCAAAAATATTAAACTGGGATCATCAAATGCTAATCAGCAAAATTAGGGTTAACAAAAACTTTCCTATCTAAAAATATGAGAGCATTCATATGTATGTGTATTTAAAATTAGGATTCTTTTGAATTGCCATGGTTCTGTGTTTCATTGCTTGTAAAATGATTCTTAGGTGAAATAAACATCATCTAAATCATACCCAAACTTTTCCCAAAGACAAACAACTCAAAATGAACAAATGAAGTGAATGGTCACTTTGGCCAAATTAACTCTCATGCCCACTTTGGCTATTCCAAGCACTCAAAACTTAACAGAAACATTTGTGGATCTTTGCACCCCTTGTTAGTACTCATAATGAGGTACCAAGGCCCACTTTGTGATCTTCCAAAAACATTCAAATGCTAAGTTTAAATGACATTTTAAAATTGAATCTATCTCATATGGGAATATCCCACTATTTCAAAAACCACTCAAACCAGCTCAATTTTCAAAACCCAAGCACTCATAGAGTCTCAAGCAAATGTATAGCACACCTACCAAAAATCTTTTCAAAATTCAAAAAGAAGTTTCTTGCAGCCATTTCATCAAACACTTGGCAGGCAAATTTAAACCAAATCAAATTCATTGTTTTTAATAGTGTTTTGGCCTAACTTGTTCCCTCTCTAGCTCACATAAAACATCTAGTAGATCATCTAGCTTAGTTGGAAACCTTTAGCCTCACTGTAAACTGGCCATTGTTATCAATGTTGAACAAGCCGAGCCACCTCGCCGGCCAACTTGGTCGCCGCCGCAGCAGACCACCTCGACATCGCCGTCCAATGGGTGGGAGCTAGCCAGCACTTCACCGCCACCCACTGTCCCCTCCCTGAGCCAAGGCAAGCCGTGGACCACCGAGCATGCCCCGCGCCCAGTGCCACTGCGACATGCCGAGCACGCCCTAGAGTGTCGCACCCGGCACGCGCACACACGTCGCCCCTCGACCGCATCCCGTGCCCACCGCTTCGCCATGATCCATGTAACACGCCAGACATCCACGTTCGCCGCCCAATGCCTCACAGCCACCGCTCGCCGTCAAAGGCGCCGCCTCTGACGCTCAGAGCGCCAGCCTCGCCCGACGGTTTACCACCGCTTCTAAACCCGCATTTAAGTTCTAGAGCATCGCTAGGAGACCGCGCGTCGATCGCCACCCTCAGCCATGCCGCTAGCAGCCCGTAGCCATGTCGCCACCGTCGCCTGCCCATCCCTCTCGGTCTCGCCGTCGAGCCTATAAAAGGAGGCCACCCCCAGCCGTTTGAAGCACACCATTCCACTCCCCTCACCTCACTGATCGTTCCACACCTCTTGCCGGAGCACGGGGAGCAGCAGCTCGCTGGAATTGCACCGGAGCAGGCCGCCTTTGGAGGAGAAGGGGCCGCTGATTGCGACCACCCTCGGAGCTTCCTCGACCGTCCCTGAGCTCGCCGTCGACCACTCGTTCGTTTGCCCGCCTCGTCGTCATCGCTGGAGCCCTGGTATGCCCCCTATGGACCCCCACTGAGCCGCTAGGGTTCGAGCTCGCTGGTGACAGGTTCATCGTCAACGACGATCCCCAGCCGTCGATCTCCATTCTAATCCAATGACCCACACAACCCCATACCGCTTCGCGCGTTATGAGCCGCTGACTAGTAGACCCCCCTGTCAGCTGAGCCCCGCGCTGCGGAGTGACACCGGGTCGACCCATTAACCTCTCCCGCGCGACCCAACCGTTTGAATTTATATTTTTTCTATTTTAATTCAGACACAGTTCTGTGCATAGATTCAAAAACCAACCCAGCTCGATCCAATGAACCAAATTGCACGAAACCAATTTTGTTAGAAAGGTACTGAAATGCTTAATCCAAGCCCGTTGGATTCAAATCATTTGGATCTGTAGATCAACCTTGGTAAAAATAACAAGTCAGAAGCTTTTATGCATTCAAACATTTTTCAAAATTCAACCATAAGAGCTTTTGAGTTGATTCTAACTCTCAAAAATCACATTTGATCATACCTTTCAAAATATATAAAATCATATGGGTTTACTTATATAAATAATGTTCAAGTAATAAAAGAAGGCCACATAGGCATTTCTAGTCACTTGATTTATTTAAAATAAAAAGGTTAAATCTTATTGAATTGTGACACCACTTTTAATCACATGCCCATGTACTGAAATATGTGGTGATGACATGTGTCAACATGATCCCATGTTTGAGTTGGAGAATATTAAAACTTAAGTAGTTTTTCAATGAGTAGAAATTACTTTTCTCACATTAAAATAAACAAGACAAATGCTTTAATCTTGTAATGATAGGTGATGATGCTAGATCATCTATAGTACACCTTTGTGTGATGATTGAAAATAGTTAAGTATTGTTTGGTGATTGTGTACCTCGTATTTATTTATACACGCTAGTACCGACCAAGGATACGAGGAGGAATGAGGATACTATGAGGAAGAAGCCGAGGAGAACTTCAACCACTGCTCTGCTCAAGGCAAGCCTTACTACACAAATTGACCTATGCAAGCTATTAACCTAGCAAGCTTATACCACTTGATAAATCATCCTAGTTTTACTTGCAAGCTTTATACTTTATTTCTTTATCAAAGCTTTCTCTTAAAGTTTACATAGTGAATTGTAGATACTAGAAAGATAATGGAAGGTTGCATAAAGAGCGTTAAATTTGGCCTAAGTTAGATAATCTTGATGTCATCCTCAGGCAGGAGATTGAACTTAGCAAATCCCCACTTGTTTACCACCCCTCATTAGTACTTACCACCACTTGTAGATGCTAGTGCTAAGCATAAAACTTGATCAACTTTAGATGGGAATACTTGGTGAAACTGGTTATGAAAACCTTAGAATGATGAGTCATTCTACTAAAATGTTTTGACATGTGTTCTCGAACACCATATGATTTTGATGATGAAAATGTTGAGGCATGAGCCTTAGTCCTTTATAAAACTGATGGTTGTCTGGATGCGATACCATTCCAATTTTACTATACAACCACAATACCCAAAAATTGGGTAGGGCTTGACTGGAAATTTATATACCTTAGTATGGGTTCCCTCGAGGCCAAGGTCTGAGATGAGGCTACCTTGTGAAGATTGTCCACCTGTGCAGTACCCAAGATGACATTTGGTCATGGTTGGGAGGCCAAACTCACAGGACAGGTGCCTATACTAGGGCGTGTAATGGAAAGGTTAGGATTGATTATCCGCATACTGAGTATGGTGAGCAGGATTTGTTCCTGACGGATGTATCGAATGTTGTGGTGAAAGTGTACAATCTATGCAGAGTGTCAAACTATTCGAATAGCCGCGTCCGCGATTATGGACAGTTGGAGTGGCCATACTGTTCCCCCGTCAGATGTTTTCAAAATGACTTGTGAAATGAATTGAGACTTTGACTTGACCACAACAGGGTTGTGATATGAAATTCAAGTTCCCACTTAGGTGTTATAAAACTTCAACTAGCTTTTTTTTTGCTTCTGAACTTAGTAGAGGTAAATCTGGCTTTTTGCAAAACAACCCTAGAGCCTAGTGTCCTAACTACAAAAACCCCCTTAACTTGTTAGTATTAGTTTGCGAGTACTTAAAGAGTACTCATGGCTTTGTCCCTGGCTATTCCCGTGGCCAGACTATGAAGAGGAGTATCAGGATGATGGACCACAGGAAGGTTACGACCCATCGTCAGCATTGCCTGTGACCCCCGAAGATGGAGCTTTGCCTATGCTATCTTTACTATTAGGTTATTCCGCTGCTTGAGTTGTATTAAGAACTGGATCATGAGATACTTATTTGTGTAAAACCTTATGTATGGTTTGTAATGGATGATGTACTGTGATATCCAAATCTGTTATGTCTCGCAAAAATGGTAATCCTGGGATTGCGACGTATGGCATAACAGGCGTCTGGGATTAAAAATCCGGGTATTGATAGTTTACCCCCTCATGCTAAAAATAATGAGCATGCATAATGTGCTTTATATTAAATTTGTAAGAGAGTAGGTAAAAAGGGATGCAGAGTCCCAAACTAATGAACAAATAAGGTAAACTATTCATCCAAACGCTTTCAAACATAAAGTGGGGAGGATGCCTAAATATGGGAGCCACTCTCAGAACTCTAAACAATGTTACCATGAAAGGTTTAGATTGTTTTTTACTATGATAAACTATTTGCTAAATATGCCCTCAAGTAATGAGATTTGGAAGTCTAATGGTTGCATATTTGTTAATCTCTGCTTGTCTCTACGAATGGACTTTCCACTTCTCTCTGAGTCAAAGAAACAATTTTTTTTAAAACATATCTCTATTAATACCAAAAGATAGAATGATTCTCAATGCTTAGGCTTGCTTATGAATCATAAATATCTCGCACACAAGTTTTTAAATTCTCGATTATACTTGCTCATTTACTATTATGCAAGATGACTTTATTCTTATGCACACTTGAAGTTTATGTTTTCCTATACTTCATATGCTGATTGCGTACTATTATTTATTTATCAATAAACTACCATACTATGAGTACTAATGATCATGATTTCTATATTTTGTATCTATCGAAAACAAACTACAACGCCTAGGTTATTTATTGCCTTTATGCTCGAAGACGAGCATAGATTAAACTCAGGGATGCCGATGCATTTAAAATGCATCCATATTCTTTGTAGTTTATTGTGTCATATTATATCATAATTGCATCATATATGTTTTTATAATCATGTTTTAGAATGATTTTAGGGATTTTTCTAAATGATCCCTTTATTTGGTTTATTACTCTGCAGACAGGAAAATCCCATTTTTCGTATTTTTTTTACTTTCAGGGACCTTTGTGAGCTCAAAAGGATCTGAGATTTTTCTGCTGAAGGTTTTGGCGAATACAAAACCCAGAGCACCTGGACCTCACCTGGATAGCACGAGCGATGAGAGAGGGTCCATGGCGTGGCAAGATTCTCCATTCATGCCATGGGTCCACCTCTTGCCTCGTTGCTCTGATGTTTTCAATCTTCCTTCACCTCGACTCGTTTTGACCTACAAAATGCATATATGCTACTCGGATAGTGATCTTGAAGCGTCGTGCACCACGAAGATAGAAACACGAAACAAGAGAGATCCAACAGAGATTAGAGGAGGAAACGCCATCGGCTTGCATATCCAACCTCTCCAACATCTCCATCATCTCCATGCTGAATATGGGCTAGTCCATCCCTGTACTATGGAAAGTATCTTGTTCTATCTTTCTCTCATTCTATCATTGTTATAGTGCCATATGAGCTGCCTAAGATGATTATGCACACATATTTTTAGTTTCCTTGTGGTGAATCTTGTTTTTTATGAGATTGCAATTTTTAGATTATGTTTGATTCATAAGTAGATGCATATTATGTACCATGTTCTTAATTACACGTTCTGATCACACTAGTATGATAGGCGCGAGAGGGGGAACATGTGTATTACTTGGAGTAACATGTGGTAGCAACTAGGCAGTGACAAAAAGCTTGGGACTTACTATGTTTACCTTTCTTTAGTTATGTCACTAGCGATAAATGAATGTATGTGCTACAATTGCCTAGTGAGAACACTATGTCATCTCATATTATTTGAGTTAGTATATTTGATAGTCAATATCATGTCATATAAGAAAAATTAATACCCTATTTATTTAAAATCAAGTGTGTGGAGGATTCTCTTACTAGAGGAGTATTAGTGGGATGTGTTGCATCGTCTCAAACATAGGACTTTATGCCCATATAAATGCAAATCAAAACATTATGAAGTTACAATGATATTTATGCTTTCTTTCAAGTTGTTTTGAGTCCACCATGTTTATGAGAGAGTAAATAAGTGAAACTACGAACCCCGGCCCATTTTTAATCATAATAAATACCTTTAACTTGCATTTACAAGTATTTTCTTTTTAGCACTTATATAATCCAAAAATACAAAAACATCTACCTCACTTGATTTTAGTTCACTTAGAGATGGATTTACCGTCCGGTCATCCTGGACATGTGCCCGGGTCGATGGCCCCAGTTATAGGAACACCGGCGAGATGCCTGAGGTTTCCTCGTCCCTACAACAACCGAAATTAGCTATCCTGGCTGAAAAATATGCTCATTTATCTTACTGGTCCAGCATGGTCCTTCCATAGCAACACTACCTAGGACATCGTCTTATTTCGTTTCATATTTCTTGTTTGGGCCACAAAGGTTAGCTCCCTCACGTTCATGAAGTGATTAATCACATTAACTGATGTTTTAGGAACCGATCGATCTTCATATGCCTATATCCTATTTGTCTCGCTCATGAGGTGCGAAATGTAACTGCGAGACGCATGGGTCGATTTGCTCCATGCCCAGGCTTTGAAATATGTCTAGGTCTACCACTGACTTAACTCATATAATTTGCAATACTATAGCATTGCACTTTACTTTTGCATTGCATTTTGTTTATCTTTCAGATATAGTTTACTTTACTTCAATTCATGCATATTTAATTTAGTAACTTCATATTCTCCCTTGTTTTTAACTCTAATTCGAAACCTTCTGCTTTACAGCCACTTGGTGGAGTTGGGAGACAAGAAATCCCCTTTTTTGTAGGTTGTTGAAGGGGAAGGAGGAGTGTATTTCTACTTTTTCTCTAGAAGTTTGATATAAACCCTCAAGTCAATCTTGTGGGAAAAACACCCTTGCTTCATTAGTTTGCGCTTGGAGTCCCAACAAATTGGTGTCCACGTAGATTGGTGCCATCAACATGGGTCTTTCCGCCTTCCACACTTCATTTTATGATTATCTGACCGGAAGAGCCTCTTGATTGTATCCTTGTGGATTCATCCCCATCACTAGTTTTTCCATTTCACCCAATTTGACATATATGAAATAGAAAATAATGATGTAGTGCATAACCAAATAAATTTAAATAGTTTATGTGCAAATTTATAACTAGTTCACAAGCATAGTTCAGAATCAAACATAGTTAACACGCAAATTAAAGTAATTTGTATGGCCCTGGTCCCGGAAATTTTGTGTATAAATAAGTATCATAGTACATATTTTGCTGCATCCAAAAAAAAGTAGTTTCGAATGTCTTCCCAAGATTTCAAACACCATTGATCTATCAAATGTATGGATTATTAATTTTCTATTGCATTACAATAATATTTCTCTTGCATAATACCAATATTTTTGTTAGTCTTTCATGTGCTAACAAGTGGCGGAATTTGATAGACATCGTTGAGAGGCCCAAGAACTCTAATCATGATTAAAATTTAAGTAGTATTTAAAATCATATCATAAATATTGAAGATATGTTTAAGGTGTTTTATGGAGTAGGGGGGCATTGCCCCTTGACCCTAGGAATGCTCTTCCACTTTAAACAAGGGTAACTTGGTGTCGTGTTTCCCTAGGGTCCCTGGATTCCGTGGATTAGCCCTACAGACGACGTGTACCAGGTGATGGAGACTATAGGTCTGCCCCTGGGTATCCTTCCCGCGGGTGTGTTAGGCTAGTCGGTAATGCCTGGTGGTCACTTCATCATCGCCATCTCATCAAGTTGGAGGGTGAAAGCTGGATTGCACACGGTGCAACACAACGGCAGCGACATCATCGGCCATGTCGCCAACTACTCCTTGACTGTAGTGGGTGGCGTGCACTTCCAAGTGGTTTCATTTGGGTGTCAATTTCTGCCATCCACCGCGATGGTGACACTTTCAAGTTCCATGATGGCACCATGGCGGAGAGCTATCCAATCACCCCCTTCTCCCAGTCCCTGATGTGCATATGATCGAGCTCGGCTTGTGTAGTCGCACCTTCATAGATCACACCCTCGCTATCACCAGTCACTCCTCATTACGTGACATGTTGTGTACGCCGTCACTATCAATGTTTGTATATCGTCATGTGTCGTTCCTGACCATTTAATAATACCTCCCCTTGTGTCATGTCATGATTGAGTTCCTCTTGATCTATGTTGAATTGATGCCACTACTATCTCAAGCCTTTACTTTCCCTAAAATTCTAAAGAGTTAATTACACTAGCAGTACACAAACTTATCTTTTATGTGCATTTTAATACATCAACCTGCAAGCTCACCGGGTACACAAACTTTATTTGATGGCCGAGAGATGATCATAAAGACACAAGCAAACTATGCCTAGGATGAAAAGTAACACATCTACCGATCCAACCCAGTCTAGAGACATCAAGCCCACTAACTAAACATGTGTTCCACTTTTCTGCTCCCTTTTTTACAGAGGGTATTTTTCTTTTGTTAAACTCAAAGTTCGTATCAGTGCCTAAGAAAATGTGAGTTTCCTATATGATTGGGTTCAACCATTCGGAAGCCCAAACATATTACTCTATGATCCATAACAAGTGACGCTGATTAAATACAACTTTCTACTGATATGGATAGGAGGGAGTACTATTTGTGGCAATGGTTAGATTTTCACCTTTATATATGTATACCCCAACCATTGTGTGGCGAAGTGAACAAATGGATAATAAAGAAGGCCCTCGCTCTAGTCCAAACTATATCTTATCATATGCTTGCACCTACCTCATATTCCTCCACCTCAAGTCCTTTGAGATTCATGATGTTGTGATATATTATGTTTTTGATTTCATTGCAAAGGTTTTAAGATCCAAGTGCTAGCCAAGTGTTGTTACTTTTGGGAGGATGTACACCTCCTAGTCATCAAGAGAGTCGCTTGAAATACTTCGTGGTGTTTTTTGAAGAATCCTAGAGTTTATGAAGGCCGGAGATCACCTACTTATGTGAAGACTTACCTCTTAGTGGTTGGGCATGGACTTGGTTTCCTATCACAAGGGAAATATGTCGGTCTAGATGACCAAGGAGTTTGTGTCCTAACTGTCATGAATATGCAACTTGTATTCCTCTGGGGGCCAAAGGCCACAATATATAGTACAGGTACAGGTGCAAATATGCAGGAAGCCCCCTAACATATGGGGAAAATATAATATACAAATATATACATCTAACACCCCCCCTAAAACTCATGGTGGATCCACAACACTGAGTTTGGAGAGTAAGAAATCATGCTGCGCTCTGGTCTGTGCCTTCGTAAAGAAATCCGCCAACTGTAAATCTGAAGGCACATACTGAAGCGCAACAACCCGAGCCTGCACCTGAGCACGTGTATAGAAAGCATCAACACCAATATGCTTGGTAAGCTCATGATTGACCGGATCACGTGCAACACTAATAGCACCTGTACTGTCAGACAAAACCTGAGTGGGTGTGGTAATAGAGACCCCAAAATCCGCAAGTAACCACCGTAACCAGGTCACCTCAGCAGTCAACAAGGCCATAGCACGCAACTCAGCCTCAACACTCGAACGGGAAATCGCTGTCTGTTTCTTCGTCTTCCAAGCAATGAGCGAACCACCAAGAAACACACAGTAAGCAGAAAGTGAACGGTGATCCGAAGGATCACTCACCCACATAGCGTCCGAATAGCACTGGAGCTGGAGGGATCTGGAACGAGGAAAGAAAAGGCGATGAGTGATCGTACCCCGAAGATAACGAAGAACACGGAGAAGATGACTATAGTGAACGGTGGTGGGAGCAGAAACAAACTGACTCAGAATATGAACAAGATAAGAGATGTCAGGACGAGTGACAGCAAGATAAACAAGACACTCAACAAGATGACGATAACGCGTCGGATCAGGAAGAGGATCACCATTAGTAGGTTGAAGCTTAACATTAAGCTCCATAGGGGTCTCAACAGTGCGCTCATCCCCAAGCGCAGCACGAGAAAGAAGATCCTGAATATACTTTTCCTGGGAGATGTAAAAGCCATCAGAAGTGGAGGAGACCTCAATCCCAAGAAAGTATCGAAGAGGACCAAGATCATTCATAAGGAACTGATCACGAAGACGAGCCTTAACGAAGGCGATATACTCAGAATCATCACCAGTAATGATCATATCATCAACATAGAGAAGAAGAAGAGTGCGTCCACAAGGAGAAGTGTGAACAAACATCGCTGGATCATGAGCACTAGGGGAGAAACCAGCAGCAGTCACTACAGAAGCGAAGCGCTCAAACCAGGCACGGGGGGCCTGTTTGAGGCCATAAAGAGAACGTCGAAGACGACAAACCATCCCCTCGGGAACAGAATACCCAGGAGGAGGCTGAATATAAACCTCCTCACTCAACTCACCATTGAGAAAGGCGTTCTGAACATCAAGATGGGACACAGACCAGTGATGAACAGAAGCAACAGCAAGAAGAGTACGCACAGTGGTCATATGAGCCACAGGAGCAAAGGTCTCATCATAGTCATGACCATGCTCCTGCTGAAAACCACGAGCCACAAGACGCGCTTTATAGCGCTCAAGAGATCCATCAGAGCGGGTCTTAATCTTATAGACCCACTTACACGTGATAGGACGAACACCGAGAGGGGGAGAAACAAGATCCCAGGTGCCAGTGCGCTCAAGCGCAGCAATCTCCTCAGCCATGGCCAGCTGCCATTCAAGATGATGCTCAGCATCCCGATAAGAAGTCGGCTCTGAGGCAACAGAAATACCATACTGACTAGGAGAGTAACGGTTGGGGGCACGACGCTGACGAACAGGACGAGTAGAGGGAAGCTCATCAGAGGAAGACGATGCAGGAGATGACGATGAAGAAGAAGGAATGACAGAGGAAGACTCCGAAGAACGAGGAGAACTAGGAGAACTAGACGGAGCAGAGGAGGACGGTGTCGAAGAAGGTGCATCAGGGGGAGGATATCCAGAAGAAGACACAATAGAAGTAGAAGAAGGTGTGTCAGGAAAGAGAAGAAAAGAGATATCTTCCACTGGGTAGGTACTAGCGGTGGGACGAGGATATAAAGGACGTGTCTCATCAAAAGTAACATCACGAGAGATACGCATCCGACGACCAACGGGGTCCCAACAACGATAGCCCTTATGCTCATCACTGTATCCAAGGAAAACACACTCAACAGAATGAGCGGTCAGTTTGGTGCGTTCGCGAGGAGCAAGGAGAACATATCAAACACAACCAAACAAACGAAGCATGGAGTAGTCTGGAGACTGTCCAGATAGGCGCTCAAGAGGGATACCACCCTGTAGAGCGGCAGAAGGTTGAATATTGATGAGGTAAGCCGACGTAGCGACAGCCTCAGCCCAGAAATGTGGCGGAAGAGAAGAAGCAATCATCATGGCACGAGTGGTGTCAAGAAGATGGCGATGCTTACGCTCAGGAACACCATTTTGGGCATGTGCACCAGGACAGGAGAACTGAGCAAGAGTGCCCTGCTCAGCAAGAACACCTCGCAACATCTAGGAGATATACTCACCAGTAGAATCAGCATGAAACACACGAATAGGGGTAGAATATTGAGTACGGACCATGGCCGCAAAATGCTGATATATGGAGAGCACTTCACTGCGAGATCGCATAAAATACAACCAAGTGTATCGAGAAAAATCATCGATGAATAAAATATAGTAGCGATGACCCCCTTTCGAAGCGAAAGGATCCGAACCCCAAACATCAGAATGAACTAAATCAAAAGGTCGCTGAGATACAGACGCGCTAGTATGATAGGGAAGCTGAATCTGTTTACCCAACCTACAACCCTGACAATGTAAAGACCCATCTCCTGAGACAGACCCCAGAAGACCACGATGAACTAATGATGACAGGCGGGAGTCACAAAGGTGACCAAGACGATGATGCCACTGTTGAAAGGAGCTGGTAGCAGAGGCGATGACCGGAGAAGAATTGACAGATGAAGTGGCAGCGGAAGGAACACGAAGCCAGCCTAACTCCCAAAGACCTGAAGAGTCACGACTGCGAGGGCCAGCTCCAACCAGGGCCTATGTGCGGCGGTCCTGGACAACACAAGAATCAGCATCAAGAATGACGCGATAACCAGAGTCAGTAAGCTGGCTAGCAGAGAACAGATTCATCTTAAGAAGAGGGACATGAGAAATATCAGGAACAGAAAAAGAAGAAGTAGAAAGGGTGCCCCGACTAGAAACAGGAAGAGAGGTACCATCAGCAGTAAAAACACGGACAGGAGAAGGGAGAGAACGAAGAGCAGACAGAAAAGAAGACTCAGAGGTCATATGAAAGGAAGCTCCAGAATCCAGATACCACGGAGACGTACCTAACTGTGTAGAAGGTGGTGGTCGCGCAGTGCCTGAAGAATCAGTCACAGAACCAGCAGTGCCCGTCGAAGAAGAGCCTGTAGTAGCAAGAAGACCGCGAAGACTCCTGATAATGTCCTGATCAGGGGGAGCAACTGCTGAAGACCCGGAAGGAGCTGTTGCCTGTCAAAACCCACCGGCGAGCAGCGACGAGCAACACGAAGAGCCGGGAGGCTCCCAGAACTGCTGGTGGGCCCTGGTCCCTCGGGCAACGGCCCGCAAAACTCCGGCACACGTCCTGGCTTGGTTCGAGGGCGTGCCACCTGACCTATACCTGGTCAGGAAGGTGAAGGATTGCTTCGATTGATTTCCTGCATGGTAAACAAGTATACGTAAAATTCGAGCCGTGACCGGCTCCCAGGTTTCCCTGTGAATCGGCTCCTAGAGCCGATTATCCCATGGTTCTGCATTAGTTTTACGATAACATGGGGTTTTGCTTCATCATTACAAGTTAAATTGATCTACGACAGTTTAACGTTTTCACCACGTAATTGGAACGTCCTACACGTAATTGAGCCTGGCAGATACAAAAGATGATAGAACACTAACCCTAGAGGAGGCCTAACAACCGACGTAAAGTCAATTACCGGAACAACTTCTCTAGAACTAGTAAACCACGTCCTTACGTACTACTGGATCGTTCAACCCGTTTGCAAGGCCTGACTACGTGGATATCAAACTAAACCTTGGAGAACAAGGCATAACCATAACAGATCGAATCAACTAAATAAAGATCAAGCAAGATGCTACCCTTGCACTTGGGAAAAGGTGCAAAGGTAGCGAGGTAACTAGAGGTAGCATAACTTAAACAATTATAGCGAAAAGCACCGATGCTAGCCTCAACAAATCTATGATAATAGTATTACTCGCCATCAACAAGGCTTCAGTACGAGTAACACCAAATAACGCATAAGCAAAAATACTGCCTAGATCGCAAGATGTGATCTAGGCAGCATGACACTTACCCGAAAGAAACCCTAGAAACAAGGGGTGGCGATGCGCCGAGATTGTGTTTGTTGTGAAAGTGATTGTCCTCCTTTTCTTGATAACCTTAGGTACATATTTATAGTCCGGAGACTTTCTATCTTTGGAATAACTCTACAACTTTATCTTTACCTAAACTGAAACGGAACCTACTACGATACACAGATACACGGGCAATTTAGCCCAAATCCACGCACAAGGCCGATCCAACAACACGTCGCGTATACATATCTTCCAAGCCCATCTTGATTACGGCCCATCTCCTCCTTTGGCCAAAATATGGCGATAACACATGCCCCCCTGGTTTTGGCAATAATAATTCCAAAACCACTCTGCTGATGTTTTTTCTTTCCCCTTCCCCCTTTTTTTTTCTTCACATCGGGTTACGCGTTGCAGAGCAGAATCGTCACGCCACCCCTTCATCATGATGCCCTGTCTTCTCAACTCCTTCGCAGTGCATGATTTGACGATTTTGGCAGCACATTCTGGGAAACCGCTATGGCATTGAACCGCCTCCACTATTCTCCTTATTTAAATTCATCTGAGCAGTTCACAGTCCCCATCTTCCTCCAGCAGCCAAAAAACCCTCTTCCTCCGCCGAAAAAACCCTCTTCCTCCGCCATGGCCTCCTCTTCTTCCGCCCGTTCCTCCCAGTCTTCCAACACCATCAGCGACCGGGAGCCGACGCCGGAGCACCCGCCCACGGCGGCGTACGAGACTCTCGCCCCACAATGGTGGGACGAGAGAGATTGGAATTTCGCCGCTTGGTCGGAGGACGACGCGTCCCTGACTAACGGCGAGGAGGGTCTGCAGTTCCTCGTCGACGGGGAACTGGAGGCGAAGAGCAGCGACGACGCCTGGTCGTGGGACGACGTCGAATCCTCCGACGAGGAGGAGGAATCGGAGGAGGACACCTCCTCCGATGAGTATCCACCGGTGAAGCGCTTCCGCGCCGGGTCCAGCGAGGACACCGAAGACGACGACGAGGACGAGGAGGCCCCCGCTGGCTTCTTCAGCAGCAGCAGCGAAGACGACGCCGGCAGCAGCGCTGATGACAGCGAACAAGACGACGACGAAGACAGCGGCGACGACCTCGGCCTCTAGATTAGGAACCAGTAGTAGTAGTAGTAGTAGGCTTCCTTTTGTAAGCAATCAGCCCCACTGTAAATAATCGTCTTTGAATGAATGAAGATTACTTTCCCAACTCGAAGATTGCCTTTTTCGACCCAATTTCGCCGATAGTCAAAATAGGTCGATGCTCCAGAAGCCGATAGCACCGTATCGGCTTTCACCACACTGCGCTCACACAGTCAAACAAGTCAAATCTCAAAGAGCCGATGGTAAAGCATCGGCTTTCAAAAAAACGTTGACAAGGTCAATTTTGGTTGCGTATTTAAACAAATCTGAGCGGCCACTTTCCAGTTTCAAATGGTAACCTGCGACCTTCTTCAAAAAGGGGCGACCCAGATCTCCCATTGCCCACCGACCAGATCGAGCTCACAGCGACAAGAACCCTCGATCCCCAACTGCATAGATCCATCTCCGCCGGCAAACTAGATGGCGGAATCGTCCAACACCAACCCAGAGGTCTCCGGTCTGAAGGTACGCCTACTCCTCACAGTCTGAACACGATGTTAGAATTAATGGCGAACACCTGAATTAATGCCTTTATTCCACCATTAAACTTTCTAGGTTTCAGACATTCTGCTGCCGCATCCTTCTCTCCCAAATTCTCTCTGTCTTGGTCCTCGTACAGATTCTAGTCCTGCCCATCTGATTTCTTGCGAGGCAAACAGAAACCCCTTTGTAAGCCAGGATCTAGATTTAAACTCTTGGGCCGACTGCTTGCGAGCCTGGCCTAATCCCCCTGAACATTGGGTCTCTTGGTTCAGCAGAGTAGCTAGAGCTTACCAATCCCAATGGGAAACCACAGGAATAGCCGATGACTTGCATTTATCATTGTCTCCTCTTGAGAAACATGAGAACCTTCTGAAAACCATCGGCTACTTCTGGTCTAACGCTCTGAACTGCTTCATGTTCGGTCACGGCCCTATGTTACCAACTCTGTTAGACGTGGTGATGATTACTGGTCTAGATGTTACCTCACCCAGCCCCTCTGCTTTTAAACTGACCAAAGTCCCCTACAAACTGTCTTCCAAAACAGACTGCACGAACTGGGGTGCCTACCTCCAACGCCATATGAAAACAAAGGGCCCTGTCTCAGAGAAAGAACATACAGCCTTTCTCAACTTCTGGCTGGAGCATTTCATATTCTGTGGCCCTTGCCTTGGTCCAACCAAGAATTATCTCTCCTTAGCCCACGAACTGGCCAAAGGCACTCAACTTGGCCTTAGCAAACTGTTCCTTGGAGAGGTCTATCGATATCTCCAGTTGATGTCTGTCAAGCTGTTCTCTGGCATAGCAGTCAAAACAGGTGGTCCTTGGTGGTTCATTCAGCTATGGGCTCAGCTGTATTTCCAAAACCACATCCCAAACTTCCCCCTTTTGGCGAGTTGCACCTTTCCAGATGTAAAAGGGAAGCAGATCCGATGCACTAGCTATGGCCAAGCTTTGTATAGGCTGCCAGGTAGTAAACTGACCCCTCAGGAGGCATCCAAGTGGTTCAGCACTTTCTTTCAAGGCCTGGACAATCCTATCTTCTTTCCTTACATGGAAGAATCGGAACATTTTGAAAACCCACTCTCCTTCAGGCTAGACAATTTTGCCGATGACACCAGCACTCGGCAGCTCTTTTCCACTGTGATTCGTCCCTGTTTCCTTCCAGTTGGCATGAGTACATCCAACAGAATAATCAAGCCTGGGTATGAATTCTACCAGCCAGTCGTCGTGGCTCGTCAATTTGGCCTTGGACAAGTACCTCCCCACTTCTTTCTCCACCACCTTACAGAGAGCAGAGCCGACCTGCCTGATCCCCTCACCAGCCAAAGGTGTTATTCCTTCTTTGATGCTCTGACCATCCCAATTCCGAATAACCTCACCTTCGCCTCATCAACCGATGGCTTCGAAGACTGGTGGTCGATGTGGAAGACTCATGCCTTCAGGAGAGCTCTGGGACCGTTGCTGAAACAGCTCGATGCTGACTATGACATCCCCGTGTAACAGGTACCACTACTTGTAAATTTTCTTGATGCAGCTCACAAATGATTCTTCTACTAACCCACTCTTTCTCTTTGCAGCAACAAGATGGCCCTGAACCCACGCACAGTGATGGCTCCCCTTTCGAGTTCTTTCCGCCAGCTCCTGTGGTTCTTTTCTGCAAAAACTCGCCACCTTTGAAAAAGGTAATGATGCAGAACCAGCTGATAACACCACAATCGGCTTCCAAGAACCAAGCAACTCCTAAGTCCGCTGCCCCTCGAGTTCCAACTAAAACAAGAACGATGACGAGGAAGGTAGCTGCCAGGAAGACCTTGAGGCGCCGGAGCCCTTCTCCAGAAAGCTCGCATGTAGGTTAATCCATGCCTTTGGTCGATCCTTCTCATTCTTCCATTCTTGCAGACATGCTCGTGCTCACTGGTTCTCCTTTTTTACAGGCTTCCGTCGAAGACACCTCCAGCGAGGACACTCAGACCAATCGAGGAGAACTGGGCCCAACAGATTCTGAGAGGACCATCACACCGAGCCAGCCAGATTCACCACCATCGGCTTCCAGGAAAAGGTCGGTTCCTGAACCTGCTGCCCCCCGAGCACCAGTCGAGGCGGGGCCAGCTGTGGGTCCCAAGAGAGCTCGCAAAGGGCTGCAAGCTTCTTCGTCGAGCCAGGAGGTTTCGAAAATCACCACCCTTCATGCTCTTACCACTTGTTTCCTTTGTCTGCCGATTTATCATTATTTACATCGGCTAAGCACCTTCCCTGCAGACGACTGATGTTTCCAGTGGGAAAGCTGGGGCAGTGCCGATGCCTTTAGCCAAGCCGGGTCTAGTAATCCCCGAACGTGCAGATGAAACGGCTACCACTTTGGCCAAGCCCCCAGCAACCACACACAAGCCGATCGTCTCCTCATCTGCTATCCCCTCGATCTTAGGAGAGGTACGTTAGCTTCTTTCGTCTCATCCTTACACATTTGGACGCATACTGACGCTTTTTCCGGCTGCCAGAGTTGTGATATTTCAGGCTTGCTGACGTTCGATCCTGAATCCATCGAACCAACCCCCTCTGTTGCTGCTGATGAACCACGAGCCAGGGTTGTTCCACCTCAATTCCAGCGCCTTAAACCCCTGCTGTCCTCCCCGATCGAAGAGTTGATCGAGGGTTCTGAGGAGGTGAAGAGCGTCCTGGCTGAAATAAAAGACCAACTCCCAGTAGCATTGCAGGTGAAGCTTTGGCCAGTTGTAACTCTGTCTTTCTACGGGCCAAGGGTGAAGTCAGCTCGTGAGAGGATCAGTCTGCGCCGCGCCCAACTTCCACTGAAGGCCAATATCGCAGACAGATGTCAGCAGCTTAACGAGAAAAAGGCGTCTCTGGATGCCAAAACTGACACCTCCGTCAGTACCGCCGAGCTCGCATCCTTGAAAAGGGAGTTGGAAGATCTTGAAGAGAAGGTCCGGGCGATTAAACAGCTCATTCGCGACAAGGAAGAATCCATCGCCCGCTCCCAAGACGAAGCAGCAAGCCTCAAAGCCCAAATGAAGACCGATCTGGCAGAAATACGTGCCCTGAACAAGCAGCTAGTGACGGGCAAGGACGAAGATGACGAAGCCGAGATCGCCGAGGTGGATCGTGTCCGTGCTGACGCCCTCCACGCCTTCGAGGCATTTCTTCAGTAGTTCGTTCATGTAAACTGGCATCTGCTTGTAACAGTTTGAACCTCTAGAGTCGATGACTGTGCATCGGCTATATATTTTGTTTTATTTGGCCGATTTCATGTATCGGCCCCCACATTTCACTGTCCATCGTCTCACGTGCTTTTTACTTGGCCGATTTCATGTATCGGCCCCCATATTTTACTGTCCATCATCCCACATGCTTGGGAAATATTTCTTGAGATGTTGACCGTTGACCGCCACTGGGAATTTTACGCCATCCAGCTCCTCAAGCATGTATGTGTTTCCTCTTAAAACTTGATCGACCCTGTACGGCCCGTGCCAATTTGGAGACCATTTACCATATGTTGCATCCTTAGTCCCTAATGGCAACACAGCTTCCCATACCAGATCACCAACGTGGAACTCCTTTGGCCTCACTTTCTTGTTATATGCACGAGCTACCTTGGCCTTGTTCTCTTTGATTTTCTCAAGCGACCACAGCCTGAGCTCAGTTAAATCCTCAACACTGACACTCATCGGGGTTGCGTATTCTTCAGTTGTTAGATTGTCCTGAAAAGTGACACATCTCGATCCAGCCGTAATTTCCCAGGGCAATACGGCTTCTTGTCCATAGACTAGATGGTAAGGCGAGGTTTTTATCGCCCCATGGCATGACATGCGATAAGCCCATAACGCCTCCGACAAAACCTCGTGCCAACGCCTAGGGTGCTCATCGACTTTTCTCTTGATCAGCTTGATGAGGCTCTGGTTGGACGCTTCAGCTTGCCCATTTGCTTGAGCATAGTATGGAGATGATCTAATCAGCTTAATCCCCGTGTCCTCACAGAACTTTCTAAACTCGTGAGAAATGAAGACCGAACCTCCATCGGTCGTGATAGTTTGGGGAATCCCGAATCTATGGATGACATGTTCTTTCACAAAATTCATAACATCCTTTGAGTTCACTGACTTCATCGGAACAGCCTCCACCCATTTAGTGAAATAATCAGTAATGGCCAAAATCCACATGTGGCCTTTGCTTGATGGAGGATTGATCTTGCCGATCATATCCATGCCCCAACCCCGGAATGGCCAAGGCTTGATGATGGGGTTCATTGCTGACGCGGGTACCATCTGAATTTTCCCAAATTTCTGACATGCTTGACACCCTTTGTAGTACTTGAAGCAGTCCTCAAGCATGGTGGGCCAATAAAACCCTGATCGCCTGATCAACCATTTCATCTTGTGAGCCGATTGGTGAGTTCCACAGGCGCCTTCGTGTACCTCAAGTAGGAGCCGATTGGCCTCGGCTGTCCCCAGACATTTGAGCAATAACCCCTCCAGAGTCCTGTAAAACATGTCGTCCCCGATAAGCACATACTTCATGGCCTTGTATCTTATCCGTTTAGGTGCCCCCCGAGCCGAATCCTTCAAGTAATTGAAGATATCGGCTCTCCAGTCGTCTGCTTCCAGGAACTATACCTGAACATCGGCTCCCTCTGCTACGTCTTTGTAGCCTGAAGCCATTTGTGCCAGATCATTCGCCTCGGTATTCTGCGATCGCGGGATCCAGGTGAAGTTTATGAACCGGAACTGTGCCATCAGCTCGCGGCATTGCAGCCATAATGGGAAGAGCGACTCGCTCTCACACTTGTATTCCTCCGTGAGTTGAGAAATCACCAACTTGGAGTCTCCAAAAATTTCCACTGCTTCTGCTCCAGCTTCGATGAGCAACTCCATTCCCTTGCGTATCGCCTCATACTCAGCGACGTTGTTGGTGCGAGGGGCAGATAACCTGATGGAGAAGGAAAATGTTGCCCCCCGGGGCGACACGAGTAGCATGCCGATGCCGCACCCATCGTCACAAACCGATCCATCAAAAAACATAGCCCACGCTCGTATAGACAGTGCTGCTATATTAGTGTTGATCCTTCCAGCGATAAGGTCGGCCAATGCCTGTCCCTTAACTGCTTTCGCGGGTTGATACCGGATGTCAAACTCCGATAATGCAAACATCCATTTGCCCAGTCGGCCTTTCAACATAGGAGCCGACAGCATGTGCTTTATGACGTCTGATTTGCATATGATGACAATCTCCGCTGATAGCAAGATGTGACGCAGCTTGGTGCAGGTGAAAAACAGGCAGAGGCACAACTTGTCGATCTCAGGATACCTTGTTTCTGCATCCAGCATCCTTCTGCTGATGTAAAATACAACTCGCTCCAGCCCGTCATAAACTTGCACCACCACTGAGGCGATGGACGTGTCAGCTACTGACAGGTAAATGTAGAATGGTCTGTCCGGCTGGGGCGGAACCAACACTGGCGGCTTCGTCAGATATTCTTTGATCTCGTCGAAGGCTTGTTGCTGCTCTGCCCCCCAACAGAATTCCTCGTCAGATTTAATTTTCACCAGTCCCATGAACGGCTCTATTCTTCCTGACAGATTGGAGATGAATCTTCTGACGAAGTTGATCTTGCCGATGAGAGACTGCAGTTCTTTCTTCGTGGTAGGTGGCTTCATTGTTCGTACTGCCTCCTGACTTTTTAGGCCAATCTCAATTCCGCGTTCATGGACCAAGAAACCCAAGAACTGACCGGCTGTCACCCCGAAGGCGCACTTCTTTGGATTCATCCGTAGCCCGAATTTTCTTGTTCGGTCCAGGACGCGTTGCAGATCGTCCAAGTGTCCTTGCACTGAAGCAGACTTGACCACCACGTCATCGATGTAAATTTCCACCAGCTTGCCGATCAGATCATGGAAAATATAATTCATGGCTCTTTGGTACGTGGCGCCGGCATTCTTCAGTCCAAATGTCATCACTACATATTCAAACAACCCCACCGAACCTGGGACTCTGAACGCAGTCTTGTGTATGTCTTCTGGAGCCATAAAAATTTGGTTGTAACCGGCATTGCCATCCATGAAGCTCAAGATCTTATGACCAGCCGCTGCGTTGATTAACGTCTCTGCTACCGGCATCGGATACTCATCCTTTGGGGTAGCTCTGTTGAGATCCCGAAAATCTATGGCAACACGCCAGCGGCCGTCCTTTTTCTCTATAGGTACGATACTAGAAATCCACTCAGCATACCTGCATGGCCTGATTAACTTGGCTGTCAACATTTTCTCGACCTCCTTCTTGACTTCTTCTAGAATTTCGGCCTTCATCTGTCGTGCTCGCTGCTGGAATGGCCGAAATCCTTTTTTAAGCGGGAGTCGATGCTCAATGATGCTCCTGTCTAACCCAGGCATCTCTGTATAGTCCCAGGCGAAGCAGTCTGGATATTTTTTCAACAGGGCTATCATCGGACCCCGCAGACTCGGATCTAACTTTTTGCTGATAAATGTTGGTCGTGGCTTATCCCCAGGACCGATGTCGATCTCTTCTAGTTCATCAACGGATGTAAACCCATACCCTAGCTTTCCGCCACCTGTCAAATCGATGCTAAACACAGGGCAAACAGTGGGTGAGGATAACAAAAATAATTTGGGCCGATTGCCTGAATCGGCCCCCTTTTTGATTGCATTAGTAAAGGACGGTTTACACCTTATTGTTTTACAATGGCAGGGAATCTCCCTGCTACGACTACATGATCTGCTTGTCGTAAGATTGCTGCTTTTTATTTTTTGTGGCCGATCGCAGGGATCGGCCGTACCACGTACGATCGTGGACTTTGCTACTCTGTCAGGCCAGTGGATAAGACCAGTCTCACCCCGTTTTTTGTAGCTTCAATGCGCTCACAGCCGTCTAGACTGATTCCAGAGATCGGCTCTTGGTCTTCTGCTTCCCAGACGTTCATGCCAGCTATGGAGATCTCGATAGAATCATCTGCATGAATGACCTCCACTTCATCTCCATCCCACTGTATTAGGCACTGGTGCATCGTGGACGGAATGCAGCAGTTGGCATGAATCCAATCTCTCCCTAGCAAGACAGCGTAGGTGCTTTTGCTATCCACGACGAAGAATGGCGTAGGGATGGTTTTTCTGCCCACGGTCAGATCCACGTTTAGTACGCCTTGCGTTTCTGAAGTTTGGCCGTTGAAGTCGCTTAACGTGACGTTGGTTTTGATCAGATCTGCAGTGGAGCGTCCCAAACGCCGTAGCATGGAGTATGGCATTATATTGACTGCCGCTCCGGTGTCCACCAACATCTTGCTGACAGGCTGCCCATTGATGTAACCTCGTAGGTACAGGGCTTTCAGATGTTTGTAGCCCTTCTCACGTGGCTTTTCAAAGATAACCGGTCGTGGGCCGCAGTCAAACTGTGCCACTGGTAGCTCGCTGGTTCTTGGAGCGCAGAACTCTGACAGAAGTACGAACACCATGTTTGTGCCAGCCGATGTCTTTGCATCGGCTTTTACTGGCTTGGGGCGCCACTCTTTCCTTTTCGGGCGATCTTCCGTTTCCAAGGTCTGCCGAATTTTAACGGCCAGATCGGGCCGTGCTTTCCTCAAAGCGTGGAGATACTGCGCTTCGGCTTCCTCCAAGTTACGCAGCCGCTGCACTCTACGCTTTTGGGTGTGTCTGAGTCCGTCGGGACACCACCTTGGACGGTGATATCTGTCTTCTTCTTTGTCATCCATTGGCTCCTCGCGATCTTTTGCTCGAGCGGACTCCCTGTATCGGCTCTGAGGTGGGAGAGGCCCTAGACGCTTGAACACTGAAACTGGCCCCATGTCCTCCTTCTGCTGTCCACATTCCGGGCAGTTATCGATTGTAGGCAATCGGCTCATTCCCGCATCCCAGCAATACTTGAAGAAAGGACAATCCCAATGTTTGTCTGCGCCTTCCTTTTCTTTTGACGGTCCCCTAGCGAGGTGCTCATATCCTTCATCGTCTCCGTCGCGCCGGCGCCGTCGGTCATACTGACGCTCATACTTGTTAAGGAGATGCGTGGAATGTGGCTTCTGATATCGCACGCTTCTGACCTGTTGCTCAGTTAAGTACCGCCTGTCATCGTGGCTGGGCCGGTCGCGTGGACCAGCCTCCTCTCTTTCTTTGCCCGGAGAGCGACCGCCTTCCTCCTTGTATGTGCCATGGTGGTACCCAGATCCTGCCATATTAACATCGAACGAGAAATCCAGCTGACGCCTCGTGGAGTGACTGTGTTCTACCATGTTGACGCCGGGAAATGGATTTGTGTCTACTTTCATGGCGAACTGCCCCAGGATCAGACGGCCTTGCTCTATTGCTGTTTGGATCTGGCGACGTAGCTCTTTGCAGTCATTGGTGGTGTGGGTGAACGAGTGATGCCACTTGCAGTATGGTCTCCCGTTCATCTCCTGAGCCGTAGGGATTTTGTGGCCTTCGGGTAACTTCAGCTGCTTTTCTTTCAGCAGTAAATCAAATATCTGCTCAGCTTTGCTCACGTCGAAGTCGAACCCTTTTGCAGGCCCCTGCTGCTTCACCCATTTGCAGGACACAGGATCTGCCCCCCGAGCCCATTCAGCCACGGCCACCTCCTGGTCTTGTGTAGGATCATCTTCTTCTGTATCGACCAGGCTTATCGGACGTTTGAACTTGTCTTGGTACAACTCAGGGTGGCGCTGTTCATACATCGTCAGTTTCTGGGCCATGTGCGCCAATGAGTTGTACTCTACTTGGAAAGCCAGATCCTTGATGGGTGCTGAGAGACCCAACACTGCCAGCTCGACTGCTTCTTTTTCAGTTAAACGAGCTGAGTAACATCGGTTCTTGACAGTCCTGAAGCGCTGGATGTACTCGGCTACAGTTTCTCCCCGCTTTTGCCGCACCTGTGCCAGGTCTGCAATGCCAGCCTCGGTAGCCTCTGAATGATACTGAATGTGGAACTGCTCTTCCAGTTGCTTCCAGGTCTGAATCGAATCAGGTGGCAGCGAGGTGTACCACCCAAAAGCTGGTCCTGTCAGAGATTGCGCAAAGAACCTTACGCGCAACTGATCCGATGCTGAAATCATGCCTAACTGTGCCAGGTATCGGCTCACGTGCTCGATCAAGCTCGATCCTTATGATCCGCTAAACCTTGAGAACTCAGGGAGCCGATACTTGGGTGGCAGCGGAATCAGATCAAACTCGTTGGGGTACGGCTTTGAATAGCCGATTGTCCTTCTCTTCGGCACGAAGCCGAACTGGTCTCTCAAGATGGTACGGATTTGCTCCACTGTTTGAGTTGTAGGGGCTAGATTCTCATGACTCGTTCCAGTGGCATACTTGGCTAGCCACGCCTGTTTGTCGGCGTCCATCCCAGACATCGCTGCTCCAGAAACGCCTGCTGAAACCCCTGCTCCAGGAACTCCTGCCGCAGAAATCCCTGCGGTTGCAATCTGGTTGGTGCGTGTCAGGTTATTGCAGTCCGGCACGTAGGTGCACACATATCCATGTGGGATTTCTTTAGGTGGCTCAAACAGGAACTGGCAATCGCCTGGGTCGCCTCCGACCTTGTAGACGACGTACGCCGCTGCCCCTGGTGGCTCCGGAGCTGCAAGCGTGAATGGCAGCGGTGGCCTGGTCTGGAGCGGTCTTTCTCCCTGGTGAGTCCCTAAAGTAGGACCCGACGGAGAGTACTGATGTTTCATGATCTCCTGAACTACGCGAACTGCGATCCGCTCGAAAGCGTTCACCAGGCTCTCAGAATGGCGGTGAAGAGAATGAGCCACCATGTAGTTGACTTCCTGTCGCAGAGCTCTGGTGCGCTCTTCCGAAGGAACAGACAGATCCACCTCATCAAGAGCACCCTCGGGTGAGAACCCTTTCCACCTGATGCCATGCTTACGGGTCCTCTCAAAAGAGCCGATGAGATCGGCTTCGAAAAGAGCTTTGATGTCATCATACTTCGCCTTGTGATCCTCAGGCATCTCGTCGTACGTGACTGGTCTGTCCCCCATCTCAGCGTCGGATGTTGATGCAGATGCTGTTGAATGTCCCACCGGGCGTGCCAGAATGTGTTGCCTATCAAAACCCACCGGCGAGCAGCGACGAGCAACACGAAGAGCCGGGAGGCTCCCAGAACTGCTGGTGGGCCCTGGTCCCTCGGGCAACGGCCTGCAAAACTCCGGCACACGTCCTGGCTTGGTTCGAGGACGTGCCACCTGACCTATACCTGGTCAGGAAGGTGAAGGATTGCTTCGATTGATTTCCTGCATGGTAAACAAGTATACGTAAAATTCGAGCCGTGACCGGCTCCCAGGTTTCCCTGTGAATCGGCTCCTAGAGCCGATTATCCCATGGTTCTGCATTAGATTTACGATAACATGGGGTTTTGCTTCATCATTACAAGTTAAATCGATCTACGACAGTTTAACGTTTTCACCACGTAATTGGAACGTCCTACACGTAATTGAGCCTGGCAGATACAAAAGATGATAGAACACTAACCCTAGAGGAGGCCTAACAACCGACGTAAAGTCAATTACCGGAACAACTTCTCTAGAACTAGTAAACCACGTTCTTACGTACTACTGGATCGTTCAACCCGTTTGTAAGGCCTGACTACGTGGATATCAAACTAAACCTTGGAGAACAAGGCATAACCATAACAGATCGAATCAACTAAATAAAGATCAAGCAAGATGCTACCCTTGCACTTGGGAAAAGGTGCAAAGGTAGCGAGGTAACTAGAGGTAGCATAACTTAAACAATTATAGCGAAAAGCACCGATGCTAGCCTCAACAAATCTATGATAATAGTATTACTCGCCATCAACAAGGCTTCAGTACGAGTAACACCAAATAATGCATAAGCAAAAATACTGCCTAGATCGCAAGATGCGATCTAGGCAGCATGACACTTACCCGAAAGAAACCCTAGAAACAAGGGGTGGCGATGCGCCGAGATTGTGTTTGTTGTGAACGTGATTGTCCTCCTTTTCTTGATAACCTTAGGTACATATTTATAGTCCGGAGACTTTCTATCTTTGGAATAACTCTACAACTCTATCTTTACCTAAACTGAAACGGAACCTACTACGATACACAGATACACGGGCAATTTAGCCCAAATCCACGCACAAGGCCGATCCAACAACACGTCGCGTATACATATCTTCCAAGCCCATCTTGATTACGGCCCATCTCCTCCTTTAGCCAAAATATGGCGATAACAGGAGCCGACTGCCCACGAGTCTGGTGCTGCTGACGTAAACTGGGGTCCCGTGTATAACAGGTGGCCCAAGTGTGGCCATCCCTGTTGCAGTAAGAGCAGTGACGAAGAGAACCACGACGACCCTAACCACGAGCCTGCTGGTGCTGACTCTGACCCTGAGGCTGCTGGTGCTGACTCAGACCCAGAGACTGCTGGTGCTGAAGCTGACCCTGACCCTGACCTAGAGGAGTGGGTAGTATCGGCAGCGGCGGCACAGGGGACCGCGGCTGAGTCGAGGGAGCAGACATCAAAGGAGCACCACGAGTAGCAAGAACAGATGGAATCGCAAGAAGACCAGCACCACGGAGACGGGTCTTCTCAGCCCGAAGCTCAGACAACACCTCAGAGAGCGGAACACGACCACGAGCATTCAGTTGAGCACGCCGGGGCTCAAACTCCTGGCGAAGCCGAGACAGAAACTCATAGATGCGGTGAAACTCCAAATCCGAGCGCACAATCTGGCAGCACGAGCATGTGCCACAAACATCAGTACAGAGATAATCAAGCTGACGCAAGATAGCAGCACTCTGAGTATAGAACTCATCAATAGTGGAATCACCCTGCTGAAGATGCTCCTAGCAACCACGGATAGGTAAAGAGCATCCCCAGACGGCTGATAGCGCTGACGAAGATGTGCCCACTGAGCGGCAACAGTAGGGAGACTCATGAACTCAGCAGCATACGAGGCAGAACACTGGAGGTGAGAACAGCAGCACGTGCATCCTCATCGACCCAGTGAGTGTAGGAAGTCAAAGCGTGGCGATAGGTCTCGAGATCAGCAGAGTACTGTTTGAACTTCAGGTCATAAGCAGCAACAGCACTATCATCGGCACCCTGAGCATCATCCTTGGCCTCCTGAGAAGCATTAGCACCGAGAACAATCGGCGTCGGCGGAAGAGGATCCACAGGAGCAGGGGGCACGGCGGACAGGGGACCTCACCGGAGAGCACACCCCAAAGACGGAGACCGCGTATGTGAACGCGCATAAAAGCAGCGAAATCAGGATAATTCGCGCCATCGAAGATCACCGGGCAGCGGGGAATCGCAACATAGCCCGATGCAGAAGACATCACTCAATTTTTTCAGATCCAACGAAAAATAAAATTGTTGTCAGCAGATCCGATTAGATCCAGCAGAGAGGAGGCGGGCGATCAGATCGAGGCAGATCGAAGCAGCTGGGCGGGACGGGATCTGCAGCAAACTGAGAGCTGTTGGCGGGCGGAGCAGCAGGTTGTCAGGTTCGCGTGCGCGTGAAGACCGAGGCGCGGCGCGCTGGCCCGCGCATGCAGGATAAGTAGCTGGCTCGTCGTCTTGCAGGCGAAGCAGCCCGCTCATGCAGGAGAAGCAGCTGGCTCCCAAACAGCTGGCTCCTTGGCTCGCAAGCAGCTGGCTTGCGTGCTGCCTCGCGCGTGCAGCTGGCTCGCGTGCTGCCTCGCGCGTGAAGCAGGCGGGAGGCGCTGGCGTGCGGAAGGCACCAGGCGGGCGAGTCGACGGGAGTAGATCGGATTGAGACGGGCGACGAGGAGACCCGGAAGAAACCGATCTAGAAACCGGACCGATCTGGAGACTGATCTGGAAGACGGAACGTGCAACTATGGCCAGGAACGAGGCGGCAACCGGCGGCGGCGACGACGGCAATACCGTCGGCGACAGGGACGGTGGCGGCTACAGCGACGAAGTTGCGAGTAGGAGGAGGCTAATCTAGCTCTGATACTATGTCAGGAATATGCAACTTGTATTTCTCTGGGGGCCAAAGGCCACAATATATAGTACAGGTACATGTGCAAATATGCAGGAAGCCTCCTAACATATGGGGAAAATACAATATACAAATATATACATCTAACACTAACCTTCTCCAACGAGGACGCTGAATAAAGACAAGTATCTAAACCTTGGGTGCATCTTTTTGTTTGTGTTCTCTTTCACTATATCCTTTACACTTTCTTTCGATATACCTTTTTTTGCAAATTTTATCTTTGTATAGTTGTATGTGTCTTTGTTTGTAGGCAACTGGTCTAAAACAATTTGATAAAAGCTACAGACTTTGGTTCAAATTCGGTCATCACCTATTGATCCCCTCTAGTCCACATAGGCGATCTTTCACACTAGCATTACAAACACTACTATTGATTGCCACCTACCAAGCACATTTTAGTGACGGTAGGGAACCTACCACGACACATCTCTATGAGCCTACTTTGTTAGGCATCACACTATACTGGTGTCGTCTAATTAAAAGCACCCTCAAAGGCCATATGCTCTTGTAGAGAACATGTGATTTAGTTTTGAAGCCATCTCGAGACAAAACCCGACAGTGTAACCATATCGCTAATCAAATTAGTAGTTTAGTACATAAATTATTTTTATTTTCCATATTTAGCAATTAATGTGAAGATTGGATGCACCCTATCTACATGGGGGAGCGCACAGAATAAATGCAGCACAAGAAGACCATTTCTTCAATTTTGTATCACCCCGAACTATTATATTGTGGAGAATTAGGAGTCTCCTGATGGTAGATGATTTTCTCACGGTATCATCCATATATATCTTGAATGTGAAAAGTAGATCAGAGCACGTTCGACGAAGTGCACATTATCATATCAGTGTGCTATTTCAAAACTAGCTCACACACCTTTGGCACTTAAAAAAAGGAAGTACACAAAAACATGAAAAAATACACACAAATATAAAAAGAAATAAACACACGCAAACAAGCGAAGTAAATTATCACTTGTGTTGTTAAACCTTTTACTAGTTCTTGACCTTTGTTTATATTTGTGTGTACTTTTCGGATCTTTGCTAAATTGAATTGATTAGAAAGTGAGACGATGGTGTCTATTTCTAGGACACCCTTATCACACCACATGTCGCACACCGATTACTCATAGGAGACACATGTCGTGACGAGAGCAACCACAAAAATAAATCTCTAGAGAACTTAACCTCTTTCATGAGATTTCAAAAGAATGAACGAGGAAACGTGAGCCAGTCCATGGAAGTTATGTGTGCCCCGTCCCGATGGGGCAGTTGGGCCGTCCGTACTTCGTAGTCTCCCCAGCTTACTGGAATATCCCTCTCAAAAAAGTTAGCGGATCAATCTACTACTTGGTCGCTCAGCCTGTGGCCAGAGAGAACCCACTTTTCATTCCAGTATACCACGCGGAATTGGGACAACACCCGATTCATATTTGACGTTGTCTGCGTCGATTATGATGCCCCTGCCTGAAAGATTTCTTACTCATAGCCTCTTAACTGGTGTACTTGTCTTTCTTAACCTAAGGTTTATGTGAAATTGTTTATACAAAATAAATTTTATAAAATTGAGATAATTTGTTATCAAAGTTCAAAAATAAGATGTTCAAGGAGTCTTAAAAAATCATATAAGAAAAAAACTATACAATTCAAAATAAGATTTGCGAGTTCAATAAAATGTTCATGTGAGAAAATAGGGTACATGCCATTCAAGAAAGCTTTTCACGGGGTTAAAAAATCACATATTACACAATAAAAATTGTATAACTTCATAAACACAAAACAAGTATAAAATAAAATAAAACATGAGAAAATAAATAACCAAAAATCATACAAATAGAAAAAATAAAAAAAAATAAAAAAACAAATAATTAAACATATTAAAATGAAAAAAAGCTACATGGACGTTTGCGGCGTCTAAGTGCCACACAGCCTGGTGCCCATAGTGACACGAGAGAGGGAAAAAAAGCAGAACAGAACGGTAGCGATGGCGATGCATCTAAATAGGACGGTGCTGCTGCGAGATGGTGACGGTGCTCCGTCATCCATCCCCGGATCTTCCATTTTTTTTGCTTGCGACACTCTTGTCCTGCGCGAGCGCCGAGCGGCACGTCCCCGTCCTGACGTGCGAGGCGGGCATGGAATTCCAACCCTTTTACGTGGACGCGCTCAAAGCGTGGTCAGTCCGTATTATTATTGGCTCAAACAAGGATAGCCAAGAGAAAATTTCAGATGAGATGCGTGCGGCCATTCGCCGGCGCGTTCAATATAGGCAGATCGGCACCTAGAGGTCCCCGGCGGCTAGTGTGAGTGTGTGACCATTTCTACGTCCATTGAGTACTAGCATTGAATATTGGAAGGGGTACGTGTTAGTAGGCTTTTAGGCCACGTCGCACGGCATATCTCCTCTATCTTCAAAGTTCGGCACCAGAGTTAATTAGCACTATGATTGGGCAATGTGGTCATCTAGATATCTTAAAGATGAACAAGCAAAGCAAGCACGTGTGTGCATGTGGATGGTGCACCGGTGGTTGCATTCCGTTATCATGGTTGGACGTGTTCTCATGGTTGGACATGTTCTTACTTCTTATGCACATATAAGTGGAAACACGGGGTATACAATGAAAGAGAGTACAAAAATTACTCAAGAGTGGAAAACCAATAGAACAAAGTGAGAGGGGGGAACGTTGGCTCCAGTTGATAACCGTAAAATATTTGTGAAACAGTCAGTACAAAATGTTTCATAAGTTTCCGTTTTGTTTCACAATTTTTTCAGAAATTGGGTCAGTACATAACCAACGGCATAAGATGACACTCCTCTATGTTCGGCGCGTTTAGAACCCCCAGGTTCTACTTTCGTTCTTGTTCGGCGACTCCTCGCGTACAAGATTTCTCTCCGAGGAGTGACCCCAAAAAAAACCTCGTCTTGCTCCTGCGTCGCCCCTGCGGGCGACCAGGGGCTCAACGGCGGGCGACGTGGCAGTGGTGATGGTCGTCGCCTGGAGCCATGAGGGTGGCGAGGAGTGGGCGTTGGGGATTCCTGGTGTTGGCGGCGTCTCGGCGTAGTTGATGCCCAGATCGCATGGTGGAAGCTCAACTAGAGGATGGTCATAATCTAGGGTTCTAGGTGTGGCGAGGGTTTTTCCGGGAGAAATACCAGCGCTCCGGCGCCAACGGTGGCGACGCCCGCGGGTCTTGTGACCCTCTTGAGGGCACCATTGTGGCTACCTTCTCCGTATTAGGGCTCCGGGTGAAAACCCTAGACTTTGGTGGTCTCGTGAAGCGACGCTTATTGTGTCGTCACCTTCTTGGGGGCGTTGTCGTGGAGTCCATGTCTCCTTAGTATCAAGGCATCTTCGATGGCAAGCTTGATGCTTTCTAGTTCTTTGTTATGTATCTTTTGATTTGCTTGTAAGAGAAATTTCTCATCATTTTATATCGGTTTGGTCGTTTGTCTTTATTTATAAATCGGGGCGAGAAAGTCTGATTCGAGAGAGAAGATTTCTCTCCATGCAAGAGCACTTTATTCATGAAGGAATTTACTCTAGTCGAATACATCCGGTTGCATTTATTAAAATCTAGGATCGGACAAACTTATTCTTGTCTCTATGGATGGGATCACTTCCACCGTTCCGTGGCCGCTTACTTAGCTGCTCATGGGCAGAAGATGACCTGGTAGTTGGTGCCGCCGGGGCAAGTGTAGGTGCTGGTGGCGTCGTCCTTGGGGTAGCTGTACGCGTCGGAGCACTGCCCCTTGAAGAACCTGGAGTAGTCGGTGGGCCCGCAGTTGTCCGCCGCCGAGCCGGTGCAGCAGTACTTGTCCTGCTTGAACACCGTGCAGGCGTTGTTGCACCCTCCGGTGGCCTTTAGCTCGTTCGGGCACTGCGGCGTGATCACCTTGGGGCACCGCGGCCCGCCCTTGGGGCAGCCGGCGCCGCTGCCGGCCGGCAGGAAGTTCATGGGCACGTTGAAGCCGTCGATGAGGGAGATGTCGAAGAAGTCGAGGTTGTTGAACTTGTTGAGCCCGAACTCGGCCAGCGTGTTGGGCGCCTGCCCGTACTGCGTGCACTGCAGCTTCCCGCCGCAGTCCCCCGTCTGGCACCGCCCGTTGCCGCTGCCGTCGAAGTTGCAGCCCGTTCGCGCCCACACGCGCCCGCCCGTCGTGCCGGCCGGCACGTTGATGCTCCATGACTGCCCCGGGTCGAGCTTCCTGCCCCCGCCCGCCGGCACGGCCGCCGCCCACACCGTGTACTGGCACTTGTTGGTGACGGTGAAGGTCGCCGCGTCGGCGGCAGCGACGAGCAAGAGGAGGAGCACGGGCAGCATGGAAGAGGTGGAGAGGGATGCCATGGTGGTGGGTGTGTGGGGAAGAAATGGAGTTAGAGATCATGGATTTATAGGGTCGGATAGAGTTGAATTCAACGTTTGCAGCTTCTCGACGTGATTGTTTTTGGCAGGTCACGAGCCAGGCCGTTAGGACGTACTGTATGACTCATCGACGAGGTAGCTGGACTCCAGCTGCTGGAGTGCTGGACACGAGACTACTACCCGCTTCATTCCCAGAGCTGCCGACTGGGGTGGAGTCCTGCTCGAGCAAGGCTTGCATCCCGTAGCATGCTTTGAGCGCCCAACAAGTACTATTCCCTCCGTTTCGGTTTACAAGTCTTACGCGTATATCTAGGTTATTAATTTGACCTATATATTTTAAATTATATAATATAAAAATTGTATCATTAAAAAATATAAAGTCTAAAGTTTCCGATGATATATTTTTTGTAATATATACATCGTACTAAGTTGCTTAATTTAACGACATAGAACTACGTGCATGACTTGTAAACCGAAACGGAGGAAGTACTACGGAAGAGAGCGGATTTACCACACCTAGGAGGGGTCTCCGGCATCATCTATACCACAAGTTATTTGGAGATTCGTGCAAAAGTCTTCCGGTCAAAGACTCAAAGTATTTTGCAAATTAACCCTTCCTCAATATTGAAATCAACCCACCCAGTCTCACCCACCCTGTCCTACCTGCCCCGAGGCCCTGACCCGAGCGAGAGCTAGTGCTCTCGTCGCCCCTACCTCTACTGCACCTCGCCGCCTCCCCCACCCCTCCTCCACCTCGTCTCCCCCACCTCTCCACCCCATCCCCCACCTCCGGCGACGCCACAGATCCCATGGCCACCCCGAGTTCGACCTCCTCCTCTAGATCCGGCCTCCATGGGCCTAGATCTCTTGGTCCTTTTTTTGGATTGGATCTACACATCTTGGGCAAGGTCCCTCCTCTCGTTCGTCATGGAGCAGCAGCTCCGGTCCTCCTCCTCGACCATGAGCGGCCAGCCAACCTCCTTTGCGCGTGCAGATTACGTAGCCGACGATAGAAGGCCCGATCTAGCCATGGAGGTCCCGGATCTAGTCCTGGAAGGCACCTCCTTTTGATTCTTTTCATTGGTCAATTTAATTTGGAAATTTTGGTTGAGCTCCGTTTCCTGTTGAATCTAGATGAAGTTTCTTAGATGGGTACATTTGAATCTGTATTGAATCCCCTTAGTTTCTGCCAAGTTTATTCATGTTTCTCGCAAAGTTTTTTTTTCTATATATTGGAATGTTTGCAGTGTGGATGTTCCGTGAATTAAGTTTTACTTACGCATGAAACTTGTAAAAATCTATGGTGAATTTGATGTTGGAAAGGTGCATCGAAAAAATCCATATGCAATTTGTATGATTTTGTTCTAAATCATGAGTGATTATTGTATGAATATTCTAAGAATTTGTATCAATGTCTGTGATGTATAAATCCTATGAAACCTACCAGATTTGATAATCTTTGAAAAAACTATATGAATCATGTATGATTCTTGGCAGAAACATATGTAGACATTATAACAATATTCTATGAATAAAATATATGAATATCTCTTCAAAAAATTATATGAATATCTCATGAATTTTGTGTGAAACTGTTCATGGGTCTCCTCCCATTTCACATCTTGTGTGAATCTTGTGTAAATCTTGTGTGAAAATTATTACATGAAAATTCTGTGAAAAATAATATGTAAGAAAAATTCCGTGAATTTTTTTGTTGAAAATATTTTATCATGTATGAAATGAATGTTTGTTTCTTACCAAAAATATTGGTTGAATATTGCTACCGAAAATGTTGGTACCTAAATTATCTTGTATGAATCAGTCAAGATGAAACATAGTTTTAGTTCTCTAATTAAATAACTTGGACTGATTCCATTTTATCCAAATTGCTTTCCCCAAATCTAGTACGAATATTTTAGGATTCTTGTATGTATCTTTTATGAATCTCCACACACTTGAAAATCCGCGGTGAATGTGTAATATTTTTTTAGTATTAATCTTATTAACGTGGATTTAATAAAATCAACGTAAAAAAATACTTTGGTTGCAAATAAAAATCATGGTAGATATGTTAGTGAGAGGATTGACAATGAGATAGTGTTAAAAATTTGTTATGAAATCAGATTAGATAGTGTGTGAAATCTCGTGAATCTTGTATGAAACGTTCTTGGTATTAATCTTGGTTGACGCATATTGTTGTTGTTAGTGATAAAAAACGTTCTTACAAAAAAAAATCAAGTTTGATTATTGTTAGTAGTTTCAAAAAAGTTCTATTGAAGATTCATTTGAGTTTCGGTGTTGCCCATGTATCTTAAAAAAATTATTTTGGAAAAAGTATGAAACTTGTATGGATATTTATAGAAAAATTCTTAAAAAATATTCTATGAAATATTGTTGAATATTATTTAAAAAATAATTATGTAAGAAATTGTTGATTAAACTATATGAATATCTTTTGGCAGAAACAAGTTTGTAAAACGTGTGAATCTTGTATATAACTTCTGAATCTAGGATAAAACAAAGTAAGAGTGTCTAAATATTGTTAAATAAAAAGTATAAAAATAAATATTATCAAATGAGATTGTTGAAAAAACAAATTATGGAAATTTTATTTTTAGAATAAAAAATGTACATAAAAAATGTTGAATATTCCTGAAATTTTATAAGAAAAAATGAGGTGAAAAAAAAACAGACATTATACAGATTGTTTGACGAAACATGTTCTCAATGTAACATGTGTACGGTTTCATATAGCGACGAAACATGTATAAAACATGAAAATAACAGGGGCCAAGAAGCAAAACTGTGATGGACTCAAAAAGTACGGTGGAAGGGGTATTCTGTAAAAATGTTAGCACGAATCTTCAATATATAGAGGGCACAGATGGTGTCGGGGCCCCTCCTACGGGGGGATTGCATTGCCCTACTACGGAAGAATTTTGGAAAGAATATGTATGACCCGATCGGAAGGAGAGAAAAATTTATTCAGAAAGGTTGCTCAGGTCCTTCAGGATGCATCAAGTCAAAATGGGCTGCTGAACTTTGCTAATAATAGGGTGTCAGGTGGGATCCCGTCTAAATCTTACTTTTAGTTCATTTCTAATCTAGTGCAATTTTTTGCTCAAAATTTACACTAGAATTTGGCATATGAATTATAAGTGGGATTTAGGTGGGATCCCAATCGACACCCTAGCTAATAATAAGCCTCTGCTGAGGTGAGCCACACATGAAAAAAAATCACTGAAATTTAATGCAACTCTTCGTGACAATCATTCAGTACAGTTTAACAGGTCCCATTACCCTAACCACAGCTCAACCTTTTGGTATTCTTTTGTGGAATTTGACATCTCAAAGTTAATGCAAGATCAACATGCTTGATGCTTCCCACAGCGTAAAACTTCGATCTGGATGCACTTGTTTCCTGTACTTCCCTCCATGTCTCATGCTACAAGTCTTGTCACCCCCTTCACTTTAGACTAGGTCAAAGCTGTTCTTTAGGACATGGATTGTAATTCCATACCTGGTCCAAATGGTTTTGGTCCGGCGTTCTTTAAATGAATCGGGACTTGGTAAAAAATGACGTTCTTTCTCTTTTAAATTCAATGTTTAATTCCACAGTCCGGATCTTAGGTGACTAACTATTGAAAATATAAGAAAAAATTAATATGATTTAATCCGGATAATAAATTGATATAAAATAAAAACAGTAATGAAACCAATCACGTATTCTAACGGAGTAAATGAACATTCTAGCAGAGTAAATGAACAGATTGCATCTAAATATGATAAAACATATCACATCTACTCCAACCACTAGAACTAGAAAATCTAGCAATATCTGAAAGCGAGTTCAGGGTCACATACGGTGCAGGCTGAGCAGCGGCGACGACAACAACGGTAGCCGCATCAATAGCAGCATTATCCGTGTTGTCGTCCATGTTGCGGTTATCGAAGAGGCCGCTGACGTTTAGGAAAAAGTCCTCATTGGAAAAATCATCGTCGGATGTTGTCGTGTTTGCCAGTAGTCGTGCTAGAGAGTGTCCCAAAAATCTGATCACCCCTCACCCGTATATGTTTACGAGAGACAAGGTTCCGGAGGCCTACTTTTCTAATTTGCGTTGCATGCCGCAAGTCGAGATGTGGAAGACGAAGGCGACAACGTAAAGTTCTGAAATTAGGTGTTTGTGATGGATACCGATTAGGGTTAGCGTATACATTTATATAGTGCACATTTTAGTGGTTCATTCCCACAACCCAGGGCGTGCGCGTGCTTCGTGGCGAGGCGTGGCGTGGCTGGCAATGTCAGAGAAGGAGTGCACAAGAGTAATTCTTTTTTCACACCTTAGTGAGTGATAGAAATTCTAGTATATAAGAAGACGCAACTCTCGGTCAACTAACAAAGTATGTTGTCATGCGTAGATGGCTAAAGAGAATTTTCAAATTTATATTATGGACCAACCGGCCCAATAGAACACCAAATTCTAACACTAAATAGATTCTGCATAGTTCTCATCAAGGATCAATTTAGACCCATCTCCCTTCGGAATTGTTGTGTCTAATTGGGTTCTAAATGTCTTACAAACATCCTACAACCCCTTGTACCGAAATTAATTAGCCAAGATCAAACGGGTTTATCAAAAGAAGATCTGTGGCCAAAAAATTTATTTACACGGCAAATAATCCAAACTTATTTTAAAAGAAAGGCTCCCGCCATTGTTCGGAACTAGGATTTTAAAAGGCGTTGAAGTTGATATCTTGGGATGCTCTAGATAAGGTTCTTATTGCTAAAGGCCTCCCTAGCATATGGTGCATGTGGATCAAAAACCTTAACTCCACTAGCCAATCCTCTCTCATTTTAAATGGCAAGCCACCCAAATGGATTCAATGGCTCCGCGGACTTCGACAAGGTGAACCCCTATCACCCTACCTCCTTAATATCGTGGCGCAGATGTACTTTTACTGTTGCTTCATCATACTTCCTTGTACCGCCTACTTCTTCACCCTCTTGTCGATAATCTTCCTTGTCATGTCTTAGATTATGCCAACGACGCTATCATTATTCTACGTGTCAGACATGATTGCATATATAGCCTTAGGATTGTTCTCGAGGCCTTCTTTAATGGCACGTGTCTACAAATAAACTTTTATAAGAGCACGTTCTCCCTATGTATGTTGATCAAGATTCTTCCACGTCTACGTCTCTCAGCATTGGCTGCTATGTCGTCTCTTTCCTCAGAAATACCTCGGTCTTCCATTATCTATTCACAAGTTAAATTTAAATGCCTTTGACCCCTATATTGAAAAATGGCATCTTTTCCTTGTGGGTTGAATTGGCAATGCACACAATTTGATCCATGATTTCTCACTTATTGTCGGCTTTACTAGTTCTTGTTGGTACTATAAAAGAATTCGACAAATTATGCAGAGCCTTCTTTTGGGCAGGAGGACGGCCATGTTCACGGGGGCTAGTGTAAAGTCGCTTGGGAAGAGGTTTGCACGCCGATTTCAAAAGGTGGTTTGGGATTTAGATGCTTGCAAACTAACAACTATGCCATGCTAATGAAGTTCCTATATAGAGTGCACTCGGAGCACCACGCCCCTTGGGAGTTATGGTTTGGGAATCAATGCGGATGAAATGCATCTAGGGATCCCGGGGACACTCACCGCTTTGACTCCGTGATAGATATGCTAACTGTTTTGCCTCACTTTTGTAATATCAATTCGGTTGTTGTTGGCTCAGGAAAGGATACCTCCTTTTGGCACGATCTTTGTTTCAAACAATCTATCCTTGCAGAAAAATTCCTAGATTTTTTCTCCAACATCACAAAACTCAATAGCTCTATTGTCTTACTGTGTTCCTCCCCATCCCTAAACATTACAACTAAGTCGCGCCTTTCCAATGCGGCGTTGTGCGAGCTCTCTAACTTGTGCTTGTTAGTTTTGGTTAATCTTAATAATCCTGTTTCATATGTTAGGGTTACACGTCTCAATAGCATGCCTCTAATAACTACGTAAGAATATTCCATAGCGTTTGGTCATTTGTAGGAAGTCCACTTTACAACTCCGACTTGAAAAAATTATGCGACAAATCGGTGCAACCTATTCCTTTGGTTGTCGTATCGTGGGAGGCTTTTCACTAATGACTGTCGGTTCTGATGAGGCATTTCCACATCAGACTCCTTCCCCTTCCGCCCCTATACCAAATCCACAGAGAACACACTTCTTCACTACCCTTGGCTACAACCTTTCTGGTCAGAAGTCAGGTCATCAGTCTTAATCTACGCCCTATGGAATGTTTGGAGGCAATGGAATGCTAAAATGTTCATGGAGGCAGTTGAGCCAATCTCAGTAGTCTTTAGTAGATGCCTGGAAGATCTAACATTTTGGTATCATTGGCGCAATAATCAAGAGCACAAAACCGTTATTCGAGATTGGCAAGTCATGTTCTTCTACTTAGCCTGTGGTGTATAGTTGTCTAGTTCCTCATTTTCAGCAAGCTCAACTTATATATAGTCTCTCTTAGTTTCCCCTTCTATTTGATTTTTTTTGTTCAATATGAAGAATTTTGAGATGCTCAATATGGAGAAGACTAAAGTTAGATTTATTTAGTTTTTTTATCTAGAGGGTGCTTAGTAGAGAGGATCTCAATAGGTTGCCTTCTCTAAAAAAATACTATAATCATCCCCCCTTGATCCATCTGAAAAGGCTAATGATATCTTATTAGAAGTGGTTGCAGTGTAATGTTATAAGTTTTATGTGTTGATAAAATAGATTTTTTATATTTTGGTGAATATTTAATACAATCCTATTATAATGGAGAAACCAATTTGCTATCGTTTATTGTAATTAACATTTGTGTCGTTGAAGTGTACAAGCATGGCGAAACAGTGCATCTATTTCATGGCAGTAAAACGACCTTCGTGTTTTCGTACAGAGGTGCATCCTCTATGGTGCCAGAGAAGTGCTAGGTCATCGAATGACGTTATTCCGAGGCAAAAAGTGACGCCTCACTTTCCCTAACGTAGTTATCCATGACAACGTTTTTTGCCGTGTGCGAGTGTTTTGATTAGGAGTGTGCCTCGACGTCTATAAGTGCCATCGCCTAGCCAATCCGTGTTGTAGTACGAGCACACGTGACAGAGCCTGTGATGCCCCCAATCTCTTTTGTGCGTGACGGGCGGAACACGAACCAAAATGTGACCCACTTTACCTAAGGGATGCGGGCTTAGGTTTTGTATCCAATCTTAGGACCAGAATAGGTTGGTACTTTATTTTTGAAGTGATCAAGCCTTGATGTAGTCCAATAATGAAGACATGCCGATGATCTAAGCGTCAACCCCTGAAGAGGCACATTCTCGAGGCCAACACATATGTGATAGTTCATTGTTGACATTGTCAGCATGCACCTGAATCCACCACTACCGGACTTGGAGCATGAAGAAACCAATGGGTATGATGGATCAGTTGACGACAATGGAGCAGTGTTGGGGTGGATGAAGGTTATGAAATACTTCCAAGGGTAGTGGTTGACAACACATACCTCATTGACGAGGGCCCAGCAGGCTGACGCCACCGCACTCTGCACAAACTCTAGGGGTGACGTCCTTGATAATACCATCAATCCTTGTGACTGCTCCATTGGTGCTCACCAAGGCAGCCACATGCTGCATATGGAGCGTCTCCTCGATGACGACATCGCCCTTCTCCGTCCGGGACTTAGTAGCGCCCAGCCACAACATGTTGGTAGCAGGAGCGGCACCGATGTTCGCAGGTTGCTGGAAAGGCGGAGTGGGGACTTGTAGGGGTTCGTAGCATGGAAAACAAAAAAATACTTCATGAACACACACACAAGCCAAGATCTATCTACTAGATTGTAGCAACGATTCAATAGAGTACTCACCCTCGAAGATTCTAAAGTGGTTAACGAGAGCAGATTCTCATATGTGATGTAGTCGTGCACTTGCCGATCTCAAGTTTGCGTAGACGATCCTTCCGGCACTATGTTCTGTCAGCGCTTCCGCAGTCGGTCACACGTACGGTACTCGATGAAGACCTTCCTCTCCATTGTTCCAGCAGGCAGCGGAGGTTGTAGCTCTCTCCTCGTGAATTCGGCAGCACGACGGCGTGGTGTCGGGGTTTTGAAGGGAGATCCCGCAGGGCTTCGCCTTAAGCCGGAGCGGGTAGGTGGAGTAGAGGGGTTCCTTGGCGACTAGGGTTTAGAGGTCGAGGGGGGGAGGTGGGCCGGCGGTGGCGCTGGGCGACGGCGGCGACTTGGCGGCGGTGGCTTGTGGGGCTAGGGTTATTGTGGTTGGTGTTGGGGCAGCCCCCTCCACTCTATTTATGAGAGGGAGGGGCAGCTAGGGGAGGAGAGACCGTATCCCTCCCCCAACTACCTCTCCTTGGCGCGCGCGGTGGAGGGAGAGGAGGTTTCCTCTCCTCCTCCACGAGGAACCATTGTCCTAGTTTGACTATTCAAACTTGCCTTTTGACTTTAAATTTTGGAGTTTGATTTCTTTCTTTTAAATGCCTAGCCAAGTGACCTAGGACATGATGCAATCATTCCACTTAGTCATGACACATTCATGTACCCTTCCCCTTCCGGTTCGGTGAACCTTCTAGACCCTTCTAGATCATCCTGGTGAAAACACCGGAATCATTCCCGAACTCTGGAATTGGACTTTCCTTATATGAATCTTATTCTCCGGACCATTCCGGATCTCCTCGTGATATCCTGGATCCTATCCGAGACTCCTAACAACATTTAGTCTTCTTACTCACATTCCATATCTATTAAACAACATCGAATCCTTAAGTGTGTCTCCCTACGGTTCACGAATTATGCAGACATGACCGATACTCTTCTCCGATCTATAACCAATAGAGGAATCTGGAAATTCATATGCCTCCCACATATTTCTACGATTACTTTGCGATCGAATGAACCATTTATATACGATAGCAATTTAACTTTGTCTCGTGATACTTTACTTGTCCAAGGTCTGATCGTCGTTATCTCTGCATACCTAGTTCAACCTCGTCACCGACAAGTACCCTTTTCTTGTTCCCGTGATATGTGATCCCTTGTGAGCCAGTCACATGCTTGCAAGCTAATTGGATGGCATTCCACCGAGAGGGCCTAGAGTATATCTATCTGTCATATGGATGGACAAATCCCACTCTTCATCCATGTGCCTCAACACATACTTTTAGAACACTCAATGCCACCTTTATAACTACCCAGTTACGAAGTGGTGTTTGATGTCATCAAAACATCTATCCGGTGATGGTGATTAGCATGATCTCATGGTCGAAGGAACTAGGTTACTATGTATCTAAAAGCTTATAGCAATTGAACTATTGAAATGACTTGATCTTTATGCTATGCTTATCTATAGGAGTATGTCCATCGTACCATTCTCCTAATGATATGATCTTGTTGTTAACAACATCTCAGTGTTCATGATCAGGAAATCATAATCATCTATTAACCAACAAGCTAGTATTACAAAGAGGCTTTACTAGGGACTCTAAAAAGTTTACAAATCACACAAGTATTAATGTTTCCGGTTAATACTATTATAGCATGAATGTAAACATTTATCATAAACACAAAGATACGATAATAACTACTTTTATTATTGCCTCTAGGGCATATCTCCAACAGGACTGCAGGTGGATTCTAGTCAGGGGTTGCTTGCTATGAAGGCGCAGGCACCTGGAGGGGAGTGGGAGCTAGGCGGACGCGGTTTCCCTCAACAACGCGCGACATCTTATCTCGCTTGTAGTGTTGCTCGCTCGCGATCTCCCGAGCACCAACAGTTGTTGCGGCGCACGGGATCCATTTACTCCCGCGTGTGATGCCTCTTTGAATGGCATCGGAAGCTCATATTCCTCAACCATAATGGATGGGGTGGCGGGCATTGAAGTTGTCCTTCAAAACCTCTGAAGACGGAACTCGACGTAACCTTGATTTGGCTATGCCCAACAGGCCCTGCCTCCTCGGCGCACCGCGCCACAACCTAGGTGTTGCATAAGGGTTCTTTCTCACGCGTCAAGCAGGCACGCCAGTCTCTCATCCTTCGCTTCAAAGTGAGGAGCTCTTCCTTCGCGCCATAACCTAGGTGCTGGCTCTAGGCATTGAAGGCATTGAAGGGGAAGCCTGGCGGATGCACGAGCTCAGGTCAGGCCTCCGGGACGTGGCCAACAAGATCGCAGACGGTGCGAAATTTGTGGCCGGCGCCAGGTCCCGTGTCATATCTAGATCTGTACGTAGGAGGTGGAGCAAGACCACCACATGACAAAAAACCGTGGGGGGTGCTTACATGAGGCAGAGGCATAGGTGGGGAGGGTTTAGCAGCATTGTGCTTGGGTTGGATCGATGATGCAGCCGTCGTCGAGGCTAGGGTGGAGGTGTTGCACCTCGGTCGGGAGCAGGCGCGAGACATGATACTGATGTGCATCGCGTGGTTCTTGAATCACGTTATTGTAGAGACCGAGTGTAATTAATATCTTTTAATATAAATATATTTATCAAAATAATGTGTTGTTCGTCATCTTGTTGGTATTTGCTTCAGATGCATTTTCTTCGTACAAACATGCACAGCTAGTTCCTCCTGTATATGGAAGTATATGACTTGCGGTGTCGCTTTTCTGAATTTAACTTATCCAAATTTTGCTCGTTATTCCAGCAAGCAATGTCCACCGCAGTAATGTTGGTTGGAAAAAATATTAGCATTCCAGATAAGCCTGGGATTTCATCGAAATCTCAACTCTAGTTCATTTTAAGATTTCTAATGTAAAATTTTGATGACACCCTAATTCCAGATGAGGTGATGTACAAGAAGAATTAATTAGTCACTTCAGGAGCATTTTATTCATGCGTATGATGGTCGTACAATATTGGAATTTGGTAATATCATGATCAGATACCAGACGTATGCATCGAAAAAATTCATTACACAACTGAAGTGCTTATTCTTATCTCACTAATTAATCACTTCACGATTATATTATTTTATTCATGCGTACAACTGAAGTGCTTATTCTTATCTCACGCAACTGTATATACGTATGCTGTATGCTGGTACGGTACCATAGTAGTACCATTCTGCTCGCTCACGGGCAGAAGATGACCTGATAGTTGGTGCCGCCGGGGCAAGTGTAGATGCTGGTGGCGTCGTCCTTGGGGTAGCTGTACGCGTCTGGGCACAGCCCCTTGAAGAACTTGGAGTAGTCGGTGGGCCCGCAGTTGTTCGCCGCCGAGCCGGTGCAGCAGTACTGGTCCTCCTTGAACACCGTGCACGCGTTGTTGCACCCTCCGGTGGCCTTGAGCTCGTTCGGGCACTGCGCCGTGATGTCGGCGTCGCAGCGCGGCCCGCCCTTGGGGCATCCGGTGGTGCCGTCGGCGGGCAGGAAGTCCATGGGCACGTTGAAGCCGTCGATGACGGAGATGTCGATGAAGTCCTGGCCTTCGTACTGGTTGAGCCCGAACTCGGCCAGCGTGTTGGGCGCCTGCCCGTACTGCGTGCACTGCAGCTTGCCGCCGCAGTCGCCCGTCTCGCACTTCCCGTTGCCGCTGCCGTCGAAGTTGCAGCCCGTGCGCGCCCACACGCGCCCGCTGGTCGTGCCGGCCGGCACGTCCACCTTCCACTGCTGCCCCGGGTCGAGCTTCTGGCCCCCGCCGGGCACGGCCGCGCCCCACACGGTGAACTGGCACTTGTTGGTGATGGTAAACGTGGCGGCGTGGGCGGCGGCGACGAGGAGGAACAGAGGGAGGACGCGCAGGGCGGAGGAGGCAGCTACCAGTGCCATTGTGTGCAACTGTTGTTCTGATCTGCTCCTTCTTGAGCAAGTACTTACTTACTTTGGAGGGAAAATGGAGTGCTGGGGAGTCGGTATTTATATTGCTGCGTAACGTGGAAATTGGGTGTTCTCATGCTGAAATTTTCCTCGAAACTTCGGCGTTAAGTTTGGCAGGCCAGTTTGGACGTACAATTGGAACGTAGACTAGATGTATTAACCATAATATTGACCATACATGCAAGGAGTAGCGTGCTCTAGATTTTGTGTGGTCTGTAGCCGTGTAGGGGGAGGAAGTATACATTGATCTGTTTCGCACCTAAAAAATCAGCTCTGTTTTGGACCATTTAGTCCAGTTCAGTCCTCCGTGCTTGGTGGAAATCTGCAGAAAAGTCTAGAAATATTTGACGAATCGACGCGGGGGTGCATGACTTCCACTGCAGTAGGATATAGATGCACCCGATGACTTCAAAGTTGGCGAGCACCTCGTCGTCACAAATGCATCTGTTAAACTCTACCTCGTCACAAGTTAAACTCCCCGCTGATCACGGCGTACACGTATCCACGTGAAGTGCGAAAATTGGCAGCCGCGTAACATTTTGGAAGTGGTCAGAGTACTATTTAAAATATAAGATGTTTTAGGCTTACGGAGAAAATGTATCTAGACTTGTTTAGTGTCTAGATTCACTCCAAACCTTAGTGAACCTATATACTAAAAGTAGTCTAGATACATTTGTTTCACAAATCTAAAACAACTTATATTTTGAAACGGAGGAAGTAGAAGATCCATCCATACCCCAAAAATTATGTTTCCATGGAATATATAGACATTATTACTAGAAGGTCAGAGTACTAGAAGCCCGTGGTCCAAGCGTGTGTTTAAGGATATATTTTTTAGCACATTCCAACGTGAGGCCTTCTTTAGTTGACCCATGGCCTACATGGAAACAAAAAAATTTGCAACATTTTCTAGAGGGCCTGTACTAGTTTGGCCCGGCCCAGGAACTGGAAATGGGTGCCCGCAACACATTTAAGGGCCGCATTACTACCAGCACCATTTGTGGCTTATCGCGAGCAGCAGTTCAGGTTCAGCAGCCCATTTTAAGTGTGAGTTTGGCTAAACATACCAAAGTTTAAGATATTACTTCCTCCGTCCCCAAGTTTAAGGCAAATGATTTTTTTTAAAATTCAATATATAAAAAGTTTGATTAAACTTTTAGAAAAAACTATCAAGATCTATGACATTATATAGTTTTTTTTGGTAATAGATGTTTTATTACTTAATAGTAAGTTTATAACCAGTCTCTGTATAGCTAGGATGCACACGGCCGAATGACATTATATAAATACCATGTAAATATATGTTTCATGATGTATCCAAAGGTATGTATTTTATATTGTAAATATTAATATATATTTTTCTACAAACTAGATCAAACTTTACATAGTTTGACTTTTCAAAAAAATATAAGCCTTCAGAAGGATTTCTTCACCTTGAATGCACGGCAAAGAGTGGGTATATTTTGCTTTTCTAACCTTATGCTGCTGGTGGCTAGTAGAATTATGGTGAAAAAGTGAGTGGGGATATGGAAAAAAGAAGAGGTGCTGACGGGTCCCGGAGTGGGTAGTGAAGTAAGGGGGATTCGAGGAAGGGGAGGGCAGCATCGACAAGCACGAAAAGGGAACAAAGGGAATAGCTGTACACTAGTGGAAGGTGGAGGGTAGGAAGGGGCCGGGCGATGACATGACACACGTGTGGTAGGGGTGGTGCGTTGTGGAAATTTTCTGAGTTGTTGATGGGGAGGAGGAAGGGAATATGTCAACATGGTTTTCTTCATGTGGGTAGGACGGTCAGTTCATGCGCTAAGATTGTTGGGTTCTGGATTGGGGTTTTCAAATAGCTATATTCAATAAACATCAACTCGTAGCAATGTATGTACATATTTCCAATTTTAAAGCAACATATATAATCTAGTTGGTACATGGTATAGTAGCACACACTAGCTAAAAAGGTTATGTGTACCCTATGTGGCATGGAAAAGTGTGTGCTTGAATATAATCAAATATAGTACTAAGTACAATAAACCATAATTCATTTGCCAATGTTATGATGTGCCGACACAATAATTTTTTCCTATAGCCAATATTTATATTGTATTTTACCAAGAACATGAGGGGTTAATAACCATATCCTACCCATTACATTTACTTAAGTTCACAAATGGTGACCTGACCAAGTGGTACACAGATATATGATATTTAATCATGATCTCTAGAAGCCTTTCACATGGTATTTATTTGATAACTCCATACAAGAATTCAGTAAATGCTCATGGCCATATGTAGATATACTACAATGAATCTAAGTGAAAAAATAATCCATGGAGTAATGTGTTGTTATATTTTGGTTATTTAGTAGAAATTGTCTATGTAATTAACCAAAGTTTTTAAAGCTGAAATCTCAAAAGAAAGTTTGAGAGAAAGTTAGCAAAAATTTCATTGCGGATTATGATTTAATCTATGCAAATTGTAGTGAGATGCGCTAATGTTTGAACAAATAATGATCTATACTATATTAATAATTAACAACATTGTCTTTGGTTAATTATTTTGTTAAGTATAAAAATACTTATAATATCTCAAACCTTGCATTCGTATGATGAGTAGTTAAAAAGGTAAAAATAATTAATATAAACAAATGTGACATTTGATATTACTAGCTCTGCGTTGGTCAACTTTAGTAATTAGTTTTCACTAATCTATACTACTTATAAAGGAGCAAATATGAATTTCCCTACAAGCACTCCACAAAACATACATAGATCTACTGAACCGTACGATCTAGTCCACTAAACACGATCTAATAGCTTACATTAGCCTAATCTTTTTCTTTGATGTAATTAGAAAATAACTTCGACAAACTGAACTTATCCCACACATGAAAACTCCCGTCCGCATAAGCACCTACGGCCGCTTAACAAACGCCCCAAAACAAGGAAACCGGTCGCACCCACCATCCCTCTCCTTGAACCTGGGCCTCTTGTGTTGCCGTCGCGCCTGCCGCCGCCAAGCGCCACCGTCAACTACCTGCCGCCTGGCCTTTGCCCTCGCCACTGCCATCATCGCCTTCCTGGTCAACAAAATGTGTTCTACAATGTACCTAGGAGCACCCTGTTTCACTAAGTTTCATTGTCTTTAATTGGCTTTTCACCAAACAAGCAGGGTATCTAAACAAAGCAGCCACCACTGCATTCACAACTATTAAGTTCCAATAACTATTGTGTTTCTAATTTTGAGTATTCAGTCCCAGTTACAAATATAGGAATATTCAGACCAAGCAAGACTAATCAAATATATAGGATTATATAGATGTACCTCTCTTACATCCGTTGAAGAATAAGCAGTTTTCACGGCCTACCGAACTTCATGAGCATTTGATTAGAGTCAAGTTTATGCACAATAGCTAAAGCGTCTTAGGCCCGGGCTTGTGGGGTTGCAGCTACGTCAGCGGCGTCAAGGCGCGGGCAGAGGGAAGAAGCATTGGACAGAGCCATATCAAGCGGAGGGGGAGGGGGAAGACTAAATACTAGTTATGGAAAGGTGGGGAGGGGTGTTAGACATCCACTCCGGAGCATGCCGTACTTCAGACAAACGGTGGGGCTCACGACATGCTCAACCTGCCGGAGCAGGGCGTCCTTGCCATCCATCCTCGGCACTCACTCCGATTTCACGTCTTGTCCCACAGGAGGAGGAGGAGGAGGTAAGTGCTTTAGAGCCCTCCAACGCGCGTGATGGCGGAGGCTGCCGATCCGGAGAATATGAAGTATGCGCTTCCGCCTCCGTTGGTGCAAGGGAAGGGCGGTCATCGCGGTAGTGGCAAGGAGGTAGGGGAAGGGAGTTCGTCGCGACAGAGGTAGCGAGGTAGGGAGAGGGTGGTCCTCGCTATGGCATGGAAGGGGGAGGGTCCTCGCATCGACCGCGTGGAGGCAGTGGAGAGCCGGGGCGGTGCCTCTATGGAGTGCCTCTATGCGAGACAAAGAGGGAGAGGGAGAATTTTTTTTATATGAGACTATGGGAGAGAGATGAGAGTGTGTTTGCGGCCTGTGTTCTTGACTGTTTTTTTTACAAGCCAGAGCGTGCATACTATGGAATTCCATATACTTCATCCGGTTCATATTAATGGCTTTAATTTTATCTAGATTCATATGTATCTAGTTAAGTATTTGGACTAGATGCATTCATATCTAGACAAAATTAAGGCATTAATATGAACCGGAGGGAGTAGTTATGGTTGTATTAGAATTAAATGATCCTATTTTATTTTGAATTTTAATTTAAAGTTATAAAGATCCTTTTGATAATTTATTTTATTGATAATATATGTATGATGATGATGATGATAATGATGATGCCATAGAAAATATCGGTGTCATGGATACATGGAAGTGATTGTTTTGTACACATTTGAGGTTCACAGAGAATGAAGCTATAGGCAAATATCTTCCATGGAACCGAGACTTCATGGATTGCATAAAGCGATGCACCCATATTAGAGTTTAAATAGTTCATAATGTTGCTTAATGTCCATTATTAATTGTTATACTTCAAGCTGAGATTCATTTGTATTTTTGGGAAAACAAATAATAGTAATATTTTCATGCTACGTGATTGCGTGTGTATCGTACATTGCACTCGCATGCTAACACCTTTAGGCCATGATACCTATTTAACGGGAACAAAAGCTAAATAGAAACTCGGTTAAAAAATTCAATTTCAGAAGACACTTAAAATTGAGAAACATGAGTTGCGCGTGCAATCTTACTAATGTAAATATATATGTTCAACCAGACATAATAATATTGAAATGTAACCTCTTGGAAGAGTAGGTTTTGTGATGATTTTAGCTTATTGGTCCATAGAACCAAATCTGAGTTACACTCCACCGTCAATAGCATATCAGCTTCAATGTAATTATTGACTCGCTGACCTAACACTGTACGTATATAGTATTCTGATTTCTAATATATTAACATAGTGGTAGGGGCCCTCCCTACTGATCAAGGTCCAAAAAAATATCTTGATTTTGCTAGTCCAAATGCAAATATGTTTTTGATGAATTATGATATAATTGTCTATGTATGTGACCTTTTATAAAAATTTGGCAATATTTGGTTTTATAAATATACGACTATTATATATGGGACTAGATAAGTTTTTTTAGAATCCATAATCATTTTAGTTTCAAAATATGAACATATTACAAATATATGAACTTTTGTTGAGAATAAATGAATTTTTTTATATTCTACTTTTCAGTGATTGTTTCCATGTATACATTTTTTTAAAAAAATTCATGCGAAATTTTAAAACAATATGTGAACATTTTTATTTGAACGCATGGAATTTTGATAATTATTAAATTAATCTTCAAAGTTTAACTAAGTAAATAGTTTAAGATATGAATTAAAAACCTGTATTTGTTAATTGGATCAAATGACAAGCCATGTACGGATTGGATTCTTTGGTCTTATGTTTTATTTTAAAAAAGAAGGGTCCGTAGCTAGTAGCTAGGAAGATTTTCTTGTTTTATGTTCAACCATTTTAATCTGGCTTCTCCTCTTTTTGATGCTTGTCGAAATGTTATGGCCATAAGGCCGTGGGAATGTTTAGTAATAGAGTAATTTTTTGTGTGGCATAGTCTTTCCTGATGTTCCTAAGATTTTAAGAACGTTGGTTTACGTTTGTATTTTTTTTGCTTTCATGGAAATGGAAAAAATTTGGAGTGAGCCTAGTGGGTGAAGCTGCTAATGGAGCCGGACAACAACGAATGCGGTTCACAAGGCCACTGGTTCTGCCCTAGAACTCGAGATGACATGTACTCTCGCCGGACTAGATTGAAGGCTCGCATTGCGATTGGTTACGAAGGCCATGGTGCTCCCGCCCTATAATGTCGTGTCTTTTTGCCAACAACCACCGTATCCAAAGATCTAACATCAACAACGTGTCTCTACTATGGTATTTTGACCAACAAAAGTTTGTGTCAGCAATGTCCCTGGTGATCCTTTTTTGTCATCATAAATGGTTATTTTGCCTCTAGTGATTTTCTACACTATCACTGACGCCAAAACCGTTAGTACTACTTCCTTCTTTTCAAAATATAAGGAATATTAAATCCTACCAGGTATCAAACATGTAGAACAAATATCAAAATTTACAAAATCATATTAGTATTCGAACAATGAGGAAATGCATATGCATTTGATATTGTAAACATCGAAATTTGTATATACCCGATTTCATTTTATAGAAGTCCGAATATGCACTATATTATGAAATGGAGGGAGCATGGATCAGTGCGACTGATAATGAAGGGGCAAGGGCGGAGCCAGGATTCAGACATAGGATAGGGGGGCGAAGAAGACGAAGATCATAAAAAGCGATTTTTTCTTAATTTCACACAAGTATACATATCATAGTATCAACCATACATATCATTATTCATAATAGAACCATAAGTACAAATTAATATGAATTAGATTGCAATATAAAATACGATTTACCACCACTCTTTGGACTTTTTACACGACAGACTCGAGCAAATGTACCTTAGATTTAAGCCTAAATATGAGACGACTGCATGAGGCAACCAATGGCAACACGCGTGCCGCAACGATGATATAGCAAGTCAGCAATGGTCAACAAAGGGCCCGAGCCACTGTCGACAATGCCTTGCAACGGGTGGCAGCCGCCGGCAATGCCCTGCGACGGACGACGGCGGCAAACAATGAGACTAGAGGTGTTGGTCATCGATTTGTCGCCAGTAGAATAGTTTTATGGGAGACGGCGAGTACAGCTGTATAAATTCTCAACCAGTTATCGATCCACATAATTCATTCCGCGAATATAGCTACTCCATGTCATGGGCAATCACTTTCGCAATAAAAATCATGGGCTAATGGGATGCACCCTTGTGCGTTATGTATTTCAGAATTAAGCGATTAGGCCAATAGGCTGTACTTGAGTCTAATAGACAACTAACGATTGTGATTAGCTAAGTTTGACTTAGGACATACTATGTCATTAGAAGTAGTACTTATTTGTGGACTGAGGGGGTAAGGTTCACTCTGAAAGAAGTGCTTTCACGTACTGTACCGCGGGTGCAAACAAAAAACGAACCAATGGAGCAGGGCAGGGCACTAGCTAGACGAGTAGACAAACATTCCGTTTCCCTGAACACATGTTGGCACGAAGGAATCTAACGACGAAGCTAGCAGTAGAACACACCAATCATCACGCTGGCTCATGCAGCTCGATCGCCAAGGCATGCACCCCTCCCGGCCGAGACGGTCGCGCCATGATGCGACGACCCTTACGTAGGTACACGCATGTCATGTCCCATCGATCTCGCCTCACCTCACTCATGAGCCAGCGCGCAGCTCGATCGAAACGATCCTGCTCAGTTGCCGCTCTCCTCGATCGGCATGCATATGCATAGATGGCGATGCACGCGCAGGCCCCCGGCACGCGGCTGGCTGAATAGCCCGGCGAGAATAGATCGGTCGCCATCATCATCATCAGTGCATCTTTTGCGCGGCCGCGCGCTAGGCTCGTCGTCAATCATGTCCCTCCGCTCCGGCCGGCCGGCCTCGGTCACCCCGAGGAGGAGAACAGAGAAAAGTTTGCGGTAGCTTTTGGCTTTGCGAGCCCTCCCTCCCGTCGTCATCACAAGCCGTGCCTCTGCCGTGCGGCCGGCCGGCCGGACTGCGTCGCACGCCGAGCCGCCTGCAGGCCTGCCTCTCTGCCTGCCACCGGCAGCAAAGGCTCAATTCTCTCTGCCCACGGGCCCCCGGCGGCATGCTCGATCCGTGTCTGTACGACCCACTGCACGCAGCCGCGTACGGAACCGGAGCAGTAGAAAACGACTCGAGAGAGGTGGTGTTCTGACATGCGTGCGTGGTTTGACCTTGGACAAAGGAACAGACAACGATTACCTTCTCTTGAGTGGGACTACGACCTTGCATATGTTTAGGGTTGCGGGGGCGCGGTAACATATGTTTTTGACTCCATGACCTGTCAAAGCGTAGGACCATAATTAGGCCATGTGTGGTTTCGTTTTATTTACTGGCAGAGTATACGTATATGTCATGTGACAGACTTACCAGTCGATAGCCGAGGACGGGAGGGACCGGGCTGGCCGGTTTAGCCAGTGATGCTGCCTGATTACGCTCTGCTCACTTTTGAACGGTAGCTGTTGGGAATTTACCTTCTGCAGCAAAACGGGACACAGGGCAAACATACAATTAAGTTAACTGATGAATGATGATGGGTGGCTCTGGGACCGGAGGGGCTTGAGCGCGACGGTTTCGTCCGTGTGACCTTCGTGCTGCAACGTGGTGGCAGGGCCTCTTCGGGCCTGATTTGGGTCCGGCTGGGCATATTCGGGCCTAGTGTTGGCCTGCCGCCGCGTCCGGCCGGCAACCACTTATGGTGGTGGAGGACGGTCCTCCTACATGAGGTCGTGCTGATGAGGCTCTCCGGTTGCACTCCTCCCCCCCCCCCCCCCTCCCGCCTCGCAAGTTACGCGCCTCCCGTGCTACATGGACGCGAGTTCTCGGATGCCGGAGCAGTGGTCCCGGAAGGTGGATTGCACGGGCGTCTCGACATCGGGGTGACGTGGCGGTGCTGGTGGCTCCTCTCCTTGGTCCATGAGGATGGCATGGAGTGGGCATCGGGGGCTCCTGGTGGTGGCAGCGCCTAGATCGCGTTTGAAAGCTCGGTTCGAGGATTGATGGTGGGCTGAGATACTGATTGTGGCGAAAGTTTGTCCGGACGAAAGCCCAGCGCTTCGGCACCGACAACGGCGAGAGAGGTGAGCGGGCAGAGAAAAAACCTGCACACATATGGAATTTACAAGTCAAAGCTATAGTTCAATTAGTCGCCAATTAGAGCACGTCCTATTAGGCCCGAGAATGGTACTTCCTCTGACCTATATTAATTGAATCACATTTATCTAGATTTAAATGAATCTAGATACTATTTAATATATAAATTTATCTAAATTTTAACAAATCTAAGTCAACTAATATAGATCGAAGAAAGTAGAAAAATAATGGTACCAGACGAGAAACGAAATCGACATGAAAAGGCTGCCGATTCGGGTGGCCTTTTTTCTTGCGGGAGTGATTCGTGTGGTCTTGCCATTAACGTCTACTCCTATTCGCGCGCACGTAGTACCTGTAACAATAGTTTGCTTTACTCAGGCTACGCAGATACAAGCATACAACACAGAGCACCCAACGAAGACCAACGTAGATACAAGTATTCGTTTTTTTTTTGGAAATGGAGATACAATTTCTCACGGAGATACAAGTACTCATGGAAATAGTTTCTTCTTGAAGGAGTAGTACGGAATTGTCCCGAAGAGGAGGATCAACTAAACGATAGAGACGGTCAGACGGTATTGTGAGCGTATGCGTTTGTACCGTGTTTCTCAAAAAAAACGATAGAGACGGTCAGACGGATCAACTAAACGAAGATGTCCAGCAACCGCCGCGTCCTTCGAAAAAGTACCACCATGCTCCTAGTACCGAGTTGTCAAACACTAGACAACACCTTTAAGAAGGAAAGCGACAACGATGTTGTCCATACCAGAGCACTGGTCCTACGGTTTTCCCCCGACACACACAGAGGAAGTGGATAGGATAGCCACGCCACCCTTCAGGAAGGAATGGTGCCACACGAGAGCGGCACCGCGTCGGCGTTAGACAAAACGATTTCTTCCAAAACCCTATCGAGAACCCCTGGATGATCAGTTGCACAGGAGCCCCGCGAGGTCGAGGCCTCGACACCACCAAACTAACCAACCACGGACATGCGCCACCACGGTCACGATGCCACCATCACCGTCTCACCGAGGTTACCGTCACAAGACCTACATGATAGAAGAAAATATTAGCTTGACACGGGGGCGATAGTACCATGATCGTGCGAGAGGGAACTGTCTTCACAACCAAAGGTGGTAGTCGGCTGGACACGGCCGTAGAGGCACACCAATCCTAGGTGGGTCCGATCGAGCCTAAATCGGGTCCGTGAAGCCCATTTCCCCGCTGGCAACAGGCCGGACACTGTACACAAGCTAAGATCCTCGCCGCCTACAGAACCAATAGTGAACAAGAGCAGGCCCGCGGCTGGGTCTTATTGGCCTGGCCGCTGCCGCCTGCCGCCTGCCGCCTACTGCTCCCCTGCCCTGCCATGTCGTCCCGCAGCCGGGCCACCACTTCGCTGATATTTTCACCTTTGCATGCAAAAGTAAACCATACAATGGCAGATATTTCCATGCGCGACAGTAACTCTGATATTTCCACACGAAAGAACCCTGCTATTTTCAACTCCCCGTACACGCAACTTTTAGCACAAGTCGCAAGCACAGACAAGAAAGAAAAGAACTACGGTAGACACGTTAATTAATTGCACATCAAAGAACCCACTGCCTCGGTCACCATCCGATCATTCTTGTTCATAATGGCAAGTCTGCCAGGTCGATCCAACATAGACTTTGAGTACCCAGTCGATGATCCGTCCACTTTAACGGTGAATCAAGTGATAAACAATCGTGACCTCAGACATCCACGTCGATCGAGCTCCGACCATCCCCACTAGGACACTATGCACATCATGCATGGTCTCAGGCTTCCACATGAAGGTCAGATCCGTGCCATCAATCGATCATAGGATGGACGGCAATGATACCTTCTTCCACGATGTTTCGATGGCCGAGATTCAGGCACATCCCAATGATGACGACGCATGTATAAATCATTGCCCTGGACCTGTGGGCGTGGAGTACGTACTAACTTGGGATGGAAATCATCATGTGCTTACTGAAAAAACTTTTGCAGGTGGTTGCCACAAGTCTGGGGGGGGGGGGGGGGGGGGCATATCAGATCAACCAAGACCACATGGACACGAATGGAGTACAACGTTGTGCGCAGAACGACGATATGGCAGATCGGTTTCCCGTCGATCGAACAGTAGTTCGTGGTAGTGGTGGCGCAGGGGGTGTAATCTGTGTGTCGACACGGCGAATTCCACGCGCGCGGGCGCAGGTGATGATGATGGTCTCGACATGAAAGAACATGCGTCGTGCCAGATTGGACGTGCATGCTGGAGCTGATGCGAGGAGTCGGCTTAATTAATTAATTAGCACTGCTCATATTCTTCAGTCATTTCAACAATAATCGAGTGATGGAATGTAACTACTGGTTGCACGTACGTGTGATTGTTCATCTCACGTCGAAGTGTGGATGGTCCCCTGCGATAGTTATGTGGTTGTTAAGATTGCTCGCAGTCCCATGGTAATCTTTCGAGCTTAGTCAGCCTCCACAAGATGATTTAAGTTCAAAATATACCTCCTTGTGTTTTTAATTTCCTATATAAGTTTAGGAGGAGGGTGAGGATACCCAAGCACACCTCCTCTATTTTTCCCTGTGAACTCCAAATTATTCGGTATAAACTACACCAATAATCCTACACTGACGGAAATTATCCTACAAAATTTGCCTACTATAGTTGATTGGGCTAAATTTGACAACTGGACGTAGAGGCATGTGTTTGGGCTAAATTTTTTTCTTCCTTATAAAATGTCGTACCGATCTGCTCTGCTACTAGGATATTTTTTTAGAATGCGTCCATAGATGTAGCCTTGCTCAGACTACATGTGCCCCTCACTTTGAGTTGAGGCACTAGTAGGGATAGTGCTAGTGACGCATTTCAGAAAAGTGAATCGAGGTGTTTATTTCATGGGCCGCTAATATAACACCGCCGGTAAATATTACTGGGGCGTCGAACAACCACGCCCCAAGTAAGTAGCATGCCTGTGGTATTGCCACCGCGACACCACGGGTCATAATCACTAGTAGAAAATAGGCTATCCGTTCGCGCCTCCTCAGAGCATTAGTCCCGGTTGCGTCACCAACCGGAACTAATGCTGGCACGCGTCCCGGTTCGAGCGGGCACGTGGCCCGGAGTCATGCGTCCCGGTTGGTAACGGGGCATACGTCCCGGTTGGAGCCAGTAACCGGGACTAAAGGTTTGGCCACAGCCACGTGGCGTGGCACACACCTTTAGTCCCGGTTGGTGGCTCCAACCGGGACGTATGTTCCCGCCCTCTATAAATGCAACGCCCCAGCCCCCTCTGCCTCCACTCTGTTTTTTCTCTTGGTGGAAGGTGTGAGGGGTGTGCTAGTTTTTTCTCTCCTATGCATGCATTCAAGGTGTTTGATGAAATGTTTGAGTGAATAATCCCGTTCAATTTCTCATAGAACAAAAATATAGAAGGTGTTCGAGACGCACTTGAGCTTTCTCCTCTTTATTTTCCTCGATCGAGGTTAGCAATCTTATCTTTTCTCTGACATTGATACAATGCATGTGCCGATGTGAATTGGTCATTTCACTATTTATGATGTCCTGTTTTTTGATAAACTTACTTATATGATGCAGATGAACTGTCGGGAATGGATGTACGGTGACCGGCGCGTAGCCGGGTATATGAAAGGCATGGATAAATTTATCGATGTGGCTACGACAAACAAAGAGAATGGTTTTATACGTTGTCCATGTGTTCAATGTCGGAACAACAAGGAGTACTCTTTCTCGAAAATCATTCGCGGCCACCTGATTATGAAAGGTTTCATGCCCAACTATAATTGTTGGACCAAGGACGGGGAAAGAGGGGTTATGATGGAAGATGGTGAAGAAGAAGATGATGATAACAACTATCATCATATGTTTCCTGAATACAGTGATACTGCAATGGAAGACAATGGAGAGGAAAGAGGTGAAGAACGGGCATCAGATGAGCCGGCTGATGAACTTGGTAGGGTCATTTCTGATGCAAAGCGAGACTGTGAAACAAAAAATGAGAAGTTAAAGTTAGAGGGCATGTTAGAAGATCACAAGAAATTGTTGTACCCAAATTGTGAAGATGGCAGCACAAAGCTCGGTACCACACTGGAATTGTTGCGATGGAAGGCAGAGTGTGGTCTAACTGACTCCTCATTTGAAAAGATGCTGAAAATAATGAAGCCGAAGTTTCCAAAACATAACGAACTTCCCGAGAGTACCTACGAAGCAAAGAAGACTCTCTGTCCTCTGGGATTAGATGTGCAAAGATACATGCATGCATTAATGACTGCATCCTCTACCACGGTAAGGGGTATGAGAATTTAGATAAATGCCCGGTATGCAATGCGTTGCGGTATAAGATCAGACGAGATGACCCTGGTGATGTTGAGGGAGAGCCCCTCCGGAAGAGGGTTCCTGCTAAGGTTATGTGGTATGCTCCTAGAATACCAAGGTTGAAACACATGTTCAGAAACAAAGAGCATGCCATGTTGTTGCGATGGCACAAAGAAGACCATAAGAAAGACGGAAAGTTGAGACACCCTGCTGATGGGTCACAGTGGAGAAAAATCAAGAGAGACTTCCCAGACTTTGCAGGTGACGCAAGGAACTTATGGTTTGGTCTAAGTACGGATGGCATGAATCCTTTTGGGGAGCAGAGCTGCAGTCACAGCACCTGGCCCATGACTCTATGTATCTACAACCTGCCTCCTTGGTTGTGCATGAAGCGTAATTTCATTATGATGCCAGTGCTCATCCAAGGCCTGAAGCAACCGGGCAACGACATTGATGTGTACCTTAGGCCATTAGTTGAAGAACTCTTACAGTTGTGGGGCAAACCAGGTCTACGTGCGTGGGATGAGAACAAACAGGAGCCATTTGATCTACGAGGGTTGTTATTCGTAACCATCAATGATTGGCCTGCTCTTAGTAACCTTTCAGGACAGACAAACAAGGGATATAAGGCATGCACACACTGTTTAGATAAGACTGAAGGTACATATTTGCATAAATGCAAGAAGGTTGTGTACGTGGCGAATCGACGATTTCTTCCGACCAATCATCCCGTAAGAAAGAAAGGCAAGCATTTCAAAGGTGAGGCAGATCACCGGAAGAAGCCTGAACTCCCTGCTGGTGATGATGTATTTGGTATGGTCAAGGACATAGAAGTAATCTTTGGAAAGGGTCCCGGCGGTCAATCAGTTCCGAACGACGTCGCTACAGGACACGCACCCATGTGGAAGAAGAAATCTATATTTTGGGAGCTGCCATATTGGAAAGTCCTGCGTGTCCACTCTTCAATCGACGTGATGCACGTGACGAAGAATCTTTGCGTGAACCTGCTAGGATTCCTAGGCGTGTATGGGAAGACAAAAGATACATCAGAAGCACGGGAGGACCAACAAATTATGAAAGACCCAAAGAACATGCATACACATAACAAGACGGATAAAGGGCGTCACTTAAGTCGTGCCAGCTATGCTCTTACCAAAGCAGAGAAGGAAATCTTTTTTGAAGTCCTTTACAGTATCAAGGTGCCGTCGGGCTTCTCATCTAATATAAAGGGGATAATAAATATGGCAGAGAAAAAGTTCCAAAACCTGAAGTCTCATGACTGTCACGTGATTATGACGCAGTTGCTTCCGATTGCATTGAGGGGGCTTCTACCAGAAAATGTTCGAGTACCCATTGTGAAACTATGTGCATTCCTCAATGCAATATCTCAGAAGGTAATCAATCCAGATATTCTGCCAAGGTTATAGAAGGATGTGGTACAATGTCTTGTTAGTTTTGAATTGGTGTTCCCACAATCCTTCTTCAATATTATGACGCATCTCCTAGTTCACCTAGTGGAAGAGATTGCCATTCTCGGTCCGGTATTTCTGCACAATATGTTCCCCTTTGTGAGGTTCATGGGAGTCTTAAAGAAATATGTTCATAACCGTACTAGACCAGAAGGAAGCATCTCCAAGGGATATGGAATAGAGGGGGTCATTGAGTTTTGTGTTGACTTTATTCCTGACCTTAAGCCGATTGGTGTTTCTGACTCGCGGCATGAGGGAAGACTAAGTGGAAAAGGCACGCTGGGAAAGAAAGCAATGATATGTAGGGACGGGGATTCTTTCACTAAAGAACACTGCACAGTTCTACATAATTCCACCTTGGCAGCTCCGTATATCGAGGAACACAAGAATATTGTACGCTCCAAAAACCCGGGGAAGCCTGAATCATGGATTACAGATGAACACATGAAGTATTTTGGTGGTTGGATGCGGACACATCTCTTGAATGACACCACTGTTGGAGATCAGCTATACTTGTTGGCCGCGTCACCATCTTCTACTGTATTGAATTTCCAAGGGTACGAAATAAATGAGAATACATTCTACACGGTCGCCCAAGATAAAAAGAGCACCAACCAAAATAGTGGTGTCCGCTTTGATGCAATAGATGAGAATGGACAAAAGGACACATATTATGGTTACATAGAGGAGATATGGGAACTAGACTATGGAGTCTCTTTTAAGGTCCCTTTGTTTCGCTGCAAATGGGTCAACCTGAATGGGGAAGGGGTAAAGATAGACCAGTTGTACGGAATGACAACAGTGGATCTCAACAATCTTGGTTATAGAGATGAACCATTTGTCCTAGCCAATGATGTGTCTCAGGTTTTCTATGTGAAGGACATGTACTCCAGACCGAAAAAAGAAAAAAAATGCAAACGAATATATCATATGATGAGCCAAAGCGTCACATAGTTCTTTCAGGGAAAAGAAACATCATGGGAATCGAGGACAAGACAGACATGTCAGAAGATTATAATAAGTTTGATGAAATTCCGCCCTTCACAGTGAAAACTGACCCAAGCATTTCGTTAAGTAAAGAAGATGCTCCATGGTTACGTCTGAAGCGATCATAAGGAAGGACATATGTCAAGAAGTTCATGCTCATATTATGTAACTCTAGTTCATGTCTTTCGCGGTTTGTGGCTTCACTGAAGGATATCTTTCGCGGTTTGTGGCCTTTAGTCCCGGTTTTGTAGTCTCGCTTTTTAATATTAATAAATGTCTTGAGTGTTAGTCCCGTTTTGTGGCTGGACCGGGACTATGAAGAAGTTGTCCCGATTGGTACTTACCATTAAGATATGATCTCCAAACGCGCGCAGTCACATATTAGGGAGTGGCTCTATGACCAGTTTCTTGGAGATGCCGGAGGACTGGGATCCGGAGGCATCTCCCTGAAACTGGTCGTAGTGGTGTCCCTGCTCTCTAAAACCATCTTGCAGCTTGTAACTTCTCTAACTAGATCAATACGCCTCGGAGCTAACTAATTTCACATATTAGGGAGTGCCTCTATGACCAGTTTCTCGGAGATGCCGGAGGACTGGGCTCCGTCGGCATCTCCCTAAAACTGGCCGTAGTGGTGTCCCTGCTCTCGAAAACCATCTTGCAGCTTGTAACTTCTCTAACTAGATCAATACGCCTCGGAGCTAACTAATTTCACATATTAGGGAGTGCCTCTATGACCAGTTTCTCGAAGATGCCGGAGGACTGGGCTCCGTCGGTATCTCCCTGAAATTGGCCGTAGTGGTGTCCCTGCTCTCGAAAACCATCTTGGAGATGCCTCAAACTGGCTGGAGGACTGGACTCGCAAGGATGCCTATTTGTTGTACAAGAAGCTCGGCATAGTGTTGACACTTACGAAATAATGTCGACACTCACCCCTATCATTAGTGCTGACTCGTGTTTTGTCCCGGTTGGTGTCTCCAACCGGGACTACAGGTTGATCTTTAGTCCCGGTTGGTGACACCATCCGGGACAAGGTACACGCCGCACGACATAATGTCGACACTCACCCCTATCATTAGTGCTGCCTGGCCCAGCCTGCCAACATTGTCCATCCCGGGTAAAAAGGACAAATGTCTGCCGAATCGGCAGGAAGTGGGTCCGGTTTGTACTACAGAGATCCAATGCAAGTTCTAATGATCATGTTCGAGGTTTCATGGCTTTCGGTCCAAATGACCGATGTTATGTGCTGAATCACGGCATAGTTTGTGATGTTGTGCCCATATTATGCATGTGTGTGTACATTGGTATGGAGAACAATGTTGCAGGAGGAAGTTTTCCTTTTTGTCGCACGGAAAAGCCCTTTTCTATTTTCCGAGCGCAAAAAACGGGTCGTTTTGTGAAGTAACCACCAAAATGCCGTTTCATAATGCTACCGTCTCATTTTCCTAAAATACTAGACCACCTTACATGGACTATCTCCCAACCGGGACATCTCAAACCTTTTCGTCCATCCCGGGTAAAAAGGACAAATGTTTGCCGAATCGGTAGGAAGTGGGTCCGGTTTGTACTACAGGTACATGATCTATCGCCTGTGATTTTTTGAAAAAATCATTTTTAGACTCGCAATATGTGATTTCTTCAGAGATCCAATGCAAGTTCTAACGATGCTCGTCCCCTATCTTCATGCACACCAGTTCGACCATAGTTAGAAATTCAGATAATTCAAAATGGGCATAATAAATTCAAAAAAATCCGAACAATGAAAATCCTTCGTGTGGTGTCATATTATGTTACATAGTTGAAAGGAAAAATACCAGACTTGGTATATTGATCATGTTTCGAAAAAACCTTCACAAAATGACATATCATATTCGAGGTTTCATGGCTTTCGGTCCAAATGACCGATGTTGTGCTGAATCACGGCATAGTTTGTGATGTTGTGCCCATATTATGCATGTGTGTGGACATTGGTATGGAGAACAATGTTGCAGGAGGAAGTTTTCCTTTTTTGTCGCACGGAAAAGCCCTTTTTCATTTTCCGAGCGCAAAAAACGGGTCGTTTTGTGAAGTAACCACCAAAATGCCGTTTTAGAATGCTACCGTCCCATTTTCCTAAAATACTAGACCACCTTACATGGACTATCTCCCAACCGGGACATCTCAAACCTTTTCGTCCATCCCGGGTAAAAAGGACAAATGTCTGCCGAATCGGTAGGAAGTTTTGGAATTATGCCCTAGAGGCAATAATAAAGATGTTATTATTATAATTCTTGTTCATGATAATGTTTATATTCCATGCTAGAATTGTATTAAGCTGAAACTTTAATACTTGTGTGGTTTGTGAACAACACCGTGTCCCTAGTACGCCTCTATGGACTAGCTCATTGATTAATGATGGTTAAGGTTTCCTAACCATGGACATGAGTTGTCAATTAATAATGAGATCATATCATTGGGAGAATGATATGATGGACAGACCCAAACTAAGCGAAGCAATTAGATCGTGTCATCGTGTTCGTCTTTGCGAAGCTTTTCTTATGTCAAATGTTGTATTCCTTAGACCATGAGATAATACAACTCCCTGGTATCGGAAGAAAGCTTTGAGGTCATCAAACGTCATCCTATGAGAGGGTGATCATAAAGGTGTCTCTCAGGTGATCGGAAAGTACCTGTTGGGTTGTATGTATCGAGATGGGATTTGTCCCTCCCAAGTCGGAGAGATATACTTTGGGCCCACTCGGTAATCGATATCAACACCGCTTGCAAGCATGTGGTTAAGGAGTTAATCACAAAGTGATATCGGATTACGGAACGAGTAAAGTACTTGCTGTGAACGAGATTGAACTAGGTATGACGGTACCGACGATCGAATCTCGGGCAAGTAAAATATCGCGAGACGAAGGGAATATATATATGGGATTGATTGAATCCTGGCATCGTGGTTCATCCGATATGATCATCGATGAATGTGTGGGAGTCAATATGGGTTTCCAGACCCCGCTGTTGATTATTGATAGAAGATCATGTCTGCATATTCTCGAACCCGCAGGGTCACACACTTAACGTGTCTCGACGCTAGGATAGATTGGATAATTGGTTTATGAGTTTTTGTTCGGAGTCTCGGATGGGATCCGGGACATCACGAGAGGTTCCGGAGAATAAGATTCATATAAGGTAGTGCAGTTTTTGGAGTTCGGAATTGTTCCGGGTTAATCGGTATTGTATCGGAAGCTTCTAAAACCTTCCGGAAGGGGACCAACGTGGCCCCACCTTCCGGGAGGGGGAATGGGCCTATGATGCAGTGCCCTGGCCGCATTGGGTCAGGGGCACAAGGCCCCATAGGGCCCAGCCGGCCAAGGGGGTTTTAAACTCGAGATAGACCTTCTAGAAAGGGGGGTTTCCTTGCCCCCACTCCTTCTCCTTGGGGCAGCCGGTTTGGCTTGGGGGAGGGGGCTAGGGTTGCAGCCGCCCACCCCTCTATATAAAGAGGGCTGGGGGTGCACCACCCCCTTACACCTTCCCCTCCAAGAACTAGCTGTCCTGCTGCCCTCCTCTCTCCCTCCCGACTGTTTATAGGCGAAGCCCTGCGGCAGAAATTCTCCACCATATACACCACGCCGTCGTGTTGTAGATCCAATCCGTCTCTCCACCATACTTGCTGGTCCGAGGAAGGAGGAGACGTCGAGGTGCTGCATGTGTGCATCTCACGGAGGCACCGTCACTTGTGGTGCTAGATCGGATCGGATCGCGAGGAGGAGAAGCGAGTACGACTACATCACCCACGTTCCGACGAACGTTCCACTTTGCGAATCTTCAAGGGTATGAAGATCTAATCCAATCTCTCTCGTTGATTGCATCTCCTATATTAGATCTTGGCTTCCCTCTGTTCGCATCCGTAGAAATTTTTGATTTACTATGCCGCGAAACCCATCAGTGGTATCAGAGCTAGATCTATGCGTAGATTTGTTTCACGAGTAGAACGCAACATGATTGTTGCGGGCGTTGATGTTTTCTGTTGCAAGCCTCTTGTTTGTGTTCTTCTTATGACGCGGGATAGTGAGATTGAAGTGGTCCAGGCCAACCTTACGCGACGTCGTTCGCGAGACCGGCTTCGCACTTGACGTGTGGCTTGTTCCACACATGCGGCTGGTGGATGCCGGTTTCTCTCACTATAGTTGTCATGGGATTAACACCGGAGTTTGGCAACCATAATATCACCGTTGTGGCTTTTCGTAGGTAAGAATCGTTCTTAGCATCTACTCCCATAAGCCACGTAAAACATGCAACAACAAAGTAGAGGCGTCTAACTTGTTTTTGCAGGGAGTGTTTTCTGTGATATGGTATGGCCCAAGATGTGATGTGTATAATGTATGCAATGATCATGTTTTGTAATGTTTCACGACTTGCATGTCGATGAGTACACAACCGACAGGAGCCATATGGTTGTCTTTATAATTGTGTATGACCTGTGTGTCAAGTTCTTATACGCCATGTAATAGTTTCACTTCATCGCTAAGTAGTTATCAATAGTAGTAGTTGCTATTCATGGTGGAGGCAATCATGGTGGAGTGATGGAGACCATGCCGGAACACACAAGATGGAGATCATTGCGCGAAGATTGGCTATACCATGTCACATAAAGTTATATGCATGAGATGTTTATCCTTTTATGTATCTTATTATGCTTAGATCGCGACGGTAGCATTATAAGATGATTCCTCACTTAAAGATCAAGATAAAAACTGTGTTCTCCCCAAGTATGCATCGTTGCGGAAGTTCGTCGTGTCCAAGCATCACGTGATGATCGGGTGCTATAGACTCTACGCTCACATACAACGGGTGCAAGCCAGTTTTGCACACGCGGAAATACTTGGGTCTAACTTGACGAGCCTAGCATGTACAGACATGGCCTCGGAACACATGAACCGAAAGGTTAATCATGAGTCATATGAATGATATGATCGACACTTCGTTGTCCACCATTGAAACCACATCTCTTCTCGTGAAGATCGGATTAGGTGTGGTGAATTTGGATCGTGTTCACTAAACAACTTGAGGGATGTTGAATTTAGTGGGAGTTCATCTAGTAATTTGATTAAAAGTTGAACTAGTTATCATGAACATAGTCTAATTTGTACTTGCAAATACTGTAGATCAAATGGCTAAGTCCAACTTCAACTTCAACGTTTTCGTTGAGAAGGAAAAGCTTAGAAACAATGGGTCTAACTTCACCAATTGGTTCCGCAATCTAAGAATCATTCTCTCTAGCGGTCAAAAGGACTATGTACTTGGGAAAGCGTTAGGTGACCCCCTGCTGCAACTGCGCCGGCTGATGAGAAAGCTGTCTATCAGTCGTGCAAAGATGATTATGGTGTGATTAAGAGCACCATGTTGTTCGCTATGGAACCGGAACTTCAAAATCGTTTTGAAGACTATCCCGGGCCCTTTGAGATTCTCGAAGAGCTGAAAACCATGTTTCAGACTCAGGCCCGTTTTGAGAGATATGAGATCTCTGAGAAGTTCTTTAACTGCAAGATGGAGGAAGGGAGTTCCGTTAGTGAGCACGCCATTAAGATGACGAGCTACACTCAACGCCTTGAGCAACTGGAATGCACGATTCCAGAGGAGGTCAATATTGACAGGGTTCTGCAATCACTCCCTCCCAGCTACAAAAGTTTTGTAGTGACTCATAATCAGATTGGTTCCACTGATACGATCACCGAGCTCTTCGGAAAGCTGAAGGCCGCGGAAGCGGACATCAAAAAGGATAATCATGTGTTGATGATCAACAAGCCCACCTTTATGAAAGGTAAGGGAGCAAAGAAGCCCTTCAAGAAGGGCGGCGGCAAGCGCACTGCCCCTGCTAAGAAGAAGCTCAAGTCTGGTCCTAAGCCGGACACTGAGTGCTTCTATTGCAAGGACAAGGGTCACTGGAAGCGCAACTGTCCGAAGTACTTAGCGGACAAGAAGGCTGGCACCATCAAAGGTATATTTGATATACATGTTATTGATGTTTTCCTTACTAGCCCTCGTTGTAGTGCCTGGGTATTTGATACCGGTTCAGTTGCTAATATTTGTAACTCGAAACAGGAGCTACGGAATAGACGGCGGCTTGCGAGGGATGAGGTGACGATGCGCGTTGGCAACGGATCAAGAGTTAATGTGATGGTCGTTGGCACGCTCTCCTTAGTTTTACCTTCGGTATTAGTTTTAAACCTTAATAAGTGTTATTATGTGCCTGCGTTGAGCATGAACATTATTTCTGGATCTTGTTTATTGCAAGACGGTTATTCATTTAAATCGGAGAATAATGGTTGTTCTATTTATATGAGTAACATCTTTTATGGTCATGCACCTATTGTGAATGGTTTATTTCTTCTAAATCTCGAAAGGGATGAAACACACATCCATAACATTGAGGATAAGAGATGCAAAGTAGATAGTGATAATACTACTTATTTGTGGCACTGTTGTCTAGGTCATATTGGTGTAAAGCGCATGAAGAAACTCCATTCTGATGGACTTTTGGAGTCTCTTGATTTTGAATCATTTGACACATGCGAACCATGCCTCATGGGCAAGATGATCAAAACCCCGTTCTCCGGTATGATGGAGCGAGCAACGGACTTGTTGGAAATCATACATACCGATGTATGCGAACCGATGAGTGTTTCGACGCGCGGTGGATATCGCTATTTTCTCACTTTTACCGATGACTTAAGTAGATATGGGTATATCTATTTAATGAAACATAAATCTGAAACGTTTGAAAAGTTCAAAGAATTTCAGAATGAAGTGGAGAACCATCGTAACAGAAAAATTAAGTTTCTACGATCTGATCGTGGAGGTGAATATTTGAGTTATGATTTTCTCACGCATCTTAAAGCAAGTGGAATCGTTTCACAACTCACGCCACCCGGAACACCACAGCGCAATGGTGTGTCTGAACGCCGGAATCGAACCTTATTAGATATGGTCCGATTAATGATGTCTCTTACTGATTTGCCGTTATCATTTTGGGGTTATGCATTAGAAACCGCTGCATCCACTTTAAATAGGGCTCCATCTAAATCCGTTGAGACGACACCGTATGAACTGTGGTTTGGTGCTAAACCTAAGTTGTCGTTTCTTAAAGTTTGGGGATGCGAAGCTTACGTCAAGAAATTGATGCCGGACAAGCTCGAACCCAAAGCGGAGAAATGCGTCTTCATAGGATACCCTAAGGAAACTATTGGGTATACCTTCTATCACAGAACCGATGGCAAAGTGTTTGTCGCAAAGAACGGTTCCTTTCTTGAGAAGGAGTTTCTCTCGAAAGAAGTGAGTGGGAGGAAAGTAGAGCTAGACGAGGTTATTGAACCTTCTCTTGAATTGGAGAGTAGCGCAGCACCTGAAATTGTTCCAGTGCCGCCTGCACCAACAATAGAGGAAGCTAATGACAAGGATCATGAAACTTCGGACGATACTGCTACTGAACGTCGCAGGTCGACAAGGTCGCGTGCCCCTCCTGAGTGGTACGGCAACCCTGTCTTGACTGTCTTGTTAGTAGAAGACAGTGAACCTACGAACTATGAGGAAGCGATGATGAGCCCGGACTCTGAGAAATGGCTAGAAGCCATGAAATCCGAATTGGGATCCATGAGCGAAAACCAAGTATGGACTTTGGTGGACCCTCCTAGCGACCGAAAGGCCGTTGAGTGCAAATGGATCTTCAAGAAGAAAACGGACGCGGATGGTAATGTTACCGTCTATAAAGCACGGCTTGTCGCGAAAGGTTTTCGACAAGTTCAAGGTGTTGACTACGATGAGACTTTCTCTCCCGTAGCGATGTTTAAGTCCATTCGGATTTTATTAGCAATTGCTGCATTTCATGATTATGAAATATGGCAGATGGATGTCAAGACTGCGTTCCTCAATGGCAACATTGATGAAGAGTTGTATATGATGCAACCCGAATGTTTTGTCGATCCTAAGGATGCTGATAAAGTGTGCAAACTTCAGCGTTCCATTTATGGACTGAAGCAAGCATCTCGGAGTTGGAACCTTCATTTTGATCAAGTGATCAAGAGCTTTGGATTTGTTCCAAATTGCTACGAACCTTGCATCTGCAAGAAAGTGAGTGGGAGCTCGGTGACGTTTCTGGTACTATATGTGGATGACATATTGATTATTGGAAATGACATTAACATGGTTAACGATGTGAAGAGTTATTTGAACAAGTGTTTTTCAATGAAAGACCTAGGTGAAGCTGCTTATATATTGGGCATCAAAATCTATAGAGATAGACAAAGACGCGTGATAGCTTTAAGCCATAGTACATACCTAGACAAAGTTCTAAAAAGGTTCAGAATGGATAAGGCAAAGAAAGGTTCAGTGCCTATGTTGTCAGGTAAGATATTGAGCAAGGATCAGTGTCCAGCTACGGTAAATGATAGGGAAGCTATGAGAAAAGTGCCTTATGCCTCGGCCATAGGTTCGATCATGTATGCCATGCTGTGTACAAGACCGGATGTGTCCAATGCTCTTAGTTTGACGAGCAGATATCAAAGTGATCCAGGAGTGGAACACTGGACAGCCGTGAAGAACATCCTAAAGTACCTAAATAGAACTAAAGAAATGTTCTTAGTCTATGGGGGTGATGAACATCTCGTCGTAAAAGGTTACGTCGACGCTAGTTTCGACACCGACAAGGATGATTCTAAATCTCAGACAGGATACGTGTATATTTTGAATGGAGGAGTTGTGAGCTGGAGAAGCTGCAAGCAAAGCGTGATCGCGGGATCTACAGTAGAAGCAGAATACATGGCTGCTGCAGAAGCGTCAAGTGAAGGAGTTTGGATCAGGAACTTCATCACTGAGCTTGGCGTGGTTCCAAGTGCATTGGACCCACTGGAGATATTGTGTGACAACACTGGCGCCATAGCACTCGCTAAGGAACCAAGATATCATCCAAAGACCAAGCATATCAACCGCAAGTTTCATATAATCCGAGATTATATAGCAGATGGAGATCTGAAGATTAGCAAAGTACATACAGATCTGAATGTCGCAGATCCATTAACTAAACCTCTTCCACGTGTAAAACATGATCAGCACCTCAGTGCCATGGGTGTGAGATTGTTGCCAAATGTAAACTAGATTATTGACTCTAGTGCAAGTGGGAGACTGTTGGAATTATGCCCTAGAGGTAATAATAAAGATGTTATTATTATAATTCTTGTTCATGATAATGTTTATATTCCATGCTAGAATTGTATTAAGCGGAAACTTTAATACTTGTGTGGTTTGTGAACAACACCGTGTCCCTAGTACGCCTCTATGGACTAGCTCATTGATTAATGATGGTTAAGGTTTCCTAACCATGGACATGAGTTGTCAATTAATAATGAGATCATATTATTGGGAGAATGATATGATGGACAGACCCAAACTAAGCGAAGCAATTAGATCGTGTCATCGTGTTCGTCTTTGCGAAGCTTTTCTTATGTCAAATATTGTATTCCTTAGACCATGAGATAATACAACTCCCTAGTATCGGAAGAAAGCTTTGAGGTCATCAAACGTCATCCTATGAGAGGGTGATCATAAAGGTGTCTCTCACGTGATCGGAAAGTACCTGTTGGGTTGTATGTATCGAGATGGGGTTTGTCCCTCCCAAGTCGCAGAGATATACTTCGGGCCCACTCGGTAATAATTATCAACACCGCTTGCAAGCATGTGGTTAAGGAGTTAATCACAAGGTGATATCGGATTACGGAACGAGTAAAGTACTTGGTGTGAACGAGATTGAACTAGGTATGACGGTACCGACGATCGAATCTCGGGCAAGTAAAATATCGCGAGACGAAGGGAATATATATATGGGATTGATTGAATCCTGGCATCGTGGTTCATCCGATATGATCATCGATTAATGTGTGGGAGTCAATATGGGTTTCCAGAGCCCGCTCTTGATTATTGATAGAAGATCATGTCTGCATATTCTCGAACCCGCAGGGTCACACACTTAACGTGTCTCGACGCTAGGATAGATTGGATAATTGGTTTATGAGTTTTTGTTCGGAGTCTAGGATGGGATCCGGGACATCACGAGAGGTTCCGGAGAATAAGATTCATATAAGGTAGTGCAGTTTTTGGAGTTCGAAATTGTTCCGGGTTAATCGGTATTGTACCGGAAGCTTCTAGAACCTTCCGGACGGGGACCAACGTGGCCCCACCTTCCGGGAGGGGCATGGGCCTATGAGGGAGTGCCCTGGCTGCATTGGGACAGGGGCACAAGGCCCCATAGGGCCCAGCCGGCCAAGGGGGTTTTAAACTCGAGATAGACCTTCTAGAAAGGGGGGTTTCCTTGCCCCCCCCCACTCCTCCTTGGGGCCGCCGGTTAGGCTTGGGGGAGGGGGCTAGGGTTGCAGCCACCCACCCCTCTATATAAAGAGGGATGGGGGCGCACCACCCCCTTACACCTTCCCCTCCAAGAGCTAGTTGTCCTGCTGCCCTCCTCTCTCCCTCCCGACTGTTTGTAGGCGAAGCCCTGCTGCAGAAATTCTCCACCATATACACCACGCCGTCGTGTTGTAGATCCAATCCGTCTCTCCACCATACTTGCTGGTCCGAGGAAGGAGGAGACGTCGAGGTGCTGCACGTGTGCATCTCACGGAGGCACCGCCACTTGTGGTGCTAGATCGGATCGGATCGGATCGCGAGGAGGAGAAGCGAGTACGACTACATCACCCACGTTCTAACGAACGTTCCGCTGTGCGAATCTTCAAGGGTATGAAGATCTAATCCAATCTCTCTCGTTGATTGCATCTCCTAGATTAGATCTTGGCTTCCCTCTGTTCGCATCCGTAGAAAATTTTGATTTACTATGTCGCGAAACTCATCAGGAAGTGGGTCCGGTTTGTACTACAGGCACATGATCTATCGCCCGTGATTTTTTGAAAAAATCATTTTTAGACTCGCAATATGTGGTTTCTTCAGAGATCCAATGCAAGTTCTAACGATGCTCGTCCCCTATCTTCATGCACACCGGTTCGACCATAGTTAGAAATTCACATAATTCAAAACGGGCATAATAAATTCAAAAAAAATCCGAACAATGAAAATCCTTCGCGTGGTGTCATATTATGTTACATATTTGAAAGGAAAAATACCAGACTTGGTATATTGATCATGTTTCGAAAAAACCTTCACAAAATAACCTATCATGTTCGAGGTTTCATGACTTTCGGTCCAAATGACCGATGTTATATCCTGAATCATGGCATAGTTTGTGATGTTGTGCCCATATTATGCATGTGTGTGTACATTGGTATGGAGAACAATGTTGCAGGAGGAAGTTTTCCTTTTTATAGCACGGAAAAGCCCTTCTCCATTTTCCGAGCGCAAAAAACGGGTCGTTTTGTGAAGTAACCACCAAAATGCCGTTTCAGAATGCTACCGTCCCATTTTCCTAAAATACTAGACCATCTTACATGGACTATCTCCCAACCAGGACATCTCATACCTTTTCGTCCATCCCGAGTAAAAAGGACAAATGTCTGCCGAATCGGTAGGAAGTGGGTCCGGTTTGTACTACAGGTACATGATCTATCGCCCGTGATTTTTAGAAAAAAATCATTTTTAGACTCGCAATATGTGGTTTCTTCAGAGATACAATGCAAGTTCTAACGATGCTCGTCCCCTATCTTCATGCACACCGGTTCGACCATAGTTAGAAATTCAGATAATTCAAAACGGGCATAATAAATTCAAAAAAAATCCGAACAATGAAAATCCTTCGCGTGGTGTCATATTATGTTACATAGTTGAAAGGAAAAATACCAGACTTGGTATATTGATCATGTTTCGAAAAAACCTTCACAAAATGACCTATCATGTTCGAGGTTTCATGGCTTTCGGTCCAAATGACCGATGTTATGTGCTGAATCACGGCATAGTTTGTGATGTTGTGCCCATATTATGCATGTGTGTGGACATTGGTATGGAGAACAATGTTGTAGGAGAAAGTTTTCCTTTTTGTTGCACGGAAAAGCCCTTTTCCATTTTCAAAAAAAAAACCTCCCGCCAGTTCTTCCCGCCAGTTTTTCCCGTCGGTTCTTCCCGCCAGTTCTTCCCTCCAGTTACCTTCCTGCCGTTTCTCACTATATATATATGTAGGGTTGGCCTCCATTGTCATTGCACATCTCGACTCATATCTGCAACCTCATCACTCTTTCCCAAGACTTCCACCATAGCACTAACTCCTAGGGAGGCGGAGGCGCTTTGCGCCTCGAACTACCCCTTCCCACCGGGCTACTGTGTCCCCGTCGACTGGATGATGAGCGCCGGAGGCGTGCCAGTTCCTCCTGTCCCTCTAGGTGTGGCGTGTCGGATGGCCATCACGAACCACTACTACTTCGAGCTCACGCCGGAGCAGCGGAGGAATCCCAGATGGCATCCCGACTATTTCCCGACTTGGGAAGCCTTCTTCGTTGATCGGCGTGAGAGGGCACTCGCCAGGCACGAGGAGGACGGCCCACCTCCTCCGAACTTCAACGAGGCTGGCCGTCGGCTGTGGTGGCACGACCGGACTCTCGAGAGCGTCATGGCCTACGACACGGCCGCCAACTCTAGCCCCCACCTGCGCTACCCTCAAGTCCAGCCCACTCGTACTCAGCCTTCAAGGTTCAACTACGGCGGACCCGACGACGATAGCGACGATGGCCGCGGCGAGTACGACGACTAGCGTGGCGAGTATTACAGGTGTAGGCAGGAGCATGACTGAATTATTCCAACATTACAAAACAAATTCGACCGATTGTGGCTTAATCTGGCCATGTATCTTAATTTTCAGTTCTTCTATGTAACTTTGTGTTAGTTGCGTTATGTACTTTAATTCCAGTTCTATCCTAATCAAATTTTCTTTCCGCCCATTATTTTCCGTCCTTTTTTCCGCCCATTAAAAACAGAAAATGGTTTTGAATTACTTATTCAAATCCAAACACGTTTTATGTTTAAAGTTTTTCTAAATTCCAAATTGATATTAAAAAAATATAAGTTAATTCATTTTTAATTGTAAATGGTTCATATTTTAAATGGTTACATTAATTATTTTTTAAAACAGAAAATGGTTTTGAATTATTTATTCAAATCCAAACACTTTTTATGTTTAAAGTTTTTCTAAATTCCAAATTAATATTCAAAAAATATAAGTTAATTCATTTTTAATTGTAAATGGTTACATTAATTATTTTTTAAAAATAGAAAATGGTTTTGGATTATTTATACAAATCTAGACACTTTTTATGTTTAAAGTTTTTCTAAATTCCAAATTAATATTTAAAAATTATATGTTATTTCATTATTAATTTTAAATGGTTCATAGTTTAAATGGTTACATTAATTATTTTTGAAAACAGAAAATGGTTTGGAATTAGTTATTCAAATTCAAACACTTTTTATGTTTAAAGTTTTTCTAAATTCCAAAGTAATTATCATTTAAAAAATATTACAAATTTAAACCCCAAAATAAAAAATAAGACGGAAACCGAGAGAAAATACCTGATTTTTTTTGAAAAAGGGGAATATGTCCCGGTTAGAGCCACCAACCGGGACTAAAGACCCCCTGCGCGCGCGCCCCTTTGTGTGCTGAAAAATTAGAGTATATGTCCCGGTTGGTGGCTCCAACCGGGACGTTTGACCCTTTAGTCCCGGTTGGAGCCTCCAACCGAGAGTAAAGGCCCTTCCCTTTTATACACGACGCCCCTTCTCCTTCTCCTTCTTCCCCGTTCCTCATCAACCGCAACAGATCATCGCCGCCGCCGCGAGGACAAGCGCTCAACGCCGTCAGGCTGCCCAACCACCGCCCCGCTGTCGGCCTCCACGCGTTGCCCCGCCGTCGGACTCCACGCGCTGCCCCGCTGTCGCGCCTCCACGTGCTCCTCGCCGGCGCTCCAAGCCTCGCCGACTCCGGCCACCGCCTACGCCGCTGATTCTGGCCACCCCAAACCCCTCCGTCTAGTTTTTCGAGGTCCTGGTAAGTATCTGAAGCTCAAGGCCTACTCCGTTTGCCTCCTTGCTTGCTGTAGCCACCGCGCGTCGTGTCTGAGCAAGCTCCGCCGCTCGCCGCCGTCGTGACCACTGTTCCGATGACCACAAGCGGGCGGCGCTGCCAACACTGGTTCCGCCTCGATCTCCTCTTTCCAACTAGCCTACCCACTAGCCCGCGCGTGCAGCGAATCGACGGATTCGAGCCCAACCCGAGGATCACCATTGCTGATGTCATGCTGACATCAGCATGAGGCAGTATATCCTTTTTTTTGAAATAATTATAATAACCCATGGGGCCTGACTGTGAGTAGCCCCAGATTGAGTGAGAAATGTTTCCCAGCCTATGGTGACGTCAGCCTGAGGTCATAAATGTTTTAAAATTGATTAAATAAATTTCAGAAAATGATTTAATATTGTAAAATCAATAACTTATTATTTATAAGTCAGAAAAATATGTATAATATACCAAAATGTTTAGAAAAATGAAACCTACCTATTTAAGCTGTAATCATGCATTGTTAAGCAACTTAAATGACAAGTTTGATTAGAAGAACATAGTAACCCCTCATAGGTGATTCCGGAGTTTCCCCGAGTTAGGGTTTGCGCCCCTCGGAACCCCGTTTAATTTGTCGAGCATGCTTTAGGGTTACTTTTCAATACAATTTAACTTGTCATATCATCATACTTGCTTGATAGTTGCATCGATGCTTTAGGGTTTCCCTTTCTTTTTGATGTTTGGATTATTAGGTTTATTATTAGTTAGGTATTATTAGGTTTATTAATTAGTTTGGTATTATTGGTCTTCGGCCCCACTGGTCAGTCACTGTGGGTAGCCCCAGACCCGATTCACATTCTCAAGCAACTTAAAAGCCCTATCTTAGATAAGGAATCATTAATACCCCTTAGGTGCATGTGGGTTCGACGATGTGCCTTCGCCAGGGCATTCCGAACCCTCTTAAATCGATTCCAATATGGTATTTTGTTAGTATCTAGTGTTACCTATCTGCTGGATAGTTTCCCTTTTGTAGCCTTATACTCATGTTCCCCTCTCATATGCATCCGAGGTTTCTCCGAACTAGGTTTTACACCCCTCGGAACTCCGGAATATTGATAGTTGATTTTAGCTAGAGTTACCTATCTACTACACAGTTTCCTTTTTGTAGCTAGGTTTAGGGTTTAGGGTTTCTCTTCATTTTTATTATTGTGTATGTATATATTAGGGTTTCTCTTAATTAGGGTTTATATCTCTCAACATCGTACCTAACTTTCTCCCTTAGCCGCTTTGACTTATTCATTTTTCCACCTATACAGAAAATATGGACCCACGCGTCAGAGACGAAGAAAAGGAAGAGTTGATCCAAGGTGTGATCCGTGGGGAAGAAAATTTAGACGTATCAACGTTTCTGAACAACTCCGGTGAGGGTGATCCTCTTTTTACCGGAATAGACGACTTGTTTGAGGTTGAAGGTGTTGCCTTCCGCGAGGGAGAAGGCGATGCCTTGTGTAATCGAGAAGACGACCGCTCCGGCGAGGTGCATGTAATATAATTAATTCATTAATTAATCATCTGCTATCTATATAGAAATAGTAACGACGATCTTTCTTCTTTTAGCCCTCCGGATCGAAGGAATCTACTGAAAAGAGCAGACGGGGCCCAACCAAAAAGTTGCAAGACCATGAGAGGTTCAGGATCGAAGATGTCGCTGAAGACGGCAAACCGACGGCTCCCGAAGTTGTCGCAAACAAATTTGTAGCACAATGCGGAGTAATCGTTAGGGCTTAATCCCGATCACCATTAGAAATTGGAATAGGCCTGTTAATGCGGATGAAGAGGGAACATGTTTATGTATCCCTAACCACGCCAAAGATTTACTGTGGAAGAGGCTCATGGTTAATTTCAAACTACCAAAGATAGAGCTGGATCCAAATGCGGAGGATCCAGTTGAGGACGCCTTAGAACATGTGAGAGCCATGGAGGCTAAGGTCAGGGAGTGGGCTTTGAAGAAGATGGCCCAGTGTTTCACCAACTGGAAGAAAATATTGCACCTTGACTATGTCGTGAAAGAGAAGACTCCCGATTTCAAGAATATTCAGTTTCAGAAGATAAAACCATTCTGGGCTGAGTTTGTGGAATACAAGACATCAGAAAAAGCTAAGAAAATGTCTACAACGAATAAGATGAATGCTGCTAACAAGAAGTATCACCATACTATGGGGCAAGGTGGCTACAGGGCTGGCATTCCTAAGTGGGAGAAACTTGAGAATGAACTGCGTGCTAAAAAGATCACCCAGAGACAGACGATTGGGTAGAACGTGCAAGGAATTGGTTTTACGGGCATGGGGGCACGTTGGACTCGGAAGAGAGGTGTATATATAACATACGATATAAAGAAGATCCCTTGCCAATCGAGAGGATGAGAAAAGCAGTAAAGGCTGTTAAAGATGGGGACTTCATTCCCGATAGAGAGAATGATGAGCTCACACTCGCCCTTGGAAATAAGGAACATGATGGACGAACACGAGGCAAAATAGGCTCCCAACCATGGAGGACTGGGTTTCCCGAAGAGAGGAAGAAATATCCTGATAGAAGCCGTCAGAGAAGAAAGGACAGGACGGAAGTTGAAGCAGATAGTCAGAAAGAGCGAATGCGTTTAATTGAAGAACGATTAAAGCAACAACAAGATGAAATTAACGCACTTAAAGAGCAAAGTACTACCGGCCCATCTCAGCAACACACTGCATTCGATGCTGCCGGCCTATCGAATAATCAAAAAAGCAGTGTGGCTTCCACCGAGATCCCGGGTGATGACAATGGCGATGACGATGGTGCACCGATGATGGCTCCTGTTGGCTACCCAGTGGATGATATCACAGAGATGACACACTGCGAGCTACATGTCAAAGTTGTGAACATATCAATGAAGGTGGCGGTCGGCTATGCCTTACCAATTGGACCCACACCAACTTACCACTGTCGTCCGGTTCCAGAGGGCTACGCTATTGTCGGGGTGGATGAAATCATGCCCACCTTTGAAGTTTTGGATCTTGACTACCCTGCAGGTGAAGGGGATGTGACTGTACTGGGAGACGCAAAAAACGTCACCATTCTATGGCCAAAGGAATGTATCGTGCTTCGAAATCACACGCCAAGGCCATCTTCGCCGCCGCCTCACCCGTCTCCAGCGAGGTCGTCGCCACCGCGGCAGCCGTCTTCGTCGCCTCACCCGGCTCCGTCACCTCACCCGACTCCGTCGCCTCACCAATCTCCGGCGCAGCCATCGCCGCGGGAGCCATCGCCGGCGCCTCAGGATAAAAAGCGTAAGCGTGCCGCTACTATGCGTCGTGGTAAGCGATCGCCTAAACGTAAACAAGAGCCTCTTCCAAAAGTACCAAAGGTTCCTCCCAAGAGATCTTATGACTGTACTAAAGAGGAGACTGCGGCGATCGTTAATGCGGAAACGACAGCGTTTTTCGCTAAGCTGAGGCGGCCGAAAGAGCCAGAGTTCCCCAACACGAAAGAAGAAAAAGCCAAAGTGTTGAAAATGCTAAAGTCTCTTCACCAACCCGAGCCAAAGTTGTCATCAGACTATGAGCGTTCTATTCTCAAGTCACATGCGACACAAAAAGCCTCGAAGAGAAGTACGGATGCAAGCGAGAAATCTGTTGCCCAGCTCGGAGAACAAGCAAAACAGTCTTGCGCCCCTCTCAAGGTGATTTCCCAAACCAATGTGGGGTCGAGCAAATATGGGGCCGAAGAGCAGTATGATCCAGAGGTAGTTGCACAATACGGAGAAGCTGCCGCTGCTCAAGGTATGAGTATTGCCCAGTACTTATCCCAGTTAGAGTACTTCCCCGTGAGTGAAGTAGCATACAAATACCAGTACGGCAAACCTCTCGTCAAACCTGAGGAGGTAAATAATCTTCCAACAAAAATGCGAAGATTGCATAACTGGTACTTGCATGCCACAAAGGCCGGGGCTAACTGGATAGTGTTGAAGGTTACAAAAAAGCATTATGGGAAAGATATGGATGACATGATATACATTGAATTTGATGAACTATTTCAATTATTCAATCAAGACGCCTTGGACAAATCGATCATCAGTGCCTATTGTCTGTAAGTACTAATTATGTAATTAATTTAGTCTCCAGCTATCTCACCTTGTTTATTGCATGTATATAATCATACTGTAATATGTAGAATGAAGATTCTCGAATGTAGCAGAGGACAAGTCTATGATATTGGCTTCATTGACCCATATGGGTTCATCAAGCTAATCTCAAAACAAACCCCCATGATACGGAGGATAATATAGTACACGCGTTAAGGTTTCAAGAAACCAAAAGGGAAATACTATTTCCTTACAACTTTAAGTGAGTGTTATTGTCTTGTATACACTTTCTATTTCGCTTACTCGATGTTAAGTATATAATTGATTAGTTATGCATTCGCAGCTACCACTATATTCTATTAATCATTCAACTTGACAAAGGGCGTGTACTAGTCATGGACTCGAAACATAAACCCCTTGAGACGTGGAAGGACATGCAGATACTTCTCCAGCGGTAATTCTAATCATTACGACACTATATCGGCAACGTTTGTGAATTTTATGATATCAAGTACTTAATAACTTGTTTTATCCGTTTTCTTCGCCGGACAGCGCTTGGAAAAGGTTCACCAAAAAGGCTAGGGGTGTTTGGAAAGAGGAGCTTACATTTGAAGCACTAGATGTAAGCACCACTAGCTATATCTGCGCATCTCTTTGATTCTAGTTTTAATACAGTTATTATCATGCTTGATTATTATTTTGATTGAACTATGTTCTCGTAAAGTGCCTGACGCAGGGACCAGGTAACAATCTATGTGGATATTATGTTTGCGAGTTCATCCGGCAGACGTGTGATGAGAAGGCAGAAATTTAGAGCAACTTCACGTACGTAAACAATTTCCATAGTTTTTAATTACAATCAAATTGTGTTTAGTTTCATTCATATAGGCTGACTCCTTTTTTAAATCAAATCGAACGTCTACGGAACGGTCTTCTGCCAAAGGATCGCGTACGGGCAATTCAGGAGGAATTGGCGGGATTCTTGGATGCAGAAGTCCTAGACCCAAAAGGGGAATACTATTGGCTATATATAGACAATAGGGATTGTACAAAGAGCAACTTTTGTATGTAGTGCATGAACTCGATCCGTGTATCGAATGTAATATTGTCATGATGATCTTGTGTAATATAATGATTCCTTCATTGATGAGTGCAAAACACTAAATAAATAATAAATCAACCTAAATGAATTCTCTGACGCGGCACAAAAAGTGGCGAAAATACTGCCGCAGCAACAAAATGTGCCAAAATGAATTCTCTGCCGCGGCAGAGAAATGAGCAAAATCTCTGCCGCGGCAGAAGGTTATTTGTCCCGGTTCGTGTTACGAACCGGGACTAATGCTCCACCCCCTCGCGCTCTGACGCCACCACGTGTGCCCTCATTTGTCCCGGTTGGTGGGGCAACCGGGACTAAAGGTTGGGGCTTTAGTTCCGATTGCCCCGTCCCGGTTGGGCAACCGGGACTAAAGCCCCTTACCAATCGGGACGCATGGCACGTTTTCTACCAGTGAATAGTGGTGGTGCGGAAGGGTATGCCCCTAGTACGAGTTCGATATGGGAATAGTAGCTCGATAGCTCAATACTTTGGGCGTCTAAACATAAATTTAAATTACGACAAAAGTTTCTCACATAAAGTAAAAGCTAATTTTGTTCAAAATTAAAATATATGATATACTTAAACGGCGAGGACACATCCTACCAATCTAGGGCGGTATCGGTGAGGGCTCCTTTTCAAGCGACTTCATAGCTAAACCTATGTGGCACGAATACATGCTCCACAGTTAAACCAAATTGAACCCTAGATCTAAGCTTGGGGCGACCTTAGATTGCTGGAAGTGAAATATTACATCACAGCTTCTTTACAATTTATGCTCTTTTTAAAGGAAGCTACTACTGATATAGGGTCCTCCTATTAAGCAATTGGCCGTGCCCACTGCTAGAGGGACTTCCTATTAAGGAAGCTACTACTGATACAAGGACCTCCTATTACATCCTCCTCGAAACAGGCATATGCCTAACTATATTAATATAGCAATCATTTAAGACCGCTGCTGGACCAGACAACACAACGCCCAAAAGAGAAAGACAAAGAAATCAAAAAGAAAGAAAAAAGAAAGCAAAGCCGATAGTAGTGGCTCGACGAAAACGAGGTGGAATCGCGACCGTTGCGTCCTCCAGCTAAGTACCATCACACGCCTAGCACTCCGACGCGTTGCGCACCAAGCAGCACCTCCAGGAAGGAAGGCGACAATGACGTCGCCGCTGCCCGGACAAGTCCTAGGGTTTCCCCCGACATGCTCCGGCAGGTGGGAAAGAGGTACACCCGACGCCCCTCAACAAGGACGGTGGCACCCACAAGCATCACCACGCCGGTGTCAAAATGACAAGGATTTCTCCCAACCCCTAAAAAACCACACACCCAGACACTTCGTAGTGCTCCACCATGCTCGCCGCCCGCCAGCGCACGCCACTCCGGTCATGAATCCGCCACCGCCATCTCACCGTGACACGCGAAGTAGGGCCAAGAAACAATAAAGAGGTAGCGACGATGAGGGTTGCCGAAACAACAGTTCGCGGGAGGGGACTACCTCCACCACCGGAAGGTGGTAGCCGACCGGATACAACCACAGGGCAAACCAGACCCACCTGGCCTGGTCGAGCCCACAATGGCTCGTGAAGCCCCGCCGCCGTACTGCAGCAAGGGAACCGTTGTCTAGGCCAACCCCATGCAAACCCCTACTTCGCCATCCCTCAGGGGAACCACTGCCACCGTCGGTCCCTGCCACCAAGAAGCAACACCACCACCACCGCGCGCACCCGGTTTTACTAGACCACCACCGGTCTGAGGAACACCACCTGGGCTTGCACGGTCGAGATGGGACGAACATGACAAAGACGACAAATCCATGCCGCCCATGGATACACCCCGAGTGGATGCGCCGGGCGACCACCCGATCACGATCGGAGCCGGATCAGCATGTAGAGAGCAGAGATGCAACAAGCACGGTGAGCACGGCACCTCTGTGCCACCCCCAAGTCGCAACCAAGCAGATCCCTAGGTGGGTCTGTAGGTCGGCCACCGGAGATAGGCCCGCCCGACCCAAATCCGGTGCCCCATCCGCAAAGCAGTGGGGAAGTGAGAAATGGCAATGGAGAAGCTCCGAACAGGGCTTGTTGGCCCAGATCAAGCCCAACCTGGCCCAGATCCGGGCCCGCCACCCGCTGCCCCCAATCCCACGCAGCACCAGCCCTCCCTCACCTCCATCCGCCCTGCACCTCCGGAGAACTCCGTCCACGACCAGGAGCCGCCACCGCCACGCCATGGCCGCCCCAAGGTGCGCCGCCACCTGAGGAAGCCGCCCGCGAGCCCCCCCTCACACGCGGGGAAAGGACGGCCCGCCGCTGCGGGGACCACTCGGACTTTGCCGCGGCGGCATCCTCCGGCGGCGGCGAGGGAGAGATAGGAGGACGGTAGAGGAGGGGACGGCTCGGGGGCACCCTTGTCGTCGCCCACGGGGACGACGCAGGAGCGAGGCTCTTCTTTTTTTTCTTTAGGTACCGGCCGGGGGAACCTCTTACATCACACCTGCTCTACAATTGGTTCTCTGTTTTTCTCTTTTGAGCGTCGTGCTGTCTAGCCTAGCAGCTGTATCAAATGGTGGGCATATTAATATAGCTCGGCGAATGCCTGTTTCAAGGAGGTACACCTTTTGTTAGTTTCATTGGGCTAGAAGTATACTTATTTTTGAACGAGTGAGTTAGCTCATATTAGCTGTTTATTAGCTAGGATAGTGACAGATTGCTGGAAGTGAAATATTACATCACACCTGCTTTACAATCTATACTTTTTTAAGGAAGCTACTATTACTAAGACGGGGACCTCCTATATTAAGCAATTGGTCGTGCCCACTGCTATAATGCTTACCAGATCAACACTTTGCAAAGTGTTTAGGCCACATCAGATCTGAATTCTGAACAAGTATTTCATTTTTGGCAAGTTCATCGGTGACGGTGAGTATTTGTATCAGCAGCAGTGTTTGTATCAAGTGGAAGCCTACGAAAGCAACCGAAACTAATTGGGCAGCTACTACGACTAATAGGATATGGACCTGAGACCTTTTGCACTTTTAATGATGAGATTAGGAGAAGCACTTTTAATGATGAGATTAGGAGTATAAAGCATGAGCATGAACCGATTTGCGCCGCTCAGCCTCCACCCCACAAGTATGGATATACGCACTGTGGTCTGCGACACAACAGAGCTTTCCTGTACTTGCTGGGCCTACACGCTACACCTATCAATCTTGTTTGCAGCATGGCACAAACAAGTTGTTTGAAGCATGCACGGACGAGTTACCCATACTGGCAGTGTGAAGGGTTGTCCAGTTGTTTTCAACCGTATCTATGATTCTCCTCCGTGTGCGAACATGCATGCATATACGAGGTCGACAATTTTGCTACTACTGAGGAACAGAAGAACTACTCCTGCTGCTGCGTGGCTCTCCTTGACTAAGCAACAGAGCAGATAGTGGATCTCGCGTAATCGCCGGTTAATGAAAGCGAGAAATAATGAATGAACAAATGACAACGCGCAATGATGAAAGATCCGAACCGATATACTCCCTCCGCTTCAAAATATAAGATGTTTTAGCTTTGTGAAGCAAATGTATCTAGACTTATTTTAGTGTCTAGATTCATTCCAAACGTGAGTGAACCTATATACTAAAACAAGTCTAGATACGTTCTCTTCACAAACTTAAAACATCTTATATTTTAAAACGGAGGAAGTAGAAAGGAAGGAGCAATGTTGAGGCTTACCCTGCATCAGAAACAGAAAGCAGGTGCTAACCGCCTCTATACTAGTTTAGTGTGCGGCGCCGGCGAGGGCGAACGGCGACGCGGACGGCTGCACGGCGGTTCGCTGCGTTCCGTGCGTCTTAATTTGACCGGCCGGCCACCGAGGGTGCCCACGACCACGAACGTACGTGTCCGGGAATGTTAGACAACATGGGCTCGGTCGGTCGCTTGGCGGAGCCAGAGGCGCGCCAATGATTCGCCGGGGTGGTCGCCAGTTTTCGCGTGCTAAAGGGAGTCTGTATGTCCGTGCGCATATTGTACTTCTACTAATCAGTTAGCTCGTACTACAGCTAATTTTAAACAAAGTGAGTAATGCTGTTTATTTAGCAGAGCAAAGAGGCTCAGCATGGCAACCGATAGCAACGCCGTACGACATGAAGTTGTGGCGCGAACAGTGTCCTAACTCCTAAGTGAATGGATAGCAAGCACAGCAGGGACATGGATGCCCGGCATCAGGGCGGAGCCAGGATTTGACATTAAGGGGGACGAAGATACTAATGATCACATATAAGATTTTTTTCTCATGAAGACAACAACTATCTATCATTTTATGTTGGAAGAACTGTTTGGATAAAAAACATAATAGTAAATCAAAGTATCGGCATAGAACTGATATTAATATGTAGCACTAAATCTTAGACAATACAAAACAAAAGATTAGTTTATATTGGATCAAATTTATCTCTACGAATATAAATCTTGATAATTCCTTTGTAGGTGACCTTCCTATTGTTATTTTTCAATTATTATGCAATAAGTTGTCATCATCACCGAGCAAACATCAAACAAAATACACATATTTTTTTGTAAATTAATCAATTATACTATAGGTTATGCAATCTATTGATAAAATACTAACGATTTGGTACCTTTAATCAGAGCGAGAAAGATTGATTCCTATACTTGATGGCACAACATGCTTGTTGCTGGTGTTGCGGCATGATTAACAAAGGTACAAACTGGAAAACAACCTGGCTGTCTAGCATGCCGTCGTGGCATCGCATTGCGTCTGGCTACTGAATAGGAACGAGCGATGGTGACATGCATCTAGTCAATTAATCTGAATGATTGCATATGGTGCTAACTATTAGGTCTAGTTATACAAACGAAGAATGTTAGGACATGTTACTACGGTTGACTAATAAAAATAATTCATGGGCTATATTTGGCTTTCGATATAGAGAAGCACGACAAAAGAATTAAATTTGGGCTTAGTGTTAATTAGGCCATTAGTTTAGTACTAAAATCTACACCTATGTATTGAGAAGGCCCGATTGTTAGGGGGGGGGGGGGGGGGGGGGTCTAGCCCCCTGCTAGCCCCCCCTTGGCTCCGCCCCTGCCCGGCATGCTCGCGCCACCTCTTGGGATGGGTCCGCGCGTACATAGGAACGTCTACCGTGTCGACGTTCTCCGCCAAGCAAAAGATATCCCGACCGATACAACAGAGTGGCAACCCCAAGTGAACCGGCCACTGGACTCTGCAAAACGCGTGTAGCCACGACCCCGGTTCCGTTGGTACAATACAACCTGCGGCCGGCCAGATCATCACAGAGCCTTCCTGCCCAGCCAAGGAGTCCGAGTTACAAAAAACAGGCGCTGATCCGTAAGGTTGGGGCAGCGATATGACAGCGTGCCACTACCTGTCCCGGAAACCCTCGCTGGGCAGGCAGATCAGGCGCGGGCAACCAAGCATGGCCGACTGTTGCATCAGCGATAGTACTCCCTCCCTTTCAAAATACTCCTTCCGTTTTAAAATATAAGATGTTTTAGGTTTATGAAGAGAATGTATCTAGACTTGTTTTAGTATGTAGGTTCACTCATGTTTAGAGTGAATCTAGACACTAAAATATGTCTAGATACATTTGCTTCACAAAACTAAAACATCTTATATTTTAAAACAGAGGGAGTATAAGATGTTTTAGGTTTATGAAAAAGATGAATCTAGATTTATTTTAATATATAGGTTCATTTAACTTTAAGATAAATCTACACACTAAAAAAAGTTTTGATTCATTTTTTACGAACATAAAACATCGTATATTTTGAAACGGAGGGAGTACATCTGAACATGTTCCTTGATCGATACACACCCAGAGACGACACAGCACCACTATCCCTCGCTCGCAGATTCCGTAGCCTCTTGGTGGCTATGCCTGTGTACAGTGGGTATATTGGACTAGGAGCAGTGCTCACGGGAGATTGGTTCCTGGCAATCCCAAGAACGCACTGCTGCGATGCGATGCCACTTCTCTGGCTCGCTCGCTCGAATCTCAAGAAAAGGAAAAGAAGATTCGGAGATTGCGCTACTAGGGTCTATCCATACGACTGCAGTACTACTGCTAGCCGAGATCCATTTAAAGCAAGTACAAGGCTTATAGTAGTATAAATAGACTATAAAACTTTAAATAGACTATATATAGACTATATATATAAAAAGACTATAAATAGACTATATATTTGTGACGAGGTGGAGGAGAGAGAAGAGAAGACAAAATACTAGTGGGCTCTTAGGCCCTTCATAGTGTGATCGATGCCCAAGGCCTGAAAATATAGACTATAAAACTTTAAAGTAAGTACATGACCCACCATATAGATAAACAATTTTGATCTCAAGCCAACATCCAGGTTTCAACTGAGATGGGTTGCTGTCAACTCTCGATAATATGCATATTTTATTGGCTGTTGAAACTGGGAATCAGAGCACCTATATGCTCCGATGTCTTGAAATTGTGATGCAGGCACCGGTCATGCAACGTGTGGGCACCGGCCATCGGTGCCGGAAAGGAATTGGGCATCGCCATTTTACAATGCTGTGGAAGGCCTTATGCAAGAGCTAACTATAGCACGTGCTGCTAGGCACTTTGTGTGAGTGTAAGGTGAGCCTTAGCTAAATAAAATAGTACTTATTTATAACTAACTATTGTATGTATTGGCTATTAGGCTGTCTATAGATGATGTGGCAGTGGCTTATAGCCAGCAGCAGGCTTTACTATTGAACTTTCTCTTACTTTTTTTAACAGAAAACAGAGTGCATACGCACCTTGACATATTGCAGCTCAAAAACATTTTACATCGTGTATTACAAATCCTAGATGCCGAATCTTGTCGATTGCAGCAATCACTGGACAAGCATGGTAAATATTGTATGTGTTGGCTAAAGGTCTTTCACAATGGGATGTCTCTTAGCTCGTTATTTTAGGTAGTGCTGTATCTTAAGAAACAACTAGTACAATGGATTGTATCTTAAGAGTTGTATCTATATTTAATGATTTTGGGTACATGCATGCATTTGATTGGGCTAACCATGTATTTTTATTATGATACCGTGCAAGGCTTGTAGCTAAGCTAAGGCCTTTCACAATGGACTGTTTCTTAACACGCTATCATAGGCACTTAGGCCTTTCACAATGGGAGTCTCTTAGCGCGGCATCCTAGGCAAAATGCTTATGTAGCATGCTAATTAAGGATGAGAGAAGAGGTTGTTGTATCTTACTCCCTCTGGTAGGGAGTATAAGGCCTATGGACCATTTTGATAGGATTAAGAAAAGCAATAACTCACCCTCTTGATTACTACATACACCAATAGTTATACATGCATGAGAGAAGAGAAAGAAAAGAAAGACCATGCATTGGATGAGAGATGGTAATAAATGAGAAAAGGACTTGTAATTCCTAACATTTAAAAAAAGCTCTTAGGTCTTAAAATCCCTAACGGAGGGAGTAGCTAAGATACACCCCTTGCACGTAATCATAGACAAAAAGAGTAGATAGCCCAATCAAATGCATGTATGAGAGCAAAAACATTAAATTAAGATACAACCTCTTAGATACAATGCATTGGAGAGGTTGTTTCTTAGGTATTTATAACTCCTATGGTAACATGCTAAGATACACTCCATTGTGAAGGGCCTTACATATACTAAGAAACAATTAGTACAATGTGAAAGGCCTTACATATACTAAGAAACAGCTAGCTATAACAGTTAGTACTTATTTATAACTAAATAAAGGGTTCATGTATTTAATGATTTAGGCTCAGGCATGCATGGATTAGGCTAGCCAATTTTCTGTCATGGTTGCGTGCAAGAGGTGTAGCTTAGTTAAGATACAACACCACTCTCTTTTATCATTAACTAAGGTGCGACATAAGCAAATCGCCTAGGATATAGAGCTAAGATACACATGCCTAAGATACAACTTCATCTTCTCTTTTCATTAACTACAGTACCACATAAGCAATTTGCCTATGATATCGTGCTAAAAACACTCATTGAAAAAGGCCTTAAGCTGACTATAGATGATGTGGCGATGGCTTATAGCTTTACTATTAAACTTGCTCTTACTTGCGTTAAACTTGGATGGGTGGGTGGCCGGTACTATTTGGGAGATCCGGAATGCAAAGCGCGTAAAAGAAAGAAAGCAGGATCTTTCGATTCTTTCCACCAATTTTTCACTAGATATATGCTACTACATCTACATGTAGTGAGGGAGAGGTCTGTGACAGCGAGAGCAACAACCGGAAGTGGCGCCACGGTACTTGTGCGCCAGGAAAGTATAATAAAACTCATTATGTTGCCACAAAATTGGCCAGCTTGATTGATTGAGCTTTTCCTGATTAAAGAAGGACACTAATAGAGAAGAGGAACCCGCACACCAGGGCTCTCCACTCGCCTATCCAGAAAGCCGATCCGAACGGCGAAAAGGCCTAGTCACGTACCTAGAGACCTCTTTTCGGTCGGATTTGGACGAACTTTGGTCCGGACTATGCAGGCCGAACCCAGGATCCCGGGTACGCCCTGGGGACGCCGGACGTAGTGAATTGGCCGAGTGGACCAGCCTGTCAGCGACAGAATCCGAGTCGTCGCCATCCTTCTCGCCGTTTTCCTTTTCCCGCCCTCGCCGCTACACCCCTCCCGCCCTCGCCGCCGAACTCCGCCTATAAAAGGTGTACATCTCGCTGTCTCTCTTCACAGCCTCTCACACCACCCCCAATTCCGGCGAACCTCACCTTTCTTCCTCCTCAACTCCGCCGAGAAGCCATGGCCGAGGGCCGACGCACGATGCCGCCGTGGGAAGCCCGACTCCTCCGCAAGGCGCGCTATATGGCGCCATCGGACACTCGTCTCCCCTTAGGCTGGCAACTTAGCGTCGGCGGGATTCCTGTTCCGCTGGTGCCGGCCGAAGAGGACCTCGTCGGAGAGATCCAGGCGGCTATCGCCGCCATGCAAGACCCGGACCTCGCCGAGGATCCTGGCAACCTGGTCTTCTGGAGGCAGTTCTTCGCTGACAGATGCCTCGAGGAACTCGCCCGACACGACGGACCGCCGGACTCGCCGTCGCCGCGTCACAATGTGGCTTTCCGCCGCTGCTTCTGGAGCGTTCCAGGGCGAACTCTCGCCGGCTTCATGGAGCACATCTAGGCCGGCAACCACCCCCGCCTCGGCCTGTAGTTGCGGCGTCCGGCGTCGACCACGGCGGAGGCGGCCTTTTCCCAGTTTTTAATTCGATATAATATGTGCGTCCTTGTCCTACTTAATAAAATCCGCATATATTCGCCCATATTTTGCCGAGTTTAACTGAATTTCGCCGAACCTGGGACTCAGCCTGGGTACGCGAGTGGGGAGCTCGGCGTACCCAGGCCAAGAACTTGCTTCGTCCGGCCAAAAAAAGGTCCGTTTTTCGGCCTGGATTTGCCCAACGAATGGAGATGCTCTAAAGAACCACTTCATATACTCCCTATGGCCCATATTAATTGAATCACATTTATCTAGATTTGAATGAATCTAGATACTATTTAGTATATAGATTTATCTAAATTTTAACAAATTAAAGTGGATTAATATGGATCGGTGGGAGTAATCCAGAGGAAAGCGAGAGAATTGTAAAAATACTGGAAAGAGCAATGCTACCTAGTATAAATTAGAGAGAGGGCGGGGGCGCGGAGGAAAAGAAAGAAAGAACCTCCATGTTTCGAGTCCGAGTGTTGCTTGCTTTTGACAGTGTGTATAGATAGACAGGGATCCTGGCGTCGTTGTAGGTGCTGGAAACGAACGCTTGGGTGACAGTGGTGTACTGTACTGCTAATTATGATGTTGTACGAGTGGCGCGAAGTAATTACACGCAGGCAGGATGGATTAGTGTCGGATCTCGACGCGAAGCCGTGCGCTCTTAATGCGAGCCACTGCAAACACGATGGGGACGCGAGGTTCCTGTCAATGTGTTATGTAGCACCAAATAATGGAGTTACAGGAGACGGGGAGCGGTGGGCGTGCTGCCATTTGTAATTGTACGCCCTTGATGAAGAAAAGAAAATGCGGTTTATGGACCGTCTTAGGAAAGCTTCCTGGCAATTAATTATCGTCACTCCTCGCAAAAAAAATTATCGTCACGACTTTCCTGAGAACGTTTATGTTTATCATCATGATTACTAATTGGGGACGCGTACAAATACGGACAGCGGCGGTGGCATGGGTGTCCCGTACCGCCATACGTCGTCTGTCCTACGCGGTGTACGCAATACACGGACACGCTATCTGTACGACTGTACCTCCTAGCTGGGAGATACTCGTACGTGGCTGCTACTTCCTCCGTTTCAAAATATAAAATGTTTTAGTTTTACAAAAAAATGTATCTAGACTTGTTTTAGTGTATAGATTCATTTATGTTGGAGTGAATCTACACACTAAAATAAGTGTAGATACGTCCCTTCACAAATCTGAAACATCTTATATTTTAAAACGGATGGAGTAGTACTCAGCGTCAGCAGGCTGAACAGGGGCTAGCTACAGGCGAGAGGCGAGCGAGAGAACCTCGACACAGACAGTGGCAAACACGCTGTGTGCTCTCACACAAAAGAAATTTGTGCTCTCGGTCTCAGACATGCTCCGTGGGTCCCGGTGTGTCAGGTGCAGCTTGTGCTGCTTCTGTCCGTGGCTGCGTGTCTTCTGCTTCTAGCCACGGCTATGAACCGGCGCGTACGATCTAGTTCGGCTCCATCAATACTTCAATAGGATGGCTCCTGGATGGGACGCTGAAATGTCTACCGTAGGGTACTACTCGTAGTTTGGAGTACTATCTATCCCTTATTCGGCGCACAGATATTTTGCCTGGATTTTGGCTTTTGCCAGTTGGAGGAATCAGTGTTACGGCCGACAATGAATGCTGTTGCAGGCACATTTATATGCAATCTCTTTGGTACATTATCATCTATCCACTAAAAAAACAAGGCATGTATTTTTTTAGAAGAGTCAAGATCTTCTAAGTTTATAAGTTTGACCAATTTAAAGACACAAATATGGATATCTACAATATCAACAGATATTCCAGAAATTACATTTTCATAGTTCCATTCATTCAATATTATAGATGTTTATATTTTTCTTCCATGCACTCAAGTACAAGATGCTGATTTTCAACTAAAAATGTATGCCATGTATTTCAGTATGGGGGTAGTAAGAATTTAATCAGAATTTTGCAGGATTCTATTTCTCAAATTATTTTTTATATAAAGCTTGTTTCGTCTGTAATATTGAAAACCACATAACTTAATGAGCTATTTTACATGCAGATCCCTAGGAAAAAATGTTAGATCCATCCTACTCGAAATTTACATTTGTTTCTGTGACAACTATGTCATGCACCTATTCTTTCAACAAAATCATATGTTTTCCTATGATACAACCAAATAACTTCTAGTACGAATTCTTATATTTTCAATTCATGCATCATTCCCTATACTCGTATATGTTTTCCCATTCTCGTGTTTTTAAGATCCTGCAAATGAAAGAGATGGGTAGTTTTCTAGCCATGTAAGATTCAAGGGGACGTAACAACCCAATAATGCAGTGTTCTACTGCTATATTTTACGAATCATGTGAATTATAGAGGCCATTGACATTTGAATACACAGCGGGCTCATATCATTTTTGCCATGTTGATCAAATTATATGATTTTTGTAGCACCCATTATTTTCAAAGCATAATATTTTTTGCTACCAAGACAGTTTGGATAGACCGTGTTTTCACTGTGTAAAACCATCGTTTGAGTTTTGCATGCACTCTTCCAAAATTTCATGAAGTTTCACAGGAAACATTATTTGGGTTTTGCATGCACCCTCTCTCTATGTCCACAAATCAACACAAATTTTTGTAGAATATTTGAAGATGTACGTTCACAAATGTCTGTATTTAAGAAGTCAATACATCATAATCTTATCCTTGGCCCACTCCCGTGTTTATGTATGTGTTCCAAAAAGGCGTAAAAATCCAAAAATATCAAGGTCATAATATATAGCATACACAGTGACAATCCGACACAAGTCTCCGGTTTACTCCACAGTCCACATAGAAGCGAAGAAAGTGTTATAAATGTTTTCATGGCTTGAATCGGCCTCTTGCTAGAAATGACATCTTTATGATATCTAACTTTGAGGTAGCATATCTCATTTTTGTGCACTTTGTGATGTGATGATCCACAAGATAGGGGATCGTAACGGTCTTTGAGGGAAGTAAAGCCCAAATTTATTAATTTCACATAAGGGGAGTCAAAGAATATTTATAAGCCTTAACAACTGAGTTGTCAATTCAGCTGCACCTAGAAACAGTCTTGCTTGCAATAGTTTATCAGTAGCAACTGTTTTGTAGTAGCAATAGCAAAGTAACAGCAGTAGTAAAATAAAGACAGTAGTAACAATTGTAATAAACAGCAGAATTAAAGTGTGGTAGGCATAGGGATGGATGGGCATTGTATGGATAAGACAATTCATGTAATAATCAAGACCAAGGGCATTTGCAGATAATAAATATAAAGCATCCAAGTACTGAGTAATCATAGGCATGTGTTTCATATATAGTCATACGTGCTCGCAATAAGAACTTACACAACATATTTTGTCCTGTCAGCCCGTTGTAGCGGGCCTCTAGGGAATCTACTGGCAATTAAGGTGCTCCTTTTAATAGAGCACCGGAGTAAAGATTAACACTCTGTGAACACACGTGATCCTCACATCACAGACATCCCCCCCGGTTATCCCAATTTTTGTCACTTCAGGGCCTCGGGTTCCGGACAATGATATGTGTATACAACTTGCAGGTAAGATCATAAACAATAATATTAGCATGAATCAATAACATGTTCAGATCTGAGATCATGGCACTCGGGCCCTAGTGACAGGCATTAAGAATAACAAGTTGCAACAATTTAAAAAAAACACTAACAATAGATACTAGGCACCTTGCCCTAACAATTTTATGCAATTACATGAACGATCTCATCCAATCCCTACCAGCTCCATAGCCTACTGCGGGGGGTTAGTCACTCATGGATGGGGGAATCATGGATGGTTGATGGAGAGGCGTTGGCGATGACGATGGTGATGATCTCCTCCAATTCCTCGTCCCGGCAGGATGCCAGAACGGAGTTACTGGTTCCGAATCGCGGTTTCTAGTGGTGGCGGCGCAGCAGAACTCTTCTCTGGAAATTGTCGAACCCCTCGGTGTTTTTAAGTCAAAGGGTATTTGTAGGCGAAAGGATAGGTCGAGGCGGAGTCCGAGGCAGCCACACCATGCCCTGGCGCAGCCAGGCCTAGCCTTCGCCAGGGGTGGTGTGGGCCCCTCAGGCCTCTTCTCCCCTCCGTCTTCTGGCTCCGTGAGTCTTCTGGGAAAATAGGATTTTCGGCATATTTTCTGGGATTTTTTCTGAAAGTTGATTTCCTGCACAAAAACGAGACACCAAAGCAATTCTGCTGAAAACAGCATCAGTCCAAATTAGTTATATCCAAATCACGCAAATTAGAGGAGAAACAATAGCAAAAGTGTTCGGGAAAGTAGATACGTTTTGGACGTATAAACTCCCCCCCAAGCTTAGCTTATTGCTTGTCCTTAAGCAATTCAGTTGAAAACTGAGTGCGATAAAAGAAACTTTCACGAACACATTTGCTTTATAAGATGTATATATTCTCAGCATATGATCAAATACTTAGGCAATTCATAATAAGGAGTATGCAATAAGTCTACCCAATAGTTATGCAAGGTATGAAGAGATTCCAACACAATAATAATAAGCAACATGAAGCATAAGCATATGCAAGATTGTAATGCTCATAAGAAGGTATGATAAAGTGGTATCTCGCTTGCCTTTATTTTGTAGCAAAACATAAATGCCAAGGCACCTCTGAAGTTTAAGTGAAGACTAGAAATAAAAAATATCAAAGATATAAGCATCAAAGTTATGTCACAATTAACCGTGTTCTGGGACATGCACATTACACTAAGAATGAAACCTATGCTCTCGAGAAGGTGCTCATAGAATAAATGGTGACTCAACATAAAAGTGAAAGAAAAGATTAAAAGGTTTGAAAGTCTTACAAATGTTGAAAGTATGGTACTCATTAGCATTGATCTCTCATTGGCCCTATCATAAGCATCTTTAAATGGTTAAGGTTAAAGTAAGGTCAAATATGAGTTATATGCTTCACAAGTCATAAGATGAAAATCTCATGTCCCTTGAGTACGAGGGCCGTTCCTCATGCTACTCAACTTTAGTCACAAGTAAGTTCTACTCATTGTAAGTATATGTGTATCATAGAGAACCGCCAACGGGGTACCCCTTGCCCCATGGCACATGAACTATCCCATATCAAAATGACAAGGCAACAGACAATGAGCATCTCAGCGATCTTTTTATTTACCATGAGTATGGTGCCTCTTTTTCTCTTCTTTTTTATTTTTTCTTCTGAAGATGCTTCATAGATTGCTCACTATGGTTATGCTGCAAGTTTCCACCATGATTAGGCATGGCTTAGGCTAGCCGCCCAGGCGTTTCTCTAACACATATATAATACTCCATGGACTTATAAGCTCCCCTTTTATTTCACACCGCCAACATCCATAAACAAAAGAGCATGATATCAACTGGATAGATATGTACAAGTGTTGAAAGCATTCCCCATAACAGCATGGTTCTTCTAACTCCCAACTTATAATTTGCAAGCATATAACTACATAGATAGTCACAATGGTTCAGGTTTATTAAGTGCAAGAAAATAAAGTGTGTCATCAAGTTCGTGAGAGCTTTACTAACTAATTTTCTCATAACAAGCAAACATTTTATTCGGAAGAAGACAAGGCATGATAAATATGCAAGGAATAACAATGATGCTAATAGGTAGATATGGTGGACACTTTTTGACAACTTTGGTTTTGGGGACTTGGATGCACGAGTAGAGCTCATACTCAGTACAAGTGAATGCTAGCAATAGAACGGAGCGACAATCGAGAGAGCAGTAACTGTCATAATCATGCTTGCGACAAAACAAAATTAATAGTGGCATAAAAGTGACACAAGAACTCTGAGAAAAAATAAATCATCGAAGCTTAACTGACTTTTTGTTTAGTCATATACATGCGTGAGCACGTGCCAAGTCGATTCAGATAAAACATTCAGAGGAGGATACCATAATGTCATGCCAAGTTATGAATAGAACAATGCAAGCAACATTTATATGACATGCTACAAACTATTAGCAAGTTGGAACTAATCATAAGAGAGCAATAACTACTAAGCATCCATTAAATAACATACACCTTACATGAACAGATTAAGAATGCCCACATTGATTAGTATATGTATAAAATGAAAACTAATAAAGTTCATACCCGCCTTTTACCACACCTCGAGTTGTCATAAATCGTCAGTAATGCCTTTCACTTGTGTGGCTTGAATACTAAGATAAAACCAAACTCCAAGGGAGTCATTAAGGAATGCTGAACCCTGCAACGAACTTTACAAAACCAGAGAATAACAACAAATATTTTTGGGTTTTCAATTTTTTTAAAGCAAGAACTGAAGGCAAAAGCAATCAAAGCAAAATCTTTTTGGTTTTTTTCTTTTTCGAATAGCAAACCAAATCTAAAAAGGGTGTGATGCGTGCACCCAGTGTTGACGTGGAACACTTCGTTTGAACCCCAAGAGCAAGGTGTGATGAGCAGAACAACAAGTTTCCCTCAGTAGAGACCGAGGTTATCGAACCTGAAGGAGGAAGGAAACGTCTCAAAGGTGTTGCAAGCAACGTGGAGACCTGCACAACACAAACCCAAGACTTTGTCCCAACAAATTAGTGAGGTTGTCAAGCTCACCGATTTGCTGTAACAAAGGATTAAACGTATGGTGTGGAAGGTAATGGTTTGCAACAAGTAAACAAGTATGAGTGGAAGATGTATCAATGGTAAAGATTGGACCGAGGTTCATAGTTCACTAGAGGTGCTATCCTTAGATAAACAACATGGCATGAAGGGTAAACAAATTACAGCAGGGCAATTGACAGGAACTGAGCAAGGCATAACAATGCAATTACTAGTCAGAAAGATCCTATGAGATTCGATTGGGCAATATAACAAGATACATAGACCGCCATCCAACTACATCTATGACTAGAAGTCCACCTTCAGGTTATCATCCGAACCCCCTCCAGTATTAAGTTGCAAGCAACAGACAACTGCTTTAAGCAAAGTGTGTAAGGTAAACAGTCCACATGTTCCATGAACAAGAGACCGTTGTTTTCTCCCTAGTAGCAACAACACATCTACAACCAAAGAGATTATTGTCACTTCCCTTGGAAACTAGAGGCATGAACCCACTATCGAGCATAAATACCCCCTCTTGGAGTCACTAGCAACTACTTGGCCAAGATAGCTACTAACAACGGAGAGCATGGAAGATCACAAACAACACAGACATGATAGAATCATAAAGACAAAACCATTAATAAAACCAACATAATAATCTCAATATCCATCGGATCCCCGCAAACACAACAAGCATGATTATAAATAGATTAGATCTTGATCATGAACGGAGCTCACAAGATCTATACATGAAAGCACAAGGGAGGAGATACAACCATCTAGCTACTACATTGACCCATAGTCTAAGGTGGAACTACTCACGCATCATACCGGAGAGAAGGCCTTCAGGATGATCTCCCCTCTGGCAGGGTGCCGGGAAGAACTTCAAACCCCCCGATCTAGGGCCAATGGTGGCGGCGTCTATAGACGGTTTCGTGGAGATTTGATCGGGTGCTTAGGGTTTCTGCATCGGGGGCTTCTTATAGGCGAAGGGGGAGGACGAGGCGGCGGCCAGGGACTTCTTGTTCCCCACGGAAAGTAATTGACTTTGACGTTTGTCCCGTCTAATTCCGAGAATGTTTCTTTACTAACTTTTCTGAAACCAAAAACAGCAGAAAACAGGCATATGGCACTGTTGCAACTTGTTAGTAGGTTAGTACCAGAAAACATGTAAAAAAGAGCACCCCAAAGTGTAGACAAGGCAAAACAAAGTATATACTAAACAAGCATGGAGCATCAAAAATTATAGATACATTGCCAACGTATCAGCATCCCCAAGCTTAACTCCTGCTCGTCCTCGAGTAGGTAAGTGGTAAAAGAATAATTTTTGAGGTGACATGCACCCTCACAATAAAGATCCAACCATTTGCAAGCATTGAAAGCTGGGATCAAAGAACTCTAAACATGTGCATGAAAGATGGAGTTATAACAATAGGACATAGTAAGTATGCATGCAACATGACAAGCTACAAACAAAGATCATGAATAACATGCATTGAAAAACGTTTGTTTGTTTCACATACAGAAACCATAGCATAGTGGCAATCAGATTGTCCCTCATAGAGTAGCAAATAGATGCATAGGACACCTTCAAAGTTCACAAGGGTGACTAGAAACAAACAGCACAAGAACAAGTAATATCACAATATGCATCAATCAATAAGCTTTGGAACACTGCACACATAATGAAAACTATGCTCTCTTAATGGTGCCTAAAGGTAGAAGGTGGAGACTCACTAGTGGTGGAAGAAGGGCCCCTTTTTGTAAAGGAAGCAGGGATTACAAGTTTCATAAAGAGCTTCCAAAAATTATGGTACTTGTTAGCTTTCAGCCCTCATTGCCCCTATCATAAGCATCTTGAAGTTGTTAATGTTAAAGTGGCAAAGATGGAGTATATGCTTGACGAAGTATAAGTTGGCAATCTCAAGTCCCTTGAATACGAGGGCCACACCTCATGCATACTCAACTTTAGGCCCATGTAAGTTCTTGTCATTGTAAGTATTTGCATATCATTGAGAACCGCCAACTGGGTACCCCTTGCACATGGTACAGGAGCTTTCCCATAACCAAAATGACAAGGCAAGCAGACAATGAGCATCTCAACAATCTTTTTATTTACCATATGCATAGATTTTTATTGAGGATGCTTCATAGATAGCTCATTATGGTGATGCTGCAAGTTTCCACCATGATTAGGCATGGCTTAGGCTAGCGGCCCAGGCGTTTCTCTAACACAGGATACAAACTCCATGGACTTACAAGTTCCCTCTTTATTTCACACCGGTGACATCCATAGACAAAACAACATGATGTCAACTGAGTACAAAGTACAAGTGCAATGTTGAAAACGTTCCCCGTGACAGCATAGTTCTGCTAATTCCAACTTATAAGTGCAAGCATATACAACAAAGTTGTCACAATGGTTGAATTTTATTAGGGGCAAAGAATATAAAGTGTGCCATCAAGTTCGTGAGGTCTTTAATCACTAAGTTTTCACATAACAAAATAGTTTTTAATTGGAAGATAATTGAAAATAAGAATATACTTGGAATGGTGTAACACACCATGCATAGGAGTTTATAGTGGACACTTTGGAAAAACTTGGTTTCTTGGAAGTTGGAAGCATGAGTAGAGCTTACTCATACAAGTGGAGGCTAGCAAAAAGACTGGGAGCAACCAACTAAGAGAGCATAATTGCCATAATGATGTAGTGCAACAAAGCATTACAAATCAAAGTACAGAGTGGTACTACAAGTCAAGAACTAAATGACCATATAGGCTAATGGTGACTTGTCATAGTCATAACATGGCGTGATCATGTGCCAAGTCAACCCAAGCAAAGCACCAAAGGAGAATACCACAATACTATGCTTTTGCATGCTAAAACAACGCATAATTTCTTCAAGGCACACTAAGCAATCCCAATTGTTTGAAACAATACATGCTACAACAATAATCACTAAGCATAAGGTCAAAACAACACCTAGCATGTCATGCTAAAGTCTAAGTCATAGTCAATGCAAGCTCCTCTGGCACTTCAAGCAAGAACTTACTACTCCTTTCCAACACCAAGAAACTTATTTGCAAAACAACACAATGAGAACGGGGGTCCACACTTCTTTATTCAAGCAAACAAAACAACCTAATCAAAGCAAACGAAAACTAAGACGCTCCAAGAACAACACAACTGTGCATGAAACAATAAAAACGAAGTGTCTAGACAGACCTGAGCTTTTTATTGATGAAGAAGGGGATGCCTTGGGTATCCCCAAGCTTTGACGCTTGTACCTCTTGGATATTTCTTGGGGTGACACCATGGTGGCATCCCCAAGCTTGAGCTTTTGTCCATTCTTCATCTCATTGCATCATTCTCTCTCTACACCTGAAAGTTTTCCCTCATACAAAACTTCACACAATCTTCATTAGCAACATTAGTTTATTCAAAAGATATTAGACCTCTAGCAAAGCTTCAGAACAGAAAGGCTTTTCACTAAAAACACAAGCTACTGTAGTAACTCCTTCAAAAATCTCAATTCACCTAAAGAGAACTCAACAAAGAATCAATAAGAAGCAAATGCAAATAATGGCAGAAATCTGTCAAAATAGACCAGCAGGTAGAAACCGATTTTTTCGAACATCTTCTGTTGGTCAAATAAAAAAGTGTTGAACTAATGAAAGTTAGCTAACATACTGGGGGAAATTTTGAGCTCAATCCGAGTTATAGAGACTCCTCACGAATGTTTTTGGTGGAGGACAGAAATCTGTTTCGGGACAACAACTCCCCAAATCTTACTTCCCTCTCATTAGAGGTCATTCTTGGCACAAAAAGCAAACAAAAAAAGATAAGGAGAGGTCATTACTGAAGTAATAACTTCCAATACTCAAGGAAACTCTTGGGTTATCTCCCAACAAGTACTTTTCTTTAACGCCTTTAAGTTAGGCACAAGAAGCAAGAAGAATCAAGTATTTTCAAATGAAGAAGCATTAACATCAAATCTTGCTTTCAAAGGAGGAGAAAAAAGCAACCTCTCTCTTCTCATAGGGAAGTGTTCAATACCTTTCTTTAATGGAAAATGATATTTAATGGTGCCTTCTTTCATATCAATGATAGCACCAACTGTTCTAAGAAAAGGTATTCCCAAAGTAATAGGGCAGGAATCATTGTATTCAACATCCAAAACATAGAAATCAACAGGGACATAAACATTGTTAACCATAATGATAAAATCATTAATACTCCCCATGAGTTTCTTCTTAGCATTATCATTGAGTGGGACATCTAAATAACAATCTTCCAATGGTTGCAAATCAAGCATTTCATAAATCTTCCTAGGCATAATAGAGACGCTAGAACTAAGATCACATGAAGCTTTGAGATCTAAGTCATTCACTTGCATATTAATAATGGGTTCCAACTATCCTATACTTTCCTAGGAATAGAAGCTTTGTGTTTTAGCTTATCTTCCTTAATCTTAACAAGAGCATCTGTAATGTGTTTGGTGAAACCAACATGCATATCACTAGCATCAGGGCTTTTAGCAAGCTTTTGCAAGAACAAAATCACTTCAGAAACATTGCAACCATCAATATCAAAGTCAAACTTAGCATCACTAGTAGTAGGCTCAATAGGATTGGGCATAGTAGGAGGAGGAATAGGGACTACTTGTGGTTTAGTGGTGATGGTGCACACACTATTGTTTCTATCAATTTCAGCTTCCCTTTCCCACTTAGCATGAAGTTGACATAACAACCTAACATTTTCATCAATAGTAACTTGTATGGCCTGAGCAGTAGCAAAGGTGTTTTCCATAATTTCAGGTTTAGCAGCCATTTTATTAATCAAGGAAGACTGAGCTTCAGACAAAGAGGATATATTTTTCTCAATAGTTAAAAGCTTTTCCTCTATAGTCTAATTGAAAGTGGTTTGTTTACTAATAAAGTCCTTGAGCATGACTTCAAGTTCAGAGGGGGCACTTATAGCATTATTATAAGAGCTTCCATAGGAATTTCCATTATTAGGAGGATAAGGCATATAATTATTGTTGCTACCAAAATTATTCCTATAGGCATTGTTGTTGAAATTGTTTTTTCTAATGAAGTTCACATCAACTTGCTCTTCTTGAGCCACCAAAGAGGCTAAGGGAACACTATTAGGATCTAAAGGAGCTTTCCCATTAACAAGCATAGCCATAATAACATCAATCTTTTCACTCAAAGAGGAAGTTTCCTCAACAAAATTTACATTCTTACCATGTGGAGCTCTCTCAACATGCCATTCAGAGTAGTTAACCATCAAATTATCAAGGAGCCTTGTTGCATCACCCAAAGTGAGGCCCATAAAGGTACCTTCAGCAGCTGAATCCAACAGATTTCTTGAGGAGAAGTTCAAACCTGCATAAAAAGTCTGGATAATCATCAAAGCAGTGAGTCCATGAGTGGGACAATTCTTGACCAAAGATTTCATTCTTTCCCAAGCTGGAGCAACATGTTCACTATCAAGTTGTTTAAATTTCATAATGTCACTTCTCATAGATATAATCTTAGCAGGAGGATAGTACTCTCCAATAAAAGCATCTTTGCACTTAGTCCAAGAATCAATACTATTTTTAGGCAAAGAAATCAACCATTCTTTAGCTTTTCCCCTCAAGGAGAAAGGAAAAAGCTTGAGCTTAATAATATCTCCATCTACATCCTTATACTTCTGCTTCTCACAAAGTTCAACAAAACTATTGAGATGGGCAGCAGGATCATCAGAACCAGCCCCATAAAATTGCTCTCTCATCACAAGATTCAACAGAGCAGGCTTAATTTCATAAAAGGTAGCATCAGGAGCAGGTGGAGCAATAGGAGTGCTTAGGAAATCATTGTTGTTGGTTCTAGTGAAGTCACACAACTTGGTGTTCTCAGCAGAGTTCATTTTGGCAAAGGTGGGCAAGCCAAAAACAGCAGCAGCAGCTAGAGCAGGAACTAATTTTTTTTGTGTTTTTGAATAAAGCAAGCAAACCAAACTAGACTAATTTTTTTGGGTTTTTTGGAAACAGGCAAACAAAACCAAGCAAAAGAAACAAAGCAAATTAAAAACAAAGTAAAGATGAAGGAAGTGAAAGACTCCCCTTGTGAAGACGTCCTTAGCCTCCCCGGCAACGGCGCCAGAAATCTTGCTGCGTGCACCTAGTGTTGACGTGGGACACTTCGTTGGAACCCCAAGAGCAAGGTGTGATGAGCACAGCAGCAAGTTTCCCTTAGTAGAGACCAAGGTTATCGAACCTGAAGGAGGAAGGAAACGTCTCAAAGGTATTGCAAGCAACATGGAGACCTGCACAACACAAACTCAAGACTTTATTCCAACGAATCAGTGAGGTTGTCAAGCTCACCGGTTTGCTGTAACAAAGGATTAAACGTATGGTGTGGAAGGTAATGGTTTGCAGCAAGTAAACAAGTAACAGTGGAAGATGAATCAATGGTAAAGATTGGACCGGGGTCCATAGTTCACTAGAGGTGCTCTCCTTAGATAAACAACATGGCATGAAGGGTAAAAAAATTACAGCAGGGCAATTGACAGGAACTGATCAAGGCATAACAATGATATTAGTAGTCAGAAAGATCCTATGAGATTCGATTGGGCAATACAACAAGATACATAGACCGCCATCCAACTGCATCTATGACTAGAAGTCTACCTTTAGGTTATCATCCGAACCCCCTCCAGTATTAAGTTGCAAGCAACAAACAACTACTTTAAGCAAAGTGTGTAAGGTAAACAGTCCACATGTTCCATGAATAAGAGACCGTTGTTTTCTCCCTAGTAGCAACAGCACATCTACAACCAAAGAGATTATTGTCACTTCCCTTGGAAACTAGAGGCATGAACCCACTATCGAGCATAAATACCCCCTCTTGGAGTCACTAGCAACTACTTGGCCAAGATAGCTACTAACAATGGAGAGCATGCAAGATCACAAACAACACAGACATGATAGAATCATAAAGACAAAACGATTAATCAAACCAACATAATAATCTCAATATCCATCGGATCCCTGCAAACACAACATGCATGATTACAAATAGATTAGATCTTGATCATGAACAGAGCTCACAAGATCTATACATGAAAGCACAAAGGAGAAGATACAACCATCTAGCTACTACATGGACCCATAGTCCAAGGTGGAACTTGATACGCCCAGTTTGCATCACCATTCTATATCATAATTTACCTCTATTCATTGATATTTTTATTATTATGAGGTATCACTTATGGATTTTTCATCTGTTTATGCATGTTGGATGATTCTTGGAGGATTGACTGCCGGAGTCTGGATTCTGATGGAAAAGAGGAGAGGGCGTATAAGTGAAATTTCACAAAGATCAGAAAAATACCAGAAAAATATGGAAACATATTATTTCTCGAGAAGAACGAGGGAGCCAGAAGGAGGGACGAAGAAGGGCCTCAGGAGGCCCACCCCCTAGGCGCAGGCCCACCTGACCCCGCGCCTAGGGTAGGTGTGGCGCACCTGCCTGGCCTCCGACTCCGCCCCTTCACCTATATCTTCCCTACGGAACCCTAAGCCTCAGGGAGTGACCACAGGTAGATTTCCGCCGCCTCGGGGGGTGGAAAACACCGAGAGAGAAAGATCTCTCCGGCATACAGATTTATGCCGCGGGGATTCCTTCCCAGAGAGGGGAGACCGTCGCCATCAACACCGTCATCAAGCTAGGCTTCATCGGGATCATCATCATCATCATCCACACCATCATCTCCACCAGCACCATCATCACCGCTCTGTCCCACTGTAACAATTGTGTTGGATATTGCTTTAGTTCATTAGGGGAACTTTCCCGGTGTTGATTACTATTGCTGTTGATGCTTGTGAGTGGAACCATTGGATTATTGTTTATGTTCAGATTGTTATCCATTACCATATCATCTTTGATCTTGATCCATATGATGTCTTGTGAGTAGTTCGTTGTGTTCTCGAGTACATGGGAGTCATGTTGTTAGTAGTGAATATGTGATTAGTTATTATTCAATGGTTTAGTATTTAAGTAGTGGTGCTATTCTTCTAGTGGTGTCATGTGAACGTCGACTACATGATACTTCACCATTTATAGGCCTAGGGGAATGCATTGTGTATTTGGCTACTAATTGTGGGGTTGCCGGAGTGACATAAACCTGAACCCCCGTTAGGACACCTTTGCACAAGGGGCGTAGGATCTCAGAGTTTAGGGTTGTGGTAAGATTTTTATCTTAATTACTTTCCTGTAGTTATGGATGTTTGCAGGGGGTTTAATCACAAGTATGTATTAGTCCAAGTAAGGTCGGTATGTTAGCACAGGTTCACCCACACAACACTTACAACACCAGAGAAGAGTACTCAGCTATTTGAAGCGAAAGCACTTGACTGAATTCCCATGTATCCTCGAGAACGTTTGGTCCTTATAAGTATTTCCACCGGCTTGTCCTTTGCTAAGAAAGGATTGGGCCACTTGATTCGTTTGTTCGTTGTCTTTGTTACTAGCTCTTTGTTTTGTTGCCTTATCAGAAAACCACTAAAAACCCATTTGCTAAATATTCACAGGGATATCCTGCTCCATACCACTATTCAGCAACTTCTTCTCCTTGTTGGGATCGACACTCCTATTTATAGAAAGTACTACGATACACCCCTATACTTGTGGGTCATCAAGACTATTTTCTGGCGTCATTACCGGGGAGTGAAGCGCTATTGAAGAGTGGAACTGGCAAGGGAAACTTTTACTGTGAGTATTGCTTTTGTTATTTCTTATTACTTTGTTTCCAATATGTATAACCCACTTGGTTTTATGTTTGGGAAAACTACTACCACTGCTAGGGTAGTAGATGAACCACCACCTGTTGAGATAGATCCTTTTAAGATACCTACAAGTATTGTTAATCGTGTTATGGATAATTATTATTTAGGGGATGGAATTGTCCATCCTGGTGATCACTTTCTTTTTATCGATGAATTATGCGGGTTGTTTAAGTGCGCAGGTATCACAATTTAACAGGTGAAGAAGAAGTTACTCTCCATATCCTTGAAAGGGAGAGCTGAAGAATGGTATAAGCTGCTGAAGAATGGACAATCCATGGAATGGGAGGAGATGACATCTCTCTTGTATTCTAAATTTTATCCTCCCAGTGAGATTCATCAGGATAGAAATCTTATATATAAATTTTGGCCTCTTGATGGAGAGAGTACAGCTCAAGCTTGGGGCAGATTAAAGTTATTAATGCTGAAATGTCCTATTCATGAACTCCCTAACAATATTATTCTCAATAACTTTTATGCTAGGCTTTCTCTTCATGATAAATATTTACTAGATGCTTCTTGTGCTGGATCATTCACACGTATGAAGGAAGAAGCTAAATGGGATCTCTTAGACCGTATTCAAGAGAACACTGAGGCTTGGGAGAATAACAAAGGAAGAAAGTCAGGTATAAAGTATGATTATGAATGCATTAAATATTTTATGGGTACTGATGACTTCCGTGATATTAGCAATGAGTTTGGCCTTGATTCTCAAGTTCTTTCAAAATGTTTTAATGCATTTGCCTCTTATATTGAACTTCCCAAGAAAGAGTGGGACAAGTACCATGCTCCTTATAAAGACATTGTTACCCATGTTCCTGCCAGCGTAGAGGTTTGTACTGTTGATCCTATTTTGCCTAAACCTTATATTGAGAAAACTCCTTTTCCTTCCAAGGTAAGGGAGCATTCTATTATGGCTAATGTGGTTAGCAAAAGCGCAAAGAAAACTGTAGGGTCCGATGAGCTTATTGACACTGTGGTAGTTATTGGGAAAGATCTTGTCACTAGAAATATAGAGGATGAGCATATTGTCTTCTGTGAAGACACTACTTATATTGTTTCTCATCCTAAGAAATTTAGAAAAGCTACTGTCCCTATTCTTTCTGTTAAAATTGGTAGTCATAGCTACTATGGTTTATGTGATATTGGTGCTAGTTCTAGTGTTATTCCTTATGAGCTTTACAGGGAAATTATGCATGAGATTGGTCCTTGTGAGCTTGAGGACATTGATGTGGTTATTCACCTTGCTAATAGAGAGCAAGTTTGCCCCATTGGTATTGTAAGATATGTGGAGGTCCTTTGTGGTAAGATTAAATATCTTGCTGATTTTCTAGTACTTGGTAAAGAAGCTAGTAAAACCTATCCTATTATCTTTGGTAGACCCTTCCTCAACACTTGTGGGGCTATCATAGATTGTAGGAAGGAAAAAGTTTTGACTAAGTTTGCTGGAGAATCTTATGAGTTTAATTTTTCCAAATTTGCCAAAACTCCTTATGAAAATGAAATGCCTGATGAGGATTTTAGGGTTGAACAACTGTCTGCTATTTCTCTTGCTCCTAACAATGCTTTGCAGTAGTTCATGGAAGATCATGAAAGTGATGTCTTCACGAAGGAAAGAAATGAGATTGACGAGGTTTTCCTTTATCATCCTGAGTTAGTTAAGCATAATCTACCCGTGGAAGATTTGGGTACCACACTACCACCTAAAGAGGACCCTGTTTTCGAATTAAAACCTTTACCTGATGATCTTAAATATGCTTATCTTGATAATAATAAAGTGTATCCTGTTATTATTAGTTCTAAACTTTCAGGAAAGGAAGAAGAAAGGTTATTGGAAGTATTGAAAAAACACCGAGGAGATATGCATTATACTCTTGATGATTTAAAAGGAATTTCTCCTACTATATGTCAGCATGCTATTAATATTGAGCATGATGCAAAACCAGTTGTTGAGCACCAACGCCGTCTAAATCCTAAGATGAAGGATGTGGTAAGAAATGAGGTATTAAAACTCCTTGATGCTGGTATTTTTTATCCTATTGCTGACAGTTAATGGGTTAGTCCTGTTCATTGCGTTCCCAAGAAAGGGGAGATAACTGTTGTGCCTAATGAAGATAATGAGCTTATACCCCAAAGAGTAGTGGTTGGGTATAGAATGTGCATTGATTTTAGAAAGATCAATAAAGTTACTAAGAAAGATCATTATCCTTTGCCCTTTATTGATCAAATGCTTGAAAGGTTGTCCAAAAAGACTCACTTTTGCTTTCTTGATGGTTATCTCTAGGTTTTCTCAAATTACTATGAAAGCACAAGATCAGGAGAAAACTACTTTCACTTGTCCTTATGGTACTTATGCTTATAGACGTATGCCTTTTGGTTTATGTAATGCTCCTGCTACCTTTCAGATATGTATGTCTGCTATCTTTCATGGTTTTTGTGAAGAAATTGTGGAGGTTTTCATGGACGATTTCTCTGTTTATGGAACTTCTTTTGATAACTGTTTGCACAACCTTGATAAAGTTTTGCAGAGATGTGAAGAAACCAACCTTGTTCTTAATTGGGAGAAATGCCATTTCATGCTTAATGAAGGGATTGTTCTTGGACACAAGATCTCTGAAAGAGGCATTGAAGTTGATAGAGCCAAAATTGAAGCGATTGAGAAGATTCCGTGTCCTAGAGATATCAAAGGTATTCATAGTATCCTTGGTCATGCTGGTTTCTATAGGAGGTTTATTAAAGATTTCTCCAAAATTTCAAAGCCCCTTACTAATCTTCTTCAAAAAGATGTACCTTTTGTTTTGATGATGATTGTAAGGAAGCTTTTGAAACTTTGAAGAAAGCTTTGACAACTGCTCCTATTGTCCAACCACATGATTGGAGTTTACCTTTTGAAATTATGTGTGATGCTAGTGATTTTGTTGTGGGTGTTGTCCTTGGACAACGTGTTGACAAGAAGTTAAATGTCATTCATTATGCTAGCAAGAATCTAGATGCTGCTCAAAATAATTATGCTACTACTGAAAAAGAGTTCTTAGCTGTAATCTTTGCTTGTGATAAGTTTAGACCTTATGTTTTTTATTCTAAGGTTACTATTCATACTAATCATGCAGCTATTAAGTACCTTATGACAAAGAAGGACGCTAAGCGTAGTCTTATAAGGTGGGTGTTGCTTTTGCAAGAGTTTGATCTGCATATTGTGGATAGGAAAGGTGCTGATAATCCTGTTGCTGATAATTTATCTCGTTTGGAAAACATTTCTTTTGACCCTTTGCCTGTTGATGATAGTTTTCCAAATGAGCAGTAGCTGCAATATGGGTAAGTTCGCATAAGAGTCCTTGGTATGCTGATTATGCTAACTTTATTTCTTCCAAGTATTTGTCTCCAACCTTTACAGCTCAGCAAAGAAGGAAATTATTTTATGATCTAAGGCATTACTTTTGGGATGACCCACACTTATATAAAGAATGAGTATATGGTATTATGCGAAGATGTGTTCCAGAATTTGAACAACAAGAGATTTTGAGAAAATGTCATGGCAGTGCTTATGGAGGACATCATGCTGGGGATAGGACTGCACAAAAGGTTTTACAATCTAGATTTTATTGGCCTACCCCTTTTAAAGATGCAAGGAATTTTGTCTTATCATGTGATGAATGCCAACGAGTAGGTAACATATCTAGATGCAATGAAATGCCTATGCATTATTCTCTTGTTATTGAATCTTTTGATTGTTGGGGATTTGACTTTATGGGGCCTTTTCCTCCTTCAAAGGGGGTATACTCGTATTCTTGTTTCTGTTGACTATGTTACAAAGTGGGTAGAAGCCATACCCACAAATAGTGCTTATTGTAAGACCTCTTTGAAAATGCTTAAGGATGTTATTTTTCCTAGGTTCGGTGTGCCTAGATATCTCATGACTGATGGAGGCTCTCATTTTATTCATGGGGGTTTTAGAAAAACTCTCACTAAGTATGATGCAAACCATAGAATTGCTTCAGCTTATCACCCCCAAACCAGTGGGCAAATGGAACTTTCCAATAGGGAAATTAAATCTATCTTGCAGAAGACTGTCAATAGATCTATAAAAAATTGGGCTAAAAAGTTGAATGACGCTTTGTGGGCTTACAGAACTGGTTATAAAAATCCTACGGGGATGTCTCCTTACAAAATGGTTTATGGGAAAGCTTGTCACTTGCCTTTAGAATTAGAATACCAAGCTTATTGGGCAGTGAAAGAGTTGAATAGAGATTTTAGACTTGCTGGTGAGAAAAGACTGCTCAATTTAAGTAATCTAGATGAGTGGAGAGGGGAAGCTTACGAAAATGCTAGGCTCTTTAAGGAAAAAGTAAAAAGATGGCATGATAGGAGAATTCTCAAAAGGGAGTTCCATGTTGGTGAGAAAGTTCTTTTGTATAGGTCTCGTCTCAGATTTTTTGCAGGAAAACTACTCTCCAAATGGGAAGGACCTTTTGTTATCAAGGAAGTGTACCATTCAGGTGCCATCAAAATTTCTTCTCTAAAGGATGACACAACACAGGTGGTTAATGGTCAAAGACTAAAACATTATATTTCTGGAGATTCTTATAATGAAGATGTGGATGTTATTCAAATGGTGACTCCAGAAAAATTTATCAGAAGCCAAACACCAGAAACTGCAGAGTTCGTCCTTGAATAGGTAAAAGTGGTTAAAATAGAAGGTTCGCGAAACTCCAATCTTTTTATATTTTTGATGTTTTTAATTCATAAGGGAAGTTATGAGACGAAACTGAAGAGGAAACGGAGCCCGGGGTGGACAAACCCACCCCAAGCGCGGGCCCAGCCTGGCCGCGCCTGAGGGGGTGTCCCCCTCCCCGAACTCCGTCTCCGCCTTGTTTCCGTGTCAAAACCTTCCTTATGCATTGAAACTTCGTAATATATAACCCCCCGGGTTCCCCGAGGTTCTTGCACCGTGTTCTCGTCGTGTTTTCGTTTTGATCTACTTCTGTCAGGAAACTTCTCAAATTTGGAGCCTCAATGTCTTCCTCTGGATCACCCACGGAGGGTTCCACTACGGACATCCTCAACCCGTACATGTATGAGTTGAGGATTCATCCCAAGGAGTTGATCCTCAAGGAGGGGAAGGTACGGATGAAGGAAGTTCAAGGCCCTAAAGGAGAAGGCAGTCTAGAAGACAGGATGGAAGCATTGGAACAGGAAGTTTTCAGGTACAAGAAGATGGCAGAACGCAAAGTCGATTTTATTCACAAGATAAGTTCAGAACTCATCACCAAGCACGAGGGAGAAGTAGATGAGCTCCGAGAAGAGATCTTTTCACTCCGTTAGACCACCAACCAATTGCAAGCATAGTTCTATGACATACATAACCAAAACTGTGAGTATGAGGCTAGATTTGATTGCATAAGCTCTGCTGCTAGTTTCAGGATTGCGGATACAGGGACATCCTTTTTGGATGGGGAACCATTGCCTTGGAAGTTTTATGATGACAAGAGAACACCACCACCACCGAACATTAGGTTTGGCATCCCCTTGGCTTGTTCCAAGCTTGGGGGAGTGTCGCGGCATCACCACCATTATCTTTTATCTTTTACCTTTTTAGTGGATTCATATCTATGGTAGATAGGTTATCTTATAGTTTGGTTTGCATGTGGAAGTATCTCTCCTTTAGTTGATTATCTATGTATCCCTTGGTGTGAGTGCCTTTATTGGAATATTAATGAGAAGTCTCATCTTTTACTTTTTGCACTTCTTATTTTAGTTTGCAATCTCTATTATATGATGGATCTTGTTGATCAGTATTGGCACCACTTTGGGATCATCAAGTGGATCTAAATTGGTTTTGGCAAACCGAGTTCTGGTCAGTAGCATTACTATGAAAGAGAAAAAGAAAGAAAGAGTTTACAGGTATTTTGTATCATTTGTTTTCTTTCTTGTTGGCTCATAAGCTTAGTATTCTTTATTTAAGATTATTTTGTGTCTTCAAAGAAGATTGCATGTTTGGCTTTATTACTTGTATGTTTTCTTGTTTCTTTCAACTCTCTTGCTTGCTACTGATGACGCACAAGTATAGGGGGTGTATCGTAGTACTTCCGATAAATAGGAGTGTCGATCCCAACGAGGAGCAGAAGGTGTTGAACAGTGGTATGGAGCAGGAAATCCCTGTGAATACTTAGCAAACAGATTTTTAGTGGTTTTATGACAAGGCAACAAAACAAAGAGCAAGTAACAGAAGTAACGAACAAACGGAGCAAGTGTCCCAATCCTTTCTTAGCAAAGGACAAGCCGGTGGAAATACTTATAAGGACCAAACGTTCTCGAGGACACAATGGAATTATGTCAAGTGCTTTCGCTTAAAATAGCTGAGTAGTCTTCGCTGGTGTTCGTAAGTGTTGTGTGGGTGAATCTATGCTAACATACCGCCCTTCCTAGGACTAATACATACTTGTGATTAAATGCCCTGCAAACATCCGTAACTACAGGAAAGTAATTAAGATATAAATCTAACCACGGCCTTAAACTCTGAGATCCTACGCTCCCTTGTGCAAAGGTGTCCTAACGGGGGTTCAGGTTTCTGTCACTCTGGCAACCCTACGGTTAGTATACAAATACACAATGCATTCCCTAGGCTCATAAATGGTGAAGTATCATGTAGTCGACGTTCACATGACACCACTAGAAGAATAGCACCACAACTTAAATACTAAACCATTGAATAATAACTCATCATAGATTCACTACTAACAACATGACTTCTCCCATGTCCTCAAGAACTAAACGAACTACTCACAAGACATCATATGGATCAAGATAAAAGATGATATGATAATGGATAACAATCTGAACATAAACAATAATCCAATGGTTCCACTCACAAGCATCAACTACAATAGTAATCAACACCGGGAAGGTTTACCCTAATGAACTAAGCAATATCCAACACAATTGTTATAGCGGGTCGGAGTGGTGATGATGGTGCTGGTGGAGATGATGGTGTGGATGATGATGATGATCCCGATGAAGCCTAGCTTGACGATGGTGTTGATAGCGACGGTCTCCCCTCTCCGGGAAGGAATTCCCCGGCAGAAATCTGTCTGCCGGAGAGATCTTTCTCTCTCGGTGTTTTCCTCCCCCCAGAGGCGGCGTAAATCTATCTGTGGTCGTTCCCCTAGGATTAGGGTTCCATAGGGAAGATATAGGCGAAGGGGCGGAGTCGGAGACCGGGCAGGTGGGCCACACCTGCCCTAGGCGCGGGGTCAGGTGGGCCCGCACCTAGGGGGGTGTGGGCCCCCTGAGGCCCATCTCCGTCCATCCTTCGTCTTCTGGTAAAATAACATGTTTCCATATTTTTCTCGTATTTTTCCTATCTTCGCGAAATTGCACCAAAACGCCTTATTTTCCATCAGAATCTAGATTCCGGCAGTCCATCCTCCAGGAATCATCTAACATGCATAAACAGATGAAAATCCATAAGTAATACCTTATAATAAGACAAATATCAATGAATAGAGGTAAATTATGATATAAAATGGTGATGCAAATAGGGCGTATCAACTCCCCCAAGCTTAGACTTCGCTTGTCCCCAAGCGAATACTGAGCTTAGTAAACATGTCCATAGGTTTATGGAGTGAAGTGTCGATAAAAGAATACGCACAAGAAGCATCACACTTAACATTGCAGAACTCATAGAAGAAAGGAACTCACCATTATATAACTTAGCTTGCAACCAAGTACAACAGTCACAATAGAGATGCATAAAGATAAATCATAATTGGAATTGGCAAACTTGTTCTTGGTCAGAGAACACCTGGCAAACAGTTTTACAAAAGATTTTTGCAGAAGTTTCGAAACAGGAACACTCTTTGCTCAAAAAGGTTTTTCACAAGTGAAGGTTTTCAAAGTAACACTCAATAGATAAGAGTTTTGCGCAAACAAGGAAGATAAAGAACATGATTGAATAAATTACCATATGAATGCTTGAAACACAACAACTCAAAAGCTTGATGGAGGTAGAGAGGAAGTAGGTTTACTGACTCAACTGGTAACTAGGAGAAAGGTCCCTTCTTAGAGGGTAGCAGGGATTACAAGTCATAAAGAGCTTCCAAAAGATTATGGTACTTACTAGCTTTGAGCCCTCATTGCCCCTATCATAAGCATCTTGAGATGATTAAGGTTAAAGTGAACAAAGATGGAGTATATGCTTGACGAAATATAAGTTGGCAATCTCATGTCCCTTGAATATGAGGGCCTCTCCTCATGCATACTCAACTTTGGGTCCAGGTAAGTTCTTGTCATTGTAAGTATTTGCATATCATTGAGAACCGCCAACGGGGTACCCCTTGCACATGGTACAAGAGCTTTCCCATAACCAAAATGACAAGGCAAGCAGACAATGAGCATCTCAGCAATCTTTTTATTTACCATGTGTATAGCTTTTTATTGAGAATGCTTCATAGATGAATCACTATGGTGATGCTGCAAGTTTCCACAATGATTTAACATGGCTTAGGCTAGCGGCCAGGCGTTTCTCTAACACAGAATACAAACTCCATGGACTTACAAGTTCCCTCTTTATTTCACACCGTTGACATCCATAGACAAAACAGCACGATATCAACTGTGTATAGAGTACAAGTGCTATGTTGAAAACGCTCCCCATGACAGCACGGTTCCGCTAATTCCAACGTATAGATGCAAGCATATACAACTTCGATGTTTACAATGGTTCAAGTTTATTAGGGGCAAGTAATAAAGTGTGCCATCAAGTTCGTGAGAGCTTTACTAACTAGTTTTCACATAACAAAATACTTTTTAATTCGAAAGGTAGATGAAGCTTGAGAATTTGCCTGGAATAGCAACAACGCTACTAGCAGGGCCGGTCCTAGGGGGACCTGCGGGGCAGCCGCCCCGGGCCTAAAAAAACTGGGGGCCCAAAAAAGATGAGCCTTCTATACATCCTATAACAGGCAACCGCTCGACGCTTCCTTTCCTTCCTATCGACACGATCACGAGGCCGAGTCCCGCCTCAACACAATGGGACATCGCGCCCTGGGATTCAAGGTGCGTCGCGTCACGTCAGGCCCTGCGTGTCGTGTCCTTGAATTACTTTCCGTTTTCCCTGGTAGTCAGGCCCTGCGGAACGCGTCGTTTTCATTTTCCCCTGCGAGACACTACGAGTGCCCCTCCTTGCCGCGTGTGCTTCCCCTGACGGCCTGACCTAACGACTCGCCCTGCGTTGATCACTTGATCGCTCTCCACTCTGTGATCGCTCTGTTTCCCCTCGTGGGGCTGAGGAAAGAAGAAATAGGGGAGATCGTATGTCTACTGCTCCCATCGCATCAGGCCCTGCATTGCTTCCCCTGTCCCTGGATCGGATCACTTCAGTGCAGCGGGACTCCTCTCGACGATCGACCACGGACAGCCAATCCGCCATGGCCTGGGCACGACGCGACCATCGTCCATCGACGATCGATCGCCTACAGCCTACTAGTCCGCTCCCGCCCCCGCTCAGCTCATGCCTCTACTAATTACGCTCACCCTAATTTTTAATTCTTAATTCTAATTGTTGTTTTTGTTTGTAGCGAGTGAGGTTAATTGATTATGGCATCCGAATCCGGTGCCAGGAGAGGTTAAATGGTTTGGAAAGTCTATGCATTGAGAAGAAGTTAGTGGACGAGATTGACTCCATCGTCACAGACTTTGCTTCTATGAATTTTCGGAGAAAATTTTAAGGTATCATGCAAACATTGTTATTTTTATATGAATATTATAGTTGGAAGTGTACTTAAAATATTTATTTTTCATCATCTCATATATGCATAAAAAAATTATACTAAGGGGCCCGAAATTTTAGTTTCGCTCCGGGCTCCCGAAATCTCAGGACCGGCTCTGGCTACTAGGTAGATATGGTGGACACAAGTGGCAAAAGTTTGGGGTTCAAAGCATTTTTGGAAACATGAGAAGTATGCCTTCTCAAAACACGTTTTTGGCTAGCAAGGCTGGGTAGCAAGCAAGAGAGTTGAAAGAAACAAGCAAACATACAAGTAATAAAGCCAAACATGCAATCTTCCTTGAAGACACAAAAGAATCTTAAATAAAGAATACTAAGCTTATGAGCCAACAAGAAAGAAAACAAATGATACAAAATACCTATAAGCTTTTTTCTTTCTTTCTTTTTCTTTCAAACTAATGCCACTGACCAGAACTCGGTTTGCCAAAACCAATTTAGATCCACTTGATGATCCCAAAGTGGTGCCAATACTGAACAACAAGATCCATCATATAACAGAGATTGCAAACTAAAAATAAGAAGTGCAAAAAGTAAAAGATGCGACTTCTCATTAATATTCCAATAAAGGCACTCACACCAAGGGATACAAAGATAATCAACTAAAGGAGAGATACTTCCAAATGCAAACCAAACTATAAGATAACCTCTCTACCACAGATATGAATCCACTAAAAAGGTAAAAGATAAAAGATAATGGTGGTGATACCGCGGCACTCCTCCAAGCTTGGAACAAGCCAAGGGGATGCCAAACCTGATGACAAATTACTCCTTCGGTGGTGGTGTTCTCTTGATAAGCTCTCAAACAAGTTTCTTCAAGTCCTCCAAATCGAAGGTTAGAGTACGAATTAACTCCGAATTATGCTCAATGCAACCCATGATCAACTCGGAATGAGGATCCCCGTCCTTGTTATTCTTTCTCCATTCTTCCAAGTTAGAGCGTTTCTTCCCTGGACGATTAGAACAAGGGTTACTAGGAGGAAGTGTGCGCGGAGAGAGGATATGACGCGGAGTTCTCCCTCATGTAGACATCTGTGCTGTCCTCCTAATCTGGGTAGGTTGTGCCACCAAATCAATGGTCGCGACGGTAGCGCGGGTGTCTGGTTGCTTGTCCTCCTCCATGTAAACTTCATACCCTACCGGAATCTCCTCCTCCTTGGGGACTTGAGGTTCTTCTTCCTCGGGCTTCTTGCCTTTGTCGTTGGCGGAGGTCATGGTGCTCTAAACTTGAGAAGATTTCCCGACAGAAACAGATCAAAACGAAAACACGACGAGAACACGATGCACGAACATCGGGGGATCCGGGGGGTTATATATTACGAAGATTTAATGCATAAGGAAGGTTTTGACACGGAAACAAAGTGGAGACGGAGTTCGAGGGTGGCAAACCCCCTCCAGGCGCGGCCTGGCTAGGCCCGCGCCTAGGGTGGGTTTGTCCACTCAGGGCTCCGTTTCTTCTTCAGTTACGTATCGTAGCTTCCCTTATGTATTAAAAACATAAAAAAAATAAAAAAATTGGGGTTGCACGAACCTTCTGTTTTCACCACTTTCACCTATTTAAAGATGAACTCTGCAGATTCCTTTTCTCTTTATCCTGAGAATTTCCTTCTTACAAAACCCTTGCACAAGCTCAATGATAACATTAGTGTAAGCAAAAACAGAAAACCTTTGGTCCACACTTCAACTGAAAAGTCATCAAAACAAAAGCTTCTGTAAGAGGCAAATGCGAATGATGATAGAAATTTGTCAAAACAAACCAGCAGGTAAAGATTGATTTTTCCAAAGACCTTCTGTTGCTCAAATCAAAAAGTGCAGAACTGATGAAAGTTGGGTAACCACTTGGAGAACAAGCATATAAAAACGCAGCTCCATCCAAAGTACTGAGCATCCTCACGAATTTTTACAATGCAGCACAAAAATGTGTCCCAGGACAGCCACTTTTCACAACTCCTCTACTTCACAGAAGTAGTTGAACTTGACACAAAAAACCAAAACAAAAGGATAAGGAGAGGTCATTACTGAAGTAATAACTTCCAAAACACGACAAAACTCTTGGGTTATCTCCCAACAAGTACTTTTCTTTATTTCCTTTAAGTTAGGCCTGAAACTTCCAAAGATGCTCACTTAGGATATATATCTGAAATGAAACAGAGCATCAAGAAGCAAATAACCAACACACTTGAGTCTAACCCACTTCCTATGCATGGGGGTATCATGAGAAAACGAATTTTTGAAACAAAAAGCCACAAGCATAGGAAGACAAAATAGATGCAACTTTAAAGATTTCAACATAAAACGGGGAAACTTAACATCATTGAGATGCATAAAACCATGTTTCCCTCTCTCATAATAACTTTCAGTAGCACTTTGAATAAAGTTGACAACATAACTGTCACTGGAAAGAACTTTATCATCAGAATAAGCATACTTACAGTCATCAAAAAGAGGTCCAAGGTCATAGACTGGATCAATAGAAGCAAGTTGTTCCATCCTGAAATCTTTATTAGGAAAGCTATTTTCACAAGGAGCTTTAGCAAATTTGGAAAATTAAACTCATAAGAATCTCCATCAAACTTCGTTAAAACTTTTTCCTTCTTACAATCAATAATAGCTCCACAAGTGTTCAATAAAGGTCTACCAAAAATGATAGGACAAGTTTTGCTAGCTGCTGAATTATGCACTAGAAAATCAGAAGGATATTTAATCTTACCACAAAGAACCTCCACATATCTTACAATGCCAATGGGGCAAATGGTCTCCTTGTTAGCAAGGTGAATAACCACAATAATGTCCTCAAGCTCACAAGGACCAATCTCATGCATAATTTCCCTGTAAAGCTCATAAGGAATAACACTAGAACTAGCACCAATATCGCATAAACCATAGTAGCTATGACTACCAATTTTTAACTGAAAGCACAGGGTGACATGGTTATACCCTACGGGTACATGACTTCAGCATACCTAGTCCAGCCCAAGGAAGGCCCACTGCAGGCATACGCTGGCCCATGAAGATTTTTGGGTGACCAAGGCCCAAGACATCTTCGGATCCTTGGAGAACAAGACTAGTTGAGATAGGAAACTCAAAAGGGCAAACGCCCTAGAACTTGTAACCGACTAGGACTATGCCCGGGACCTGCCTAAGTATATATAAAGGCCAGGAGGGCACGTCCTAGGGCAACTCAACCAACCTCGACTCATACTTTCGCACACGCATCCACGCCAGATCGAATCTGCGCACCCTGTAATCTTCGGTTCCGCCGTAATCAAAGAGCAGACAAGCAGGAGTAGGGTTTTCCCTCCGGGGGCCTGAACCTGGGTAAATCTCGTGTCCCCTGGTTGCTTGTCTGTTAACCGTGCCACGATCTCCAGCATCCCCATCTTCTCCAAAACCCAAGTCCATAACAATGGGCATTGACGAGATTAAACCTCGTCAATTGGCGCCGTCTGTGGGAATTGGGGCTGCTGATTGTGCGGTCGTGACGGTTCCGACCCGATCGATCTACAACTCCGCGGCGATGGAGAATCACCTCCTCTTCGGCACTTTCAACTTCACTGCCCACTCGTCGACCACCATGAAGGATTTCGAGCCCGTAGGCGACGGACTCGAGATTTTGTTCGGGAGCTTCTGCTTCCAGGTGGGACAAACTGGCACCCTCCGCCTCCCTGAGCGGGTGCCCGTGCCGTCAATCAGGCCCGCTTCATGGGCTCCACACCCCGTGCTACGCACGTCGCCATCAACTGATGAGTTCCACAGCAGCAGCAGCTGCAACTCTGATCTGTGCGGTCCACCCTCGGATGAAGGGACCTACGGTTCCGGATCCGAAAGCTGCGGCAGCAGCCAACCAATCTGCAGGCGCTATCTGTGCGCCGCAGTCATCCAGGCTGACGAGGAAACGCCTAACCCGCCGCCCAACCCCAACCCACAGGACGGAAACGGCGAAAACGGGGAAAACAGAGGCCACCTCATCCAACTTAGCAAAGAAGGATGGGTCGAAGCACGCCACGCCGTCGCAGGCGAAATAGTCCTACCTCTGGACTCCCCACGTGATCTGCTGAGGGCATACCACTACCTCCTCATCGAGGAACACAAGAAACAAGTCGAGATTCAGAAGACGCTCGACAAACGCAAACAAGCAGCCTCTGAATCCAGCGTGCGACGAGCTGCGCTCTCCGCCATGGAACCTGGCTCTAGCACAAACATAAATCAGGGAAACAAGCACCGTTCTCAGATGGAAAACATGGACCCCAAGGAGCGGCGTGACGTGACCCGAACTCTCCACACATCATTCATGGATATGGACGCTGACGGCAACATCACACCGAAGACGCCACAAGCAGCGATCATGGAAGCCACTGCGTATCTCGCAGCTCACCCACCTCCGGAGGGGGACCCAAAAAGGGCCATGCATAAATCCGCACTCACCGGAGTAGGACTAATCGGAGCTGCGCTCCACGAAGACGCTCCTGCGGAGCCGAAGAAAAAAGCTCCAGCCAGGCGCGACCGGAGCCCCACACCCTCATCCGAAGAGGAAGAGGAGCACGATCTTCCTCGAAGGAAGAAGAGCTCCAACCGCCACAAATGCGACTACGACGCCAGAGACAAGCTTACACAACGCAATATCGACAAAGCACGCGCCAAACGCGCATGCTCGTCTGAATCTGAGATGGACGAAGACGAAGGAGAACTCTGCGGGGCTCGATGCTTCAGCAGATCCGTCCGGCGAACGCAGATGCCACACAATTTCAAGCTTCCTTCGGATACTCCGAAGTTCAACGGCACACAAGATCCAAAGTCCTGGCTCAGTGACCATCTGTCATCCGTCAAGCTTCACGGAGGCAATAAAGAAACCGCCATGCAATGCCTTCAGCTGCAGCTGACAGGCGCGGCGCGAGTCTGGCTCAGCAGCCTATCATCAGGATCCATCCGAAGCTGGGAGGAGCTTTCTTACAGCTTCATCCGAAATTTCAAAGGCACCAGCAAGAGGCCCGCCTCAATCGAAGAATTGCGAGCCTGCACTCAAAGAACGGGTGAATCTATTCGCTCATACATACTACGCTGGTCTACGAACAAGAACTCCGCAGCACACATCTCCGAAGAGAGGGCCATCGACGCCTTCAGGGACGGCGTCAAGCGCCCTGACTTCAAGGAGGAACTTGGGCGTGTAAAGCCCAAGACACTCGATCACCTCATGGAAATCGTCAACAGTTGGGCAGATGGCGAAGATTGCATCCAGCGAGCGCAATCAGATGAAGAGGACGACTACGGCCGAAGACGCGAACGCCGCAGCAAGAGGAGATCGCGCGTCTACGAGGACCGCGACGGACCTGATATGGTCGCGGCCGGCTACGCCGACCGCTGTAATGACAACAGCCGCAACAGCGGAGGATATCGCAGCGGAAACTTCCGCGACAACGGACGACCAACACAGTCGTGGCAACGCTGCGACCGCGACAACGGACCCTCAGCATTCGACAAACTTTCGGGTCCATGCACCATCCACTTCTACATCGACAAACAGGATGGCAAAACGAAAGCCAGCCACATGCTCAAGGATTGTCGCGAGTTCCAAAAACTCAGCGAAGGCATGATGCAGATGAGGCAACAAGGTCCGATCCCTGCGTTCGGAAACACACCTGCGCCAGGTGAAATAGCACACGGAGCTCCTCCACCGCCGCCTATCGGAGGCCAAAACCAACCAGTCGCACCAGCACAAAACACCACCGGGGTCCCATATCCCCCATCAAAAGGAGCACTCAACATGATACAGAAGGGACGCCCCACAAATAGGGTGCAGAAGAAAATCACCCGACAAATCAACTTGGCCGTGGCAACTCCGCCTGCAATCCCTGAGTACCTCAGCGGATCGGAGTCCTGCATCACATTCACCCGCGCGGATCACCCTTGCCAGATCCCTCGCCCAGGTCATGCTGCCCTGGTGCTGGAGGCGCAGATCGGGGGCTTCGAGATGAGTCGTGTCTTCATGGACGGCGGCAGCGGCATCAACCTAATGTTCGCAAGCACTCTAGCAGCTATGTGAATCCCGCAATGCAGCCTGGAACAATCAGACACAACGTTCCATGGCATTGTCCCAGGGAAGGGCATCTTCCCCCTGGGCAAAATAGGGCTCGACGTCATCTTCGGGAAGCCGGACAACTTTCGGCAGGAGCGCCTAGAATTCGAAGTGGTAGACTAGCCATCGCAATACTACCATCCTGGGACGTGTAGCATTCACACGGTTCCTGGCCGTCCCACACTACGCATACTTGCTACTCAAGATGCCAGGACCACGGGGCGTCATCACAATCCACGGGAGCTTCACCCGATCGGACCAATGCGACAGGGATTTCAACAAAATCTCCCAGTCCTTCGGCATGCAAGACGAGCTCGTAAGGCTCCGCGAGGAGACAGACAATGGGCTACCCCCAGTCACAAGGCAGAACGCACCCGACATGTCTTTCGACTCCACCGTCAACACCAAGAAAGTGAAAGTCCATCCGACAGATGCCTCCAAGACGCGGCTGATCGCCAACGACCTCAGCACCGCATAGGAAGGCGTGCTCGTCGAATTCCTCCGTGAGCGCTGGGAAATATTCGCCTGGTGTCCTGCGGACATGCCAGGAGTTCCCAGGGAATTCGCCGAGCACGCACTCAAAGTCTTCCCAGACACCAAGCCAGTCAAGCAGTCTATCCGAAGATTGTCGGAGCCACGAGCCGAAGCTATCGGCAAAGAGATGAACAGATTACTCGCAGCAGACTTCATACGGGAAATCAAGGAAAGTGAGTGGCTGGCAAATACGGTGATGGTCCCGAAGAAGGACACGGACATCCTGCGGATGTGCGTAGACTTCACGTCACTAAATAAACACTGCCCTAAGGACCACTTCCCTCTTCCTCGGATCGACCAAATCATCGATTCAACTGCAGGTTGTGAGAAACTCTCCTTCCTCGACGCCTACTCAGGCTATAACCAGATTCGACTCAAGGTCGAAGATCAAGAAAAAACGGCGTTCATCACACTGTTCGGAGTATACTGCTACAACACAATGCCTTTCGGGCTAAAGAACGCGGGTGCCACGTACCAGCGATGCATGCATGCCTACCTCAAGGACCAGATCGGTCGCAACGTCCAAGTCTATGTTGACGACATAGTCATAAAAACCAAGGAGGCAAGAACACTTATCGACGATCTCCGCGAGACGTTCGACAACCTTGATTTCTACAGGATCAAGCTCAATCCAGAAAAATGCGCCTTCGGCGTCCCCTCGGGTCAGCTGCTCGGATACTTCATCTCTCAATGAGGGATCGAAGCGAACCCGAAGAAAATCAAAGCTATCATGACAATGGAGAAGCCAAAAACCCTCAAGGGAGTTCAGCAGCTCGCAGGGCGAGTAGCGGCACTAAGCAGGTTCATCAGCCGCATGGGCGAGAAAGCCCTACCATTCTACCAGCTTCTACGCAAGGCAGACAAATTCGAGTGGACACCAGAAGCAAACGACGCATTCGAAAGCCTCAAGCGGCTCCTCTCTACCTCGCCTGTTTTGGTCACGCCAAAAGAGCGCGAGCCCTTGTTGCTGTACATAGCAGCCACACACCAGGTGGTCAGCACAGCACTCGTGGTCGAACGACCTGAAGAAGGCAAGACCCACGGGGTACAACGCCCAATTTACTACCTCAGCGAGGTTCTCACTCCAACAAAACAGCGGTACCCGCACTACCAGAAGCTAGCCTATGGCGTATTCATGACGGCTCGACGATTGAGCCACTACTTCCAGGAGCATCAGGTGATGGTCGTCAATGAGGCGCCCCTAAACAGCATCCTGAATAACCCAGAGGCCACAGGACGCGTGGCCCTGTGGGGCATCGAACTATCACCCTTGGACATCGTCTACGAGAAGCGACACGCAATCAAATCTCAAGTCCTCCCGGACTTCCTGGTGCACTGGATGGAGCTGCAGCTGCCTGACACCCTAGACATGTCGCAGTCTTGGACAATGCATTTTGACGGCTCCAAACGCGAAGCCGGAGCAGGGGCAGGAGTCATACTGACCTCCCCGCAAGGTGACAAGATGAAGTACGTCCTTCGGATGAAATTCAAAGCCTCCAACAATGAGGCCGAATATGAAGCCCTGATTCATGGCATGAAGATGGCAAAAATCTGCGGCGCAACGCGCCTGGTCATCTACGGTGACTCCAACCTTGTCGTACAGCAAATGATGAATGAGTGCGATGCACACGCCGAAAACATGATCGCGTACCGGGCGCTATACAACGCACTCGAAGGAGAATTCGACGGCTGCGAACTTCGGCACGTTGGAAGAGAGAGCAACGAGGAGGCCGATAGACTCGCCAACATCGGCTCCACTTGTGCCAAAGTACCACCAGGTGTGTTCCTCGAACAGATCTGCGTGCCATCGATCAAGCGGAAATTCCCTAAAGGATCACCCGAAGAAGCAGAGCACTCGGGGGCTACGCTACCCGAAGGTCAGGAAGGACCCAAAAAGTTGGATACCGAAGTTGCCATGGTCAACCTGATGCAGGTCATGGCAGTCGAAGAAACTTGGACACGTCCATACCTCCAGTTCCTGACAAACGGAGAATTGCCTGATAGCCCGACGGATGCCCGACGCATATCTCGTCGGTCAAAAGCCTTCACCATCATCAACGGAGAACTGTACAAACACAGCATCACGGGTGTACTACAACGGTGCGTCACCATCGACGACGGCAAGGCCATACTCCAAGATATACATGAAGGCATATGCGGCCACCACGCAGGCAGCCGCTCCCTTGTCGCCAAAGCTCTGCGAGCAGGATCCATGAGTGATGCGAAGGACATCGTCCGCAGATGCAATGGATGCCAGCGGTTTGCCGACAAACAGCACGCACCTGGGTCCGAACTACGACCCATACCCATAGCCTGGCCTTTTGCCCAATGGGGCCTCGACATGATCGGCAAACTGCCAAAATCCTCAAAGGGAGGACACGTTTTCCTACTGGTAGCAGTTGACAAATTCATCAAGTGGATCGAAGCCATGCCAGTCACCAACTAGAAGGGAACAACCGCCGTCAAGTTCTTCGAATCCATTGTCTATAGATTTGGTGTACCGCACAGCATCATCACCGACAACGGATCGAACTTCATCTCCGAAGAATTCCAGGACTTCTGCGAAGGCCTCGGGATCAATATCACGTATGCCTCAGTGGCACACCCGCAAACAAACGGGCAGGTGGAAAAGGCCAACGGCCTAATCGGCGCTGGCATCAAGAAGCGCCTCATGAGCTCACTCGAGCACAAAGCTGGCAACTGGACGGAAGAGCTACCGTCTATCCTGTGGAGCTTACGTACTACGCCAAACAGCTCCACCGGCTACACACCGTTCTTCATGGTTCACGGAGCCGAGGCAGTGCTACCAGCCGAAGTACGCCATCAGGCTCCACGAGTCGTAGCGTACAGTGAAGCCGAGTCCGCGATCGCGCTCGAAGATGCCGTCGACACACTCGACGAAGCGCGGGATATAGCAGCAGCTAAATCAGCGGTGTACCAGCAAAGTCTCCGCAACTACCACAGTCGACGACTGCGCCCAAGGTCCTTCGTCGAAGGAGACCTCGTCTTGCGACTCAAGCAAAAGCGCCCGAACAAACTCGACTCACCATGGGAAGGACCCTACGCCATCACCGAGGTCATCCCAGGTGGCGCCTATCGTCTCAAGCACGTGGAGTCTGGAGTCGCATACTCCAACCCATGGAACGTCTCGCACCTACGACGATTCTACCCGTAGCAACCTATCCCTTATTTTTTACTTTCAATAAGGCTTTCAGCCAAGGCTATTCAGCCAAACCATGTACCTCCTCCATTACGATATAAATAAATCTAAGTGTCTCGCTCCTAACCTTTGGTTGACTATTTTTCTGCAACTTTACTACATGCTACAAACGCACTCGGGGGCTCCCCCCACCTCACGATTTCATCGACTGAGGACCAAACGTGTACACCTGAGTAGCTGACTACGTCAGGCAAACGAAAAGAGCACGTACTCAATCAAAGCACTGCGTGCTCACACACATGCAAACATTTACAACAAAGGGCACATACACGCCCAGCCGCAATATACAAATTTTACATCTATCTGTTTATTTTCAGGTCCTATCTACTCTGAAGAATAACCTGTGCACGCTGCTCAAACAAGTCTACAATTTGCTCGGCATACTGCCTTACAGCCGCGTAATGCGGACGCATGTTCCACTCCCCACCATCTGGTCGAGGAGGTGGCCCGGTCGCCACAGCTGCCAAATCTACGTCAGGACGGTGCACCCTGACAAGAGACAAGGCAGCCTTCACCCCTGCGACGAGCTGCTGCCGCACCAGCTCATTGACATTTCCGGCATTCCGAAACTTCGTCAGAAGACCCGAAAGAGTCGTTGGCACGACATCCAGCGGAAACATGACGTGCAGTACCGAAGATAATGATGTCTGCACCTGGCGGAGCACCTGTGAAACCTGGTAGACGCAATCCTGCACCGTCGCCAGAACCATGGCGCGATCACGGTCCATCCAGAAGAAGCCGCCGGCCTCCATGTCCTGTTGAGTCAAACAATTGACTCGAACAGCAATACACTCCTTTTATTCCCTCGGAGCAATATTGGCACCTGCGGCAAACGCACAAAACAAGAGTAAGGCCAGCAGGCTCATCCGAAGAACTGGGCTACAACCCGAAAAAAGGATCAACTTACATTGCAGCTGCTCGGACAGTCGACCCAGCTCCGCCTGTAGGGGTTTGTAGCATGGAAAACAAAAAATTTCTATCGCATACAACCAAACAAGCCAAGATCTATCTACTAGATTGTAGCAACGAGTCGATGGAATAACTTACCCTCGAAGATTCCAAAGCGTTTAACGAGAGCGGATTCTCGTGGGTGATGTAGTCGTACTCTTTCCGATCTCAAGATCGTGTAGACGATCCTTCCGGCGCTGCGTTCCGGCAGCGCTCCCGCAGTCGGTCACACGTTCGGTACTCGACGAAGACCTTCCTCTCCCTTGTTCCAGCAGGCAGCGGAGGTTGTAGCACTCTCCTCGCGATTCCGGCAGCACAACGGCGTGGTACCGGAAGTAGAGGGGAAATCCCGCAGGGCTTCGCCTTAAGCCGGTGCGAGTATGGTGGAGTATGAGAGAGGCTATTAGTGGTCTAGTAATTAGACACACCAATTAGAAGGCTCTAAACCAACTAGAAGGCTCTAAACCGAAGGCTAAAGCAATTAGAAGCTCTAAACCCAAACGGCTCTAAACCGGAGGTAGAAGATAGGAACTTGTGTGTTCTAGGAGGGGAGCCCTGCCCCTCCTTATATAGATGGGAGGGGGCTTGGCGCGCCAGGGAGGGAGGGAGTCCCTCCCCAACTCGGCCTAGGGCTGGCCGCCGGCTTGGAGGAGAGAAACTCCTCCTCCAAGTCGGTTCCAACTCCTCTTGCTTGTTTCCCACAGTTTCTTGTTTTAGCCGTTTGACTTTCAAACTGGACATTTGACTTTTCTGTTTTAGGATTCAATTTAATCCTTTATTTGGGACAGCAAGAACACTTAGTACATGATGCAATCATTCCAATATGTAATGACACATTCATGTACCCCTCCCCCCCCGGAGTGCCGGACAATCCGGAACCTTCTAGAACATTCCCGATGAAATCACCGGAATTATTCCCGAACTCCGAAACGGGACTTTCCTTATATGAATCTTATTCTCCGGACCATTCCGGATCACCTCGTGATATCCCGGATCCCATCCGAGACTCCGAACAACATTCGGTCTCTTTCTCATAATACCATAACTACTCAAACAACGTCGAATCCTTAAGTGTGTCTCCCTACGGTTCGTGAATTATGCGGACATGATCGAGACACTTCTCCGAACAATAACCAATAGAGGAATCTGGAAATTCATATGGCTCCCACATATTTCTACGATTACTTTGCGATCGAATGAACCACTTACATACGATACCAATTTCCCTTTGTCTCACGATATGTTACTTATCCGAGGTTATGATCGTCGGTATCTCTGCATACCTAGTTCAACCTCGTTACTGATAAGTACTCTTTTCTCGTTCCCGTGATATGTGATCCCTTGTGACCAAGTCACATGCTTGGAAGCTAATTGGATGACATTCCACCGAGAGGGCCCAGAGTATATCTATCCGTCATGTGGATGGACAAATCCCACTCTTGATCCATGTGTCTCAACCAATACTTTCCGAACACTCAATGCCATCTTTATAACCACCCAGTTACGGTGTGGTGTTTGATGTCATCAAAGCATCCATCCGGTAAAGGCGATATGCATGATCTCATGGTCGAAGGAATTAGGTTACTATGTATCAGAAAGCATATAGCAATTGAACTATTGAAATGACTTGATCTTTATGCTACGCTTATCTATAGGAGTATGTCCACCATATCATTCTCCTAACGATATGATCTTGTTGTTGATAACATCTCAATGTTCATGATAGGGAAACCACAATCATTAATCAACCAACAAGCTAGTGAAGTATAAAGGCTATACTAGGGACTTCAAATTAAGTTTACAAATCACACAAGTATCAATGTTTCCTTGTTAATACTATTATAGCATGAATGTAAACATTTATCATAAACACAAAGATATAATAATAACTACATTTATTATTGCCTCTAGGGCATATCTCCAACAGTCTCCCACTTGCACTAGAGTCATCTAATCTAGATTACATGGTAATATACCGAACACCCATGGCAGTTTGGTGTTGGTCATGTTTTGCCCTCGGGAGAGGTTTAGTCAACGGATCCGCCACATTCAGATCTGTGTGTACTTTGCAAATCTTTACATCCCCATCCTGGATATGTTCTCGAATAGCGTGAAAACGTAGCTTGATATGCTTCAGCTTCTTGTGTGACCTTGGTTCTTGCGCATTGGCTATGGCGCCCATGTCATCACAGTAGATAGACATTGGGTCCAGCGCACTAGGAACCACACCCAGCTCTGTAATGAACTCTTTCATCCATATCGCTTCTTGTGAAGCCTCCGAAGCAGCCATGTATTCCGATTCAGTTGAAGATCTCGCCACAACGCTTTGCTTTGCACTCCTCCAGCTAACTGCTGAACCATTCAAAATAAATACGTATCTGGATTGCGATTTAGAATCATCCGGATCAGTGTTCCAACTAGCATCGCTGTAACCATTAACAACGAGCTGTTCATCACCTCCATAAGAAAGAACCATATCCTTAGTTCTTCTCAAGTACTTAAGGATGTTTTTGACCGCTGTCCAATGATCCACTCCTGGATCACTTTGATATCTGCTAGTTAAACTAACAGCATATGCAATGTCGGGTCTAGTACATAGCATGGCATACATTAGAGATCCTATGGCTGAGGCATAGGGAGTCTTACTCATCCTTTCTCTATCTTCTGCCGATGTCGGACTTTGAGTTTTACTCAAGGTCGTATTGGGCAACATGGGCAAGAACCCTTTCTTGCTTTCTTCCATTCCAAATCTCTTTAGAACTTTGTCCAAATATGTACTCTGTGACAATGATATTTGGCGTTTCGATCTATCTCTATAAATCTTTATGCCTAATATGTAAGCTGCTTCGCCAAGATCCTTCATTGAAAAACTATTATTCAAATATTCCTTGACACTATTAAGAAGGTCTACATCATTCCCAATCAACAATATGTCATCCACATATAGTATTAAGAATGCTACAGATCTCCCACTCACTTTCTTGTAAATACAAGCTTCTCCATAAGTTTGTATAAAACCAAAACTTTTGATTACCTTATCAAAACGTTGATTCCAACTTCGGGATGCTTGCTTCAATCCATAGATGGACCGTTGAAGTTTGCATACCTTGTTAGCATCTTTAGGATCGACAAAACCTTTGGGTTGCATCATATACAACTCTTCATCAATGTCTCCATTGAGGAATGCTGTTTTGACATCCATCTGCCATATCTCATAATCATAATATGCAGCGATTGCTAACATAATCCTCACAGACTTTAGCTTCGCTACCGGTGAGAAAGTCTCATCGTAGTCAAATCCTTGAATTTGTCGAAACCCTTTTGCGACAAGTCGAGCTTTATAGACAGTAACATTACCATCAGCATCTGTTTTCTTCTTGAAAATCCATTTGTTCTCGACAGCCTTTCGGCCATCCGGTAAGTCCACCAAAGTCCATACTTGGTTTTCGTACATGGATCCAATCTCGGATTTCATGGATTCTTGCCATTTATTGGAATCTGGGCTCATCATCGCTTCCTCATATGTCTCGGGGTCATCGGTGTTGTCCACCACCATGACATTCATAACGGAATCATACCAATCTGGAGTGGTACGAGTTCTCGTTGACCTCCGAGGCTCTGTAGCAACTTCAACCGAAGTTTCATGATCACCATCATTAGCTTCCTCTCTTATTGGTGCAGGCACCACAGGAACTTCTTCCAGTGCTGCGCTACTCGCAATTTCGAGAGAAGGTTCGACAACCTCGTCGAGTTCTACTTTCCTTCCAGTCAATTCTTTCGAGAGAAATTCCTTCTCTAGAAAGGATCCATTCTTGGCAATGAAGATTTTGCCTTCGGATCTATGATAGAAGGTATACCCAATAGTTTCCTTCGGGTATCCTATGAAGACGCATTTTTCTGCTTTGGGTTCAAGCTTGTCCGGCTGTAACTTCTTTACATAGGCTTCGCATCCCCAAACTTTAAGGAACGACAATTTAGGTTTCTTCCCAAACCATAATTCATACGGTGTCGTTTCAACGGATTTAGACGGTGCCCTATTTAAAGTGAATGCGACTGTTTCTAATGCATAACCCCAAAATGTTAGCGGTAAATCTGTAAGTGACATCATAGAACGAACCATATCTAAGAGAGTTCGATTACGATGTTCGGACACACCATTACGCTGTGGTGTTCCCGGCGGTGTCAATTGTGAAAGTATTCCGCATTTCTTCAAATGCTCGCCAAACTCGTAACTTAGATATTCACCTCCACGATCAGAACGTAGAAATTTAATCTTCTTGTTACGTTGATTCTCTACCTCACTTTGAAACTCCTTAAACTTCTCGAAAGTTTCGGACTTATGTTTCATGAAATAGATATACCCATATCTACTTAAGTCATCCGTGAAGGTAAGAACATAACGATAACCACTGCGCGATGCTACACTCATTGGACCACACACATCGGTATGTATGATTTCCAATAAGTCCGTAGCTCGCTCCATCATACCAGAAAATGGAGTCTTAGTCATTTTACCCATCAGACATGCTTCGCATCTTTCAAGTGATTCAAAATCAAGTGATTCAAGAAGTCCATCGGAATGGAGTTTCTTCATACGTTTCACTCCAATGTGACCAAGACGACAGTGCCACATATAGGTCGAATTATCGCTTGATTTCAAACGTTTAGCCTCAATGTTGTTGATATGTGTATTTCCACTATCGAGATTCAATAAGAATAGACCATCTATCAAAGGTGCATGTGCATAAAACATATTACTCATATAAATCGAACAACCATTATTCTCGGATTTAAACAAGTAACCGTCTCGCAATAAACAAGATCCCGATATAATGTTCATGCTCAACGCAGGCACCAAATAACAATTATTTAAGTATAAAACTAATCCCGATGGTAGATGAAGGGGTAGCGTGCCGACCGTGATCACATCAACCTTTGATCCGTTTCCCACGCGCATCGTCACCTCGTTCTTTGCTAGCTTCCGTTTATTCTGCAGCACCTGTTTCGAGTTACAAATATGAGCAACCGAACCAGTATCAAATACCCAGGCACTACTACGAGTACTAGTGAGATACACATCAATAACATGTATATCAGATATACCTTTCTTCTTGATGTTGCCGTTCTTCAAATCCGCCAAGTACTTTGGGCAATTCCGCTTCCAGTGACCTTCTCCCTTGCAGTAAAAGCACTCAGTATCAGGCTTGGGTCCAGCCTTGGTCTTCTTCGTCGGCGTGGTAACTTTCTTACCACCCTTCTTGAAGTGTCCCTTTGGCTTAGACTTGCCTTTCTTGAATTTGGTGGTCTTATTGACCAACAACACTTGGTGCTCTTTCTTGATCTCCACTTCTGCAGATTTCAACATGGCAAGGAGTTCTGGCAACGTCTTGTTCATGTTCTGCATGTTGTAGTTCATCAGAAAGTTCTTGTAACTTGGTGGTAGTGATTGGAGGACACGGTAAATCCCCAAAGCATTAGGAATCACTATACCCAAACTTTGAAGTTTGTTTGCGTGCCCAGACATCTTAAGCACATGCTCACTGACGGAGCTGCCCTCTTCCATCTTGCAGTTAAAGAACTTTTCAGAAGCCTCATAGCTTTCAATTGCCGCATGAGTCTCAAAAATCAATTTGAGATCCTCGACAATATCATATGGGTCTGAATCCTCAAACCTTTTCTGAAGCTCCGATTCCAAACCATACAAGATAGCACACTGAACTATGGAGTACTGATTCTTCCGAGCGAGGTAAACATTCTTTACTTCATCGGGAGCATCAGCTGCAGGTGGGTCACCCAGCGGTGCATCCAGCACATAGGTCAAATTACCAGCTGTGAGGACAATCCTCAAATTGCGGAACCAATCCGCGAAGTTGCTTCCATTATTTTTCAACTTTTCTTTCTCTAGGAACGCATTAAAATTGATGGTAGGGGCTGCCATTGATCTACAACATATTTGCAATAGTTTAGACTAAGTTTATGACAAATTGAGTTCAAATTAATTAATGTAATTAAACTAGGTGAACTCCCACTCAAAACAATATCCCTCACATTGTTTTAGTTATCACATGAACCAAATCCACTACATCAACACCGATCATCACGAGAGTTGATATAGTTTCAATGGCGAACAATCGTCATGTTCATCATATCTACTATATGATTCATGCTTTACCTTTCGGTGATCCGTGTCCTGAGACCATGTCTGTACATGCTAGGCTCGCCAAGATCAAACCTTAGTTTCCGCATGAGCAAATCTGGCTTGCTCACGTTGTATACACTTGCGGAATCTAACACACCCGATCATCACGTGGTGCTTTGAAACAACAAGCTTAAGCAACGTTGCTAACTAAGGGTGAACACTTTATGACTTGAAATTCATGTGCATGAGGGATCATCTTATAATGCCACCGTCGTCTACTAAGCAATACAAGATGCATAAAGGATTAACATCACATGCAATTCAATATATATGTGATATGATATGGCCTTTCTTCTTTGTGCTTCCGATCTCCATCTTCAAGCACGAACATGATCTCCATCATCACCGGCATTGCATCAAGGTCAATGACGCTACTCCATGGTTGTCGTCCACCGGCTTCAACTATTACAACTACTTTGAATAGACACGCGGGTCTTAACATAAATTAAAGACAACCATATGGCTCCTGCCGGTTGCCGACTTACAATAAGGAACATTGCATACATCAAATATAATCACAATCATGGCCATATCACATCACTGCACACCCCTGCAAAACAAAGTTAGACGCCTCTACTTTCTTTGCATATTTTACGTGGTTTGGGGCTTTCAATAAGTGTCGTTCTAACTTACGAACAAGAACCACAACATTGATACTAGTATTGTTAATCACCCGTTGTAAATTGGATCTTAACTATGCTAGGAGAAACAGGCACCCGCAAAGCCACTTATGCAATACAAGTTGCATGTTAAGCGTGGAGCAAGTCTCATGAACGATGTCATGTAAGGTTAGCCCGGGCCGCTTCATCCCAACATACCGCAAGATGCAAAGTACACAAGAAGCAATCGACAATAAAAGCATCAACGCCCACAATTACCATTGTGTTCTACTCGTGCAACAGATCTACATATAGACACGACTCTGATACCACTGTAGAGGTTCGTAGCATGGAAAACAAAATTTTTCTATCGCATACAACCAAACAAGCCAAGATCTATCTACTAGATTGTAGCAACGAGTCGATGGAATAACTTACCCTCGAAGATTCCAAAGCGTTTAACGAGAGCGGATTCTCGTGGGTGATGTAGTCGTACTCTTTCCGATCTCAAGATCGTGTAGACGATCCTTCCGGCGCTGCGTTCCGGCAGCGCTCCCGCAGTCGGTCACACGTTCGGTACTCGACGAAGACCTTCCTCTCCCTTGTTCCAGCAGGCAGCGGAGGTTGTAGCACTCTCCTCGCGATTCCGGCAGCACAACGGCGTGGTACCGGAAGTAGAGGGGAAATCCCGCAGGGCTTCGCCTTAAGCCGGTGCGAGTATGGTGGAGTATGAGAGAGGCTATTAGTGGTCTAGTAATTAGACACACCAATTAGAAGGCTCTAAACCAACTAGAAGGCTCTAAACCGAAGGCTAAAGCAATTAGAAGCTCTAAACCCAAACGGCTCTAAACCGGAGGTAGAAGATAGGAACTTGTGTGTTCTAGGAGGGGAGCCCTGCCCCTCCTTATATAGATGGGAGGGGGCTTGGCGCGCCAGGGAGGGAGGGAGTCCCTCCCCAACTCGGCCTAGGGCTGGCCGCCGGCTTGGAGGAGAGAAACTCCTCCTCCAAGTCGGTTCCAACTCCTCTTGCTTGTTTCCCACAGTTTCTTGTTTTAGCCGTTTGACTTTCAAACTGGACATTTGACTTTTCTGTTTTAGGATTCAATTTAATCCTTTATTTGGGACAGCAAGAACACTTAGTACATGATGCAATCATTCCAATATGTAATGACACATTCATGTACCCCTCCCCCCCCCCCCCCCCGGAGTGCCGGACAATCCGGAACCTTCTAGAACATTCCCGATGAAATCACCGGAATTATTCCCGAACTCCGAAACGGGACTTTCCTTATATGAATCTTATTCTCCGGACCATTCCGGATCACCTCGTGATATCCCGGATCCCATCCGAGACTCCGAACAACATTCGGTCTCTTTCTCATAATACCATAACTACTCAAACAACGTCGAATCCTTAAGTGTGTCTCCCTACGGTTCGTGAATTATGCGGACATGATCGAGACACTTCTCCGAACAATAACCAATAGAGGAATCTGGAAATTCATATGGCTCCCACATATTTCTACGATTACTTTGCGATCGAATGAACCACTTACATACGATACCAATTTCCCTTTGTCTCACGATATGTTACTTATCCGAGGTTATGATCGTCGGTATCTCTGCATACCTAGTTCAACCTCGTTACTGATAAGTACTCTTTTCTCGTTCCCGTGATATGTGATCCCTTGTGACCAAGTCACATGCTTGGAAGCTAATTGGATGACATTCCACCGAGAGGGCCCAGAGTATATCTATCCGTCATGTGGATGGACAAATCCCACTCTTGATCCATGTGTCTCAACCAATACTTTCCGAACACTCAATGCCATCTTTATAACCACCCAGTTACGGTGTGGTGTTTGATGTCATCAAAGCATCCATCCGGTAAAGGCGATATGCATGATCTCATGGTCGAAGGAATTAGGTTACTATGTATCACAAAGCATATAGCAATTGAACTATTGAAATGACTTGATCTTTATGCTACGCTTATCTATAGGAGTATGTCCACCATATCATTCTCCTAACGATATGATCTTGTTGTTGATAACATCTCAATGTTCATGATAGGGAAACCACAATCATTAATCAACCAACAAGCTAGTGAAGTATAGAGGCTATACTAGGGACTTCAAATTAAGTTTACAAATCACACAAGTATCAATGTTTCCTTGTTAATACTATTATAGCATGAATGTAAACATTTATCATAAACACAAAGATATAATAATAACTACATTTATTATTGCCTCTAGGGCATATCTCCAACACCGCCATCAAATACTCCTCTCTGGCTGCACCACGGTCTGCTTTGGATTTTCAAACATCAGCACGACCGCGCAACCCAAGCAAATCCCTCTCCAAGCTACGCACGCGATCCCGAAGAAAAGCAAGCTGCGAGGAATCATCCAATGATGCTCGCACGGGCCTTTCGGATGACGTATCAACTGGGTCAGCACCCGAAGGAACCTATAGCAGCAGAAAGGTACTCATACATTCATCCAAGGATAAAATCACAACACGGAGGAATTCATTAAAATAAGGCCACTACGTGGCACAAGGATGGTACTACAAAAGATATTTACAAGCTGCCTATAAACTACTCTACGCCTACTATGCCTAAGGTGCAGGACACTGAGTCGCCTCAGAGCCAGACTGCCTAGCCTTATCCTCGCCCTGCTGCCGCAGCACGTACTCCGACAACAAGTCAATGAGCTTGGGCCCATATCGTCGGCAGCGAGCGGAGTAGGCGGCGAAGGCTACCTCAGATCCATCCGCGGCCGTCGGCATCCGAGAGGTAATCTGGGGCAGGTCCAGCTCCGCCCCAGCCGCCATGGCCATTGCCAGCCCGACGGACGCGCCAATGCCCTTCTGCTTGCGCTTGTACGCTGCAGGCGCTTCGCCCGACAGAGCCTCCGCCAGGGCATCCACATCTTCAAGGGACGCACCCTTTGGGAAGAGCTCCTGGTAGAAGCGACCAAGGACTTCTTTCGCCTTGGCGAGGGAGTTGACGACGGTGCTGCAGCGGTCTTCGACCGCCACAGTTGCATCATCCAGAGCACTCCCGTGCTCCAGAGCACCGCGGTAGAACTCAATGCCTGCGGCATCTGCGAAAAAACGAAGAAAACATGAAGAAAGGCAACATAGAAGAAGATCCGAAGGAAAAGAAGCAAAAGCTAAAGCTCACTCGAGATAGCCTTGGCAGCAGCCATGAGCTTCTCCGCCACCCCTTTTTCACGAGCAGCCGCAACGGTGGCCAGCGGCTCCTCACGATCGGCGGCCTCCTGCTGCAGAAGCTCTTTTGCTTCGGCTGCCTTCGTCAGCTCCAGCTCAAGGCACTCTCGCGCACCCGCAGCAGCTTCGGCCTTCTGCTCCGCTTGGCCAAGGCTCTTCTTCAGAGCATCAACCTCGCGGAGAGAGTCGTTATGTTCCTCTGCACTTAAAACAATAAAGTGTCAAAGAAAAGGATTAGGATACGCAAGAAAAATACTACAAGGCAGACGAATACCTTGCAGCTGCCGCAGTTTTGCCTCCAGCGTCAGGCGCTCCTCCACCAGCCGCTTGGCCTCTTGGACAAAAGGTTGTAAGAAAAGACAACAGCAGTAAGAACATGACTTGGGGGCTACGCCCCACACAAAGAAGCAACAACAACATCAGCACTCGAAGACACTCGGGGGCTTCCCCCCATAACACCAAGAAGGACAACTTACGTGCTCCGAAGGCGAACCCGCAGGCCCGCCTCCGAAATTCTGATGCGCAACCACCAGCCTCTCCTGCACAGGAGGAACTGGCGCAGCATCACCAGAAGTCGCCACCGTCTGAGGAGGAGGCGACGCAATGTTCGACTCCCCCATCATCTCGTGCGCTCCATCACTAGAGCCGTCGGAAGATTGCCTACACACGAACCAATCAACACAGGTGCCAAAAACGCAAGGAAACAAAGGAAAATAGTGGCACGAAGAAAACTTACGAGCCCAACGCGCTCAGGTCAAAGATAGGAGAAGCCCTTCGGGCCCTCTTCTCTTCCTTCTTTTCTTCCTTCTTCTCCTCCTTCTTTTCTTCCTTCTTCTCCTCCTTCTTTTCTTCCTTCTTCCGCTTTGCTGGCGGCTGCGGAGCAACAGCCCGCACAGGAATGGCAGGAAGGGGAGAGGAAGAACCCCCCTGAACTTCATCATGACGCTCAAGGCCCAGCGGATTTCTGGGAGTTGGAGGAGTCGAGGCATCCGAAGACTCGCTGGAGCTCCGTAATCGCTTGCGCGAATGATCCTCACTCGACTCGTCGGCATCCTCCGCTGGCGATCGCGCTAACGGTAGCTCGGACACGGAGTCCACCACTTCATTATCCGGGGCATTCGGATACCTTTCGGGCAACGGTGGTGCCATGCCCGGCACTTTGAAGCTCTGCAAAAGGAGACGGAACTTTGTTAGCAAACAAAGGAAAAAAACACACATCTGACAAAACAAAATAGGAGCACTACGTGCGCAAATCTACACCTTCGGTACGACCAACGTCGAAGAAAAGGGAGGAGTCTGCGACTTCCCCGGAATTTCTTCGTCTGCCTTGAACTTCAACAGCGCGCGAAGAGTCTTGTCAAGTTCCGCCTCGGAGATTTTCTCACTCGAAACCCTCGTCGGGTCACGGCGCCCAGAGTAAAGAAACATCGGATACGCCCTCGCTTGGAGAGGCTGCACCCGACGCTCAAGAAACGTTCGGATGACGTCGACACCGTTCACCTCCTTCTCAGGAATCAGTTGGAGATCCTCCACTCGACGGTACAGAGCTTCAATCTCCGCCACCTCACCATCTAAGATTTGGTTTTTCCAGGATCTTTTCTTCTCAATCAACTGGGAGGGGTCAAAAGGAACGAGACCAAAATCTTGCCCAGGAAGTACGGAGTCACGGATGTAAAACCATTTCCTCCGCCAGTACTGGACAGATTCAGACATGGAAAAAGAAAAGAATTGGACATTGGGACTGAGGGAGATGATGAAACCCCCAATGGGATACACACCATCCGACCCAGATTGCCTCTTCACGGAATAAAGCTTCCGGAAGAGGCCAAAGTGTGGCTCAATGCCAAGCCAACACTCGCAAAGCGTGATAAAACACGCAATATGGAGAAGGGAGTTGGGAGACAGATGATGCAACTGAACCCCATAGAAGAAGAGCAGTCCACGAAGGAAGTCATGGACTGGATACGAGAAACCACGCAAGAAAAAGGCAAGAAACATAACCCGATACCCAGCTGGGGGACGGGGGATTACCTCATTGCCGGGGAGTCGCACGGCCGTCGCGTCTTGCGGGATCAGGCTCCGCTCGCGCAGTTTGCGGAGATCGCTCTCCCGCGTCTCTAATCGCCGCCAGCCACCATCGGTGACACGAGCAGCGGCGGTGCTCTTCTTGCCTCCGGCGGCGCTGGTCCCAACCGCAGATGAGGATTTCTTTGTCTTCTCCATGACGCTACAGCGGTGGTGGCGTTGGCACAGACGAAGGACAAAGGAAATGCAAAAGGAAAGATCAGCGCGCAGCAAGAATCGCTCAAGAACAAGGAGGCAGTGAACAGATGAACTGGTGCGGTGAAAAACAAACCACGATTTCACCCAGGATTATAACAGCGAAGACGACGCACGCTGGCCGTCCATCGAGAAGACCTAACACCAACGGTAGATCTGGCCGTACACGTGTCAGCACCAAAACGAACCGTCGTTACCACGCCGTCCACTACGCGCGGAAATCGAGGAGGCGCCGTAATCATCTCCACGCCCCGCGTGACCGGTCAATTCAAAGTCAGCAAGTGGGACCCACGCTTCGTCCCGTTAAATCATCTCTGGCGTAGCAGACGCTTGAGGTTATCGATCGTAAGCACTGACGTCATCAAAAGCTACACTAGCACCACTTCGGCTCCACAGCTAAGAGTACTCACTTGAATCTATGATTCGACTAAATACTCGGGGGCTACTCCTATCAGGAGCGCTGGCCGCGCACCCGACAGACAAATGAGGACAAAATTACTTCTCTGAGTCCTACGTCGAGTCTACGACTCCGCTACGGACTCGGGGGCTACTCCCATAGGGAGGATGGATTTAAGCATCCGAAAATTTCCGAGTCCTGCGGACCTAATGATTGACACAATGCTTAAACTTGAAGTCTCCGTTCGAGTCTACGACTCGAATAGACACTTGGGGGCTACTCCCATAGGGAGCGCTGGTCGCGCACCCTATGACGTCTTCGACTGCGATCTTTCGGATCAGCACGCAAAAACTTTTTGGCAACTATGCCCCAACAAAACGCTAAGTGAGCAACAATCTCCTTGGCCACCCGAAACACCTCCGAGGTGATAAATGTTCGGATGCTGCATCTGCGACGCACAGATAAGACCTACAGATATCATCTGATGGCCTGGCAATGCACCTGACTGCGCTCTGCTAGTATGAATCCGTACCAATAGGTACGATGAAAAATCCTGACGGACACGTTGGGTAAAACAAATAAAATCACTGGAATTCCTCTCCTGTAAGTCCTCCGCGGCCTGAGTTGAATTACGCCAGCATATGTTCCAGGCCCGGGTTAAGGGATCCGAACCTGAAGAAGATCGTGTTGTTTCGTCCTAAGACAGTTAACTGACCCTGATCCGTCGGGTGAGTCAGGCACATGTATCAGCAATCCCTACACATTCTCTTGAAAGACAGAGTTGCACCCGAAGGATTGAAGAGTCCTCAGCTGAATCTACGATTCAACTAATCACTCGGGGGCTACTGACATGGTTATACCCTACGGGTACATGACTTCAGCATACCTAGTCCAGCCCAAGGAAGGCCCACTGCAGGCATACGCTGGCCCATGAAGATTTTCGGGTGACCAAGGCCCAAGACATCTTCGGATCCATGGAGAACAAGACTAGTTTAGATAGGAAACTCAAAAGGTCAAACGCCCTAGAACTTGTAACCGACTAGGACTATGCCCGGGACCTACCTAAGTCTATATAAAGGCCAGGAGGGCACGTCCTAGGGAAACTCAACCAACCTCGACTCATACTTTCGCACACGCATCCACGCCAGATCGAATCTGCGCACCCTGTAATCTTCGGTTCCGCCGTAATCAAAGAGCAGACAAGCAGGAGTAGGGTTTTCCCTCCGGGGGCCTGAACCTGGGTAAATCTCGTGTCCCCTGGTTGCTTGTCTGTTAACCATGCCACGATCTCCAGCATCCCCATCTTCTCCAAAACCCAAGTCCATAACAATGGGCATTGACGAGATCAAACCTCGTCACAGGGACACTAGCTTTTATAAATTTCTTAGGATGAGAAACAACATTAGTGGTGTCTTCACAGAAGACAATATGCTCATCCTCTATATTTCTAGTGACAAGATCTTTCACAATAGCTACTACAGGATCAATATCAATAAGCTCGTTGGACCCTACAATTTTCTTTGCGCTTTTGCTAACCACATTAGCCATAATGGAGTGGTCCCTTACCTTGGAAGGAAAATGGGTTTTCTCAACATAAGGTTCAGGCAAAATAGGATCAACAGTACAAACCTCTACGCTGGCAGGAACATGGGTAACAATGTCTTTATAAGGAGCATGGTACTTGTCCCACTCTTTCTTGGGAAGTTCAATATAAGAGGCAAATGCATTAAAACATTTTGCAAGAACTTGATAATCAAGTCCAAACTCATTGCTAATATCACGGAAGTCATCAGTACCCATAAAATATTTAATGCATTCATAATCATAGTTTATACCTGACTTTCTTCCTTTGTCATTCTCCCAAGCCTCAGTGTTCTCTTTAATACGGTCTAAGAGATCCCATTTATCTTCTTCCTTCATACGTGTGAATGATCCAACACAAGAAGCATCTAGTAAATATTTATCATGAAGAGAAATCCTAGCATAAAAGTTATTGAGAATAATATTGTTAGGGAGTTCATGAATAGGACATTTGAGCATTAATAACTTCAATCTCCCCCAAGCTTGAGCTGTACTCTCTCCATCAAGAGGCCAAAAGTTATATATAAGATTTCTATCCTTATGAATCTCACTGGGAGGATAAAATTTAGAGTAAAAGAGAGATAACATCTCCTCCTATTCCATGGATTGTCCATTCTTCAGCAGCTTATATCATTCTTCAGCTCTCCCTTTCAAGGATATAAAGAGTTACTTCTTCTTCACCTATTCAGTTGTGATACCTGCACACTTAAACAACCCGCATAATTCATGGATAAAAAGCAAGTGATCACCAGGATGGACAGTTCCATCCCCTAAATAATAATTATCCATAACACGATTAACAATACTTGTAGGTATCTTGGATCTATCTCAATAGGAGGTGGTTCATCAACTACCCTAGCAGTGGTAGTAGTTTTCCCAAAAAGAAAACCAAGTGGGTTATCCATATTGGAAACAAAGTAACAAGCAGTAATAAGAGCAATACTCACAGTGAAAGTTTCCCTTACCAGTTCCACTCTTCAATAGAGCTTCACTCCCTGGCAACGGCGCCAGAAAATAGTATTGATGATCCATAAGTATAGGGGGTGTATCGTAGTACTTTTGATAAATAGGAGTGTCGATCCCAACGAGGAGCAGAAGGTGCTGAACAGTGGTATGGAGCAGGAAATCCCCGTGAATACTTAGCAAACGGATTTTTAGTGGTTTTCTAACAAGGCAACAAAACAAAGAGCAAGTAATAGAAGTAATGAACAAACAGAGCAAGTGACCCAATCCTTTCTTAGCAAAGGACAAGCCGATGGAAATACTTATAAGGACCAAATGTTCTCGAGGACACATGGGAATTCTGTCAAGTGCTTTCGCTTCAAATAGCTGAGTACTCTTCGCTGGTGTTCGTAAGTGTTGTGTGGGTGAACCTGTGCTAATGTACCGACCGTACTTGGACTAATACATACTTGTGATTAAACCCCCTGCAAACATCTGTAACTACAGGAAAGTAATTAAGATATAAATCTAACCGCAACCTTAAACTCTGAGATCCTATGCTCCCTTGTGCAAAGGTGTTCTAACGGAGGTTCAGGTTTCTGTCACTCCGGCAACCCCACAATTATGGACAAATAAATATTCCTATAATGAATTCCTTAGGAACCTTTATTATAAATGGAATATACCGAATTGTGATCAATCAAATATTGCTAAGTCCTGGTATTTACTACCGTTCGAAATTAGACCATAAGGGAATTTCTATCTACACCGGAACTATAATATCAGATTGGGGAGGAAGATCGGAATTAGCAATTGATAAAAAAGAAAGGATATGGGCTCGCGTGAGTAGAAAACAAAGTATATCTATTCTAGTTCTATCATCAGCTCTAGGTTCGAATCTAAGACAAATTCTAGATAATGTTTCCTACCCTGAATTTTTTTTGTCTTTCCCGAATGCTAAGGAGAAGAAGAGGATTAAGTCAAAAGGAAAAGCTATTTTGGAGTTTTATCAACAATTTGCTTATATAGGTGGATACATGGTATTTTCGAAGTCCTTGTGTGAGGAATTACAAAAGAATTTTTTTCAACAAAAATGTGAATTAGGAAGGATTGGTCGACGGAATATGAATCAGAGACTTAATCTTGATATACCTCAGAACAATACATTTTTGTTACCACGAGATGTATTGGCTGCTACAGATCATTTGATCGGAATGAAATTTGGAACGGGTATACTTGACGATGACGATATGAATCACTTAAAAAATAAACGTATTTGTTCGGTTGCGGATCTGACAAGATCAATTCGAACTGGCTCTTGGTCGTTTACAACATGCAGTTCAAAAAACTATTCATAGAGTATTCATACGTCAATCGAAACCGACCCCCCAAACTTTGGTAACTCCAACTTCAACTTCGATTTTATTAATAACTACTTATGAGACCTTTTTTTGGTACATATCCGTTATCTCAAGTTTTTGATCAAACGAATCCATTGACACAAACTGTTCATGGGCGAAAAGTGAGTTGTTTAGGTCCTGGAGGGTTGACTGGGAGAACTGCAAATTTTCGGAGCTGAGATATTCATCCGAGTCACTATGGACGTATTTGTCCAATTGACACGTCCGAAGGAATCAATGTTGGACTTACTGGATCCTTAGCAATTCATGCGAGAATTGATCACTTGTGGGGATCCATAGAGAGTCCGTTTTATGAAATATCTGCTGAAAAAGAAAAAAACGAGAGAGGTGGTTTATCTATCACCAAATAGAGATGAGTATTATATGATAGCAGCAAGAAATTCTTTGTCCTTAAATCAAGGTATTCAAGAGGATAAGGTTGTTCCAGCTAGATACCGCATAGAATTCCTGACTATTGCATGGAACAGATTCATGTTAGAAGTATTTCTCCTTTCCAATATTTTTCTATTGGAGGTTCTCTCATTCCTTTTCTTGAGCACAATGATGTGAATCGGGCTTTAATGATTTCTAATATGCAGCGCCAAGCAATTCCCCTTTCTCGGTCCGAAAAGTGCATTATTGGAACTGGATTGAAACACCAAACAACTCTAGATTCGAGGGTTTCCGTTATAGCCAAACGCGAGGGAAAGATCGTTACTACTGATAGTCATAAGATCCTTTTATCAAGTCGTGGGAAGAATATAAGTATTCCTTTAGTTAACCACAATCGCTCGAACAAAAATACCTGTATGCACCAAAAACCCCGGGTTCCCAAGGGTAAATCCATTAAAAAGGGACAAATTTTAGCAGAGGGAGCTGCTATAGTTGGGGGGAACTTGCTTTAGGAAAAAACGTATTAGTAGCTTATATGCCATGGGAAGGTTACAATTTTGAAGACGCGGTACTAATTTGCGAACGTTTGGTATATGAGGATATTTATACCTCTTTTCACATCCGGAAATATGAAATTCAGACGGATACGACAATCCAAGGCTCTGCTGAAAAAATCACTAAAGAAATACCACATCTAGAAGAACATTTACTCCGCAATTTGGACAGAAATGGAGTTGTTAGGTTGGGATCCTGGGTAGAAACTGGTGATATTTTAGTAGGTAAATTAACGTCTCAGATAGCGAGTGAATCATCGTATATCGCGGAAGCTGGATTATTATGGACCATCTTTGGCCTTGAGGTAGCCACTTCAAAAGAAACTTCTCTCAAATTACCTATAGGTGGAAGAGGGCGCGTTATCGATGTGAAATGGATCCAAAGGGACCCTCTCGACATAACGGTTCGTGTATATATTTTACATAAACGTGAAATCAAAGTTGGGGATAAAGTAACCGGAAGACATGGGAATAAGGGGGTCATTTCCAAAATTTTGCCTAGGCAAGATATGCCCTATTTGCAAGATGGAACACCTGTTGATATGATCTTCAATCCCTTAGGAGTACCCTCTCAAATGAATGTGGGACAAATATTTGAAAGCTCGCTCGGATTAGCGGGGGATCTTCTAAAGAAACATTATAGAATAGCACCCTTTAATGAGAGATATGAGCAAGAGGATTCAAGAAAACTTGCGTTTTCAGAATTATATGAAGCCAGTAAAGAAACAAAAAAATCCATGGGTATTTAAACCCGAGTACCCGGGAAAAAGCAGAATATTTGATGGAAGAACAGGAGACCCTTTGAACAACCTGTTCTAATAGGAAAGTCCTATATCTTAAAATTAATTCATCAAGTTGATGAGAAAATTCATGGACGTTCTACTGGACCCTACTCACTTGTTACACAACAACCCGTTAGAGGAAGAGCCAAGCAAGGGGGACAACGAGTAGGAGAAATGGAAGTTTGGGCTTTAGAAGGATTTGGTGTTGCTCATATTTTACAAGAGATACTTACTTATAAATCCGACCATCTTATAGCTTGCCAAGAAATACTTAATGCTACAATCTGAGAAAAACGAATACCTAATCACGAGGATCCTTCAGAATCTTTTCGAGTGCTCGTTCGAGAACTACGATCTTTGGTTCTAGAACTGAATCATTTCCTTGTATCTGAGAAAAACTTCTAGGTTAATAGGGAGGAAGTTTGATTTGATCGGAATAAATATAAATTCTTTTCTTATTTCTATTTTATGATTGACCAATATAAACATCAACAACTTCAAGTTGGACTCGTTTCCCCTCAACAAATAAAGGCTCGGGCTAACGAAAACCAACCTAATGGAGAAGTCGTTGGCGAAGTCACAAGGCCCTCTACTTTTCATTATAAAACCGATAAACTAGAAAAAGATGGATTGTTTTGTGAAAGAATCTTTGGACCCATAAAAAGCGGAATTTGCGCTTATGGCAATTCTCGAGCGAGCGGAGCTGAAAACGAAGACAAGAGATTTTTCCAAAAATGCGGGGTGGAATTTGTGGATTCTCGGATACGAAGATATCAAATGGGATACATCAAACTCGCATGTCCCGTGACTCATGTGTGGTATTTGAAAGGTCTTCCTAGTTATATCGTGAATCTTTTAGATAAACCTCTTAAGAAGTCGGAGGGCCTAGTATACGACGATTTCTCTTTTGCTAGACCCATCACTAAAAAACCTAATTTTTTACGATTACGAGGTTTATTCGAAGAGGAAATTTCATCATGTAACCACAACATTTCTCCCTTTTTTCTACCCTAGGCTTTGCAACATTTTCAAAATCGGGAAATTGCGACAGGAGCAGGTGCTATTAGAGAACAATTAGCATATTTGGATTTGCGAATTATTATAGAGAATTTCTTGGTCGAATGGAAGGAATTAGAAGACGAGGGGTATAGTGGAGATGAATGGGAAGATAGAAAAAGACGAATAAGAAAAGTTTTTTTATTAGACGCATGCAATTGGCAAAACATTTTATTCAAACAAATGTGGAACCAGAATGGATGGTTTTGTGCTTATTACCCGTTCTTCCTCCCGAATTGAGACCCATTGTTTATAGGTCTGGAGATAAAGTAGTGACTTCAGACATTAATGAACTTTATAAGACAATTATCCGTCGTAACAACAATCTTGCCTATATATTAAAAATAAGTGAATTAGCGCCTACAGATTTAGTAATGTGCCAGGAAAAATTGGTACAAGAAGTCGTGGATACACTTCCTGATAGTGGGTCCCACGGGCAACCAATAAGGTATGGTCACAATAAAGTATACAAATCACTTTCAGATGTAATTGAAGGTAAAGAGGGAAGGTTTCGTGAGACTCTGCTTGGGAAACGGGTCGATTACTCGGGGCGTTCTGTCATTGTTGTGGGTCCTTCGCTTTCATTACATCAATGTGGATTACCTCTAGAGATAGCAATAAAGCTTTTTCAGCTATTTGTAATTCACGATTTAATCACGAAACACGCTACTTCTAATGTCAGGATTGCTAAAAGGAAAATTTGGAAAAAGGAACCCATTGTATGGGAAATACTTCAAGAAGTTATGCGAGGACATCCTGTACTGTTAAATAGACCACCTACCCTGCATAGATTAGACATACAGGCCTTTCAACCCACGATTAGTAGATGGGCGTACTATTTCTTTACACCCATTAGTGTGTAAGGGTTTCAATGCGGACTTTGATGGGGATCAGATGGCTGTTAATCTACCTTTATCCTTGGAAGCTCAGGCGGAAGCCCGTTTACTTATGTTTTCTCATATGAATCTCTTATATCCCGCTATTGGAGATCCTATTTACGTACCAACCCAAGACATGCTTATCGGGCTTTATGTATTAACGATTGGAAACCGCCGAGGTATTTGTGCAAATAGATATAATAGTTGCGAAAACTATCCAAATAAAAAAGGCAATTACAATAATAATAATTCTAAGTATACGAAAGATAAAGAACCCCACTTTTCTAGTTCTTATGATGCACTGGGAGCTTATAGACAGAAACTAATCAGTTTAGATAGTCCCTTGTGGCTACGATGGAAACTGGATCAATGCGTCGTTGGGTCAAGAGAAGTTCCAATTGAAGTTCAATATGAATCTTTGAGGACTTATCATGAGATTTATGCCCACTATCTAATAGTGGGAAATAGAAAAAAAGAAATTCGTTCTATATACATTCGAACCACTCTTGGTCATATTTCTTTTTATAGAGAAATAGAGGAAGCCATACAAGGATTTAGTCAGGCCTATTCATACATTATCTAAACAAGGAACTTAGATTCGGCGATGCCCCTCCCCTTTTGGGGGGCATTCCAATTTCCATAGTATCATCATTTTTGCCACGCGAATGCAAATTGAGATTAAGTAAATGAAGTTAATTAAATTTTCGAATCACTGACTCAGGCTCATTGTTGAATCCTACTCAGCAATTGTCGAATCCTACTCAGCCGAAAAGGGGGTACTTATGTATGGCGGAACGGGCCAATCTGGTCTTTCATAATAAAGAGATAGATGGAACTCGTATGAAATGATTTATTAGCAGATTAAAAGATCATTTTGGAATGGGATATACATCCCATATACTGGATCAACTAGAAACTCTGGGCTTCCATCAAGCCACTACTACATCGATTTCGTTAGGAATCGAGGATCTTTTAACAATACCCTCTAAGGGATGGTTAGTCTAAGACGCGGAGCAACAAAGTTTTCTTTTGGAGAAACACTATTATTATGGGGCTATACACGCGGTAGAAAAATTACGCCAATCCATTGAGATATGGTATGCGACAAGTGAATATTGAAACAAGAAATGAATTCAAATTTTCAGATAACGGATCCTTCTAATACAGTCTATCTAATGTCTTTTTCAGGAGCCAAAGGAAACACATCTCAGGTACACCAATTAGTAGGCATGAGAGGATTAATGGCAGACCCTCAAGGACAAATGATCGATTTACCTATTCAAAGCAATTTATGCGAGGGGCTTTCTTTGATAGAATATATAATTTCCTGCTATGGAGACCGTAAAGGGGTTGTAGATATGGATATCTTACACGTAGACTTGTTGAAGTAGTTCAATATATTCTTGTGCGTAGAAGAGATTGTGGTACTATCCGAGGTATTTCTGTTAGTCCTCAAAATGGGATGATGGAAAAACTTTTTGCCCAAACACTAATTGGTCGTGTATTAGCAGACGATATATATATATTGAAGGGAATATGCCCTGAGAGGCAATAATAAAGTGTTTATTATGTGTATTCAAAGTATATGATAGATGTTTATTTTGCATGCTATAATTGTATTAATACGGGAACGTTAATACATGTGTGTTTAATAAACTAACAGAAAGTTCCTAGTTATGCCTCTCTCATAAACTAGCTCGTTGATTAACAAGATGATCAAGGTTTCCTGATCATGGACATTGGATGTTGTTAATAACGGGATCACAACATTAGTGTAATGGTGTGATGAACATTCATCCGAAGTATAGCATTACGATCAAAGTCATTGAGTTTATATTGCTATAACAACTTACGAAGTGATCCTAATCCTTAGACCATGAGATCATGCCAATCACTAACACCGGAAGAGTTTCTTGATAACATCAAACGTCACACCGTAACAGGGTGATTATAAAGATGGATTCAGAACTAATAAAGTGTTATGTTGAGGCTCATGGATCGAGAGTGGAATTTGTTCATCCCGATGACGGATAGAAATACTCTGGGCCCTCTCGGTGATATCACATTGATTAGCTTGCAAGCAAGTGATTTGATCACTAGAATGTTATATCACAGGAACGAGAAAAGAGTGCATGTCGGTAACGAGATCCAACTAGATATGGAGATACCGATGATCGAATCTCGGACATGTAATATATCGTGAAACAAAGGGATTAAGATACTAGCGTAAAAGGTTCCGACGATCACAAGAAAGTCATCGTTGAATGTGTGGGAGTCAGTATGGGTCTCCAGATCCCGCTTCTGAATACTGATCCGAGAGGGGTCTCGATCATGTCCGCATTATTCACGAACCATAGGGTGACACACTTAAGAGACACCGACATCCAATTGGAGCAAATGTTTCATGCCAAAAGAATGAACAAGCGCAGGAATTTATTTCACTAGATACCGAAACAGGTTTTCGGGTGAAATTGCATAAAGTGGTTATGCATGTGAAATAGAATTCTAGCAAGGGGTTATTTGTGAATGTTTGTCATTAAAGTAATTGAAAAAATTCTGAATAAAATAAAAGAGTTTTATTTAATGAGAGTTTGCATTAAATTTGGTGGAAATTTAATGGGAATTTGAGTGGACTTTTGAGTGGAGGGAATTTAAATGGCATTTTGTGAGTGGAGTGTCCACCCACATGAATGAAGGAGGGGAGGGGGCAGCCCCCATGGCCGGCGGCCACCCCCTTGGGTGCCCCCCTCCTCCTATAAAAGGAGCCCCCTCCTCACTTGTCTCTCACACCTCCTCGTGAAGGATCTCTCTCCCCCTCTAGAATTTATCCCCCATGGTCTCGGACTAGCGAGATACATGTTCCCCGTGGCTATTCGACAATAAAGAGTTGTGCTTCCGCTGCATCGCTGGAGCGAGGAGGCGGAGGTTGCTCGGTGCCTCGAACGTGTGTGCGAGCACGGATGCGCTGCTGATTTGCGGCGCTAGGACTTCCTCTCGATCTTGAGATCGGCAAGAGATCGTCTACATCAACCACGAGTTGAACTCGTTAAGCTTTGTCGGTCTTCAAGGGCATGTTCTCTACGGATATACATCCTCCCGTTGTTTGTATCTAGTAGATAGATCTTGGTATATAGTTCACATCGTAGGAAATTTTTTGTTTTCTATGCTGCGAACCCTACAGTGGTATCAGAGCCGGATCTATGCGTAGATACTTTACATGGGTAGTACACATATGAGTATGTGGGCGATGATGATCATGTTGTTGCTCCTTTGTTGTAATTTTGGATATTGGTGGCATAGTGGGATGAAGCGGCCCGGACAAACTTTACATGTCCTCGCACATGAGACCTGTTCCACGCTTGACATGCAACTAGTTTGCATAAGTGGCTAGCGGGTGTCTGTCTCTCCTACTATAGTCAATATCTATTTTGCAAGCGAGTTGTCAACAATTTGATTATCCTCGTTGTGGTTCATGTTCGTAGGTAAGAACGGTTCTATCTCGAAAGCCCTAAGCCACGTAAAACTTGCAATGGATAAATTAGAGGCGACTAGTTTAGATTGTTGCTGGGCTAGTGTTATGATATGGTAGTGTTGTAAGTAGAAGTATGAGATGGTACTCTTACAACACACATAGCGTGTAAAATCCATAGACCTTGGATTTACACATATAGGTATGATAGTGATCATACCACGATGCACATGATAGAGATCATCTGCGGGAACCATATAATTTCACTAATAAACATATGATGTTTGATAGCATCTTATATTGCTTGTTTAGCGCTTTGTTAGCATAATAAGATGATCCCTCATTTAAATATCAAGATAAGAATGTGTTCTTCCTTTAGTATGCACCGATTATGTTTTCGTCGCTCCAAGACATCACGTGATGATCGGGTGTTCTTGGATCCACGACCATATTTCGGGTGTAAAACAGTTACACACGCGAATACTAAGGTTCTAACTTGGCGAGCCTAGCATGTACAGACATGGCCTCGGAACACAGACCGAAAGGTTAAGCATGAGTCATATAGTTGATATGATGCCCATTTGATGCTCTCCTTTGAAGCTATACCGACTCACGTGATGATCGGACTTGGTGTAGTGGATTTGGTTCATGTAATCACCAAAAAGGCACGAGGGATGTCGTTTTTGAGTGGGAGTTCATTCGTAATATAGATTAGTTGAACTCAATCTATCATACACTTAGTCTAAACTTTACAAATTCTGTTGTAGATGGCACCACCTGCTTTTAATTTCAATGTGTTCATGGAGAAAGAGAAACTAGCAACGAACGGTAGCAACTTTACCGAATGGGCCATGAATTTGAGGATTCTCCTCTCTGCTGCACAAAAGCAATATGTGATAGAAGCGCCGTTAGGCCCCCCACCTTTAGATGATGCCCCTGACGAGGATAAGAATGTCTATCAGACTCGTCAGGAGGACCACAACTTAGTTCATTGCGACATATTGTATGGGCTAGAGCCGGAACTTCGAAAGCGTTTCGAAAACGGCAATGCATTTGATACAATGGGTGAGTTGAAAATGATTTTCGACACACATGCTGCTGTAGAGAGCTACAACGCTTCAGAAAAGTTCTTTAGCTGCATGATGGAAGAGCACAGCTCCGTTAGTGAGCATGTACTCAAGATGTCGGGTTACGCCGATAAGCTTGTGTCCTTGGGAATATCGATTCCCATTGACTTAGGCATCCATCGTGTTCTGCAGTCTCTGCCACCTAGCTATAAGATCTTCGTGATGAACTATAATATGCAAGGCATGAAGAAGTCTCTCCCCGAGCTTCTGTCAATGCTTAAAACTGCAGAAGTGGAGATCAAAAAGGAACATCAAGTGTTGATGATCAATAGGAACACTGGTTTCAAGAAAGACAAGAAGGGAAAACGGAAGGGAAGTAAGGGCGGCAAGCCTGTTGCCGCGCCTGAAAAGAAACCCCGAGTTGGACCTAAGTCTGATTCGAGTGCTACTATTGTAAGGGGACTGGCCACTGGAAGCGCAACTGCCCCAAGTATCTGGCAAACAAGAAGGCCGGCAAGGCAAACAAAAGTATATATGATATACATGTTATTGATGTGTACTTGACTAGTGCTCGCAGTAGCACCTGGGTATTTGATACCGGTTCAGTTGCTAATATTTGTAACTCGAATCAGGGGCTGCGGAACAAGCGACCGCTAGCAAGGGGTGAGGTCAAGATGCGTGTCGGCAATGGATCAAGCGTTGATGTGATCGCCGTCGGAACGCTGCCTCTCCACTTGCCATCGGGATTAGTTATAAACTTGAATAAATGTTATCTGGTGCCTGCACTGAGCATGAACTGGATCGTGTTTGATGCGAAGTGGTTATTCATTTAAATCCGAGAACAATGGTTGTTCCATTATATGAATGAAATATTTTATGGTCATGCACCGATGATGAATGGTTTATTTCTATTAGATCTCGATGATAATGTTACACATATTCATAATGTTGATGCTAAAAGGATTAAACTTAATGATGATATATCCGCATATATGTGGCACTGCCGTCTAGGTCATATTGGCGTTAAACGCATGAAGAAGCTCCATTCGGATGGACTTTTGGAATCACTTGATTATGAATCATTTGATACATGTGAGCCATGCCTTATGGGCAAGATGACTAGAACGCCGTTTTCCGGTTCAATGGAACGGGCGACAGATTTATTGGAAATCATACATACTGATGTATATGGTCCAATGAGTGTGTCGGCGCGAGGTGGATATCGTTATTTTGTTACTTTCACGGATGATTTGAGTAGATACGGTTATATCTACTTGATGAAACACAAGTCTGAAACCTTTGAAAAGTTCAAGGAATTTCAGAATGAAGTGGAAAATCATCGTAATAGAAAGATCAAATTTCTACGGTCCGACCGTGGAGGTGAGTATCTAAGTTACGAGTTTAGCACTCACATGAAAGAGTGTGGAATTGTTTCACAACTCACACCTGCCGGAACACCATAGGGAAATGGTGTGTCGGAACGTCGTAATCGTACTTTATTAGATATGGTTCGATCTATGATGTCTCTGACGGACTTGCCGTTGTCATTTTGGGGTTATGCACTAGAAACTGCTGCATTCACTTTAAATCGGGCACCATCTAAATCCGTTGAAAAGACACCGTATGAATTGTGGTTTGGAAACAAACCTAAGCTGTCATTTCTTAAAGTTTGGGGATGCGATGTTTATGTGAAGAAACTTCAACCGGATAAACTCGAACCCAAAGCGGAAAAATGCGTCTTCATAGGATACTCTAAAGAAACTATTGGGTATTCCTTCTATCACAGATCCAAGGGAAAGGTTTTTGTTGCCAAGAATGGATCCTTTCTTGAGAAAGAGTTTCTCGCGAAAGGTGTGAGTAGTCGGAAGGTAGAAATCGAAAAGGTTGTGGAACCTTCTCTTCAAAGTATGGTGAGTAGCGCAGCGCCGGAAGTTGTTCCGGAGTTGGCTCCACCTGTTGAAGAGGGAACTAATGATAATGATCATGAAACTCCGAAAGAGAGTACTACCGAACCTCGCAGGTCAAACAGGACGTGTGCAGCTCCCGAGCTGTACGGAAATCCGGTCATGAATTTCATGGTTGATGAAAATGATGACCCTGCGACGTATGAAGAAGCGATGATGAGCCCGGATTCCAACAAATGGTTAGAAGCCATGAAATCCGAGATGGAATCCATGTATGAAAATCAAGTTTGGAACTTGGTGGAATTACCTCACGACCGAAAGGCCGTGGAGAACAAATGGATTTTCAAAAGGAAAACTGATGATGATGGTAATGTGACCGTCTATAAAGCTCGACTTGTCGCAAAGGGGTTTTGACAAATTCAAGGAGTTGACTACGATGAGACTTTCTCTCCCGTAGCGATGCTAAAGTCAGTTAGGATTATGTTAGCAATTGCTGCATATTTCGATTATGAGATATGGCAGATGGATGTCAAAACCGCGTTTCTCAATGGTAATATTGAAGAAGAGTTGTATATGATACAACCAAAGGGTTTTGTCGATCCTAAGGATGCTAACAAGGTGTGCAAGCTTCAGCGATCCATCTATGGATTGAAGCAAGCATCACGAAGTTGGAATCTCCGCTTTGATGAGGTGATCAAAGAGTTTGGATTTGTCCAAACTTATGGAGAAGCTTGTATTTACAAGAAAGTGAGTGGGAGCAATGTGGCATTTCTGATATTATATGTGGATGACATATTATTGATCGGAAATGATATAGATCTTTTAAACAGTGTTAAAAGTTATCTAAACAGCAAATTTTCAATGAAGGACCTAGGTGAAGCGTCATACATATTAGGCATAAAGATCTATAGAGATAGATCTAGGCGCCTAATAGGGCTATCGCAAAGTACATACCTTGATAAGATTTTAAAGAAGTTTAAAATGGACGGAAGTAAGAAGGGGTTCTTACCTATGTTGCAAGGCAAGACATTGAGTAAGACTCAAAGTCCGGCTTCAGCGGAAGAAAGAGAGATAATGGACAAAGTCCCCTATGCTTCAGCCATAGGCTCTATAATGTACGCCATGCTATGTACAAGACCGGATGTGGCACATGCTATTAGTTTGACTAGTAGGTACCAATCGGATCCAGGTTCGGAACACTGGATAGCGGTCAAGAATATCCTTAAGTACTTACGAAGAACTAAGGATATGTTTCTTGTATACGAAGGTGAAGAAGAGCTCGTCGCTAAGTGTTATGTCGACGCTAGCTTTGACACCGATTCGGACGACTCTAAGTCTCAATCCGGATACGTATTTCTCATGAATGGCGGAGCGGTTAGTTGGAGGAGCTCCAAACAACCTGTGGTAGCGGGATCAACAACGGAGGCCGAATATGTTGCTGCTTCAGAAGCGGCTCAGGAAGCAGTTTGGATGAAGGAGTTCATATCCAAACTAGGAGTGGTGGCAAACGCGTTGGACCCAATGGTGATCTATTGTGACAACAATGGTGCCATTGCCAATGCCAAAGAGACAAGGTCTCACAAGCATTCCGAGCATATTAAGCGCCGGTTTCACTCCATCCGCGAGCATGTCAAGGATGGAGATATAAAGATTTGTAAAGTACATACGGATCTCAATGTAGCAGATCCGTTGACTAAAACTCTCCCTAGAGTAAAACATGATCAACACCAGAACTCAATGGGTGTTAGATTTATCACTATGTAACTAGATTATTGTCTCTTGTGCAAGTGGGAGACTGAAGGGAATATGCCCTGAGAGGCAATAATAAAGTGTTTATTATGTGTATTCCAAGTATATGATAGATGTTTATTTTGCATGCTATAATTGTATTAATACGGAAACGTTAATACATGTGTGTTTAATAAACAAACAGAAAGTTCCTAGTTATGCCTCTCTCATAAACTAGCTCGTTGATTAACAAGATGATCAAGGTTTCCTGATCATGGACATTGGATGTTGTTAATAACGGGATCACAACATTAGTGTAATGGTGTGATGAACATTCATCCGAAGTATAGCATTACGATCAAAGTCATTGAGTTTATATTGCTATAACAACTTACGAAGTGATCCTAATCCTTAGACCATGAGATCATGTCAATCACTAACACCGGAAGAGTTTCTTGATAACATCAAACGTCACACCGTAACAGGGTGATTATAAAGATGGATTCAGAACTAATAAAGTGTTATGTTGAGGCTCATGGATCGAGAGTGGAATTTGTTCATCCCGATGGCGGATAGATATACTCTGGGCCCTCTCGGTGATATCACATTGATTAGCTTGCAAGCAAGTGATTTGATCACTAGAATGTTATATCACAGGAACGAGAAAAGAGTGCATGTCGGTAACGAGATCAAACTAGGTATGGAGATACCGATGATTGAATCTCGGACATGTAATATATCGTGAAACAAAGGGATTAAGATACTAGCGTAAAAGGTTCCGACGATCACAAGAAAGTCATCGTTGAATGTGTGGGAGTCAGTATGGGTCTCCAGACCCCGCTTCTGATTATTGATCCGAGAGGGGTCTCGATCATGTCCGCATTATTCACGAACCATAGGGTGACACACTTAAGAGATACCGACATCCAATTGGAGCAAATGTTTCATGCCGAAAGAATGAACAAGCGCAGGAATTTATTTCACTAGATACCGAAACAGGTTTTCGGGTGAAATTGCATAAAGTGGTTATGCATGTGAAATAGAATTCTAGCAAGGGCTTATTTGTGAATGTTTGTCATTAAAGTAATTGACAAAATTCTGAATAAAATAAAAGAGTTTTATTTAATGAGAGTTTGCATTAAATTTGGTGGAAATTTAATGGGAATTTGAGTGGACTTTTGAGTGGAGGGAATTTAAAGGGCATTTTGTGAGTGGAGTGTCCACCCACATGAATGAAGGAGGGGAGGGGGCAGCCCCCATGGCCGGCGGCCAACCCCTTGGGTGCCCCCCTCCTCCTATAAAAGGAGCCCCCCTCCTCACTTGTCTCTCACACCTCCTCGTGAAGGATCTCTCTCCCCCTCTAGAATTTATCCCCCATGGTCTCGGACTAGCGAGATACATGTTTCCGGTGGCTATTCGGCAAGAAAGAGTTGTGCTTCCGCTGCATCGCTGGAGCGAGGAGGCGGAGGTTGCTCGGTGCCTCGAACGTGTGTGCGAGCACGGATGCACTGCTGATTTGCGGCGCTAGGACTTCCTCTCGATCTTGAGATCGGCAAGAGATCGTCTACATCAACCACGAGTTGAACTCGTTAAGCTTTGTCGGTCTTCAAGGGTATGTTCTCTACGGATATACATCCGCCCGTTGTTTGTATCTAGTAGATAGATCTTGGTATATAGTTCACATCGTAGGAAATTTTTTGTTTTCTACGCTTCGAACCCTATATATATATATATATATATATCGGTTCACGATGCATTGCTACTCAAAATCAAGATATCGGAATTGGATTAGTGAATCCATTCATAACTGCCTTTCGAGCACAACCAATATATATTAGAACCCTTTTACCTGCCGAAGCACTTCTTGGATCTGTCAATTATGTTATGGTCGGAGTCCTACTCATAGCGATCTCGTAGAATTGGGAGAAGCCATAGGTGTTATTGCGGGTCAATCAATTGGGGAGCCCGGAACTCAACTAACATTAAGAACTTTTCATACCGGCGGAGTATTCACCCGGGGTACTGCCGACCTTGTACGATCCCCTTCGAAGGGAAAAATACAATTCACTGAAAATTTGGTTCACCCCACACGTACCCGCCATGGACAGCCTGCTTTTTTATGTTATATAGACTTGCATGTAACTATTCAGAGTCACGATATTCTATATAGTGTGAGTATTCCCTCAAAAAGCTTGATTCTAGTGCAAAATAATCAATATGTAAAATCTGAACAAGTAATTGCGGAGATTCATGTCGGAACGTCCACTTTACATTTTAAAGAAAGGGTACAAAAGCATATTTATTCCGAATCAGACAGCAAAATGCACTGGAGTACTGATGTTTACCATGCACTCGAATATCAATATGGTAATCTTCGTCGATTACCAAAAACAAGCCATTTATGGATATTGTCAGTAATTATATGCATATCCAATATAGTGTCTTTTTTACTCCACAAGGATCAAGATCAAATGAATACTTATGGTAAAAAAGATAGGGAAATTTTTTATTATTCAAGGTCGGATCGAATCGTGGCCAACGGCCATTGGAATTTAATCTATCCTTCTATTTTTCAAGATAATTTGGATTTGTTGGCAAAAAAGCAAAGAAATAGGTTCGTCATTCCATTACAATACCATCAAGAACAAGAGAAAGAACTAATATCCTGTTTGGGTATTTCTGTCGAAATCCCCTTTATGGGCGTTTTACGTAGAAATACTATTTTTGCTTATTTTGATGATCCACAATACAAAAAAGATAAAAAGGGTTCGGGAATTGTTAAATTTAGATATAGGACCCTAGAGGAAGAATATAGGACTCGAGAGGAAGACTTAGAAGACGAATATGAGACCCTAGAAGACGAATATAGGACCCGAGAAGGCGAATAAACATATGAAACCCTAGAAGACGAATACGGGAGTCCAGAGAACGAATATGGAAACCCAGAGAACGAATATAGGACTTTAGAGAAAGACTCAGAAGACGAATATGGAAGACCAGAGAGCAAATATAGGACCCGAGAGGGCGAATATGGAACTCTATAGGAAGACTCAGAAGATGAATATGGGAACCCCGGGGAAAGCTCAGAGGACAAATATGGGACTTTAGAGGAAGACTTAGAAGAAGACCCCGAGGACGAATACGATAGTCCTGAGTAAGATTCTATCTTAAAAAATAGGGTTATTGAGAATAGAGGAACAAAATAATTTAGTCTAAAATACCAAAAAGAAGTGGATCAGTTTTTTTTCATTCTTCAAGAACTGCATATCTTGCCGAGATCTTCATACCTAAAGGTACTTGACAATAGTATTATTGGAGTGAATTGTAACATCCCTAAAATCATGTTTTCAAAGCTTTGCACATCATCCATGCATTCATGATCATTTAGGGTTCTATTTCAAAACCATTTACAAAACAAAAGCATTGGGTGCTTGTTATTTTATGTAAACAAGCATTGATCCAATGCCACTCTCAAATAAGAGAATAATTATTTTAAACCAAGTTTTGTTTGCTCTTAAGTTGGACTAGTTGAGTGTTAAAGCTTGGACAAAATTTACAAAACAAATATGGATTTTAAACCATTTTCAAAACCTATTCAAATCAAGTGCTAAGCACTGTTTATTTTAATTTTTCAAAAAGACCAAGCATGTTTAATGAGACTGCAAGGTTTTATGTTCAATATTATGAAGTTTACACTTTGCAAAAATCCAGAAAAGGTTTGGAATTTAAATGCATTTGATTTCATTTGAAAAGATTCCTGAAAATTCAACTTAGAAAAAGAAAAGGAATTAGAAAACCCAACTGGGCCTGGCGCCACCAATCCAGCCCAACAAGCAAAGCATCCCACCCGGGCCACTTTCCTCTCTGTCTCTTCTCACCCGCGACGAACCAGCCCCGCCATTACCACCGTGCAGTGACGCCGCGATTAAAACTCGCTTAAATCCCATTGATTCAGCGCGCAATCTTCGCCCCGCTTCTGGCTACTTAAACCCCTCGCCGCCGCGGTCTTTTCCCCCCACTTTCCTAGCTCACTCCGCCACCAGGCTGCGCGCATTCGAGCTCAGAACCCCGCAGCACCGACAACCTCCGGCGACCGATTCTGGTGAGCTACGACCGCCCCCTTCTCTGGTTCAAAAAATCGTGACCAGCAGGTTCTTGCGCGTTCCTTAATACCTTCCGTTTGTTTTCTCGTGACCCATCTCACCGTCTCCGTTCACGGCCGCAAGTGACAGAACCGCCGTCTAACTCCGACGAGTAATTGAGGTATAATCTGACCACCCCTTGTATTCTACTTGATCCAGTAGTGTTCGCCGTAGACTTGCGCACCCCCTAATGCAACTAACTCGTGCTAGGGCGACCCAGAGCCTCGGCAACGTCGACGTCTGCAAGCACCCGACGCCGCGCACAACTCCGACGAGCCCCAACGACCTCCACTGCGCGCCCCTTCGCCAACGAAGACCACCTCGAGCACCAACATCATCACACGAACTCGGTGAGCTATCCCACTGCCTTTCTCGCTTCCTTCATCGCCGGCGACACCACCGCCCGAGCGCGCCGCCGCCAGCCACCGTTGCCCGCCGCCCATCCTTGGTCGCTTGCTTAGCAGCCGTAGGATCTAGATCCATCGCTCTAGATTAGATCTGCATCGAAGCGGTAAGTGACGATCTGAGCCGTACGAGCTAAGTTAGATCTGACGGTCCACACTAGCCGATCCACGCGAAATGGTACCAGCGAATCAGAAAGCGCCGCGTGGCCTCTGTTTGAATTTAAAACAGAAAATTTGATCTATTAGTTAACCAAACTTAAAAAATTCATATCTTTTGATTCCCACGTTCAATTTTTGTAAATTTTATATCATTAGAATCAGGAGAGAAAATCCTATCTGTTTATGCAATGTGTTTAGTATTTTGCCTCTGTAAAAATGGTTGTATATGAAGAAACTTGTGTAGGCTTGTTTTGATTATATAAATTATTTGAAAAATGTTTTAAGGATCAAATAAGGTTTATTCGGATTATCTTGGACTTGTTTATGTTTCAATACTGTTCACTTGTCTGGTTTGGTGTAGAAAAATCATCACATGGCATTTGCATGCATCCTTTGTATATATTTTGTATGTGATTTTGGTGCCATTATTTTATGTGTAGATTTTGGTGCAAATAGTGATTGTGATTGTGAAGATTGTTGCTACTCCCCAAACTACCAAGGCAAGTGGTGCTTCATGATTTTATTCCTATGTTTTTCAACTATGCACTAGATATATTTTGTATAGGACTTGCATCAATATTTTGATCTATATGCTATGCTTGGGAAATCCTAGTAGTTGTAGAATTGCTAGAAATTTCTAAGTTAAGATGCTTATCAATGCCATGCTTAGCCTAGCTAGTAGCAACCAAGGGTGGTTATATATTCATGCTATGAGAAAATATTTCTAAGTCTTCGGACTTGTGTTTTTGCTTAATAAAACAACCAAGTGAATGAAACACCCGGGTGGAATGGAAATAATGGTTTGTGTTGAGTGGTTACACAAGGCCCATGTCTATGGTTTACCTTGTGTATCTCACTTGTGGAAAGCCACCCAGGAACAAAGGGATTTGAGATGCCATACGTTAAGAAGCTTCTAGTGCAGCCACGTGGCAATATGGGCTCTGCCTGGATCACATAGGTTGCAATAACTTAGCCATTTGGACAGTTGGTGGTAGTGGGATGATAGGTTGGAACGCGTCCATTTGGTCTAAGGGAAGGCATCTAAAAGGTCCTGTCTTGGTGAAAATCAAGTCTTGTGTGGAAAGTGCACAACCTCTGCAGATGGAAGATTCTAAGTACTTAGCCATGTCCCTAGTATTGGACAACTTGAGCATCAAGACATGGAAGATATCAAGAATCTCCTCATCCCAATTTCTAAGTTAAAACTTGTGGGTGAACAAGGGTAAAGGTTCACCAATGTCTATTGGTGATTCCTTGGGAAAGTTTTGTCAAAGAAAAACTTAGTGTTTTCAACTGATATGTAAAACCTATTTTGATCAAAGCAAGCCTAAGCTACACTTAGCCAAAATGCATATATTATCTAGACTACTAATATTCTACTAAGGTATCACTTGCCAATACTATTTCAATGTATTGACCCACTATGGATGTAACTTGTGATGTTGCAGGTTATTCTGATGGTGATTAGGGGTTATGAGTCTACACTCAACATGCTTGCCTGTGGCACATGAAGATGAAGACTTATTTATCTTATTATATATTTGAACTCTTGTATTAGGCCTGTGGCCATGGAGTTTGTAAAAGACTATGTTTGTCTCTGGAATGATATGTAATAATGACCTTTGTTTCTGTGTACTTTATCTTAAACTATGGATGCTAGCATTGATACAGGGACTAGCATTGCAATCACAGGGATCCTTACCTTTATAAAGGGAGGGATCTTACATGAATACACAACTCACAAAAAATACAAGAAGTCGACTAGGTGGACTGGTCCAAGTGAGGAGAAAAAAAAGCCATACAGAACTCAAAATATTTTCCGGAGATATTCATTTTCCTAAAGAGGCATATAAGGTATTAGGTGGCTGTTTGATACCACCAGAAAGAAAAAAAATATTCTAAGGAATAAAAAAAAGAAAAATTGGGTCTATGTTCAACGAAAAACAATTCAAGAGCAAGGAAAAGTATTTTGTTTTCGTTCGCCCTGCAGTCGCATATGAAATGGACGAAAGGAGAAATTTAGAAACACTTTTCTCACAAGATCTCTTGCAAGAAGAAGATAATCTCCAACTTCTACTTGTCAACTTTATTTCTCATGAAAATAGCAAGTTAACTCAAAGAATTTATCACACAAACAGTCAATTTGTTAGAACTTGCTTAGTAGTGAATTGGGAACAAGAAGAAAAAGAGAAGGCTGGTGCTTCCCTTGTTGAGGTAAGACCAAATGACCTTATTCGTGATTTCCTAAGAATTGAGTTAATCAAGTCCACTATTTCATATACACGAAAAAGGTATGATAGGACAAGTGCAGAACCAATTCCCCATAATAGGTTAGATCGCACCGATATCAATTCCTTTTATTCCAAGGCGAAGATTGAATCACTTAGCCAACATCAAGAAGCTATTGGCACATTGTTGAATCGAAATAAAGAATACCAACCTTTGATGATTTTGTCGGCATCCAACTATTCTCGAATTGGTTTATCCAAGAATCTAAAGCACCCCAATGCGATAAAAGAATTGAATCCTAGAATTCATATTCAAGAATTTTTTGGGCCCTTAGGCGTTATTGTACCTAGTATATCGATTTTTTCTTCTTCTTACTATTTACTAACGTATAATAAGATCCTGTTAAAAAATATTTGTTCCTTGCCAATTTGAAACAAACCTTCCAAGTACTTCAAGGACTTAAATACTCTTTAATAGATGAAAATAAAAGGATTTCTAATTTCGATAGTAACATAATGTTGGAGCCATTACTTTTGAATTGTCGCTTTGTCCATCATGATTCTTGGGAAGAGACATCAGCAATAATTCACCCTAGACAATTTATTTGTGAAAATGCATGTCTATTTAAATCGCAGATAAAAAATCTGGTCAAATTTTCATTGTTAATCTGGATTCCTTTGTTATAAGAGCAGCTAAACCTTATTTGGCCACTACAGGAGCAACTGTTAATGGTCATTATGGAGAAATCCTTTACAAGGGGGATAGGTTAGTTACGTTTATATATGAAAAATCGAGATCTAGTGAAATAACGCAAGGTCTTCCAAAAGTGGAACAAATCTTTGAAGCGCGTTCAATTGATTCATTATTCCTGAATCTCGAAAGGCGAATTGAGGATTGGAATGAGCTTATACCAAGAATTCTTGGGGTCCCATGGGGATTCTTGATTGGAGCTGAGCTAACCATAGCCCAAAGTCGTATCTCTTTGGTTAATAAAATCCAAAAGGTTTATCGATCCCAAGGGGTACAAATTCATAATAGACATATAGAGATTATTATACGCCAAGTAACATCAAAAGTGCGGGTTTCTGAAGATGGAATGTCTAATGTTTTTTCACCTAGGGAATTAATCGGACTATTGCGAGCGGAACGAGCAGTGCGAGATTATTATCGGGCAATCTTATTGGGAATAACAAGGGCTTCCCTGAATACCCAAAGTTTCATATCTGAAGCAAGTTTTCAAGAAACTGCTCGAGTTTTAGAAAAAGCTTCCCTACGATGTCGTATTGATTGGTTGAAAGGGTTGAAAGATAACGTAGTAGTTCTGGGGGGATTATACCTGTTGGTACCGGATTCCTAAAATTTGTGCATCGTTCCCCACAAGACAAGAACCTTTATTTTGAAATTCGAAAACAAAATCTATTCGCGTCAGAAATGAGAGAATTTTTATTTCTCCATACAGAATTAGTTTCTTCATATTCTCACGTAACAAACAATTTCTATGAGACATTAGAACCCCCATTTACCCCCATTTATACGATTTAAGGATACATAAAGCAGATTTTTTTACTTTACTAGACTTTTGAACTTTAGAACACTAAGAGGTCAAATTTTATATTTTTATTTAAAATTTTAAAATAAGTAAAAGAAGTCAGTTAATACATTTAAGGTTATGTTTATACAATGTATGAATGGCCAACTCTTAGTAGAAGGGAAGGTTCCTTCGAAACAATTATTATTTATTTCAAGATATTTTGGATCTTTCTTAATCTTCAAAAAGAATAAAATTCCTCTTAATCTTCAAAAAGAATAAAATTCCGTAATGGAATGGTAGGATGAAAAAAAAGAAATAATCAAAAGGAAGTGTGGAAAAATGACAAGAAGATATTGGTGTAGGGTTCGCAGCATAGAAAACAAAAATTTTCCTACGATGGGAACAACTATGTTCCAAGATCTATCTACTAGATACAAACAACGGGCGGATGTATATCCGTAGAGAACATACCCTTGAAGACCGACAAAGCTTAACGAGTCCAAACTCGTGGTTGATGTAGACGATCTCTTGCCGATCTCAAGATCGAGAGGAAGTCCTAGCGCCGCAAAACAGCAGCGCATCCGTGCTCGCACACACGTTCGAGACACCGAGCAACCTCCGCCTCCTCGCTCCAGCGATGCAGCGGAAGCACAACTCTTTCTTGCCGAATAGCCACCGGGAACATGTATCTCGCTAGTCCGAGACCATGGGGGATAAATTCTAGAGGGGGAGAGAGATCCTTCACGAGGAGGTGTGAGTGAGAAGTGAGAGGAGGGGCTCCTTATATAGGGGAGGGGGGGCAGCCCAAGGGGGCATGGCCGCCGGCCATGGAGGGTGCCCCCACCTCTCCCTCATTCATGTGGGTGGACACTCCACTCACAAAATGGCCCTTCAATTTTCTCCACTCAAAAACCCACTCAAATTCCCATTAAATTTCCACCAAATTTAATGCAAACTCTCTCTTTTATTTTATTCAGAATTTTTTCAATTACTTTAATGACAAACATTCACAAATAACCCCTTGCTAGAATTCTATTTCACATGCATAACCACTTTATGCAATTTCACCCGAAAACCTGTTTCGGTATCTAGTGAAATAAATTCCTGCGCTTGTTTATTCTTTCGGCATGAAACTTTTGCTCCAATTGGATGTCGGTGTCTCTTAAGTGTGTCACCCTACGGTTCGTGAATAATGCGGACATGATCGAGACCCCTCTCAGATCAATAATCAGAAGCGGGATCTGGAGACCCATACTGACTCCCACACATTCAACGATGACTTTCTTGTGATCGTCAGAACCTTTTTACGCTAGTATCTTAATCCTTTTGTTTCGCGATATATTACATGTCCGAGATTCGATCATCAGTATCTCCATACCTAGTTTGATCTCGTTACCGACATGCACTCTTTTCTCGTTCCCGTGATATAACATTCTAGTGATCAAATCACTTGCTTGCAAGCTAACCAATGTGATATCACCGAGAGGGCCCAGAGTATATCTATCCGTCATCGGGATGAACAAATTCCACTCTCGATCCATGGGCCTCAACATAACACTTTAGTAGTTCTGAATCCATCTTTATAATCACCCTGTTACGGTGTGACATTTGATGTTATCAAGAAACTCTTCCGGTGTTAGTGATTGACATGATCTCATGGTCTAAGGATTAGGATCACTTCGTAAGATATTATAGCAATATAAACTCAATGACTTTGATCGTAATGCTATACTTCGGATGAATGTTCATCACACCATTACACTAATGTTGTGACCTCGTTATTAACAACATCCAATGTCCATGATCAGGAAACCTTGATCATCTTGTTAATCAACGAGCTAGTATATGAGAGAGGCATAACTAGGAACTTTCTGTTTGTTTATTAAACACACATGTATCAACGTTTCCGTATTAATACAATTATAGCATGTACAATAAACATTTATCATAAATAAGGAATACGATAATAACCACTTTATTATTGCCTCTCGGGCATATTCCCTTCAGTCTCCCACTTGCACTAGAGACAATAATCTAGTTTGAGAACTTTGCGTATTGAACACCTATGGCTTTCTGGTGTTCCAAATACGCAATTGCAAGTGGTTAACATAATCTAAGGATCTGACGCTTCAGGTTCGTGTGTATTTGCATGTCTTTGCGTCTCCACGCATCACTCATTCTCCAATGAGATGACATTGTATAAATTTGGTCTTTCGGTGAGACCTTTAGTTCCTTGGGGTTAAAACACGTCGATACTATTGTCATACAATATATCTTTAGTGTTAGCCCGTTGCGAACCACACCTTAGTTTGATAACAAACTACTTGACACAAATTCCCTCCTTTGCTGCTACTATAGCAGTCATATACTTAGCCTTTTGTTGTAGTATTCGTCACAATGTCTAAATTTTTGAACTCTTCCAAATACATCATGGAATCTCCTTTCCATTACATTGTGCCACCCATAGTTTAAATTGAGATAAACTTAATTTGTATCTTGTGATAAAACTAGTATCAATGTAACGCTTTACAATGAACTATTTGTAATTGTTTGTCACCTCTACACAAACATATTCTTAGTTCTTCCAAAAGATCATAAGAATATCCTCACTATCGTCCAATGATCATTTTATGATTCATTCTGGTATATGCTCATAACACTTAGAGCATAGGACATATCTGGATGTGTACATATCATGGTATGATTGATCAAAACATTCTTGTGATTGCACTCATCAAGTGTCAAAGCACTTGAATCTTGTTTCACTTATCAAGTGTCGATACACTTGAATCTTGATTCAATTCCTTTCCATGCAACAAGAATTGTTTCTTGTCGTTTCTATATTGAACTCCTTCAATATCTCATATATGTACGTTTGGCATAAACATATTAGCGTTACAGTCTATCCACTATAGACATTCATGCTAAATATTCGGGTTTTGCCTAAGTCTTTCATCGAAATGAAATTTTTAACCTTTGTCAATAAAAGATACATCATTTCTAATCAACAAGATGTCCTTCACATAATGTATTAGAAATATGTCTCAGCGCTCCCACTTAATTTCTTGAAAATGCAAGCATCTTCATCGTCTCCAGATGAAAAACTCATTTTTCATCATGGTGAAGATTCCAACTCCGCGATGCTTACTTCAACCATTGAAGTTTGCATGCCCTTTTAACATCCTTTGAATTTAACAAAACCCTTTGGACCGTGTCATGTACACGTCCTAGGTAACCATTCTATTAGAAGAACTTTGTTTTGTTTATTCATCTACCATATACCAAAATATATGTAGTGGTTGCTACTTTAATCCGTCCAGACTAAATATCGCTATGAAAGATCAAATCTTGTCATAGTCAACTCCTTGAACATTGTCATAAAATACTTTACGACATGTCGACTATTTCATAGATGTGAAACATCCATGTCTGTTTCTTTATAGATCCAAATACGACCGATAGGTTTTTACACCTTTCAGGAGGGTCTTCCAAGTTCAAAACTTGATTTCTTGTGTATAGAACTATCACGGATTTTATGGCTTCAAGCCATTTGACGGAGTCAGGGCCCATCATCGCTTCTTTGTATGTATTCGGTTCATCATTGTCAAACAATAATGATTTACTCTCAAATCTTAGCATTTGATTGTTTAACCGACCTACTTGGTTCAATAGGAACTTAGATCTCCGTGACCACAACCTTTGAGGCACATAAGCTATGAGCATTATGGCAGCCTCCAGAACCATTTCCGGCGCTGCGCAACTCAGCACATTTAGCTAAGGTTCGTTAACCTTATCAAAGTTCTATTGTCCTCCCACTTAACATTTATGAAAAATTCCTTCTTCAAGAAACTTTACATTTCAAGCGACAAACCCTTTTGTCCTCGGTGTTATGGAGGAATAACCAATTGTTATTCGAAATAACCTACAAAGACATGCTCATCCGACTTTGGTTGTAAACATCTTACTTATGTTTAGTATACCAAAATTTAAGAAATGACAACTTGGGTTTTACCCCAAACCATAACTCCCATGGTGTCATTTCAACGGATCTAGATGGAGCTCTTTTCAGTGTAAAAGCGGTAGTCTCTAAAGCTTTAATCTTTTAAAACATAATGGCAGTTTTATAAATAACACCTTTGATCCAACCATGTCTCACAAGGTTTCATTACAAATCTCAAACACTCCATACTCCTATGGTGTTTCGGGAGATGTAAATCTAGGTGTTTTGCTAAACTTGCAACTCAAATAAATCCCTTTATGATAAAATCATAATTCATTTATTTTCTTGTTACACTTGTAACTCAAATAAATCCCTTTATGATCAAATCATAATTCATTTATTTTTCTTGTTACAATGATTTTTCACTTCATCTTGAAAGTCTTTGAAACATTTTCAAATATTTCATACTTCTTTCTCATTAAGTGAACATTCACTCAAATTTCCGGAGAAAGCATATGAAGTTGAAACCCATCGCTTACGACTACACATAATGGACTACATACATCGATATGTATAAATTCCAATATTTTAGTCGTTCGTTCTTCTTTGGCCTTTGAACGAAGTTTTAATTATCCCGAGGAAAGTCTCACAAGCGTCACTTGATCAAATCAAAGACTCCAAAAATCCATGAATATGGAGATTCTTCATGTTTTCTTTCCAATATAATTTAAACAGCGATGTCACTTCATAAGTGATCTTTCAATCATTTGTCTTGCGACATTTTAGCATTAGGTTTTATGGATGTGATTTCTTCAACTAGATTTGTAAATCATCCATCTTATATGGAATACGGTAATTATTTGAACAACCTTTGTTCTCATAATACCTGATTCAAATAACAATTATTAAAACAAATCTTGAAGTCAAGCTTTGATGTCAACGAGAAATACAAACAACGGTTTGTTTGTTTTCGATGAACATCATCACATATTCTCTTGCTAGTTACTTAGGTCATTGTGGTTCATGAATTGCGTTGTTCCGTATGAAATTTCATACCAACCAATTCGGTATCCAATACCCAAGAACCACATTGTTTAACAAGCAAAGAATACAACCATAACATGTATATCATATATATACCTAAATTGGATATTTCCAATCTTTTCTTTTCTGCCAAATATATTTTATAGATTCTCTTTCAGCATTTCCTTTTCCTTTTAAAAGAATCTATCAACATCAAAAGTGGCGCCATATACATGACACATAGTCCAAAGCGTGTATATTCAAATAATAATACCTTTGGACTTGCACTTTAAAGTAGATCACCATCATCAAAATGATCGGTATTCTTTCAAAATTCATTCTTTAGTAATCTTTTAGTGTAGTAAACATTTTACATACATATTCTATTCACCCTTATCATGACGACTTTCATGATCAAGCTACTTTAGCTTATAAAGGCGAATCATGAGTATAACATTACTTTCCAAAATCCTTTTGGATGGTTAGGATGTCTAGCATCTCCAACCTACGTAAATTCTCATCCAATAGGAGAACATATATTATACTCTATCATATTGCAACCAAAACATTGTTTCAGATATCGTTATATCTGCCACACATGATGGTTTCTGAAATAATTCTTTCAGCTCCTAGATAAACTTGATGTTTAAATCAAGAATCATGGAGGCAAACATGATACTTAAGATACTAACACTGGAATTGTTACTCTCGATTTAATACCAATTATTAAATTTCACGGAGTAAATAGAATTTTGCTGAAAGTTTGCAATAGGACTTTAAACTTTAGATTGACACTCAACACAATACGATACCAGTTCGTAAAGTATATATCCAGAATTTCTATAGTTCTATTATCTCAATTATAACTATGCATAAGGTGGTGAACGAATGCCAATGACTACAACAAATTATGCAAATTCACTTTGATTTAATTTATGATAAATTGAGTTCTACTAATCCAAATTAGAAATGAACTCCCACTCAAAAACGACATCCCTCGTGCCTTTTTGGTGATTACATGAACCAAATCCACTACACCAAGTCCGATCATCACGTGAGTTGGTGTAGCTTCAAAGGCGAGCATCAAATGGGCATCATATCTACTATATGACTCATGCTTAACCTTTCGGTCCGTGTTCCGAGGCCATGTCTGTACATGCTAGGCTCGCCAAGTAAGAACCTTAGTATTCGCGTGTGTAACTGTCTTACACCCGAAATATGGTCGTGGATCCAAAAACACCCGATCATCACGTGATGTCTTGGAGCGACGAGAACATAATCGGTGCATACTAAAGGAAGAACACATTCTTATCTTGATATTTAAATGAGGGATCATCTTATTATGCTAATAAAACGCCAAACAAGCAATATAAGATGCTATCAAACATCACACGTTTATTAGTGGAATGATATGGTTCCCGCATATGATCTCTATCATGTGCACCGTGGTATGATCACTATCATACCTATATGTGTAAGTCCAAGGTCTATGGAGATTACACGTTATGTGTGTTGTAAGAGTATCATCTCATACTTCTACTTACAATATCACCATATCATAACACTAGCCCAGCAACAATCTAAACTAGACGCCTCTAATTTATCCATTGCAAGTTTTACGTGGCTTAGGGCTTTCGAGATAGAACCATTCTTACCTACGAACATGAACCACAACGAGGATAACCAAATTGTTGACAACTCGTTGCAAATTAGATATTGACTATAGTAGGAGAGACAGACACCCGCTAGCCACTTATGCAAAACTAGTTGCATGTCAAGCGTGGAACAGGTCTCATGTGCGAGGACATGTAAAGTTTGTCCGGGCCGCTTCATCCCACTATGCCACCAATATCCAAAGTACAACTAAGAAGCAATAAAATGATCATCATCGCCCACATACTCATATGTGTACTACCCGCACAAAGTATCTACGCATAGATCCGGCTCTGATACCACTTTAGGGTTCGCAACATAGAAAACAAAAATTTTCCTACGATGGGAACAACTATGTACCAAGATCTATCTACTAGATACAAACAACGGGCGGATGTATATCTGTAGAGAACATACCCTTGAAGACCGACAAAGCTTAACGAGTCCAAACTCGTGGTTGATGTAGACAATCTCTTGCCGATCTCAAGATCGAGAGGAAGTCCTAGCGCCGCAAAACAGCAGCGCATCCGTGCTCGCACACACGTTCGAGGCACCGAGCAACCTCCGCCTCCTCGCTCCAGCGATGCAGCGGAAGCACAACTCTTTCTTGCCGAATAGCCACCGGGAACATGTATCTCGCTAGTCCGAGACCATGGGGGATAAATTCTAGAGGGGGAGAGAGATCCTTCACGAGGAGGTGTGAGTGAGAAGTGAGAGGAGGGGCTCCTTATATAGGGGAGGGGGGCAGCCCAAGGGGGCATGGCCTCCGGCCATGGAGGGTGCCCCCACCTCTCCCTCATTCATGTGGGTGGACACTCCACTCACAAAATGGCCCTTCAATTTTCTCCACTCAAAAACCCACTCAAATTCCCATTAAATTTCCACCAAATTTAATGCAAACTCTCATTAAATAAAACTCTTTTATTTTATTCAGAATTTTGTCAATTACTTTAATGACAAACATTCACAAATAACCCCTTGCTAGAATTCTATTTCACATGCATAACCACTTTATGCAATTTCACCCGAAAACCTGTTTCGGTATCTAGTGAAATAAATTCCTGCGCTTGTTTATTCTTTCGGCATGAAACTTTTGCTCCAATTGGATGTCGGTGTCTCTTAAGTGTGTCACCCTACGGTTCGTGAATAATACGGACATGATCGAGACCCCTCTCAGATCAATAATCAGAAGCGGGATCTGGAGACCCATACTGACTCCCACACATTCAACGATGACTTTCTTGTGATCGTCGGAACCTTTTTACGCTAGTATCTTAATCCTTTTGTTTCGCGATATATTACATGTCCGAGATTCGATCATCAGTATCTCCATACCTAGTTTGATCTCGTTACCGACATGCACTCTTTTCTCGTTCCCGTGATATAACATTCTAGTGATAAAATCACTTGCTTGCAAGCTAACCAATGTGATATCACCGAGAGGGCCCAGAGTATATCTATCCGTCATCGGGATGAACAAATTCCACTCTCGATCCATGGGCCTCAACATAACACTTTACTAGTTCTGAATCCATCTTTATAATCACCCTGTTACGGTGTGACGTTTGATGTTATCAAGAAACTCTTCCGGTGTTAGTGATTGACATGATCTCATGGTCTAAGGATTAGGATCACTTCGTAAGATATTATAGCAATATAAACTCAATGACTTTGATCGTAATGCTATACTTCGGATGAATGTTCATCACACCATTACACTAATGTTGTGACCTCGTTATTAACAACATCCAATGTCCATGATCAGGAAACCTTGATCATCTTGTTAATCAACGAGCTAGTATATGAGAGAGGCATAACTAGGAACTTTCTGTTTGTTTATTAAACACACATGTATCAACGTTTCCGTATTAATACAATTATAGCATGTACAATAAACATTTATCATAAATAAGGAATACGATAATAACCACTTTATTATTGCCTCTCGGGCATATTCCCTTCAATTGGAACATCAATTTGAAAGAGATGATAGAAGCAGGAGTTCATTTTGGTCATGGTATTAAGAAATGGAATCCTAAAATGGCCCCTTACATTTCGGCAAAGCGTAAAGGTACTAATATTATAAATCTCGCTAGAACGGCTCGTTTTTTATCAGAAGGTTGTGATTTAGTTTTTGATGCAACAAGTCAGGGAAAAAGTTTCTTAATTGTTGGCACAAAAAAAAGAGCAACGGATTTAGTAGCATCATCTGCAATAAGGGCTCGTTGTCATTATGTTAATAAAAAGTGGTTCAGTGGTATGTTAACTAATTGGTCGATTATGAAAACTAGACTTTCTCAATTTAGAGATTTAATAGCAGAAGAAAAAATGGGAAAATTCCAACATCTCCCAAAAAGAGATGTGGCAATCTTGAAGAGAAAATTATCCACTTTGCAAAGATATCTCGGCGGGATCAAATATATGAGGAGATTGCGAGATATTGTGATCGTCCTCGATCGGCAAAAAGAGTATATAGCTCTTCGGGAGTGTGCCATTTTGGGGATTCCTACTATTTCTTTAGTCGATACAAATTGTGACCCGGATCTCGCGAATATATCGATTCCACCAACGATGACACTATGACTTCAATTCGATTGATTCCTAACAAATTAGTATTTGCAATTTGTGAAGGGCGTTCTCTCTCTATAAGAAATCATTGATTACGAAGAATAGTGAATTCTTGGGCAATCCTCTTAGTTCGCCTGGATCCCGCGAAGTTCGCGGACTAAAGAAACAAGAACAACAACAACTAATTCATCTGCTAATATATTCCCGAAAAGTCGAAAGCTAAGCGATAATGGTTTTGTGAAATCCTCTAGGATGTGAAATCTCTCAATTCTTTTTTGCTAAGACCCGCATAAAAATATGCTGCTGACGTGAGTAAATCTAAAGCAACAGTAGTATTTATATTATTCGTGGGTGCTGCTAATTCCCCATGGGGTAACTCTATAATTTTCCAAGGTAAAAGAGCACCCGACCAATTCGAAACAAAAATAAAAAGGAACATAGTCCCAATAAAGGGAACCAGGGACCATATTCTTCTCCAATCAGAGTTTTGCTCAAGTCTCGAATAAACTCAAGGACATATTCAAAGAAATTATGACCGTCGGTCGGGATGGTTTGTGGATTCCGAACAGCTATGACAACTGAACCTAACAAGATAGTAATTACGACCCAAGAAGTGATGAGTACTTGGGCATGAATTTGGAAACATCCTATTTGCCAATAGAAGTGTTGGCCTACTTCTACACCCGATATATCGTATAACCCTGAACAAGGTATAATATTCATATTGTCCTATGATAAAAATTGAACTTCAAAAAAGGAATTCTTTTGATTCAACCATCTCTTTCTCAACTCAGCAACTTGAAGTATTAATCTTATATTTAGGATACCAAGAAAGCACATCGGATCATAATATATATCAATACCCTCTAATATATATCAACATTTCCCTTTTTTCTATGCAAAACGAAAGAATAGTAAGTGATTCCATAAATCTACGCAGTTGCCCAAGAATTCACTATTCTTCTTAATGAACGATTTCTTATATAGAGAGAACGCCCTTCACAAATTGCAAATACTAATTTGTTAGGAATCAATCGAATTGAAGTCATAGTGTCGTCGTTGGCTGGAATCGATATATTCGCAAGATCCGGGTCGCAATTTGTATCGACTAAAGAAATAGTAGGAATCCCCAAAAAGGCACACTCCCGAAGAGCTATATACTCTTTTTGCTGATCGAGGACGATCACAGTGTCTGGCAATCTCGTCATATATTTGATCCCACCGAGATATCTTTGCAAAGTGGATAATTTTCTCTTCAAGATAGCCACATCTCTTTTGGGGAGATGTTGGAATTTTCCCATTTTTTCTTCTGCTCTTAAATCTCTAAATTGAGAAAGTCTAGTTTTCGTAATCGACCAATTAGTTAACATACCACTGAACCACTTTTTATTAACATAATGACAACGAGCCCTTATTGCAGCTGATGCTACTAAATCTGTTGCTCTTTTTTTTGTGCCAACAATTAAGAATTTTTTTCCCTGACTTGCTGCATCAAAAACTAAATCAAAACCTTATGATAAAAAAAGAGCCGTTCTAGCGAGATTTATAATATGAGTACCTTTACGCTTTGCCGAAATGTAAGGGACCATTTTAGGATTCCATTTCTTAATACCATGACCAAAATGAACTCCTGCTTCTATCATCTCTTTCAAATTGATGTTCCAATATCTTCTTGTCATTTTTTCCACACATCCTTTTGATTGTTTTTTCATCCTACCATTCCATTACGGAATTTTATTCTTTTTGAATATTAAGAAAGATCCGAAATAGCTTGAAATAAATAATAATTGTTCCGAAGGAACCTTCCCTTCTACTGAGAGTTGGCCATTGATACATTGTATAAACATAACCTTAAATGTATTAACCGACTTCTTTTACTTATTTTAAAAATTTAAATAAAAATATAAAATTTGACCTCTTAGTGTTCTAAAGTTCAAAAGTCTAGTAAAGTAAAAAATCTGCTTTATGTATCCTTAAATCGTATAAATGGGGGTAAATGGGGGTTCTAATGTCTCATAGAAATTGTTTGTTACGTGAGAATCTGAAGAAACTAATTCTGTATGGAGAAATAAAAAATCTCTCATTTCCGACGCGAATAGATTTTGTTTTTGAATTTCGAAATAAAGGTTCTTGTCTTGTGGGGAACGATGCACAAATTTTAGGAATCCGGTACCAACAGGTATAATCCCCCCCCAGAACTACTACGTTTTCTTTCAACCCTTTCAACCAATCAATTCGACCTCGTAGGGTAGCTTTTGTTAAAACTCGAGCAGTTTCTTGAAAACTTGCTTCGGACATGAAACTTTGGGTATTCCGGGAAGCCCTTGTTATTCCCAATATTTTGCCTGATAATAGATCGATTCATCCAAAGCTCGCCCTGCTCGTTCCGCTCGCAATAGTCCGATTAATTCCCTAGGTGAAAAAACATTAGACATTCCATCTTCAGAAACCCGCACTTTTGATGTTACTTGGCGTATAATAATCTCCTATATGTCTATTATGAATTTGTACCCCTTGGGATCGATAAACCTTTTGGATTTTATTAACCAAAGAGATACGACTTTGGGCTATGGTTAGCTCAGCTCCAATCAAGAATCCCCATGGGACCCCAAGAATTCTTGGTATACGCTCATTCCAATCCTCAATTCTCCTTTCGAGATTCGGGGATAATGAACCAATTGAACGCGCTTCAAAGATTTGTTCCACTTTTGGAAGACCTCGCGTTATGTCACTAGATCTCGATTTTTCATATATAAACGTAACTAACCTATCCCCCTTGTAAAATATTTCTCCATAATAACCATTAACAGTTGCTCCTGTAGTGGCTAAATAAGGTTTAGCTGCTCTTATAACAAAGGAATCCATATTAACAATGAAAATTTGACCAGATTTTTTATGTGCGATTTAAATAGACATGCATTTTCACAAATAAATTGTCCAAGGTGAATTATTGCTGATGTCTCTTCCCAAGAATCATGATGGACAAAGCGACAATTCAAAAGTAATGGATCCAACATTATGTTACTATAGAAATTATAAATCCTTTTATTTTCATCTATTAAAGAGTATTTAAGTCCTTGAAGTACTTGGAAGGTTTGTTTCAAATTGGCAAGGAACAAATATTTTTTTAACAGGATCTTATTATACGTTAGTAAATAGTAAGATGAAGAAAAATTCGATATACTAGGTACAATAACGCCTAAGGGCCCAAAAATTTCTTGAATAGGAATTCTAGGATTCAATTCTTTTATCGCATTGGGGTGTTTTAAATTCTTGAATAAACCAATTCGAGAACAGTTGGATGCCGACAAAATCATCAAAGGTTGGTATTCTTTATTTCGATTCAACAATGTGCCAATAGGTTCCTTATGTTGGCTAAGTGATTCAATATTCGCCTTGGAATAAAAGGAATTGATATCGGTGCGATCTAACCTATTATGGGGAATTGGTTCTGCACTTGTCCTATCATACCTTTTTCGTGTATATGAAATAGTGGACTTGATTAACTCAATTCTTAGGAAATCACGAATAAGGTCATTTGGTCTTACCTCAACAAGGGAAGCACCAGCCTTCTCTTTTTCTTCTTGTTCCCAATTCACTACTAAGCAAGTTCTAACAAATTGACTGTTTGTGTGATAAATTCTTTGAGTTAACTTGCTATTTTCATGAGAAATAAAGTTGACAAGTAGAAGTTGGAGATTATCTTCTTCTTGCAAGAGATCTTGTGAGAAAAGTGTTTCTAAATTTCTCCTTTCGTCCATTTCATATGCGACTGCAGGGCGAACGAAAACAAAATACTTTTCCTTGCTCTTGAATTGTTTTTCGTTGAACATAGACCCAATTTTTCTTTTTTTTTATTCCTTAGAATATTTTTTTTCTTTCTGGTGGTATCAAACAGCCACCTAATACCTTATATGCCTCTTTAGGAAAATGAATATCTCCGGAAAATATTTTGAGTTCTGTATGGCTTTTTTTTCTCCTCACTTGGACCAGTCCACCTAGTCGACTTATTGTATTTTTTGTGAGTTGTGTATTCACTCCAGTAATACTTGTCAAGTACCTTTAGGTATGAAGATCTTGGCAAGATATGCAGTTCTTGAAGAATGAAAAAAACCGATCCACTTCTTTTTGGTATTTTAGACTAAATTCTTTTGTTTCTCGATGCTCAATAAAACCCTCTTTTTTTAAGATAGAATCTTCCTCTGGACTATCGTATTCGTCCTTGGGGTCTTCTTCTAAGTCTTCCTCTAAAGTCCCATATTTGTCCTCTGAGCTTTCCCCGGGGTTCCCATATTCATCTTCTGAGTCTTCCTCTAGAGTTCCATATTCGCCCTCTCGGGCCCTATATTTGCTCTTTGGGCTTCCATATTCGTCTTCTGAGTCTTTATCTAAAGTTCTATATCCGTTCTCTGGGTTCCCATATTCGTTCTCTAGACTCCCGTATTCATCTTCTAGGGTTTCATATTTGTATTCGCCTTCTCGGGTCCTATATTCGTCTTCTAGGGTCTCATATTCGTCTTCTAAGTCTTCCTATCGAGTCCTATATTCTTCCTCTAGGGTCCTATATCTAAATTTAACAATTCCCGAACCATTTTTTTCTTTTCTGTATTGTGGATCGTCAAAATAAGCAAAAATAGTATTTCTACATAAAACACCCATAAAGGGGATTTCGACAGAAATACCTAAACAGGATATTAGTTCCTTTACTTGTTCTTGATGGTATTGTAATGGAATGACGAACCTATTTCTTTGCTTTTTTGCCAACAAATCCGAATTATCTTGAAAAATAGAAGGATAGATCAAATTCCAATGGCCGTTGGCCACGATTCGATCCGACCTTGAATAATCAAAAAATTTCCTATATTTTTTTACCATAAGTATTCATTTGATCTTGATCCTTGTGGAGTGAAAAAGACACTATATTGGATATGCATATACTTACTGACAATATCCATAAATGGCTTGTTTTTGGTAATCGACGAAGATTACCATATTGATATTCGGGCGCATGGTCAACATCAGTACTCCAGTGCATTTCGCCGTCTGATTCGGAATAAATATGCTTTTGTACCCTTTCTTTAAAATGTAAAGTGGACGTTCCGGCACGAACCTCCGCAATTACTTGTTCGGATTTTACATATTGATTATTTTGCACTAGAATCAAGCTTTTTGAGGGAATACTCACACTATATAGAATATCCTGACTCTAAATAGTTACATGCAAGTCTATATAACATAGAAAAGCAGGTTGTCCATGGCGGATACGTGTGGGGTGAACCAAATTTTCAGCGAATTGGATTTTTCCATTCGAAGGGGATCGTACAAGGTCGGCAGTACCCCCTATGAATACTCCGCTAGTATGAAAAGTTCTTAATGTTAGTTGAGTCCCGGGCTCCCCAATTGATTGATCCGCAATAACACCTATGGCTTCTCCCAATTCTACGAGATCGCTATGAGTAGGATTCCGGCCATAACAGAATTGACAGATCCAAGAAGTGCTTCGGCAGGTAAAGGGGTTTCTAATCTCTATCTCTATCTCTACTACTTATAAAGGAGCAAAGTTGAATTTTGCTTCATGTACCCGCAAATCACACACGTACAGAACACAACCACACGATTAAGCCCGCTTCATATAATCTAACGCCTGGGCTTAGGCTTATCTAATTCCTGGATACGCTTAGCAATAACTAGCGTCGGACAAACTTATCCCTCGGGAACCCACGCCCCGCTTCCTCCACCCCGTCGCTGGTTCCACGAAATTTTTCACAGCCTGTGAAGAAAAAAAATACAACTCATCGCACGATCTACCTCAGGATCGTCTCATCCGCTGATCCGCCGCCTCCTCTCCAAGGGCCGCCGCCTCCTCTCCACACGCCGCCGCCTTCTCTCCATGCCCCTTTCCACACGCCGCCGCCTCCTCTCCATGCCCCTTTCCACACGTCGCCGCCTCTTCTGATCGCGGTGAGCAGGAGAGTGGAACGTCGTCGGCTCCATGGTCTCCTCACTAGGGGCGACGGAAGGGCAGCCAAGATGGAAGGGAAGGTGTGTGTTCATATGGAAGCCATCTGACCGAACGTGCTCACTGCCTCGATCCAATCAAGGGCTGCGGAAGAGCGCCTCTACGACGAATGCAGCAAGAGTTGTGTTTGGGATGTGACGATCATGTTGCCTCGGTCGCCTCCTCGCTGTCCCTCCGCTCGCAATCAAGGTACAATCCAGGAGAAATTTGCCCCTAAACGTGCTCGCTCCTCTGATCGCGTCGTCACCCATCCATATCTCGCTGCAGTTCTCTACCCAGTTGTGAATTTGGATTATGATTTTTTTTCTCGGCAGGTTTAAATTCAGATCATGGTGCATGCTCTGGTAGTTTCAGGTCCGTTTCTGATTTTTAAAGATGCTTGAGCTGCGATTTTTTCTGCTATGCGTGGTAATTTTGAACACGAATTGCACATAGGTTCATGGAAAGGTTTATTTACCAATATCAAAGAAATATTATGCTATTCTCCAGGAATGTTTTATGATATAGCAGGTGTAATCGAATATGAGGCCTTGAGGCCTTGAGGGGCTGTGTTTTTGTACCTCGATAAACTGTGATGATATAGCAGGTGTAATCGAGAATGCTTTGCCAAAAGCTAGAAAATATGAGGATATAGGAATATAAGCCCCAATAGTGTAGCTGAATATTCACATGTAGTAGTATCGATTATGGTCATGCTAGGTCAATTAGTGCAAATAGCTAGGTCAATTAGTGCAAATAGCTAGGTCAATAAATCAGATATCCAGTGTATTTTCTAAATTTTCATTAAAAGCTTCACGTATAAGGTATGCAGATGTACTGACTTTGGGGTAGTGATTAACTCTTGGTGTGCACGAACTTGGAGAGATGGTGGTGGTGAATTCTAGCCGCAAGCAGTAATCATGTTAATTTTAAAAATGGATGTGAAGTGATAGTCTTAGATTATTTGGTGATTTGTATGTAGTTGCTACAGTAGATACATGTAGTTGCTTGTTGTCGATGAAGTAGAATAAAGAAGGGTAGCTCCTCCAGGCAACCCTTAATACTACTAGATATGTTTTTACTCACTATAAAAAATTCATAAGTGAGTACTATAACCTTTTCACAAAATGAATCTCTTGTACTCCGTAACAAATTCTCACAAAACATCTATTTTTTTCGAGATCACAATTGTGTCGTTCACTTAGTATACATGTTAGCCCGATTCTTTGGATTCATACTGAAGCAGTTGGGTTACACATGTGGTACACATTTGATATATCGACCTTCCAAATTTTCAATATTGGTACATGTAATTATGGTGCGATTTGCCGGGAGAGAGGGGAACAACCCACTGCACGGAGCAGAACCCGGCGATGTGGCCGCCGGCCGGTGACAGCGGGTTGTCAAGGCTATGTGCCACACAAGCGCATCTTGCGGCTGCGCTACGCGAGCCACGTGCCGCCTCTATAACTCCTCTGCCCGGACGGGATACAAGTACACCGCGGACATAGACAACGGCGACCTCCTTCCATTGCCTGACATCGCCTTGCCGTTTTCTCCAGGAAGCGAAGCTTGCACCGCCGCTGCCGATTTTTTTGGTTAGTATTTTCGTTTTTCTTCCTTGCACTTTGTTCTTCACTCTTCAGTCATGTGTTGCATATCCTTCCCCATGCTTCTCTGTAGGATATATCTGTAATGCTTGATATGAATTTACTCCTTGACAACAGTGCAAACTAGGATCTGCAGTAAGCTTGCAAACCTTCGGTGGTAACTTTAATGATAGTCTCTCAAATTTGATTGCATGGGACAATTTAATACCAATACTAGGATTCCCATGGGACATTTAAAGGCTTGTACCTAAGAAGTGGTAGTAGGGGGCTTATTTGTTCCCCTGCTATAATATTGAGGTAGCAATTTGTAATAACCATGCTTTATGTGGCCTTGTTAATTTATGAGATCTCACTCAGAAAAGGTAATCAGTATTTACTTCTTGTAGAGCTATTTTTTTGAGATTTCTGGTGAATGTTGAACTCGATTACCCTGGTGGTCCAAAATTTATTGCATGCATCTGGAAATATTTCATTCAAAATTCCGATCTTGCTCCTGCACAGGTGAAAACTAAGAACATAGTAGTCTGTGATGATCCAGTGGGAAATTTTTTCAACCCGGCCACGCTGCTGATGGGTAGCACTGCAAGCCCATTGATGGTGTAGCTGTTGGAGTGCCAAGGTGAAATCCCTGAGCAACGTAAATATCTCTTGCCCGGTTGCCCCTTGCCCGCTCCCTCTCCCCTCCCTCCAGCTGAACTAGCCATAGCCGATGGGCACCTTGCCGTCACACCAATGTACACTTCAATTAATGTATTTCTTTGCGCTTGAGTTCATTTTTGTTTGAGTTCATTTTTTCTCAAGTGATCTTACAAAGCTGGCCTCCCCTAGTAAGTGAGGATAGAAATATATTCAAGGTGAACAACAGCAAGAAATTTGCTAATAATTCCTCTCTCACTATCAAATAGATCTACATGTCATTCTTTGGGGATTGTAGGTTCTTGGAGTAACTCCATTAGAGGGTGCATCACGGTCCTGCCTTGACACCATGTAGCCATGGTTGAACTGCCTACCGCCAGATCTAATTGTCTGCATCAAGGTGGAAATTGGATGGGTTATATTTTGCATAATATGATGATTATGACTTGATGTTTACACATTCTGGATACTTTATTCATGCTTAATGACTTTCCTTTCCTAATTATTTAAATGATTTATTTTTGTTACTAGAATATCATATTAGGAGGTAAAATTAGTATATACATATTGTTTTTTTGTATTTTCTTTATAACAGGAATCTGCCACACTCTTGCTGGAAATTTTGGATTTGGGGCCTATTATTACATGAGCACTAAACCATTTCTTATACAGTTCACCATTTGTTCCTCTATGCTTGTGACTGGACTCATGCCTGTGGCCCCGGGACGTTGCCTCATTGGCTTCAGCAGACTAAGTGACGACCAGGGCACCAATTCTTGATTTTGAGGATCACATTTAGCCATTCAAGGTATATGTGCACATGAAACATTTTTACAAGTAACTAAGTTGTCAAGCCAACACTTGAATTTTGTTCATTTCCTGTAATACTTATTTATAGACATTCTTTGTACGAGGGAGAGCTTTGATTTTATTTAAGATATACATAGAACCTTCAAAAATATGTAAACATACCTCAATTATCTCGAGAGAGGTGGATTATGAATAGTGCTAAAATGTTATATAGACCTTCTGCGCAAGCTGCAAATTTACCTTGTAACATCTGAATGTGATGCATATTGAAAATTGTCTTGATGTTAAGCAATTACCTGTTATACTACTTGCTTGAAATTTACAATAACATGTTTTGCCTCATGTTCAGATAAATCGTGTGGATCTTGCATTTAGGTTTGCATGTATAAGACTGAAGAACCTTGCTGTCGGGTTGTATGTATAAGACCGAATTTTCTTGCTTGGTACTTGTGGTGAGAACATCCATGCGGAAAATACATCCAATTTATGTACCTATTACTTAGGTGACTTTCCATAGCTTAGATATGAATGTGATGTTCCATATTTTTCACTGTTGGTGACTTAGATCAATCTTTCATTCAGACTGTATTTTTCTGTTTGGTACTTTGTGGCGAGAATAAGTGTGCAGACATATACATCCACTTTGTGCATTATTTTGGTGAATTTCTTAGTCATGGCATGTGAAATATAACATCCATATTTTTTAATGGCGGTGATTTAGATCGTTCTTGGTTACTGTGAATTGTTTGCTAGAGTTGACTAATAACTTAGATCTTTTGCCCTTGGTTGTAACCTGTGATGTACTATCTCTGCACACTTCATTCTCAATGTGTTTTTAACCGATGGAGAAAAAGTTTGCCAAAAGAAAAAAACTTAAAATGTGATGTCGCTATACCAACAATATATTAATGCTTTAATAATTAATATTTCACTCTTAAGATTACACGTGCATTGCACGTGCACGATTACTAGTATATATTGGTTGTGCTCGCAAGACAATTATGAATCGATTCACTAATCCAATTCCGATATCTTGATTTCAAGCTGCAATGCATCGTGAACCGATATATATATATATATATATATCGTCTCCTAATACACGACTAATTAGTGTTTGGGCAAAAAGTTTTTCCGTCATCCCATTTTGAGGACTAACAGAAATACCTCGGATAGTACCACAATCTCTTCTACTCACAAGAATATGTTGAACTATTTTAACAAGTCAACGTGTAAGATATCCAGCCTCCGCTGTTCGTACAGCAGTATCTACAACCCCTTTGCGGGCTCCATAGCAGGAAATTATATATTCTGTCAAAGAAAGCCCCTCGCGTAAATTGCTTTGAATAGGTAAATCGATCATTTGTCCTTGAGGGTCTGCCATTAATCCTCTCATACCTACTAACTGGTGTACCTGAGATGCGTTTCCTCTGGCTCCTGAAAAAGACAATAGATAGACTGGATTAGAAGGATCCGTTATCCGAAAATTCGAATTCATTTCTTGTTTCAAATATTCACTTGTCGCATGCCATATCTCAACGGATTGGCGTAATTTTTCTACCGCGTGTATAGCCCCGTAATAATAGTCTTTCTCCAAAAGAAAACTTTGTTGCTCCGCGTCTTGGACTAACCATCCCTTAGAGGGTATTGTTAAAAGATCCTCGATTCCTAACGAAATCGATGTAGTAGTGGCTTGATGGAAGCCCAGAGTCTTTAGTTGATCCATTATATGGGATGTATATCCCATTCCGAAATGATCTATTAATCTTCTAATAAGTCGTTTCGTACCAGTTCCGTCTATCTCTTTATTATGAAAGACCAGATTGGCCCATTCCGCCATACATAAGTACCCCCTTTTCGGCTGAGTAGGATTCGACAATGGGCCTGAGTCAGTGATTCAAAAATTTAATTAACTTCATTTACTTAATCTCAATCTGCATTCGCGTGGCAAAAATGATGATACTATAGAAATCGGAATGCCCCCCAAAAGGGGAGGGGCATCGCCGAATCTAACTTCCTTGTTTAGATAATGTATGACTAGGCCTGACTAAATCCTTGTATGGCTTCCTCTATTTCTTTATAAAAATAAATATGACCAAGAGTGGTTCGGATGTATATAGAACAAATTTCTTTTTTCTATTTCCTACTATTAGATAGTGGGCATAAATCTCATGATAAGTCCCCAAAGATTCATATTGAACTTCAATTGGAACTTCTCTTGACCCAACGACGTGTTGATCCAGTTTCCATCGTAGCCACAAGGGACTGTCTAAACTGATTAGTTTCTGCCTATAAGCTCCCAGTGCATCATAAGAACTAAAAAGTGGGGTTCTTTATCTTTCGTATACTTAGAATTATTATTATTGTAATTGACTTTTTTATTTGGATAGTTTTCGCAACTATTATATCTATTTGCACAAATACCTCGGCGGTTTCCAATCGTTAATACATAAATCCCGATAAACATGTCTTGGGTTGGTGCGCAAATAGGATCTCCAATAGCGGGAGATAAGAGATTCATATGAGAAAACATAAGTAAACGGGCTTCCGCCTGAGCTTCCAAGGATAAAGGTAGATGAACAACCATTTGATCCCCATCAAAGTCCGCATTGAAACCCTTACACACTAATGGGTGTAAAGAAATAGTACGCCCCTCTACTAAAGTGGGTTGAAAGGCCTGTATGCCTAATCTATGCAGGGTAGGTTCTCTATTTAACAGTATAGGATGTCCCCGCATAACTTCTTGAAGTATGTCCCATACAATGGGTTCCTTTTCCCAAATTTTCCTTTTAGCAATCCTGACATTAGAAGTAGCGTGTTTCGTGATTAAATCGCGAATTACAAATAGCTGAAAAAGCTTTATTGCTATCTCTAGAGGTAATCCACATTGATGTAATGAAAGCGAAGGACTCACAACAATGACAGAACCCCGAGTAACTGACCCGTTTCCCAAGCAGAGTCTCACGAAACCTTCCCTCTTTACCTTTAATTACATTTGAAAGTGATTTGTATACTTTATTGTGACCATCCCTTATTGGTTGCCCGCGGAACCCACTATCAAGAAGTGTATCCACGGCTTCTTGTACCAATTTTTCCTGGCACATTACTAAATCTGCAGGCGCTAATTCACTTCTTTTTAATAGATAGGCAAGGTTGTTGTTCCGACGGATAACTCTCTTATAAAATTCATTAATGTCCGAAGTCACTACTTTATCTCCATACCTATAAACAATGGGTCTCAATTCGGGAGGAAGAACGGGTAATAAGCACAAAACCATCCATTCTGGTTCCACGATTGTTTGAATAAAATGTTTTGCCAATTGCATGCGTCTAATCAAAAAAACTTTTCTTATTCGTCTTTTTCTATCTTCCCATTCATCTCCACTATACCCCTCGTCTTCTAATTCCTTCCATTCGACCAAGGAATTCTCTATAATAATTCGCAAATCCAAATCTGCTAATTGTTCTCTAATAGCACCTTCTCCTGTCACAATTTCCTGATTTTGAAATGTTGCAAAGCCCGGGGTAGAAAAAAAGGGAGAAATGCTGTGGTTATAGGATGAAATTTCCTCTTCGAATAAACATCGTAATCGTAAAAAAGTAGATTTTTTTAGTGCTGGGCCTAGCAAAAGAGAAATCGCCGTATACTAGGCCCTCCAACTTCTTAAGAGGTTTATCTAAAAGATTCACGATATAACTAGGAAGACCTTTCAAATACCACACATGAGTCACGGGACATGCGAGTTTGATGTATCCCATTTGATATCTTCGTATCCGAGAATCCACAAATTCCACCCCGCATTTTTGGCAAAATCTCTCGTCTTTGTTTTCAGCTCCGCTCGCTCGAGAATTGCCACAAGCGCAAATTCCGCTTTTTATGGGTCCAAAGATTCTTTCGCAAAACAATCCATCTTTTTCTAGTTTATCGGTTTTATAATGAAAAGTAGAGTGCCTTGTGACTTCGCCAACGACTTCTCCATTAGGTAGGTTTTTGTTAGCCCAAGCCTTTATTTGTTGAGGGGAAACGAGTCCAACTTGAAGTTGTTGATGTTTATATTGGTCAATCGTAAAATAGAAATAAGAAAAGAATTTATATTTATTCCGATCAAATCAAACTTCCTCCCTATTAACCTAGAAGTTTTTCTCAGATACAAGGAAATGATTCAGTTCTAGAGCCAAAGATCGTAGTTCTCGAACGAGCACTCGAAAAGATTCTGAAGGATCCTCGTGATTAGGTATTCGTTTTTCTCAGATCGAAGAATTAAGTATTTATTGGCGAGCTATAAGATGGTCGGATTTATAAGTAAGTATCTCTTGTAAAATATGAGCAACACCAAATCCTTCTAAAGCCCAAACTTCCATTTCTCCTACTCGTTGTCCCCCTTGCTTGGCTCTTCCTTTAACGGGTTGTTGTGTAACAAGTGAGTAGGGTCCAGTAGAACGTCCATGAATTTTCTCATCAACTTGATAAATTAATTTTAAGATATAGGACTTCCCTATTAGAACAGGTTGTTCAAAGGGTCTCCTGTTCTTCCATCAAATATTCTGCTTTTTCCCGGGTACTCGGGTTAAAATACCCATGGATTTTTTGTTTCTTTACTGGCTTCATATAATTCTGAAAACACAAGTTTTCTTGAAGCCTCTTGCTCATATCTCTCATCAAAGGGTGCTATTCTATAATGTTTCTTTAGAAGATTCCCCGCTAATCCGAGCGAGCTTTCAAATATTTGTCCCACATTCATTCGAGAGGGTACTCCTAAGGGATTGAAGACCATATCAACAGGTGTTCCATCTTGCAAATAGGGCATATCTTGCCTAGGCAAAATTTTGGAAATGATCCCCTTATTCCCATGTCTTCCGGTTACTTTATCCCCAACTTTGATTTCACGTTTATGTAAAATATATACACGAACCGTTATGTCGAGAGGGTCCCTTTGGATCCATTTCACATCGATAACGCGCCCTCTTCCACCTATAGGTAATTTGAGAGAAGTTTCTTTTGAAGTGGATACCCCAAGGCCAAAGATGGTCCATAATAATCCAGCTTCCGCGATATACGATGATTCACTCGCTATCTGAGACGTTAATTTACCTACTAAAATATCACCAGTTTCTACCCAGGATCCCAACCTAACAACTCCATTTCTGTCCAAATTGCGGAGTAAATGTTCTTATAGATGTGGTATTTCTTTAGTGATTTTTTCAGCAGAGCCTTGGCTTGTCGTATCCATCTGAATTTCATATTTCCGGATGTGAAAAGAGGTATAAATATCCTCATATACCAAACGTTCGCAAATTAGTACCGCGTCTTAAAAATTGTAACCTTCCCATGGCATATAAGCTACTAATACGTTTTTTCCTAAAGCAAGTTCCCCCCAACTGTAGCAGCTCCCTCTGCAAAAATTTGTCCCTTTTTAATGGATTTACCCTGGGGAACCCGGGGTTTTTTGTGCATACAAGTATTTTTGTTCGAGTGACTGTGGTTAACTAAAGGAATACTTATAGTCTTCCCACGACTTGATAAAAGGATCTTATGACTATCACTAGAAACGATCTTTCCCTCGCGTTCGGCTATAATGGAAACCCTCGAATCTAGAGCTGTTTGGCGTTCCAATCCAGTTCCAACAATGCACTTTTCAGACCGAGAAAGGGGAACTGCTTGCGCTTTATATTAGAACTCATTAAAGCCCGATTCACATCATTGTGCTCAATAAAAGGAATGATAGAACCTCTAATAGAAAAATATTGGAAAGGAAAAATACTTCTAACATGAATCTGTTCCCATGCAATAGTCCGGAATTCTTGGCGGTATTAGCTGGAACAACCTGCTCCTCTTGAATACCTTGATTCAAGGACAAAGAATTTCCTGCTGCTGTCATATAATACTCATCTCTATTTGGTGATAGATAAACCACCTCTCTCGCTTTTTTTTCTTTCTTAGCAGATATTTCATAAAACGGACTCTATGGATCCCCACAAGTGATCAATTCTCGCATGAATTGCTAAGGATCCAATAAGTCCAACATTAATTCCTTCGGACGTGTCAATTCGACAAATATGCACATAGTGACTCGGATGAATATCTTGGCTCCGAAAATTTGCAGTTCTCCCAAGTCAACCCTCCAGGACCTAAACAACTCAATTTTCGCCCATGAACAATTTGTGTCAATAGATTCGTTTGATCAAAAAATTGAGATAACGGATATGTACCAAAAAAGGTCTCATAAGTAGTTATTAATAAAATAGAAGTTGAAGTTGGAGTTACCAAAGTTTGAGGGGTCGGTTTCGATTGACGTATGAATACTCTATGAATAGTTTTTTGAACTGCATGTTGTAAACGACCAAGAGCCAGTCCGAATTGATCTTGTAACAGATCCGCAACCGAACGAATACGTTTATTTTTTAAGTGATTCATATCATCATCGTTCCAAATTTCATTCCAATCAAATGATCCGTAGCGGCCAATACATCTCGTGGTAACAAAAATGTATTGTTCTGAGGTATATCAAGATTAAGTCTCCGATTCATATTTCGTCGACCAATCCTTCCTAATTCACATTTTTGTTGAAAATTTTCTTTTGTAATTCCTCACACAAGGACTCCGAAAATACCAGGTCTCCACCTATGCAAGCAAATTGTTGATAAAACTCCAAAATAGCTTTTTCTTTTGACTCAATCCTCTTCTTCTCCTTAGCATTCTGGAAAGACAAAAAAATTCAAGGTAGGAAACATTATCTAGAATTTCTCTTAGATTCGAACACATAGCTGATGATAGAACTAGAATAGATATCATTTGTTTTCTACTCACGCGAGCCCATATCCTTTCTTTTTTATCAATTGCTAATTCCGATCTTCCTCCCCAATCTGATATTATAGTTCTGGTGTAGATAGAAATCCCCTTATAGTCTAATTCCAAACGGTAGTAAATACCAAGACTTAGCAATATTTGATTGATCACAATTCGGTATATTCCATTTATAATAAAGGTTCCTAAGGAATTCATTATAGGAATGTTTCCAATAGAAATGGTTTGCTTTTGCACATCGAAACCAAAAATTAATCTCGCGGATACATATAATTCGGAAGAATAGGTGAGTGATTCATACACATCATCCCTTTCTTTTATCGAGGGTTCTAGAAATTGATACCCTTTCGCAAATAATTGAAATGCAATTTCGTGATCTGGGTCTTTAATTGTTGGAAACTTGTCAAGTTCTTCTGCCAAGGCTTGATTAATGAACCTACAAAATCCCTTGAATTGGATCTGACTAAATCCGGGTATTGTGGACATTCCCTCGTTTCCATTCCGGAGCATCTTAATCTTAAGTTTCCTGTTTATCAAAGAAAAATTCTATTATCAGCTCAATCTTAATCAATACCTATGGATTGATCTTGCAATCATGGAATCTATATTCTGTTTACTGAATTACATGAAATTCTAGGGAACTCCACACACGTATCTCATATATGTATTTCATACATACGAATAAAGACTATTTTGACGAAAGTTCCAGTTTTCCAGGAGAGGGATACAAATGGAATGAAAATAAATTGATAAAACATTCCTAGAAAAAAATTCTACTACTTATACTTTCATGATATTCTAATAAGATTGGATGGCAAAGATTTCTCATTTTATCTCCTTTCTATTATTAATGTAATAAAGCCATAATATAATAAATACACTAGAAAGTTTGACTTTACTTCGATTTAGAATAGCACGCTTACTTTAATTCAAAATAAAGTAAGTCACTTTTTTATTCTAGATATTTAATGCTTTGAAAAATAAAAACACGATTCCCCAAAGAGATATGTACATAAGGGGGATCTTTGGATAATAATGTTGTTCGGCCCTGCAGTTTACCTTTACAAGGATTAGGCATCAAGCCATAATATTTTATTATGCCATTAAAAAGAAAGGGGGAGAGAATACCTATTTAAGAGTCGTTCACTACTGCAAAAGAGAGAGAGAGAATTCTAGTTAACGGTTTCAATTCATTCTGAATTTTGCAGCCTGTGACTAGAAATCCACTTTATTCTCCTTTTCCATCTTAATAGAAAGAAACAGAAAGTTTTATTGTATTAGCAGTATCCGTAAGATAGAATCTATCAAAGGGAATAAAGAAATAGGATAAAGAAAAGCAGGAATATTTAAAAAAAAGATTGGAAAAAGGAAGGGGAATTATATTCCAAATAAAAAAGGGGGGTTTAGTAAGAAAACGTGCATGAATAGTTGCTCTTTTCTCGATTTTCGCTCGGATTTTTTGGCGGCATGGCTAAGCGGTAAGGCGGGAGACTGCAAATCCTTTATCCCCAGTTCAAATCTGGATGCCGCCTGATCAATAAAATACTTGCGTTTCATAGTACTGATCGAACTCGATAAATTTGTACTCCGCATAAGTTTTGGCAAGAGAGTAACTAGGCCTGCTGATACTCTGTTTTTAGAATCCATACCAAACCATAGCATAGTTCTATCCTCAAACTAGGATTTGCTTTGGCAGTAGTGGCCAAAAAAGGGTTACCAATAGGGATATTGATTCGATTTGAGAATTTTAAACTACGAGGATAAGATGTCAGAAATCTTGGTATCCAAAGAAGGTTCCTACGGGGCATTCCTTATTTTTTTTCAATTTAAGATTGAAGAAGGGGTTCCACGAAGGAATATCAAGACTTCCTAATTATCATACATTATCGTACATCTTATTTTATCTACATACACTTTAAAGTAAGGACTACTTATTCTAGAGAGAATCGGATTAAATAGGCCGATCCTAAGTTAATTTAGGAGTTGTGGATAAAGTTTCTTCATTCTTTCATAGAATGATAGAAAGGAGGGCTGTAGGGTTTAGGTAAAAAATAAATATAGGTAAGGTAGGTATCCAAAAAATATTTATTTGTCCATTATTTTATGGTATACTCGGGTGTCCTTTGCTTATAAAAAAATAGAGTAAAAAAAGGAGTATGTATTAGTCCAAGTACGGTCGGTACATTAGCACAGGTTCACCCACACAACACTTACAACACCAGAGAAGAGTACTCAGCTATTTGCAGCAAAAACACTTGACAGAATTCCCATATGTCCTCGAGAACGTTTGGTCCTTATAAGTATTTCCACCGTCTTGTCCTTTGCTAAGAAAGGATTGGGACACTTGATCCGTTTGTTCGTTGTCTTTATTACTTTCTCTTTGTTTTGTTGCCTTGTTAGAAAACCACTAAAAATCTGTTTGCTAAGTATTCACAGGGATTTCCTGCTCCGTACCACTGTTCAGCACCTTCTGCTCCTCGTTGGAATCGACACTCCTATTTATCGAAAGTACTATGATACACCCCCTATATTTGTGGGTCATCATTGTCAGAGCCAAATTTGAAGCAATTGAGAAGATGCCTTGTCCTAGGGATATCAAAGGTATTCGTAGTATCCTTGGTTATGATGGTGTCTATAGGAGGTTTATTAAAGATTTCTCCAAAATTTCAAAGCCCCTTACTAATCTTCTTTAAAAAGATGTACCTTTTGTTTTTGATGATGATTGCAAGGAAGCTTTTAAAGTTTGAATAAATCTTTGACAACTGCTCCTATTGTCCAACCACCTGATCGGAGTTTAACTTTTGAAATTATGTGTGATGCTAGTGATTTTGCTATGGGTGCTGTCCTTGGACAGCGTGTTGATAAGAAGTTGAATGTTATTCATTATGCTAGCAAGACTCTAGATGCTGCTCAAAGGAATTATGCTACTACTAAAAAAGAGTTCTTAGCTGTAATCTTTGAATGTGATAAGTTTAGGCCTTATATTGTTGATTCAAAGGTTACTATTCATACTGATCATGCTGCTATCAAGTACCTTATGACAAAGAAGGACTCTAAGCCTAGACTTATCAGGTGGGTTTTGCTTTTACAAGAGTTTGATCTGCATATTGTAGATAGGAAAGGTGCTGAAAATCCTGTTGTTGACAATTTATCTCGTTTGGAAAACATTTCTTTTGACCCATTGCCTGTAAATGATAGTTTTCCAAACGAGCAGTTGGCTGCGATAAGGGTAAGTCCGCATGAGAGTCCTTGGTATGTTGATTATGCTAACTTTATTGTTTCCAAGTATTTGCCTCCAACCTTTACAGCTCAACAGAGAAGGAAATTCTTTTATGATCTAAGGCATTACTTTTGGGATGACCCACACTTATATAAAGGAGTAGATGGCATCATGCGAAGATGTGTTCTAGAATTTGAACAACAAAAGATATTGAGAAAATGTCATGGCAGTGCTTATGGAGGGCATCATGCAGGGGACAAGACTGCACAAAATGTTTTACAATCTGGATTTTATTGGCCTGCCCTTTTCAAAGATGCAAGGAAGTTTATCTTATTATGTGATGAATGTCAATGAGTAGGTAACATTTCTAGACGCAATGAAATGACTATGAATTATTATCTTGTTAATGAACCTTTTGATTATTGGGGATTTGACTTTATGGGTCCTTTTCCCCCCTTCAAAAGGGTACACTCATATTCTTGTTGCTGTAGACTATGTTACAAAGTGGGTAGAAGCCATACCCACAAATAGTGCTTATTGTAAGACCTCTTTGAAAATGCTTAAGGATGTTATTTTTCCTAGGTTCGGTGTGCCTAGATATCTCATGACTGATGGAGGCTCTCATTTTATTCATGGGGGTTTTAGAAAAACTCTCACTAAGTATGATGCAAACCATAGAATTGCTTCAGCTTATCACCCCCAAACCAGTGGGCAAATGGAACTTTCCAATAGGGAAATTAAATCTATCTTGCAGAAGACTGTCAATAGATCTATAAAAAATTGGGCTAAAAAGTTGAATGACGCTTTGTGGGCTTACAGAACTGGTTATAAAAATCCTATGGGGATGTCTCCTTACAAAATGGTTTATGGGAAAGCTTGTCACTTGCCTTTAGAATTAGAATACCAAGCTTATTGGGCAGTGAAAGAGTTGAATAGAGATTTTAGACTTGCTGGTGAGAAAAGACTGCTCGATTTAAGTAATCTAGATGAGTGGAGAGGGGAAGCTTACGAAAATGCTAGGCTCTTTAAGGAAAAAGTAAAAAGATGGCATGATAGGAGAATTCTCAAAAGGGAGTTCCATGTTGGTGAGAAAGTTCTTTTGTATAGGTCTCGTCTCAGATTTTTTGCAGGAAAACTACTCTCCAAATGGGAAGGACCTTTTGTTATCAAGGAAGTGTACCATTCAGGTGACATCAAAATTTCTTCTCTAAAGGATGACACAACACAGGTGGTTAATGGTCAAAGAATAAAACATTATATTTCTGGAGATTCTTATAATGAAGATGTGGATGTTATTCAAATGGTGACTTGAGAAGAATTTATCAGAAGCCAAACACCAGAAACTGCAGAGTTCGTCCTTGAATAGGTAAAAGTGGTTAAAATAGAAGGTTCGTGAAACTCCAATCTTTTTATATTTTTGATGTTTTAATACATAAGGGAAGTTACGAGACGAGACTAAAGAGGAAACGGAGCCCGGGGTGGATAAACCCACCCCAGGCACAGACCCAGCCTGGCCGCGCCTGAGGGGTGTGTGCCACCCTCGAACTCCGTCTCCGCCTTGTTTCTGTATCAGATCCTTCCTTGTGCCTTGAAACTTTGTAATATATAATCCCGAGGGTTCCCCGAGGTTCTTGCACCGTGTTCTCATTGTGTTTTCGTTTTGATCTGTTTCTGTCAAGAAAATTCTTAGATTTGGAGCCTCAATGTCTTCCTCTGGATCACCCACAGATGGTTCCTCTGGGGATGTCCTCAACCCGTACATGTATGAGTTCAGGATTTATCCCAAAGAGTTGATCCTCAAGGAGGGGAAGCTACAGATGAAAGAAGTTCAAGGCCCTAAAGGAGAATGCAGTCTGGAAGACAGGATGGAAGCATTGGAACAGGAAGTTTTCAGGTACAAGAAGATGGCAGAACGCAAAGTGGATTTTATTCACAAGATAAGTTCAGAACTCATCACCAAGCACGAGGGAGAAGTAGATGAGCTCCTAGAAGAGATCTTTTCACTCCGTCAGACCACCAACCAATTGCAAGCATAGTTCTATGACATACAGAACCAAAACTGTGAGTATGAGGCTAGATTTGATCGCATAAGCTCTACTGCTAGTTTCAGGATTGCAGAGACAAGGACATCCTTCTTGGATGGGGATCCATTGCCTTGGAAGTTTTATGATGACAAGAGAACACCACCACCACCGAAGGAGTAATTCGTCATCAGGTTTGGCATCCCCTTGGCTTGTTCCAAGCTTGGGGGAGTGTCGCGGTATCACCACCATTATCTTTTATCTTTTACCTTTTTAGTGGATTCATATCTGTGGTAGAGAGGTTATCTTATAGTTTGGTTTGCATGTGGAAGTATCTCTCCTTTAGTTGATTACGTATGTATCTGATACGTTGGAAACGTATCTATAGCTTTTGATGCTCCATGCTTGTTTTGTATCTACTTTGCTTTGCTTGTCTACACTTTGAGGTGCTTTTTACATGTTTTCTAGTACTAACCTATTAACAAGTTGCAACAGTGCCAGATGCCTGTTTTCTGTTGTTTTTGGTTTCAGAAAAGTTAGTAAAGAAATATTCTCGAAATTGGATGGGACAAACGTCAAAGTCAATTACTTTCCGTGGGGAACAAGAAGTCCAAAGAAGAGCCGGAGGGGCCAGCCAGGGGGGGCCAAACCCACCCCAGGCGCGGGTGGGCCCAGCCCCGCGCCTGGCTAGGGTTTTCCACCCCTGGCCGCCTCCTAGGTCTCCCCCTTCGCCTATAAGAAGCCCCCGATGCAGAAACCCTAGGCACATGATCAAATATCCACGAAACTGTCTGTAGCCGCTGCCACCATCGTCCCTAGATCGGGGGGATCTGAAGTTCTTCCCGGCACCCTGCCAGAGGGTAGATCATCCCGGAGGCCTTCTCTCTGGTATGATGCGTGAGTAGTTCCACCTTGGACTATGGGTCCATGTAGTAGCTAGATGGTTGTATCTCCTCCTTTGTTCTTTCATGTATAGATCTTGTGAGCTCCATTCATGATCAAGATCTAATCTATTTGTAATCATGCATGTTGTCTTTGCAAGGATCCGATGGATATTGAGATTATTATGTTGGTTTGAATAGTGGTTTTATCTTTATGATTCTATCATGTCTGTGTTGTTTGTGATCTTGCATGCTCTCTGTTGTTAGTAGCTATCTTGGCCAAGTAGTTGCTAGTGACTCCAAGAGGGAGTATTTATGCTCGATAGTGGGTTCATGCCTCTAGTTTCCAAGGGAAGTGACATAAATATCTTCGGTTGTAGATGTTCTGTTGCTACTAGGGAGAAAACAACGGTCTCTTGTTCATGGAACTTGTGGACTATTTACCTTACACACTTTGCTTAAAGCAGTTGTCTGTTGCTTGCAACTTAATACAGGAGGGGGTTCGGATGATAACCTGAAGGTGGACTTCTAGTCATAGATGCAGTTGGATGGCGGTCTATGTATATTGTTGTATTGCCCAATCGAATCTCATAGGATCTTTCTGACTAGTAATTGCATTGTTATGCCTTGCTCAGTTCCTGTCAATTGCCCCGCTGTAATTTGTTTACCCTTCATGCCATGTTGTTTATCTAAGGAGAGCACCTCTAGGTGAACTATGGACCCCGGCCCAATCTTTACCATCGATACATCTTCCACTGTTACTTGTTTACTTGCTGCAAACCATTACCTTCCACACCATACGTTTAATCCTTTGTTACACCAAATCGGTGAGCTTGACAACCGCACTGTTCGTTGGGGGCAAAGTCTTGAGTTTGTGTTGTGCAGGTCTCCGCGTTGCTTGCAACACCCGTGTCACATTTCCTTCCTCCTTCTGGTTCGATAACCTTGGTCTCAACTGAGGGAAATCTTGCTGCTTCACACCTTGCTCTTGGGGTTCCCAACAGGCTGTGCATAGACAGTCGTCAAGATTTTCTGGCGCTGTTGCCGGGAAGGCCAAGGACGTCTTCACAAGGGGAGTCCTTCACTTCCTTTCTCTTTACTTTGTTTTTAGTTTGCTTTGTTTCTTTTGCTTGGTTTTGTTTGCCTCTTTTTCAAAAACACAAAAAAATTAGTTCATGCTGCTGTTTTTGGCTTGCCCACCTTTGCCAAAATGAACTCTGCTGAGAACACCAAGTTGTGTGACTTCACTAGCACCAACAACAATAATTTCCTAAGCACTCATATTGCTCCACCTGCTCCTGATGCTACCTTTTATGAAATTAAGCCTGCTTTGTTGAATCTTGTGAAGAGAGAGCAATTTTCTAGTGCTGGTTCTGATGATCCTGCTGCCCATCTTAATATCTTTGTTGAACTTTGTGAGATGCAAAAGTATAAGGATGTAGATGGAGATATTATTAAGCTCAAGATTTTTTCCTTTCTCCTTGAGGGGAAATATAAAGAATGGTTGCTTTCTTTGCCTAAAAATAGTATTGATTCTTGGACTAAGTGCAAAGATGCTTTTATTGGAAAGTACTATCCACCTGCTAAGATTATATCCATGAGAAGCGATATTATGAAATTTAAACAACTTGATAGTGAACATGTTGCTCCATCTTGGGAAAGAATGAAATCTTTGGTTAAAAATTGCCCTACTCATGGACTCACTGCTTGGATGATTATCCAGATTTTTTATGCAGGTTTGAACTTCTCCTCAAGAAATCTATTGGATTCAGCTGCTGGAGGTACCTTTATGGGCCTCACTTTGGGTGCTGCAACAAGGATCCTTGATAATATGATGGTTAACTACTCTGAATGGCATGTTGAGAGATCTCCACATGGTAAGAAGGTAAATTCTGTTGAGGAAACTTCCTCCTTGAGTGAAAATATTGATGTTATTATGGCTATGCTTGTTAATGGGAAAGCTCCTTTAGATCCTAATAGTGTTCCCTTATCCTCTTTGGTTGCTCAAGAAGAGCAAGTTGATGTGAACTTCATTAGAAACAACAATTTCAACAACAATGCCTATAGGAACAATTTTGGTAGCACCAACAATTATAGGCCTTATCCTCCTAATAATGGAAATTCCTATGGAAACTCTTACAATAATGCTAGAAGTGCCCCCTCTGAACTTGAAGTCATGCTCAAGGACTTTATTAGTAAACAAACCACTTTCAATAAGACTATAGAGGGAAAGCTTTTAACTGTTGAGAAAAATATATCCTCTTTGTGTAAAGATCAGTCCTCCTTGATTAATAAAATGGCTGCTAAACCTGAAATTATGGAAAACACCTTTGCTACTGCTCATTCCATACAAGTTACTATTGATGAAAATGTTAGGATGTTAGCTCAACTTCATGCTAAGTGGGAAAGGGAAGCTGAAATTGATAGAAACAGTAGAGTGTGCACCATCACCACTAAACCACAAGTAGACCCTAATCCTCCTCCTACTATGCCTAAGCCTATTGAGCCTACTACTAGTGATACCAAGTTTGATTTTGATATTTATGGTTGCAATATTTCTAAAGTGATTATGTTCTTGCAAAAGCTTGCTACAGTCCTGATGCTAGTGATATACATGTTGCCTTTACCAATTATATTACATATGCTCTTGCTAAGATTAAGGAAGATAAGCTAAAACACAAAGCTTCTATTCCTAGGAAATTAGAAGATAGTTGGGAACGCATTATTAATATACAAGTGAATGACTTCGACCTCAAAGCTTCATGTGATCTTGGTTCTAGTGTCTCTATTATGCCTAGGAAGATTTATGAAATGTTTGATTTGCCACCTTTGGAAGATTGTTATTTGGATGTCCCACTCAATGATGATGTTAAGAAGAAACTCATGGGGAGTATTAATGATGTTCTTATTATGGTTAACAATGCTTATGTCCATGTTGATATCTATGTTTTGGATGCAATGCTTCTTGTCCTATCACCTTGGGAAGACCTTTTCTTAGAACAGTTGGTGCCATCATTGATATGAAAGAAGACACCATTAAATATCATCTTCCATTAAATAAAGATATTGCACACTTCCCTATGAGGAGAGAAAATGTGCTTTTTGCTCCTCCTTTGAAAGCAAGATTTGATGTTAATGCTTCTTCATTTGAAAATACTTGATTCTTCTTGCTTCTTGTGCCTAACTTAAAGGCGTTAAAGAAAAGTACTTGTTGGGAGATAACCCAAGAGTTAACTTGAGTTTTGGAAGTTATTACTTCTGTAATAACCTCTCCTTATCCTTTTTGTTTGCTTTTTGTGCCAAGAATAACCTCTAATGAGAGGGAAGTAAGATTTGGGGAGTTGCTGTCCCGAAACAGATTTCTGTCCTCCACCAAAAAAAAATCTTGAGGAGTCTCTGTAACTCGTATTGAGCTCAAAATTTACGAATAAACCCCCCAGTATGTTATCTAACTTTAGTTAGTTCAACACTTTTTGATTTGAGCAACATAAGATGTTCGAAAAAATTCGTTTCTACCTGCTGGTCTGTTTTGACAGATTTCCACCATTATTTGCATTTGCTTCTTATTGATTCCTTTTTGAGTTCTCTTTAGGTGAATTGAGCTTTTTGAAGGAGTTACTATAGTAGCTTGTGTTTTTAGTGAAAATAATTTCTGTTCCAAAGCTTTGCCAGTGGTCTAATATCTTTTGAATACACTAATGTTGCTAATGAAGATTGTGTGAAGTTTTGTATGGAGGAAAAATTTCAGGTGTAGAGAGAGAATGATGCAATGAGATGAAGGATGGAAAAAATATCAAGCTTGGGGATGCCACCATGGTGTCACCCCAAGAAATATCCAAGAGATACAAGCGTCAAAGCTTGGGGATGCCCAAGGCATCCCCTTCTTCATCAATAAAAAGCTTAGGTCTGTCTAGACACTTTGTTTTTATTGTTTCATGCACAGTTGTGTTGTTCTTTGAGCATCTTAGTTTTCATTTGCTTTGCTTAGGTTGTTTAGTTGCTTGAATAAAGTAGTTTGGACCCCCATTCTCGATGTGTTGTTTGCAAATAAGTTTGCTTGGTGTTTGGAAATGAGTAGTAAGTTCTTGCTTGAAGTGCAAGAGGAGCTTGCATTGACTGTGACTTAGACTTTAGCATGAAATGCTAGGTGTTGTTTTGACCTTATGATTAGTGATTATTTCTATAACATGTCTTGTTCCAAACAATTGGGATTTCTTAGTGTTCCTTGTAGAAATTATGCGTTGTTTGAGCATGCAAAAGCATAGTATTGTGGTATTCTCCTTTGATGTTTTGCTTGGGTTGACTTGGCACATGCTCACACCATGTTATGACTATGACAAGTCACCATTAGCCTCTATGATCATTTAGTCCTTGACTTGTAGTACCACTCTTTGCTTTGATTAGTATGCTTTGTTGCATTGCATGATTATGGCCATTATGCTCTCTTAGTTGGTTGCTCCTAGTCTTTTGCTAGCCTCCACTTGAATGAGTAAGTTCTACTCATGCCTCCAACTCCCAAAAAACCAAGTTATTCCAATGTATCCACTATAAACTCCTATGCATGGTGTGTTACACCATTCCAAGTATATTCTTGTTTTCAACTATCTTCCAATTAAAAACTATTTTGTTATGTGAAAACTTAGTGATTAAAGCCCTCACAAACTTGATGGCACACTTTATTATTTGCCCCTAATAAACTTGAACCATTGTGACAACTTTGTTGTATATGCTTGCACTTATAAGTTGGAATTAGCAGAACCGTGCTGTCACGGGGAACGTTTTCAACATTGCACTTGTACCTTGTTGTACTCAGTTGATATCATGCTCTTTTGTCTATGGATGTCACCGGTGTGAAATAAAGAGGGAACTTGTAAGTCCATGGAGTTTGTATTCTATGTTAGAGAAACGCCTGGGCCGCTAGCCTAAGCCATGCCTAATCATGGTGGAAACTTGCAGCATAACCATAGTGACATCTATGAAGCATTCTTCTTATAAAAAAGAGACACATTGAGAAAATCGGAAAGTGAGAAAAAAGCACCATATTCCCAAGGTACATAAGAAGATTGCTGAGATGCTCATTGTCTGCTTGCCTTGTCATTTTGGTTATGGAAAAGCTCCTGTACCATGTGCAAGGGGTACCCCGTTGGCGGTTCTCAATGATATGCAAATACTTATAGTGACAAGAACTTACCTGGACCCAAAGTTGAGTATGCATGAGGTGTGACCCTTGTATTGAAGGGACATGAGATTGCCAACTTATACTTCGTCAAGCATATACTCCAGCTTTGCCACTTTAACCTTAACCACTTCAAGATGCTTATGATAGGGGCAATGAGGGCTGAAAGGTAACAAGTACCATAATTTTTGGAAGATCTTTTTGAAACTTGTAATCCCTGCTTCCTTTACAAAAAAGGTTTTTCTTCCACCATTATTGAGTCTCCACCTTCTACCTTTAGGCACCATGAAGAGAGCATAGTTTTCATTCTGTGTGCAGTGTTCCAAAACTTATTAATTGATGCATATTGTGATATTACTTGTTCTTGTGCTATTTGTTTCTAGTCACCCTTGTGAACTTTGCAGGTGTCCTATGCATCTATTTGCTACTCTATGAGGGACAAGCTGATTGCCACTATGGTATGTTTTCTGCATGTGAAACAAACAAACGTTTTTTAATGCATGTTATTCATGATGTTTGTTTGTAGCTTGCCATGTTGCATGCATAGTTACTATGTACTATTGTTAGAACTCCATCTTTCATGCACATGTTTAGAATTCTTTGATCTCAACTTTTAGTACTTGCAAATGGTTGGATCTTTATTATGAGGCTGCATGTCACCTCAAAAATTATTCTTTTTATCACTTACCTACTCGAGGACGAGCAGGAGTTAGGCTTGGGGATGTTGATACGTTGGAAACGTATCTATAATTTTTGATTCTCCATGCTTGTTTTGTATCTACTTTGCTTTCCTTGTCTACACTTTGAGATGTTTTTTACATGTTTTCTGGTACTAACCTATTAACAAGTTGCAACAGTGCCAGATGCCTGTTTTCTGCTGTTTTTTGTTTTAGAAAATTTAGTAAAGAAATATTCTCGGAATTGGACGAGACAAACATCAAAGTCAATTACTTTCCGTGGGGAACAAGAAGTCCAGAGGAGAACCGAAGGGGCCAGCAAGGGGGCCAGACCCAACCCAGGCGCGGGTGTGCCTAGCCCTGCGCCTGGCTAGGGTTTGCCACCCCTGGCCGCCTCCTCGGTCTCCCCCTTCGCCTAAAATAAGCCCCTGATGCAGAAACCCTGGGCACCCGATCAAATATCCACGAAACCATCTGTAGACGCCGCCACCATCGTCCCTAGATCGGGGGTTCTGAAGTTCTTCCCGGCACCCTGCCGGAGGGGATATCATCCCTGAGGTCTTCTCTCCGGTATGATGCGTGAGTAGTTCCACCTTGGACTATGGGTCCATGTAGTAGCTAGATGGTTGTATCTCCTCCTTTGTTCTTTCATGTATAGATCTTGTGAGCTCTGTTCATGATCAAGATCTAATCTATTTGTAATCATGCATGTTGTGTTTGTGGGGATCTGATGGATATTGAGATTATTTTGTTGGTTTGATTAATGGTTTTGTCTTTATGATTCTATCATGTATGTGTTGTTTGTGATCTTGCATGCTCTCCGTTGTTAGTAGCTATCTTGGCCAAGTAGTTGCTAGTGACTCCAAGAGGGAGTATTTATGCTCGATAGTGGGTTCATGCCTCTAGTTTCCAAGGGAAGTGACAGAAATCTCTTCGTTTGTAGATGTGCTGTTGCTACTAGGGAGAAAACAACGGTCTCTTGTTGATGGAACATGTGGACTGTTTACCTTACACACTTTGCTTAAAGCAGTTGTCTGTTGCTTACAACTTAATACTGGAGGGGGGTCGGATGATAACCTGAAGGTGGACTTCTAGTCATAGATGCAGTTGGATGGCGGTCTATGTATATTGTTGTATTGCCCAATCGAATTGGAACATCCCAAAAATATCAAACTTAGATCATCAAAACACTAATCATCAAGTTTAGGGTTAACAAAAACTTTTCTAAATGAATTCATGAATGCATGTATATGTGTATGCATGGATTTTGAATTTCTTTAAAAACCACCTTGTTTGTGTGAACCTTTGCTTGTAAAATGTTTCTTAGGTGAAAAGAACATCATCTAAAACATTCCCCACACTTTTCCTAAAGACAAGTAAATCAAAACAAATATATTAAGTGAATGGTCATTTTGGCCAATTTAACTCACATGCCTACTTTGGCTGTCTCAAACTTTCAAAACCTAACAGAAACTTTTCTGGATCTTTGCACCCCTTGAATGTACTCACAACAGAGTATCAAGGCCCACTTTGTGATCATCCAGAAACTTTCAAATGCATAGTTTAAATGACAATTCAAAATTGAATCTTCTTCATATGGGAAGATCCCACTTTTTCAAAACCCACTCAAACAAGCTCAACTTTCAAAACCCAAGAATCTGCAGACTCACCAGAACCAATCTAGAAAACCCACCAAAAATCATTTCAAAATTCAAAACTTGAGTTCATGCGGCCATTTCATCAAACAGGTTGCAGACACAAATCAAACCAAACCACAAACACTATAGTGTGCAGTGTTTTGAGCCTAACTTGTTCCCTAGTTAGCTCACACACAAACCAGTAGATCATCTAGAAAGATTAGCCCAACACTAGCACCCCTGTGAGCTTGCCATTGCCATTAATGGTGAACAGCCGAGCACCCCCATGTCACCCCATTGTGGACAGCAAGCTAGGAGCAGCAGAAAGCCTAGCCAGCATGTCTGGGAGGCAGCCCACCGTCCATCGCCACTGCCTGTCCCAGCCGCGAGTGTTGCCAAGCCCTGGACCACGCGCACGAGACACGCCCAGACCATGCCGAGCGTGCGCCAGAGCACCACCCGCGACCAGCGTCCCCAGACCGCGCGCCGCCCTCACCGCGTGCACACCCGATCACCACCGACCTAGGACACTGCCAGACACCCCCATTTGCCTTCCCGTGCCATACTGCCACCGCCCGGCGTCGAAGACGCCGCCTCTGCCGCGCAGAGCATCGCCCGTTCCAGACCAAACCACACCGCCCCATGCCTCGCGACCATGTCGTTGAGCATCGCCAGGAGACACAGCACCGTCCCCTACCCTTGCCCATGCCTATAGCCGCCTGTAACGTCGCCCCCGACGAGCTCACCTTGCGCCCCGACGGTCCCCTCGCTCGACTATAAATAGAGGCCACCCCCGCACGATTTCTTCACACCATCTCACTCCCCTCTCCCCACTGACCGTGCCACACCATTCTCAGAGCAAGGCGAGCACCACCTCGCCGGAATTTCACCGGAGTCCGCCGCCTCTGGAGAAGAAGGGAGCCAGTGATTGGAGCCGCCCCAGGAGAAGACACCGGTACCAGGAGGATCGCCGTCGTCGACTTCGTCGTTCGCCCGGCTCGCCGACCCTAGCCCGTACCCCGGTGAGCCCCCAGCACCCCTCACTGGACGCGCTAGGTTTCGTTCTCGCCGGAGCTGTCTCGCGTCGACGATGACCCTTAGCCGTTGGATTAGAACTAGATCGGACGACCCACGTTGCCCCATACCGCTTCGCCCAGCCCCGTGTCACTGACTAGTGGGGACACCCACTTACGCATCCCGCGGGAGCACTGCGCTTAGCAGGCCGGCCCGTTAGAATTTCCCGCTCAGCCCAGCAATTCAAATTAAACCTTTTCTTTTTAAATTCAAACACACTTCTGTACCCAACTTCAAAAATCAACCCAGATCGATTCAGTGCACCAAATTGGATGAAACAAATTTTGTTGGAAAGGTCTGTAAATGCTTAATCCAAGCCCATTGGATTCAAGTTATTTGGATCTATAGATCACCCATAGTAAAAATAACAAGGCAGAAGCTTTTCTGCATTCAAACATTTTTCAAGCTTTTCAGCAAGGCAGATGCTAGTGCTAAGCATAAAACTTGATCAACTTTTAGATGGGAATACTTGGTGAAAAAATGGTTATGAAAACCTGGGAATGATGGATCATTCTATTGAAATGTTTTGGACATGTGTTTCCAAACACTTGATGATTCTGGTGATAAAACTGTTGAGGCATGAGCCTTAGCCCTTTATAAAACTGATGGTTGTCTGTATGCGATACCATTCCAATTTTTGCGTACAACCACAATACCCGAATATTGGGTAGGGCTTGACTGGAAACTTATATACCTTAGTATTAGTTCCCTCACGGCCAAGGTCTGAGCTGAGGCTACCTTGTGAAGATTGTCCACCTGTGCAGTACCCAAGATGACAGTGGTCATGGTTGGGAGGCCAAACTCACAGGAGAGGTGCTTATACTAGGGAGTGTAATTGAAAGGTTAGGATTGATTATCCACATACTGAGTATGGTGAATTCAGGATTTGTTCCTGACGGATGTATCGAATGTTGTGGTGAAAGTGTACAATCTCTGCAGAGTGTCAAACTATTCGAATAGCCGCGTCCGCGGTTATGGACAGTTGGAGTGGCCATACTGTTCCCCCGTCAGACTTTTAAAATGACTTGTGAAATGAATTGCGACTTTGACTTGATCACAATAGAGTTGTGATTTGACATACAAGATCCCACTTAGGAGTTATAAAATTGTGACTAGCTTTGGAACTTAGTAAAGATAAACCTGGCTTTTTGCAAAACAACCCTAGAGCCTAGTGTCCTATTATCCAAAAACCCATTACCTGTTAGTATTAGTTTGAGAGTACTTAAAGAGTACTCATGGCTTTGTCCCTGGATATTCCCATGGCCAGACTATGAAGAGGAGTACCTGGAGGATGGACCCCAGGAAGGTTACGACAACTAGGATCATCTCCCATCGTCCGCATTGACTGTGACCCCGAAGATGGAGCTTCGCCTACGCTACCGTTATTATTACGTATTCCGCTGCTTGATGATGTATTAAGAACTGGATCATGAGATCCCTATTTGTGTAAGAACTTATGTATCGTTTGTAATGGATGAAGTACTATGGTATCCAATTCTGTTATGTCTCGCAAAAATGGTAATCCTGGGATTGCGAGGTATGGAATAACAGGCATCTAGGATTGAAAAATCCGGGTGTTGACAAGTTGGTATCAGAGCCATCCTGACCATAGGAGACCGTAGTTAGGTTGGACGTTGAACCAAAAACTTAGTTTCAAAAACCAAAGAAAACAAATATTTACAAAAACCTATTCTCTTTCTTATCTCTTTAATTCTTTCATAAAACCTCATGTTCCTCAAAAACTCTTGCAAAAATAGATAAAATTTTGACACACTTGATCACTCTGCTAATCTACTCATCCTCTATTTTTATAGATGGACGTGAAGTACAGCAAGTTTTATCAACTCGGAAATGGGGGAGACCTTATCTTTGAGAGGGATCTGGATCAGCTTTCGGAACTTCTGGAGCGTCCGCACCCCGAGTTCTTCGGATTTCAGCTCAATGATCAAGGAGGAGAAGATATGCAGTGGCTAATTGTTGCAAGTCTCTGGGGAAAGATTGAACCTCCCACAGCGGAGGGAATTCAGTTTACCTTGAGGGAAAACAACTGGCTCGATGGACTTGCCAGAGCAATGCAGGAAGCTCTTTCCCGTCTGTGTGGGCAGAGCATCAATCAGATCAAGGGTACTCGCTTTGAGTTTTTCCCAAGGCGTGATGTAAATGGACAACCACTGGAAGCCCCATACCACCCCGAGCTGAAGACTCAATTGGACCACCTCAGCTTCATGATGTATGACCGTCAGCAGGAGCTGGACAACTGCCGTGACTATTGCAACCACAAGTCTGCCATCATCAAGACGAAGGATCAGACCATCGCCATGCTCGCAAAGGATCGCAAGTCTCGCCGCCGTCAGCTCGACAAAAAGGAGCGCATTATTGCCCGTCTTCTCCATCGCATCTCATCTCTGAAAGAGACCATCCATGAGAGAGACATGCAGTTGGAGGAAAGGGAGAATGCCAGAGAGGATCTTCGTGGAGACCCTTGCTCCTATCTCAGCGATGACGATGATTTTCTGGAGGATCAGGCCATGGACTTCTTCACCGATGAGGATGATTTCGCCTTCATCGATGATCCTGAAGATGATGAAGCCACAGACTCCGAGGAGTAGTAGCACTGAGCACTAGCGTAGTGAGTAGTAGTCGGTCCCACTGTATCGTAGATTCCAGAATGGTTCTTAAAACCATCTGTTTTTCCTTGTTGTGGTGTGTGTTGTACTGTGTGCTATGAGTAAATGAATGAAAAAGCCAGTTGCTAGAAAACTTGAGTCAAACTCCAAAAACTTTTCAAAAACCCAAAACCATAGCAATTTCCCTCTTTTCTCATGATCTATCTAAATCTTCAGATGCCACGTGGAGGAAGTGGTTCAGCCCCGGACCCGATGTTGCAGATCCTGCAAATGTTGACTTCTGACCGTGAAGCTGAAAGAGCGGAACGTCAAGCCAACCTAGCCACTCTGCAACAGATAGCCCAGCTAGCCCATAACAACCAAGGCCATGGAAATCAGGACAACCACGGATCTAAGCTCAAGAATTTCCAGAATACCAACCCACCCGTTTTCACCAAGTCGGAAGAACCTCTAGACGCCGATGATTGGCTGCAAACCATGGAAAATAACTTAGAAGTACCCGGAGTGGAAGCCAACGAGAAAGTCTTGTTCGCCACCCATTATCTAGCCGGAGATGCCAGGGCATGGTGGAACAGTGTTCGTGCAATGACCGAAGGCCAGATGATGACCTGGGAGGAATTCAAGGTCAAGTTTAGCAGAACCCATGTGCCACCAGGTTTGATCAAGAGAATGAGAGACGAGTTCAGAGAGTTGAAGCAAGGAAGGATGACTGTAGTGGAATACCGTGACAAATTTTTGTCATTAGCTAGGTATGCCCCGGACGAGATAGACACCGAAGCCAAGAAGAAAGAAAGATTCCTGAATGGTCTGCATGATGAGATGCAGACGGTGTTAGTCAATATCCCCTTTGTGGATATTGAAGCCCTTGTAGACTCTGCTATCCAGATGGAAGGAAAGATCAACCAGGCCAATGAAAACCGCAAGCGTCGCATGATGAATCAACCAGGAACCCATCAGACCCCAAAGTATCGCCCCAACCCATCTCCAGGATTTTCCCCAAGAACCAACAGACCCCCTATGACCCGTCCGACCTATCCCAACCGTGGAAACCCTAGACCCGGAGGAAATCACAACAACCCTGGCAACTCTAGCAATTTCACCCGTGCCCCACCCAAATTCAACACCAACAATACTACCACCAACCCCAACACTGTCCCAAGGACTGGAAGCAATGTTGTGCCTGTCGCAGCCAAGGACAAGTCACAAGTGACCTGTTATGACTGTGGAAATAAAGGCCACTATTCCAATGAGTGCCCCAACAAGAAGAATGCCACAGCCCCCAACGCCAATGTCCCAGCTCAGCAGCAGCGTCGTGTCCAGCCAGGGAGAAGATTTGCCCCAGGGAATTCACTCAACCGCAATGGCCGTCTTTTTCTCATGCATGCTGAAGAAGCTCAGGAAGCGCCAGAGGTCGTGCTGGGTATGTTTTCTGTTAATTCAGTACTTGCAAGAGTGTTGTTTGATTCTGGTGCATCGCATTCATTTGTCACCGAAGAATTTGCCTGCACTAGTAAAATTCAACCAACCAAATTGAAGTATGTGATGATTGTGCAAATTCCCGGATCAACCACCAAGGCTAGACAAATTTGCAAAGCCGTCCCTTTCCGAATCCATGGCATAGATTTTTATGCTAACCTAATAGTACTCGGAACTAAAGGTTTGGAAGTAGTACTAGGAATGGATTGGATGTCCAAACATAAAGGATTGATTGATTGTGCCAAGAAAGCCATCACCATGACCAGTACCGCCGGAATATCAGTCGAGCATATATCTGAAACCTTACCTCGCCAATTCAAGTGTAACAAGAGCATAGCCCAACCTACCCATTGACCAAGTTCGGATAGTCTGCGAATACCCCGATGTATTTCCAGATGTTTTGCCCGGTATGCCCCCAGATCGGGATATCGAGTTTATCATCGAACTAATCCCCGGAACAGGACCCATAGCCCAGAGACCCTATAGTATGAACCCGTTAGAACTAGAAGAACTGAAGAAGCAACTGGATTCCATGTTGGAAATCGGATTGATTCAACCAAGTGCGTCCCCATGGAGATCACCTGTCTTGTTTGTGGACAAGAAGGATGGAGGTAACCGTTTGTGTACGGATTATCGAAAGTTGAATGATGTCCCCATCAAGAACTAGTACCCCTTGCCTAAGATAGAAGATTTGTTTGATCAGTTGACAGGTGCCCAGGTGTTTTCTAAGATTGATCTTAGAACTGGCTATCATCAACTCAAAATTCGTGCAGAGGATATTCCAAAGACTGCCTTTACCACCCGATATGGATTGTATGAGTATACAGTCATGTCTTTTGGATTAACCAATGCCCCCGCTTATTTCATGAATCTCATGAATAAGATTTTTATGGACTTCCTGGATAAGTTTGTCGTTGTTTTCATCGATGACATTCTGATTTATTCCAAATCGGAAGAAGAACATGAGCTACACCTAAGGACCATTCTCGGAACCCTTAGAGAGCATCAGTTGTATGCAAAGTTTAGTAAATGTGAATTCTGGTTACAGGAAGTAGGATTCCTCGGTCACATTGTATCAGCCGGAGGAATTGCCGTTGACCCTGCCAAGGTGAAAGATGTAGAAGATTGGCAAGCCCCAACCACTCAAACCCAAGTTCGTGCTTTTCTCGGATTGGCGGGATATTACCACAAATTCGTAGAAGGATTCTCGAGTATAGCCCGACCCATGACCCAATTACTGAAGAAGTTTGAATGGACAGACAAGTGCGAAGCGAGTTTTCAAGAACTCAAGCGGAGATTGATTTCAGCCCCAATCTTAATCATGCCGGATATTACGAAGCCCTTCGATGTGCATTGTGACGCATCCAAGATTGGTCTCGGATGTGTGCTAATGCAAGAAGGCAAAGTTATATCTTATCTATCACGACAATTGAAGCAACATGAACACAATTACCCAACCCATGACCTCGAACTCGTAGCCGTAGTTCTATCCCTGAAGACATGGAGACATTACCTGATGGGAAACCGTTGTGAGATTTATTAGGATCACAAGAGCCTAAAGTATATATTCACTCAGAAGGAGCTGAATATGAGGTAGAGAACATGGATTGAGCTAATCAAGGATTACGACCTGGACATTCACTATCACCCTGGAAAAGCCAATGTGGTAGCCGATGCCCTTAGCAGATTGCCGTGCCACTTGAACTCCACGATTTTAAAGGAGCAACCAAGTTTGCACAAAGAGATGGAAGATTTTCGAATGGAATTAGTAAGTGAAGGATTTTTGGCTAGCATCGAACTTCATCCCACTTTGATCGGTCAGATTAAAGAGGCGTAGAAGGGAAATGCCAGTATAGACGGAATCAAGCGTCGTATCGGTACAGGCAAAGTACCCGGATTCACCGAGGACGAAGAAGGAGTTTTGTGGTACAAAGGACGCCTTTGTGTACCAGCAGATTCGGAATTGAAAGAAGTTATCTTGAAGGAGGCTCACGATACTCTTTATTCTATCCATCCCGGAGGAACAAAGATGTATCAAGATTTGAAAGAGCAATTTTGGTGGCATAAGATGAAGAGAGAAATCGGAAGTTATATCGCCAAGTGTGATATATGTCAGCGAGTCAAGGCAGGACATCAAAGACCCGCTGGATTGTTCCAACCTTTGCAGATTCCGGAATGGAAATGGGATTCTGTAGGAATGGACTTTATCACTGGACTACCTACTTCTAGTAGGGGAAATGACTCTATCTGGGTCATAGTGGACAGATTGTCCAAAGTCGCCCATTTCTTGCCCGTTAAAACCACCTATCAGAGTTCGAAGCTAGCAGAGTTGTACATCGCTAGGATCGTTAGTTTGCACGGAGTCCCCAAGAACATAGTATCGGATCGAGGAACTCAGTTTACCTCGAGATTCTGGAAGAAAGTCCAAGAAGGTTTAGGAACCCGCCTAGATTTCAGTACCGCGTATCACCCTCAGAACGATGGACAAACGGAGCGAGTAAACCAAATACTCGAAGATATGCTTAGAGCATGTGTGCTAGAATATGGATCCAAGTGGGAAGACTGTCTGTCGTTTGCAGAATTTTCATACAACAATAGTTACCAAGCCAGTTTGCAAATGGCCCCATTTGAATTTATGTACGGAAGAAAGTGCCGCACCCCTTTGAACTGGTCGGAAGTAGGAGAGAGTCACATTTTTGGACCCGACATCCTACGAGAAGCAGAAGAGAAGGTTCACAAGATTCGTGAACACCTCAAGACAGCCCAATCCCGACAGAAGAGTTACGCCGACAAAAGACGTCGAGACCTCGCCTTCAACATCGGAGATTTTGTTTATCTGAAAGTGTCGCCATTGAAGGGAATGCAACGTTTCCAACTCAAAGGAAAGTTAGCCCCCAGATATATCGGACCTTTCAAAATTTTGAACTGTCGAGGAGAAGTATCGTATCAACTGGAACTACCTGAAGAGATGTCAGCTGTGCACAATGTGTTCCATATCTCGTTACTTCGCAAGTGTCTCGAAGTCCCCGAGAAGACCGAAGTGTTCAAGAATATCGATCACCGGACCATAGAGATCAACGATGACCTAACCTATCCCGAAGTACCCATCCGTATATTGGAAGAAGCCTTTCGAACTACCAGAACCCGAAGCATCAAGTTTCTCAAGATTCAGTGGAGCAACCACACAGAAGAGGAGGCTACCTGGGAACGCGAAGATCACATCAGAACGGAGTTTCCAGGTCTCTTCAAACCCTAGGTAATCTTTTCGTCCTTTTTCAAATCTCGGGACGAGATTTTGTTTAAGGGGGGAAGGTTTGTAACATCCCAAAAATATCAAACTTAGATCATCAAAACACTAATCATCAAGTTTAGGGTTAACAAAAACTTTTCTAAATGAATTCATGAATGCATGTATATGTGTATGCATGGATTTTGAATTTCTTTAAAAACCACCTTGTTTGTGTGAACCTTTGCTTGTAAAATGTTTCTTAGGTGAAAAGAACATCATCTAAAACATTCCCCACACTTTTCCTAAAGACAAGTAAATCAAAACAAATATATTAAGTGAATGGTCATTTTGGCCAATTTAACTCACATGCCTACTTTGGCTGTCTCAAACTTTCAAAACCTAACAGAAACTTTTCTGGATCTTTGCACCCCTTGAATGTACTCACAACAGAGTATCAAGGCCCACTTTGTGATCATCCAGAAACTTTCAAATGCATAGTTTAAATGACAATTCAAAATTGAATCTTCTTCATATGGGAAGATCTGTCACATCCCAAGATTTTCCAAATCTTGTAATGTGAAAATTAAATGAATAAAATAAAACTTTGCTTGATTTTCAGAGCCAGAAGAAACTTTTTGAATTCCAATAGGAATCTTCAAACTTATTTTGAACAATTAAATCTCAAAAGGATTTAAAAAGATAAAACAATTAATAAAGGAAAATAAAATATTTTGGAAATACTATTTTAGATCTTTTAATAAAAGGATTTGGTATTCAAATGAAAAGATGGATTTATAAATAAAGATTATTTAATAAAGCCAAATTAATCCTTGGCCAAGCTTTGGGAATTAAAAACATTTTATTTTAAATAAAATAGCAAAGGTTTATTTAAAAATAATAAAGGACTGCTTAAATAAAATAATAAGGAATTAATATCCAAAATTTATGCAAATAAAAGGTTTTACCATTTTAATTAAAACATCAAAACTTATTAAAATTATTTAAAATAAGTTTTCCAAATATTTGATATTCTCAAATAAAACCTACTAAAGTGTTTTGGCTTTATTTAAGATTTTAAAATAAATATTCTCAATAAAACAAACCCTAGTTGATTTAATAATGAAAGTCTATTTTATTTAATTAATAATGGACTCTAAAACAAAATGTTATTTTGCTTTAAAACAAGTTTCCAAGTATTCAATATTTCCCAATTAAAACCTACTAATTTGGTTTTGAAAATATTTAGGTTCCAAATAAATATTTTATTAACAAAATCAAACCCTATTTGATTAAATAACTAAAGGGCTATTTTTATTTAATTATTAAATAGATCCTAAAAATGAATAAAATATTATTTTATTTTGAGATTGGTTTATGTTGAAAAACAGAACCAAAAACTCATTATAAGTTTGAATTGTTTGAATAGTTTGAGGGAATGAATAATTGATTCAAATTCAAAACAGAAAAATAAAAATAGAAAAGGAAAAAGAAATCAGAAGAAAAAAATATGAAATGGACCTGACCCAACTGGCCAAGCCCAACTAAGGCCCAGAATCAACTCAGCTTACCACCCTGAGGAAAACGATTCACACTCGATATCTGACCCGCGGAGCAACTGACATGTGAACCCTCTTCTCCCCCTCACTCAAACGCTGACAAGCCGACCCCACCCCCTCCTATTCATCGTCTTCAACACGACCTCGTCGCCCTGGCTGTTACTGCCGATTGATTGCCTCGTCAATTCGCTTCAATGCCGTGCGATCAACGCCCCCTGACCACACACGCTTAAACGCCAGTGACTCCTCTCTCGTTCCCCTCTGTTTCCTTCCCCGAGCACGCCTCCAGTCCATCCCAATTTCTCCTCGACTGCACTGTCTCCGACGACGCTCCGGCAAGAATTCCGGCCGTGTCTTGCCACTCCTTGCCTCCCCAAGCACGCAGGCACATTCCCCACTTCCGGTAGCATCTCCCTGCACCTTCCATTTGACCACGGGCACCTCAGAACCTCGACTCCAACACACCACTAAACGCCACCGTCTACTGCTGTTCTCCGACGACGTCTCCCCGGTAAAACCTGACTCCCCTCTCATCCCCGTGGACACGAGGATAATCTCCAAGCTCTTACGAACCTAAATGCACCTTCCATTTGTCCTAGGGCGCCCTCTATCCTCACCTTCGACAACATCTGAACAAGACCGACGCCGCCCTGAATCCGGCGAGAGATTGCCGACCCATCTGTGCGCCCCTTGACCAACCGCGAGCACCTTGAGCTTCGCCGTGTTCTCCTGAGCCTGGTGAGCATCTTCTTACCCTCTCTTGCTTCCTGCCTCGCCAGCGCTGCCGCCAACTGGTCGCTCCGCCGCTCGCCGATGACCTCGCGCCGCCAGTTCATGGCCATTAGATAGGAGCCGTTCGATCTAGATCGGGCGGGCACGATAGAATCATTTAATGCCGAAAGGGTACGTTTTCAGAGCCGCACAATTCGTTTAGATCCAACGCACAGCAGGCCACGATCCGGCCGAACCGGTATCGCCCAATAAGATAACGCCGCGTGTCCCTGTTCTGATTAAAACTGAATTAGAAACCAGATTTAAAAGCCATTTTCAAACCATTGTAACTTTCAAACCACACGTCCAAATTTGACAAATTTTATATCAATGGATTCAGGAGAGCAAGCCCTAGCCAACCATGCCCTTGGTTTAGTAAATAGTAATAGTTAACTTGCTTGTTTTTGCAGAATCAAATGTATGCTTATTTAGAGTATAAAAATTGTTTAAAATTGAATTTAGGGTTAAAACTTTTGCAAAATGGTTTATTGTGACCTTACTGACCCTAGGAATCAACCCTTGGTGTTAAAAATGATTTTTGTAAGATTTAGGTTGGATTACTTGATTTAGTCATTTTCTAGCCAAATAAAAGGAATGGTTTTGGTTATAAAAATGTTTATGGAAAGAAAACTTTAAGGAAATGTTTTGGACCAAACCTACTGACCTAAAACACCAAGCTTTGCAATAGCAACTCATCTGGTGAACAACTTAAGAGTTTTTGCCTTAATAAAAACATTTTCACCACATAAAATGATGAATGGATTTAAAAATAGTTTTTGAACAAAACCCCCTAACTAATGACTTTGCCACTTTGGTAAAAGACCAATTTGGATCTTACAAAGTTTAGAAACCCATAAAGACCCCTTTTCAAAATAAAACTATCTTGGGCATGCTCCCATGCATGAATTGGTTTCCATTGTTTTGTGTGTGTGAATTTGTTTGAGTGATTATTGGTTTGGTATGTAAATTGAATTAGTGTTTGCTGGATTGACTTGTAGTGAAGTGTGAGACTAGCAAGATCAAGGAGTGAACCACCATTCCCTACCAAAAAGGCAAGTGATGCTTCATACTTTCTATCCCATTACTTTCACTATGCATTAGTGATTTTGCTAAGTAAAACTTGCATGGATTTTGCTAAGTATAAACCTTACTATAGGAAAACCTAGTAGATGAATCCTTAGTAGGATTTTCCTAAGTTAAGATTCCTACTACTACCAAGCTTAGCCTAGCTAATAGAAAACATGGGTGGAATATATATTCACACTATGGAAAAATATTCTAAGCCTGAGGACTTAGGTTTTGTTTAATAAAACAACTAAGTTAAAGAACCTCCTGGGTGGAATGGAAAGATTGGGATATGTTGAGTGGTTACACAAGGCCATGGACTTGGGTTGTGTATCTCACTTGTGGTATGCCACCCAGGCACAAAGAGATTTGAGATGTCAAATGTTGAGAAGCTTCAAGTGCAACCACTTGGCAATATGGGCTCTGCCATGATCATATAGGTTGCAAAAACTTAGCCATATGGACAGTGGGTGGTAGTGTTTGATAGGTTGGAGCGCGTCCATTTTGGTCTAAGGGATATCTTCTGAAAGATCTTGTCTTGGGAAACCAAGTCTTGTGGGGAAAGTGCACCACCTCTGCAGAGTGTAAAATCTAAGTACTTAGCCATGTCCCTGGTAAAGGACAATTTGAGCATCAAGACATGGAAGCAATCAAGAATCTCATCATTCAAATTTCTAAATTAAAATCTTGTGGATTGAACAAGGGTTGTTTGAATTCTTCAATAATTGATGGAGAGATGGCTTGGTACAAGGATCTTGAAATCTTTGATTGAGGAAATGATTTGTCAAGCAAAAACTTAGTATTTTCAAAATGATAAGAAAAATCTATTTTGAGCAATGAAAGCCTCAACTCCACTTAGCCAAATGCATATAGATGATAGACTCCACTATACTACCATAGTATCACTTGCCAATACAATTCAAATGTATTGACCCTTTGTGGCTGTAACTTGTATGTTGCAGGTTTGATTGTTTTAGTGAAGATTGTTTGATTAGGATTACAAAGTCTACAACCAACATCTGCCTGTGGCACTTTGAAGATGAAGGACCACTTGACCATAGTTATTCCGCTGCAATGTAATGTAATAGCCAAATGAGCTATGTATGATGTAATAAAATTATGTTCTTCCTGGTTATAAAGTTATATTATGACCTTTGTTTCTTGATATTACATCTAAACTGTGGATGCTAGCTATTGATCCAGGGACTAGCATTGTAAACATAGGAGGGATCAATCTTATCTAAGATTGGGACCCCTACAGATGGTATCAGAGCATTGTGTTGCCTGTAGGATTTGTAAACCCTAGGATTGGACAAAAACCCTTAGAAGAATAAGAGTTGTGTTTGTTCCAAAAACTTATTTACAAAAACACTTGTAAACTCTTTCCTCAACCATTTTGGTTTCAACTCTACATCTCATCCATTTCAACTTGATGGAAAAACCAACCCCATGGCCAAAGACTACACCATGTGTAAAGGACTTCTTCAACTTCTTCAACTCTAATGACTTCAACATCTTCAACTCTAATGACTTCAACATCTTCAGCATGAACACCAAGGACTTTCAACTTGGAAACTACTAAGGACTACAAGTGAAACAAGGAACTCTTACTCAAGATTTAGAGACTGAGGGAATGCAAAAGTTAGAAGGAACCTACATCACTAGAAGTTATTGTGACCAAGAGTTTTTCCAAGGAAACCAAGATCTCATGCAAGAAGAATCAACCAAGAAGGAAGGAAAGATCACAAGTGAACCATATAGATGGACCACCATATTGTAGTTAAGACAAAACCACCAACTTATGTGGTGTAACAAAAAAATATTTTGTTGCCTAAGTATATGCTTGAACCTTGATTGAGTGAAGTGTTTGGTTTGTGGTTGCATGTACATTGCTTGTGTGAATTGTGATGTGTGTGATTAGAAATAATTCCTTAGAAATATCTTGCCTATTCTAATCCCAATTCAACCCAAACAGATGACTTCTCCAAGAGACTCCAACATCAAGGTGGGTGACAACAGCAACAACCAAGAGGACAACATGAAAGAACTTATAGCAACCCAAAACCAGTTGATCCAAGAGACAACTCAGCTTTTAGCCAACAACAATAGATTAGACCCATCCATACAAAGGATATTGAAACTTCAATCCCAATTGTTGCAAGGAATGGTTACTCAAATGATCAACATGGGAGAAAACTTTTCCCAAAGAGCTAATGACAACAAGGATGACAAAGATGTTATTCTAGAAGGAACCCAAGCCAACAATAGTTTTGGAGACAAAGATCATGCATCCAAGGAGCATGAAGATCAATGCCCCAAGAAGAGAGAAAGATATCCCACCTATGAAGAATATGAACTGGAAGAACTCCTAGCTTTGGAGAGACCCAAAAAGAAGAAGAAGGACATAAGCCAGTTGCAATGTTACAATTGCAAAGAGATGGGACACTATGCCAGTGAATGCCCAGAAAAGAAGAAGAGACAAGAAGGAAAACAAAAGCTAGTGAAACCCAAGATAAGGAAGGATTTTAACCAAGTGATGTGCAAACACTGCAAAGAGTTAGGACATTATGCAAACCACTGTCTAGAAAAGATGAAGCATAAGATAAACCAGCCTATGAGAGATATCAGCCTTGTCACATGTTTCAAATGCAAGGAACTAGGCCACTATGCAAACAATTGTCCAGAAAGGATGGAGAACAAGTTGAACAAGCCTATGGAGAAACTCAACCTTGGTCCATGAGTCAAGCATAGGAACAAAACAAAAGTTTAACTTAGAGGAATTTCCAGGACCCAAGAAGGCCAATATGTAATTTTTGTTTGAAAATTTTTAAGGGTGGTAGTACCCTAGTTGTTTTGAACTTGCTTGTAACCCTAGCCTCCCCAAATCTCGGGACGAGATTTATTTTAAGGGTGGTAGCCTGTCACATCCCAAGATTTTCCAAATCTTGTAATGTGAAAATTAAATGAATAAAATAAAACTTTGCTTGATTTTCAGAGCCAGAAGAAACTTTTTGAATTCCAATAGGAATCTTCAAACTTATTTTGAACAATTAAATCTCAAAAGGATTTAAAAAGATAAAACAATTAACAAAGGAAAATAAAATATTTTGGAAATACTATTTTAGATCTTTTAATAAAAGGATTTGGTATTCAAAAGAAAAGATGGATTTATAAATAAAGATTATTTAATAAAGCCAAATTAATCCTTGGCCAAGCTTTGGGAATTAAAAACATTTTATTTTAAATAAAATAGCAAAGGTTTATTTAAAAATAATAAAGGACTGCTTAAATAAAATAATAAGGAATTAATATCCAAAATTTATGCAAATAAAAGGTTTTACCATTTTAATTAAAACATCAAAACTTATTAAAATTATTTAAAATAAGTTTTCCAAATATTTGATATTCTCAAATAAAACCTACTAAAGTGTTTTGGCTTTATTTAAGATTTTAAAATAAATATTCTCAATAAAACAAACCCTAGTTGATTTAATAATGAAAGTCTATTTTATTTAATTAATAATGGACTCTAAAACAAAATGTTATTTTGCTTTAAAACAAGTTTCCAAGTATTCAATATTTCCCAATTAAAACCTACTGATTTGGTTTTGAAAATATTTAGGTTCCAAATAAAGATTTTATTAATAAAATCAAACCCTATTTGATTAAATAACTAAAGGGCTATTTTTATTTAATTATTAAATAGATCCTAAAAATGAATAAAATATTATTTTATTTTGAGATTGGTTTATGTTGAAAAACAGAACCAAAAACTCATTATAAGTTTGAATTGTTTGAATAGTTTGAGGGAATGAATAATTGATTCAAATTCAAAACAGAAAAATAAAAATAGAAAAGGAAAAAGAAATCAGAAGAAAAAAATATGAAATGGACCTGACCCAACTGGCCAAGCCCAACCAAGGCCCAGAATCAACTCAGCTTACCACCCCGAGGAAAACGATTCACACTCGATATCTGACCCGCGGAGCAACTGACATGTGGACCCTCTTCTCCCCCTCACTCAAACGCTGACAAGCCGACCCCACCCCCTCCTATTCATCGTCTTCAACACGACCTCGTCGCCCTGGCTGTTACTGCCGATTGATTGCCTCGTCAATTCGCTTCAATGCCGTGCGATCAACGCCCCCTGACCACACACGCTTAAACGTCAGTGACTCCTCTCTCGTTCCCCTCTGTTTCCTTCCCCGAGCACGCCTCCAGTCCATCCCAATTTCTCCTCGACTGCCCTGTCTCCGACGACGCTCCGGCAAGAATTCCGGCCATGTCTTGCCACTCCTTGCCTCCCCAAGCACGCAGGCACATTCCCCACTTCCTGTAGCATCTCCCTGCACCTTCCATTTGACCATGGGCACCTCAGAACCTCGACTCCAACACACCACTGAACGCCACCGTCTACTGCTGTTCTCCGACGACGTCTCCCCGGTAAAACCTGACTCCCCTCTCATCCCCGTGGACACGAGGATGATCTCCAAGCTCTTACGAACCTAACCGCACCTTCCGTTTGTCCTAGGGCGCCCTCTAACCTCACCTTCGACAACATCTGAACAAGACCGACGCCGCCCTGACTCCGGCGAGACATTGCCGACCCATCTGTGCGCCCCTTGACCAACCGCGAGCACCTTGAGCTTCGCCGTGTTCTCCTGAGCCTGGTGAGCATCTTCTTACCCTCTCTTTCTTCCTGCCTCGCCAGCGCCGCCGCCAACTGGTCGCTCCGCCGCTCGCCGATGACCTCGCGCCGCCAGTTCATGGCCATTAGATAGGAGTCGTTCGATCTAGATCGGGCGGGCACGATAGAATCATTTAACGCCGAAAGGGTACGTTTTTAGAGCCGCACGATTCGTTTAGATCCAACGCACAGCAGGCCACGATCCGGCCGAACCGGTATCGCCCAATAAGATAACGCCGCGTGTCCCTGTTCTGATTAAAACTGAATTAGAAACCAGATTTAAAAGCCATTTTCAAACCATTGTAACTTTCAAACCACACGTCCAAATTTGACAAATTTTATATCAATGGATTCAGGAGAGCAAGCCCTAGCCAACCATGCCCTTGGTTTAGTAAATAGTAACTGTTAACTTGCTTGTTTTTTCAGAATCAAATGTATGCTTATTTAGAGTATAAAAATTGTTTAAAATTGAATTTAGGGTTAAAACTTTTGCAAAATGGTTTATTGTGACCTTACTGACCCTAGGAATCAACCCTTGGTGTTAAAAATGATTTTTGTAAGATTTAGGTTGGATTACTTGATTTAGTCATTTTCTAGCCAAATAAAAGGAATGGTTTTGGTTATAAAAATGTTTATGGAAAGAAAACTTTAAGGAAATGTTTTGGACCAAACCTAGTGACCTAAAACACCAAGCTTTGCAATAGCAACTCATTTGGTGAACAACTTTAGAGTTTTTGCCTTAATAAAAACATTTTCACCACATAAAATGATGAATGGATTTAAAAATAGTTTTTGAACAAAACCCCCTAACTAATGACTTTGCCACTTTGGTAAAAGACCAATTTGGATCTTACAAAGTTTAGAAACCCATAAAGACCCCTTTTCAAAATAAAACTATCTTGGGCATGCTCCCATGCATGAATTGGTTTCCATTGTTTTGTGTGTGTGAATTTGTTTGAGTGATTATTGGTTTGGTATGTAAATTGAATTAGTGTTTGCTGGATTGACTTGTAGTGAAGTGTGAGACTAGCAAGATCAAGGAGTGAACCACCATTCCCTACCAAAAAGGCAAGTGATGCTTCATACTTTCTATCCCATTACTTTCACTATGCATTAGTGATTTTGCTAAGTAAAACTTGCATGGATTTTGCTAAGTATAAACCTTACTATAGGAAAACCTAGTAGATGAATCCTTAGTAGGATTTTCCTAAGTTAAGATTCCTACTACTACCAAGCTTAGCCTAGCTAATAGAAAACATGGGTGGAATATATATTCACACTATGAAAAAATATTCTAAGCCTGAGGACTTAGGTTTTGTTTAATAAAACAACTAAGTTAAAGAACCTCTTGGGTGGAATGGAAAGATTGGGATATGTTGAGTGGTTACACAAGGCCATGGACTTGGGTTGTGTATCTCACTTGTGGTATGCCACCCAGGCACAAAGAGATTTGAGATGTCAAATGTTGAGAAGCTTCAAGTGCAACCACTTGGCAATATGGGCTCTGCCATGATCATATAGGTTGCAAAAACTTAGCCATATGGATAGTGGGTGGTAGTGTTTGATAGGTTGGAGCGCGTCCATTTTGGTCTAAGGGATATCTTCTGAAAGATCTTGTCTTGGGAAACCAAGTCTTGTGGGGAAAGTGCACCACCTCTGCAGAGTGTAAAATCTAAGTACTTAGCCATGTCCCTGGTAAAGGACAATTTGAGCATCAAGACATGGAAGCAATCAAGAATCTCATCATTCAAATTTCTAAATTAAAATCTTGTGGATTGAACAAGGGTTGTTTGAATTCTTCAATCATTGATGGAGAGATGGCTTGGTACAAGGATATTGAAATCTTTGATTGAGGAAATGATTTGTCAAGCAAAAACTTAGTATTTTCAAAATGATAAGAAAAATCTATTTTGAGCAATGCAAGCCTCAACTCCACTTAGCCAAATGCATATAGATGATAGACTCCACTATACTACCATAGTATCACTTGCCAATAGAATTCAAATGTATTGACCCTTTGTGGCTGTAACTTGTATGTTGCAGGTTTGATTGTTTTAGTGAAGATTGTTTGATAAGGATTACAAAGTCTACAACCAACATCTGCCTGTGGCACTTTGAAGATGAAGGACCACTTGACCATAGTTATTCCGCTGCAATGTAATGTAATAGCCAAATGAGCTATGTATGATGTAATAAAATTATGTTCTTCCTGGTTATAAAGTTATATTATGACCTTTGTTTCTTGATATTACATCTAAATTGTGGATGCTAGCTATTGATCCAGGGACTAGCATTGTAAACATAGGAGGGATCAATCTTATCTAAGATTGGGACCCCTACAAGATCCCACTTTTTCAAAACCTACTCAAACAAGCTCAACTTTCAAAACCCAAGCATCTGCAGACTCACCAGAACCAATCTAGCAAACCCACCAAAAATCATTTCAAAATTCAAAACTTGAGTTCATGCGGCCATTTCATCAAACAGGTTGCAGACACAAATCAAACAAAACCACAAACACTATAGTGTGCAGTGTTTTGAGCCTAACTTGTTCCCTAGTTAGCTCACACACAAACCAGTAGATCATCTAGAAAGATTAGCCCAACACTAGCACCCCTGTGAGCTTGCCATTGCCATTAATGGTGAACAGCCGAGCACCCCCATGTCACCCCATTGTGGACAGCAAGCTAGGAGCAGAAGCAGGCCTAGCCAGCATGTCTGGGAGGCAGCCCACCGTCCACCGCCACTGCCTGTCCCAGCCGCAAGCGTTGCCAAGCCCTGGACCACGCGCACGAGACACGCCCAGACCATGCCGAGCGTGCGCCAGAGCACCACCCGCGACCAGCGTCCCCAGACCGCGCGCCGCCCTCACCGCGTGCACACCCGATCACCACCGACCCAGGACACCGCCAGACACCCCCGTTTGCCGCCCCGTGCCATACAGCCACCGCCCGCCGTCGAAGACGCCGCCTCTGCCGTGCAGAGAATCGCCCGTTCCAGACCAAACCACACCGCCCCCTGCCTCGCGACCATGTCGTTGAGCATCGCCAGGAGGCACAGCACCGTCCCCTACCCTTGCCCATGCCTATAGCCGCCTGTAACGTCGCCCCCGACGAGCTCACATTGCGCCCCGACGGTCCCATCGCTCTACTATAAATAGAGGCCACCCCCGCACGATTTCTTCACACCATCTCACTCCCCTCTCCCCACTGACCGTGCCACACCATTTTCAGAGCAAGGCGAGCACCACCTCGCCGGAATTTCACCGGAGTCCGCCGCCTCTAGAGAAGAATGGAGCCAGCGATTGGAGCCGCCCCAGGAGAAGCCACCGGTACCAGGAGGATCACCGTCGTCGACTTCGTCGTTCGCCCACCTCGTCGACCCTCGCCCGTACCCCGGTGAGCCCCCAGCACCCCTCACTGGCCGCGCTAGGTTTTGTTCTCGCCGGAGCTGTCTCGCGTCGACGATGACCCTCAGCCGTTGAATTAGAACTAGATCGGACGACCCGCGTTGCCCCATACCGCTTCGCCCAGCCCCGTGTCACTAACGAGTGGGGACACCCACTTACGCAGCCCGCGGGAGCACTGCGCTTAGCAGGCCGGCCCGTTAGAATTTCCCGCGCAGCCCAGCAATTCAAATTAAACCTTTTATTTTTAAATTCAAACACACTTCTGTACCCAACTTTAAAAATCAAACCAGATCGATTCAGTGCACCAAATTGGATGAAACAAATTTTGTTGGAAAGGTCTGTAAATGCTTAATCCAAGCCCGTTGGATTCAAGTCATTTGGATCTATAGATCACCCATAGTAAAAATAACAAGGCAGAAGCTTTTCTGCATTCAAACGTTTTTCAAATTTAAACCATAAAAGCTTTTGAGTTGATTCCAACTCTCAAAAATCACATTTAACCATACCTTTCAGAATATATAAAAATATATAGGTTTACTTGCAGAAATAATGTTCAAGGAATAAAAGAATGCTACATAAGCATTTCTAGCCACTTTAATTAATTAAAATAAAAGGGTAAAACCTTATTAAATTGTGACACTACTTTAAATCACATCACCATGGACTACAATATGTGGTGATGACATGTGTCAACATGATCCCATATTTGGTTTGGAGAATATTAAATCTTAAGTAGTTTTTCAATGAGTAGAAATTACTTTTCTAAAAATAAGAAGTTTTAAACCAAGCCTTAACCTTGTAATGTTAGAGATGATGCTAGATCATCTATAGGACCCTTGTGTGTGATGATTGCAAGTAGTTAAGTATTGTTTGGTGATTGTGTATCTCGTATTTATTCATAGACGCTAGTACGGACCAAGGATACTACGAGGAGGAAGGAGGATACTACGAAGAAGAAGCCGATGAGAACTTCAACCACTGCTCTGCACAAGGCAAGCCTTACTAATCAAGTTGACCTATGCAAGCTAACACTTGCAAGATACTATACCTATGCAAGCTGATATTATACCGATGCAACTTAACACTTGCAAGATACCTTACTGATGCCACAAACCCATACTTGTGATATGACTACTATATGCCTTAAGCATATGTGATCCTACCTACTTGTTAAACCAATCCTAGTTTTATGGCAAGCTTCTTACTTTATTTCTTTATCAAAGCTTACTTAGAGTCTACCTAAGAGTTTGGTAGATATTAGACAGTTATGCTCAAGTTTGCCTAAAGAGCATAAAATTTGGCCTAAGCTAGAAACCTTGATATCAGCCTAAGATATAAGGTTGGACTTAGTGAAACTCCACTAGTTACCACCCCTCATCATTACTACCCCCACCTGTAGATGCTAGTGCTAAGCATAAAACTTGATCAACTTTTAGATGGGAATACTTGGTGGAAAAATGGTTATGAAAACCTGGGAATGATGGATCATTCTATTGAAATGTTTTGGACATGTGTTTCCAAACACTTGATGATTCTGGTGATAAAACTGTTGAGGCATGAGCCTTAGCCCTTTATAAAACTGATGGTTGTCTGGATGCGATACCATTCCAATTTTTGAGTACAACCACAATACCCGAATATTGGGTAGGGCTTGACTGGAAACTTATATACCTTAGTATTAGTTCCCTCACGGCCAAGGTCTGAGCTGAGGCTACCTTGTGAAGATTGTCCACCTGTGCAGTACCCAAGATGACAGTGGTCATGGTTGGGAGGCCAAACTCACAGGAGAGGTGCTTATACTAGGGAGTGTAATTGAAAGGTTAGGATTGATTATCCACATACTGAGTATGGTGAATTCAGGTTTTGTTCCTGACGGATGTATCGAATGTTGTGGTGAAAGTGTACAATCTCTGCAGAGTGTCAAACTATTCGAATAGCCGCGTCCGCGGTTATGGACAGTTGGAGTGGCCATACTGTTCCCCCGTCAGACTTTTAAAATGACTTGTGAAATGAATTGCGACTTTGACTTGATCACAATAGAGTTGTGATTTGACATACAAGATCCCACTTAGGAGTTATAAAATTGTGACTAGCTTTGGAACTTAGTAAAGATAAACCTGGCTTTTTGCAAAACAACCCTAGAGCCTAGTGTCCTATTATCCAAAAACCCCTTACCTGTTAGTATTAGTTTGCGAGTACTTAAAGAGTACTCATGGCTTTGTCCCTGGCTATTCCCATGGCCAGACTATGAAGAGGAGTACCTGGAGGATGGACCCCAGGAAGGTTACGACAACTAGGATCATCTCCCATCGTCAGCATTGCCTGTGACCCCGAAGATGGAGCTTCGCCTACGCTACCGTTATTATTACGTATTCCGCTGCTTGATGATGTATTAAGAACTGGATCATGAGATCCCTATTTGTGTAAGAACTTATGTATCGTTTGTAATGGATGAAGTACTATGGTATCCAATTCTGTTATGTCTCGCAAAAATGGTAATCCTGGGATTGCGAGGTATGGCATAACATGCATCTAGGATTGAAAAATCCGGGTGTTGACACGAATCTCATAGGATCTTTCTGACTAGTAATTGCATTGTTATGCCTTGCTCAGTTCCTGTCAATTGCCCCGCTGTAATTTGTTTACCCTTCATGCCATGTTGTTTATCTAAGGAGAGCACCTCTAGTGAACTATGGACCCCGGTCCAATCTTTACCATTGATACATCTTCCACTGTTACTTGTTTACTTGCTGCAAACCATTACCTTCCACACCATACGTTTAATCCTTTGTTACAGCAAACCGGTGAGCTTGACAACCTCACTGTTCGTTGGGGCAAAGTCTTGAGTTTGTGTTGTGCAGGTCTCCGCGTTGCTTGCAACAATTGTGTGACGTTTCCTTCCTCCTTCTGGTTCGATAACCTGAGTCTCAACTGAGGGAAAACTTGCTGCTTCACACCTTGCTTTTGGGTTTCCCAACAGGCTATGCGTAGACAGTCGTCAGTATCCCTTGGTGTGAGTGCCTTTATTGAATATTAATGAGAAGTCTCAACTTTTACTTTTTGCACTTCTTATTTTAGTTTGCAATCTATATTATATGATGGATCTTGTTGATCAGTATTGGCACTGCTTTGGGATTATCAAGTAGATCTAAATTGGTTTTGGCAAACCGAGTTCTGGTTAGTAGCATTACTATGAAAGAGAAAAAGAAAGAAAAAAGCTTACAGGTATTTTGTATCATTTGTTTTCTTTCTTGTTGGCTCATAAGCTTAGTATTCTTTATTTAAGATCTTTTGTGTTTTCAAGGAAGATTGCATGTTTGGCTTTATTACTTGTATGTTTTCTTGTTTCTTTCAACTCTCTTGCTTGCTACCCAGCCTTGCTCGCCAAAAACATGTTTTGAGAAGGCATACTTTTCATGTTTCCAAAATCCTTTGAACCAAACTCTTGCCATTTGTGTCCACCATATCTACCTAGTAGCATTGTTGCTATTCCAAGAAAGTTCTCAAACTTCATCTACCTTTCAAATTAAAAAAGTATTTTTTATGTGAAAACTAGTTAGTAAAGCTCTCACGAACTTGATGGCACACTTTATTTCTTTGCCCCTAATAGACCTGAACCATTGTGCCATCAAAGTTGTATATGCTTGCATCTATACGTTGGAATTAGCAGAACCGTGCTCTCACGTGGAACATTTTCAACATCGCACTTGTACTCTATACACAGTTGATATCGTGCTCTTTTGTCTATGGATGTAAATGGTGTGAAATAAAGAGGGAACTTGTAAGTCCATGGAGTTTGTATCCTGTGTTAGAGAAATGCCTGGTCCGCTAGCCTAAGCCATGGCTAATCATGGTGGAAACTTGCAGCATCACCATAGTGAGCCATATATGAAGCGTCCTGAATAAAAAGCTATACACATAGTAAATAAAAAGATCGCTGAGATGATCATTGTCTGCTTGCCTTGTCATTTTTGTTATGGGAAAGCTCTTGTACCATGTGCAAGGGGTACCCCGTTGGCGGTTCACAATGATATGCAAATACTTACAATGACAAGAACTTACCTGTGACCAAAGTTGAGTAGCATGAGGAGTGGCCCTCATATTCAAGGGACATGAGATTGCCAACTTATATTTCGTCAAGCATATACTCCATCTTTGTGCACTTTAACCTTAATCATCTCAAGATGCCTATGATAGGGGCAATGAGGGCTCAAAGCTAGTAAGTACCATAATCTTTTGGAAGCTCTTTATGACTTGTAATCCCTGCTACCCTTTATGAAGGGACCTTTCTCTCACTTCCAAAGTTGAGTCAGTAAACCTACTTCCTCTCTTTCTCCAGCAAGCATTTGAGTTGTTGTGTTTCAAGCATTCATATGGTGATTTATTGAATCATGTTCTTTATCTTACTTGTTTGCACAAAACTCTTATCTATTGAGTATTACTTTGAAAGCCTTCACTTGTGAAAAAACATTTAAGCAAGGAGTGCTCCTGTTTTGAAACTTTTAAAAAAAGCTTTTGTGAAACTATTTGCCAGTTGTTCTCTGACCAAGAACAAGTTTGCCAATTCCAATTATGATTTATCTTTATGCATCTCTATTTTGACTAATGTACTTGGTTGCAAGCTAAGTTATATAATGGTCAGTTGCTTTCTTCTATGAGTTGTGCAATGGTAAGTGTGATGCTTCTTGTTCGTATTATTTTATCGACACTTCACTCCATAAACCTGTGGACATGTTTACTGAGCTCAGTTTTCGCTTGGGGACAAGCGAATTCTATGCTTGGGGGAGTTGATACGCCCAATTTGCATCACCTTCTATATCATAATTTACCTCTATTCATTGATATTTGTCTTATTATGAGGTATCACTTATGGCTTTTTCATCTATTTATGCATGTTGGATGATTCTTGGAGGATGGACTGCCGGAGTCTCTGATGGAAAAGAGGGCGCTTCGGTGAAATTTCGCAAAGATCGGAAAAATACCAGAAAATATGAAAACATATTATTTCTCCAGAAGAATGTGGGTGCGAGAAGGAGGGACGAAGAAGGGCCTCAGGGGGCCCACACCCCCTAGGCGTGGGCCCACCTGACCCCGCGCCTAGGGAAGGTGTGGCCCACCTACCCGGCCTCCGACTCCACGCCTTCGCCTATATCTTTCCTATGGAACCATAAGCCTCGGGGAGCGACCACAGATAGATTTCCGTCGCCTCTAGGGGGCGAAAAACACTGAGAGAGAAAGATCTCTCTGGTAGACAGATTTCTGCCGGGGGAATTCCTTCCCGGCAAGGGTAGACCATCGCCATCAACACCGTCATCAAGCTAGGCTTCATCGGGATCATTATCATCATCATCCACACCATCATCTCCACCATCACCATCATCACCACTCCGTCCTGCTGTAACAATTATGTTGGATATTGCTTTAGTTCATTAGGGGAAACTTTCCTGGTGTTGATTACTATTGTAGTTGATGATTGAACCATTGGATTATTGTTTATGTTCAGATTGTTATCCATTACCATATTATCTTTGATCTTGATCCATATGATGTCTTGTGAGTACTTCATTGTGTTCTTGAGGACATGGGAGAAGTCATGCTGTTAGTAGTGAATCTGTGATGAGTTATTATTCAATGGTTTAGTATTTAAGTTGTGGTGTTATTCTTCTAGTGGTGTCATGTGAACGTCGAATACATGATACATCACCATTTATGGGCCTAGGGGAATGAATTATGTATTTGGCTACTAATTTTAGGTTTGCCGGAGTGATAGAAACCTGAACCCCGTTAGGACACCTTTGCACAAGGGAGCATAGGATCTCAGAGTTTAAGGCCGTGGTTAGATTTTTATCTTAATTACTTTCCTGTAGTTATAGATGTTTGTAGGGGGTTTAATCACAAGTATGTATTGGTCCAAGTAAGGTCGGTATGTTAGCACAGGTTCACCCACACAATACTTACAACACCAGAGAAGAGTACTCAGCTATTTGAAGCGAAAGCACTTTACAGAATTCCCATGTGTCCTCGAGAACATTTGGTCCTTATAAGTATTTCCACCGGCTTGTCCTTTGCTAAGAAAGGATTGGGACACTTTCTCCGTTTGTTTGTTGTCTTTGTTACTTGCTCTTTGTTTTTTCCTTATCATAAAACCACTAAAAATCCGTTTGCTAAGTATTCACAGGGATTTCCTGCTCCATTCCACTATTCAGCACCTTCCGCTCCTCGTTGGGATCGACCCTCCTATTTATCAAAAGTACTATGATACACCCCCTATACTTGTGGGTCATCAGAACTACTCATGCATCATACCAGAGAGAATGCCTCCGGGATTATCTCCCCTCCGGCAGGGTGCTGGGAAGAACTTCAGATCCCCTCGATCTAGGGACGGTGGTGGCGGCGGCTATAGACGGTTTCATGGAGATTTGATCGGGTGCTTAGGGTTTCTGCATCGGGGGCTTATTATAGGCGAAGGGGGAGGCCGAGGCAGCGGCCAGGGGCCCCACACCCCTCCTAGGCGTGGGGTAGGGCCCACCGGCGCCTAGGGTGGGTCTGGCCGCCCTAGCCGGCCTCTTCGACTCCCCTCTGGACTTCTTGTTCCCCACAGAAAGTAATTGAATTTGACGTTTGTCCCGTCCAATTCCGAGAATATTTCTTCACTACCTTTTCTGAAACCAAAAACAGCAGAAAACAGGCATCTGGCACTGTTGCAACTTGTTAGTAGGTTAGTACCAGAAAACATGTAAAAAGCATCCCAAAGTGTAGACAAGGAAAAGCAAAGTAGATACTAAACAAGCATGAAGCATCAAAAATTATAGATACGTTTCCAACTTATCAGGGTGAAACAAACCAAAGCTAAAATATAAAGAACTGACAAAGAGAAATCACAAAAATATTTTTGGTCTTTTGTGTTTTGGAATGCATAAACAAAGCAAGAACAAAAACTAAAAAGAAAGCAAAACACGGATATACAAAGTACCGACGGAATATGATATGTAGATGAGTGTGATGTCGGTATACCTCCCCCAAGCTTAGGCTTTTGGCCTAAGTGGAGATCAATCCCAACCTGGCCAAGAAGGGGCTCCACCATAATATGATGAAGAAGTGCCTTCGTCCTGATACGAACTCGAGGACGCCCCGGCGTAGTGCGCAAAGTAGTCATAAGAGGGCGCATCCCCCTGGTGCTGCCCGTGGAAACCAAGCAAGCGGAGCTAATCGTCCATCTCCTCCTTGGAGCGCGACCATGGCCTCATGCAAATACCGTACAAAGTAGACTGTGGCAAGGGAATTTCCATCTCATCCCTGTCAGTGAACAACATCCTATAAAGTAAACTCTCTGTACTAGAGTTAGCAGTAAAAAAGTGATGTGCTTTCATAGCAGCTCGATCAAGTCTCTGTGGGGTCAACACTATATCATTAGGATGAACAGAAAGTTCCAGGGCAACAACCATGCGCGCAGCAATAATGCCCACATAAATGGGTCCTCTAGCAGCTAAGCGGCGAGCGATGAGAGAACCAAGATTATACTTGGTTTCATTATTAAGTGTAGCGGCAAGAAAAGATAAATGATAATTAGAAATATTACTAAAGTTCTCCCTACCAAGAATTCTAGTGGCAAGATAGTAAGCAAAATATCTAAGAGCTAGGAGTTGAATGTGTCTTATTTTCCCGCACTGAGCTACATGGTCATCATCGTTTGGTACACCTCGGTAGATCTCTACTAAGTCAGCGGGTCGAACGTGGATCTTTCTTTACTGTCCCAGCCATGCCAATGCCTATAATGTTGCAAAATCTTTCCAATGACATGGTAATAGGTATATCATAGATTTTGAATGAAACAGTTGACCTATAAGGGGTGTTAGTGAAAGTGAAACTTTCAACAAAAGTTTTGGTGAGCAAAGCATATTGCTCACTCTCATCCTGCATGTAAGTGGTTATACCAACCCTCTGAACAAGAAGTAAGAAGTCATCAAGGATCCCTGCAGCTTGCAAAAAAAAACAAAACAAGGGAAGGTAGATGGTGCGCATCTCCATCATCTCCCTCATTGCCAAAGCGCAACGCAATAAGACCTTCATTATATGATGGCCTAAATCTAGAAGCTGATCTCAAAGTCCTTGCCCTCCTGGGTGTGTCTCTCTCAAATACTTCTCTAAAACTATGGTTGTCCATCTCTCTTTTCTGAAATTTTAGACAAACATCACAAGAAGAAATTTCAAAGTGACTACATAATGAAAGGAACTACATATAGGGACATGCAAGCGGGCTAAACATGCATCAAAACAATTTCTCTAAGCAAAGAACAAGCATGCAAGCTTACATAACTTGTCACCTACAACAGAAAAATACTCAAGATATAATCCACTAATCAAATATCTACTTGGACAAGCGGAGGATTCACATACCAGAGAACAAATGCTCCAAATCTCAGCAGCAAAGGTGGGCTGATCAAGGAGATCGAAAATCGCGACCAAGAACAGCAAGAACGCGAGTTTGAGAAATGCAATGGTGTTTTCTTGGGAGAGAGAGAAGTGGCAAGAGAAAGAATAAGTGGAGGTCCAGGGGTGGCCCACACCATGGCCAGACGCGCCCCTAGTGTGGCCGCGCACCAGGTGGTGTGCCTACCTGGTGGGCCCCCCTTGGTCACTCCAGGTGCCTCTCTTCCCCATTTTTGACTTAAAAGTTTAATATGAATTTTCTAGAATTTTTCGAGAAACTTTATTTTGAGCAATTTTCAGGTATTGATAAATGATTTTCTTGCAGAAAAATGATTTTGGAATGATGCAAAAACAAATCAAAACTAAAACATTATAAGTTCTAAGACACTCTAATATGTAAGCAATTAGCAATACAAATATAAACAAGGTGAAAGCAAAGATTGAAATATATAAAATAAAATTGAGCAAGGATAATCATGGTGAAAACATTGTTTTGTTCAACAAAATCCATTTGTTAACAAGGTTGATCAGGTCTTGTTACCAAAACAATTTTATATGAAACAAAACTTTGCATTTCACTAAATGATTATGTTACCTCAACCTTGATAGAAATAGTCCCAATCATAATAGTTTCATAATTTTCTTGTGGTATGGGACAATATATTTCTCCAACTTTGATGCCCCAAATATTTTCAATTGAATTTAGGCCATAATTCTTATCAATATTCTTGGGGAAATAGACAGTATGCTCCTTGGCGTTAACATTAAAAGTTACTTTTCCTGTATTACAATTAATGACAGAACCTGCAGTATTAAGAAAAGGTCTACTAAGAATAATAGACATATTATCATCTTCAGACATTTCAAGCACAACAAAGTCAGTTAATGTGAAACAATTATGAGCCACTTGAACAGGAACATCCCCACATATACCAACAGGAATAGTAGTAGACTTATCAGCCATTTGCAAAGATATATCAGTTGGTATAAATTTTTCCAGTTGAAGTCTCTTGTAGAGAGAAAAAGACATAACACTAACTCCTTCTCCCAAATCACACAAAGCAGTTCTAACATAATTATTTTTAATAGAACAAGGAATAGTTGGAATCCCTGGGTCTCCAAGTTTCTTTGTAACCTTACCATTAAAGGAATAATTAGCAAGTAAAGTGGAAATTTCCTCATTAGGAATCTTCCTTTTATTAGAGATAATATCCTTCATATACTTCGAGTAAGGAGGCAATTTAAGAGCATCAGTCAAAGGAATTTGCAAAAATAAGGGTTTCATCCACTCACAAAACTTATTATAGTGTTCTTCTTTCTTTGACTTGTGTTTCTTATCAGGAAAAGGCATAGGTTTTTGCACCCAATGCTCTCTCTCACTACCATGTTTATTAGCAACAAAATCTTCCTTAGTGTACTTAGTACTCTTAGTGTGCCTTTCAGGTTCTTCTTTATCAGGAGCATCATTTTTATCATTACCACTTTTAGTTTTAGCATCAGAGACAGATATACTATTAGGATCTATAGCAGGTTCAGAAGATTCCACAATTGTTTTATGTTTATTTTTGTTTTTTTTAGAAGAAGTACCACTATTTTTAGCTTGTTGAGAATCTTGCTCAATTCTTTTAGGATGTCCCTCAGGATATAAAAGATCTTGAGTGGAAGCACCACTCCTAGTTCTAATTTCATAAGCACATTTTTCTCTAGAAGCATTAACTAGCAAATCTTTTTGTACTTTAGTAAGCTGATCAATTTGAGTTTGAACCATTTGGAAATGTTTAACAAGAATTTTAACATCATTGGAGGTTCTTTCCACAATATCATGCAACTCATTAATAGCTCTAGAGTTTTTCATTAAATGATTCTGCACTCTCTTATTAAAATTATCTTGCTTAACAACATAAATATCAAATTCTTTAAGCATTGATCAGGAGGTTTAGAATAAGGAATATCACCTTCATCAAAATGTTGGAGAGAGTGTACCTCAATAGTGGATGAGTGGGAGATTGGCTTACAATATTCTTCTATAGGAGGTAAATTCTTCACATCTTCAGATTTAATACCCTTCTCCTTAAGACATTTGTTAGCTTCTTTCATCACTTCATCATGTAATTCAATCACTCCCCTCTTCTTTGATGTTGGTGTTGGGGTTGGCTCAGGTGTAGTTGGCTCAGATGTAGTTCTATCATCATAATTTTTTTTATTTTATCCATTAATTCCTCAGCTTCTTTGGGAGTTCTTTTCCCGAAAACACAATCAGCACAACTATCCAGGTATGTCCTAGATTCATCAGTTAGTCCAATATAGTATATATCAAGAAGCTCATTTTTAGGTATTGGACATCCAGGCTGTGCTTGAATTAAAGCACAAAATCTTTCCCTTGATTCAGGAAATTTCTCATATTTTCCCTATTTAAAATCAAAAAGTTCCTACAAACTGGCCTGTTGAGCACTAGGAGGTAAATATTTCTGAAAGAAAGTATTAATTAATTCATTAGGACTTTCAATAGATCCAGGAAATAAATTATTAAACCAAGATTTAGCTTCTCCTTTCAATGAAAAAGAACAAAGTAGGTGCGTTTCTTAATATCAGCAGAAAATAAGCTACTCATAGTAGAGAGCTCAGTCATATGTGCCACAACACTTTCATTTTTAGTCCCACAAAAAGGTTCTTTCTCAACAATGGTTATGTAAGATAAATCATAATCCTTATCTTTAATGTTTATGGGAGATGGGGCAAACTTAGCATCAAGAGATAGCTTAGGTCTAACAATATGTCTCTCAAGAAGACTTTTAATAACACTTGCACCATGAGTGTTTTGACATTCCTCAATAAATTCATTAGTTAGTTCATTATAACCGTCATTAATATCATAGCTAGGACTCTCTCTAGACTCGGGTGAACTAGCAGGTGTATTAATATCTTCATTAGGAGTTCCGCTGTTTCCTATTATAGTTCTAGCAATTGTAGCATCTAGGAAAGGACCTAATGAACCACTCTCATCAAGCATAGTAGAACTAATATCATGAGTATCAAAAGCAATTTTAGATTTAGCAGAAGTAGCAGTATGTGTAATATGTGTATGTGGTGGTGGTGTAAGGAGCTTATTCGTCACGGATGGAGAATCAAGAACAACAGAGGTGTTCAGAATTGTACCTCTTCTTGTAGTGGATGGCAATATAGGAACTTTTCCATCACGATTTTTATCATGATGAATGGATAGCAGCGAACAATAATAATTCCAAGTGAACTTTATAAATAAAGCTATGCTCCCTGGCAACCGACGCCAGAAAATAGTCTTGATAACCCACAAGTATAGGAGATTGCAACAATCTTCGAGGGAAGTAAAGCCCAAATTTATTGATTAGACACAAGGGGAGCGAAAGAATATTTATAAGCCTTAACAACTGAATTGTCAATTTAGGTGCACCTGGAAATAGTCTTGCTCGCAATAGTTTATCAGTAGCAATAGTTTTGTAGTAGCAATAGCAAAGTAACAGCAGTAGTAAAATAAAGACAGTAGTAACAATTATAATAAACAACATGATTAAAGTGCGGTAGGCATTGGGATGGATGGGCGTTGCATGAACAATACAATTCATGTAATAATCAAGATCAAGGGCATTTGCAGATAATAAAGGTAAATCATCCAAGTACTGAGTAATCATAGGCATGTGTAGTTATACGTGCTCGCAATAAGAACTTGCACAACATCTTTTGTCCTGCCAGTCTGTTGCAGCGGGGCGTCTAGGGAATCTACTGGCAATTAAGGTGCTCCTTTTAATAGAGCACTGGAGCAAAGTATTAACACTCCATGAACACACGTGATCCTCACATCACAGCCATCCCCTCCGGTTATCCCGATTTCTGTCACTTCGGGGCCTCGGGTTCCGGACAATGATATGTGTATACAACTTGCAGGTAAGATCATAAACAATAATATCATCATGAATAAATAACATGTCCAGATCCGAGATCATGGTACTCGGGTCCTAGTGATAAGCATTAAGCATAACAAGTTACAACAATGTTAAAAAGCACTAACAATAGATACTAGGCACCTTGCCCTAACAATCTTATGCAATTACATGAACGATCTCATCCAATCCCTACCATCCCCATAGCCTAATGCGAGGGATTACTCACTCATGGATGGGGGATTCATGGATGGTTGATGGAGAGGCGTTGGCGATGATGATGGTGATGATCTCCTCCAATTCCCCGTCTTGGCAAGGTGCCAGAATGGAGTTTCTGGTTCGGAATCGCGGTTTCTGGTGGTGGCGGTGCAGCGGAACTCTTCTCTGGAAATTGTCGAACCCCTGGTGTTTTTAGGTCAGAGGGTATTTTTAGGCGAAAGGAGAGGTCGAGGTGGAGTCCGAGATGGCCACACCATGCCCTGGCGCGGCCAGGCTAGGCCCGCGCCAGGGGGTGGTGTGGGCCCCTTAGGCCTCTTCTCCCCTCCGTCTTCTGGATCCATGAGTTTTCTGGTAAAATAGGATTTTCGGCATATTTTCTGGAATTTTCCATGAAAGTTGATTTCCTGCATAAAAACAAGACACCAAAGCAATTCTGCTGAAAATAGCGTCAGTCCGTGTTAGTTATATCCAAATCACACAAATTAGAGGAGAAACAATAGCAAAAGTGTTCGGAAAAGTAGATACGTTTTGAACGTATCATGATGTCATATGACAAAATTTTCTATCCTAGTAACTTTCATATCGCCCTACGCTATTTACTAGTGAACTAAGTGCTTTTAACATAGTGTGACACATAAACAACAGTAGACTATGCACTAATCTATGATTAGTCAACATCATAGGTGAAGAAAATTGTTTTTGGTCTTTATAGAAGTGAGGGGTCGCCTAAAGAAATGCATGAATAGACTGATAAATCAGGACAATTACATTCAGTTATTGGTGTACAAAGAATTCATATTGGATAATACTGGAGGTGGACTCTTGGCAAGTACTTCCCCCGTTCAAAAATATAAGATGTTTTAGCTTCGTGAATCGAATGTATCTAGACGTCTGAACCTATACACTAAAAGATGTTTAGATGCATTAATTTCACAAAGCTAAAATGGCTTATATTTCTAAATGGAGGGAGTATGCTGAATTTTGTTTGTACGGCAACTTTCATTGGAGCATCACAAATTTGATTTGTTCACGTTAGCTTCCAAACAAAATATAACAGCATCCATAAATTTACCAACTTTTGCATATAATATAACCAAATAAGGGCAGCCAACTTTGGCATATTTTTGCCAAATCTAACCAAACTGAAGAACTTCAACCAAATATGACCCCTGGGCAAAACTATTTTAGAATCCGACCTCGAGGTCGGCGCCATTTAAAACAGCGCCGAAGTTGTACAGGTCGACGCCAACGCGTAGCAGCTGGGAGGCAGGTCAAAGAGGTCGGCGCCATGTGATATGGCGTCGAGGTGAGTTCGGCGCCATTTCACTTGGCGTCGACCCCTTTGGCATGCCTCTCAGCCAGGGACGGAGCTGCGGCCGATGCTACCAGGACTGTAGCACCGGTCGAGCAAATTTGTACACCTGATTAGCTAGTATTAGTTTAGGACTTGAGGATCACCGATCCACTTTGAAAACCTGCACGCATGCGGAGACGATCGGTAATTTGGCATGGCTCGCGGCAGACAACAGTGCTAGCTTCGTCCTCCGCCTTCTATTTTCTGTTCTCTATGTTTCTCAGCCCCCTATAATTCCTCTTATTCCTCATTGTCTTTGTGTGAATTTTTTTTATCTATTTCGATCTACTCAGCCGCCCTGTGAGTAACTTATCCATTTTTATTTTCGTATTAGACTATTTATGTCAATGCATTTTACTATGATTTTTTTTAGTTGCATGATAGATTTTTTTTACCCACGACAGGTTAGCACCTGCTCCGTTTCTAGCTCCGCCACTGCTCTCAGCTGCCATGTGTTGGCGCCGATCTGCACAACTTTGATGTTGTTTTAAATTACGCCAAGCCTAGAGATTATATTCTGAAAGTTTTTTGCCTAGAAATCAGATTTGGTTGAAGTTTCGCGAAAAGATCAGCAAAAAATACGACTCTGGCTGGAGTTGCCTCTCAAATCATAGTAGAACCCAAAAAGAAGGCCCTCCAATATACCATGAGAAATAGAGGGTGTTCGGCAGAACCATCCCAACTCCCTCATTTTTAGTAGGAGTTGATCTAAACTTAGCAACCTATGACTGATAAAGCTGTTGGAACACCCCCTGCCGACTGGCCGGTCCCGAGGCTGTTCCACACCCGAGAAGAAGACTAGAGTAGAAGACACAGAGATTACACAAGTAAATTGCACAGGGAACAAAGGGGAACTTTATTGAACTTTCTCTCGGTAAACTCCCGTACAATGATTGCTCCTCTATTTATAGACTAAGGGGATAGGATACCCACATGGGCCAACCCTAGCCTGGTAGAGGCCACACCGAATGGGCCTCTACCGGCCCAGTTTGCCAACACTCCCCCTAGGTATCTTATCTGTATAACCATGGCTTAAAACTCCGAAAAACCCAGTGGAAAAAATATGGAGAAATGCACACGGTATACTTCTTGCTATGTTGCACGAATTGCCTCATTAAAAACCTCATGTGAGAAACTTCATAAAAACTCACTAAGGAAAAAAGTGTACAATTCACTTAACTACAAAGTTAAGTACTCAATCATCGGGATCAAGATTTTAGCGATGAGTTTGTGAAGGTTCTCCCCTGAACCTTGCATCTCCCTAAGTCTCATCATGCCGATCTCACAGACACATCTCTCGAATGAAGATGCTGGCAATGATTTAGTGAACAAATCAGCGAGATTTTCACACAACTTAGTATGCAAGACTTTCACTTTGTTCATCTTTTGCAGTTCATGTGCATAGAAGAACTTGAGGTTTATATGCTTTGTGAGATTTCTCTTCACGTAACCCGTCTGGACTTGTGCAACACAAGCGACATTCTCTTCATAGATAATTGTTGGGGTTTGTACGGTGTTCAGTCCACATGACATCTGGATGTGGCTGACTACTCGTCGAAGCCATACACATTCCCGTGATGCTTCATATAATGCTATGATTTCCGAGTGGTTCGTCGAAGTTGACACAAGAGTTTGCTTAGACGATTTCTAGGAAATAGCTATTCCACCACAAAGGAAAACATATCCAGTCTGTGACTTGGATGTGTGCGGGTCCAAAAGGTACCCAACATCTGCATAGCCTACAACAGATAGGTCTTGGTTCTTTCGGTAAAACAAGCCAAGGTCCTTTGTCCCTTGTATGTACCTAAAGATGTCCTTAACGCCTTTCCAATGCCTCTTGGTAGGCTCAGAACTGTACCTTGCAAGAAAATTGACGGTGAATGCAATATCCGACCATGTACAATTTGCGAGGTACATAAGTGCGCCAACTGCACTTAAGTGGGGGAATTCCGGTCCCAGAATTTCCTCCCCCTCTTCTTTAGGCCTGAACGGGTCCTTGTCTTGCTGCAAAGATCTTCCGACCATCGGGGTCTTAGAAGGATATGCCTTTTCAAACCCAAATCGTTCCAACACCTTCTGGGTGTAGGCCGACTGGTGAACTAGAATCCCAGCAGGGGAATGCTCAAGTTGCAGACTGAGGCAGAACTTGAATATCTGCAGGGGAATGCTCAAGTATTATCTCGGTGTACGTGTACATGGACGATTTGAATATAATCGCTTCCTCAATATCGTCAGGTGTACCGATTATATTCAAATCGTCCACGTACACCGAGATAATACAGAAACCATCCTAGGATCTCCGTATAAAAACACATGGGCAATCTTCATTGCTCGCATAGCCCTTCTGATGAAGGAAATCGCTTAAACGATTATACCACATCCTACCTGACTGTTTTAGTCCATACAATGAATTCTTAAGCTGAACACTGTATAAGCTCTTGTTTGCTCTATCCTGGTTCGGGACAGGGATACCTTCTGGTACTTTCATGTATATGTCCGAATACAAGTTACCATATAGGTAAGCGGTGACAACATCCATTAGTTTCATTTTTAAGTCCATGTTTACTGCCATTGAGATCAAGTATCTAAAGGTAATTCCATCCATGACTGGGGAGTAAGTTTCCTCAAAGTCGACACCTGGTCGCTGAGTGAAACCTTGAGCAACGAGCCTTGCTTTGTACCTTACTACTTCATTATTCTCGTTTCTCTTTTGAACAAAAACCCACTTATGGCCAACGGGGCGAATGTGGGGAGGAGTTAGACAAATAGATCCAAATACCTCTCTTTTGTTTAACGATAATAATTCAGCAGTAATTGCCTTCTGCCAATCTTTCCAATCCGACCTTTTCTTGGAATCAGCGAGCGTGTTAGGCTCAGGGTCAAGATCTATGATTGAGGCAATTTTCTTGGCAAAATTAACGTCGACATTTGCCATGGCTCGGTTGTATGAATCACCCGAATTAACATAGTTAATGGTCATTTCGTCATGGAGTGCATCAGGCACATCCTCTTGCTCCACCGGATTTCCCAATCCAGGAGCTAGGTCCTTTAGCTTTCCCGCTCCGATGCGTGCGCACACAACTTCGCTGGGTATTTCCGATATAGCAAAGTTCAAGTCCGGAATTTTGTGCACTGAAATATCCGTACTTGTGCCAGGTCTCAACTGGCTCCCCTCAACAGGGGCAGACTGTAATAAATCTCTCTTATCCTTTTTCTTCGGGTGTCCTCGGGTACTTGGGATTTGAGAAACCGGAATCCGTGTCCTCTTAGACCTTGGAGCAGGAGCGGGTATACCATCATTTTTCTTTGGTATTTCAACCCTTTCCGGTGCATTGCGTGCATGCACATGCGACTTTGTCACAGTCTTTAAATCACTAAAATGATCGGGCAATTGATTCGATAGGGAGTGCAAATCTAGTATTTTTTGGACTTCTCTATTAGTCTCAACAGTGCGCGGGTCATGAGCGTGGATCCCCGTGGCTTTCCACGTGATTTCTCGACTTTTGTCATCCAGGGGTTGATTACCTCCCCCCAAAGTCAGAAAAATATCCTCGTCAAAAATGCAGTAAGCAAAACGGTCCGTGTGACAGTCACCTGTCAAGGGGTCCAAGAACCTGATTATGGACACAGTCTCATAACCAACGTATATCCCCGACTTACGGAGCGGTCCTATTGCTGATCGCTGGGGTGGTGGTATAGGTACATATACCTGGCAGCCGAACCTACGTAGGTGGGAAATTTTCGGTGCCGACCCTTGCGCAAGTTGGATGGAGAGTGGATGTTGTAGGCCGATGGTCGAAAGTTGATGAGATTAGTGGCGTGTAACACCGCGTGTCCCCAACATGTAGTTGGTAAATTACAACCCTGAAGGAGTGGTCTGGCAATGAATTTAATCCTTTTAATCAATGCCTCCGCAAGTCCATTTTGAGTGTGGACATGCGGTACGGAGTGCTCAAGTTTGATTCTAGTTGCCATGCAATAATCATCGAATGCCTTTGAAGTAAATTCTCCGTCATTGTCCATTCGAATAGACTTTAAACGATAATCAGGGAATTTATTCCTTATTTATATGATCTGGGAGATCAACTTTGCAAAAGCATGGTTCCTTGTTGACAGCAGACAAACATTGGACCATTTAGAGGAAGCATCGATAAGCACCATGAAGTACCGAAACGGCCCTGAGAGGGGCTGAATTGGACCACATATATCCCCTTGAATGCGTTCCAAGAACACGGGGAGTTCATCCTTCACCTTTAGGGGGGACGGTCTAATGATCAATTTCCCCGTAGCGCATGCGGAGCACACGAAATCATCGGGATTCGGGAAATTTTTCACATTAACATTATGAACATTCGAGTTGTTAATTATATTTCTCATCATCCTAAGACCGGGGTGGCCTAACCTATCATGCCAAAGGCAGAATAGTCCGAAGCTTCTAAAGACAGTCTTAAGGGTAGTGTAAATAGGTGGTGCTACTATCTTAGTGTAGTACAGCCCAGTAGCTAATGAAGGGAGTCTTTCTTACCATTTTCGTCGCGCTTGGTAATGAGTAGGAACTCCTTTCCATTCTCATCATCATCGGTTTCGACATGGAAACCATTTGCGCGGATGTCTCTCTAAAACTCAAGAGTACGAGTCGACTCCGGATACAACAATGCCTCTTCAATGATCAGAGTTGTTCCATTTGGGAGTATGATAGTTGCTCTTCCGGAGCCAACTACATTCGGACCGCAGCCGGCGATCGTCATTATGTTACCGGGGTTTTTGGTAATGGACTCAAAATACTTTGTTTCTCTCAAGATGGTATTTGTGGTGCCGCTATCAGCAAGGCACGTTTCCTCCATTTGGGCGCCACACGTGTTCTAAAATATAGTGCCTAATTAATATAATAGAGCGAGGAAGATGCTACATCAAGTAAGTAAAACACATAAACATTTCAGAACATCATACAACCAAATAATGGAATTAATGAATGAAATAAATGTCATCCAATCACCGAAAAACAAATAAATGTTATGCTCTCATAGATCTTACAACCATATCGAAAAATTGTATCTGATTATTTGCGGAAAAGAAATCATCACAACAAAAAGGAGCTCAGGTGGATTCTGCAAAGAAACCATCAAGCTCAGCCTGTATCTCAAGGTCAGTGAGCTTCTCTTCGTTGGCTATCATCATCGAGGCAGCAGAGATGTCTAGCTGAGGCGGGGGGGGGGGGCACAACGTGCTCAACCTCCATGGGCACAGCGGCGTTCGTGGGAACCGCCGAAGGTGTTGCCACTTGTGCTACGTCCTGCGCCACTACGGGCGCGACGTTCTGCACAGGCGCCGCTCCGGGCGCCAGTGGTGCCTCAACCTGGACAAGGTGCGCCTCGCGCGCCTTCTTGTTGGCCTTGAACGCGTCCACGACGTGCTTAGGGGCCAAACACTGCCTGGAGAAGTGACTCTTGGAGCCACAGCGGAAGCAGTCCTGGGGCCTCGCCTCCCCCTTGCTCGCCTTGCGTTGCTTGGCCGGCTTGGAGGAGTTGGGGCCCTTCTTGCCCTTCTTGCCTCGCTTCTTGTGGATGGGCTTGCGCACCATGTAGGCACCGGCATTAGCCTCATAACTTGTAACACCCTCAAAATCGGCCCTATGCAAGTTTTAGCGAAACCCGCCAAACCCGCATAGAAACGACTCAAAGGTGCCCACCAGGCACTTTCGTGCGGGTGGAAAACGAAGTAATAACATTACACAACAGTCCTCGATGGGACCCACGGAACAGATATATATTTGCAGCACGACTCCATGAGTCAAGAATACATATATAATATACAAAGATCCAAATCACCTTGAAAATGATAGAGCGTCCGACTACGGACAAGATGCAAATGGGGCTAAGAGCGCTGAAGAATAACCAATGGCGTCCATAACCCTGCCCAGGCCAAGCCGGAAGGGTAACCCTGCTAACGACGTCGATCTCAAAACCTGCTTGAACAAAAGGGGTGCCGACAAAGGGCAAAGGAAAAAAAAGAGAGCGGTCAGTACTGAGGCCAGTACACGGCGAGGCTAGAATTCGGCGGTCCTCGCCTACATAGGTATGGTGGACTGAAGCGGCAGCGGCAGTATGCACTAAACAACCTATAGAGACTCGATACAACTGGCGGCTATCAGAGAGGGGTAAGAAAGACCTATTCGGAACCAACCCGATACTACCACCAAGCACACCCATCCTGGTGTTTTCCCCTCGTTACCAAACAAGGAAGTCGACCGAGGAACTCACACCGTTGGCAGTTTTATTTATTCAGTTATCGTTGCAGCAATTACTAGTCAAGTATAGATAATCATCCTGATAAAATAAGCAGTGGGCACTTTTAGTTAACCATTCCGTTGTAGTTGCGACACTTACTAGTCAAATACAATTAGCATGAGATAACCCAAAACCCAGTAGTTGTTGGTACTTTTATTTAGCCATTCCGTTGTAGTTGCAATACTTACTAGTCAGGTTCAATGGTCGCAAGCGACAACCCAAAACAAGCAATTGTTGGTAGTTTTATTTAGCCATTCCATTATAGTGAAGCTGATTACTAGTCATTATAAAGTCAAATTTATAGCATTACTTTAGTTATAGTTGTCTATGATCGAGATACTGTGCTCCAAGTCGTCCATAACCGCGGACACGGCTTTCAGAAAGTTTTACCCTATAGGGGTGCACAAATAGAAACACACACTCGATCAACCTCGGAAAAACCAAATCAAAACCCAACGAGGCCTTCACGACAAAGCAATCACAGGATTCAGAAATATTTCAGGGGGCCACCCCATTGAGTAGACCCGCAACAAAGTTAGCTGACTCCGAGGCGGACTCAAGGTTTACGACAATGGCTGTAAACGACTGGGAACCCAAAACTGGGTTGGTCGATACCGCGAAAACACTCCGCTTACCTAAACAGTACAGGTTCTATCCATCGCACAATTTAAATAAAGCAGTAAAGCATGGCATAACTACAGGATCGTAAATAAAACCTCAAACTAATTTGTGGCCCCAAGAAATAAGAATGAATCAAGCTCTGGCTCAGGGGGGTCCCATAATCCTCCCGGATGTGGATAGCGCGAATATTCAAGGAACAGGTATCAAGTACTCGGGGTCCTACGGGACACAAGTGGACGGTTAACAACCAAATAACATCTATTGCCCACCTGTGCCTCTGCTTACCTACTTCAATTTTAGTTGTTAAACAGTAATTAAAGTGAGCGATAAGTAAAGCCATGATCATCTCCAACATCCAACATGCGGCCATACTCCAACAACTGTGGTACTTGACGACACGCAACGGCACTTGAGCAAGAGACTGTGACGCGCAAGTCCAACTATCTACCAAACAACAGGTAATAGGATGTGTCCAAGGCAATATAAGGCTGCAAGGGATAATACGGGTACGAAAACTAGAGCATCGCAACACAGATAGCAATAGATCAACAGGAGGGAATAAATGCTATAAAAGTAAGATAGGTAGAAAGGGGAAGATGCTCGCCTGAAAAACATTGCCTAAGGTTCAACCGAAGATCGGGGCGAAGCTCACATCAACTCAACGGCCTTATCCGCGAAGAAGCAAAACACTAGAAGAAACACCGGATGCACTATTTAAGGTTACGGCAGAAGACCGGGCATGATGCAAGTATGATGTATGACATGGCAAAGATGCGATGCAATTAGGTCATAATAAGCGGAACCGGGGGTCCCGACAATTAATTAAACGGTTCAAGTTGTTTAGATACCCCGCAATTTAAATGTTGTTTTAACAAGGCAAAATATATCACTGGTTCGCTACACAAATTTAAATGAGGCCAATATAAGGCTAGATTGGCCCGCATATGGGCCCCATATTTAATTATGAGGTGAATCGGCATAAGGCCCCCAAACCACATGACAAGGATGCATGCATGAACAATTCAATATGCAACAATTTATAAATATGGCATTTATAAAATAGGGGCTCGGATAAGGGTCACACATTAGGGTTCGGCAGATCTTGGTTCCGGGGTTCGGGGTCCGGTCTCAGGGTTCGACGGGGAACAGGCGCGGACCAGGGCTACTGGGCCCAGGATGAAGGGCTTGGCGTTCGGCGTCCTCGATGGAGAACTCGATGTTTTCGTGTCGTGGTTCTTGCCGGGGTTCTCGGCTTCGGGCGCCGGGATCGGGCTTCGGATTCCGGGACCGGTGCGAGGTCTCGGCCATCAGATCCTTGGAGGAGGTCATGGCGGTTCCATTCAACCCATGGAGGAGACCTTGTCGCTTGGTATCCGTGTAGGAGAACTCGAGGTCGATGGCGAACTTGTTCGGTACCGAGGTTTTTCGGAGATCTTGGCGCGGCTCCGGGTACGGGATCGGTCTTCGGTTCGGGGCCTCAGGGTCTTGGGGTTCGCGTCCGTGTGGCAATCTTGTCGTTCCGTGTAGGCGTCCTCGGTGTCGGGGGAGATCTTGGGGGTTCCAACTTGTTCATTGTTGACGGACTTGGTTTGTCGTCGGGTCTCGCCGGAATCAGTCTTCGGGGTCCTACGCGGGCTTGTACTAGATGGAGCACGCATCGGGGAGAGACCACAGCGAGAAAGTCCAGGGGCAGAAGGCAGCCGCCGTGGCATGCTTAGCAGGAAAACACGCACGCGGACGGTGGTGAGGAGCTCCTGGAGACGGACAGAGGATGCGCGCAGCGGCGGTTGCCGACAGGGACAGGGGCGACGGACGGCGGGTTGCAGCGACGGCCGGAGGGGCTTGCGAGGCCGGAGACACGCGCACGGCGGAGGGGGGCCAGCGTCGCTGCAGAGGGGCAGAGCCGGCGGCGGCAGGGGCAGGGACGCTGGGCGCTGGCGGCCGGCCAGAGGAGGAGGGAGCCCGCGGCGCGCGAGGCTCGGGGCGGCTCGGGCGTCCAACGACGCCGGCGACAGGAGGAGGCAGGAGTGGCCGGCGAGGAGGCCGGCTGCAGAGGCGGTGCCGGGGACGCGGCCGGGGCCGGGGAGAGGGGCGGGGCGAGGGAGTCCCAGGCGGCGGCGGGCGCCAGGCGGAGGCGGGGCGACGCGGCCGGGCGAGGAGAGGAGGAAGGACGGCGCGCGGCCGGAAGGGGGAGGCGAGCAAGGAGGAGGGCGGCGACTGCGAGCAGAGCGTCGGGGAGAGGAGGAGAGGGGTAGATGGGGGCTGTGTGAGAGAGGGAGGTGGCGTGTGTGGATGGCTGGTTGGGGAGAGAGAGAGAGGGAGGGAGTGGGGTGGATTGATGAGGTGGCGATGGGTGTGGTGAGGTGGAGGGAAGGGAAGGTGGCAGGCTAGGATAGGTGGGTAGACTAGGATTGGGTGAGGATAGGATTTAGAGTTTGGGTGGACCGTTTTACTCTGGGGGTGGCCAACTGGGTCGGATCGGCCCGGTTTGGCTGCCCCCACTAAAATAATTAAATATTTTATTATTTACAAACGGGACTTTTGCAAACCGTGGGTAGACAAAACAAATATTCCGGAGACCCGGGTTTTGGTTTTGAATTAAAGACGGGAATATTTAGAAAACAAAACTAGGCGTTTCGAAAATAGTTTAGACAAAAACCATGCAGGATGATGACGATGCTCAAATGCAATGTGGCATGATGACATGAGCATGCGGTCATGATGATGCAATGCACAAAAACAACGCGATTTTCTAGTAGTGGTTTTGCGGGATGCCACATAACTTGGGCCCCCCGCGAAGGGTTGAGCGGAGAAGTTCTTTTTCAGAACATTATCCCGCGCCTCGGCCACCTGGAGAGCATCAATAAGCGCTGCATATTCCGTGAATCCTTCCTGGTGAAAGTTTCGCGAGGACTGGATGTTGTCCAGATGGAATGTGGAGAGGGTTTTGTCTATCTTCTGCTGATCGGTGGTACTGGTCCCACATAGCTGAAGAATGGTACAAATCCGGTGCAACCTGGAGTTGTACTCTCCCACTGTCTTGAAGTCCGCAAATCTCAGACGAATCCAATCTGCCTCCGCCTGTGGCTGAATGGTGTACTTCAGCCTAGAGAACCGCTTGTTGAGGGCGGTCCAAAGGGCAGAAGCACTCCGTTCTGCCATGTACTCGTTCTTGAGAGTCTCACACATGTGATGGCGGAGGAAGTGCAGGGTTTTGGCGTTGTCCGCCGGGATGGTTTTGCTGGGGGCCGTCGGGGTCCCCGCAATCAACGCATCCTTGATGCATCGGCCCTCGAGGACGATCTCAACGTCCGAGGCCCAAGTCAGGTAGTTAAGCCCATCCTGGGTCAACTCCGGGAACTCGCGGTTGACGATTCGGTCATCTGCAATTTATGCAAAGTGTGTAAGATTACAGCAGGTAATCGGTTGCATAAATGCGATAATTGATACAATAATTCAAATATGACGGCGTTCTAAAATTTAATGTAAAAACGGTACAAGCTAACTATGAGATACAAAGTATTAAAATCATTTGATAATTAATGACTGTAGTAAAACATATTACAAAAGCTTGTGCAAAATCGGACCGAAAACAGAGCCAAAAACGGTCCAACCACCCAGCGATCGCATACTCCCAAACGGCCCGGCCACACTTGCCTTTGCGCGACCGGTCCGCTCCAGACCGTCCCTGCCCGCTTAGCGGGGGAACGGAGCTAGCAAAGCTAGCTCCCGACTGGGGCGGCGGCGCCGGCAGCAGGCCGGACCAGCGACGAGGTAGGGGGCGGCCAGCGGGGCTGCGGCGGCTGGGCGTGGCGCGGCGCGGCGGCCAGGCGCGGGAGGCCGGCGGCTCGGCCAGCGCAGCCGCAGCACGCGGCGCGGCGGCGGCGGCCAGCGGGGCCAGCGTGAGCGGCGCAGCGGCGCGGCAGACGACACATGCGGGCGCAGGCCACGGCGGGCGGCGCGGCAGCGCACGTGGGCGAGCGGCCGGCACGCGCGCGGCGGACGCGGCAGCAGGCGCGCGTGGCCAGCAGGGCGAGGCGGGGCGGCGTGCAGGCGATGGCTCGCGGCCGGCGGCACCCAACGGGGCGCGGAGGCGGCGCGGGCGCGATCCAGCGGAGCGCGTGGGCGGTGGCTCGCGGCCGGCGGCGTGGCCGGCCAGCGTTTGCACGGGCGCGGGAGGCCGGCGGCTGCGTGTAGGCGCGCTCGGCGGCGGCGGCGGCCAGGCACTCGGCGTGGGCTGCGCGGGCGGTGGCTCGCGGCGCGAGCGCGCTGCCAGTGGGGCCTCGGTGGCGGGGGACAGGCAGGCACGCGACGGCGCGGCAGGTCGCGGGAGCGGCGGCCGGCGCGGCGGCGCACTTCGGCGGCGGACAGCAGGGCCAGATCGTCGTCCGTGCGAGGCGCGTGCACGGCGCGAGCAGCCAGCGAGGCTGCTCCATAGCCACGGCCTCTGCATTTGCAAGTCACGTACGTACGCGGTTACAAAAAAAATACATGAACAAAACTGTAGATCGATCCGATCTACTAATTAAAAATGGCCAAGATCAGTCCGATCTACTAAATAAAATTTAGATCGGCACAACAGGTGCCTGCATCGATGGTACAGTCAACAAAATTCTAATCCGGGAGTGATTAGATCGACATTGGTCGGCGACAGCAGGTCAGCTCGACTCCCGGGAAGAAAAATCTGCACCTTAGATGGGATCTGATCTAAGATCTAAACGCAAATCTTGAAAGGAAAACGCGGGACGAATCCATTTTTGCGGTCAGATTTGGGTTACCTTCAACGAAAGCATGTGTGATGCAGGCTCGACGGTGGCTTGACGGAGGCTCGACGGAGAGACACGTGCTGATAACGTGTTGGAACACCCCCTGCCGACTGGCCGGTCCCGAGGCTGTTTCACACTCAAGAAGAAGACTAGAGTAGAACGCACACAGATTACACAAGTAAATGACACAGGGAACAAATGGGAACTTTATTGAACTTTCTCTCGGTAAACTCCCGTACAATGATTGCTTCTCTATTTATAGACTAAGGGGATAGGATACCCACATGGGCCCACCCTAGCCTGGTAGAGGCCACACCGAATGGGCCTCTACCGGCCCAGTTTCCCAACAAAAGCCTCAAAAGTAATGATGAACTCATGAAACACCATATAACTGCAGCCAAGACCCGCAAGCTATTGATTTGTTCGCTTTGCTGTGCATCGGATTTGGAGCTAAGGGCATCTTCACTGGGTCGACGCATCCGTCTAAGCGTGTCCGAACTTGTACGTGTGGACGCGCGTGGCATGTGCGCCGCCCAGCGTTCTGATCCATCCGGACAAACGCGTCCGGCTTGACCCATCTATACACCAAATTTGGGCCTCGATTGGGTCGGTCCGGACCGCGCGCTTGTCCTCACGCGTCCTCCCACTAGTTCGCCCGGTCCCTTTCGTTAGTGGCACAATGGACACTCTCCTCCCCTAAACCCTCGCGCCTCCATATTCGCGACCAGAGCAGGAGCAACCTTTGCCGCCGCCACCGCTCGCTGCCGCCGATGCCCCCGCGATTCCGAGAAGCACTGCAGGCCACACGCTTTGCCGTAGTTGTCTGGAGGCGCCATAGGCAATCCCGCCGCCCGACCTCCGCCTGTGGACTGGACGCACGACACCCTCTGCATGGCGCACAACCTGCTCGATCATTTGCTTGAGGTATGTTCGCCGGTCCTTTCTAGGTTTATCCAGCCCGTTGCAGGAGTTGGCATCGCCATTGACGATCGCATACTTTGCAGATGGGCAACAGTCGAAGGGAAATGGATTTCTTCTATAATAATTTTGTGGAGTCATCGTCCGAGGAGGAGTCCGACGGTGAGACCGAGATTCTGCTGGCAGCTGCACAGATGATGCACAACCACTACCTCCTGCAGCTACCCAGAGGTGGCTCGTCCAAGCGGCACAAAGCCAACCAGGAGCGCGACCGAGAAGAAGGACACATACGCCTTTACAAGGACTACTTCCATCCAACTGATCCAGTCTTCAAAGAGAAGGAATTTCGTCATCGCTACCGGATGTCGAGGGACATGTTCTTGCAAATTCTCAATGGGGTGATGGAGTACGATAACTACTTCGAGGCCAAGTACGATTGTACCGGTAAGATTGTCTTCTCCTCTTATAAAAAATGTTTTGCTGCCATTCGACAGCTTGCATATGGAGTGCCTGGTGACCTCCTCGACGACTACATGCGCATGAACGAGTCCACATGTCATAAGGCTATGTACCTTTTTTGCAGCGCGGTTATTGCGGTGTTTGGAAAAGTTTACCCGAGAGAGCCAAACACCGAAGACACTGCCCGCCTTTTGTCCATCAATGAGAGAAGGGGGTTTCCTGGTATGCTTGACAACATTGACTGCATGCATTGGCTGTGGAAGAACTGCCCCTTTGGTTGGCAAGGGCAGTTAAAAGGGCATGCAGAGGGGTGCACTGTCATACTAGAGGAAATTGCATGACAAGATCTCTGGATTTGGCACTCTTTTTTGGCATGGCTGGATCAAACAATGACATCAATATGATGACGTGGTCTCTGGTGTTTGCTAGGCTAGCAGAAGGCAATGCCCCATAGGTTTCTTATCAGATCAATGGCAATCCATATGATATGGGTTACTATCTAGCTGACAGTATCTACCCCTCCTAGGCGACCTTTGTGAAGACAATTCACAATCCTGGAGATAAGAAATGCAAGAGGTTTGAGAAAGAGCAAGAGGCCGCTAGGAAGGATGTGGAACGAGCATTTGGTGTGCTTCAGTCAAGGTGGACTATTGTTCGATATCCTGCTAGAACCTGGATCACAGAGAGGATAAAGGATGTGATGACTGCTTGTGATCATGCACAAAATGATCGCCAGGACGAGCGTGATGACGGCTTCTTGGACCAAGGATGGGACTTTCAGGTTCAGTGGGTTGAGCCAGAGACAGGTCTAACATCTTGGGAAGATTTCATGCAAGTGCATAAAAATTTGTGTCGCTGGCCAAGCACGGTCAAATGGGTCGCGCCGATGGGTGCGGCTGACCGAACAGGCCGGACCCTCTCCCCAACTCGATTGTGGTCCAACCCAAACTGACATAAACAGATCGTCTGAGGCGACCGGATGGATTGGTCCGGTGGAAATACCCTAAAGAGTGAAGGCTACATATACGTAGATGAGGGAAAGCAAGGAACAGAGACAGTAAGGAGTAGTAGTAGCCGAAGAGGAGGCCCCCAACAAAGCTTTCGTTTTATTCCCCTTCATATTGGCCTCAGAGCATCTCCACTCGCCTATCCAGGAGGCCGATCCGTATGCCGAAATTACGTCCGGACGCCGAAAATCGCCTAGTCGCGTACCCAGGGACCTCTTTTCGGCCGGATTTGGACCAACTTTGGTCCGGACTACCCAGGGCATACCCAGGATCCCGGGTACGCCCTGGGGACGCCGGACGAAGCGAATTCGGCGAGTGGACCAGCCTGTCAGCGACAGAAGCCGACTCGCCGCCATCCTTCCTGCCGTTTTCCTTTTCCCGCCCTCGCCGCTACACCCCTCCCGCCATTCTTCCGGCCTATAATAGCCGTACATCTCGCCGTCTCTCTTCACAGTCCCTCACACCACCACAACTCCGGCGAACTTCGGACGGTCGCACCTTTCTTCCTCCTCAACTCCGTCGAGAAGCCATGGTCGGCCGACGCACGCTGTCGCCGTGGGAAGCCCGGCTGCTCCGCGAGTCTCGCTATACGGCGCCGCCGGACACTCGTCTCGCCGTAGGCTGGAAACTCAGCGCCGGCGGGATCCCCGTTCCGCCGGTGCCGGATGGAGACGACCTCGTCGGAGAGATCCAGGCCGCTATCGCCGCCATGGAAGACCCAGAACTGGCCGGAGAGATCCAGGCCGCTATCGCCGCCGTGCAAGACCCAGATCTCGCCGAGGATCAGAGCAACCTTGTCTTCTGGAGGCAGTTTTTTGATGACAGGCGTCTCGAGGAACTCGTCCCACACGACGGACCGCCGGGCTCGCTGCCGCCGCCGCGTAACAATGCGGCTTACCGCCGCCGCTGGTGGAGCGTTCCAGGGCGGACTCTCGCCGGAGTCATAGCGCACATTGAGGCCGGCAACAACCCCCGCCTCGGCCTGTAGTTGCGGCGTCCGGCGTCGACCACGGCGGCGGCCTTTTCTAGTTATGAATTCCGACGTACTATGTACCCCTTGCCTACTTTAATGAAATTCCGCCTATATTCGCCCATATTTCGCCGAGTTTAACTGAATTTAACCGAACTTGGGTACTCGGACTGGGTACGCGAGTGGGAAACTGGGCGTACCAAGCCGAAAATGCGATTCGTCCGGTCGAAAATTGGTCCGGTTTTTGGTCTGAGTTCGCCCAACAAGTAGAGATACTCTCGGTGCCTCGCTCCCACCCCACACTGCTATACCGCTGCTATTGCTCTAATCTCTTAGTCCCCTCCCCCTACTACCACGCCTCCTCCTCCTCCTCACGTTCGTCTCCCTTGAACGCAGAGAACACGTAGAGCCGAGCAGAGCAGAGCTGCGTGTCACACACCTCTCCCTTCCCTCCACAATCCTTAAAATCCTCGGGCACCCCCGAGCTCCTGCGCATGCATTGCGCGACGTGGGTCGGCTCGGCTCTTGGTCGCCTCTGTGTCCTCCCCCGCGCCTGTCCTTGTATTCACTTTCAGGTGCTAGCCCCATTTATTTCCGCTTGTCCTGCCCCTGGGCGTTTCTGCAAGGTCAGGAGCATTAAGGGCATCTCCACCGGGCGGCGACACAAAGAACGATCTAAATAGTTCGTTTTAGTCTGTTTGATCGGTTTTTGGACGATGATCTGGCCTGTCTGGCCAGCCGCGCACAGCAGCGTGACCTAAACACGACCTAAACAGACAAAAACGGACAAGCTAGCCCAAAAGAAGAAAGCTCATTGTGGGACTCCTTCTGGGCAAGTTTGTGTCCGCGTCTGTTCGGGCAGACACACCCGTGACCCAAATTTGATGCCCAGATGGGTCGGTCCGAGGTGCGTTAGTCCGAATGGGTGGTACCGCTGGGGCGCTGCGCATGTCCCGCGCGTCCGTGTGGACGAGTTCGGACGCACTCGGATCGTTTGGGTAGACCCGGTGGAGATGCCCTAACTGCCGCTCGCTACCGGCATTGATCCGAGCGAGCTTTATGACCTGTCACAATGGAATGTACTACTTCCTCCATATCGGTTTTTTGGGCTAACACGGAGCCCAAGAAATATGTTTAACTATAAATTTGACCAACGAAATATGAAGCATATGTCATAACGCTGGAGGAGGTGGCCAAGGAGGCTGCCAAGGTCGCCATCAGCAAGCTCCGCCACGCCACCAAAGTGCGCAACGACGCAAAAGAGGCGCGACGCGAGCACGTCGCCGACTCGGCGGCGAAGAAGGAGCGTGTGGCTCTGGCCGCTGAGGCGGCATCGCGTGGGGTCTCATCGACGCCGATGACACGGAGGTGGCGGAGGACGACGATGAGGAGGGGAAGGAGGTGGACCAGCTGGAGGAGACGATCGCCATCCCCATGCAGACAGCGCAAACACTGGGCTTTGGCCCCAATGATACTCCGATCCCGGCTCCGGCTCCAGCTTCTTCTACGGTGGAGTTGCTCGCGGTTGAGGCGAAGGAGCTCGCCGACCAGAAAACGATGGACCATTGGGCCACCGAGATGGACAAGGCCCTGGTGAACCGGGCGACAGAGGACCGGAGGAAGGCGGCGGGCTAGACGGTGGGTCGCGACCATGCGCTTGACCGTCACCACGAACGCGTCCAGCAGCGAGCCATCTGGTCCGCTGGGACGGCGATCGACGGAGCCTACGGCAGCGGCAATGGCGGCGAGTAGCCGCCGCGCCGTCCTCCTCCAGCAGCAGTAGTCGTAGCCGCAACAGTAGCATCCTCTAATTTGTTTGAATGGTCTTTTTATAAATGGTAGGGTTTAAAATCTAATTAATAGCTATCTTAGGTACTAATGTCTCACCTACATATGGGCCCTGGATGGCCCACGGGCAGGACACTACACCGCGCTGTCCGTGCCGACGCAACCGTAGATTAGATGCATATATGGGTCGAGCTAGACACGTTGTCTAGATGGGTCAGCTCGCTGGGGCGGCGAGCATGCCCTGCGCGTCCACATGGACAAGATCGGACACGTTCGGACAGGACGCGTTGGCCCGGTGGAAATACCCTTATAGAGTTGTGGAATATATGGAGGATGGGAAGGTGACATGCGACGACGTGACACGCGGGTAGTAGTTGTGGTGCATTATGGGAGTTCTCTCGGTTGTTGGTGGGCAGGAGGAAGGGAACATATAAACGTGGTTTTCTTCATGTGGGAGGAACGGTCAGTTCGTGTACCAAGATTGTTGGGTTGTGGATTGGAGTTCCCAAATCTCTATATTCAATAAACATCAACTCGTAGCAAGAGAGCATATTTCCTAGTTTAAATAAACATATAGATAATATAGTTAGTACTCTTTATAGTAGTGCACACTAGTTTAAATGTTTTCTGTACCCTTTATGACATGGAAAAGTGTGTGCTTACATTGAATATAATCAATTATAGTACTAAGTACAATAAACCATAATTCATTTGCCAATGTATAATGTTCTGGCATAGTAATTTTTTTCCTATACACAATACTTGCTAGATATATCCGAATTTAGACAAATCCGATAACATTAATTTGGATCGGAGAAAATATTTTATTTTACCATGAACATAAGAGGTTAATGACCATATCCCCTCACTACATCACTTAAGTTCATAGATGGTGATTTTACCAAGTGGTACGCTGGTCTATGATATTTAATCATGAACTCTAGAAGCATGTCACATAGTATTTATTTGAGAACTACTTACAAGAAACCAATAAATGTTGATGTAGATATACTATAATGAATCATAGTGAAAAAAATCCACGGAGGAATTTGTTATTGTCTTTTGGTTATTTCGTAGAAATTTTTTATCTAACTGAAAAAATTTCTTTTAAGATGAAAATCTCAAAATAAAGTTTGAGAGAAAGTTAACAATATTTCATTGCGGATTATGATTTAATCTATGGAAATTGCAATGAGATACGCTAAAATTGTACTACAAAAAATGATCTATAGCAAAATGAATATTTAACAACATTGTGTGTGGTTAATTTCTTTGTAAATTATAGCAATACTTATACTATCTCAAACCTTGCATTCATATAATGATTTGCTGGAAAAGGTATAAAAGTTTAATATAAATATATCAGCACGGATTTGCTGCCCGGGGTGGCCGCGGTGCACCCTCTAGCCACCGTTCGGATAGTGGTGCATGTGCTCCCTTATTTCATCTACATGTTCATAGTAGAAAACAGAGTTAACTGCCATGTTTATAGACCTACACCCCGAGACTCGTATCTTATTAGATGCAGCCGCCAGGTGTAAGTTTCTGGTGGATGGGATGCTCCAACCGCTAGCCGTTAGAAAACTCACATACTTATCCATCAGACCAGGCTGCACCATATCTTCTCATTTATTAAGCGTCGATTCACGACTCCACGGAAAACCAACGAGGATTAAAACCTCTCGGCCCGTTTTCGCAAGCCTCATAAACAAACAACTATACGGTGTACTAGGCAATGATATCCTATCTCTACATGAACCATAGCTTCTGCCTAGAAGATCTGCATGAGATATAGTATCGGTTGTTTAATTCGTACGCTACAGTGTTTGATACGGACTATTACTTTAATTTTTTATAATTAAACAGTCTAGCTCATACGTTTTATTCCTGATCATTGCGAAAAAAATTACCTGACAAAACCTTCACTACAGGATGTGCACGCTAGGCCGACGGCCAAAAGCCGTCGGCGTAGGGTATAAAACCGTCGGCGTATCCTACGTCGACGGCGGCCCTCGGCGTATCCTTCTCGACGGACCTCTCCCTCGGCGGGGCAAACTCAGCCATCGGGGTACGGCGACGCCGACGGCCATGTTGCGCCTGTCGGCGTAGTAGCATTCGGTGAACAACGAGGCTGCCATCACACGACCGGCGAACAACGAGGCTGCCATCACAGGCTGGGCCTTCGGCGTAGCTAGGCCAGGTGGCGGGCGCTAGGCCGTCCCAGGCAGGGAGATGGCCCGACGACCACGGCCCTCGGCGTAGGGTGATACGTCGTAAATGTATCTATAATTTTTTATGTTCCATGCTTGTTTATTAACAACTTTGCTATGTTTTATCTATACTTTGAGGTATTTTCATACATTTTCTGAAACTAACCTATTAACAAAATGCCATAGTGTCAGTTGTCTGTTTTCTGTTGTTTTTGGTTTCATAAAAGCTAGTAAGGAAATATTCTCGGAATTGGACGGGACAAAATCCAAAGTCAATATTTTACCAGAGAGAACACAAAGTCTGAAGGGCAGCCAAAGGCGGGCCACGAGATGGCCACACCCTAGGGCCACGCGGCCTAGGGGCACCGCCCTATGGTGTGGGCCCCTCGGGCGGCCCCTGCATCGCCTCTTTGCCTATAAAGTCACCCCGATGCATAAACCCTAAGCACCCGATCAGATCTCCACGAAGCAGTCCGTAGCAGCCGCCACCATCGTCCCTAGATCGGGGGGATCTGAAGCTCTTTCCGGCACCCTGTCGGAGGGGATATATCATCCCGGGGGCCTTCTTCATCATCATGCCAGCCTCCGTTATGATGCGTGAGTAGTTCACCCTTGGACTATGGGTCCATACAGTAGCTAGATGGTTGTTTCTCCTCCTTTGTGCTATCATGTTTAGATATTGTGAGCTCCGTTCATGATCAATATCATCTATTTGTAATCATACATGTTGTGTTTGCGGGGATCCGATGGGTATTGAGATACTATATCAGATTGATTATTGATTCTATCATGTCTGTGTTATTTGTGATCTTGCATGCTCTCCGTTGCTAGTAGCTATCTTGGCCAAGTATATGCTTGTGACTCCAAGAGGGAGTATTTATGCTCGATAGTGGGTTCATGCCTCTAGTAATCTGGGGAAGTGACAGAAATCTCTAAGGTTGTAGATATGTTGTTGCTACTAGGGAGAAAATAACAATCTTTTGTTCATGAAACAATTGTATTGTTTACTTTACACATATTGCTTAATGCAATTATCCGTTGCTTGCAACTTAATACTGGAAGGGGTTCGGATGATAACCTTAAGGTGGATTATTAGTCATAGATTCAGTTGGATTACGGTCTATGTATATTATTGTAATGCCCAATCAAATCCCATAGGAGTCATGATGTCTAGTATATGCATTGTTATGCTTTCTCAATCTGTCAATTGCCCCGCTGTAATTTGTTCACCCAGCATGTTATCTATCTTAATAAGAACACCTCTAGTGAACTGTGGACCCGGATCCAATATTTATCATTGATACATCATCTACTGTTACCGTTTACTTTCTACAAGAAACTACTATCTTCCACACTATATGTTTAATCCTTTGTTTTCAGCAAACCAGTGAGACTGACAACCTCACTGTACGTTGGGGCAAAGTCTTGAGTTTGTGTTGTGCAGGTTTCAAGTTGTTAGCAACACCTTGGAGTTGTTTCCTTCCTCCTACTGGTTCGATAACCTTGGTTTCATAACTGAGGGAAAACTTACTGTTGTGATCTTCACACCTTCCTCTTGGGGTATCCCAACGAAGCTCTACAGTGATCTGAGCCACATCATAGGGTTAGGCGACCATTTGGCACAGAGGACACTCTACATCGATGGCCATGCTGTCGGCGTAGGCCCAGCCCAGATTTTTTTGGGGTTTCGCTGCAGTTTTATTTCATTCAATATTATTTCACAACAATATTGGACATGTATTTCACAGCAATTGAAACAAGATCACATCATTCATACATGTATGAAACAAGATCACATCATTCATACATGTATGAAACAAGATCACATCATTCATACATCATTCAAACATGTATCAACATGATCACATCATTCATACATGGATCAACATCATCACACATGCATAGACAATAAAACCCTACAACTCTAGAGGAGACGGGGTGTACCCGAGATCTCCCTTGGTGAAAAGAGGCGACCTCTAGCGAGGGTGGTGTCCAATAGAAGCAGTAGAAGAACCACCTGGCGAGAGAGTAGGAGAAGTGACGGGGTGAGGATTGGGAGAACCACCAACAAAATGACCAGGAGAAGGACCATTGTCATGAAGCGGTGTGATTTGACGCCCATTCGGCAAGGCATGGCCAAAGTGCTGGTTCCTAGAACATCCCGTTCCCTACATGTTAGCAACTTGCGAGGCAAAGGAAAGCGATAACTAGTGGGTTAGCAAAGAACTTACCGGTGTCGATGCGTAGTATGTACTAGCGAAACTGTCCCTCGATGGCATGCATGGTGGCTGCCCCGTGATACGTCAGAAAAGTATCTATAATTTTTGATGTTCCACGCTTGTTTACTTTGAGGTGTTTTTATATATTTTCTGATACTAAACTATTAACAAGATGCCACAATGCTAGTTGCCTGTTTTCTTCTGTTTTTGGTTCCAGAAAGGCAGAAAATCATTATTCTCGGAATTAGACGGGACAAAAGCCAAAGTCAATATTTTACCGTGGGGAACACGAAGCCTGAATACGAGATGGAGCGGAGGCACCAGGGGGCCACACCCCCTGGCGGCGCGGGCTAGGTCCAGCCGCGCCTGCGGGGGTGTGACCACCCTGGCCTCCCCCTGCCTCGCCTCTTCGCCTATAAAAAACCCCTGATGCAGAAACCCTAAGTATCCGATCAATATTCCAGGAAACCGTCTATAGCCGCCGCCACCATCGTCCCTAGATCAGGGGGATCTGAAGCTCTTCCCGGCACCCTGCCGGAGTGGAGATCATCCCGGATCCCTTCTTCTTCATCATGCCAGCCTCCGGTATGAAGTGTGAGTAGTTCCACCTTGGACTACGGGTCCATGTAGTAGCTAAATGGTTGTATATCCTCCTTTGTGCTACAATGTTTAGATCTTGTGAGCTTCGTTCATGATGAAGATCATCTATTTGTAATCATGCATGTTGTGTTTGCGGGGATCCGATTAATATTGAGATTACTATGTCAGATTGACTAATGGTTTTTTATTTTTGATTATATCATGTCTGTGTTCTTTGTGATCTTGCATGCTCTCCGTTTCTAGTAGCTATCTTGGCCAAGTAGATGCTAGTGACTTAAAGAGGGGGTATTTATGCTCGATAGTGGGTTCATACCTTTATTTAATTTAAGGGAAGTGATAGAAATATCTAAGGTTGTAGATGTGATGTTGCCACTAGGGAGAAAACAAGGGTCTCAAGTTCATGGAACAACTGGATTGTTTATCTTACACACTTTGCTTAAAGCAGTTATCTGTTTCTTGCAACTTAATGCTGGAGGGGGGTTGGATGATAACCTGAAGGTAGATTTCTAGTCATAGATGCAGTTGGATGGCGGTCTATGTATCTTGTTATATTGCCCAATCGAATCTCATAGGATCATGAATGTCCAGTATTGCATTGGTATGCCTTGCTCTGTCCTGTCAATTGCCCTACTATAATTTGTTTACCCAACATTCCATGTTTGTTTATCTTAAGGAGAACACCTCTAGTGAACTATGGACCCCGGTCCAATCTTTACCATTGATACATCTTCCACTGTTACTGTTTACTTTCTGTAAACCACTATTACCTTCCACACCATATAGTTAATTCTTTGTTTACAGCAAACCAGTGAGATTGACAACCTCATTGTTCGTTGGGGCAAAGTCTTGAGTTTGTGTTGTGCAGGTTTCCAAGTTTCTAGCAACACCTTTGAGTCGTTTCCTTCCTCCTACTGGTTCGATAACCTTGGTTTCTTTCTTAGGGAAGACTTGCTGATGTGATCATCATACCTTCCTCTTGGGGTATCCCAATGAAGGTCTACATTTGATCTGAGCACCTCAAGCTGTTTTCTGGCGCCGTTGCCGGGGAGGCTAAGAATGTCTTCACAAGGGGAATCCTTCACAACCTTTCTCTTTACTTTGTTTTTGTTTTGAATAGTTTCTTTTGCTTGGTTTTGTTTGACTCTTTTTATCAAAAATTCCAAAAAAATAGTTTCGTTTGGTTTGCTTTCTGTTATAAAAAACACAAAAAATTAGCTCCTGCTCTAGTTGTCACCTTGCTCTAGCTCACCATGTTGATTCCCAAGTTCACCCTGAAGGACCTTTCAATAGGTAGTGGCTCTATAATTGGGAAAGAGAATATTTAAGAATCCTTTAATCATGTTAGTAAACATGAGGATATTGAGGATAGATCTATAGCAGAACTTGCTCCTAATTATGAAATTACTGCAGCTTCTTTAGTTCATATGTTGGAGGCTAGGTTTGTTAACCTTAATCCCATGATCCAAATCTTGTTCCTTAAACTAAAAGAATAAAATGATCCTAAAAGAGAGATTTTATCCTAGAAACTTTACTAAAAGAGTTCAATGATGTTGCTAAGGAAGCCAAGAAGGTCTTTAAACGTTTTAATATGCTAGGCTCATGTGTAGATGTTATGGGAACCGAATATAAAACCAAACACAGAGAGAAAATTAAGATACCCATACCTTTTAAATTGTAGGAATGCATGAAGCCTTAGAAAAGAATTTTGATTGGATTGTTCCTGAAAATCCTTTTGATGAAAGTAGTAAACCAAGGAGAGATGAGAAGGGATCCTCTAAAACTCATTTGGATGAGATACCTTTCCTAATCATGGTGGAAACTGGTAGCATCACCATAATGACATCTATGAAGCATTCTTCTTATAAAAAAGAGATAGAAAAAAGAGATTGAGAAAAATAAAAAAAATATGAGAAAAGAGGAAAGAGAGAAAAAAGCACCATATTCCCATGGTAAATAAGAAGATTGTTGAGATGCTCATTGTCTTCTTGCCTTGTCATTTGATTATGGGATAACTCCTGTATCATGTGCAAGGGGTACCCCGTTGGCAGTTCTGTATGATACACATGTACTTACTATGACAAGAACTTGCAAGTAACTAAACTTGAGTAGCATGAGGAGCAGCCCTCGTATTCAAGGGACATGAGATTGCCAACTCATACTTTGTCAAGCATATACTCCATAGTTTGTTCACTTTAACCTTAATCACTTCAAGATGCTTATGATGGGGGAAATGAGAGCTGAAAGCTAACAAGTACCATAATTTTTGGAAGCTCTTTATGAGACTTGAAATCCCTGCTTCCCTTACGAAGGGACTTTGTTCCACTATATTGAGTCTCCATCTTCTATCCTTAGGCACCAGTTAAGAGAGCATAGTTTCCATTCTTAGTTCTATGTGCATTGTCCCAAAACTTATTGATTGATGCATATTGTTGATATTACTTGTTCTTGTGCTATTTGTATCTAGTCACTCTTATGAAGTTTGAAGGTGTCCTATGCATCTATTTTCTACTCCATGAGGTACAAGCTGAATGCCACTATGCTATGTTTTCTGTATGTGAAACAAACAAACGTTTTTCAATGCATGTTATTCATGATCTTTGTTTGTAACATTTCATGTTTCATGCATAGTTACTTTGTCTTACTGTTAGAACTCCATCTTTTATGCTCATGTTTAGAGTTCTTTGTTCCCAGCTTTCAATGCTTGCAAATGGTTTGATCTTGATTTTGATGGTGCATGTCACCTCAAAAATTATTCTTTTTATCACTTACCTACTCGAGGACGAGCAGGAGTTAATCTTGGGGATGCTTGATACGTCGGAAATGTATCTATAATTTTTTATGTTCCATGCTTGTTTAGTATCTACTTTGCTTTGCTTTTATTTGTCTACACTTTGAGGTGTTTTTATATGTTTTCTGGTACTAACCTATTAACTAGATACCACAGTGCCAATTGCCTATTTTCTTTTGTTTTTGGTTCCAAAAAGGCAGAAAATCAATATTCTCAGAATTGGACGGGACAAAAGCCAATGTCAATATTTTGTAGTGGGGAACACGAAGCCTAAATACGAGACGGAGGGGAGGCACCAGGGGGACACACCCCCTGGCGGAGAGGGCTAGGTCTAGCCGCGCCTGGGGTGTGTGACCACCCTGGCCGCCCCTGCCTCGCCTCTTCGCCTATAAAGACCCCCTGATGTAGAAACCCTAAGTACCCGATCAATATTCCACGAAACCGTCTGTAGCCACCACCACCATCGTCCCTAGATCGTGGGGGATCTGACGCTCTTCCCGGCACCCTGCTGGAGGGGAGATCATCCTAGAGTCCTTCTTCTTCATCATGCCAGCCTCCGGTATGAAGTGTGAGTAGTTTCACCTTGGACTATGGGTCCATATAGTAGATAGATGGTTGTATCTCCTCCTTTGTGCTACCATGTTTAGATCTTGTGAGCTTAGTTCATGATCAAGATCATCTATTTGTAATCATGCATGTTGTGTTTGCGGGGATCCGATGGATATTGAGATTACTATGTCAGATTGATTAATGGTTTTGTCTTATTGATTCTATCATGTCTGTGTTGTTTGTGATCTTGCATCCTCTCCGTTTTTAGTAGCTATCTTGGCCAAGTAGATGTTAGTGACACAAAGAGGGGGTATTTATGCTCGATAGTGGGTTCATGCCTCTATTTAACCTAAGGGTTCATGCCTCTGTTCATGCCTCTATCACGGTCTCTTGTTCATGGAACAAGTGGATTGTTTACCTTACACACTTTGCTTAAAGTAGTTATCTGTTGCTTGCAACTTAATACAGGAGGGGTTCGGATGATAACCTGAAGGTGAATTTCTAGTCATAGATGTAGTTGGATGGTTATACCCTACGGGTACGTAACTTCAGCATACCTAGTCCAGCCCAAGGAAGGCCCACAGCGGACATACGCTGGCCCATGAAGATTTTCGGGAGGCCAAGGCCCATGATGTCTTCGGATCCTTGGAGAGCAAGACTAGAGGAGATAGGAAACTCAAAGGGGTAAAACCCTAAGAACTTGTAACCGACTAGGACTATGCCCGGGACCTGCCTAAGTCTATATAAAGGCCAGGAGGGCACGTCCTAGATCGCTTAACCAACCTCGACTCATACTTTCGCACACGCATCAACGCCAGATCGAATCTGCGCACCCTGTAACCTTCGGTTCCGCCGTAATCAAAGAGCAGACAAGCAGGAGTAGAGTTTTCCCTCCGGGGGCCTGAACCTGGGGAAATCTCGTGTCCCCTGGTTGCTTGTCTGTTAACCGTGCCACGATCTCCAGCATCCCCATCTTCTCCAAAACCCAAGTCCATAACAATGGGCATTAACGAGATTAAACCTCGTCAATTGGCGCCGTCTGTGGGAATTGGGGCTGCTGATTGTGCGGTCGTGACGGTTCCGACCCGATCGATCTACAACTCCGCGGCGAAGGAGAATCACCTCCTCTTCGGCGCTTTCAACTTCACCGCCCACTCGCCGGCCACCATGAAGGATTTCGAGCCCGTAGGCGACGGACTCGAGATTTTGTTCGGGAGCTTCTGCTTCCAGGTGGGACAAACTGGTACCCTCCGCCTCCCTGAGCGGGTGCCCGTGCCGTCCATCAGGCCCGCTTCGTGGGCTCCACACCCCATGCTACGCACGTCACCATCAACAGATGAGTACTACAGCAGCAGCAGCTGCAACTCCGATCTGGGCAATCCACCTTCGGATGAAGGGACCTACGGATCCGGATCCGAAAGCTGTGGCAGCAGCCAACCAATCTGCAGGCGCTATCTGTGCGCCGCGGTCATCCAAACCGACGAGGAAACGCCTAAACCGCCGCCCAACCCCAACCCGCAGGACGGAAACGGCGAAAACGGGGAAAACAGAGGCCACCTCATCCAACTTAGCAAAGAAGGATGGGTCGAAGCACGCCGCGCCGTCGCAGGCAAAATAGTCTTACCTCTGGACTCCCCACGTGATCTGCTGAGGGCATACCACTACCTCCTCATCGAGGAGCACAAGAAACAAGTCGAGATGCAGAAGAAGCTCGACAAACGCAAGCAAGCAGCCTCCGAGTCCAGTGCGCGACGAGCTGCGCTCTCTGCCATGGGACCCGGCTCCAGCACAAACGGAAATCAAGGAAACAAGCACCGCTCTCGGGTGGAAAACATGGACCCCAAGGAGCGGCGTGAAGTGACCCGAACTCTCCATACATCGTTCATGGATATGGACGCTGACGGCAACATCACCCCGAAGACGCCGCAACCTGCGATCATGGCAGCCACTGCGTATCTCGCGGCTCACCCACCTCCGGAGGGGGACCCGAAAAGAGCCATGCATAAGTCCGCACTCACCGGACTAGGACTAATCGGAGCTGCGCTCCACGAAGACGCTCCTGCGGAGCCGAAGAAGAAAGCTCCGGCCAGGCGCGACCGGAGCCCCACACCCTCATCCGAAGAGGAAGAGGAGCACGATCTCCCTCGAAGGAAGAAGAGCTCGCACCGCCATAAACGCGACTACGACGCCAGAGACAAGCTTACACAGCGCAAGATCGAAAAATCACGCGCCAAACGCGCATGCTCGTCCGAATCTGAGATGGATGAAGACGAAGGAGAACTCTGCGGAGCTCGATGCTTCAGCAGATCCGTTCGGCGAACACAAATGCCACGCAACTTCAAGCTTCCTTCGGATACTCCGAAGTTCAACGGCACGCAAGATCCAAAGTCTTGGCTTAGTGACCATCTGTCATCCGTTAAGCTTCACGGAGGAAACAAAGAAACCGCCATGCAATGCCTTCAGCTGCAGCTGACAGGCGCGGCGCGAGTCTGGCTTAGCAGTCTATCATCAGGATCCATCCGAATCTGGGAGGAGCTTTCTTACAGCTTCATCCGAAATTTCAAAGGCACCAGCAAGAGGCCCGCATCAATCGAAGAATTGCGAGCCTGCACTCAAAGAACGGGTGAATCTATTCGCTCATACATACTATGCTGGTCTACGACCAAGAACTCCACAGCACACATCTCCGAAGAGAGGGCCATCGACGCCTTCAGGGACGGCGTCCAGCGCCCGGACTTCAAGGAGGAACTTGGGCGTGTAAAGCCCAAGACACTCGACCACCTCATGGAAATTGCCAATAGTTGGGCAGACGGCGAAGATTGCATCCAGCGACCGCAATCAGATGAAGAGGACGACTACGGCCGAAGACGCGAACGCCGCAGCAAGAGGAGATCGCGCGTCTACGAGGACCGCGACGGACCCGACATGGTCGCAGCCGGTTACGCCGACCGCCGCAACGACAACAGCCGCAACAGCGGAGGATACCGCAGCGGAAACTTTCGCGACAACGGACGACCAACGCAGTCTTGGCAACGCCGCGACCGCGACAACGAACCCTCAGCATTCGACAAACTTTCGGGTCCATGCACCATCCACTTCTACATCGAAAAATAGGATGGCAAAAAGAAAGCCAGCCACATGCTCAAGGACTGTCGCGAGTTCCAGAAACTCAGCGAAGGCATGATGCAGATGAGGCAACAAGCTCCAATCCCTGCGTTCGGAAACACACCTGCGCCAGGTGAAATAGCACACGGAGCTCCTCCACCGCCGCCTATTGGAGGCCAAAGTCAACCAGTCGCACCAGCGCAAAACAACGCCGGGGTCCCATACCCCCCATCAAAAGGAGCACTCAATATGATACAGAAGGGACGCCCCACAAACAGGGTGCAGAAGAAAATCACCCGACAAATCAACTTGGCCGTGGGAACTCCGCCTTCAATCCCTGAGTACCTCAGCGGATCGGAGTCCTGCATCACATTCACTCGCGCGGATCACCCTTGCCAGATCCCTCGCCCAGGTCATGCTGCCCTGGTGCTGGAGGCGCAGATCGGAGGCTTCGAGATGAGTCGCGTCTTCATGGACGGCGGCAGCGGCATCAACCTAATGTTCGCAAGCACTCTAGTAGCTATGCGGATCCTGCAAGGCAGCCTAGAACAATCAGACACAACGTTCCACGGCATTGTCCCAGGGAAGGGCATCTTCCCCCTGGGCAAAATAGGGCTCGACGTCATCTTCGGGAAGCCGGACAACTTTCGGCAGGAGCGCCTAGAATTCGAAGTGGTGGACTGGCCGTCGCAATACCACGCCATCCTAGGACATGTAGCATTCGCACGGTTCCTGGCCGTCCCACACTACGCATACCTACTACTCAAGATGCCAGGACCAAGGGGCGTCATCACAATCCACGGGAGCTTCACCCGATCGGACCAATGCGACAGGGATTTCAAGAAAATCTCCTAGTCTTTCGGCATGCAAGACGAGCTCGTAAGGCTCCGCGAGGAGACGGACAATGGGCTACCCCCAGTCACAAGGCAGAACGCACCCGACATGTCCTTCGACTCCACCGTCAACACCAAGAAAGTGAAGGTCCATCCGACAGACGCCTCCAAGACGGCGCTGATCGCCAACGACCTCAGCACCGCATAGGAAGGCGCGCTCGTCGAATTCCTCCATGAGCGCTGGGAAATATTCGCCTGGTGTCCTGCGGACATGCCAGGAGTTCCCAGGGAATTCGCCGAGCACGCACTCAATGTCTTCCCAGACACCAAGCCAGTCAAGCAGTCTATCCGAAGATTGTCGGAGCCATGAGCCGAAGCTATCGGCAAGGAGATCAACAGATTGCTCGCAGCAGACTTCATCCGGGAAATCAAGGAAAGCGAGTGGCTGGCAAATACGGTGATGGTCCCAAAGAAGGACACGGACATCCTGAGGATGTGCGTGGACTTCACGTCACTAAATAAACACTGCCCTAAGGACCACTTCCCTCTTCCTCGGATCGACCAGATCATCGATTCGACTGCAGGTTGTGAGAAACTCTCCTTCCTCGACGCCTACTCAGGCTATAACCAGATTCGACTCAAGGTCGAAGATCAAGAGAAAACGGCGTTCATCACACCGTTCGGAGTATACTGCTACAACACAATGCCCTTCGGGCTAAAGAACGCGGGTGCCACGTACCAGCGATGCATGCAGGCCTGCCTCAAGGACCAGATTGGTCGCAACGTCCAAGTCTATGTCGACGACATAGTCATAAAAACCAGGGAGGCAAGAACACTTATCGACGATCTGCGCGAGACGTTCGACAACCTCGATCGCTACAGGATCAAGCTCAATCCAGAAAAGTGCGCCTTCGGCGTCCCCTCGGGTCAGCTGCTCGGGTACTTCATCTCTCAACGAGGGATCGAAGCGAACCCGAAGAAAATCAAAGCTATCATGACAATGGAGAAGCCGAAAAACTTCAAAGGCGTTCAGCAGCTCGCAGGACGAGTAGCGGCACTGAGCAGGTTCATCAGCCGCATGGGCGAAAAGGCCCTACCATTTTACCAACTGCTGCGCAAAGCAGACAAGTTCGAGTGGACACCAGAAGCCAACGACGCATTCGAAAGCCTCAAGCGGCTCCTCTCTACCTCGCCCGTTTTGGTCATGCCAAAAGAGCGCGAGCCCCTGTTGCTGTACATAGCAGCCACACACCAGGTGGTCAGCACAGTACTCGTGGTCGAACAACCCGAAGAAGGCAAGACCCACGGGGTACAACGCCCAATTTACTACCTCAGCGAGGTTCTCACTCCAACAGAACAGCGGTACCCGCACTACCAGAAGCTAGCCTACGGCATGTTCATGACGGCTCGACGACTGAGCCACTACTTCCAGGAGCATCAGGTGATGGTCGTCAACGAGGCGCCCCTGAACAGCATCCTGAATAATCCAGAAGCCACAGGACGCGTGGCCCTGTGGGGCATCGAACTATCACCCTTGGACATCGTCTACGAGAAGCGACACGCAATCAAATCTCATGTCCTTCCGGACTTCCTGGTACACTGGATGGAGCTGCAGCTGCCTGACCCCCCAGACATGTCGCAATCCTGGACAATGCATTTTGACGGCTCCAAACGCGAAGCCGGAGCAGGGGCAGGAGTCATACTGACCTCCCCACAAGGTGACAAGATGAAGTACGTCCTTCGGATGAAATTCAGAGCCTCCAACAACGAGGCAGAATACGAAGCCCTCATCCATGGCATGAAGATGGCAAAAATATGCGGCGCAACGCGCCTGGTCATCTACGGTGACTCCAACCTTGTCGTACAGCAGACGATGAATGAGTGCGACACACACGCCGAAAACATGATCGCGTACCGCGCGCTATACAACGCACTCGAAGGAGAATTCGATGGCTGCGAACTTCGGCATGTTGGAAGAGAGAGCAACGAGGAGGCTGATAGACTCGCCAACATCGGCTCCACTTGTGCAAAGGTACCACCAGGTGTGTTCCTCGAACAGATCTGTGTGCCATCCATCAAGCGGAAGTTCCCCAAGGGATCACCCAAAGAAGCAGAACACCGGGGGCTACGCTACCCGAAGGTCATGAAGGACCCGAAAAGTTGGATACCGAAGTTGCCATGGTCAACCTGATGCAGGTCATGGCAGTCGAAGAAACTTGGACACGGCCATACCTCCCGTTCCTGATAAACGAAGAATTGCCAGACAGCCCGACAGATGCCCGACGCGTATATCGTCGGTCAAAAGCCTTCACCATCATCAACGGCGAGCTGTACAAACGCAGCATTACAAGTGTACTACAACGGTGCGTCACCATCGACGATGGCAAGGCCATACTCCAAGATATCCATGAGGGCATCTGCGTCCACCATGCAGGCAGTCGCTCCCTCGTCGCCAAAGCTCTGCGAGCAGGATTCTACTGGCCAACGGCCATGAGCGATGCGAAGGACATTGTCCGAAGATGCAACGAGTGCCAACGGTTCACCGACAAACCGCACGCACCTGGGTCCGAACTTCGACCCATACCCATAGCCTGGACTTTTGCCCAATGGGGCCTTGACATGATCGGCAAACTGCCAAAATCCTCGAAGGGGGGACACGTCTTCCTCCTGGTCGCAGTCGACAAATTCACCAAGTGGATCGAGGCCATGCCAGTCACGAACCAGAAGGGCAAAACCGCTGTCAAGTTCTTCGAATCCATTGTCTACAGGTTTGGCATACCGCAGAGTATCATCACCGACAACGGATCGAACTTCATCTCCGAAGAATTCCAGGACTTCTGCGAAGGCCTCGGGATCAATATCACGTATGCCTCAGTGGCACACCCGCAAACAAACGGGCAAGTGGAAAAGGCCAACGGCCTAATCGGCGCCGGCATCAAGAAGCGCCTCATGAGCTCACTCGAGCACAAAGCTGGAAACTGGACGAAAGAGCTACCGTCTGTCCTGTGGAGCTTACGGACTACGCCAAACAGCTCCACCGGCTACACACCGTTCTTCATGGTGCACGGAGCTGAGGTCGTGCTACCAGCCGAAGTACGCCACCAGGCTCCACGAGTCGTCGCTTATAGCTAAGCCGAGTCCACGGCTGCACTCGAAGATGCCGTCGACACACTCGACAAAGCACGGGATATAGCAGCAGCTCGATCAGCGGTGTACCAGCAAAGTCTCCAAAACTATCACAGCCGTCGGCTGCGCCCAAGGTCCTTCGTCGAAGGAGACCTCGTCTTGCGACTCAAGAAAAAGCGACCGAACAAACTCGATTCACCATGGGAAGGACCCTACGCCATCACCGAGGTCATCCCAGGTGGCGCCTATCGCCTCAAGCACGTGGAGTCTGGAGTCGCATACTCCAACCCATGGAACATCTCGCACCTGCGACGATTCTACCCGTAGCAACCTACCCCCTTTTACTTACAATAAGGCTTTCAGCCAAGGCTACTCAGTCGAACCATTGTACCTCCTCCATTACGATATAAATAAAGCTAAGTGTCTCGCTCCCAACCTTCGGTTGACTATTTTTCTACAACTTTACTACATGCTACAAACGCACTCGGGGGCTCCCCCACCTCACGATTTCATCGACTGAGGACCAAACGTGTACACCTGAGTAGCTGACTACGTCAGGCAAACGAAAAGGGCACGTACTCAATCAAAGCACTGCGTGCTAACAAACAAGCAAACCTTTACAACAAAGGGCACATAAACGCCTCGCCGCAATATACAAATTTTACATCTATCTGTTTATTTTCAGGTCCTATCTACTCTGAAGAATAACCTGAGCACGCTGCTCAAACAAGTCTACAATTTGTTCGGCATAGTGCCTTACAGCCGCGTAATGCGGACGCATGTTCCACTCGCAACCATTTGGCCGAGGAGGTGGTCCAGTCACCACAGCAGCCAAATCTACATCAGGGTGGTGCACCCTCACAAGAGACAAGGCAGCCTTCACCCCTGCGACGAGCTGCTGCCGCACCAGCTCCTTGACATTGCCGGCATTCTGAAACTTCGTCAGAAGACCTGCAAGGGTAGTTGGCACGGCATCCAACGGAAACATGACATGCATCACCGAGGAAAGTGATGTCTGCACCTGGCGGAGCACCCGCGAAACCTGGTAGACACGATCCTGCACCGTCGCCAGAACTAGGGCACGATCACGATCCATCCAGAAGAAGCCGCCGGCCTCCATGTCCTGTTGAGTCAAGCAATTGACTCGAACAGCAATACGCTCCTTTTCTTCCCTCGGAGCAATATTGGCACCTGCGACAACCGCACAAAACCAGAGTAAGGCCAGCAGGCTGACCCGAAGAAAGGGGCTACAGCCCGAAAGAAGGATCAACTTACATTGCAGCTGCTCGGACAGCCGACTCAGCTCCGCCATCAAATACTCCTCTCTGGCTGCACTGCAGTCTGCTTTGGATTTCCAAACGTCAGCACGACCGCGTAACCCAAGCAAATCCCTCTCCAAGCTTCGCACGCGATCTCGAAGAAAAGCGAGCTGCGAGGAATCATCCAAGGATGCTCGCAAGGGCCTTTCGGATGAAGTATCAACTGGGTCAGCACCCGAAGGAACCTATAGCAACAGAAAAAAAGAAGGCACACAGACATTCAGCCAAGGATAGAGCACAACTCGGAGGAATTCATTAAAATATATAAGGCCACTACGTGGCACACGGATGGTACTACAAAAGATATTTACAACAAAAATAGACTACTCTACGCCTACTATGCCTAAGGTGCAGGACATTGGGTCGCCTCAGAACAAGACTGCCTAGCCTTGGCCTCGCCCTGCTGCCATGCATACTCGGACAGCAAGTCAATGAGCTTGGGCCCATATCGTCTATAGCGAGCGGAGTAGGTGGCGAAGGCTACCTCAGATCCATCCGCAGCCGTAGGCATCCGAGAAGTAATCTGGGGCAGGTCCAGCTCCGCCCCAGCCGCCATGGCCATCGCCAGCCCGACGGACGCGCCGATGCCTTTCTGCTTGCGCTTGTACGCTGCAGGCGCTTTGCCCGACAGAGCCTCTGCTAGGGCATCCACATCTTCAAGGGATGCGCCCTTCGGGAAAAGCTCCTGGTAGAAGCGACCAAGGACCTCTTTCGCCTTGGCAAGGGAGTTGACGACGGTGCTGCAGCGGTCTTCGACCGCTACAGTGGCATCATCTAGAGCACTCCCGTGCTCCAGAGCACCGCGGTCGAACTCGATGCCTGCGGCATCTGAGACAAAAAGAAGAAAACATGAAGAAAGGAAACATAGAAGAAGATCCGAAGAAAAGAAGCAAGTACAAAATCCAGCGCTCACCCGAAATAGCCTTGGCAGCAACCATGAGCTTCTCCGCCACCCCTTTCTCACGAGCAGCCACAACAGTGGCCAGCTGCTCCTCACGATCTGCGGCCTCCTGCTGCAGAAGCTCTTTTGCTTCGGCTGCCTTCGTCAGCTCCAGCTCAAGGCGCTCTCTCGCACCAGCGGCAGCTTCGGCCTTCTGCTCCGATTGGCCAAGGATCTTCTTTAGAGCATCGACCTCACGTAGAGAGTTGTTATGCTCCTCTGCATTTACAACAAGCAAGTGTCAAAGAACAGAACCAGGATAAGCAAACGAAGTACTACAAGGCAGACGAATACCTTGGAGCTGCCGCAGTTTCGCCTCCAGCGTCAAGCGCTCCTCCACCAGCCGCTTGGCCTCTTGGACAAAAGGCTGCAGCAACAGGCAATACTAGTAAGAGCAGGACTTGGGGGCTACGCCCAACACAAAGAAGCAAAAACAACATCAGCACTCGAAGACACTCGGGGGCTCCCCCCGTAAGGTCAAGCAGAAAAACTTACGTGCTCCGAAGGCGAACCTGCAGGCCCGCCTGCGAAATTCTGGGGCGCAACCACCAGCCTCTCCTGCACAGGAGGAACTGGCGCAGCGTCACCCGAAGTCGCCACCGTCTGAGGAGGAGGCGACGCAATGTTCGACTCCCCCATCATCTCCTGGCCACCATCACTAGAGCCGTCGGAGGATTGCCTGCATACGAAGCCAATCAACACATGTGAAAAAACACCATCAAGTAAAAAGGACAACAATGGCAAAAAGAAAACTTACGAGCCCAACGCGCTCAGGTCAAAGATAGGAGAAGCCCTTGGGCCCTCTTCTCTTCCTTCTTTTCTTCCTTCTTCTCCTCCTTCTTTTCTTCCTTCCTCCGCTTTGCTGGCGGGGGCGGAGCAACAGCCCGCACAGGAATGGCAGGAAGGGGAGAGGAAGAACCCCCATGAACATCATCATGACGCTCAAGGCCCAGAGGATTTCTGGGAGTCGGAGGATTCGAGGCATCCGAAGACTCGCTGGAGCTCCGAGATCGCTTGCGCGAATGGTCCTCACTCGACTCGTCGGCATCCTCCGCTGGAGATCGCGCTGACGGTAGCTCAGACACGGAGTCCACCACTTCATTATCCGGAGCATTCGGATACCTTTCGGGCAACAGTGGTGCCATGCCCGACACTTTGAAGCTCTGCAATATGAGAAGGAACTTTGTCAGCAAGCAAAGGAAACAAATACACAGTCGACAAAACAAAAAGGGAGCACTACGTGCGCAAATCTACACCTTTGGTACGACCAACGTCGAAGAAAAGGGAGGAGTCTGCGACTTCCCCGGAATTTCTTCGTCGGCCTTGAACTTCAACAGCGCCCGAAGAGCCTTGTCAAGTTCCACCTCAGAGATTTTATCACTCGAAACCCTCGTCGGATCACGGCGCCCAGAGTAAAGAAACATCGGATGCGCCCTCGCTTGAAGAGGCTGCACCCGACGCTCAAGAAACGTCCGGATGACGTCGACATCGTTCACCTCCTTCTCAGGAATCAGTTGGAGATCCTCCACCTGACAGTACAAGGCCTCTATCTCCGCCACCTCACCATCTAAGATTTGATTCTTCCAGGATCTTTTCTTCTCAATAAATTGGGAGGGGTCAAAAGGAACGAGACCAAAATCTTGCCCAGGCAGTACGGAGTCACGGATGTAAAACCACTTCCTCCGCCAGTACTGGACAGATTCGGACATGGAAAAGGAAAAGAATTGGACATTGGGACTGAGAGAGATGATGAAACCCCCAATGGGATACACACCATCCGAACCAGACTGCCTCTTCACGGAATACAGCTTCCGGAAGAGGCCAAAGTGCGGCTCAATGCCCAGCCAGCACTCGCAAAGGGTGACAAAACAAGCAATGTGGAGAAGAGAATTGGGAGACAGATGATGCAACTGAACCCCATAGAAGAAGAGCAGTCCACGAAGTAAGTCATGGACTGGATACGAAAAACCACGCAAGATGAAGGCAACAAACATGACCCGATACCCAGATGGGGGATGGGGGATTACCTCATTGCCGGGGAGTCTCACGGCCGACGTGTCTTGCGGGATCAGGCTCCGCTTGCGCAGTTTGCGGAGATCGCTCTCTCGCGTCTCTGATCGCCTCCAGCCACCATCGGTGACACGAGCAGCGGCGGTGCCCTTCTTGCCTCCGGCGGCGCTGGTCCCAACAGCAGACGAGGATTTCTTTGTTTTCCCCATGGCGCTGCAGCGGTGGTGGCGATGACAATGCACAAAAAACGAAGGAAATGTGGGAGGAAAGCTCCGTGCGCAGCGAGAATTGCTCAAGAACAAGGAGGCAGTGAACAGATGAACTGGTGCGGTGAAACAACAGACCACGATTTCACCCAGGATTATAACAGCGAAGACGACGCACGCTGGCCGTCCATCGAGAAGACCTAACGCCAACGGTAGATCTGGCCGTACACGTGTCAACGCCACGACGAACCGTCGTTACCACGCCGTCCACTACGCGGGGAAATCGAGGAGGCGCCGTAATCATCTCCACGCCCCGCGTGACCGGTCAATTCAAAGTCAGCAAGTGGGACCCATGCTTCGTCCAGTCAAGTCATCTCTGGCGTAGCAGACGCTTGAGGTCATCGATCGTAAGCACTGACGTCATCAAAAGCTATACTAGCACCACTTCGGCTCCACAGCTAAAATTACTCACTCGAATCTACGATTCGACTAAATACTTGGGGACTACTCCTATCAGGAGCGCTGGTCGCGCACCCGACAGACAAATGAGGGCAAAATCACTTCTCTGAGTCCTACGTCGAGTCTACGACTCCACTACGGACTCGGGGGCTACTCCCATAGGGAGAATGGATTTAAGCATCCGAAAATTTTCGAGTCCTGCGGACCTAATGATTGAAACAATGCTTGAACTAAAAGTCTCCGTTCGAGTCTACGACTCGAACAGACACTTGGGGGCTACTCCCATAGGGAGCGCTGGTCGCGCACCCTATGAAATCTTCGACTGCGATCTTGCGGATCAGCACGCAAAACTTTTTGGCAACTCTGCCTCAATAGAACGCTGAGTGAGAAACAATCTCCTTGGCCACCCGAAGCACCTCCGAGGTGATAAATGTTCGGATGCTGCGTCTGCGACACAAAGATAAGACCTACAGATATCATCTGATGGCCTGGCAACGCACCTGACTGCGCTCTGCTAGTATGAATCCGTACCAGCAGGTAGGATGAAAAATCCCGATGGACGCGTTGGGTACACCGATTAAAATCACTGGAATTCCACTCCTGTAAGTCCTCCGCGGCCTGAGTTGAATTACGCCAGCATATGTTCCAGGTCCGGGTTAAGGGACCCGAACCTGAAGAAGATCGTGTTGTTTCGTCCTAAGACAGTTAACTGACCCTGATCCGTCGGGTGAGTCAGGCACACGTATCAACAATCCCTACACATTCTCTTGAAAGACAGAGTTGCACCCAAAGGATTGAAGAGTCCTCAGCCGAATCTACGATTCGACTGATCACTCGGGGGCTACTGACATGGTTATACCCTACGGGTACGTAACTTCAGCATACCTAGTCCAGCCCAAGGAAGGCTCACGGCGGACATACGCTGGCCCATGAAGATTTTCGGGTGGCCAAGGCCCATGACGTCTTCGGATCCTTGGAGAGCAAGACTAGAGGAGATAGGAAACTCAAAGGGGTAAAACCCTAAGAACTTGTAACCGACTAGGACTACGCCCGGGACCTGCCTAAGTCTATATAAAGGCCAGGAGGGCACGTCCTAGATCGCTTAACCAACCTCGACTCATACTTTCGCACACGCATCCACGCCAGATCGAATCTGCGCACCCTGTAACCTTCGGTTCCGCGGTAATCAAAGAGCAGACAAGTAGGAGTAGGGTTTTCCCTCCGGGGGCCTGAACCTGGGTAAATCTCGTGTCCCCTGGTTGCTTGTCTGTTAACCGTGCCACGATCTCCAGCATCCCCATCTTCTCCAAAACCCAAGTCCATAACAATGGGCATTGACGAGATTAAACCTCGTCACTTGTTGTATTGTCCAATCGAATCTCATAGGATCATGAATGTCTAGTATTGCATTGTTATGCCTTGCTCTGTCCTGTCAATTGCCGTGCTGTAATTTGTTTACCCAGCATGCCATGTTTGTTTATCTTAAGGAGAACACCTATAGTGAACTATGGACCCCGGTCCAATCTTTACCATTGATACATCTTCCATTGTTACTATTTACTTTCTGCAAACCACTATTACATTCCACACCATATAGTTAATCCTTTGTTTACAGCAAACTGGTGATATTGATAACCTCACTGTTTGTTGGGTCAAAGTCTTGAGTTTGTGTTGTGCAGGTTTCCAAGTTGCTTGCAACACCTTTGAGTCGTTTCCTTCCTCCTACTGGTTCGATAACCCTGGTTTCTTTCTGAGGAAAGACTTGCTGCTGTGCTCATCATACCTTCCTGTTGGGGTATCCCAACGAAGCTCTGAATTGATCTGAGCGCATCACCCCGACATGGGAGGCACAAAACCCTAAATCCATATTATGTCCAGTTTGAATATTCACCAACATCGCCTGCAAGATATTTTAGATGCCAGGCCATAATACAACAAACTAGGGAAAGTGAGAATTGTATCTTTCGCAAAAATAAAGGTTCAAACTTACATTTACGTATTGCATGTAGGTCGTATTTGCTGCCTGATACTGCCGAAATGCCACCTGATATTCATCTTGAGTGGCATCGTAGGCCGCATCAAACTCATGCTACAATTTCAAATACAAGTAACCTCGTCAGTAGTTAGCCATGCAGGAACAAAAGTCATAAATATGATGAAAATGAGTAAAACTTACATCATCTCTGGAGGTGGATCGACGAGGCTGGCCACGAGGTGGGATAGGGGGCCCGTCGGCGGGGTGGGTAGCCTTGAGACGCGTGAAGCTCCTGGTGAGAGTAGGCTTGAAATTTTTATTCAGAATCTTGTGACGTCCATGCTGCAATCCATGCCCCGGCAGGACCAACGAATCCTCGTCGATCTCCGCGTGAATGGGGTCATCCACATGGGGGCGACGAGCCTTCACCATTGTGGTGTAGGACCCCAAGTCGTTCTGGGTAGTGCCGAAGTACACGGGGAACAAGGGCCGAGGCTGCGAGAAATCGGGCTTCTTTCGCCGCATCATCTCATAGACGGCAACATCATGAATCACCTCCCCGGGTTGTGCCTCGGCCACCTAAATCGCGAAAAGAAATGTTATGCATATGAAGTACGAATATGACGAGAAATAAATGCAGGTCGTTACATGTACATATGTACCACCTTCCCCTTGAAGCGGTTAAAGTTGCGGCTTCCCGCGCAGTGTGTTCCACCATCGCCTCGGTTCTCCGCGTTTCGCCTCGACAAGGCTGCAAACTCTTCGTCTTCTATGAGGCACCTCGTCCTAACCAGCTCCTCCCATGCGACTCGATGCGGCTCAGCCCAATTAGGGACAACCTGAAAATGCAATACTCAACTCTAGACAATGCAATGGCAATGTAGAATCTCATTGACATTTTACTCACCGGTATGTACTCTTCGGGCATCATCGAGTACTCGGGATTAGGCCTCTTACCGACAATGTCTTCCTTCCTAACCCTCATGCCCCTGTCATACTAGAAGTGACTAGCGGCCGTGACCTTCTGGTTGTACCACACCTACGGTGTCAACTTCACACAAGCCCCAAGCAAAGTCTGCCTTCTCCTGGTCCTCCTCACTCACACAATAAAATCACTTCAATCATGCATAAAAAACAATTGTGAGATTCATGACTTAGCAAGGTGGGGTCATCAAGTATGAACGAAACTCGAGAAATATGTCTTATCCAAAACTTGGAGACCACAACATCAACAGTTGTTGGAAACCCCAGGACACGGGTAGTCTGGTAGTCTGCCCAAATAGTAGCTAGCCTCCTAACGCCCACGGGGGAAGTGTGATAGCCTGGCCAGAACTTCCTAATTAGAGCTCCAACCATGCTGTTAGGAAGGCGGGGCTTGGTCCCTGCAGGAAATGTCCAATTGCTGCACAATAATAAACATTAGTACACATGCCAAATTATTTATGACCAACATGAAATTACATTTTTAAATTGCAAAATTAGTACACTTACTCAAGGCCATCTGGAATAATAAGGGCTTTCGCCTCCTGGGTCCTAGGCTCAAACCTCTCGTCTGGGTCTCCCGATTCCCCACGATTCCGCAATTTCTTCGGCGACACCAACTCGTGGCTAGGATCCATCTCCACCTCTGCCTCGTCTCTAGACTCCGTCTCGGTCTCCGCCTCCCTCTCAGTCTCTACCTCCGCCTTGTCCCTAAAAGGCTGCTCTGGCAGGAACAACTCAGGAGCCACGTCGGTAGAAGTGGAGGGTGGTGGATCAAAGTCCACGCCTCCTCCCCTGCCACCTTGTCCTCGTCCTCCTCCTCCTCGACCTCGTCCTCCTCCTGCACCGACAAGATCGGGGTAACGCGAATTAGGGATTTGGCTGTCTCCCACACAGTTTAGCATTTTTCTTGCGTTGTTTCAGCGCATTAAGCAAGGACGACGAGCTTGCCTTTCCGCTGATCATATTGTTCAATCACCTGCGTTGAGTAAGAGAAAACCGTTAAGAACAAAGACATAATAAAATGTATACACAAAGCATAAAGGCATAATGCAATTAAGAAAACAATTAATCACTCACTATCATTCTCATTCTCACTATCACTATCACTATGTTTTGAGTAGAAAGCTGGATTCTAATCGAAGGGTTGTCACATCCCAAGATTTTCCAAATCTTGTAATGTGAAAAATAAATAAACAAAATAAATTATTATTGAATTTTAGGGTGAAAAGAAACTTTTGTTTCTAGATGGAAACTTAAAATCCCATCTTGAACAAACTTTGGTTAACATTGAATCCAACTAAATTCAAATCAAGTAAAATGCATTCATCATAAAATGCATCTGGAAATTTAAACACTTCGAAAATAAATCCAAACCCTAAACCTAATAGAATAAAAATATTTCCAAGTTATCTCCAAGCCTATGGATTTGATCCATATAAAAATTGGTCAACAAACATTTACAAAAGATCAAGAAAGACAAATAGAAACATTATAAAACCATAGAGTTTGGTTTCACTTAATTTGGAGCCATAAATAAAATCTTATGAATTTAATAAGATAAGGAAAAGTAATTTCCAAAGCTAATAAAGCCCTTATCAAAAACCCATACCAAATGGTGAACAAATAATCCTAAAGGGATTTAAAAGGATAAACAAATATTAAATAAGATTTCACAAATTGAAATCACCAAGTTTGGATCTATAAATAAAAAGATATGGATTTTATAAAGATGAAGAAAGAAATATTAAATAAGGATTATTTAAAAACCAAATTAAATCTTAGCCTAATCTATTAAGCAAATGGAATGAATAGAATCCAAATACAAATAAAATAAAAGGATAAAGAATTTCCAGAATAAAATAAAATGGCATTAACCATTCTACCCCTATTTTAATAAAGACAAATCTCTAATAAGAATGATCATTTAAATCATGAGAAAATGATATTTGGAATTTACCCAAGTGGAAGAAAATTGTTTAATTTACTTAAATAAGATCAAAGAAATCTCCAAATAAAATTATGGAATTAAAACCATATTTAATTCCATTGGAATTAAAATAAAAACCCAATTCAAATGATTTAAGAATCATATTAAATACTTTCCAAATAATTCAAGATGAATTATTTGACACCCAGATAATCAAATAAAACTTACTGAAAGGTTTTGGAAGGATTTAGAATTCAAATGGGAATTAAAAACATTATTAAATCTTGAATAAATTAATACAAGGACCTACTTTAAATAATTAAAAAGGCACTAAAGGAATAAAAGATTTATTCTAATTTTGAATTCAGATTGTGTTAGCAATCAGTGTTTGAATATATAAAAAAGTTGAGAGAAGTTTGAATTCAAATAGAGGTTTGAAAAGTTTAAACAAAATCAAAACAGATTATTAGAAAACGAAAAAGAAAAACAATCTGAACAAAAAAAATGAAAAGGAGCAGCCCAGCCAGCTAGCCCACTAAGCCCAACTCGCAGCCCACCTACACCCCCTCTGCCAAAGCGTTTTTCCACTCGACCTTACACCCGCAGAGACACTAACTACTGGCCCCCACCTATCCTCTCTCTCACTGCCAACGGACCCCAGCACCACGTCATCGTCTTCCTCCCCGCGATGAACTCGCCTGACCGTTTCTGCCGTTGATTGCTCGATTGAATTCGCATAAATCACCCAGTAAATTTCCCCTGCGACCACTCCTTCTTAATCACCAGCATCTCCTCTCCATTTCCCCCTAGACGCCACACCATCGGAGCCCCCAGGCTGTCCCAATTTCCCCCTGCACCGCCCTCTTCTCCGGCGAGCTCCACCAGCGATTCCGGCCACCTCTCGCCGCCCCTTGCCTCCTCGACCACACTCACCTGCTTCCCACCTCATGGTGAATCTCCCTGTAGCGCCAGCTCGTCCCCGCGCGCCCCAGAACCTCGAGAACGACGACCGCCGCCACTCGCCATCGTCTGCCTCCGCTCCGACGAGCACTACCGGTGAGACCAGACCCCCTTGCCCTCCTTTTGAAGCACACATGTCCGTGACTCGTGTACGAAGCTAACTGCATCTTCTGTTTGCTCCCTCGTGCTCCGTAGCGTCTCCCTCGACGACGACTGACCGCACCCGACGCCAGGCATTCCTCCGACGGGCAATTGCGGTCAACCCCGCGAACGCCCCCTGATCTCCCACGGCCACCTCGAGCTTCAGAACGCCACGGCGAACTCGGTAAGCATCTCCCCACCCTCTCTCGCTTCCTGCATCGCCAGCAATGTCGCCGACTGACCGCGCGCCGCCAGTCGCCGCCGCCAGCGCCGCTGCTTAATGGTGAGAGCAATATGATCCATAGGATCTTGATCAGAAGGTTACGATAGAAACTTAAGCGAAAGGGTACGCTTGCTTCTGAGCCTTGTGATCCTATTTAAATCCAACGGCTGTTAGCAGCCGATCCGCGCGAAACGGTATGCGCCAATAGGATAGCGCCGCGTGTCACAAAATCTGGTTTAAAATCAGAATTTGATCTATTAGTTGCTCAATTTTGTAAAATTCATAACTTTCAAACCACACGTCCAAATTTTGCAAATTTTATATCAATGGATTCAGCAAAAGAAGTACTTTCTGACCATGCAATATGTTTAGTAAAAAGCTTCTGTGAAATTGATTGTTTTTCCAGAAACTTGTGTATGCATGTATAGAATATAAAATTTGTCCTAAAATGATTTTTGAGATAAAACCTTGGGAAAATGATTTGTTTTGAACCTACTGACCATAGGAATCACTTTGTGGTTTCAAAAATATATTTGGTGAAGCAAAAGAATAAATCTTTGATTTAAACCATTTCTAGCCAAATAAAAATGTTGATTATGGTTTAAAAATGATTTTGGAAGAAAATCTTTGGGAAATGTTTTGGAATAAACTCTCTGACCCCAAGAACTAAGTTCTATGATTTAAAAATGTATTTGGTGAACCCTATAAAAATTACTACTTTGCTAAAGACATTTTCAACCACATAAAATAATGACTTGGTTTAAAAATGGTTTATGAAGTAAAATATTTTGCAAATGGTTTCGCCACTTTATAAAATGACCATTAGGTGTTTTCAAATGTTTATAACCTATTAGAAACCACTTTTACAAATAAAACAATCTTTAGCATGTTTGCATGCATTGTTTTGTTTCTATCATTTTATGTGATGTTTTGCTTGAATGGTGGATTGAGATTGTGCCTTGCTTGATTGAATTTTAGTGATTTGGAGAGTGTGATCATTGCAAAGACAATGATTGAACTATTATTCTTTACCAAAAAGGAAAGTGATGCTTCATACTTTTGTCCCATTATATTCACTATGCATTAGTGATATTTCTAAGTAGGACTTGCATGGAATTTTGCTAAGTGTAAACTATGCCATGGGAAATCCTAGTAGATGAAACCTTAGTAGAAATTTCCTAAGATTCCTATTACTATCATGCTTAGCTTAGCTAATAGAAAACAAGGGTGGAATATATATTCATACTATGGAAAATTTCTAAGTCTGAGGACTTGTGTTTTGTTTAATAAAACAACTAAGTGAATGAATCACCTGGGTGGAATGGAAGGAATGGTTTGTGTTGAGTGGTTCACAAGGCCCATTTCTATGGTTTACCTTGTGTATCTCACTTGTGGATGGCCACCCAGGAACAAAGATATTTGAGATGTCAAATGTTGAGAAGCTTCAAGTGCAGCCACTTGGCATTATGGGCTCTGCCTGGATCATATAGGTTGCAAGAACTTAGCCAAATGGACAGTTGGTGGTAGGGGTTTGATAGGTTGGAGCGCGTCCAGTCTGGTCTAAGGGAAGACTTCTGAAAGATCTTGTCTTGGTGAAACCAAGTCTTGTGGGGAAAGTGCACCACCTCTGCAGAGTGTTAAAAATCTAAGTACTTAGCCATGTCCCTGGCAAAGGAAAATTTGAGCATCAAGACATGGAAGCTATCAAGAATCTCCTCCTCCCAATTTCTAAGTTAAAATCTTGTGGGTGAACAAGGGATTGAAGGATCACCAATTTCTATTGGGAGATGCCTTGGGTGATTTTATCAAGCAAAAACTTAGTGTTTTCAAATGATAAGAAAAAAAAACTATTTTGAGCAAATCAAGCCTAAGCTCCACTTAGCCAAATGCATATAGATGATAGACTCCACTATACTACCATAGTATCACTTGCCAATGCAATTCAAATGTATTGACCCTTGTTGCTGTAACTTATTATATTGCAGGTTTTTTGATGTTAGAGAAGTTTATTGATTTAGGATTAGAAGTCTACAACCAACATGTCTGCCTGTGGCACTTTGAAGATGAAGGACCCCATGCTATTGTTATATTCTGCTGCATTGTAATGAGATAGCCAAATGAGCTATGTAAGATGTAATAAATTATGTTATTCCTGGTTATAAAGTTGTATTATGACCTTTGTTTATTGATATTACATCTTAACTGTGGATGCTAGCTATTGATCCAGGGACTAGCATTGCAATCACAGGGATCCTTTTCCTTTATAAAGGAGGGACCTTACAGATTGTATCAGAGCATTGTGTTGCCTGTAGAATTGTAAACCTAGGATTGGACAAAACCCCTTAGAAATATAGGAGTTGTATTGTTCCAAAACTTATTTACAAACAATCTTGTAAACTCTTTCCTCAACCATTTTGGTTTTGACTCTACATCTCTTCTATTTCAACTTGATGGATAAAGCCTACACCATGGCCAAAGACTTCACCATGTGCAAAGGACTTCATCATCTCTAATGACTTCAACATCTTCAAGTGGTTTTAACCTTATTCTCAACAAGGACTTCAACCTGGGATATCACTAAGGACTACAAGTGAAGACAAGAAAAGTTACTCAAGACATGAAGACCAAGGAAACACAACTTAGAAGGAACCATCAACACCTTGAAGTTTTGTGACCAAGATGCAAGAAATTCTCTAAGGATACAAACATCTTGTTCAAGAAGAATCAACCAAGAAAGATGGAAAAATCTCAAGTGAACCATATAGATGGACCACCATATTTAGTTTAAGTCAAACCCACCAACCTATGTGGTGTAACAAAAATATTTTGCCTAAAAATATGCTTGAAACTTGTTGTTTGAGTGGAATGCTTCTTTGTGATTGCTTGCACATTGCTTGTGTGAATTGTGATGTGTGTGATTAGACTTATTCCCTTAGAAATATTTTGCCTATTCTAATCCCAATCCAACCCAAACAGATGTCTACTCCAAGAAACTCCAACATCAAGGATGGTGACAACAACAACAACCAAGAGGACAACATGAGAGAACTCATAGTAACCCAAACCCAGTTGAACCAAGTGACAGATCAATTTATAGCCAACACCAGTGAGGTAGGTCCAACCATGCAAAGGTTTTTGGAAACCCAAACCCAATTGTTGCATAAGGTGACAGATCAAATGATCAACATGGGAAACAACTCTTCCCAAGGAGTTTGTGACAACAAGGATGATATTCTAGAAGGAACTCAATCTTGCAATATTTGTGGAGACAAGGATCACACTTCCAAGGAACATGAAGATCAATGTACCAATTGTGAAGAGAAACATCCAACAAATCAATGCCCCACAACCCGAGCTACTTGCTACCTATGTGAAGGAAATAATCATGTCCCTATCAAATGCCCCATCTATTCCATAGTTCAACAAAAGAAACAAGGTGGAGTGCAATAACAATTTGTAAACCCTCATGAGGGAACAACTTCTACCAAGAAGGATGAAGGCAAAGTCAAAACTATGCACCATAAGGCCAAATCCAAAGTGATCACAAAGTGTTGCTACTCTTGTGAAGAAGAAGGTCATATCTCTAGTAAATGCCCCAAGAAGAGGGAAATATTTCCCACCTTTGTGGTAAAGTATTAAGAGCATGAACTAGAAGCACTCCTAGCTTTGGAGAGACCCAAAAAGAAGAAGAAGGACATAAGCCAGTTGCAGTGTTACAATTTCAAAGAAATGGGACACTATGCGAGTTATTTCCCAGAAAAGAAGAAGAAACAAGGAAATAAACAAGAGGAATTGATACCCAAGGAAAAGAAAGATATCAGCCAAGTGATGTGTTTCAAATGCAAAGAGCTAGGCCATTATGCATACAAGTGTCCAGAGAAGCTTCATCAAGATCCCAAGACAGTCAAGAAGTAATCTAGTTGGAAAAATTTTAAGGTTGGTAGTACCCTAGTTGCTTTGAGCCAACTTGTAACCCTAGCCTCCCCAAATCTTGGGACGAGATTTATTTTAAGGGTGGTAGCCTGTCACATCCCAAGATTTTCCAAATCTTGTAATGTGAAAAATAAATAAACAAAATAAATTATTATTGAATTTTAGGGTGAAAAGAAACTTTTGTTTCTAGATGGAAACTTAAAATCCCATCTTGAACAAACTTTGGTTAACATTGAATCCAACTAAATTCAAATCAAGTAAAATGCATTCATCATAAAATGCATCTGGAAATTTAAACACTTGGAAAATAAATCCAAACCCTAAACCCTAATAGAATAAAAATATTTCCAAGTTATCTCCAAGCCTATGGATTTGATCCATATAAAAATTGGTCAACAAACATTTACAAAAGATCAATAAAGACAAATATAAATATTATAAAACCATAGAATTTGGTTTCACTTAATTTGGAGCCATAAATAAAATCTTATGAATTTAATAAGATAAGGAAAAGTAATTTCCAAAGCTAATAAAGCCCTTATCAAAAACCCATACCAAATGGTGAAAAAATAATCCTAAAGGAATTTAAAAGAATAAACAAATATTAAATAAGATTTCACAAATTGGAATCACCAAGTTTGGATCTATAAATAAAAAGATATGGATTTTATAAAGATGAAGAAAGAAATATTAAATAAGGATTATTTAAAAACCAAATTAAATATTGGCATAATCTATTAAGCAAATGGAATGAATAGAATCCAAATCCAAATAAAATAAAAGGATAAAGAATTTCCAAAATAAAATAAAATGGCATTAACCATTCTACCCCTATTTTAATAAAGACAAATCTCTAATAAGAATGATCATTTAAATCATGAGAAAATGATATTTGGAATTTACCAAAGTGGAAGAAAATTGTTTAATCTACTTAAATAAGATCAAAGAAATTTCCAAATAAAATTATGGAATTAAAACTATATTTAATTCCATTGGAATTAAAATAAAAACCCAATTCAAGATGAATTATTTGACACCCAGATAATCAAATAAAACTTACTGAAAGGTTTTGGAAGGATTTAGAATTCAAATGGGAATTAAAAAAAAACTTGAATAAATTAATACAAGGACCTACTTTAAATAATTAAAAAGGCACTAGAGGAATAAAAGATTTATTCTAATTTTGACTTCAGATTGTGTTAGCAATCAGTGTTTGAATATATAAAAAAGTTGAGAGAAGTTTGAATTCAAATAGAGGTTTGAAAAGTTTAAACAAAATCAAAATAGATTATTATAAAAGGAAAGAGAAAAACAATCTGAACAAAAAAAATGAAAAGGAGCAGCCCAGCCAGCTAGCCCACTAAGCCCAACTCACAGCCCATCTACACCCCCTCTGCCGAAGCGTTTTTCCACTCGACCTTACACCCGCAGAGACACTGACTACTGGCCCCCACCTATCCTCTCTCTCTCTCTCACTGCCAACGAACCCCAGCACCACGTCATCGTCTTCCTCCCCGCGATGAACTCGCCTGACCGTTTCTGCCATTGATTGCCCAATTGAATTCGCGTAAATGACCCAGTAAATTTCCCCTACGACCACGCCTTCTTAATCACCAGCATCTCCTCTCCATTTCCCCCAGATGCCACACCACCGGAGCCCCCAGGCTGTCCCAATTTCCCCCTGCACCGCCCTCTGCTCCGGCGAGCTCCACCAGCGATTTCGGCCACCTCTCGCCGCCCCTTGCCTCCTCGACCACACTCACCTGCTTCCCACCTCCTGGCGAATCTCCCTATAGCGCCAGCTCGTCCCCGCGCGCCCTAGAACCTTGACAACGACGACCGCCGCCACTCGCCACCGTCTGCCTCCGCCCCGACGAGCACTACCGGTGAGACCAGATGTCACATCCCAAGATTTTCCAAATCTTGTAATGTGAAAAATAAATGAATAAAATAAAACTTTGTTGATTTTCAGGGTGAGAAGAAACTTTTTGAGTCCATTTGGAAACTTTCAAAACCTATTTGGATCAAATAAAATCCTAAAGGGATTTAAAAAGTTAAATAAACAATAAACTTAAAAATATTTAAAATTACTATTTTGGATCTTTTAATAAAAGATTTGGTTTTCAAAGGAAAAGGAAGATTTATAAATAAGGACTATTTATAAAGCCAAATTAAACCTTGGCCAATATTTTGAAATAAAATGTTTTGTTTTGATTAAAAATAGTAAAGGTTTATTTAAATAAAACAATAAGGATTTGATATCCAATTTTATTTAAATAAAAGGTTTTACCATTTTAATTAAAACCTCAAAACTTATTTATTTATTTTAAATAAGTTTTCCAAGTATTTTATATTCTCAAATAAAACTACTGAAGTGTTTTGGCTTTATTTTAGATTTCAAAATAAAGATTTTAATAAAACAAATCCTATTTGATTTAATAACTAAGGTCCATTTTATTTAATTATTAATGGACCCTAAAATAAAAATGTTATTTTATTTTAAACAAGTTTCCAAGTATCTTCTATTTTCAAATAAAACCTACTGATTTGGGTTTGATAATATTTAGATTTCAAATGGAGATTTTATTAAATAAATCAAACCCTATTTGATTAAATAAATAAGGTCCATTTTATTTAATTAATGAATGGATCCTAAAAAGATTAAAAATATTATTTTATTTTTGGTCTTGGTTTATGTTGTTAAACAAAACCAAAAACTCAATTCAAGTTTGGTGAATGTTTGAAATGTTTTGGTTGTTTAATTTGTTTGTTTGAATTTCAAAACAGAAAAAGAAATAGAAAAAGAAAAAGGTTTCAGAACAGGAAAAAAATGGAATTGGACTCGACCCAACCCAACCTGGACCATTAAGCCTAGCAGCCAATTTCCCTCGCGCCTGAAACGTTTTCTTTACCGCAAAAGCAACCCGCTAGGTCACTGACTTGTGGACCCCAACTCCCTCTCTCACTCCACTGACGAAACGGCCCCACACCCGAGCCTTCTTCCTCACCCGCGACGACCCCTTCTCCCTCCCCTCGTCGCCGTTTCTGGCAGTGATTCCGCGGCTTCAATTCACCTTAATGCGGCCACCATTACTCGCCGTGACCACCCCCATTTAAACGCCAGCGTCTCCCCTCCGTTTCCCCTCTGTCTCCTCCCCCAAGTGCGCCCCCAGGCTGCCACGATTTGAGCTGGCACTCCCTCTATTCCGACGACGCTCTGGTGCAAATTCCGGCGACCCAGTGCCGCCCCTTGCCTCATCGACCACGCACACATACTCCACGCATCCTGGCGCATCTCCCCGTGCCACTGGTTCGCCCGCGAGTGCCCCGTAACATCGGCTTCGTCAACCTCAACTCGCCACCGCCGTCTGCCATTGCTCCGGCGAGTTCCCCCGGTGAGTACAGACTGCCCCAACACCTTTCAATGATGCTCCTGTGATCCCCAGTACCGTACGTAGCTAACAGTAGGGTATGTTTGCCTTAGCGCGCCCTCAAACCTCGCCTCCGACGACAGACAGAAGCATCCGACGCCGCTGCAAGCTCCGGCGAGCAATCCACCTCGTTCCCGTGCGCCCCTCGCCAAGACGGAACCACCTTGAGCTTCCCCAGGCTTCTGCGAACACGGTGAGCATATTCTTTTCCTCCCTCTCTTCCTGTAGCATTGACTCCGCCGTCGTCTGACCCTCGCCGCCGCGCGCAGCCGTCGAGCGCCGCCCGTCCTTGGTCTAGATGCTTTGAGCCGTAGGATGCGAAACATCTGGCTAGGATTAGATCCAATCGAAAATGTACGCGTACATCTGTGCCGCACGTTTTCAGTTAGATCCAATGCGCCCCGTAGCCGATCCGAGCGAACCGTTATTGTCCAATCAGAAACAGCCACGTGGACTGGATTCGATTTAAAACAGATTTTTGATCTGATTAGAATGCAAATTTGTAATTGGTATAACTTTTGATCCACACGTCCAAAAAATTACAAATTTTATATCAATGGAATCAGTGGAACAAGCCCTAGCCAACCATGCCATTTGTTTAGTAAAAAGCCTCTGGTAAAATGTTTGTTTTTACAGAAACATTTGTATGCTTGTTTAGATTATAAAAATTGTTCAAAAATGATTTTGGGGTTAAAATCTTTGGCAAATGGTGGGATTTGAACCTACTAACCATAGGAAACACTTGGTGGTTTCAAAAATGTATTTGGTGAAACAAAGGAATGATTCTTTGATTTAAAACAATTTCTAGTCAAATAAAAATATAGTTTATTTATTAAAAATGGTTTGGAAAGAAAACCTTTGGGAAATGTTTTGTTTTAAACTCTCTGACCCTAAACACCAAGTTTTATGGTTTGAAAACATATTTGGTGAACCCTATAGATTAATGCCTTAGTAAAAATATTTCTACACCACATAAAATGATACTTTGTTTTGAAAATGGTTTATGAAGTGAAACCTTTTGCAAATGACTTTGCCACTTTATAAAATGACCATTAGGTGCTTTCAAATGTTTATGACCCATTAGGAACCACTTTTCCAAATAAAACAAAGCTTGGCATGCTTGCATGCATTCCTTAGACCTTATGATTTTATGTGTTGTTTTGCTTGATTGGTAGATTGAGTTTGTGCCTTGCTTGATTGAATTGTAGTGACTTGAAGAGTGTGATTGTTGCAAGGACAAGGAGTGAACTTATACCTCTACCAAAAAGGCAAGTGATGCTTCATACTTTTTGTCCCATTACTTTCACTATGCATTAGTGATTTTTCTAAGTAAAACTTGCATGGAATTTTGCTAAGTATAAACCTTGCTATAGGAAAACCTATTAGATGAAATCTTAGTAGAAATTTTCCTAAGTTAAGATTCCTACTACTATCATGCTTAGCTTAGCTAATAGAAAACAAGGGTGGAATATATATCCAATCTATGAAAAATTTCTAAGTCTGAGGACTTGTGTTTTTGTTTAATAAAACAACTAAGTTAATGAAACACCTGGGTGGAATGGTAATTGCTTGATGGTTTTTGGTTGAGTGGTTCACAAGGCCCATGTCTATGGTTGACCTTGTGTATCTCACTTGTGTATGGCCACCCAGGAACAAAGATATTTGAGATGTCAAATGTTGAGAAGCTTCAAGTGCAACCACTTGGCATTATGGGCTCTGCCTGGATCATATAGGTTGCAAGAACTTAGCCATATGGACAGTTGGTGGTAGAGTTTGATAGGTTGGAACGCGTCCATTTTGGTCTAAGGGAAGGCTTCTGAAAGATCTTGTCTTGGGAAACCAAGTCTTGTGGGGAAAGTGCACCACCTCTGCAGAGTGTAAAATCTAAGTACTTAGCCATGTTCCTGGTAAAGGACAATTTGAGCATCAAGACATGGAAGCAATCAAGAATATCATCATTCAAATTTCTAAGTTAAAAACTTGTGGTTGAACAAGGGTTAAAGGATTTTCAATATTTTGATTGGGAGAAAAGATTTTGTCAAGATAAAAACTTAGTGTTTTCAAATGTTAAGGAAAAATCTATTTTGAGCAATGCAAGCCTCAACTCCACTTAGCCAAATGCATATAGATGATAGACTCCACTATAATACCATAGTATCACTTGCCAATACAATTCAAATGTATTGACCCTTGTGGCTGTAACTTGTTATGTTGCAGGTTTGATTGATTTAGTGAAGTGTGTTGATTAGGATTACAAAGTCTACAACCAACATGTCTGCCTATGGCACTTTGAAGATGAAGGACCCCATGTTTATAGTTATTCTGCTGCAATGTAATGTAATAGCCAAATGAGCTATGTAAGATGTAATAAAATTATGTTATTCCTGGTTATAAAGTTGTATTATGACCTTTGTTTCTTGATATTACATCTTAACTGTGGATGCTAGCAATTGATCCAGGGACTAGCATTGTAAACACAGGGGACTCTACCTTATTTAAAGGTTGGGACCCTTACACCAGACCCCCCCCTTGCCCTCCTTTTGATGCACACATGTCCGTGACTCGCGTACGAAGCTAACTGCATCTTCCACTTGCTCCCTCGTGCTCTGTAGCGTCGCCCTCGACGACGACTGACCGCACCCGACGCCAGGCATTCCTCCGACGAGCAATTGCGGTCAACCCCGAACGCCCCCTGATCTCCCACGGCCACCTCGAGCTTCAGAACGCCACGGTGAACTCGGTAAGCATCTCCCCACCCTCTTTCGCTTCCTGCATCACCAGCAACGTCGCCGTCTGACCGCGCGCCGCCGCCAGCGCCGCTGCTTAATGGTCAGAGCAATATGAACCGTAGGATCTTGTTCAGAAGGTTAGATAGAAACTTAAGAGAAAGGGTACGCTTGCTTCTGAGCTGTGTGATCCTATTTAAATCCAACGGCTGTCAGCAGCCGATCCGCGCGAAATGGTATGCGCCAATAGGATAGCGCCGCGTGTCACAGAATCTGGTTTAAAATCAGAATTTGATCTATTAGTTCCTCAATTTTGTAAAATTCATAACTTTCAAACCACACATCCAAATTTTGCAAATTTTATATCAATGGATTCAGCAAAACAAGTACTTTCTGACCATGAACTTTGTTTAGTAAAAAGCTTCTGTTAAATTGATTGTTTTTGCAGAAACTTGTGTATGCATGTATAGAATATAAAATTTGTTCTAAAATGACTTTTGAGATAAAACCTTGGTAAAATGATTTGTTTTGAACCTACTGACCATAGGAATCACTTTGTGGTTTCAAAAATATATTTGGTGAAGCAAAAGAATAAATCTTTGATTTAAACCATTTCTAGCCAAATAAAAATGTTGATTCTGGTTTAAAAATGATTTTGGAAGAAAATCTTTGGGAAATGTTTTGGAATAAACTCTCTGACCCCAAGTACCAATTTTTATGATTTAAAAATGTATTTTGTGAACCCTATAAAAATTACTACTTTGCTAAAGACATTTTCAACCACATAAAATAATGACTTGGTTTAAAACTGGTTTATGAAGTAAAATCTTTTGCAAATGGTTTTTCCACTTTATAAAATGACCATTAGGTGTTTTCAAATGTTTATAACCTATTAGAAACCACTTTTACAAATAAAACAATCTTTAGCATGTTTGCATGCATTGTTTTGTTTCTATCATTTTATGTGATGTTTTGCTTGAATGGTGGATTGAGATTGTGCCTTGCTTGATTGAATTGTAGTGATTTGGAGAGTGTGATCATTGCAAAGACAAGGAGTGAACTATTATTCTCTACCAAAAAGGCAAGTGATGCTTCATACTTTTGTCCCATTATTTTCACTATGCATTAGTGATATTTCTAAGTAGGACTTGCATGGAATTTTGCTAAGTGTAAACTATGCCATGGGAAATTCTAGTAGATGAAACCTTAGTATAAATTTCCTAATATTCCTATTACTATCATGCTTAGCTTAGCTAATAGAAAACAAGGGTGGAATATATATTCATACTATGGAAAATTTCTAAGTTTGAGGACTTGTGTTTTGTTTAATAAAACAACTAAGTGAATGAATCACCTGGGTGGAATGGAAGGAATGGTTTGTGTTGAGTGGTTCACAAGGCCCATTTCTATGGTTTACCTTGTGTATCTCACTTGTGGATGGCCACCCAGGAACAAAGAGATTTGAGATGTCAAATGTTGAGAAGCTTCAAGTGCAGCCACTTGGCATTATGGGCTCTGCCTGGATCATATAGGTTGCAAGAACTTAGCCAAATGGACAGTTGGTGGTAGGGGTTTGATAGGTTGGAGCGCGTCCATTCTGGTCTAAGGGAAGGCTTCTGAAAGATCTTGTCTTGGTGAAACCAAGTCTTGTGGGGAAAGTGCACCACCTCTGCAGAGTGTAAAAAATCTAAGTACTTAGCCATGTCCCTGGCAAAGGACAATTTGAGCATCAAGACATGGAAGCTATCAAGAATCTCCTCATCCCAATTTCTAAGTTAAAATCTTGTGGGTGAACAAGGGATTGAAGGATCACCAATTTCTATTGGGAGATGCCTTGGGTGATTTTGTCAAGAAAAAACTTAGTGTTTTCAAATGATAAGGAAAAACTTAACTATTTTGAGAAAAGCAAGCCTAAGATCCACTTAGCCAAATGCATATAGATGATAGACTCCACTATACTACCATAGTATCACTTGCCAATGCAATTCAAATGTATTGACCCTTGTTGCTGTAACTTATTATATTGCAGGTTTTTTGATGTTAGAGAAGTTTATTGATTTAGGATTAGAAGTCTACAACCAACATGTCTGCCTGTGGCACTTTGAAGATGAAGGACCCCATGCTATTGTTATATTCTGCTGCATTGTAATGAGATAGCCAAATGAGCTATGTAAGATGTAATAAATTATGTTATTCCTGGTTATAAAGTTGTATTATGACCTTTGTTTCTTGATATTACATCTTAACTGTGGATGCTAGCTATTGATCCAGGGACTAGCATTGCAATCACAGGGATCCTTTTCCTTTATAAAGGAGGGACCTTACAAGGGTGGATGCTCATCATCATTGTCATTCTCTATATGGAACTTCTCGATCATATTTATATCATGTAGATTCATCACTGAATCACCCCAAGTTTTTGAATCGTTCCCAAGGTCCACAAGATCAATCGGTTCTAAATCAAAGTGCCCGAAGTCCTCTTGCTCTTGATAAAAAATTCCCTCGTATGTTACAGGGTTAATGTTGTTGTAATCGTCCTCTGAGGGAATCAGTAGGTTACCATGTGGCGATGCATAGAACACGACTTCCCAGCCCTTGAGTTCCGCTTTCTGGCATGGGTAGGGAAAATAATAAACTTGCTTGGCTTGGTGAGCAACAACAAAGACATCGGCTCCGCTATAGGTGGTTGAAGGCCTAACTTCAACTAACCCAATGGAAGGGGTACTTCTTAGTCCACCCCTTGGGTCGAACCAGTGGCACTTGAACGCAACGATATTGAGTTGTACGTTCGTACGATTGAAGGTCAACTCGTATACATTCTCTAACCTTCCGTAGTAATCAAGGGTATCGGCTCCTCTAGTGAAGACCCTAGTATTTACCGTTTTTTGCATTCGGTCGCCCCTTCTGGTGCATGTCTATATGGAAGTGAAACCCATTCACATCATACTCACTATCATTATCATTATCATTCCCATTCTCATTATCACTATCACTATCACTATCTTTTGAGTAGAAAGCTGGATTCTCATTGAACGGTGGAGGCTCATCATCGTTGTCATTGTCTATATGGAACTTCTCGAGCATATTTATGTCATGTAGATTCACCACTGACTCACCCAAAGTTTCTGCATCGTTCCCAAGGTCCACAAGATCAACCGGTTCTAAATCAAAGTTCCCGAAGTTGATGGCTCAGATATGTAGAGCTCGTTGGGAACCCCAAGAGGAAGGTACGATGAGCACAGCTGCAAGTTTACCTTAGTTATGAAACCAAGGTTATCGAACCAGTAGGAGTTAGGAAATAACTCCAAGGTGTTGCTAGCAACTTGGAACCTGCACAACACAACCACAATACTTTGCCCCAACTTACAGTGAGGTTTTCAATCTCACCGGTTTGCTCAAAACAAAGGATTAAACGTATAGTATGGAAGATAGTAATTGATTGTAGTAATTGCAGAAAGTAAACAATAAAGGGTAAACAGTAGATGGCATATCAATGGTAAGGAATGGACCGGGCTCCACAGTTCACCAGAGGTGTTCTCCATAAGATAAATAACATGCTGGGTGAACAAATTACTGCGGGGCAATTGACAGATTGAGAATGCATAACAATGCATATACTAGACATCTTGATCTCTACGAGATTTGTTTGGGCATTACGACATGATACACAGACCGTAATCCAATTGCATCTATGACTAATAATCCACCTTCAGGTTATCATCCGAACCCCTTCTAGTATTAAGTTGGAAGCAATAGATAATTGCATTAAGGAAAGTGTGTAAAGTAAACAATACAATTGCCCTTGGACAAAGGATTGTTGTTTTCTCCCTAGTAGAAACAACACATCTACAACCTTAGAAGTTTCTGTCACTCTCCCAGGTTACCAGAGGCATGAACCTACTATCGAGCATAAATACTCCCTCTTGGAGTTACAAGCATCTACTTGGCTAAAGTATCTACTAGCAACGGAGAGCATGCAAGATCACAAATAACATAGACATGGTAGAATCAATAATCAATCTGACATAGTATCTCAATATCCATCGGATCCCTGCAAACACAACATGTAGGATTACAAATAGATGATCTTGATCATGAACGGATCTCACAAGATCTAAACATGATAGCACAAAGGAGGAGAAACAACCATGTAGCTACTATATGGACCCATAGTCCAAGGTTGAACTACTCACGCATCACTCCGGAGGCTGGCATGGTGATGAAGAAGGCCTTCGGGATGATCTCTCCCCTCCAGAAGGGTGCCGAGAAGAGCTTCAGATCCCCCGATCTAGGGATGATGGTGGCGGTGGCTACAGACTGTTTCGTGGATTTCTGATTAGGTTCTTAGGGTTTCTGCCTCGGGGTGTTTATATAGGCAAAGGGGCGAGGTCGGTGGATGCCCGAGGGGCCCACACCATGGGGCGGCGCGCCCTAGGGGGCGGCGGTAGCCCTAGGTGTGGCCGACTCGTGGCTCCTCTTCGTCTTCCCTTTTGATTGCGTCTTCGCTTCGGTAAAATATTGACTTTGGCTTTTGTTCCGTCTAATTTCGAGAATATTTATTTACTAACTTTTCTGAAACCAAAAACAGCAGAAAACAGGCAACTGGCACTGCGGCATCTTGTTAATAGGTTAGTTCTAGAAAATGTATAAAAATGCCTCAAAGTGTAGATAAAACATAAGATAGTTGATACAAAACAAGCATGGAGCATCAAAAATTATAGATACGTTTATGACGTATCAGAAGTCCTCTTGCTCTTGATAGAAAATTCCCTCGTATGTTACAGGTTTAATGTTGTTATAATCATCGTCGGAGCGAATCGGTAGGTTACCATGTGGGGATACCTAGAACACGACTTCCCAGCCCTTGAGTTTCACTTTCTGGCATGGGTAGGGCAAATAATAAACTTGGTTGGCTTGGGGAGCAACAACAAAGACGTCGGCTCCGCTATAGGTGGTTGAAGGCCTAACTTCAACTAACCCAATGGAAGGGGTAATTCTCAGTCCACCCCTTGGGTCAAACCAGTGGCACTTGAACACAACGATATTGAGTTGTACGTTCTTATGATTGATGGTAAGCTCATATACATTCTCTAACCTTCTGTAGTAATCAAGGGTATCAACTCCTCTATTGAAGACCCTAGTATTTACTGTTTTTGCATTCGGTCGCCCCTTCTGGTGCATCTCTCTATGGAAGCGAAACCCATTCACATCATACTTGTAGTGGGAGTGTCCCAACCTTTAAACAATATAAGGTGGAGTCCCCTGTGTTTACAATGCTAGTCCCTGGATCAATAGCTAGCATCCACAGTTAAGATGTAATACCGAGAAACAAAGGTCATAATACAACTTTATAACCAGGAATAACATAATTTTATTACATTTTACATAGCTCATTTGGCTATTACATTACATTGCAGCAGAAATCTATAAGCATGGGGTCCTTCATCTTCAAAGTGCCACAGGCAGACATGTTGGTTGTAGACTTTGTAATCCTAATCAATCAATCCTCACTAAAAACAATCAAACCTGCAACATAACAAGTTACAGCCACAAGGGTCAATACATTTGAATTGTATTGGCAAGTGATACTATGGTAGTATAGTGGAGTCTATCATCTATATGCATTTGGCTAAGTGGAGTTGAGGCTTGCATTGCTCAAAATAGATTTTCCTTATCATTTTGAAAACACTAAGTTTTTGCTTGACAAAAACATTTTTCTCAATCAAAGTTTGAAGAACCTTTAACCCTTGTTCAAACCACAAGATTTTAACTTAGAAATTTGAATGATGAGATTCTTGATTGCTTCCATGTCTTGATGCTCAAATTGTCCTTTACCAGGGACATGGCTAAGTACTTAGATTTTACACTCTGCAGAGGTGGTGCACTTTCCCCACAAGACTTGGTTTCCCAAGACAAGATCTTTCAGAAGCCTTCCCTTAGACCGAAATGGACGCGTTCCAACCTATCAAAAACTACCACCCACTTTCCATATGGCTAAGTTCTTGCAACCTATATGATCATGGCAGAGCCCATATTGCCAAGTGGTTGCACTTGAAGCTTCTCAACATTTGACATCTCAAATCTCTTTGTTCCTGGGTGGCCATCCACAAGTGAGATACACAAGGTCAACCATAGACATGGGCCTTGTGAACCACTCAACCAAAATCCACCAAGCAAGTCCTATTCCACCCAGGTGATTCATTAACTTAGTTGTTTTATTAAACAAAACACAAGTCCTCAGACTTTGAAATTTTTCCATAGTGTGAATATATATTCCACCCATGTTTTCTATTAGCTAGGCTAAGCTTTATAGTAATAGGAATCTTAACTTAGGAAGATTTCCACTAAGGTTTCATCTACTAGTTTTCCTATAGCAAAGTTTATACTTAGCAAAATTCCATGCAAGTTTACTTAGAAAAATCACTAATGCATAGTGAAAGTAATGGGACAAAAAGTATGAAGCATCACTTGCCTTTTTGGTAGAGGGTATAGGTTCACTCCTTGTCCTTGCAACAATCACACTCTTCAAGTCACTACAATTCAATCAAGCAAGGCACAATCTCAATCTACCAATCAAGCAAAACAACACATAAAATAACAAAGTCAAAGAAATGCATGCAAGCATGCCAAGCTTTGTTTTGTTTGAAAAAGTGGTTCCTAATGGGTCATGAACATTTGAAAACACCTAATGGTCATTTTATAAAGTGGCAAAGTCATTTGCAAAAGGTTTCACTTTAAAAACCATTTTCAAAACAAAGTATCATTTTATGTGGTGTTGAAATATTTTTACTAAGGCATTAACCTATAGGGTTCACAAAATATGTTTTCATACCACAAACTTTGGTGTTTGGGTCAGGGAGTTTAAAACAAAACATTTCCCAAAAGTTTCCTTCCAAAACCATTTTTAATAAATATACCACATTTCTATTTGACTAGAAATGGTTTTAAATCAAGAATCATTCTTTTGTTTAACCAAATAAATTTTTGAGTCCACAAAGTGTTTCCTATGGTCAGTAGGTTCAAAGCAATCTAATTGCAAAAGATTTTATCCCCAAATTCATTTTTAAACAATTTTCACATCCTTAACAAGCATACAAATGTTTCTGCAAAAACAACCATTTTTCCAGGAGCTTTTTACTAAACAAAAGGCATGGTTGGCTAGGGCTTGTTCCACTGATTCCAACGATATAAAGTTTGCAAAATTTGGACGTGTGGTTTAAAAGTTACAAGGGTTTCAAAATTGCATCTAGTTCTGATTTTAAAATCTGTTTTAAACAGAAACTGGCCACGCGTCAAGTTCCTATTGGACGGTACCGGTTCGTGTGGATCGCACAACTGTAGCCGTTGGATCAAAACAGATCGCGTGGCCCAGAACACGTACCCCTTCGCTATCCTATCCACCAGATCAAGATCGGACGACTGCTATGACCTCGACCTTAAACGAGCAGCGCTGCGGCGGTGGCTGGCGGCGTAGCGGCCAGACGGTGGCGGCGGAGCGGCCAGACGGTGGCGGCGGCGGCGATACAGGAAGCAAGGGTGGCTGGGAAGATGCTCACCGGAATCGTTGACGCTTGCTGATGCTCAACGTGGTACTGGTTGGTGAAGGGGCGCACGTGGCTGTCCTCAATTGCTCGCCGGAGATGAGCTGGGCCTCGGGCGGCTCTGGAGGTCGTCGAGGGCGAGGATAGGGGGCACCCTAGGACAAACGGGAGGCACCGTTAGGTTCGCAAAGGCATGGCGATCATCATCGTGTCCATGGGGAAGAAAGGGGAGGTCTGGTTTACCTAGGGGACGTCGCCGCAGTTGGAGCAGACGGCGGCGCTAGCTCGGGGAAGACGTTGCCGACGCTCAGGGACGCGCGCGAGCGAGCTGCGGCTGCAGAAAGGTCCGCCAGGGCTTGGGGAGTATGTGAGTGTGGTCAAGGAGGAGAGGGGTGGCAAGTACTGGCCGGAATCGTCAAGGAGGGTCGTCGGAGACAGTGGTGCTCGGGAAGGAATTGGGGCGGCCTGGGGGCGTACTTGGGGGAGGAGACAGAGGGGAAACGGAGGAGAGTCGTTGGCGTTTAAAGGGGCATGGTCACTGCGAGTAATGGTGGTCGCGTTAAGACGAATTCAAGCCACGAAATCAAAGCCAGAAACGGGGATGAACTTGTCGTTGTGGTGAGGACGATGAACAGGAGGGGTGGGTCCTGGCTATCTGCGAGAGAGAGAGAGAGCGAGTGTAGGGTCCAGTCGTCAGCGAATTCGCGGGTTGCTTCTGCGGTAAAGAAAACGTTTCGGGGGCGAGGGAACAGGTGGGCTGGACTGGACTGTTGGGCTGGGCTGGTCCAGATCCTATTTTTTTCTGTCTGGAACCTTTTTCTTTTTCCAAATCAATTTCTGTTTTGAATTTCAATCAACTATTCAAACATTCAAACAATTCAAACAATCACCACACTTGTAATGAGTTTTTGGTTCTGTTTATCAACATAAACCAAATCCCAAAATAATATTTTTATTCTTTTTAGGATCCATTCATTAATTAAATAAAATGGACCTTTAGTTATTTAATCAAATAGGGTTTGATTTATTTAATAAAATCTCCATTTGAAATCCAAATATTTTCAAAACTAAATCATTAGGTTTTATTTGAGAATAGAAGATACTTGGAAAACTTGTTTAAAACAAAATAACATTTTTATTTTAGGTTCCATTGATAATTAAATAGAATGGACCTTAGTTATTAAATCAAATAGGGTTTGTTTTATTTAAAATCTTTATTTTGAAAACTAAAATAAAACTAAAAACACTCAGTAGGTTTTATTTGAGAATATAAAATACTTGGGAAACTTATTTAAAATAAATAAATAAGTTTTAGTGTTTATTTAAAATAGGAAAAGCCTTTACTTAAATAAAATTGGATATTAAATCCTTATTATTTTATTTAAATAAACCTTTACTATTTTTAATCAAAACAAAACATTTTATTTCAAAACATTGGCCAAGGTTTAATTTGGCTTTATAAAATAATCTTTATTTATAAATCCACCTTTTCTTTTGATAACCAAATCCTTTTATTAAAAGATCCAAAATAGTAATTTTAAATATTTTGAAGTTTATTGTTTATTTAACTTTTTAAATCCCTTTAGGATTTATTTGATCCAAATAGGTTTTGAAAGTTTCCAAATGGATTCAAAAAGTTTCTTCTCACCCTGAAAATCAACAAAGTTTTATTTTATGCAATTATTTTTCACATAACAAGATTTTGGAAAATCTTGGGATGTGACAATACTTCTCATACTTCATGATGTCACGGTTACAACCTTGGGAAACACATTTCAGCTCATCTGACATCTCGACATTGGGATCGGCTCCCTACAAGTATAGTTCAAATTTTGTGTGTTCGTTAGTTACATGGAATAAGAGGGACAAGTCACATATTGCAAGGTAAGAGGGACATGTTAGAAATTACTCTTTCCATGAACCAGGACACGAGTTTTTTTATTTCCGGGAGCACCCTCTTTCAGTAGAGTGTCCAAATCCATGGGAGAGGGATCCGTTGTTCCCGATCACTGTTCATCCGTGAATTCGCTAGGTAGGAGAAAATAAGCATTAGACCGAGACCGAGTAACTAGCTGCATAGAGCATTAGACCGGGACAAAGTTGTTCACCATTTTACCTAATGAAATCGACCACTTCCTTCATGTTCATAAACACATAGAGCATTATAAAACCCTTCTCTTCCTTCGGCAAAGCTATATTTTAGTCCTTTACCGGCCTTGCCATTGGGAAATTGGAATAGTTCGAGTAGGTCGACATTGTAATGAGAGACTGGGTTGTGCATAGTGGGAACATCATCGGGCCAGTAGGTTATCGTGGCGTTTTCCATCTCCCAAAGGCATGTTGCCTCAGATATGCATGCTTCAATCTTGGCTTTGTTTCCATTTATCTTTCGAATATACTTAAACTCTCTCTCAATACAAAACTGCCAATGAAATTACACCGAGACCCCCAAGAGTGACTCATTCGCGAGGTTCACAATGAGATGTGTCGTCGGAGTAAAGAATACCGGTGGAAAGATCATCTCCAAATTGCATAGCAACTCCGGCACCTGAACACACAGCTTCTCAATAACCACAGGACATATCTTCTTAGCATAAAGCGTTGACGACTGTCTACGCATAGCCTACTGGGAACCCCAAGAGCAAGGTGTTAAGCAGCAAGCAGCAAGTTTTCCCTCAGTTGAGACCGAGGTTATCGAACCATAAGGAGGAAGGAAACGTCACACAGGTGAACGCGGATACCTGCACAACACAAACTCAAGACTTTGCCCCAACGAACAGTGAGGTTGTCAAGCTCATCGGTTTGCTGTAACAAAGGATTAAACGTATGGTGTGGAAGGTAATGGTTTGCAGCAAGTAAACAAGTAACAGTGGAAGATGTATCAATGGTAAAGATTGGACCGGGGTCCACAGTTCACTAGAGGTGCTCTCCTTAGATAAACAACATGGCATGAAGGGTAAACAAATTACAGCGAGGCAATTGACAGGAACTGAGCAAGGCATAACAATGCAATTACTAGTCAGAAAGATCCTATGAGATTCGTGTTGTAATTATGCCCTAGAGGCAATAATAAAGATGTTATTATTATAATTCTTGTTCATGATAAAGTTTATATTCCATGCTAGAATTGTATTAAGCGGAAACTTTGATACTTGTGTGGTTTATGAACAATGCCGTGTCCCTAGTACGCCTCTATGGACTAGCTCATTGATTAATAATGGTTAAGGTTTCCTAACCATAGACATGAGTTGTCGATTAATAATGAGATCATATCATTGGGAGAATGATATGATGGACAGACCCAAATCAAGCAGAGCAATTAGATCGTGTCATCGTGTTCATCTTTGCGAAGCTTTTTCTTATGTCAAATATTGTATTCCTTAGACCATGAGATAATGCAACTCCCTGGTATCGGAAGAAAGCTTTGAGGTCTCCTATGAGAGGGTGATCATAAAGGTGTCTCTCAGGTGATCGGAAAGTACTTGTTGGGTTGTATGTATCGAGATGGGATTTGTCCCTCCCAAGTCGGAGAGATATACTTCGGGCCCACTCGGTAATCGATATCAACACCGCTTGCAAGAATGTGGTTAAGGAGTTAATCACAAAGTGATATCGGATTACGGAACGAGTAAAGTACTTGCTGTGAACGAGATTGAACTAGGTATGCCGATACCGACGATTGAATCTCGGGCAAGTAAAATATCGCGTGGCGAAGGGAATATATATATGGGATTGATTGAATCCTGGCATCGTGGTTCATCCGATATGATCATCGATGAATGTGTGGGAGTCAATATGGGTGCCCAGACCCCGCTGTTGATTATTGATAGAAGATCATGTCTGCATATTCTCGAACCCGCAGGGTCACACACTTAACGTATCTCGACGCTAGGATAGATTGGATAATTGTTTTATGAATTTTTGTTCGGAGTCTTGGATGGGATCCGGGATATCACGAGAGGTTCCGGAATGGTCCGGAGAATAAGATTCATATAAGGCAGTGCAGTTTTTGGAGTTCGGAATTGTTCCGGGTTAATCGGTATTGTACTGGAAGCTTCTAGAACCTTCCGGAGTGGGACCAACGTGGCCCCACTTGTCGGGAGGGGCATGGGCCTACGAGGGAGTGCCCTGGCCGCATTGGGCCAGGGGCACAAGGCCCCATAGGCCCAGCCGGCCAAACCCTAGGGGAAACCCTAGGGAAACCTTCTAGAAGGAGGGGGAAAACTTGCCCCCCACTCCAACCCTTGGGGCCGCCGCCCTAGGGCTTGGAGGAGGGGCCAAGGGGGCCGGCCAGCCCCCTATATATAGAGGGCAGGGGCGCAGCCCTCCTCCCCTACTCCTTGAACCCTCCAGATCTCCACCTGCTGCCCTCCAGATCTCTCTCTTTCCCGACTGCGCGTAGGCAAAGCCCTGCCGCAGAAACTCTCCACCTTTGCACCACGCCGTTGTGTTGTATATCCAATATATCTCTCCACCCCACTTGCTGGACCGAGGAAGGAGGAGACGTCGAGGTGCCATACGTGTGCATCTCTCGGAGGCATCGCCACTTGCGGTGTTGGATCAGATCGGATCGCGAGGAGGAGAAGCTAGTACGATTACATCAACCACGTTCCGTTGAACGTTCCGCTGTGCGAATCTTCAAGGGTATGAAGATCTCATCTATCCCCCCTCGTTGTTTGCATCTCCTAGATTAGATCTTGGCTTTCCCGTTCGCATCCATAGAATTTTTTTTGATTTACTATGCTGTGAAACCCTTCAATTCGATTGGGCAATATAACAATATACATAGACCGCCATCCAACTGCATCTATGACTAGAAGTCCACCTTCAGGTTATCATCCGAACCCCCTCCAGTATTGTAAGGTTCCCAACCTTTAATAAGGTAGAGATCCCTGTGTTTACAATGCTAGTCCCTGGATCATTAGCTAGCATCCACAGTTAAGATGTAATATCAAGATACAAAGGTCATAATACAACTTTATAACCAGGAATAAAATAATTTATTACATCTTACATAGCTCATTTGGCTATCTCATTACAATGCAGCAGAATATAACAATAGCATGGGGTCCTTCATCTTCAAAGTGCCACAGGCAATCATGTTGGTTATAGACTTGTAATCCTATTCAACACACTTCACTAACATCAAACAAACCTGCAACATAATAAGTTGCAGCCACAAGGGTCAATACATTTGAATTGTATTGGCAAGTTTCACTACTATGTAGAAATAAGTGGATCCTATCATTACATGCATATTTGGCTAAGTAGGGTTTAGGCTCTTTTGCAGAAAGCAATATAGTTTTATCCTATCTTTTCAAAATAGTTTTGATCTTTTTGTCAAATCTTTCTGAACTCCTTGGAAAACTCCAAGTTCTTCTAATCCCTTGTTGTCACCATCAAGTTTTACTTTGATAAATTGGAATGTCGAGATCTTCCATAGCTTCAGGCCTTAGTTTCTCAGAGTTGTCCATAACCGGGGACATGGCTAAGTACTTAGAATTTGATCTTCTGCAGAAGTTGTACACTTTACCCACATGACACAATCTCATCTTGACGCCACCAGTGGCCGCTGGATAAGTACTCACCAAATGGAGTACCGGCAGATCGAGAATGTGAAAAAGTCTTTCCATAGAAGTCCTCCCAATACACAATGCTAGCTTGTCTACCAGGAACCAATGTAAGGATATATTTCCAATACACAATTCTAGTTAACCTAAAGATGCCAATGCAAGGGTATTCCACTATGTAGTTGACTAAGCCAGAGCCCATTTAGCATGTGGCTGTACACGGAAGCCACTGTACGAGAAACATGTTCAATCTCTAAGTCCCTGAGTGGTTTTCTTCTAGTGCACATACAAAAAGATAGCCATATAAGCATGGTTCCCTTTGTTGCCACCTTGTCCAAAATTGAGTATCTTATTTTCACCCAGGTGGTTCATTGAGTACTTGTTTTATTATATAAAACATATACTTTTCCAACAGTTCATATAATCATATCATGTATCCCATCCCAAATATATAGCGGGGCTAAGCATACTACAACTACATTATTTTCACTAAGGAAGATATAAGGGTATCCTAATAGGATATAGCATAGCATAGAAATATAGTAGTCCTTTCATGCATGTTACAAATCCACTAAGTGTAATGAAAATAGTAGGACATGGATGATAGTGTCACTTGCCTTTTTAGTAGGGGGTATTGGTTCACTTCTTGATCTTGAAAATATCACACTCTTCTAACTTCACTGCAATTCAATCAAGCAAACACAAATTCAACTAGCATTCAGACCATTTCACCACATAAAATAACAAAAACATGGCCATGCATGCAAGCATGCAAAAGATGGTTTTATTTAAAAAAGTGGTTTCTATTAGGCTCTAACCATTTTAATGTTCAAAGTGGTCATTTACTAAAGTGGTAAAACCATTTGCAAAAGGTTTCATCTCATAATCCAAATTTCATGCTAAGGTGATATTTTATGTTGTTGAAAATATCATTTAGCAAAGTAATAACTTTATATGGTTCATCAAATATGTTCTTAAATCACAAAACTTGGTGTTTAGGGTCAGAAGGTTTGAATCACATCATTTCCCAAAGGCTTTACTCAAAAAACATTTCTAAACCATAAACAATATTTTTATTTGACTAGAAATGTGCTAATTCAAATATTTATTCCTTAACTTCACAAAATACATTTTTAAATACATAATTTGGTTCCTATGGTCAGTAGGTTCAAAACAATCCATTTAGCAAAGATTTCATCTTAAAAATATTTCTAGAACAAATTTTATATTCAAATTATGCCTACACAAGTTTCTGCAATTTCAACCAATTTTGCAGAAGCAAAATGTTAAACAAAGTGCATGGTTGCAAAGTACTTGTTCTTCTGATTCCATTTATATAAAATTTTCAAAATTTGGACGTGTAGAATTAAAGTTATGAATTTTGCAAGTTCAAACATCTAATAGAACATTTTCGGTTTTTAAATCGAAATCTGTGCCACGCGTCTTAATCTTACTGGTCCATACCGCTTCGGGTGGATCGAGCTGCGGAGACCGTCAGATCTAACTTAATCGCATGGATCATATTACTCGATAACGCTTCGTTATATGATCTATCCTAACCACTGGATCTACATCCAACGGACGAGGTCGCTTTGGCCATGGACTGGCGGCGCTGGCGACGACGGACGGCGGCGCATGCTCGGGCGGTGGCGTTGGCGATGATTCAGGAAGCGAGGGAGAGGAAGGAGTAGCTCACCGTGCTCGTAGAAGTGCGGCGAAGCTCGAGGTGTGGTCGGAATGTCGAGGGGCGCACCGAAGCAGAGTGGATTGCTCGTCGGAGTCAGTGGCGGCGTCGGGTGTCTCTGGTTGTCATCGGGGCCGAGGCTTGAGAGCGCGCTAAGACAAACAGAGCACGCAGTTAGACGCGGGCGAGTGTGGGGATTACAGGAGCATCATCGGGAGGGTTCGAGGCGGTATGAGCTTGCCAGGGAGTTTTGTCGGAGTGATGGCAGACGCAGCGGCGCTCAGGTGTCGAGGTTGCCGAGGCTACGGTGCTCGCGCGGGCTAACGAGCGGCACTGGGAGATGCGCCAGGAGATGGGGAGCAAGCCTGTGTGCTCTGGGAGGCGAGGGGCGGTTGTACGGCGCCGTAATTTGCCAGATAAGTTCGTCAGGGCAGAGGGTTCGAGCATGCGATTTTCGCAGCCTGGAGGCAGAGGGGAGCTGCTGCTTGGGGGGAATGGAAGAGGAGGGCGAGGCGTTTAAAGGCGCGTGGTTACTAGAGAGATTAACATAGGCAATTAAGCGAATTCATCGCCGGAGTTACTCGGCTGGGAACGGTAGCGAGGAACTCGTCGCGGGTGGAAACGAAGCACTGCCGTGTGGGGTCCGTTCGTCAGCGAGGGAGGGGACACTACTAGGAAACAGGTTGTTAGTGGCGCACCCGAAATGCCCATCCGTGGCGCACTAGCAGTGCGCCACGGGCCTTGCGCTACGGCTATCTCTCAGCCGTGGTGCACTGCCTAGTGCACCACGGTTGTGTAGAGATAGGCGTAGCGCACCTCCTAGTGCTCCACAGAAGTTTGGGATGGTGCGCTACCCCTGGGATCTTCTGTGGCGCACTACCTAGTGCGCCACTAAACTTCCATAGTGCGCTTTAGGTGTAGTGCGCCACAGAAGGTAGACCATGTGCGCCACAGATGTATTTTTTGTTTTTCTTTTTTAATTTCCGAGCCAGATTATATGCAATACATATTATATACAATATTACAGCAGATATACACACACATATACAAGATATACAATTATATATATAAATACTCAATATGAAAAACAAGATTGAAACAAATACATATAGATAAGTCTCATACATGAATACATAGTCTAAGTTAATTACATTGTTTCGATCATGTTACGAAGTAGTAGTTGGTGACATGCGAATACATGTGTCGATCGAACAAGTTAGAGCTCGGAAGCTCGCCTAGACATCTAAACTAGCTAGCTAGACACAAACGCGGGATAAATAACCAAAGAAGATAAGCATGATCACCGCCGCGACGAAGGTGTAGGTCTTCATCCGGTTCCTTGTCCTAACTCCCGCTAGATAGCGCGTGTATCTAGCTTCCGCCTCCGCCATAGTGTTGTACCCTTTGTAGCTATTGCCGCTGAAACGGTGCACCTGTCTCCGGCAGTCTTCCCAATCATCGTAGACTCCGGGAACCCGTCCCTTGTACACGACGTACCACGTCATCTATAAGTTGACAATAATAATTAACCGACTATTGAAAAAAACATATATAATTAAAGTCGCATATGAAGATACACTTATAGAAAGTACTCCTAAATCAAAAAGACCAAACTCAAAAAGCATGCCTCATATATAACTAGGTTGTTCGACACAGGAATATGCTACGATGGAACTGTCCGCCAAGTAGGATGCACAACACCTGGACCTATGCATAGCACAAGACGGACAATCCCATGTAGGGGTTCGTAGCATGGAAAACAAAAAATTTCTATCGCATACAAACAAACAAGCCAAGATCTATCTACTAGATTGTAGCAACGAGTCGATGTAATAACTTACCCTCGAAGATTCCAAAGTGTTTAACGAGAGCGGATTCTCGTGGGTGATGTAGTCGTACTCTTCCCGATCTAAGGATCGTGTAGACGATCCTTCCGGCGCTGCGTTCCGGCAGCGCTCCCGCAGTCGGTCACACGTTCGGTACTCGACGAAGACCTTCCTCTCCCTTGTTCCAGCAGGCAGCGGAGGTTGTAGCACTCTCCTCGCGATTCCGGCAGCACAACGGCGTGGTACCAAAAGTAGAGGGGAGATCCCGCAGGGCTTCGCCTTAAGCCGGAGCGAGTATGCTGGAGTATGAGAGAGAACTATTAGTGGTCTAGGGTTTAGACACACCAATTAGAAGGCTCTAAACCGAAGGCTAGGGCAATTAGAATCTCTAAACCAAAATGGCTCTAAACCGGAGATTAGAGGATAGGAACTTGTGTGTCTAGAGGAGGAGGCCCTGCCCCTCCTCTTATAGGTGGGAGGCGCGGCCAAGGGGAGGGGAGTCCCTCCCCAAGTCGGCCTTGGTTGGCGCGCTGGCTTGGGGATGAGACTCCTCCCCCAAGTCGGTTTCAACCACCTCTTGCTTGTTGCCCACAGTTTCTTGTTTTAGCCGTTTGACTTTCAAACTGGCCATTTGACTTTTCTGTTTTAGGATTCAATTTAATCTTTTATTTGGAACAGCAAGAACACTTAGTACATGATGAAATCATTCCAATATGTAATGACACATTCATGTACCCCTCCCCCCCCCCCCCCGGAGTGCCGGACATTCCGGAACCTTCTAGAACATTCCCGATGAAAACACCGGAATCATTTCCGAACTCCGAAACGGGACTTTCCTTATATGAATCTTATTCTCCGGACCATTCCGAATCACCTCGTGATATCCCGGATCCCATCCGAGACTCCAAACAACATTCGGTCTCTTTCTCATAATACCATAACTACTCAAACAACGTCGAATCCTCAAGTGTGTCTCCCTACGGTTCGTGAATTATGCGGACATGATCGAGACACTTCTCCGAACAATAACCAATAGAGGAATCTGGAAATTCATATGGCTCCCACATATTTCTACGATTACTTTGCGATCGAATGAACCACTTACATACGATACCAATTTCCCTTTGTCTCACGATATGTTACTTATCCGAGGTTATGATCGTCGGTATCTCTGCATACCTAGTTCAACCTCGTTACCGATAAGTACTCTTTTCTCGTTCCCGTGATATGTGATCCCTTGTGATCCAGTCACATGCTTGCAAGCTAATTGGATGACATTCCACCGAGAGGGCCCAGAGTACATCTATCCGTCATATGGATGGACAAATCCCACTCTTGATCCATGTGTCTCAACCAATACTTTCCGAACACTCAATGCCACCTTTATAGTCACCCAGTTACGGTGTGGTGTTTGATGTCATCAAAGCATCCATCCGGTAAAGGTGATATGCATGATCTCATGGTCGAAGGAATTAGGTTACTATGTATCAGAAAGCATATAGCAATTGAACTATTGACATGACTTGATCTTTATGCTACGCTTATCTATAGGAGTATGTCCACCATATCATTCTCATAACGATATGATCTTGTTGTTGATAACATCTCAATGTTCATGATAGGGAAACCACAATCATTTATCAACCAACAAGCTAGTGATGTATAGAGGCTATACTAGGGACTTCAAATTAAGTTTACAAATCACACAAGTATCAATGTTTCCTTGTTAATACTATTATAGCATGAATGTAAACATTTATCATAAACACAAAGATATAATAATAACTACATTTATTATTGCCTCTAGGGCATATCTCCAACAGTCTCCCACTTGCACTAGAGTCATCTAATCTAGATTACATGGTAATATACCGAACACCCATGGCAGTTTGGTGTTGGTCATGTTTTGCCCTCGGGAGAGGTTTAGTCAACAGATCTGCCACATTCAGATCTGTGTGTACTTTGCAAATCTTTATATCCCCATCCTGGATATGTTCTCGAATAGCGTGAAAGCTTGATATGCTTCAGCTTCTTGTGTGACCTTGGTTCTTGCGCATTGGCTATGGCGCCCATGTTATCACAATAGATAGACATTGGGTCCAGCGCACTAGGAACCACACCCAGCTCTGTAATGAACTCTTTCATCCATATCGCTTCTTGTGAAGCCTCCGAAGCAGCCATGTATTCCGATTCAGTTGAAGATCTCGCCACAACGCTTTGCTTTGCACTCCTCCAGCTAACTGCTGCACCATTCAAAATAAATACGTATCCAGATTGTGATTAAGAATCATCCGGATCGGTGTTCCAACTAGCATCGGTGTAACCATTAACAACGAGCTGTTCATCACCTCCATAAGAAAGAACCATATCCTTAGTTCTTCTCAAGTACTTAAGGATGTTTTTGACCGCTGTCCAATGATCCACTCCTGGATCACTTTGATATCTGCTAGTTAAACTAACAGCATATGCAATGTCGGGTCTAGTACATAGCATGGCATACATTAGAGATCCTATGGCTGAGGCATAGGGAGTCTTACTCATCCTTTCTCTATCTTCTGCCGATGTCGGACTTTGAGTTTTACTCAAGGTCGTATTGGGCAACATGGGCAAGAACCCTTTCTTGCTATCTTCCATTCCAAACCTCTTTAGAACTTTGTCCAAATATGTACTCTGTGACAATGATATTTGGCGTTTCGATCTATCTCTATAAATCTTTATGCCTAATATGTAAGCTGCTTCGCCAAGATCCTTCATTGAAAAACTATTATTCAAATATTCCTTGACACTATTAAGAAGGTCTACATCATTCCCAATCAACAATATGTCATCCACATATAGTATTAAGAATGCTACAGAGCTCCCACTCACTTTCTTGTAAATACAAGCTTCTCCATAAGTTTGTATAAAACCAAAACTTTTGATTACCTTATCAAAACGTTGATTCCAACTTCGGGATGCTTGCTTCAATCCATAGATGGACCGTTGAAGTTTGCATACCTTGTTAGCATCTTTAGGATCGACAAAACCTTTGGGTTGCATCATATACAACTCTTCATCAATATCTCCATTGTGGAATGCTGTTTTGACATCCATCTGCCATATCTCATAATCATAATATGCAGCGATTGCTAACATAATCCTGACAGACTTTAGCTTCGCTACCGGTGAGAAAGTCTCATTGTAGTCAACTCCTTGAATTTGTCGAAACCCTTTTGCGACAAGTCAAGCTTTATAGACAGTAACATTACCATCAGCATCTGTTTTCTTCTTGAAAATCCATTTGTTCTCGACAGCCTTCCGGCCATCCGGTAAGTCCACCAAAGTCCATACTTGGTTTTCGTACATGGATCCAATCTCGGATTTCATGGCTTCTTGCCATTTATTGGAATCTGGGCTCATCATTGCTTCCTCATATGTCTCGGGGTCATCGGTGTTATCCACCAACATGATACTCATAACGGGATCATACCAATCTGGAGTGGTACGAGTTCTCGTTGACCTCCGAGGCTCTGTAGCAACTTCAACCAAAGTTTCATGATCACCATCATTAGCTCCCTCTCTTATTGGTGCAGGCACCACAGGAACTTCTTCCGGTGCTGCGCTACTCGCAATTTCGAGAGAAGGTTCGACAACCTCGTCGAGTTCTACTTTCCTTCCAGTCACTTCTTTCGAGAGAAATTCCTTCTCTAGAAAGGATCCATTCTTGGCAACGAAGATTTTGCCTTCGGATCTATGATAGAAGGTATACCCAATAGTTTCCTTCGGGTATCCTAGGAAGACACATTTTTCCGCTTTGGGTTCAAGCTTGTCCGGCTGTAACTTCTTTACATAGGCTTCGCATCCCCAAACTTTAAGGAACGACAATTTAGGTTTCTTTCCAAACCATAATTCATACGGTGTCGTTTCAACGGATTTAGACGGTGCCCTATTTAAAGTGAATGCAGCTGTTTCTAATGCATAACCCCAAAATGATAGCGGTAAATCTGTAAGTGACATCATAGAACGAACCATATCTAAGAGAGTTCGATTACGACGTTCGGACACACCATTACGTTGTGGTGTTCCCGGCGGTGTCAATTGTGAAAGTATTCCGCATTTCTTCAAATGCTCGCCAAACTCGTAACTTAGATATTCACCTCCACGATCAGAACGTAGAAATTTAATCTTCTTGTTACGTTGATTCTCTACCTCACTTTGAAACTCCTTAAACTTCTCGAAAGTTTCGGACTTATGTTTTATGAAATAGATATACCCATATCTACTCATGTCATCCGTGAAGGTAAGAACATAACGATAACCACCGCGCGATGCTACACTCATTGGACCACACACATCGGTATGTATGATTTCCAATAAGTCCGTAGCTCGCTCCATCATACCAGAAAATGGAGTCTTAGTCATTTTTCCCATCAGACATGCTTCGCATTTTTCAAGTGATTCAAAATCAAGTGATTCAAGAAGTCCATCGGAATGGAGTTTCTTCATACGTTTCACTCCAATGTGACCAAGACGACAGTGCCACATATAGGTCGAATTATCGCTTGATTTCAAATGTTTAGCCTCAATATTGTTGATATGTGTATTTCCACTATCGAGATTCAATAAGAATAGACCATCTATCAAAGGTGCATATGCATAAAACATATTACTAATATAAATCGAACAACCATTATTCTCTGACTTAAACAAGTAACCGTCTTGCAATAAACAAGATCCCGATATAATGTTCATGCTCAACGCAGGCACCAAATAACAATTATTTAAGTATAAAAATAATCCCGATGGTAGATGAAGAGGTAGCGTGCCGACCGCGATCACATCAACCTTTGATCCGTTTCCCACGCGCATCGTCACCTCGTTCTTTGCTAGCTTCCGTTTATTCTGCAGCACCTGTTTCGAGTTACAAATATGAGCAACCGAACCAGTATCAAATACCCAGGCACTACTACGAGTACTAGTGAGATACACATCAATAACATGTATATCAGATATACCTTTCTTCTTGATGTTGCCGTTCTTCAAATCCGCCAAGTACTTTGGGCAATTCCGCTTCCAGTGACCTTCTCCCTTGCAGTAAAAGCACTCAGTATCAGGCTTAGGTCCAGCCCTGGTCTTCTTCGTCGGCGTGGTAGCTTTCTTACCACCCTTCTTGAAGTGTCCCTTTTGCTTAGACTTGCCTTTCTTGAATTTGATGGTCTTATTGACCAACAACACTTGGTGCTCTTTCTTGATCTCCACTTCTGCAGATTTCAACATGGCAAAGAGTTCTGGCAACGTCTTGTTCATGTTCTGCATGTTGTAGTTCATCACAAAGTTCTTGTAACTTGGTGGTAGTGATTGGAGGACACGGTAAATCCCCAAAGCATTAGGAATCACTATACCCAAGCTTTGAAGTTTGTTTGCGTGCCCAGACATCTTAAGCACATGCTCACTGACGGAGCTGCCCTCTTCCATCTTGCAGTTAAAGAACTTTTCAGAAGCCTCATAGCTTTCAATTGCCGCATGAGTCTCAAAAATTAATTTGAGATCCTCGACAATATCATATGGGTCTGAATCCTCAAACCTTTTATGAAGCTCCGATTCCAAACCATACAAGATAGCACACTGAACTATGGAGTACTGATTCTTCCGAGCGAGGTAAACATTTTTTACTTCATCGGGAGCATCATCTGCAGGTGGGTCACCCAGCGGTGCATCCAGCACATAGGTCAAATTACCATCTTTGAGGACAATCCTCAAATTGCAGAACCAATCCGCGAAGTTGCTTCCATTGTTTTTCAACTTTTCTTTCTCTAGGAACACATTAAAATTGATGGTAGGGGCTGCCATTGATCTACAACATATTTGCAATAGTTTAGACTAAGTTTATGACAAATTGAGTTCAAATTAATTAATGTAATTAAACTAGGTGAACTCCCACTCAAAACAATATCCCTCACATTGTTTTAGTGATCACACGAACCAAATCCACCATATCAACACCGATCATCACGAGAGTTGATATAGTTTCAATGGCGAACAATCATCATGTTCATCATATCTACTATATGATTCATGCTTTACCTTTCGGTGATCCGTGTTCCGAGACCATGTCTGTACATGCTAGGCTCGTCAAGATCAAACCTTAGTTTCTGCATGAGCAAATCTGGCTTGCTCACGTTGTATACACTTGCAGAATCTAACACACCCGATCATCACGTGGTGCTTCGAAACAACAAGCTTTAGCAACGGTGCTAACTAAGGGTGAACACTTTATGACTTGAAATTCATGTGCATGAGGGATCATCTTATAATGCTACCGTCGTCCACTAAGCAATACAAGATGCATAACGGATTAACAATCACATGCAATTCAATATATGTGTGATATGATATGGCCTTTCTTTTTCGTGCCTCCGATCTCCATCTTCAACCACGAACATGATCTCCATCATCACCGGCATTGCATCAAGGTCAATGACGCCTCTCCATGGTTGTCGTCCACCGGCTTCAACTATTACAACTACTTTGAATAGACATGCGGGTCTTAACATAAATTAAAGACAACCATATGGCTCCTGCCGGTTGCCAACTTACAATAAGGAACATTGCATACATCAAATATAATCACAATCATGGCCATATCACATCACTGCACACCCCTGCAAAACAAAGTTAGACGCCTCTACTTTCTTTGCATATTTTACGTGGTTTGGGGCTTTCAATAAGTGTCGTTCTAACTTACGAACAAGAACCACAACATTGATACTAGCATTGTTGATCACCCATTGTAAATTGGATCTTAACTATGCTAGGAGAAACAGGCACCCGCAAAGCCACTTATGCAATATAAGTTGCATGTCAATCGTGGAGCAAGTATCATGAATGATGTCATGTAAGGTTAGCCCGGGCCGCTTCATCCCAACATACCGCAAGATGCAAAGTACACAGAAACCAATCGACAATAAAAGCATCAACGCCCACAATGACCATTGTGTTCTACTCGTGCAACAGATCTACATATAGACACGGCTCTGATACCACTGTAGGGGTTCGTAGCATGGAAAACAAAAAATTTCTATCGCATACAAACAAACAAGCCAAGATCTATCTACTAGATTGTAGCAACGAGTCGATGGAATAACTTACCCTCGAAGATTCCAAAGTGTTTAACGAGAGCGGATTCTCGTGGGTGATGTAGTCGTACTCTTCCCGATCTCAAGATCGTGTAGACGATCCTTCCGGCGCTGCGTTCCGGCAGCTCTCCCGCAGTCGGTCACACGTTCGGTACTCGACGAAGACCTTCTTCTCCCTTGTTCCAGCAGGCAGCGGAGGTTGTAGCACTCTCCTCGCGATTCCGGCAGCACAACGGCGTGGTACCGAAAGTAGAAGGGAGATCCCGCAGGGCTTCGCCTTAAGCCGGAGCGAGTATGGTGGAGTATGAGAGAGAACTATTAGTGGTCTAGGGTTTAGACACACCAATTAGAAGGCGCTAAACCGAAGGCTAGGGCAATTAGAAGCTCTAAACCAAAATGGCTCTAAACCGGAGATTAGAGGATAGGAACTTGTGTGTCTAGAGGAGGAGGCCCTGCCCCTCCTCTTATAGGTGGGAGGCGTGGCCAAGGGGAGGGGAGTCCCTCCCCAAGTCGGCCTTGGTTGGCGCGCCGGCTTGGGGAGGAGACTCCTCCCCCAAGTCGGTTTCAACCACCTCTTGCTTGTTTCGCACAGTTTCCTGTTTTAGCCGTTTGACTTTCAAACTGGCCATTTGACTTTTCTGTTTTAGGATTCAATTTAATCCTTTATTTGGAACAGCAAGAACACTTAGTACATGATGCAATCATTCCAATATGTAATGACACATTCATGTACCCCTCCCCCCCCCCCCCCCCGGAGTGCCGGACATTCCGGAACCTTCTAGAACATTCCCGATGAAAACACCGGAATCATTTCCGAACTCTGAAACGGGACTTTCCTTATATGAATCTTATTCTCCGGACCATTCTGGATCACCTCGTGATATCCCGGATCCCATCCGAGACTCCGAAAAAAATTCGGTCTCTTTCTCATAATACCATAACTACTCAAACAACGTCGAATCCGTAAGTGTGTCTCCCTACGGTTCGTGAATTATGCGGACATGATCGAGACACTTCTCCGAACAATAACCAATAGAGGAATCTGGAAATTCATATGGCTCCCACATATTTCTACGATTACTTTGCGATCGAATGAACCACTTACATACGATACCAATTTCCCTTTGTCTCATGATATGTTACTTATCCGAGGTTATGATCGTCGGTATCTCTGCATACCTAGTTCAAGCTCGTTACCGATAAGTACTCTTTTCTCGTTCCCGTGATATGTGATCCCTTGTGATCCAGTCACATGCTTGCAAGCTAATTGGATGACATTCCACCGAGAGGGCCCAGAGTATATCTATCCGTCATATGGATGGACAAATCCCACTCTTGATCCATGTGTCTCAACCAATACTTTCCGAACACTCAATGCCACCTTTATAGCCACCTAGTTACGGTGTGGTGTTTGATGTCATCAAAGCATCCATCCGGTAAAGGTGATATGCATGATCTCATGGTCGAAGGAATTAGGTTACTATGTATCAGAAAGCATATAGCAATTGAACTATTGACATGACTTGATCTTTATGCTACGCTTATCTATAGGAGTATGTCCACCATATCATTCTCCTAACGATATGATCTTGTTGTCGATAACATCTCAATGTTCATGATAGGGAAACCACAATCATTTATCAACCAACAAGCTAGTGATGTATAGAGGGTATACTAGGGACTTCAAATTAAGTTTACAAATCACACAAGTATCAATGTTTCCTTGTTAATACTATTATAGCATGAATGTAAACATTTATCATAAACACAAAGATATAATAATAACTACATTTATTATTGCCTCTAGGGCATATCTCCAACATCCCATTGCAGCACATTCACATATAGTGTGCCACGACATTTCAATCATCGGCATTATTCTCGAAAAAGACCAAAGTAACTCAGAAAGCATGCCTCATATATAACTAGGTTGTTCGACACAGGAATATGCTATGATGGAACTGTTCGCCAAGTAGGATGCACAACACCTGGACCTGTGCATAGCACAAGGCGAACAATCCCATCGCAGCACATTCACATATAGTGTGCCACGACATTTCAATCATCGGCATTATTCTCGAAAAAGACCAAAGTAACTCAGAAAGCATGCCTCATATATATACATAGGTCGTTCGACACAGGAATATGCTATGATGGAACTGTATGCCAAGTAGGATGCACAACACCTGGACTTGTGCATAGCACAAGGCGTACAATCCCATCGTAGCACATTCACATATATAGTGTGCCACGACATTTCAATCATCGGCATTATTCTCGAAAAAGACCAAAGTAACTCAAAAAGCATGCCTCATATATATACATAGGTCGTTGGACACAGGAATATGCTATGATGGAACCGTACGCCAAGTAGGATGCACAACACCTGGACTTTTGCATAGCACAAGGCGTATAATCCCATCGTAGCACATTCACATATATAGTGTGCCACGACATTTCAATCATCGGCATTATTCTCGAAAAAAGAGTAAGGAAAAAAAGAAGGACCAAAGAGTAAGCAAAAAAACCAAGCATTGATTGATATATAATAATAATAAGCAAAATAAGTCCACTTGTCGTCCACACACACACACAAAGGTCATCTATAGTTTGTAACTACAACTAGGCCAACATCAAGCCTTCTGGCTCGGCTTAGGGAACGGGAGGACGCCCTGTCTCGTCATGAACTTCCTATAGTCACCCTGCATCTCTAGGCGATCTTCTATGTCATGGTTATTCGGGATATTTCCTCCGTAGAAGATCCCCCCCCCCCCCCCGAAGTCATGAAATCACGAAAGATGATTACCCCAAACTGCTGCTGGATGCGATACATCTCTTGTCTAATATCCGAATCATTGATCTTGGCCTTTGCTTCGGCCCACTGTTTGAGATGATCTGGCAGCGTAGAATTTTGCTGGTCAAGTAGGAACGCCCTCATGTGATGGAGTGCGTAGTAGGCTTCCTTCTTACTGTTTTCCGGCTGCTTCACGCAGGGGAACTCCGTTACGTGGTTGAAGACGTGCCTGTCGAACTTGACCTTCGTACGCACGAAGGTGGTGCCTTCCGTCGAGGCAAAGCCAGTGAGAGCATCATCCAGAACTTCCTTGATCTTGTCGAAGTTTTTCTTCTTTTCTAGACTCCCCGAGTCGAAAAACGTGGCGTGGGAATGCTTCGGCGATAAGGAGATGAGCGTGCAGTGTTCATCTCTGCGCAAAAAATTCAAATGGAATGTGTTGGAAAAAGAATGATGATGATCTAATAAAGCCAATCGACGGTGGCGAGTGAATAACGACTTACTCGGGAAAGTAAGGCACGAGAATGTATTCCTTTGTCTTGTTCGCCACGAGGATTCTTTTTAGGTACGAGGCCACGATACGTCGTTCGGCGGGGGAACCCAAGCATCCGTCACGCATGTAGTAGGGGTCCACTATAGCGATGCCCGGTGTGTTCTCTCTAATAATCTGCATGGCCAGGCTGGGAGAAAACAGACGGACCATGGTATAGTGCAGCGGGTATAGGTGGAACATATTGAAGATGTCGTCGAACCGCAGGAAGAACAGATCCGCAGGGGCATTATCGATGAAGCCCAAGCCTGGTGGCACCTTAACCACGAATACCAGGTGTGAGGGATCTTTCTCCGATAAAAGGCGTCTCTCTATCGTCAGCACGCCGTCATGCACACTCTGCAGTTCCGAACTGGCGAGCTTCCGCAAATTCTTAGGTAGCATGGGCTCACCCGCCACATGAATCCTCCACATAATTCCCTCGGGTCTTGGTGGACCGTCCCGAAACCTGATCGGATTCGCAGTTGTTGACGCCACCGGCTGGCTCGAGCTGCTAGATTTTCTTTTCCTGCCCTTTTTTCCTTTTGGAGAGCGGGCAGGCACCGCAATCTGAGCACCGGCCGCCCTATGTAGTGTGTCAGGGCTTAGAATAAAGGGCCGCTTGGTTGTATCAGCTGGCTCTATAAAGGCGCAAGCTGGAGGCGTCTCCTGAGAACCAAACAGACGCTTGGTGATAGTGGCTTTCTCTGTGGGGCCACCAGCTAGGTCTTCTTCGTTTCCAAACTGAGTGCTGAAGAAGTGATCATTCCAGTCTTCGTCATCCTCGGCCGGATCCTGCGCCATGTGCATATCATCAACATGATCATCCGACCCACCGCGTGGAGGTGACGGCGAGGGCGATAAGGGGGCCTTGCTACCCCTTGTCGCTGGCACGACAGGCGGTGTTGTTGTCTGTGGCGTGATGGCTCCCGCCGTCCCCAAACGGATCATGCTCTTTGGCCATAGCAAGAATAAGCTGAAGCAACTTCTGAGGACAGACGGCTCTTCTTCATCCGCTCCTGGGGGTTGAATGGGACGTTCCAGGTCGTCGCAGCCCCTTAGCACCCGACTAATTTTAACCATGTGCACGCTATCTGGCATCGGCTTTGAGTGGAACGTGCGCTGCAAGGGTTGAACGATGGTACCCTTGGCAACATCCCTCAACTCGTTGTTCACGTAGCATAAGAGAGTGCAAGGAACATCCGTCTGCGGAAAACATGTACGGCGTCATCAGAGCGAGATGCTATAAGAGTAATAGATGGCATGAAAGGCGGTAATTAAAGCAATTTGTTTACCGTGATGGCGTCGAGATCGCCTAATGTCGACGCACCGCATACGGCGACGGGCGTGCAAGAGACGGAAGGGTTGCTTGATGGCGCGGTGCTGGCCGCCGGTGTATTCTCCCTACCGACGGGTCCTTGGAGCTTTGGTGCCTCCACAACGATGGCAGGGGGGCACCAACATGTACTCCGGCGCCACGGTGATGGCAGGGGGAGTCACCAACACTTGCGGCGCCGCGGTGCTAGCGGGCGGAGTCACGAACACGTAGTTCGCCTGATTCGTCGGCGCCGCGTTGTTCGAGTGGCTGCTGACCATGCTTGGAATCGGGCACGGCCCTACTCGACCACCCGCACTCCAGTTCGCTATTGACTCCACCAAGGTAGGCAGGAAGGACGTGAGGGTGATTGCCAGGTTGTCTTGGACGATCTGCGAGATCCGCGCCACTTGTGCCTTAAGTTCTTGAACCTCTCGGTTTTCCTCCTCGCTCCTTCCCGACGGCGCCACATGCGTCCTCGGCAGTGGACCAAAATGATCCACCTAATTCTTACCCCCGAGGCCGGCCAGACGGCCAGCCGACGACGGCTTCTTCGTAACCGACTCTATTTTCTTGGCCCGGTTCATCGCCCTGTTAAAAGGGTTATCCCACCGGGTGGCCGCCGTCGACCCCTGGGATGAGGAACCCTGGGATCCATGACTAGCAACAATTTCCTCCTCCTGCAGAAGAAGTAACAGTGAATCATTTAGATCATCGATTAGATTGCAATCGTGTTGATCCGTGGTAATTAGATTATACTTACCACAATTTCCTCGAATTCCTTCACCGCAGGATCCGCGGTGAGTTGTTTGGTTTTTGGGTCCACATGGTAACGGGCCCTGATGAAGTTTCGAACCTGCCCGGGTTCGAATTTAGCAAAGGGGTTTTCTATCCCCTTGGATCTATACTCTTCGTCCTCCTTATTCCATTTGGCCTCTGCGGTTCTGTATCCACCAGATCCGAGATGGTGATGACCTATATTCATCGCCTCCAGCACCTTTCCCCGATTACTATTGGCCAGGGCTCTTTCGGATTCACACCTCTCCTTGAACTCCCGGAACTGATCTTCGGTGATCTGCGGGTCAATCTTCTGGATCTCCTCGAGACTTTTGCCTTCTTTATAGATCTTATTCTTTATCCGGGTTCTCCAGCTGGCCAGCGCGGTGCTCATCTTTGTGAGGGCGGATTTGTTTACTTCGTTCCCATGATAATTTGTGTTCTGATACTTAGCGGGGAACTTGTATCTTGCGTGCAGCTTCTCGAAGAGGAGTGTGCGCAAGTGGCCATTATCTTTATGTCGGAGATTCTCGGTGTTGATCGAGATGGTTGTCCGGGTGATCGCCGCCACTTGCCCACCGTACCCTTTGACGACAAGGGCGGGCTCCAAAGGAACCCCTGATGGGCTCACTTCGGTATTTTCCTCCCTGACCGTGTCGACCGTGTTCGGGCGCCGGTCCTTCGGCTTCTTCTTCTTCTTCTTCTTCTTAGGAGGGTTGCTACCACTCCCTGTGCCCTCGCCGCCATCAGTGGTTTCATCGTCCGCCGTTCCTTCGGCTTCTTCCTTCGCGTCTTCCATCTCATCATCCTCGCTCTCCTAGGGATGGTATTCTTCATCGTCTTCTAGACGCTGGGCCGCCTCCCAGAATGTCAATTGTTTATTCGGAGGTCTGAGTTCTCCTTCAGCGCTGATGCGCTTAGAACATCCAGCCTCGTCGTTGTCACACATCTTTGCACTAATAAAAAACAAATAATTGGTTAAATGGACGGAAAAATCCGGCATGACCTTTGCTAATTTTCTTAAACTAGGAGTACCCGATTTCTGCCAAAACAGAAGTTAATCAACATTCTGGCAAAAATCGGGACTCATTTCATACAAGAACCTGCATATATATGGCCAGCATAGCTAGCACACAATAAATGGTACACACAAGTTTGCACAAATAGTACACACGGGTTTCACAAATAGTACACACAGCAGCAAGCATAAAGGTTTCAGCAGTTTCAGGTTTCAGTATAGACAGCAGCACCACTACTCTAGACAGGTTTCAGGTTTCAGTATAGACAACAGCACCACCACAGATGTATAAACAATAACAATTTAGGCTGGCTACTATATGCAGTTAAAAAATAAATATTAAGATGCCTGAGTGGTTTCAGGGTCCACTATATAATAGATCAGGTCACTATTTGGCAAAAGGATCATATGCTCAAAATATTATAGCAAAACCCATTGAAAGCTCAAAACAAGATGAAGAAGTTTGCTGAAACTCACAGAATTGAGAGATCATTTGAGGTAGGAAACTTTGTATACCTAAAGATGCAGCCCTACCCTAAGACATCATTGGGCCTAAGGAATGCTTTGAAACTAACCTCAAAATGGCATGGACCATTCAGAGTGCTAAAGAAAGTGGGCAAGGTATCCTACCAAATTCAGTTGCCAGCATAAGCCCAGCTACACAATATATTTCATGTCAATCAGTTGAAGAAACACATTGGGAAAATGCAATACCAAACACAAGATTGCCTCTGGTTACAACTGATGGAAAGATCAAAACAGCCCTACTAGCAGTCCTAGAACAAAGATAAAATACCAAGAAGTGCAGTAGCTTATGATATCGTAGTACAAAAATGGTTGATCCACTGGGAGAACATGAGTGTACAAGATGCAACCTGGGAAGATGCACCTTTGCATACCTATCAGTAGCATCTGGCAATGCATACTCAGTTAAAAATGTGAACCAAAAACCTAAATTTCAAAACCATTACCACATTTGCATCTTCCCAGGTTGCTGCATCTAACAGAATCTATTAATAGGTAAATATCCTAGGTTGCTGCATCTAACAGAAACCATTAACTGAGTATCCTAGGTTGCTGCATCTAACAGAAACCATTAACAGAAACCATTACCACCACAGGAACCATCTAACAGAAACCATTAACAGAAATATCCTAGGTTGTTGCATCTAACAAAAACCATTAACAGAAACCATTAATAGAATCTATTCCCAGGTTGGTGCATCTTCCCAGGTTTCTGCATCTAACAGAAACCATTACCAACACAGAGATGAGGGAGAGAGGGGAGAGAGGGAGAGAGAGAGGGAGAGAGGGGAGAGAGAGGGAGAGAGGGAGAGAGGGAGAGAGGGAGAGAGAGGGAGAGAGGGGAGGGGCGACGCTGACCTCTGAGATGAGGACGACGATGGCGGGCAGGCGGGCGGACGACGATGGCGGCGGGCCTCCTCCTCGAGCGGCGGCGGGCCTCCTCCTGCTCCTGCTCCACGGCCTCCTCCTGCTCCACGGCCTCCTCCTCGAGCGACAGCGGCTGGCGAGACGGTGGATGGAGAGAGCGGCGGCGGGGTCTCGGGATCGGGATCGACAACAGCGGCGGTGGGCGCGGTTGAGAATGGGGATGAGGCCGACGTGTGCCTGCGTGAAAGTGGATAAGGCACAGATACACGTAGCGCACTCTGGCATAGTGCACTACAGATATCCGTAGCGCACTATGCCAGAGTGCGCTACGCCTATCTCCCCCAGCAATTGTATAAGAAAGGAGCGTCCCACTATCTAACAGAATCACTATCCTATCCCACTGGTTCTGCCCACTTCTCTAGTCTAAACTTCAGAGCACCCAGGTTCGAATCCTGGTGCCCCCCTTTTTTTGTTTTTATTTTAAAAATATTTTTAAATGTTGCAAAATGCCCAAAAGTGGTAATATATGTCATATTTGTTTTGTTTTTATTTTATAAATACTTTTAAATGTTCCAAAAATTCCCAAAAGTGATAATATATGTCATAAAAGTGGTACAAATAATATGATTTAAAGTATAACTAAATTTTATAATAATTTGTCCATAATAATATGAATCGGGCACGGCCCTACTCGACCACCCGCACTTTACAATCTTTTTCGACCACGCGTTTTACAATATTTTTTGAGCTAGCATTTTACAATCATTTTTCCTTTTTTTGTCGCGGTTGAATAATTTAGCCCCGGCACTTTAATGTTTCTTCTTTCGAACGGGCTACCTTTTTTGGGTAGGGTTGTCCTTTTTCTTCTTGTGATGTATGTTGCTGCACCGTAGTCGTCGTCATCTTCAATCTTTGGATCGCCATACTGGTCGAAGTCTTGCTCGTTGGCGACTCCATCCATTCCGATGATGTTTCTTTTTCCTCTCCTCACGACAACACGGCTAGGCTTTGTCGGATCGGTAATTAAAAAACATTGGTCCACTTTGGTAGCCAGTACCCACGGTTCATTTTTCGCGGCCACGTTTGCACCGGCGGCCTTGGATTTGGCTGCTTCGGGTATAACCATGGTTGTGAAATACCGATCTTCTCTTTCGACGCTCTTTGCCCATCTGACACGGAACATCGGAACCTTTTCTCCACAGTAGTCGAGCTCCCAGATCTCCTCGATTCTTCCGTAGAATCTTTCCTTCACGTTGTCATCGGTGTAAATTCCGACGTTACGCCCGAGTTCTGATAATCCCACTTGTTGTCCTTTTCCTCCGTGTAGAATGTGTAACCGTTGATATCATACGCCTGATAGGTCACCAGGTTTTGCATCGGTCCCTGTGACAAGGTGAATATGATCTTTTCCGTGTCAGAAGAATGTGAGCGCGGGGGATTATCAAGGAGCGTCTGCCTAAACCAACGCGTGAAATCTTCTCTGTGTCCTCTTTGATTATTTCTCCATGCGTCCTCTGTATGCCCAGGTCACTGTACTTCTTCTCGATTAACCTTTTGTGCTTATGTACCCAAGGATCGACCAGTTCTAAATGCTATAGCGCGACGAGGTTTGCTCGATCAAAGTCTGCGCGTCGAAAATCGAAGTCTGCATGCAGTATGCGACGACCCTATCGGTGACCAGATCCGTCGAGCTTGCCAAGGTGTCTGTTGAAGGGAAGACCGACAGGGTTCTCGATGTCTAGATAATTCGTGCAGAAAGAGATGCACTCTTCGGCCAGAAAGCCCTTGGCTATGCTTCCATCTGGACGGGACCTGTTGCGAACGTATCCTTTGATGTGTCCGTTCATCCTTTCGAACGCCATCATGCTGTGGAGGAACATCGGCCTGAGTTGTACGATGTCCTCCACGACATGGACCAGCAGATGCACCATAATGTCGAAGAATGCGGGTGGGAAGTAGACCTCAAGATCACATAGTATCACCACGATCTCCTCCTGTAGCCTTCCGAGCTGATTCAAGCCAATCGACTTCCTAGAGATGACGTCGAAAAACTTGCATATGCCAAATAACGTTTCACGGACGTGCTCGTCCATTATCCCTCTTAGTGCGACCAGAAGTACCTGCGTCATTAGCACGGCACAGTCGTGAGACTTCATGCCACTGAACCTCTGCTTCGCCTCGTCTAGGTATCTGCTTATCTTGCCCGCGTAGCCGTAAGGAAATTTGACTCCTAGAAGGCACTTGAAAAACTGTTTGATCTCATCCTGGCTTAGAGTGAAGCAAGAAGGAGGGCAGTAATATTCGTTCTTCTTGAACTTTTTACCCTTCCGACGACCTTGTGTCGTCTCCGACTCATGATCATCGTCATCTTCCTGATCATCAGGAGTAGTGCGTCCTCCGTGAAGCTCCTTCCGGATACCCAAGCATATCAGGTCGTGCCTTGCTTTCGGACCATCTTTCGTCCTATCTGGCATGTTGATTATGGTGGCGACCAGACTCTCGCACACGTTTTTCGTGATATGCATGATGTCGAGGCTATGAGGCGTGCGGAGAAACTTCCAGTATGGAAACTTCCAGTATGGAAACTCCCAGAAAACAGACCTTGTTTTCCATACCTTCATCAGCGGCTTGTCTTGTTGCTGCCTCTTTCGCTTCTTTCCAGGCTTAGGACAATCTTTCCAGTTTTTCAGCAACTCTTCCACTTCTTCGATGCTCCTACGCTCTGGGATTCCTCGGGTCTCTGATTTGCCATCGAACAGGTCTCCACGTTTTCTCCATGGATCATTCTTGCCGAGCCACCTCCGGTGCGCCATGAACACGGTTTTCGATGACCCTGGATCTTTCTCTAGTTGGATATAGCTTGTGTTATCCATGCACCTAACGCATGCACATAATCCTTGGATAACCTGCCCCGAGATATACCCGCAACCTGGATAGTCTTGCACCGTAGTGACCAACGCGGCTCTCATAGTGAAATAATCTTGTGCGACGGCGTCGTAAGTATTGGCTCCAGATTCCCATAACGTGGCTAGCTCCTCTTTCAATAGCCCGAGATACAGATTGATGTCGGTACCAGGTTGTTTCGGCCCTTGAATTAGCATACTCATTTGTATATACTTCTTCTTCATGCACAGCCATGGAGGGAGGTTGTACATCCATACAAACACGGGCCAAGTGCTGTGTGTGCTGCTCTGGCTACCGAACGGATTGATTCCATCGGTGCTCGCACCAAGCCTGATGTTCCTCGAATCTCCACCGAATTCTGGGAATTCGAGGTCCAATGCTTTCCACTGGCTAGCATCTAAAGGGTGTGTCCGCAGCTCATCCTTTTCGGGGTCATCATCATCTCCTGGCTTCTTCCTTTCCGCATGCCACCGCATGAGCTTCGCTTCCTTAGGGTCCGCAAAATAGCGCTGCAGACGAGGAGTGATAGGAAAGTACCATACCACTTTTCGAGGTGCTTTCTTCGCTTTCTTGTATCGACTCACGCCGCACACCGGACATGTGGTTTTCTCCGCGTGCTCACCCCGATAAATGATGCAATCGTTGATGCATACGTGATATCTAATGTGCGGTAGATCGAGAGGACAGGCGATTTTCTTGGCATCCTCGATACTAGTTGGACATGTGTTCCCCTCCGGGAGACGATCGTGCCAGAATGCCATCATATCGTCGAAGCTTGCGTCGCTCAATTTGTGCTTTGCCTTCATCTCCATAGCCTTGAGCGTTACATTCAACCGGGTATCATCGGGCCTGCATCCTTCATACAATGGAGTAACCGCGTCTTTCTCAAGTTGCGCAAGCTTGGCTTTCTCTCTAGCGGCAGCCCTGGCGTTACTCGTCTGCTTGAGAAGCAGCTCTTGCACATAAGGGTCCCGCACCCAGCCTGACGTAGATCATCATCATCTAGATCATCATCATCTCCAGGAGACTCTTCGTCATCTCGCCCGTTCTCGCCGTGATGATGATCATCGTCATGTTGGCCACCTTCACCGTCTCCATCATCTACGTCATCGCTTATCCAACGAGTGTATCCATCCATGAAACCATGGCGGAGCAGGTGCGCCTGCAGATTCCCGGAATCTGGGTCGATCACCCAGTTGAGTTTGCATCTTCTGCACGGACATCTTATATCTGTCTTGTTATTTCGTATCATGTCGGCCGTCGCACATTTCAAAAATCTAGCCACAATGCCTTCGCTCATTATGCGGACCATTTTTGCCTGCACGGTGTACACGGTACAATTTTGAAGTCTATTAGAACCACATAATGAATGCATGCATGCAATGGTCGATAGAAAATTTCGGCATGACCTATCCTAAAATTAGGACCTTTGCGAAATGCCAAAGTCTTGCCAAAATGGAAATGAATCAACATTTTTGCAAAACAAATGGCAACTTGTTCACATACAAACACAAGAGAGAGAGATCGAGACCGATCCATACACACATGAACATATCATTATCCTCTCCATACGCACATGCATGAGCATCATCGATACTCTCCATATACACACACACATATGACCATCCTCTCCACATACACACATCATGAGCATCGATCATCTACATACATATGAGCACATCATCCATATACACATGAACACATCCTTACATGGACAACTTACCGAGATGAGAGACCGATCGCGAGAAAAGATGGAAAGGAGAGGTGCACGCATCGACCGGAGAAGGAGATGAGAGACCGGAGACCTCCTCTATCACTTATGTAACATCCAAAGAAAGTTTTACATGCTAAAAATGGTAAATGGGTGGAGAAATTGAGGTGGGAAGGAGAAGATCCCGACTAGATCTAAGGAGGAAGAAGAAGGGGAAAGTGAAGTGTGGGGTGGTGGATGTGTGGTCACACATGTGCACATAAAGTGTTGTCCTAAAAAAATCGACACATCCGTGGCGCACACGGCCCTAGTGCGCCACAGGGAGTAGACACAACTGTGGCGCACTAGGCCATGTGCGCCACAGATGTTCCTACTCCCAGTGGCGCACTAGGCCGAGTGCGCCACAGAAGTTTGTGGCCGTTTCACAGCAGAGGGGGCGTGCGCTTAGGCGTAGCGCACCCCCCCCCCCCCCATGTGCACCACAGATGAGACTAACAACCGTGGCGCACATGACCGTAGTGCGCTACAGATGTTTGGCGTGCGGCCAACAGGCCCCTGGCCCACACACATCTGTGGCGCACTATAGTCATGTGCGCCACGGTTGTTCTAGTTACTAGTAGGGCACTGCCCACAGGTGAGCCACGCGTGTTTTAGCCGTGGGGCACTTCAACCATGTGAGCCACGGATGTGCTGATTACCTATAGTCGTTTTCCTAGTAGTGGGAGTGGGAGTGGGGTCCACTGATCAGCGACTGTGCGGGTGTGTTCCTGGGTGAAAACGGTTCGCGTGTGGGGTGAGCAGGTGGGCTGCGTTCCTGGGCTGGACTGGGCCTGTTGGCTGGGTTGGGTTTGATTCGTTTTTTTATACTGAACCCTTTTCTTTTTCCATTTTGAATTTCTGTTTTGATTTTTCATTCAAACAATTCCAACTCCAAATGAATTCAAACTTCCACCAAACTTTAGGTATAGTTTAATTCTGTTTAACAACATATTCCAAAGTCCAAAATAAAATAATTCTTTTATTCTTTTAGGATCTATTAATAATTAAATAAATAGACATTAGTCTTTAATTCAAATAGGACTTAATATATTTTTAAAAACTCTATTTGAAATCTAAATTTCTATAAAAATATTTTCAGTAGGTTTTATTAAAAACATAACACTTTGAAATAAAATACTTTATTAAGTTTTAATGCTCAATCAAAATAGGAAAAATGTCTTTACTTAAATGAAATTTGGATATAAATAAATCCTAATGGTTTTATTTAAATGAACCTTTACTATTTTTTTATCAAACAAAATATTTTATTTTAAATGCTTGGCCAAGATTTAATTTGGCTCTTATAAAAATAGTCCTTATTCATTATTTCTACTTTGTTTATGAAAACCAAAAAGATCCAAAATGGTGATTCCAACTATTATAACTTTATTTATTATTTGTTTATATTTGTAAATCCCCTTTAGGATTTTATTTGATCAAAATAGGTTTTGAGATTTCCAATTGGAATCAAAAAGTTTCTTCTCACCCTAAATTTCAATAATTGTTTAATTTTTTTATTTATTTTTCACATATCAAAATTTGGAAAAATTTGGGATGTGACAAGTATTAAGTTGCAAGCAACATACAACTGCTTTAAGCAAAGTGTGTAAGGTAAACAGTCCACATGTTCCATGAACAAGAGACTGTTGTTTTCTCTCTAGTAGCAACAACACATCTACAACCGAAGAGATTATTGTCACTTCCCTTGGAAACTAGAGGCATGAACCCACTATCGAGCATAAATACTCCCTCTTGGAGTCACTAGCAACTACTTGGCCAAGATAGCTACTAACAACGGAGAGCATGGAAGATCACAAACAACACAGACATGATCGAATCATAAAGACAAAACCATTAATCAAACCAACATAATAATCTCAATATCCATCGGATCCCTGCAAACACAACATCCATGATTACAAATAGATTAGATCTTGATCATGAACGGAGCTCACAAGATCTATACATGAAAGCACAAAGGAGGAGATACAACCATCTATCTACTACATGGACCCATAGTCCAAGGTGGAACTACTCACGCTTCATACCGGAGAGAAGGCCTCCGGGATGATCTCCCCTTCGGCAGGGTGCCGGGAAGAACTTAAGATCCCCCCCCCAATCTAGGGACAATGGTGGCGGCGGCTACTGACGGTTTCGTGGATATTTGATCGGGTGCTGAGGGTTTCTGCATCGAGGGCTTCTTATAGGCGAAGGGGGAGACCGAGGAGGCGGCTAGGGTTGGAAATTAGACAGGCGCGGGGCTGGACCCACCCACGCCTGGGGTGGGTCTGCCCCCCTTGGCTGGCCCCTCCGGTTCCCCTCTGGACTTCTTATTCCCCACGGAAAGTAATTGACTTTGACGTTTTGTCCCGTCCAATTCCAAGAATATTTCTTTACTAACTTTTTTGAAACCAAAAACAGCAGAAAACAGGCATCTGGCACTGTTGCAACTTGTTAATAGGTTAGTACCAGAAAACATGTAAAAAGCACCTCAAAGTGTGGACAAGTAAAGAAAAGTAGATACTAAACAAGCATGGATCCAGACCAAGGTGGGGAACAAGAGGTGCTTTTTACATGTTTTCTGGTACTAACCTATTAATAAGTTGCAACAGTGCCAAATGCATGTTTTCTGCTGTTTTTGGTTTCAGAAAAGTTAGTAAAGAAATATTCTCGGAATTGGACAGGACAAACGTCAAAGTCAATTACTTTCCGTGGGGAACAAGAAGTCTAGAGGAGAGCCGAAGGGGCCATCCAGGGGGGCCAGACCCACACCAGGCGCGGGGGCAGGTGGGACCGTGCCTGGCTAGGGTTTGGTGGCCCTGGCCGTCTCCCGGTCTCGCCTCTTCGCCTATAAGAAGCCCCCGATGCAGAAATCCTGAGTACCCGATCAGAAATCCACGAAACCGTTTGTAGTCACCGCCACCATCGTCCCTAGATCGGGGGGATCTGAAGTTCTTCCCGGCACCCTGCCAGAGGGGAGATCATCCTGGAGGTCTTCTCTCCGGTATGATGCGTGAGTAGTTCCACCTTGGACTATGGGTCCATGTATTAGCTAGATCGTTGTATCTCCTACTTTGTGCTTTCATGTATAGATCTTGTGAGCTCCGTTCATGATCAAGATCTAATCTATTTGTAATCATGCATATTGTGTTTACAGTCCGATGGATATTGATATTATTATGTTGGTTTGATTAATGATTTTATCTTTATGATTCTATCATGTCTATGTTGTTTGTGATCTTTCATGCTCTCCGTTGCTAGTGGTTATCTTGGCCCAGTAGTTGCTAGTGACTCCAAGAGGGGGTATTCATGCTCGATAGTGGGTTCATGCCTCTAGTTTCCAAGGGAAGTGACAGAAATCTCTTCGGTTGTAGATGTGTTGTTGCTACTAGGGAGAAAATAACGGTCTCTTGTTCATAGAACATGTGGACTGTTTACCTTACACACTTTGCTTAAAGCAGTTGTATGTTGCTTGCAACTTAATACTGGAGGGGGTTCAGATGATAACCTGAAGCTGGAATTCTAGTCATAGATGCAACTGGATGGCGGTCTATGTATATTTTTGTATTGCCCAATCAACCTCATAGGATCTTTCTGGCTAGTAATTGCATTGTTATGCCTTGCTCAGTTCCTGTCAATTGCCCCGCTGTAATTTGTTTACCCTTCATGCCATGTTGTTTATCTAAGGAGAGCACCTCTAGTGAACTATAGACCCCGGTCCAATCTTTACCTTTGTTACATCCTCCACTGTTACTTGTTTACTTGCTACAAACCATTACCTTCCACACCATACGTTTAATCATTTGTTATAGCAAACCGGTGAGCTTGACAACCTCACTGATTCGTTGGGGCAAAGTCTTGAGTTTGTGTTGTGCAGGTCTCCACATTTCTTGCAACACCTGTGTGACATTTCCTTCCTCCTTCTAGTTTGATAACCTCAGTCTCAACTGAGGGAAGACTTGATGTTGTGCTCTTCACACCTTGCTCTTGGGGTTCCCAACAAGACTCCACATCAAGCACCAAGTCCTCTCGCGCCATCAAGGAGTCATCAACCGACCTTACTTGGACTAATACATACTTGTGATTAAACCCCCTGCAAGCATCCGCAACTACAGGAAAGTAATTAAGATATAAACCTAACCACAGCCTTAAACTCTGAGATCCTATACTCCCTTGTGCAAAGGTGTCTCACTCTGTTAACCCCACAATTAGTAGCGAAATACACAATGCATTCCCCTAGGCCCATAAATGGTGAAGTATCATGTAGTCGACGTTCACATGACACCACTAGAAGAATAGCACCACAACTTAAATACTAAACCATTGAATAATAACTCAACACAAATCCACTACTAACAACATGACTTCTCCCATGTCCTCAAGAACTAAACGAACTACTCACAAGACATCATATGGATCAAGGTCAAAGATGATATGATGATGGATAACAATCTGAACATAAACAATAATCCAATGGTTCCACTCACAAGCATCAACTACAATAGTAATTAACACCAGGAAAGTTTCACCAAAGAGCTAATGCAAGATCCAATTCAATTTTTACAGCGGGATGGAGCGGTGATGATGGTGCTAGTGGATATGAGGGTGTGGATGATGATGATCCTGATGAAGTCTAGCTTGATTACGGTGTTGATGGCGATGATCTCCCCTCTCTGGGAAGGAATTTCCCCGATAGAAATCTGTCTGCCGGAGATAGCCGGAGATATCTTTCTCTCTCAGTGTTTTCCGCCCCGCAGAGGCGGCGGAAATCTTTCTGTGGTCGCCCCCTGGTATTAGGGTTCCGAGAGGAAGATATAGGGGAGAGGGCGGAGTCGGAGGCCGGCCAGGTGGGCCACACTTGCCATAGGCGCGACCCAGGGGGGACCCCCGCCTATGGGGGTGTGGGCCCCCTGTGGCCCAGCTATGCCTCCTCTTCTGGCTCCCTTCATCTTCTGGGAAAATATAATTTTCCAATATCTTTCTGGTACTTTTCTGATCTTCGCGAAATTGCATCAAAACACCTCTTTTTCCATCAGAAACCTGACTCCTGCAGTCCATCCTCCAAGAATCATCCAACATGCAAAAATAGAGGAAAAGACATAAGTAACCTCATAATAAGAAATATATCAATGAATAGAGGCAAATTATGATATAGAATGGTGATGCAAATTGGACGTATTAACTCCCCCCAAGCTTAGACCTTCGCTTGTCCCCAAGCGAAAACTGAGATCAGTAAACATGTCCATAGGTTTATGGAGTGAAGTGTCGATAAAAGAATACAGACAAGAAGCATCACACTTACCATTACACAACTCATAAAAGAAAGCAACTCACCATTACATAACTTAGCTTGCAACAAGTACAGGAGTCAAAATAGAGATGCATAAAGATAAATCATAAATGGAATAGGAAAACTCTTGTTCTTGGTCAGAGAACAGCTGGCAAACAGTTTCACAAATAAATCTTTTGAAGAAGTTTTAAAACAGGAGTACTCTTTGCTCAAAAAGGTTTTTCACAATGATGGCTTTCAAAGTAATACTCAATAGATAAGAGTCTTGTGCAAACCAGGAAGAGAAAGAACATGAGTGAATAAATCACCATATGAATTCTTGCAACACAACAACTCAAATGCTTGCTGGAGATAGAGAGGAAGTAGGTTTACTGACTCAACTTAGAAATAGGAGAAGTGTCCCTTCATAGAGGGAAGCAGGGATTTCAAGTCATAAAGAGCTTCCAAAAGATTATGGTACTTACTAGCTTTGAGCCTTCATTGCCCCTATCATAGGCATCCTAAGATGATTAAGATTAAAGTGAACAAGGATGGAGTATATGCTTTACGAAATATAAGTTGGCAATCTCATGTCCCTTGAGTACGAGGGACGCTCCTCATGCTACTCAACTTTGGTGACCGGTAAGTTCTTGTCATTGTAAGTACATGTGTATCATAAAGAACCACCAACGGGGTACCCCTTGCACATGGTACAAGAGCTATCCCATAACCAAAATGACAAGGCAAGAAGACAATGAGCATCTCAGCGATCTTTTTATTTACTATGTGCATAGCTTTTTATTGAGGAAGCTTCACAAAATGCTCATTATGGTAATGCTGCAAGTTTCCACCATAATTAGGCATGGCTTAGGCTAGCGTCCCAGGCGTTTCTCTAACACACATACATCACTCCATGGATTTACAAGCTCCCTCTTTATTTCACACCGACGACATCCACAAACAAAAGAGCATGATATCAACTGTGTATAATGTATATGTGCAATGTTGAAAGCGTTCCCCATGACATCACAGTTCTGCTAATTCCAACGTATAGATGCAAGCATATAAAACTTTGATGACACAATGGTTCAAGTCTATTAGGGGAAAGAAAATATGGTGTGCCATCAAGTTCGTGAGAGCTTTACTAACTAGTTTTCACATAACAAAATAATGTTTAATTCGAAAGATAGATGAATCTTGAGAATTTACTTGGGATATCAATAATGCTAATAGGTAGATATGGTGGACACAAATGGCATAGGTTTTGGTTCAAAGGGATTGGATGCATGAGAAGTATGCCTTCTCAAAATAGGTCTTTGGCTAGCAAGGCTGGGTAGCAACCAAAAGAGTTGAAAGAAACAAGCAAACATACAAGTGATAAAGCCACACATGTAATCTTCCTTGAAGACACAAGAGATCTTAAATAAATAATACTAAGCTTATGAGCCAACAAGAAAGAAAATAAATGATACAAAATACCTGTAAGATTTTTCTCTTTTCCTTTCAAACCTAAAAAAGTGTTGCTACTGACTAGAGCTCGATTTGCCAAAACCAATTTAGATTTACTTGATGCTCCCAAAGTGATGCCAGTACTAATCAACAAGATCCATCATATAATAGAGATTGCAAACTAAAATAAGAAGTGCAAAAGGTAAAAGATGAAACTTCTCATTAATATTCCATAAAGGCACTCACACCAAGGGATACATAGATAACCAACTAAAGGAGAGATACTTCCACATGCAAACCAAACTATAATATAACCTATCTACCAAAGATATGAATCCACTAAAAAGGTAAGAGATAAAAGATAATGATGGTGATACCATGGCACTCCCCCAAGCTTGGAACAATCCAAGGGGATGCCAAACCTGATGACGAATTACTCCTTCGATGGTGGCGGTGTTCTCTTGATAAGATCCTCAATTAGTTTCCTCAAATCCTCAATCTCGAAGGTCAGAGTACGAATCAAATCTGAATTTTGCTCAATGCGGTTCATGATCATATCGGACGGAGAGCCCCAGTCCTTACTATTCTTTCCCCACTCTTCCTTCTTAGTGTGTTCCTCCCCTGCATGGTTAGAACAAGGCATATCCCAAGCCGAGGGAAAGTTCCCTTTGGGCACCTGTTGGTATTGATGCTCATGTATAAGAGTATTGAAGGGTCTCTTGGTACGTGGAGGAGATGACTGTGGGTGTAGACAAGACGTGGAGGTTTCCCTCATGTAGACATCCATGCTGTCCTCCTAAGCTTGATAGGTTTTGCCACCACTCCAATGCTTGCGGTGGTAGCACGGGTGTCCGGATGCTCGTCCTCCTCCATGTCGTCCTCATCCCCTACCAAAATCTCCTCCTCCTTGGGGTTTTGAGGATCATCTTCCTCGGGCTTCTTGCCTTTGTCGTTGGCGGAGACCATGGTGCTCTAAACTTGAGAAGATTTCCTGACAGAAACAGATCGAAATGAAAACACGACGAGAACATGATTCACGAACCTCGGGGAACCCGGGGGGGTTATATATTATGAAGTTTCAATGCATAAGGAAGGTACTGGTATGAAAACGAGGCGGAGACGGAGCTCGGGGGGCTCACACCCCCTCTAGGCACGGCCAATTAGGGCCCGCGCCTGGGGTGGGTGAGGCCACCCGGACTCCGTTTCCTCCTCTGTTCCGTCTCGTAACATGCCTTATGTATTAAAAACATAAAAAATATAAAAAATTGGGTTTTCACGAACCTTCTGTTTTCACCACTTTTACCTATTCAAAGACAAACTCTGCAGACTCCTTTTCTCCTTCTCCTGGAATTTCCTCTCCTAGAAGGTCTCACACAAACCTCAATGACAACATTAGTGTAAGAAAAAACAATAAACCTTTAGGTTCACACTTCAACTGAAATCTATCAAAACAAAGGCTTCTGTAAGAGGCAAATGCAAATGATAACAGAAATCTGTCAAAATAGACCAGTAGGCAAAGATTGATTTTTTTCATAAACCTTCTATTGCTCAAATCAAAAAGTGCAAACCTGATTAAAGTTGGGTAACAACCTGGAGAACAAGCTCAGAAAAATACAGATCCATCCGAAGTACTGTGCTCCCTCACGAATTTTTACAATGCAGCACAAAAATCTGACCCAAGACAGCCAATTTTCACAACTCCTCTACTTCTCAAAAGTAGTTGAACTTGACACAAAAACCAAAAAAAGAATAAGGAGAGGTTATTACTGAGGTAATAACTTCCAAGACTCTACCAAACTCTTGGGTTATCTCCCAACAAATACTTTTCTTTAATGCCTTTAAGTTAGGCTTGAAAGTTTCAAAGATGCTCGCAAAGGAGATATATATTTGAAGTGAAAGAGAGCATCAAGAAGCAAATAACCAACACATTTGAGTCTAACCCACTTCCTATGCATGGGGGTGTCATGAGAAAACAAATTGTTGAAACAAAGAGCCACTATCATAGGAAGAAAAAACGAATGCAACTTCAAAGCTTTCAACATAAAACGTGGAACTTAACATTATTGAGATGCATAAAACCATGTTTCCCTCTCTCATAATAACTTTCAGTAGCACTTTGAATAAAGTTGACAATATAATTGTCATTGGCAACAACTTTATCATTAGAATGAGCATACTTACAATCCCCAAAAAGAGGACCAAGCTCAGAAACCGGATCAATAGAAGCAAGTTGTTCCATCCTAAAATCTTCATTAGGCAAGCTATTTTCACAAGGAGCTTTAGCAAATTTGGAAAAGTTAAACTCATAAGAATCTCCATCAAACTTAGTTAAAACTTTCTCCTTCTTACAATCTATAATAGCTCCACAAGTGTTCAAGAAAGGTCTACCAAAAATGATAGGATAGGTTTTACTAGCTTCAGAACCAAGTACTAGAAAATAAACAGGATATTTAATCTTACCACAAAGAAACTCCACATCTCTATTTGCAAGGTGAATGACCACATCAATGTCCTCAAGCTCACAAGGACCAATTTCATGCATAATTTCCCTGTAAAGCTCATAAGGAATGGCACTAGAACTAGCACCAATATCACATAAACCATAATAGCAATGATCACCAATTTTAACAGAAAGCACATGAACACTAGATTTTCAGCCTTACTAGGATGAGAAATAATATGAGAAGCGTCTTCACAGAAGACAATGTGCTCATCCTCTATATTTCTAGTGACAGGGTCTTTCACAATATCTACCACAGGTTCAATATCTATTTGCTCATCAGGCTTCACAGTTTTCTTAGTACCTTTATTATTTGCACTAATCATCATAGAATACTCCTTTACCTTAGCTGGGAAAGGTATTTTCTCAACATAAGGTTCAGGCACAATATGATTAGTAGTACAAACTTTAGTGCTTCTAAAAGGAACACGACTAACAACATCTTTATAAGGAGCATGGTACTTATTCCACTTCTTTTTTTGAATTTCTATGTAAGAGGCAAAGTCCTTAAAACAATTGGCAATACTTTGGGAATCAATACCAAACTCATTGCTAATATCACGGAAGTCATCAGTTCCCATAAAAGATCTTATGCATTCATAATCATAGTTTATACCTGAATTTCTTCCTTTGTCATTCTCCCAAGCTTCAGTATTCTCTTGAATACGTTCTAGTAAATTCCATTTAGCTTGTTCCTTCATACATGAGAATGATCCAGCACAAGAAGCATCTAGTAAATCTTTATCATGAAGAGAAACCCTAGCATAAAAGTTATTGATAATGATATTGTTAGGGAGTTCATGAATAAGACATTTAATTATTAGTAACTTCAATCTCCCCTAAGCTTGAGCTGTACTCTCTCCATCACGAGGCCAAAAGTTATATATCAGATTTCTATCCTTATGAATCTCACTAGGAGGATAGAATTTAGAATAAAAGATAGATGCCATTTCCTCCCATTCCATGGATTGTCCATTCTTCAGCAACTTATACCATTTTTCAGCTTTCCCTTTCAAGTATATAGAGAGTAACTTCTTCTTCACCTGTTCAGTTGTGATACATGCACACTTAAACAACCCGCATAATTCATGGATAAAAAGAAAATGATCACCAAGATGAATAGTTCCATCCCCAAAATAATAATTATCCATAACATCATCAACAATAATTGTAGATATCTTAAAAGGATCTATCTCAACAGGTGGTGGTTCATCTACTACCCTAACAGTGGTAGTAGTTTTTCCCAAACAGAAAACCAAGTGGGTTATTCATATTGGAAACAAAGTAATAAACAGAAAAAAAAAGCAATACTCACAGTATAAGTTTCCTTTACCAGTTCCACTCTTCAATGGCGCTTCACTCCCCAGCAACGGCGCCAGAAAATCGTATTGATGACCCACAATATAGGGGTGTATCGTAGTACTTTCGATAAATAGGAGTGTCGATCCCAACGAGGAGAAGAAGGTGTTTACTAGTGGTATGGAGCAGGAAATCTCTGTAAATACTTAGCAAACAGATTTTTAGGGGTTTTTGATAAAGCAACGAAACAAAGTGCAAGTAATAAAGACAATGACAACTGCAACAAGTGGCCCAATCCTTTCTTAGCAAAGGACAAGTCGGTGAAAATACTTATAAGGACCAAACGTTCTCGAGGACACATGGGAATTCTGTCAAGTGCTTTCACTTCAAATAGCTGAGTACCCTTCTCTGGTGTTGTAAGTGTTGTGTGGGTGAACCTGTGCTAATGTATCGACCTTACTTGGACTAATACATACTTGTGATTAAACCCCCTGCAAGCATCCGCAACTACAGGAAAGTAATTAAGATATAAACCTAACCACAGCCTTAAACTCTGAGATCCTACACTCCCTTGCGCAAAGGTGTCCTAACGGGGGTTCAGGTTTCTGTCACTCCGGCAACCCCACAATTAGTAGTCAAATACACAATTCATTCCCCTAGGCCCATAAATGGTGAAGTATCATGTAGTAGACGTTCACATGACACCACTAGAAGAAAAGCACCACAACTTAAATACTAAACCATTGAATAATAACTCAACACAAATCCACTACTAACAACATGACTTCTCCCATGTCCTCAAGAACTAAACGAACTACTCACAAGACATCATATGGATCAAGATCAAAGATGATATGGTGATGGATAACAATCTGAACATAAACAATAATCCAATGGTTCCACTCACAAGCTTCAACTACAATAGCAATTAACAGCGGGAAAGTTTCCCCTAAGAACTAATGCAAGATCCAATACAATTGTTACAGCGGGATGGAGTGGTGATGATGGTGTTGGTGGATATGATGGTGTGGACGATGATGATCCCGATGAAGTCTAGCTTGAGACGGTGTTGATGGCGACGATCTCCCCTCTCCGGGAAGGAATTTTCCCGGTAGAAATTTGTCTGTCGTAGAGTTCTTTCTCTCTCGATGTTTTCTGCCCCGTAGAGGCAGTGGAAATCTTTCTATGGTCGCCCCCCTGGTATTAGGGTTCCGAGAGGAAGATATAGGTGAGAGGGAAGAGTCGGAGGTCGGCCAGGTGGGCCACATCTTCCCTAGGCACAACCCAAGGGGGACCCGCACCTAGGGGGGTCTGGGGCCCCTGTGGCCCAGCTACGCCTCCCCTTCTGGATCCCTTCATGTTCTAGGAAAATATAATTTTCCAATATTTTTCTGATCTTTGCGAAATTGCATCAAAACACCTCTTTTTCCATCAGAAACCTTACTCCGGCAGTCCATCCTCCAAGAATGATCCAACATGCAAAAATAGAGGAAACGACATAAATAACACCTCATAATAAGAAATATATCAATGAATATAGGCAAATTATGATATATAATGGTGATGCAAATTGGACGTATCAGAAGGACAAGATGAATACCACTATGCTATGTTTTCTGTATGTGAAACAAACAAACGTCTCTCAATGCATTGTTATTCATGATCTTTGTTTGTATCTTTTCATGTTACAGCATAGTTGTTATGTATTATTGTTAGAGCTACATCTTCCATGCTCATGTTTACAATACTTTGATCCCAGCTTTCAATGCTTTTGCAAATGGTTTGATCAAGATTGTGATGGTGCATGTCACCTCAAAAATTATTCTTTTTATCAATTAAATACTCAAGGACAAGCATGAGTTAAGCTTGGGGATGCTTGATACGCCGTAAACGTATCTATAATTTTTTATGTTCCATGCTTGATTAGTATCAACTTTGCTATGCTTTGTCTACACTTTGAGGTATTTTTATACATTTTCTGGGACTAACCTATTAACAAGTTCCCGAGTGCCAGTTGCCTGTTTTCTGCTTTTTTTGGTTTCAGAAAATCTAGTAAGGAAATATTCTCGGAATTGGACGGGACAAAAGCCAAAGTCAATATTTTACCGGAGAGAACATAGAGACCGAAGGGTAGCCGAATGGGGGACACACCCTAGGGCCGCGCGGGCACCCCCTAGGGCGCGCCGCCACCTGGTGCGGGCCCCTCGGGCGCCCCCTGCCTTGCCTCTTCGCCTATAAAGTCACCCCAATGCAGAAACCCTAAGCACCGAATCAGATCTCCATGAAACAGTCTGTAGCCGCTACCACCATCGTCCCTAGGTCGAGGGGATTTGAAGCTCTTCCCGGCACCCTGCTGAAGGGGAGGGATCATCCTGGAGGCCTTCTTCATCACCATTCCAGCCTCCGGTATGATGCGTGAGTAGTTAACCCTTCGACTATGGTTCCATACATTAGCTAGATGGTTGTTTTCTCCTCCTTTGTGCTATCATGTTTAGATCTTGTGAGCTCCGTTCATTATCAGGATCATCTATTTGTAATCATACATTTCATGTTTGCGGGGATCCGATGGATATTGAGATACTATGTCAGATTGATTATTGATTCTATCATGACTGAGTTATTTGTGATCTTGCATGCTCTCCATTGCTAGTAGCTATCTTGTCCAAGTAGATGCTTGTGACTCCAAGAGGGAGTATTTATGCTCGATAGCAGGTTCATGCCTCTAGTAATATTGGGAAGTTACATAAATCTCTAAGGTTGTAGATGTGTTGTTGCTACTAGGGAGAAAACAACAATCTTTCGTTCATGGAAAAATTGTATTGTTTAGTTTACACACATTGCTTAATGCAATTATCCATTGCTTGCAACTTAAACTAAAAGGGGTTCGGATGATAACCTGAAGGTGGATTATTAGTCATAGATGCAGTTGGATTACGATCTATGTATATTGTTGTAATGCCCAATCAAATATCATAGGAGTCATGATGTCTAGTATTTGCATTGTTATGCTTTCTCAACCTGTCAATTGCCCCGCTGTAATTTGTTCACCCAACATGTTATCTATCTTAAGGAGAACACCTCTAGTGAACTGTGGACCCCGGTCCAATCTTTATCATTGATACATCATCTAGTGTTACCACTTACTCTCTACAAGCAACTATTACCTTCCACACTATACGTTTAATCCTTTGTTTTCACCAAACCAGTGAGATTGACAACATTACTATAAGTTGGGGCAAAATCTTGAGTTTATGTTGTGCAGGATTCCAAGTTGTTAGCAACACATTGGAGTTGTTTCCTTGATCCTACTGGTTCGATAACCTTGGTTTCATAACTGAGGGAAAACTTGCTGCTGTGCTCATCACACCTTGCTCTTGGGGTCTCCCAACAAGGCTCTACAGTCAACCGAGCTACCATCACCACTTACCAGCTGTTCACCATCGTCACGTTACGGCGTACCCAGGCATGTCATGCATGGTATACTACAACCAAACTTACATCAATAAGTTTCTATTTGATGCTCGGTCGTATGTCAACGTCTCGTGTATCCAAGAGTGGTTCAAATCATCCACAATCGGCTACATGTAGACACTCAAATTCTTCCCCGGGTAATCAGGTCCTGGAATTATTAGCGATAAAAACATGATATTCCATTGCATTAATACTCCAGGAGGGAGATTGAGCGGAATAACATACACTGGCCAGCAGCTGTACGAGGTCGTCGACATACCATATGGGTTGAAGCGATCTGTTGATGTCGCAATTCTGACATTCCGAGCCTCTTCTGCCCACCAGGGGTATTTGTCATCGAAGTTCTTCCATGCCTTACCATCAGATGGATGTCCCATCTTCTTTCGTTCGTGCTCGTCGAGAACTCATGAAACTCCTTAGGGAGCATCGCAAGTACTTTGGGTACTTAATGGATGATTTGAAGGGCATTAGTCCCATGATAACCGTTCATCGAATATTCATGGCGGAAGGTGCTAAACCAGTTGCAGAATTCAATAGACGGCTGAAGTCCAAAATGAAGGAAGCAGTAAGAAAAGAAATAGTACGCCTATTGGATGCAAGTATAATCTAACTTGTAAAAGAAAGTGAATGGGTAAGTCTTGTTCATTGTGTTCCTAAGAAGGGCGGTTTTACTGTTGTTCATAATGAAAAAATGAATTGATACCTAGTAGAACTATTGTTGGACATAGGATGTGTATAGATTTCAGGAAATTGAATAAAACTAGAAAAGATCACTATCATTTACTGTTCATAGATCAAACTTTTGAGATGTTAGCAAACCATACTCATTTTTGCTACTTAGACGGATACTCTAGTTTTTCCAAAATAGTTGTTCCTCCTGATGACCAACTTAAACTTTCATTAGTCCTTATGGTCTACATGCTTACCGACGCATGACTTTTGGTTTATGTAATGCTCCAGCTACTTTTCAAAGATGCATGATTGCTGGCGGATTTTATAGAATTGATAATGGAAGTATTTATGGATGACTTTTCTATCTATGGAACTTTGTTTACTAGTTGCTTGGATAATCTCACAAGAATTTTGCAGCGTTGTGAAGAAACCAATCTTGTTCTAAACTGGGAGAAGTTCCATTTTATGGTTAAAGAAGGTATAGCCCTTGGACATAAGGTATCAGGTAAGGGTATTGAAGTAGATAGAGCTAAGGTTGAAGCGATAGAGAGAATGCCACAATCTAGGGATATAAAAGGTATAAGAAGTTTTCTTGGTCATGTGGGTTTTTATAGAAGGTCCATTAGAAATTTCTCTAGGATTTCCAAACCTTTAACTAACATGTTGCAAAAGGGAGTAAGATTTAATTTTGATGATAAATTTCTTGTAGCCTTTGATAAACTTAAATATGCTATATCCCATGCTCCTATTATTAAACCACCTATTTGGGATATGACATTTGATTTAATATGTGAAGCTAGTGATGATGCTGTAGGAGTAACTCTGGGACAACATATAGGTCGCAGATTTAATATTATACATCATGCTAGTAGAACTCTTAATAGTGCTCAAAAGAACTATCCTAAGGAAGAAAGAGAACTTTTCTGTATTTTTATCTTGCGATAAATTTCGTTCTTATTTAGTTGATGCAAAAGTAAGAGTTCATACGGATCGTGATGGTTTAGAAGAACTCATTGAGAGGGAAAATCATAAGCCAAGACTGATCCGTTGGATCCTTTTACTTCAAGAGTTTGAGTTACAGATTATGCAGAGGCAAGTAATAAAGATGTTGGATGCAGTGTCCATATTTGCCCATCAAGACACCAATCTTATTGAGAGGAACTTTAGTCCTGGTGATTTTCGTTTACAAGAATTATTAGATGAACTAAGGTCAATTCCTCCAAAAGAGAAAGAAGTCCTTGTTGTTGGAGGAGCTTGTCACTCACGACTAAATAAACGGTAAGTGGAAGGTAAGTTTTCTTTCTCTAATAACTGATTTGTCTTCAGGTTTATACTTCTGAAATTTTTACCTTTGAATATATCTTGTTTTTCTAAAGTTTTTGAGGGGTTTTACTAACTATACGGGCGCAACTATATGGCTGGAGAAAAATCTCCCGCCGTATAGTTGGTCGTTAAAGGTATTGTATTCCCTTCGTGAAATATTTTTCGGCCTCTAGAAACTATACGGCCGGAGAAAAAACCTCCCGCCGTATAGTTGGTCGTTAAACCTTCTGGATGGTCCATCCTTTTTCCATTATTTTTTAAAAAAGGGTTTTGTCGGTTCCAAGTCGGTAACTAAATCGACCTAGACTCGATATATTTGGAAATATCTGCCCAGAACCAACTACACGGCCAGAACTATACGAGCCACGCCTGTATAGTTGGTCGTTACGCGGCAGGACTTCTCCAAATTCATGATTTCTTTCCTTGTTCCGTTAAGATTCTTTTCTTGGACGTTAATTTTGTGTTTCTCACGAGTTTTACCAACCTCTGACCACTCTTATATACTGCCATTGTGCCTCTCTCTAATCATAATCGCCAGGAACCAATCTAGCCATGCTCTATCCCGTCCCAGGCCGTGGGAAACCCCTAGATCTCATTGCTCCTTCTAGGGACCGCTCTCGCAGCCCGTCCATGGAGGACGACAACGAGGATGTCAAGAGTTTTATACCGAGGTACAAAGAGTACGTCGAGCCAAGCTTCTACAATAGCGATGCCAATGAAGATTGGAGTGACATCTACATCAGCCGTGATGTCTATGATCCCCTGGAGATCAACTAGGCGGTGATGAAGAGAGCTCAACAAGAGAGTGAAGGTCACAAGCCGCATGGAAAAGGGCGTGTGGACACGGTCAAGTTCATCACCATGGACCCCAGGCCACACAAGCGTAAGGAATTACCTAATATTTGTGCATGCTAGCAGGGAAGCAACGGTGCCACGCTCCAGAAGCCTACCTTCGGTGCTCGTATGAGGGTGAAGCCTCAAGAATAGTGGAGGAACGGTTTCCACTTCCCCGATCCATCAATTATGGACGAGGAAGAGGAAGTTGTCCCCAGGACCAATGACCGCGTGCGATCACTGGAGATATATCGGAAGCAGGAGCTACTCATTGCATTGAAGTCCGTCACCGTCTCAAGGAGATAGAGAAGAAGGATGATCTTCTCCCCTTGGTGACTAAACTCGCGGATAAGGTGGACACTTTTCAATATGATTTGCGCAGGTGCTACAGCCGCATCACTTCCCTAGAAGGTACCACGCGCCATTGAAGGGAATATGCCCGAGAGGCAATAATAAGTGGTTATTATATTATTCCTTATTAATGATAAATGTTTATTTCTCATGATATAATTTTATTAATACAGAAACATTAATACATGTGTGTTTAATAAACAAATAGAAGGTTCCTAGTTATGCCTCTCTAATAAACTAGCTCACTGATTAACAAGATGATCAAAGGTTTCCTGATCATGGACATTGGATGTGGTTAATAACAAGGTCACACCATTGTTGGAATGATGTGATGAACATTCATCAGAAGTATAGCATTATGATCAAAGTCATTATGTTTATATTGCTATAACATCATATGAAGTAATCCTAGTCCTTAGACCATGAGATCATGTCAATCATTAACACTGGAAGAGTATCTTGATAACATCAAACGTCTCACCTTAACAGGGTGACTATAGAGGTGGGTTTAGGCCCCGAAGGGCTCCTCCCCTCTCTGCTCACTAGGAGCTCTCCTTCTTCTTCTTCCTCCACTCTCATAGAGAGATCTAGATAGAAGGATAGGAGATACAGCTCCAGGAGCATGATTGTAGCCACGAGTATGGCAAGATTGTAAGAGATTAGATGTATAGAAGGAGGTGTTATCCCCACTTGAGAGCTTCAATCCAATATACATTGTATTTCTCTTTGTTCATACGAGTGCGGTCTTCACTGCATCATCCCTCCCCGGATTCCTCCACGTCCATCGGCCCCAACTTTAGCCTACCCATGGCATATGCCGTGATACCACCACGACAGAAGGTGTTATGTAGAGGCTCATGGATCAAGAGTGGAATTTTTCCATCTCGATGACGGATATATATACTCCGGGCCCTCTCGGTGATATCAAATTAGTTAGCTTGCAAGCAAGTGATGTGATCACTGGAATGTTATATCACGGGAACAAGAAAAGAGTACTTGTCGGTAACGAGATCAAACTAGGTATGGAGATACCGATGATCGAATCTTGGACATGTAATATATCGCGAGATAATGGGATTGAGTTACATGTGTATAAGGTTCGCACGATCACAGAAGTCATCATTGAATTTGTGGGAGTCAGTACGGATCTCCAGGTCCCGCTGATGATTATTGATCAAAGAGGGGTCTCGATCATGTCTACATTATTCGCGAACCATAGGGTGACACACTTAAGTTATACCGACACTATTTGGAGCAAATAATATGCCAGGGAAAGAAAAAGAAAGCGCTAAAATTATTTCAATGGAAAATGGAATTGTTTCGGGTGAAATTGTTGAAACTGGTTCTGCATGTGATATAGAAATGTTGCAAGAGTTTTATGTGAATGTTTGTTAATTAATGTAATTAACAAAAATTCTGAATAAAATAAATAAAAGATTTTTATTAAATGAGAGCTTGCATTAAATTTGGTGGAAATTTAATGGAGGTGAGTGGAATTTTGAGTGGAGGCTTTTTATGGGAGTGGGAGCTCCACCCACATGATCTTGGAAGATGTGGGGGCACCCACCATGGCTGCCACGCCATGGCCATTGGGCTTCCCCCTTCTCCCTATAAAAGGCCCCTCTCTCTTCCTCTCATCTCACACCTCCTCGCGAAGGATCTCTCTCCCCCTCTAGAATTTCCCCATGGTCTCGGATCAGCGAGATACATGTTCCCGATGGATTTTTCTGGAAGGATTTGTTGCTTCCGCTGCTTCTCTGGAGCGAGGTCAGGGAGGTTGTCAGGATACCCGAACATGTGTGCAATCACGGATGCACCACTGCTTTGCGGTGCTAGACTTGATGGTGTTGGACCTGCTGGACCAGTTAGACTTCATCACAATCTTGAGATCGGCAAGAGATCGACTACATCACCAACAAGTTCATACTCAAAAAAGCTTTTCGATTTTCGAGGTCATGTATTCTATGGATGTATATCCACCCGTTGGTGTATCTAGATATATGGATCTTGGTGCACATAGTTCCCATCGTAGGAAATTTTTTGTTTTCTATGTTGCAAACCCAATAGTGGTATCAGAGCCGGATCTATGTGTAGATGCTTTGCACGGGTAGTACACATATGAGTATGTGGGCGCTAATGGTCATGTTATTGCTTCTTATGTGTATTTTGGATGTTGGTGGCATAGTGGGATGAAGCGACTCGGACAAACTTGGCATGTCCTCACACATGAGACATGTTCCATGCTTGACATGCAACTAGTTTTGCATAAGTGGCTTGTGGGTGTCTGTCTCTCCTACTATAGTCAATATCTAATTTACAACGAGTTTCCAATAGTTTGATTATCTGCGTTGTGGTTCCATGTTCGTAGGTAAGAACGGTTCTATCACCGAAAGACCTCAGCCACGTAAAACATGCAAAAGATAAATTAGAGGCATCTAGTTTTTGGTTTCTTCGGGCAAGTACTATGATATGGTACTGTTATAATTTGTAGTATGGATTGATACTATTGAAAATTATAATATGACAAAGTATAAGTTCCATATACCTTGGCCTTACACATATAGGAATGATAAAGATCATTCTATGATGCACAAGATAATGATCAAGTGCAAGAACCATATCATATCACTATAGCATATGATGTTTGTTTGCATCTTATATTGCTTGTTTGATGCTTTCGTAGAATTATAAGATGATCCCTCATTTAGATATCAAGATAAAAATGTGTTCTCCCTTAAGTATGCATCGTTTATGTTTCACCGCTTCAAGACATCCTGTGATGATCGGGTGTACTTGAATCCATGATCATATTTTGGGTGTAAGACAGTTTTACACACGTGAGTACTAAGGTTCTTACTTGGCGAGCCTAGCATGTACAGACATGGACTCGGAACACGGACCAAAAGGTTAAGCATGAGTCATATAGTTGATATGATGCCCATTTAGATGCTCGCCTTTGAAGCTACACCGACTCACGTGATGATCGGACTTGGTGTAGTGGATTTGGTTCATGTAATCACCAAAACAACTAGAGGGATGTTGGTTTTGAGTGGGACTTCATTTCTAATTTGGATTAGTCGAACTCAATTTATCATAAATTAAATCAAAGTGTATTTTCATAATTTGTTGTACTCATTGGCATTCGTTCACCACCTTATGCTTCATTGTAATTGAGATAATAGAACTATAGAATTCTAGATATTTGCTTTGCGAACTAGTATCATATTGTTTTAAGTGTCAATCTAAAATTTAAAGTCCTATTGCAAACTTTTAGCAAACTGCATGAAATTTGATATTTAGTATTAAATTAAGAGTGACAATTCCAGTGTTAGTATATAAAGTATCATGTTTGCCTCCATGATTCTTGATATTCAAAAGTTGTTTTAATATCGAGGTTATCTAGGAGCTGGAAGAATTGTTTCAGAAACCAACATGTGTGACAGATATTACGATATCTGAAACAATGTTTTGGTTGCAATATGATAGAGTATAATATATGTTCTCATATTGGATGAGAATTTGCAAAGGTTGGAGATGCTAGACAACCTAATCCTCCAAAAAGGTTTCGGAAAGTAAAATTATACTCGCGATTCTCCTTTGTTAGCTATATTAGCTTGATCATGAAAGTTATCATGAAAAGGATGAATATAAGATGTAAGTAAAATGTTTACTACATAAAAGATTACTAAAGAATGGATTTTGAAAGAACGCCAATCATTTGATGATGGTAATCTACTTCAAAGTGCAAGTCCAAAGGTATTAGTATTTGACTATACACGCTTTGGACTATATGTCATATGTATGGCACCACTATTGATGTTGATATATTCTTTTAAAAGGAAAAGGAAATGCTGAAAGAGAATCTACAAAATATTTGGGAGAAAAGAAAAGACTGGAAATGTCCAGCTAAGGTATATAGATGATATACATTTTATGGTTGTATTATTTGCTTGTTGAACAATGTGGTTCTTGGGTATTGGATACCGAATTGGTTGGTATGAAATGTCAAATAAACCAACACAATTCATGAACTACAATGGCCTAAGTAACTAGCAAGAGAATATGTGATGATGTTCATCAAAAACAAACAAACTTTTGTTTGTATTTCTTGTTGACATCAAAGCTGGCCTTCAATATTTGTTTTAATAATTGTTATTTAAATCAGTTATATGAGAACAAAGATTGTTCAAATAATTACCGTATTCCATATAAGATGGATGATTTACAAATCTAGTTGGAGAAATCACGTCCATAAAACCTAATGCTAAAATGTTGCAAGACAAATGATTGAAAGATCACTTTTAAAGTAGCATCATCGTTTAAATTATATTGGAAAAAACATGGAGAAACTCCATGTTGATGGATTTTTGGAGTCTTTGATTTTGATCAAATGACGCTTGTGAGACTTTGCTCGGGATAATTAAAACTCCATTCATAGGCCAAAGATGAATGGATGACTAACTTTTTTGGACAATGTGCATGTTGATGTATATATTCCACTATGTGTAGCCATGTGAGATGGATCTTTCAACTTCATATGCTTTCTCTAGATGTTTGAGTGAATATATCTGTATATTTACTTAATAAGGAAGAAGTATGAAACATTTGAAAAAATTCAAAGACTTTCAAGATTAAGTGGAAAATCATTGTAACAAGAATAAAGAGTTTATGATTCGATCATAATGGAAGATATTTGAGTTACAAGTTTAGCAAAACACCTAAGATTTGAGGAATCGTTCCATATATTTGCATTTCCTGAAACACCATAGGAATATGGAGTGTTCGAGATTTGTAATGAAACCTTGTTTGACATGGTCAGATCAAAGGTGTTATTTATAAAACGGCCACTATATTTTAAAATATTAAAGCATTAGAGACTACCGATTTTTCACTGAAAAGAGCTCCATCTTGATCCGTTGAAATGACACCATAGAAGTTATGGTTTGGAATAAAACCCAAGTTGTCCTTTCTTAAATTTTGGTATGCTAAGCATAAGTAAGATGTTTACAACCAAAGTCGGATGAGCATGTATTTGTAGGTTATTTCGAATAACCGTTGGGTATTTCTCCATAACACCAAACACAAAAGTTTCGCTTAGAACGTCAAGTTTCTTGAGAAAGATTTTTTCGTGAAAAGTTAAGTGGGAGGACAATAGAACTTTGATATTGCAACCTATATGATCAAGGCAGAGCCCATATGCCATGTGGTTGCACTAGAAGCTTCTAAACACTAAGTATCTCAAATCCCTTTGTTCCTGGGTGGCTTTCCACAAGTGTGATACACAAGGTACACCATAGGTATGGGCCTTGTGTAACCACTCAACATAACCCAAACATACCATTCCACCCAGGTGATTCATTCACTTAGTTGTTTTATTAAGCAAAACATAAGTCAAAGACTTAGCAACATTTTCCATAGCATGCATATAATCCACCCTTGTTTGCTACTAGCTAGGCTAAGCATGGCAATATAGAAAGTATCCTAACTTAGAGAAAATTCTAACAAGTCTACAACTACTAGGATTTCCGAAGCATAGCATATAGATACTTAGAAAAAACATCATGCAAGCCCTATACAAAATATCACTAATGCATAGTAAAAATGTTGGGACAAAAATATGAAGCACCACTTGCCTTGGTAGTTGGGTGAGTAGCAACAATCCTCACAATCACAATCACCACTAGCACCAAAATCTACACATAAAATGATAGCACCAAACTTATATTCCAAACAAATCAAGCAAAAATATATGAATGCATGCAAATGCTATGTGGTGATTTTTCTGAAACAAAACAAGACAAGTAATCAGTACTAAACACTAAACTAAACATTTACACACTAAATAAACTTAATTTGGCTTTAAAAACATTTCCTAAATAATTTTTATACCCAAAATAAGCCTACAAATGTCTCTGCATAAAATTCCATTTTAACAGAGGCAAATTATAAAACCAAGCCTACATATGTGTAGGATTTAATTTTGTGAATCCATTGGTATATTATTTGTATTTTTGGATAAACAGAACAAAAGTTATTGAATTTACAAGTTTAAATGACTAATAGATGAAAATCGAGATTTTAAATCTAAAACCTAGCCACGCGACAGCCTCTGATTGGCGCGTACCGGTTCGGGCGGATCACTGTTGAGAATAGTAGGATCTAAGTGACGATGCACGACCCAGATCTAATGATACCGCTTCGCCTAGTCATCTAATCGTGGCCATTAGATCTAGATCCAAGGGATCAGACCTGCTCGACCATACTCTAGCGGCACGAATGGCTCTGGCGGCGGAGATGCCTCTGGCGGTGACACGCCGACGAGGTCAGAAGGGTAGGGAGGGTGTGTTGGCGCTTACCGAGGTCGCGAGGACGTGGGGGTGCTCAACATGGACGCGGTTGGGGCGGGGGTGCACGGACATAGCAGCTATTCCTCGTCGGAGTTCGTCCACGCGTGGGGTGCTCACTGTCGGAGTCGAAGACGACGACCTATGGTGCAAGAGATCAAATGGCTGGCGTTACGAGGCGCGCAAGTACATTGCGAATATAGTCGCGTGAAGTAGGGGTCAAGGGGAGCACGGGGTTTACCGAATTTGTTCGCCGGAGTTGAGTTGCGCCTCGGTGTTTGCAAACAATGACAAGGGCGATGACCTGGGGGACAATCGGACAAGCCACGAGCATTAGTAGATGTGTAAGGTCAAGGGGAACACGCTCGCGTGAATGACAGGTAGAGGGTCGCACGAGGCTTTCCAGAATAGCTCGTCGGAGTTCTACGGTACTGCGGCGGTGCGAGGGGAAATTAGGGGAGCCTGGCGGCGCTCTGTGCTGGCTCTATGAGGGGAAATGGTCGCGAGGTGGTGGGGATTAAGTAACCGGAGAGGGGGAGGAAATCTCGCGCTGATTCAATGGCAATTACGCGAGGATTGATTCGGTAGTGAAGAGAGGAAATGACCACGGCAAGCTGGTCTCGCGCGGTGTTTGGGGACGACGATGCTGACCTGGCGTTGGGTCCACTTGACAGTGAGGGGGAGGGTGCGCGCGCGGGTGAGAAACAATGAGGAGAGGGGAAAACCCGGGTGGGCTCGCTGGGCTGTTAATTGGGACTGGGCCAGATTGGCTGGTTGAGCACTATTTTTTTCTCCTTTTCCTTTTTCTATTTCTGTTTTGATTTTTCAAATGGGATTTGAATGACCATTTAAAATCCAAATCAAATCAAATCTTAACCAAACTTTTGTGTTGCGATCCTAGTGTCCAAAATGTGGCAGACACATCTATTCACTCCAAAAAAACATTTTTGTGTCTTCAAAATAAAAATAAAACCATGCCCCATACATATAATATAAAAGGGGTTTAAATATGGTTTTATTAGGGTTTAAGTTTTGAAATTTTGTATGCAAGGTAGATATGCCATGATGATATGAATGCAACAACATGGTTTTGAACTTGATGAAATTTGGGATGTTACAAATCTAACCCCCTTAAGGTGAATCTCGCCCTCGAGATTCGGATTGGCTAGCAAATAGGTGAGGGTGGTCTTTTCGAAGGTCATCTTCTCTTTCCCATGTTACTTCCTCTTCGGAATGATGGTTCCACTGAACTTTGCAGAATTTGATAGTCTTCGTCCGAGTAACTCTTTCTGTAGTCTCAAGAATTTTGATAGGTTTCTCTTCATAAGTGAGATCACTTTCCAATTGAACCTCTTCCAATGGTATAGTATCCTTCAAATAAGTTTCTTCCATCTCCGGATGGCATTTCTTCAGCTGACTTATGTGGAATACATTGTGAACGGCAGACAGTGATTCAGGCAATTCAATTTCATAAGCCACTTCTCCCTTGCGACAGAATCTTGAATGGTCCAACATACCTTGGTGCCAATTTTCCTTTGACTCCAAATCTCTTCACTACATGAAGTGGTGAAACTCTAAGATAAGCTCTATCACCTACCTCATAGGTGACTTCCCTACGCTTTGGATCTGCGTAACTCTTCTGTCGGTACTGTGCTATCTTCAATCTGTCATTTACCAACTTGACTTTCTCTTCAGCTTCCTTGATTAGTTCTGGCCCGAACAAATTTCTTTCTCCAACACCACTCCATAGTAATGGTGTAGTACACTTTCTTCCAGAGAGAAATGCAAACGATGTCATCTCAATGCTGGCTTGATAGCTGTTGTTGTAAGGGAATTCTGCGTAAGGCCGACTTTCATCCCAACTAGCACCATAATCTAGGGCACATGCCCTCAACATATCCTCTAGAATCTGGTTGGTCTTTTCTGTTTGTCCATCAGTCTCAGATGAAAAGCAGTGCTGAATTCTAGTCTCGTTCCCAATGACTCATGTAGTTGTCACCAAAAATGGGAAGTGAACTGAGTTCCTATATCAGACACAATACTCTTGGTACTCCATGCAGACACACAATCCTATTCATATAAATCTTGGCTAACTTGGCACTTGTATAAGCTGTCTTCACGGGTATGAAATGAGCCACTTTAGTTAGGCGATCTACTATGACCCAAATAGAATCATATCCCGATATAGTCCTTGGCAGTCCGGTGATGAAATCCATGCCAATCTTGTCCCACTTCCAATCGGGAATAGTTAGTGGTTGCAACAATCCTGCTGGTTTCTGATGTTCCGCTTTCACACTGCTACACACATCACACAAGGCAATATGTTATGCGATGTCCTTGTTGAGACTTTCCACCAAAATCTTTCCTTCACATCCATGTACATTTTGGTATTACCCGGATGAATGGAATATGGTGAGTTGTGTGCTTCTTGTAGAATCAGTTTCCGAAGTTCCGGATCTTAAGGAATGCAGATACATTTTCCATACCATAAAGTACCATGTTCGTCTTCATGGAATCCCTTGGTTTTCCCTTTGCTAATCTTTCCCTTAATCTCTTCAATTTCTTTGTCCATCTTTTGGGCTTCTCTGATTTTGTCCAACAAGGTGGGTTGAACATCCAATGACATGAGATGTCCCTCAGGCACTATCTCCAATCTGAGATCTTTGAATTGGGCGCACAGATCATCTGGTAATTCTCCCTTAGTGAGTCCATTCACATAAACTGTACGGCTTAATGCATCCGCTACAACATTTGCTTCACCGGGGTGGTATTGCAAACTCAAGTCATAGTCCTTGATGAGTTCTAGCAATCTTCTTTGTCTCATATTGATTTCTTTCTAGGTGAAGATATATTTCAGACTCTTGTGATCTATGAATACTTCACAACGCTTTCCTAAAAGATAATGTCTCCATGTTTTGAGTGCATGGACAACAGAGGCTAACTCTAAATCATGAGTAGGATAATTCAATTCATGAGTTTTGAGTTGTCTCGAGGCATAAGCCACAACTTTCCCTTCCTGCATCAAAACTGCACCTAGTCCTTGGTGAGATGCATCACAATATACTTGGAAATCTTTCTCCAAATCTGGCAGACATAAGACTGGTGCTGTCACTAGTCTCTTCTTCAACTCTTAGAAACTGAGTTCACATCCTTCAGTCCAATCAAATTTCTTGTCTTTCTTAAGTAACTTCGTCATTGGCTTAGCTACTTTTGAGAAATTCTCAACGAATCTTCTATAGTATCCTGCCAAACCAAGGAAACTTCGTACTTCTTCCACTGACTTAGGAGATTCCCACTCAGTTACAGCTAACACTTTTGCGGGATCAACGGCTACACCATCTCCCGACACAATATGTCCGAGAAATCCGACTTCATTCAGCCAGAATTCACACTTGCTAAATTTGGCATACAACTTATGCTCCCTAAGCTTCTCAAGTATCAAACACAAATTATCTTCATGCTCTTCATTGCTCTTGGAGTAGATCAAAATGTCATTGATGAATACGATGACAAACTTGTCAAGAAATTCCATGAACACCGTATTCATCATATTCATGAAATAAGCTGGTGCATTTGTGAAACCAAATGGCATCACAGTGTACTCATACAATCCATACCTAGTGGTGAAAGCAGTTTTAGGTATGTCTTGTTCCCTTATCTTTAGCTGAAAGTATTCTGATCGGAGATCAATCTTTGAGAACACACGGGCTCCTTCTAACTGATCAAACAAATCATTGATTCTAGGCAAAGGATATTTGTTCTTGATAGTTACCTCATTGAGTGAACGGTAATCTATGCATAACCTTTGACTTCTATCTTTCTTCTCAACAAACAAAACTGGTGCACCCCAAGGTGAAGAACTTGGTTGAATAAATCCTCTCTATAATTGTTCTCCTAGTTGTTTCTTGAGTTCCTTCAACTCATCAACTGACATCTTGTAAGGTCTCTTTGCTATTGGTCTAGATCCTGGCAGTAAGTCAATCAGAAACTCAACATCTCTATCTGGTGGCATTCCAGGCAATTCCTCCGAAAACACATCTGGATATTCTCTCACAATTAGCATACTGTCTATGCTAACCCCCTTAAGAGAATTTAGCTTACTCCCTTTGATTCAAAGTTAGACTTGAATCTAATCCTTTTATTATCTGGGGTTGTGAGTGTGACAGTACGGTTGGCACAATCTAGTATCCTTCATACTTGGTCATCCAATCCATGCCCAGAATAACATCCAATCCTTGGGAATCTAGGATTATCAGACTCACTGGAAACTTATGTTTTCCAAATTCTATCACTAGATCACGACATCCAAGGCTTACTATCATATCTCCACCGGGAGAACTTACTTTTATAGGACACCCAATATTTTCAGTTGGAAATCCATTTTTATCAACAAATGCTCTTGATATGAATGAATGTGATGCGCCAATATAAAAAAGAATAAGTGCTGGAATAGAATTGAGCTTGAACTTACCAGCCACAGCATCAGATTCTTCATATATTTCTTCCACATTGATGTGGTTCACTTGTCCCTTTTGGAAGGGATTAGGCTTGTTGGCACCTTCCACTTTCTTTTCTGGGCACTCATTAGCATAGTGTCCCATCTTCTTACACTTGAAGCATTCAACCTGACTGAGATCTTTCTTTACAGGCTAACTTCCACTTCCACTCCCACTGTGGTGGCTCTTGTGGTTCTTATACTTGTCATTGTCATGACTGCGATGATGCTTGTTGTCATGATGACGGTTGTGGTTGTGGTGGTTGTTGTACTTCCCATGTTTGTGGAATCCAGAACTTCCGCTATCATCATGATGGGAACGCTTGTGAGACGATCCCGAGTTGTGCTTATCAAAACTATGCTTTCTCTTTCTGCCCTCAACCTGTTTCATCTTGTTTTCCAAGATGGTAGCCTTGTCACAAAGTGATTGATAGATTGAGACACAGGCAACAGACAGCTGTAGGTTCAACTCATCATTAAGTCCTTCGAGGAATTTCTCCTTCCTATTAGCATCAGTATCAACTTCATCCGGTGCATAGCGCCAGATTGTTGAATTCCTCAATGTACTCAGCCACACTGCGGTGACGTTGCTTCAGATTGTGGAACGCCTTTTTCTTCAAGTTAATCACGCCGGATGAGATGTGAGCTGTACGGAATCCATCTTCAAAAATAGCCCATGTCACATCCTCAAGGGGAGTGGTGATCTGAAAGTTATCCCACCATGTTGCCGCTGGCCCTTCAAGCAGATGTGCTATGAATCTGACCTTTTCCTCGTCAGTGTAGCCAACAATCACTAAGTCCTTGTTCACTGAACGTAACTAGTCATTGGCTACCATTGGATCAGTTGTTCACGAGAACTTTGCAGGCCTTAGTCTCAGAAATCTAGTGAGCATGTCAAATGCTGGGGGATTATTCTGATTGTTGTTGTTATTGTTATTGTTGTTGTTGTTCTGATTCTGGTTCTGCATGAACTGAGTCATCATCTGCATCAGTTGAGCTTGTGTTATCATCAACTACTGCATCTCGGGAGTGACGTTATTGTTGTTGTTTTGGTTGGGGTTGGTGTACACCCTCAGAATCGATCCTATGCAAGTCTTAGCGATTCCCGCCAAACCCGCATAGAAACGATTCAAAGGTGCCCACCAGGCACTTTCGTGCGGGTGGAAAACGAAGTAATACCATTACACATTAGTCCTTGATGGAACCCACAGAACAGATATATACAATACGACTCCACGAGTCAAGAGTACAGATATACAGTACAAAGATCCAAATCACCCTGAAAACGATACAATGGCCGACTACGAACAAGATGCAAATGGGGCTAAGAGCCCTGAAGAATAACCAATGGCGTCCATAACCCTGCCCAGGCCAAGCCGGAAGGGTAACCCTGCTAACGAAGTCGATCTCAAAACCTGCTTAAACAAAAGGGGTGTCGACAAAGGGCAAAGGAAAAAGAGGAGCAGTCAGTACTGAGGCCAGTACACGACGAGACTAGAATTCGGCGGTCCTCGCCTACATAGGTATGGTGGACTAAAGCGGCAGCGCGGCATGCACTAAACACCCTATAGAGACTCGATATAACTGTCGGCTATCAGAGAGGGATAAGAAAGACCTATTCGGAACCAACCTGATACTACCACCAAACATACCCATCCTAGTCTTTCCCCCTCGAGACCAAACGAGGAAGTCAAGCGAGGAACTCACATAGTTGGCAGTTTTATTTATTCAGTTATTGTTGCAGCAATTACTAGTCACGTATAGATAGTCATCCTGATATAATAAGCAGTGGGCACTTTTAGTTAACCATTCCGTTGTAGTTGCGACACTTACTAGTCAGATACAATTAGCATGAGATATCCCAAACCCAGCAGTTGTTGGTACTTTTATTTAGCCATTCCGTTGTAGTGAAGCTGATTACTAGTCATATCGGATACAAGTCAAATAATAACAGTAAACTTTAGTTATAGTTGTCTATGATCGAGAACTGTGCTCCAAGTCATCCATAACCGCGGACATGGCTTCTCGAAAAGATTTAACCCTGCAGGGGTGCACCAAAGTTTCCACACGCACCTACACCCTTGTTGTCAGAACAGGTAGGTACAAGATCACAAAACATACACCCAACGATATGTCGGCGGGGTTTCGGACACGATGTTTCCCAGACCCAAAGCAAGCACATGGGGTCCACCCCACTAAGCTACCCATAACAAAGTCGGCCGGTCTCTGAGACGGACCCAGGGTTTGTGACGACGGCTATAAACGACTGGGAACCCGAAAGTGTAACTGGGCTTGTAGATACCGCGAAAACGTGGCACGGGGTTCCAAAATAGTACAAGCGCTCCACGCGCAATAGTAAATAAAGCAGTAAATCATGGCATAAGTACAGGATAGTAATAAAGCCCCAAACTACTTTGTGGCCTCCGGTACAGTACTTTGAAATCAGGTACTAATCGATGGGGGTGCCCACACACCTCACCTGTGGTTAGCGCGCTCGATCTCGGAACAGGTGTCAAGAACTCGGGGTCCTACGGGACACCAGTGAGCGGTTAAAAACCAAATATTGTCTATTACCCACCGGTGCCTCTGCATTACCTACTTCAATTATAGTTATTAAACGATAATTAAAGCCATGATCATCTCCAACATAAAGCATAAGGCATTTCTCCAACAACTGTGGTACTTGACAACGCGCAACAGCACTTGAGCAAGCGACTACGACACGCAAGTCCAACTATCTACCAAACAACAGGTAATAGGATGTGTCCAAGGCAATATAAGGCTGCAAGGGATATCACGGGTACGAAAACTAGAGCATCGCATCACAGATAGCAATAGATCAACAAGAGGAAGTAAAGGATAAAAAGTAAGATAGGTAGAAAGGGGGAGAATGCTCGCCTGAAAACATTGCCGAAGGTTCATCTGAAGATCGGGTCGACTCTCGCATCAACTCATCGGCCTAATCCGTGAAGAAGCAAAGCACTAGAAGAAACACCGGATGCTCTATTTAATACTATGGCAAAATATCGGGCATGATGCATGTATGATGTATGACATGGCAAGGATGCAATGAGATTAGGCCATGTTAAGCGGAACCGGGGTCCCGACAATTAATTATACGATTCGTGTTGTTTAAGATACCCCGCAATTTAAATGTTGAATTAACAAGGCAAAAACATGGCATCAGTTTGCTACACAAGTTTAAATGGGGCCAATATAAGGCTAGATTTGCCCGCATATGGCCTCCATATTTAATTATAAGGTGAATCGGCATAAGGCCCCCAAACCACATAATATGTGTGCAATATGAACAATTTAAGAAGCAACAATTATATATATCATATATTATAAAAAAATATAGGGGTCTCGGAATAGGGGTCACACATTGGTCCGAAGATCTTGGGGGGTTCGGGGTTCGGTCTTCTCCGAGAGGGAGGAGGACACTGTGATCGGTCTTCAAGGGTCCGGGGAGAGGATCTTGCCAATCCAAAAAGGAGAACTCGGGCCGAGAAGGAGATCTTGTCGTATCCAAAGGGAACCTGAAGCCCGCGATGGAGATCTTGGCGGTAACGACTTCATTTGTCGGTGCCAGACTCGGGTTGCAGCACCGGTGGTTCATCAAGTTTGTCTTGGTCGGTGTCAATCATAACCGAGGTAATCGAAGCCAGGCGAAAATACACCATCCTCACTGCCCACATACAAGCACTACTTCAGGAGCACGTCTCCCCTTCACTGTGTGTAACATCAGGAGACTCGTTCACTAAACATCAACATATAGGAAAAGGCTATCTGTAACAGACGCAGCAGGCACTTCACGTGGCCTCAGGGGCAGCAGGCTTGACGATGCAGCCGCGGCCACGGACGGCTCGCTGACGGACAGCAGGCTGGCGACGTGGGGCCCGACGGGATAGTTGCCGGAGGCCGGACGAGGCAGAGAAGTGCTGGTCGCAGGCGAACAACGCGGATATGCCACTCGCGGGTAGAGGCGGTTGGCGGCGGTTCAACGGCGGGGAGGCACAGGTGACGTGGAGGATGACGCGGACGCTCTGGCGGCTCGACGGTCACAGCCGGGCCGCGGCGGAGAAAGCTCGGGAACGGGATCGAGCGGCGGCTTGCTGGCGGCAGAGGCGGGGTCGCGCGGCGTCGGGCGCAAGGAGGCGCAGTGGAGCTTGGGCCCCAGGTGGCGACGCTACTCGGACCGGGAGGTGGCAGGGAGAGGCGTGCCGGCGCAGAGGACGAGGAAGGGCGGCGGCTCGGCTCGGGAAGGGAAGGCCGGGGAGGCTCGCGGCCTGCGCGACTGCAGAGACATGACGGGAAAGGGGCCCGTGGGAGAGGTGGTGGTCCGGTGGGGGAAGGGTTAGGGTTAGGTTTATTTAGGGTAGTAGGCTGCTACCAGCTGGGCCTTTTGGGTCTGGCCGGTGGCGGGCTCCCCCACTAAAATAATTTAGATTTTTATTTAGTTTTTTTTTCAAATGTTCTTTTATAAATAGTTTTAGACAAATAAAGGATTCGGGCGGTCCGAGGTTTATGTTTGAAGTCGAGAGGGGAGTATTTAGAAAACAAAGATAGGCTTTGTAAAATAGTTTTTAGGCAAATAGTGTAGGGGTTCGTAGCATGGAAAACAAAAATTTTCTATCGCATACAAACAAACAAGCCAAGATCTATCTACTAGATTGTAGCAACGAGTCGATGGTATAACTTACCCTCGAAGATTCCAAAGCGTTTAACGAGAGCGGATTCTCGTGGGTGATGTAGTCGTACTCTTTCCGATCTCAAGATCGTGTAGACGATCCTTCCGGCGCCACGTTCCGGTAGCGCTCCCGCAGTCGGTCACACGTTCGGTACTCGACGAAGACCTTCCTCTCCCTTGCTCCAGCAGGCAGCAGAGGTTGTAGTACTCTCCTCGCGATTCCGGCAGCACAAAGGCGTGGTACCGGAAGTAGAGGGGAAATCCCGCAGGGCTTCGCCTTAAGCCGGTGCGAGTATGGTGGAGCTTATGAGAGAGGTTTTTAGTGGTCTAGTAATTAGACACACCAATTAGAAGGCTCTAAACCAATTAGAAGGCTCTAAACCGCTGGCTAAAGCAATTAGAAGCTCTAAACCAAAACGGCTCTAAACCGGAGATCTAGAGGTGAAAGTTGTGTGTCTAGGAGGGGAGCCCTGCCCCTCCTTATATAGGTGGGAGGGGGCTGGCGCGCCAGGGGAGGGAGTCCCTCCCCAAGTCGGCTTGGTGGTGCGCCGGCCAAGGGAGGAACCCTCCCCCAATTCGGCCTCCACCAATCCTCCTTCTCCTCTTTCCGAAAACTGGCAGTTTGACTTTTCAAACTAGCCGTTTGACTTTTCAAACTAGGATTTGAATTAACCCTTTATTTCGGACAGCGATGACACTTAGTACATGATGCAATCATACCAACTTTGATATAACACATTCATGTACCCTCCCCCCGGAGTGCCGGACATTCCGGAACCTTCTAGAACATTCCTGATGAAAACACCGGAATCATTCCCGAACTCCGAAACGGGACTTTCCTTATATGAATCTTATTCTCCGGACCATTCCGGATCACCTCGTGATATCCCGGATCCCATCCGAGACTCCGAACAATATTCGGTCTCTTTCTCATAATACCATAACTACTCAAACAACGTCGAATCCTTAAGTGTGTCTCCCTACGGTTCGTGAATTATGCGGACATGATCGAGACACTTCTCCGAACAATAACCAATAGAGGAATCTGGAAATTCATATGGCTCCCACATATTTCTACGATTACTTTGTGATCGAATGAACCACTTACATACGATACCAATTTCCCTTTGTCTCACGATATGTTACTTATCCGAGGTTATGATCGTCGGTATCTCTGCATACCTAGTTCAACCTCGTTACTGACAAGTACTCTTTTCTCGTTCCCGTGATATGTGATCCCTTGTGACCAAGTCACATGCTTGCAAGCTAATTGGATGACATTCCACCGAGAGGGCCCAGAGTATATCTATCCGTCATGTGGATGGACAAATCCCACTCTTGATCCATGTGTCTCAACCAATACTTTCCGAACACTCAATGCCACTTTTATAACCACCCAGTTACGGTGTGGTGTTTGATGTCATCAAAGCATCCATCCGGTAAAGGTGATATGCATGATCTCATGGTCGAAGGAATTAGGTTACTATGTATCAGAAAGCATATAGCAATTGAACTAATGAAATGACTTGATCTTTATGCTACGCTTATCTATAGGAGTATGTCCACCATATCATTCTCCTAACGATATGATCTTGTTGTTGACAACATCTTAATGTTCATGATAGAGAAACCACAATCATCTATCAACCAACAAGCTAGTGAAGTATAGAGGCTATACTAGGGACTTCAAATTAAGTTTACAAATCACACAAGTATCAATGTTTCCTTGTTAATACTATTATAGCATGAATGTAAACATTTATCATAAACACAAAGATATAATAATAACCACATTTATTATTGCCTCTAGGGCATATCTCCAACAGTCTCCCACTTGCACTAGAGTCATCTAATCTAGATTACATGGTAATATACCGAACACCCTTGGCAGTTTGGTGTTGGTCATGTTTTGCCCTCGGGAGAGGTTTAGTCAACGGATCCGCCACATTCAGATCTGTGTGTACTTTGCAAATCTTTATATCCCCATCCTGGATATGTTCTCGAATAGCGTGAAAACGCAGCTTGATATGCTTCAGCTTCTTGTGTGACCTTGGTTCTTGCGCATTGGCTATGGCGCCCATGTTATCACAGTAGATAGACATTGGGTCCAGCGCACTAGGAACCACACCCAGCTCTGTAATGAACTCTTTCATCCATATCGCTTCTTGTGAAGCCTCCGAAGCAGCCATGTATTCCGATTCAGTTGAAGATCTCGCCACAACGCTTTGCTTTGCACTCCTCCAGCTAACTGCTGCACCATTCAAAATAAATACGTATCCGGATTGCGATTTAGAATCATCCGGATCAGTGTTCCAACTAGCATCGGTGTAACCATTAACAACGAGCTGTTCATCACCTCCATAAGAAAGAACCATATCCTTAGTTCTTCTCAAGTACTTAAGGATGTTTTTGACCGCTGTCCAATGATCCACTCCTGGATCACTTTGATATCTGCTAGTTAAACTAACAGCATATGCAATGTCGGGTCTAGTACATAGCATGGCATACATTAGAGATCCTATGGCTGAAGCATAGGGAGTCTTACTCATCCTTTCTCTATCTTCTGCCGATGTCGGACTTTGAGTTTTACTCAAGGTCGTATTGGGCAACATGGGCAAGAACCCTTTCTTGCTTTCTTCCATTCCAAATCTCTTTAGAACTTTGTCCAAATATGTACTCTATGACAATGATATTTGGCGTTTCGATCTATCTCTATAAATCTTTATGCCTAATATGTAAGCTGCTTCGCCAAGATCCTTCATTGAAAAACTATTATTCAAATATTCCTTGACACTATTAAGAAGGTCTACATTATTCCCAATCAACAATATGTCATCCACATATAGTATTAAGAATGCTATAGAGCTCCCACTCACTTTCTTGTAAATACAAGCTTCTCCATAAGTTTGTATAAAACCAAAACTTTTGATTACCTTATCAAAACGTTGATTCCAACTTCGGGATGCTTGCTTCAATCCATAGATGGACCGTTGAAGTTTGCATACCTTGTTAGCATCTTTAGGATCAACAAAACCTTTGGGTTGCATCATATACAACTCTTCATCAATGTCTCCATTGAGGAATGCTGTTTTGACATCCATCTGCCATATCTCATAATCATAATATGCAGCGATTGCTAACATAATCCTCACAGACTTTAGCTTCGCTACCGGTGAGAAAGTCTCATCGTAGTCAACTCCTTGAATTTGTCGAAACCCTTTTGCGACAAGTCGAGCTTTATAGACAGTAACATTACCATCAGCATATGTTTTCTTCTTGAAAATCCATTTGTTCTCGACAGCCTTTCGGCCATCCGGTAAGTCCACCAAAGTCCATACTTGGTTTTCGTACATGGATCCAATCTCGGATTTCATGGCTTCTTGCCATTTATTGGAATCTGGGCTCATCATCGCTTCCTCATATGTCTCGGGGTCATCGGTGTTGTCCACCACCATGACATTCATAACGGAATCATACCAATCAGGAGTGGTACGAGTTCTCGTTGACCTCCGAGGCTCTGTAGCAACTTCAACCGAAGTTTCATGATCACCATCATTAGCTTCCTCTCTTATTGGTGCAGGCACCACAGGAACTTCTTCCGGTGCTGCGCTACTCGCAATTTCGAGAGAAGGTTCGACAACCTCGTCGAGTTCTACTTTCCTTCCAGTCAATTCTTTCGAGAGAAACTCCTTCTCTAGAAAGGATCCATTCTTAGCAACGAAGATTTTGCCTTCGGATCTATGATAGAAGGTATACCCAATAGTTTCCTTCGGGTATCCTATGAAGACGCATTTTTCCGCTTTGGGTTCAAGCTTGTCCGGCTGTAACTTCTTTACATAGGCTTCGCATCCCCAAACTTTAAGGAACGACAATTTAGGTTTCTTCCCAAACCATAATTCATACGGTGTCGTTTCAACGGATTTAGATGGTGCCCTATTTAAAGTGAATGAGGCTGTTTCTAATGCATAACCCCAAAATGATAGCGGTAAATCTGTAAGTGACATCATAGAACGAACCATATCTAAGAGAGTTCGATTACGACGTTCGGACACACCATTACGCTGTGGTGTTCTCGGCGGTGTCAATTGTGAAAGTATTCCGCATTTCTTCAAATGCTCGCCAAACTCGTAACTTAGATATTCACCTCCAAGATCAGAACGTAGAAATTTAATCTTCTTGTTACGTTGATTCTCTACCTCACTTTGAAACTCCTTAAACTTCTCGAAAGTTTCGGACTTATGTTTCATGAAATAGATATACCCATATCTACTCAAGTCATCCGTGAAGGTAAGAACATAACGATAACCACTGCGCGATGCTACACTCATTGGACCACACACATCGGTATGTATGATTTCCAATAAGTCTGTAGCTCGCTCCATCATACCAGAAAATGGAGTCTTAGTCATTTTTCCCATCAGACATGCTTCGCATCTTTCAAGTGATTCAAAATCAAGTGATTCAAGAAGTCCATCGGAATGGAGTTTCTTCATACGTTTCACTCCGATGTGACCAAGACGACAGTGCCACATATAGGTCGAATTATCGCTTGATTTCAATCGTTTAGCCTCAATGTTGTTGATATGTGTATTTCCACTATCGAGATTCAATAAGAATAGACCATCTATCAAAGGTGCATGTGCATAAAACATATTACTCATATAAATAGAACAACCATTATTCTCGGATTTAAACAAGTAACCGTCTCGCAATAAACAAGATCCCGATATAATGTTCATGCTCAACGCAGGCACCAAATAACAATTATTTAAGTATAAAACTAATCCCGATGGTAGATGAAGGGGTAGCGTGCCGACCGCGATCACATCAACCTTTGATCCGTTTCCCACGCGCATCGTCACCTCGTTCTTCGCTAGCTTCCGTTTATTCTGCAGCACCTGTTTCGAGTTACAAATATGAGCAACCGAACCAGTATCAAATACCCAGGCACTACTACGAGTACTAGTGAGATACACATCAATAACATGTATATCAGATATACCTTTCTACTTGATGTTGCCGTTCTTCAAATCCGCCAAGTACTTTGGGCAATTCCGCTTCCAGTGACCTTCTCCCTTGCAGTAAAAGCACTCAGTATCAGGCTTAGGTCCAGCCCTGGTCTTCTTCGTCGGCGTGGTAGCTTTCTTACCACCCTTCTTGAAGTGTCCCTTTTGCTTAGACTTGCCTTTCTTGAATTTGATGGTCTTATTGACCAACAACACTTGGTGCTCTTTCTTGATCTCCACTTCTGCAGATTTCAACATGGCAAAGAGTTCTGGCAACGTCTTGTTCATGTTCTGCATGTTGTAGTTCATCACAAAGTTCTTGTAACTTGGTGGTAGTGATTGGAGGACACGGTAAATCCCCAAAGCATTAGGAATCACTATACCCAAGCTTTGAAGTTTGTTTGCGTGCCCTGACATCTTAAGCACATGCTCACTGACGGAGCTGCCTTCTTCCATCTTGCAGTTAAAGAACTTTTCAGAAGCCTCATAGCTTTCAATTGCCGCATGAGTCTCAAAAATCAATTTGAGATCCTCGACAATATCATATGGGTCTGAATCCTCAAACCTTTTCTGAAGCTCCGATTCCAAACCATACAAGATAGCACACTGAACTATGGAGTACTGATTCTTCCGAGCGAGGTAAACATTCTTTACTTCATCGGGAGCATCAGCTGCAGGTGGGTCACCCAGCGGTGCATCCAGCACATAGGTCAAATTACCAGCTGTGAGGACAATCCTCAAATTGCGGAACCAATCCACGAAGTTGCTTCCATTGTTTTTCAACTTTTCTTTCTCTAGGAACGCATTAAAATTGATGGTAGGGGCTGCCATTGATCTACAACATATTTGCAATAGTTTAGACTAAGTTTATGATAAATTGAGTTCAAATTAATTAATGTAATTAAACTAGGTGAACTCCCACTCAAAACAACATCCCTCACATTGTTTTAGTGATCACACGAACCAAATCCACTACATCAACACCGATCATCACGAGAGTTGATATAGTTTCAATGGCGAACAATCGTCATGTTCATCATATCTACTATATGATTCATGCTTTACCTTTCGGTGATCCGTGTTCCGAGACCATGTCTGTACATGCTAGGCTCGTCAAGATCAAACCTTAGTTTCCGCATGAGCAAATCTGGCTTGCTCACGTTGTATACACTTGCGGAATCTAACACACCCGATCATCACGTGGTGCTTCGAAACAACAAGCTTTAGCAACGGTGCTGACTAAGGGTGAACACTTTATGATTTGAAATTCATGTGCATGAGGGATCATCTTATAATGCTACCGTCGTCTACTAAGCAATACAAGATGCATAAAGGATTAACATCACATGCAATTCAATATATATGTGATATGATATGGCCTTTCTTCTTTGTGCTTTGATCTCCATCTTCAAGCACGAACATGATCTCCATCATCACCGGCATTGCATCAAGGTCAATGACGCCTCTCCATGGTTGTCGTCCACCAGCTTCAACTATTACAACTACTTTGAATAGACACGCGGGTCTTAACATAAATTAAAGACAACCATATGGCTCCTGCCGGTTGCCGACTTACAATAAGGAACATTGCATACATCAAATATAATCACAATCATGGCCATATCACATCACTGCACACCCCTGCAAAACAAAGTTAGACGCCTCTACTTTCTTTGCATATTTTACGTGGTTTGGGGCTTTCAATAAGTGTCCTTCTAACTTACGAACATGAACCACAACGTTGCACAAGTATTGTTAATCACTCGTTGTGTATTGGATCTTTACTATGCTAGGAGAAACAGGCACCCGCAAAGCCACTTATGCAATACAAGTTGCATGTCAAGCGTGGAGCAAGTCTCATGAACGATGTCATGTAAGGTTAGCCCGGGCCGCTTCATCCCAACATACCGCAAGATGCAAAGTACACAAGAAGCAATCGACAATAAAAGCATCAACGCCCACAATGACCATTGTGTTCTACTCGTGCAACAGATCTACATATAAACATGGCTCTGATACCACTGTAGGGGTTCGTAGCATGGAAAACAAAAATTTTCTATCGCATACAAACAAACAAGCCAAGATCTATCTACTAGATTGTAGCAACGAGTCGATGGTATAACTTACCCTCGAAGATTCCAAAGCGTTTAACGAGAGCGGATTCTCGTGGGTGATGTAGTCGTACTCTTTCCGATCTCAAGATCGTGTAGACGATCCTTCCGGCGCCATGTTCCGGTCACACGTTCGGTACTCGACGAAGACCTTCCTCTCCCTTGTTCCAGCAGGCAGCGGAGGTTGTAGTACTCTCCTCGCGATTCCGGCAGCACAACGGCGTGGTACCGGAAGTAGAGGGGAAATCCCGCAGGGCTTCGCCTTAAGCCGGTGCGAGTATGGTGGAGCTTATGAGAGAGGTTTTTAGTGGTCTAGTAATTAGACACACCAATTATAAGGCTCTAAACCAATTAGAAGGCTCTAAACCGCTGGCTAAAGCAATTAGAAGCTCTAAACCAAAACGGCTCTAAACCGGAGATCTAGAGGTGAAAGTTGTGTGTCTAGGAGGGGAGCCCTGCCCCTCCTTATATAGGTGGGAGGGGGCTGGCGCGCCAGGGGAGGGAGTCCCTCCCCAAGTCGGCTTGGTGGTGCGCCGGCCAAGGGAGGAACCCTCCCCCAATTCGGCCTCCACCAATCCTCCTTCTCCTCTTTCCGAAAACTGGCAGTTTGACTTTTCAAACTAGCCGTTTGACTTTTCAAACTAGGATTTGAATTAACCCTTTATTTCGGACAGCGATGACACTTAGTACATGATGCAATCATACCAACTTTGATATAACACATTCATGTACCCTCCCCCCCCCCCCCCCGGAGTGCCGGACATTCCGGAACCTTCTAGAACATTCCTGATGAAAACACCGGAATCATTCCCGAACTCCGAAACGGGACTTTCCTTATATGAATCTTATTCTCCGGACCATTCCGGATCACCTCGTGATATCCCGGATCCCATCCGAGACTCCGAACAATATTCGGTCTCTTTCTCATAATACCATAACTACTCAAACAACGTCGAATCCTTAAGTGTGTCTCCCTACGGTTCGTGAATTATGCGGACATGATCGAGACACTTCTCCGAACAATAACCGATAGAGGAATCTGGAAATTCATATGGCTCCCACATATTTCTACGATTACTTTGCGATCGAATGAACCACTTACATACGATACCAATTTCCCTTTGTCTCACGATATGTTACTTATCCGAGGTTATGATCGTCGGTATCTCTGCATACCTAGTTCAACCTCGTTACTGACAAGTACTCTTTTCTCGTTCCCGTGATATGTGATCCCTTGTGACCAAGTCACATGCTTGCAAGCTAATTGGATGACATTCCACCGAGAGGGCCCAGAGTATATCTATCCGTCATGTGGATGGACAAATCCCACTCTTGATCCATGTGTCTCAACCAATACTTTCCGAACACTCAATGCCACTTTTATAACCACCCAGTTACGGTGTGGTGTTTGATGTCATCAAAGCATCCATCCGGTAAAGGTGATATGCATGATCTCATGGTCGAAGGAATTAGGTTACTATGTATCAGAAAGCATATAGCAATTGAACTAATGAAATGACTTGATCTTTATGCTACGCTTATCTATAGGAGTATGTCCACCATATCATTCTCCTAACGATATGATCTTGTTGTTGACAACATCTTAATGTTCATGATAGAGAAACCACAATCATCTATCAACCAACAAGCTAGTGAAGTATAGAGGCTATACTAGGGACTTCAAATTAAGTTTACAAATCACACAAGTATCAATGTTTCCTTGTTAATACTATTATAGCATGAATGTAAACATTTATCATAAACACAAAGATATAATAATAACCACATTTATTATTGCCTCTAGGGCATATCTCCAACAAATAGATGCATGCTGATGACATGATGATGCACATAAGTAGTAAATAGAAAGCGATTTTCTAGTTGCGGTTTTACCGGGGTGCTACAGTTGGCACGATGGGGAGGCATATGTGGTTTGAATAAGGATAAGAATGAGATACCCATAGATGTTTAACGTGCACAATACATCACATAGAACAATCACAATAACCATGCTCAAAATAACATAAAGTTTGAACGACATAACAACCGGTTTTAAAAATGCAAACACACCATAGCAAGCCATCCACATGTTGGATGGTCATTGCGACTCAATAATCAAAGTATGGTAGATGAAAGATAGTCGAGTAGTCTACACTACTCCTCCATGTCGACATCCACGTCAACAAGATCAAGACATGCATTCTCCATGGCGGGCTTGTACTCCTCAACACTAGTGGTCAAGGCCTCAATCTTGTCCCTGAGGGCCCTCTTCTGTGAGCGAAGCCTCTCACTCCCTGCTGGTGCTCAAGCTCAAAGCCCTTGGCCTCTAACTCATCCTTCATCTCCCTGATCTTCTTGTTCCTGTCTTGGACTCTTTTCTCCTGGCTCTTGAACTTCTTGTCCTGGCTCTCAAATCTGGCCTCCATATCTTTGATGATCTCGTCTTGCTCCGCGAAGAGCTTGTCCTTCTCCCGCAGCTAAACCTAGAGCTCGTCATTGCTAAGCATGATGTTGGTCCTATCAGTATCAAGGTGTCTAATAAGACCCTCTAGGTCCTGAAGGTACAAACGAATTGGCTCCATCGTCTCTCTAGTAGCGTCATCGTACTCTACAGCCTCACCCTCCTCGTTGCGTCTCCTGAACGGGTGAAAGTAGAGACCTCTAAGCTCGGTGGAGTGCCTCCCAACCAGGCGTCCAAGTAACTCCTGCATGACTACATCTAAGCCTCTCTCTCCTTGTCATCATGCATCAGCTTGAAGGTGATAGCCTCCATGGGTGGCTCTGACTGGCGTCCCGGCTGTGTGACTCTAAAGCCCCATAGGTCCTTCCTCTCAAACTTGGTGAGCTGAAGTGTCGTGATACTAGGAAGTGGAAGGTTGAGCACACTAGTGAGCTCAATGAGACGAATACCAAAATGAGTTCCCTTGAACTCCTCGGCAGTGCTGATAACAATGTTAGGCATCTATTTTTATAAGATAGAGAAAGGTTAGAATCAACACAAGTAGAGAAAATTCATAAGACAAAAATAACACAAGCACATTTTTAACAACAAACACACAAGTCATGGCATACACAAATCCATTACAAACACCAAGGTTTAACTTAGACAAAATTTTGAAGTAAAACTACAAGTGTGGTGGTCCAACTAACAAAGTATGTTACAATTCTCACTCACTAGACAAAATAGCTGTCAGGGCATCCTTAGTGGCAATCTATCTATCTTGATCAAAAGACTCCCATATTAAGTCTATGATGTCTTCCCTTAGTCGTTGATTGGTAGCTTCTAAATCTTGGGTATGCTTCTTTTCTTCTCTAAGGTCATTTTGAGTGTTGAGCATTCTACACTTGAGTCTATCACCAAGCTCCTTGATGGCATTCCATGCTGCATTTCTTGTAGAGTCAAAGAATGTTGTGTGCATTTCAGAGTTGGTCACCATGCAGAATCCTGACTCTTTGTGGTTGTCTTCCTTGTTTTTGTACAAGTGAAGTTGCACTCACCAATACTCTTCTCCTTCATCCATCACATGGAATCCCTTGTGCACAGCTGCACCATGTATTCCCATGGTAACCATAAGGTTCTTGAGTGCCTTGGGAAACTCAGTCTCACACTCCAAAGTCATGGTCATGAGTGGCCCCTTCCTGACGGCTTCGTTGATGGATTTCATCTACAAATTGAGGTGAGGAAGAAGATTAGAAAAGTTTACGAGAAGAAAAGACAAGCGTGGAATTTTTACAAAGTGTTGAAATTTTCCTTAGTGGTTTATTAGTCTAATCCAATCCTAGGGTCATAATCCTACAGGCAACACAGTGCTCTGATACCATCTGTAAGACCCCACCTTTATAAAGGTAAAGGTCCCTGTGATTGCAATGCTAGTCCCTAGATCAAATGCTAGCATCCACAGCTTAAGATGAAGTACACAGAAACAAAGGTCATTAGTACAACGTCATTCCAGAGATAACATAGTCTTTTACAACTCCATATCCATAGGCTAGTACAAGAGTTTAACTTAACAAAAATAAAGTAAAGTCTTCATCTTCATGTGCCACAGGCAAACATGTTGAGTGTAGACTCATAACCCTAATCCTCATCAGAGTAACCTGCAACATCACAAGTTACATCCACAGTGGGTCAATACATTGGAATAGTGTTGGCAAGTGATACCTTAGTAGAATAATAGTTTCTAGCTTCTATATGAATTTGGCTAAGTGTAGCTTAGGCTTGTTTGCTCAAAATAGGTTTTGCCTATCAGTTGAAAACACTAAGTTTTTGTTTGATAAAAACTCCCAAGGAACCACCAATAGACATTGGTGAACCTTTACCCTTGTTAAACCACAAGTTTTTAACTTAGAAATTGGGATGAGGAGATCCTTGATAGCTTCAGTGTCTTGATGCTCAAATTGTCCATTGCCGGGGACACGGCTAAGTACTTAGATTTTCCCTTCTCGAGAGGTGGTGCACTTTCCCCACAAGACTTGACATGCATCAAGATGAGACCTTTCAGAAACCTTCCCTTAGACCAGAATGGACGCACTCCAACCTATCACCCTACCACCAACTATCCATTTGGCTAAGTTATTGCAACCTATATGATCAAGGCAGAGCCCATATGCCATGTGGTTGCACTAGAAGCTTCTAAACACTAAGTATCTCAAATGTTCCTGGGTGGCTTTCCACAAGTGTGATACACAAGGTACACCATAGATATGGGCCTTGTGTAACCACTCAACATAACCCAAACATACCATTCCAACCAGGTGATTCATTCACTTAGTTGTTTTATTAAGCAAAACACAAGTCAAAGACTTAGCAACATTTTCCATAGCATGTATGTAATCCACCCTTGTTTGCTACTAGCTAGGATAAGCATGGCAATATTGCAAGTATCCTAACTTAGAGAAAATTCTAACAAGTCTACAACTACTAGGATTTCCCAAGCAGAGCATATAGATACTTAGCAAAAACATCATGCAAGCCCTATACAAAATATCACTAATGCATAGTCAAAATATTGGGACAAAAATATGAAGCACCACTTGCCTTGGTAGTTGGGTGAGTAGCAACAATCCTCACAATCACAATCACCACTAGCACCAAAATCTACACATAAAATGATAGCACCAAACTTATATTCCAAACAAATCAAGCAAAAATATATGAATGCATGCAAATGCTATGTGGTGACTTTCTCAAACAAAACAAGACAAGTAAACAGTACTAAACACTAAACTAAACATTTACACACTAAATAAACTTAATTTGGCTTTAAAAACATTTCCTAAATAATTTTTATACCCAAAATAAGCCTACAAATGTCTCTGCATAAAATTCCATCTTAACAGAGGCAAATTATAAAACCAAGCCTACAGATGTGTAGTATTTAATTTTGTGAATCCATTGGTATATTATTTGTATTTTTTGGATAAACGGAACAGGAGTTATTGAATTTACAAGTTTAAATAACTAATAGATGAAAATCCAGATTTTAAATCTAAAACCTAGCCACGCGACAGCCTCTGATTGGCGCGTACCGGTTCGGGCGGATCACGCTTGCGAATCGTAGGATCTAAGTGACGATGCACGGCCCAAATCTAATCATACAGCTTCGCCTAGTCATCTAATTGTGGCCATTAGATCCAGATCCAACGGATCAGACCTGCTCGACCATACTCTAGTGGCGCGAATGGCTCTGGCGGCGGCGACACCTCTGGCGGTAACACGTCGGCGAGGTCAGAAGGGTAGGGAGGGTGTTCTAGCGCTTACCAAGGTCGCAAGGACGTGGGGTTGCTCAACGTGGACGCGGCTGGGGCGGGGGCGCACGGACACATCAGCTATTCCTTGTCGGAGTTCGTCCGTGCGTGGGGTGCTCACTGTCAGAGTCGAAGACGACGACCTATGGTGCAAGAGATCAAACGGCTGGCATTAGGAGGCATGCAAGGACATGGCGAATACAGTCGCGTGAAGCAAGGGTCAAGGAGAGCACGGGGTTTACCGAATTTGTTCGCCAGAGTTGAGTTGTGCCTCGGGTGTTTGCAAACGACGACCTGGGGGACAATCGGACAAGCCACGGGCATTAGTAGATGTGTAAGGTCAAGGGGAACACGCTCGCGTGAAGGACAGGCAGAGGGTCGCACGAGGCTTACCAGAATAGCTCGCCGGAGTTCTACGATACTGCGGCGGTGCGAGGGGAAATTAGGGGAGCCTGGCGGCGCTCTGTGCTGGTTGTGTGAGGGGAAATGGTCGCGAGGTGGCGGGGATTAAGTAACCGAAGCGGGGGAGGAAATCTCGTGCTGATTCAACTGCAATTACGTGAGGATTGATTTGGCAGTGAAGAGAGGAAACGACCACGACGAGCTGGTCTCGCGCGGTGTTTGGGGACGACGATGCTGACCTGGCGTTGGGTCCACTTGATAGTGAGGGGGAGGGTGTGCGCGCGGGTATGAAACAGAGGGGAGAGGGGGAAACCCGGGTGGGCTCGCTGGGCTGTTAATGCCTGGGCCAGATTGGCTGGTTGAGCACTATTTTTTTCTCCTTTTCCTTTTCTATTTCTGTTTTGATTTTTCAAATGGGATTTGAATGGCCATTTCAAATCCAAATCAAATCAAATCTTCACCAAACTTTTGTGTTGTGATTCTAGTGTCCAAAATGTGTCACACACATCTATTCACTCCAAAAAACATTTTTGGGTCTTGAAAATAAAAATAAAACCACGCCCCATACATATAATGTAAAAGGGGTTTAAATATGGTTTTATTAGGGTTTAAGTTTTGAAATTTTGTATGCAAGGTAGATATGCCATGATGATATGAATTCAACAACATGGTTTTGAATTTGATGAAATTTGGGATGTTACATCCAGATATGTCCTATGCTCTGAATGTTATGAGCATATACCAGAATGAATCATAAGATGATCATTTGACGATAGTAAGGATATTCTTATAATCTTTTGGATGAATTAAGAATATGTTCTATTTGTAGAAGAGACAAATAGTTCATTGTAAAATGACACTAGTTTTGTCACAAGGTACAAATTAAGCTTATCTCCATTTAAACTATGGGTGTCACAATGTAATGGAAAGAAGTTTCTAGGACGTATTTGGATGAGTTCTCAAGTTAAGACATTATGTCACATAATACAACAAAAGGCTAAGTATATAACTGCTATAGTAGCAGCAAAGGAGGGCATTTGTGTTAAGTAGTTTGTTATCAAACTAAGTGTGGTTCTAAGTGGGATAGTACTATGAAGATATATTATACGACAATTATATCAACATGTTTAACCCAAAGGAACTAAAGGTCTCACCAAAAGACCAAATTTATATAATGCCATCTCATTAGAGAATGAGTGATGCATGGAGACGCAAAGACATGCAAATACAAACGAAACTAAAAGTGTCCGATCCGGAGATTATGTTACCCACTAGCAATCGCGTATATGCAACACCATAAAGCCATAGGTGTTCAATACACAAAGTTTTCAAACTAGATTATTGACTCTAGTGCAAGTGGGAGACTGAAGGGAATATGCCTGAGATGCAATAATAAAGTGGTTATTATATTATTCTTTATTTATGATAAATGTTTATTTCTCATGCTATAATTGTATTAATACGGAAACGTTAATACATGTGTGTTTAATAAACAAATAGAATGTTCCTAGTTATGCCTCTCTTATAAACTAGCTCGTTGATTAACAAGATGATCAAAGGTTTCATGATCATGGACATTGGATGTTGTTAATAACGAGGTCACAACATTGTTGGAATAATGTGATGAACATTCATCTGGAGTATAGCATTATGATCAAATTCATTGTGTTTATATTGCTATAACATCATACGAAGTAATCCTAGTCCTTACACCATGAGATCATGTCAATCACTAACACCGGAAGAGTATCTTGATAACATCAAACGTCACACTGTAACAGGGTGACTATAAATGTGGGTTCAGTGCTACGAAGGTGTTATGTAGAGGCTCATGGATCAAGAGTGGAATTTGTCCATCCCGATGACATATAGATATACTCTGGGCCCTCTCGGTGATATCACATTAGTTAGCTTGCAAGCAAGTGATGTGATCACTAGAATGTTATATCACAGGAACAAGAAAATATTACATGTCGATAACGAGATCAAACTATAGGTATGGATATACCGATGATATATTCTTGGACATGTAATATATCGCGAGACAGAGGGATTGAGTTACATGTGTATAAGGTTCTCATGATCACAGAAGTCATCATCGAATGTGTGGGAGTCAGTACAGATCTCCAGGTCCCACTGTTGATTATTGATCGGAGAGGGGTATCTATCATGTTTGCATTATTCGCAAACCGTATGGTGACACATTTAAGGGATACCGACACCATTTGGAGCAAATAATATGATAGAGAAATAAAAAAGAAAGAGCTGGAATTATTTCCATGGAAACCGGAATTGTTTCGGGTGAAATTGTTGAAACTGGTTCTGCATGTGATATTAAAATGTTGCAAGGGTTTTATGTGAATGTTTTTTAATTAATGTACTTAACCAAAATTCTGAATAAAATAAATAAATGAGTTTTATTAAATCAGAGCTTGCATTAAATTTGGTGGAAATTTAATAGAGGTGAGTGGAATTTTGAGTGGGGGCTTTTTATGGGAGTGGGAGCTCCACCCGCATGAATCTGGAAGAGGTGAGGGAACCCACCATGGCTTCCATGCCATGGCCATTGGTCTGCCCCCCATCTCCCTATAAAAGGCCCCCCTCACTTCCTCTCATCTCACACCTCCTCATGAAGGTTCTCTCTCCCCTTCTAGAATTTCCCCATGGTCTCGGATCAGCGAGATACATGTTCCCAGTGGCTTTTTCTAGAAGGATTTGTTGCATCCGCTACTTTGCTGGAGTGAGGGCACGAATGTTGTTGGGATACCCGAATGTGTGTGCGATCACGGATGCACCACTGCTTTGCGGTGCTGGACTTGATGGAGTTGGACCTGCTGGACCAGTTGGACTTCATCACGATCTTGAGATCGACAAGAGATTGACTACATCACCAACAAGTTCATACTTGAAAAAGCTTTTCGGTCTTCGAGGGTATGTATTGTATGGATGTATGTACCACTATATTGTAGTAAGACAAAGAAACGTTTGAGATTTTGAATCCCAAGTGAATATGTTAATCCTGAAACATTTGGGACTACCTCGCTAACTCATTCGGTCGAACTGAATACTTTTACATCATGTTGAGAGTAATATTTTATGAACTATTAAGTGCTAAGGTGTGGAAGCCTACTAATATTATTCGGATGGTTCGAGTAAGGTACTATTCATGAACTTATTCCTATGTATCATATATGATAAACACATGCTGCAACTGTCTCATTTATTTTATTGACTCAGCCTCATGAATATGAGGATCACATCCATTAAGCTAAACTTGATCGGGACGAGCAAGAATCTAAGCTTGGGGAAGTTGATGAGTGCATATTTACATCATGTTTTATATTATTATTTTGCATTGTAGTTGTAGGATCTTGGTATTTTACGGCATTTGTGTGCACCTTTTATGTCTATTTTCACCAGGATTAGGACAAACAATGGACACAATTCTTGGACCAATTGTATTGGAGTGAAAAGGAGTAAAAAACAACGTAAATTGCTAATTTGGGAAATATCAATAACACCAGAAGAAAACCCGAAGCGATTGGAGGACACAGAAGGTTTAACGACCAACTACAGAGCGGGAATAAATTTTCCGGCCGTATAGTTGGCGCCGACACCGCCCTCTCAAATAGTTTCACTCTATTGATGGATGTGATAATACAATAATTTTTAGCTATATAAATTGTGTCATTTGCCTATCATATCATGCTCCATCTAACTATTGCTATGCCTGATATGCATGATTACTTGTTTTCATTAAATTCAATATGAGCTTTGCACATTTAGTAGTTTAGGTAGAATTTTATCCATCTTCCTTGTCTTTGACATGTGTAGGTTTTGATAATGATTATGGATCAAACAAAGGCAAAAGGAACAAAGAGAGCATAGTATGGAGGAGTTGCTGGGACCAGACTTAGCCATTTGAGAGGTTGGAAAGTGAATTTTCCCAACTTATCAAAATAAATATCCAATACCATAGGGTTGTATTCCTCGCCGATACGAATCCAACGAGCCCAAGAACACCCAAAACGCAGTTCGTATGAAGAAATGGTGACCAAAATACAGAAGAGACCCAAAGGTTTAACGACCAACTATATGGCGGGAGAAAAATTCCGGCCGTATAACTCCCACTGTATAGTTGCCAAAAAGGTCGCAAACAACGGGATTTCTCCCCCAAGAAGCTCTAGAACCTTCCCTAGGTCATATGACGGTATTGGGGGAACCTGATACGTCGTAAACGTATCTATAATTTTTTATGTTCCATGCTTGTTTAGTATCTAATTTGCTTGTCTACACTTTGAGGTATTTTTATATGTTTTCTGGGACTAACATTTTAACAATATGACATAGTGCCAGTTGCCTGTTTTCTGTTGTTTTTGGTTCCAGAAAAGTCAGAAAATGAATATTCTCGGAATTGGACGGGACAAAAGTCAAAGTCAATATTTCACCGAGGAGAAGATGGAGCAAGAAGACGAGACGGAGGAGGGCCTCGAGGGGACCACACCCCCTGGCCGTGCGGCCAGTCCTGGCCCGTGCCTGGGGGTGCATCCACCTCAGGCACCCCCTCGGCCTACCTCTTCGCCTGTAAGAAGGCCCCGATACCTAAACCCTAAGAACCCAATCAATCTTCCACGAAACAGTCCGCAGCCGCCACCACCATCGTCCCTAGATCGGGGGGATCTGAAGCTCTTCCCGGCACCCTTACGGAAGGGATAGATCATCCCGGAGGCCTTCTTCATCACCATGCCAGCCTCCGGTATGATGCGTGAGTAGTTCCACCTTAGACTATGGGTCCAAACAGTAGCTTGATGGTTGTTTCCCCTCCTTTGTGCTACCATGTTTAGATCTTGTGAACTCCGTTCGTGATCAAGATCATCTATTTGTAAGCATGCATGTTGTGTTTGCGGGGATCCGTTGGATATTGAGATTACTATGTCAGATTGATTAATGATTATATCATGTCTGTGTTATTTGAGATCTTGCATGCTCTCCGTTTCTAGTAGTTATCTTGGCCAAGTAGATGCTAATGAATCCAAGAGGGAGTATTTATGCTCGATAGTGGTTTCATGCCTCTATTGAATCTGGGGAAGTGACAGAAATCTCTAAGGTTGTAGATGTGTTGTTGCTACTAGGGAGAAAACAACAATCTTTTGTTCATGGAACAATTGTATTGTTTACTTTACACACTTTGCTTAAAGCAGTTATCCGTTGCTTCCAACTTAATACTGAAGGGGGTTCGGATGATAACCTGAAGGTGGATTACTAGTCATAGATGTAGTTGGATGGCGGTCTATGTATATTGTTGTAATGCCCAAACAAATCTCATAGGATCATGAACGTCTAGTATTGCATTGTTATGCCTTGCTCTGTCATATCAATTTCCCCGCTGTAATTTGTTTACCCAGCATGTTATGATGTTTATCTTAAGGAGAACACCTCTAGTGAACTGTGGACCCTGGTCCAATCTTTACCATTGATACATCTTCCACTGCTATTGTTTACTTTCTGCAAGCCACCATTGCCTTCCACACCATATGTTTAATACTTTGTTTTTAGGTTTGTGTTGTGGCAAAGTCTCGAGTTTGTGTTGTGCAGGTTTCCAAGTTGCTAGCAACACTTTTAAGTCGTTTCCTTCCTCCTACTGGTTCGATAACCTTGGTTTCTTTCTGAGGGAATACTTGATGTTGTGCTCATCATACCTTCCTCTTGGGGTTTTCCAACGAAGCTCTACAGTGATCTGAGCCGCCGTCAACGAGTTTTCTGGCGCCGTTATTGGGGAGGCTAAGGACGGATTCACAAGCAGAGTCCTTCACAACCTTCCTCTTTACTTTGTTTTTGTTTTTCATAGTTCATTTTTCCTTGTTTTGCTTGCTTCTTTTTATCAAAAATTACAAAAAAAAATAGTTTCATTTGATTTGCTTTCTCTTATCATAAACACAAAAAAATTAGTTCCTACTCTAGTTGTTGATGTTGTTGGTTTGCTCCACTTTTGCAAAATGAACTCTGCTGAGAACACCAAGTTGTGTGACTTCACTAGCACAAACAACAATGATTTACCGAGTACACCTATTGCTCCACCTGCTCCTGATGCTACCTTTTATGAAATTAAGCCTGCTTTGTTGAATCTTGTGATGAAAGAGCAATTTTCTGGTGCTAGTTCTGATGATGCTGCTGCCCACCTCAATAACATTGTTGAACTTTGTGAGATGCAAAAATATAAGGATGTAGATGGAGATATTATTAAGCTCAAATTTCCCCTTTCTCCTTGAGAGGAAAAGCTAAAGAATGGTTGTTATCCTTGCCTAGAAATAGTATTGATTCTTGGATTAAGTGCAAAGATGCTTTTATTGGAAAATACTATCCTCCTGCTAAAATTATATCTATGAGAAGTGAAATAATGAAATTTAAACAACTTGATAATGAACATGTTGCTCAAGCTTTGGAAAGAATGAAATCTTTGGTTAAGAATTGTCCCACTCATGGACTTACTGCTTGGATGATTATCCAGACTTTTTATGCAGGGTTAAACTTTTCTTCAAGAAATTTGTTGGATTCTGCTGCTGGAGGTACCTTTATGACCATTACCTTGGGTGCTGCAACAAAGCTCCTTGGTAATATGATGGTTAAATATTCTGAATGGCACACTAAGAGAGCTCCACATGGTAAGAAGGTAAATTCTGTTGAAGAAACCTCCTCTTTGAGTGATAAAATTGATGTTATCATGGCTATGCTTGTTAATGCAAAAGCTCATATATATCCAAATAATGTTCCCTTAGCCTCTTTGGTTGCTCAAGAAGAGCAAGTTGATGTGAACTTCATTAGAAGCAACAATTTCAACAACAATGCCTATAGGAATAATTTTGGTAGCAACAATAATTGTAGGCCTTATCCTCCCAATAATGGCAATACTTATGGAAATTCCTATAACAATACTAGAAGTGCTCCCTCTGAACTTTAAGTCATGCTCAAAGACTTTATTAGTAAACAAACTGTTTTCAACAAAACTGTGGAGGAAAAGCTTTTGAATGTTGAGAAAAATATTTCCTCTTTGTCTGAAGCACAATCCTCTTTGATTAATAAAATGGCTGCTAAACCAGAAACCTTGGAAAGTACCTTTGCTGCCACTCATGCCATACAAGTTACTATTGATGAAAATGTTAGACTGTTAGCTAAACTACATGCTAAATGGGAAAGATAAGCTGAAATAGCTAGAAACAATAGTGTGTGTACTAGTACCACCACCAATATGGATGCTACCAAACCACAAGAAGTCCCCATTCCTCCTACAACAATGCCTAACCCGAATAATTCTACTACATGTGATGCTAAGTTTGATTTTGATCTTGATGGTTACAATATCTCTGAAGTGATTATGTTCCTACAAAAGCTTGCTAGAAGTCCAAATTCTAGTGATATGAATGTGGCTTTCACCAAACACATTACATATGCTCTCATTAAAATTAAGGAAGAAAAGTTGAAACACAAAGTCTCTATTCCTAGGAAAGTAGAAGATAGTTGGGAACCCATCATTAATATGCAAGTGAATGACTTTGATCTCAAACCTTCATGTGACCATGGTTCTAGTGTCTCTATTATGCCTAGAAAGATTTATGAAATGCTTGATTTGCCACCTTTGGAAGACTACTATTTAGATGTCCCACTTAATGATAATGCTAAGAAGAAACTTATGGGGAGTGTTAATGATGTTCTCATTATGGTTAATAATTCCTATGTCCCTGTTGATTTCTATGTTTTGGATGTTGAATACAATGCTTCTTGTCCTATTACTTTGGGAAGACCTTTTCTTAGAACTGTTGGTGCCATCATTGATATGAAAGAAGGCACCATTAAATATTAATTTCTATTCAATAAAGGTACTAAACACTTCCCTATTAGGAGATATAAGTTGCCTTTTGCTCCTCCTTACAAAGCAAAATTTGATGTTAATGCTTCTTCATTTGAAAATACTTGATTCTTGCTTTTTTTGCCTAACTTAAAGGCGTTAAAGCAAAGTACTTCTTGGGAGATAACCCAATAGTTTTCTTGAGTCTTGGAAGTTATTACTTATGTAGTAACCTCTCATTATCCTTTTTGTTTGTTTTTTGTGCCAAGAATAACCTCTAATGAGAGGGCAGTAAGATTTGGGGAGTTGCTGTCCCGAAACAGATTTTTATGCTCCACTTTAAAAAATCGTGTAAAATCTGTGCATGTCGGATTGAGCTGTAATTTTCTTAATAAACCCGCAGTTTGTTAGATAACTTTTGTTAGTTCAACACTTTTTGATTTGAGCAACATAAGGTCTTCTAAAAAATCGGTTTCTACCTACTGGTCTGTTTTGACAGATTTCTGCCATTATTTGCATTTGCTTCTTATTAATTCCTTTTTGGGTTCTTTTTGGGAAATTGAGATTTTTGAAGGAATTGCTACAGTAGCTTGTGTCTTTAGTGAAACCTTTTTTGTTTTTGAAACTAAACCCAAAGGTCTATTATATTTTGAATGCACTAATGTTGCTAATGAAGATTGTGTGAAGTTTTGTATGAAGGAAAATTTTCAGGTGTAAGGAAAGAATGATGTAATGAGATGAAGAATGGACAAAAGCTCAAGCTTGGGGATGCCACCCCGTGTCACACCAAGAAATATTCAAGAGGTACAAGCGACAAATCTTGGGGATGCCCAAGGCATCCCCTTCTTCATCAATAAAAATCTCAGATCTTTCTAGACACTTCGTTTTTATTGTTTCATGCACAGTTGTCTTGTTCTTGGAGCGTCTTAGTTTTCGTTTTTGGTTTTTGTTTGCTTAGTTTGCTTGAATAAAGTAGTTTGTACCCCCGTTTTCTCCGTGTTGTTTCAAATAAGTTGATTGGTGTTGGAAAGGAGTAGGAAGCTCTTGCTTTAGTAGTACAAGAGGAGCTTGCTTTGACTGTGACTTAGACTTTATCATGTCATGATAGATGTTGATTTGACCTTATGCCTAGTAATTATTGATGTAGCATGATTGTTCCAAACAATTAGGATTGCTTAATGTGCCTTGCAAGAATCATGCGTTGTTTTCACTACTAGGAAAACGCCTGTTCGTGGCGCACCTGAAAAGGCCTTCCGTGGCGCACTAGCAGTGCACCACTAGCCTCGCGATGCGGCTATCTCCTAGCCGTGGAGCACTGCATGGTGCGCCACGGTTGTGTCGAGATAGGCGTGGCGCACTACCAGGTGCGCCACGGATGTGTTTTTCAAAAAACAAAAAAAATGCAAAAACACCCTCGTTTTGAATTGCAAAAGCAATCGGGTTCGTGTCGCCGCCGTCGTGTCACCTCGCCGGAGCATGGTCGTGGCCACGACCTACCACCGCAGGGAGGTGCGGGAGGCCGTGACCGCTCTAGTCCTCGCCGGCATCGAGGTGGTAGGAAGGGAGTGGTTGGAGAAAGGGAGGTAAGAAGAGAGGGAGGTAGGAAGACATGGAGGAAGAGAGTAAGGAAGGGAGGTTGGTGAGGAGAAGGATGTTGCCGTCGCCCATTGTCACTGTGAGAAGGAGAAGGCCGCCGTTGTGCTGTCGTCACTGCAAGGAGAGGAGGAGGCCGTCGTCACACCGCCGTAGAAAGTACGCGGCAATGCAAAGAGAGGAGGGAGCTGGAGAAGGGACGCCGGAGCAAGGTGGACAGAGAGAGGAGAAGGGGAAGGAGGAGAAGGAAAAGGAGAAGGAGAAGGAAGAAGGAGAAGGGAGAAGGGAGAAGGAAAAGGGAGAGGGAAAGGGGGAAAGGAAAAGGTAGGTGGGCGGGGTGGGGATTCAAATTTTGAATCCTGCCCAACTTACTCGTAGCGCACTAGGTGGTGGTGCGCTACGGGTAAGTTGCCCTTTTTTTCTGCAGGAAAAAACAGTCTTTTGACCATAACTTTTTACTCTTCTCGAATTTTGAAAATCTAAATAATCGCTAAACGACCGGAGGTCCTTGCGAGCGGATGCGAAATCTCGTTCTCGTCATTTTGGTATATTATACGATTTTTTTCGACATCGTATGCAAAAGTTACGGCCATTTTACCGTGGCATGACTTTTTTTTCAGAAAACGTGGAAACTCATGTTTGTTAATTTTCCTAGAAACTATACCACATTATCTACCTAAATATGAAAGGATTTTATTTTTTGAAGTGTTTATCATTTTCTTTTATTTTTTGCAAAGCCTAAAAAGGCGATCCACGGGGGGGTGGGGGTGGGGTGGGGTGGAGCTGGTGCAGGGTAGTTAGGCGTGGGCACTAGGGCAAGGTGCCCTACTACTAAGTTTACACATCCATGGCACACATGGCATAGTGCATCGTAGAACTTGCCACAACCGTAGCGCACCAACCCCATGTGCGCTACGGGTATGTGGCATGCGGCTGGCAGGACCCTGGCCCATACATATCTGTGGCGCACATACCCCATGTGCGCCACAGTTGTTCTAGTTACTTGTAGGACACTGCCCACAGGTGTGCCACACCTATTTTACCCGTGGGGCACTTCAACCATGTGAGCCACGGATGTGCGGATTACCTATAGCCCTTTTCCTAGTAGTGTTTAGCATACAAAAGCATAGTATTGTGGTATTCTCCTTTGATGCTTTTTTGGGTTGACTTGGCACATGCTCACACCATGTTATGACTATGAACCAGTCACCTTAGCCTCTATGATCATTTAGTTTTTGACTTGTGGTACCACTTTATGCTTTGATTAATAATGTTTTGTCGCTCTGCATGATTATGGATATTATTGCTCTCTTAGTTGGTCGCTCCCAGTCTTTTGCTATCCTCCACTTGTATGAGTAAGCTCTACTCATGCATCCAACTCCCAAGAAACCAAGTTATTCCAAAGTGTCCACTATAAATTCCTATGAATGGTGTGTTACACCATTCCAAGTATATTCTTGTTTCATCTACCTTCTAATTAAAAAGTCACTTTGTTATGTGAAAAATTAGTGATTAAAGCTCTCACAAACTTGATGGCATTGTGTCATCTATGTTGTATATGCTTGCACTTATACGTTGGATTAGCAAAACCATGTTGTCATGAGGAACGCTTTCAACATTGCACATGTACATTGTACCCAGTTGATATCATGCTCTTTTGTTTATGGATGTCATCGGTGTGAAATGAAAGGGGAGCTTGTAAGTCTATGGAGTTATGTATGTGTGTTTGAGAAACGCCTGGGCCGCTAGCCTAATCCATGCCTAATCATGGTGGAAACTTGCAGCATCACCATAGTGAGCAATCTATGAAGCATTCTTCTTATAAAAAAAGAGATAGAAAAAGATATTGAGAAAAAAGAAAAAAAAATATATGAGAAAAGAGGAAAGAAAGAAAAAGGCACCATTTTCCCATGGTAAATAAGAAGATTGTAGAGATGCTCATTGTCTGATTGCCTTGTAATTTTGATATGGGATAGCTCCTATATCATGTGCAAGGGGTACCCCGTTGGTGGTTCTCTATGATACACATGTACTTACTATGACAAGAACTTACCGGTGACTAAAGTTGAGTAGCATGAGGAGCGGCCCTCGTACTCAAGGGACATGAGATTGCCAACTTATACTTTGTCAAGCATATACTCCATAGTTTGTTCACTTTAACCTTAATCACATCAAGATGATTATGATAGGGGCAATGAGAGCTAAAAGATAACAAGTACCATAATTTTTGGAATCTCTTTATGAGACTAGAAATCCATGCTCGCCTTTATGAAGGGCCTTTCTTCCACTATTATATTGAGTCTCCACCTTCTATACTTAGGCACCAATTAAGAGAGCATAGTTGACATTCTTAATTCTATGTGCATTGTCCTAAAACTTATTGATTGATTCATATTGTTGATATTGCTTGTTCTTGAACTATTTTTATTTAGTAACCCTTACAAACTTTGAAGGTGTCCTATGCATTTATGCTACTCCATGAGGGACAAGCTGAATTCCACTATGCTATGTTTTCTGTATGTGAAACAAACAAAAATCTTTCAATGCATTGTTATTCCTGATCTTTGTTTCTATCCTTTCATGTTACATACATAGTTACTTTGTCTTATTGTTAGAACTTCATCTTTCAAGCTCATGTTTAGAGTACTTTGATCCTAGCTTTCAATGCTTGCAAATGGTTTGATCTTGATTGTGATGGTGCATGTCACCTCAAAAAAGTATTATTTTTATCACTTACCTACTCGAGGACGAGCATGAGTTAAGCTTGGGGATGCTTGATACGTTGTAAACGTATCTATAATTTTTGATGTTACATTTTAGTATCTAGTTTGCTTTGCTTTGTCTACACTTTGAGGTATTTTTATATGTTTTTTGGGACTAACCTTTTAACAAGATGCCAGAGTGCCAGTTGCCTGTTTTCTGTTGTTTTTGGTTCCAGAAAAGTCAGAAAATTAATATTCTCGGAATTGGACGGGACAAAAGCCAAAGTCAATATTTCACCGAGGAGAACACGAAGCCAGAAGACGATACGGAGGAGGGCCTCGAGGGGGCCACACCCCCTGGCCTTGCGGCCAGGCCTGGCCCGTGCCTGGGGGTGGGGGGCGGCCGCCTCGGGCACCCCCTCGGCCTTCCTTTTCGCCTATAAGAAGCCCTTGATACCTAAACCCTAAGAACCCGATCAATCTTCCACGAAATAGTCCGTAGCCGCCGCCACCATCGTCCCTAGATCGGGGGATCTGAAGCTCTTCCCGGCACCATGCCGGAGGGGAGAGATCATCCCGGATGCATTATTCATCACCATGTCAGCCTCCAGTATGATGCGTGAGTAGTCCCACCTTGGACTACGGGTTCATACAGTAGCTAGATGGTTGTATCTCCTCCTTTGTACTTTCATGTTTAGATCATGTGAGCTCCGTTCATGATCAAGATCATCTAATTGTAATCATGCATGTTGTGTTTGCGGGGATCCGATGGATATTGAGATTACTATGTCAGATTGATTAATGATTCTATCTTATTGATTCTATCATGTCTGTGTTGTTTGAGATCTTGCATGATCTCTGTTTCTAGTAGCTATCTTGGCCAAGTAGATGCTAGTGAATCCAAGAGGGAGTATTTATGCTCGATAGTGGTTTCATGCCTCTATTGAATCTGGGGAAGTGACAGAAATCTCTAAGGTTGTAGATGTGTTGTTGCTACTAGGGAGAAAACAACAATCTTTTGTTCATGGAACAATTGTAATGTTTACTTTACACACTTTGCCTAAAGCAGTTATCTGTTGCTTGCAACTTAGTACTGGAGGGGGTTCGGATGATAACATGAAGGTGGATTACTAGTCATAGATGCAGTTGGATGGCGGTCTATGTATATTGTTGTAATGCCCAGTCAAATCTCATAGGATCATTAATGTCTAGTATTGCATTGTTATGCCTTGCTCTGTCCTGTCAATTGCCCTGCTGTAATTTGTTTACCCAACATGTTATGTTGTTTATCTTAAGGAGAACACCTCTAGTGAACTGTGGACCCTGGTCCAATCTTTACCATTGATACATCTTACACTGCTAATGTTTACTTTCTACAAGCCACCATTGCCTTCCACACCATACGTTTAATCCTTTGTTTTCAGCAAACCAGTGAGATTGACAACCTCACTGTTCATTGGGGCAAAGTCTCGAGTTTGTGTTGTGCAGGTTTCCAAGTTGCTAGCAACACCTTTGAGTCGTTTCCTTCCTCCTACTAGTTCGATAACCTTGGTTTCTTTCTGAGAGAAGACTTGTTGATGTGCTCATCAAACCTTCCTCTTGGGGTTTCCCAACGAAGCTCTATAGTGATCTGAGCCGGCATCAGAACCCTAGGGCACCCAAAGGCCTATATAAAGGAGGGATGAGTCAAAGAAAAGAGGAGGAAGCCACCACCAACCATATACAAGATCTATATCCCATCTACCGCCTCCACGGCGGCGCTCTGCCGCCGTGCCACCTCCATAGCCTCTACAGGTCCACCAAGATCCAATCTCCATCAACACCATCAAGCCATCCAAGCAAGAAGAGGAGTAGAAGGAGGACGCCGACATCACCGCACCGACGCCACCAGCACCACGTCGTCATCACCATCTCCATCGCTGCTACTCCTTCATCCTTCCCCATCGTGGTCTTCGTGATGGGTTGTAATATGGCTTGATCCCCCTTTTACTAATGTTATGATGATTTGAGTAATTGAAGTGTGGTGTGTTCTTGTTAATTAATATGTTTGTGCTTTCTCTTCACATTGTTATATTCATGTTATTATTCTAGTGATTGGAGATGTCCAATCCGTTGTTGAGGAATTTACTATGGATTCATGGTGTGTCACAAAACTTATCATTATTCTCTACTCTTCCATGGGTAGAACTAATAGGCTATTTTCTATAAGTGATTTGCGGAGGTAATATCAGCTTAGGATGCATCACCCAGAGTTCCCCAAGATCATTCATATATAGATAGGTATAGTGTTGCGAATTGCTTGTTGACCCCAAAGTGACAGACGAGATATCTTGTGACTAGCACACTACTTGCTTAGGACTACGGTTGTCCATAGAACTTAATGGCTTTGCTCTGGTTTACCTTGATTGGTCTTGTTACCTTAATACACTATTCTATTACGAGATGACCCATGTCCGAAGAGGGTGTGGACAATTGAGTTGTCTAGTTGCCACTTACCAATGGTGGGACACAACAGTATTTGAGGGACCGCCACAAGTACAGTTTATAGCTATTCCATAAGCACTTATCATGCACACTGGTATACACAACATTACTTGAGGAATCATAGCATTAATATTTCATCTCATTGCATTCACCCCTTTCCAGTTTTACTTTTGTTCTAGTTTTCTTCCAGTTCTAGTAGTAGTTGTTACAAATCATCTTAAATTCATTTATCCTAGCAAATTATAGAATAGGATATTTCCAAACCACGGTTTGGGTGTGAACGTGGCCGCATTGAAAACGTGGCTGCGGGGTTGTGTTATCCGAGCCCCCATCGGGACAAACTCTTTAAATATTTGCTGCTACAAGTACTGCAATAACCACCAACCATATACAAGATCTATATCCCATCTACCGCCTCCACGGCGGCGCTCTGCCGCCGTGCCACCTCCATAGCCTCTACAGCTCCACCAAGATCCAATCTCCATCAACACCATCAAGCCATCCAAGCAAGAAGAGGAGTAGAAGGAGGACGCCGACATCACCGCACCGACGCCACCAGCACCACGTCGTCATCACCATCTCCATCGCTGCTACTCCTTCATCCTTCCCCATCGTGGTCTCCGTGATGGGTTGTAATATGGCTTGATCCCCCTTTTACTAATGTTATGATGATTTGAGTAATTGAAGTGTGGTGTGTTCTTGTTAATTAATATGTTTGTGCTTTCTCTTCACATTGTTATATTCATGTTATTATTCTACTGATTGGAGATGTCCAATCCGTTGTTGAGGAATTTACTAGGGATTCATGGTGTGTCACAAAACTTATCATTATTCTCTACTCTTCCATGGGTAGAACTAATAGGCTATTTTCTATAAGTGATTTGCGGAGGTAATATCAGCTTAGGATGCATCGCCCAGAGTTCCCCAAGATCATTCATATATAGATAGGTATAGTGTTGCGAATTGCTTGTTGACCCCAAAGTGACAGACGAGATATCTTGTGACTAGCACACTACTTGCTTAGGAGTACGGTTGTCCATAGAGCTTAATGGCTTTGCTCTGGTTTACCTTGATTGGTCTTGTTACCTTAATACACTATTCTATTACGAGATGACCCATGTCCGAAGAGGGTGTGGACAATTGAGTTGTCTAGTTGCCACTTACCAATGGTGGGACACAACAGTATTTGAGGGACCGCCACAAGTACAGTTTATAGCTATTCCATAAGCACTTATCATGCACACTGGTATACACAACATTACTTGAGGAATCATAGCATTAATATTTCATCTCATTGCATTCACCCCTTTCCAGTTTTACTTTTGTTCTAGTTTTCTTCCAGTTCTAGTAGTAGTTGTTACAAATCATCTTAAATTCATTTATCCTAGCAACTTATAGAATAGGATATTTCCAAACCACGGTTTGGGTGTGAACGTGGCCGCATTGAAAACGTGGCTACGGGGTTGTGTTATCCGAGCCCCCATCGGGACAAACTCTTTACATATTTGCTGCTACAAGTACTGCAATAACCCTGTTATTGGTGCAGGAACCCAGTCATCACCCGTGCAACTGGATCAGAGAGACGACATACAGAATGACCAGAAATCCCCAAAACCTCACCTCCATAAGGCATCTGGAGTGGGAACTCATCCACCGGGGATCCATCTTCTCCGTACGCAGATCCAGGAGGCTAAGGCATCGATCTTCATCATCGATCGCTTCATCACCACCATCTCCATCCACCCATCTACATCTTGTCTAGATCTTGTTGTAATTTTTGTACTCGTTGTGGATTTATACAAGTACTATTCATCTATGATAGATTCCATTGTCTTTGCCATGATGTTGATTGCCTCCATATATGAGTAGATCATTAGTTCTTGGGGATATGGATAAACCCTAGCATGCGATTGAAATAAGATAAAGTTAATTATGATATTCATCATTGTGACCATGTGTTAGATTGTCTTCATCTTGATGTTGGGAGAAGTCGACCTCTCAATATTTGTCTCTTATGGGGACTTGATGGAGGGAACTACTTGTTGGTAGACGGAGGTGTATTAGCACTTACATTGACTATAAAGCTTTTGGCACTCCTTGTGTATCAACTTGGGAACCGAGAAAACTCATGGAACACTATCCATGCCATGGGATACGTCCTATGGGATCAAGTCCCTTAGTAACGCAATAATTCAATTGATGTCGATTGCTGTCTGTTGTGGTTATGAGGATGATGTGAGCAGTGGTTGTTGCCTATTCTTCCAAATACTAAGTTCCTCCCACATATACATAGTAGATAATGTTCATGATAATTATCTATCCTTTATAAATGCTAGAGGTGTATCCGCTACTCCCTGAGAACGCGTTTTCCATTGCAGTTTCAAATCTCTTTTACATACGCGATACTTAATTTCTGTACTCAGTTTGTTTTACTTTACTTATTGTTTTCTTATACAAAAAACCCCAAAACACCTTTTTACACAACACTCGCATTTTATTTTGTTACTTATAACTTTATTTAGCATTTCTATTTTAGTATTTAATTCAAGAGTTATTAGACTTTAAACTCCTTCTCCCTGTGGGATCGATATCTTTATTTCGAAAATAGCTATAAACTATATGTGCACTTGCAGTCATTAAATCCTTAAATGTGTCTCCCTACGGTTCGTGAACTATGCAGATATGATCAAGACACCTCTCTGATCAATAACCATTAGAGGAATCTGGAAACCCATTATGGCTCCCACATATTTCTACGATTACATTGTGATCGAATGAACTATTTACATATGATACCAATTTCCTTTGTCGCGCGATACTTTACTTATCCAAGGATTGATCGTCAGTATTTTTATACCTAGTTCAACCTTGTTACTGATAAGCACTCTTTACTCGTTCCGTCTTATGACATCCCTTGTGACCTAGTCACATGCTTGCAAGCCAATTGGATAACATTCCACCGAAAGGGTCCAGAGTATCTCTATTCGTCATATGGATGGACAAATCGCATTCTTGATCCATGTGCCTCAACACATATTTTTAGAATATCTAATGCCACCTTTATAACCACCCAGTTACGAAAGTGGTGTTTGAAGTCATGAAAGCATCCATCCGGTGATGGTGATTAACATGATCTCATGGTCGAAGGATTAGGTTACTATGTATTTGAAAGATTGTAGCAAACGAACTCTAAATAACTTGATCATACGCTATGCTTACTATAGGAGTGTGTCCATCATATCATCTATTATATACTAAAAGTAATATAAGGATGTGTTTCAAGGCACCAGGTTGATCCATATCATCTAAATTATATTGATAGTTAGATCTAAAATATACTGCTAGGATTTAATTATTGGAAGCTATAAAAAGTGCAGTCCATTTAATACACTTTAACCCAACGCAAAAAAAAATACACTTTAACCCAAAGGGTACGTACAAGCTTTTGATTAACACGACTCTCCTATAATGGACCGGACATGGAAACAACTCCTTCCGGTCCGTCCAGAAAAAAAAGAAATTGAGGCATAAGTCGCCTAATAATGTTCCAATAGATAATTTACTTCCATACAACACGATGCCAACGAGACGTGTCCATGCCGCACCATAAACTGTACCCGGTTTGGTTGGCAAGATATTTGCTACGCACCAGATTTATTACAGTAGTGAAATCTAGGTTTACTAGCTTCAGAAAAGAAAGTCCTTAATAATATACGGAGTACATATGTGCGTGAGATCATGGATATTGAAAGCATCATAAGTTACCTACTTAGAAGATTGCATACTTTGGTCTTTTCTAGAATAATTGTCATATGCTAAACTTTTGCAAAGGATTTTTTTTTTTTTGCAGAAATTTTCCCAAGGAATTACACAACTTGGTATGCACGTAAACATCAGTGAGTATACAGAAAAGATCAAGGATGAACTGTATTAGTTTTCAGAACATGGTATATACAGAAAAAATCATATAAAGTGTTTTCAGAATTTATTTTTTAATACAATGCTCTATTAGATTGTGCATGCTCCTTTTATTTTTTTGAACAAAAATCTGATTTTATTAAAGAAATATTAAAAAAATAAAATGAAGTAAAAAATCCTGAGTCAAAATAAATGCTCCATCAAGATCACCCAAAGTCAACAATTCCTTGCTCACCTCCAATATTTTTCCATGTCTCCGATGGCGAGTACACACAAAATCAAATTTTAAAAGATTAGACTAACATTTAAGTCTCTAAATCTGTAAGAAACGCCCCCTAAAATGGGATCCTATGAGTTTTGAGTGCATATTTTCACAGACTTATCTTTCACAAATGCAATAAGGCATGCCACCAAAATATTATCCATCCATGAACTAACGAGCAAAGAAAAAAGTAAAAGATGAGCCATCAAAATCGACGGTTTCATGGAGTAGATAACGACGAACATGTCAATACCATGGTATAGCCAAGTGATGTTATGTGCCTATGATACAATAGATAATATAATAGAAAAAATAAATTGCAGAGAAATACATGTGATGCCATATATGCATATAGAACTCTTAATGCACATTGCCCATAAACGTATCTTTGACATAAGAAATAAGGAATGCCACCAAATTGTTGTCCCTTCCTGAACTAACAAGGAAACAAAGGAAAGAACAAAAAGATGAGCCATGAGAATCATTCTATGTAGTAGATTGTGACCGACATGCCACTACAATGGTAGAGCGAATAGATTTATATGATTATGTGCCACACATGATAGGAAAAATAAAAGTACAACACATAGAAGATATGGCATGTATACAGAAAATATGTACATGCTCAATATCTACTAGATGCCACAACCATTGAGATCAAAGTGTACATGTTGATATATAGACAAAAGTGGCAAAAAAGACAGGTTCTTGGTACCAAATACAAACATAGCAGGCATATATTTCAAGAGTTGGTAAGAAAAAATACCCATATAATTGTGCAAACATTGGCGCTATATATTAAAATATACACATTTAGAGATCAGTCAATAACATAGTAAGATTACTTAATATGTGAATTTAGCTTCATGATGACCTATATATGTTTATTATGCCAAACTAATATCTATTCTGAAGTTCATGATCAAAATAATGTAATAAATTATAGGTAAAACTAAATTAAATTTGTATACCCTCCTACTAGCTCTATATGAGGTGGGCGGTGGATTTATTTTGAGATAAACCCCTGATAGTTTGCAGTGGAAGATATTAGTGAAATCCTAAATCTTATTTGAGCTTGATCATTCATAACTTCCTAGCACAGTTGGTGTCAACCAAAAAAACAGAAATCAAGTTCAATATGTGTATAATGGTTAGTTTCAAGATCGTTAATTAGAGAGAAAGGTGGTGCAACTATATAAGTATGTATCAATGCTAACATATTGGATTGATTTCAAAACAAGTCATCCATAAGGTTTTTCTTTGGTTTGGAAGCTTATATATGTTTTTTTCATGTGAAAGTAATTTCAAAATGATTCAGGAGAATATTTTTTCCGAGATTTTTTTTATTGAAAATGTGTGTTGCATCAGGTAAATCTTAAGAATGGTTCTCTGCTGACTAGAGACTAAACTTTTCATTTGGTGTAACCTTTGAAATTCAAATACGATTTTTGTTGGGTATAAATTTGAAATATTTAATATTTTAGTGAACATACCTGTGTGATCATAATTCTTAAGTTTTATTTGGTTTGTGCTCTTTTACGTGAGTGAATCAAATATTTTTCCCAAGGTAATGGGGCATAATGATGATGCTACGGAGGAGTGTTTATGAAAGGTTGGAAGGAATTCCGGGCACCATTAAATATTGTAGAGATTAATATATGTGAGGATATGTAGTAAATTTCAGACAAATTAACATTTTAAAAATTGTGACAAATATAATTTTGCGTAGTCATCTGACATGACACAACAAATACATGTTACTAAAATTTTCGATCATCTTGACTGAAGAGGGGGCGGCAATAGGAAGGAAGTAACACATTAATGAGAATAATGCTACCTACCCTACAAAATGGTGACTAGATGTTTTGGAAATCTAGAACTAAATATTTTGAAACAAATTAAATTTTTCCTAAGATTTTTTCACATGGGTATTATTTGGGTTAACATGTCGGTGGTCATAGAAGAATGTAATATAGAATTTCATATACTTTTAACATCTCTCAAACCATAAATTAATTTCATAAACATGTTCAATGCATTGGAAGATGATGCCCTCGCATTTGGAGGGCCATCCTGCTAGTTCTCCTAATGACATGATCTTGTTATTAATAACATCTAATTTACATGATTAGGAAACCATAATCATCTATTAATCAACAAGCTAGTTTAACAAGACGCTTATTAGGGACTCTTTCATGTTTACAAAACACACAAGTATTAATGTTTCCGGTTAATACAATTATAGCATGGGATGTAAACATTTATCATAAACACAAAGATATAATAATAACCATTTTATTATTGCCTCTTGGGCATATCTCCAACAATTGGTTCTGCCACTAAACTTGACATGGCATGTACTTTCACCACACAAGATCTGAAGGCTCTCATTGCGATTGGTTCCGAAGGCCAGGGAGCTCTCCCACCCCATGATGTAGGGCATGTCAGTTAGGCCAAATCTTCGTTTCCTGCACCTAGCATGGAGAAGTAGGCCCTCTTGCTAGGCTCATTCGGGTCCATCTCTCGCATAGCACGAACTTTAAAGCAGGGCAAAACTTGGCCTGCTGGGAACACCCAAATCGAGATTTTCCATGGAGCCAGGATCCGGCGAGCGCTGCGTGCCCCGCGGTTGCATGAGTTGGGAAGTCCGTGTACAACCATTTTAATTTGGCTTCTCCTCTTTTTGATGATAGCTTGTCGAAATGTTATGGCCATAAGGTCGTGGGAATGTTGAGAAATAGAGTAACTTTTTGTGTGGCATATCTTCCCCTGATGTTCATGAGATTTTAAGAACGTTGGTTTACGTTTGTATTTTTTAGCTTTCATGGAAATGAAAATTGGGAGTGGGCCTATAGGGTGAAGCTGATAATGGAGGCGAATAGCATCAAATGCGGTTTACAAGGCTACTGGTTCTGCCCTAGAACTCAAGACGACATGTAAAGGCTCTCATTGCGATTGGTTTTGAAGGCCAGGGCGCTCCTGCCTTATAATGTCGTGTCTTTGTGCCAACAACCACCATATGCAAAGGTCTAAGAGTAAGTATAATAACTCTAGTCGATCAGTTGAATATAGAAGTTTAAATAATATACTTTTTCTTAGTTGGAGGAGGGAAAATAGGTGAGAAAAGAGTTGCTGGCTCTTATGTAAGAATCAGCTCTAGCACATGCTCCTAAACAATATGTGAGAGTAAGAGATGGGTCATAAATTAATAAAGTAGTATATTTTTAGATCTTACTATTGTACATATTAGCTATTAGATTAAATATAGATAACACGGCGACGGCTTATAGGAGCCTATTGACTCTTCTATTGTTTTTGCTCTAACATCAACAACATATCTCTACTACGGTATTTTGACCGACAAAAGGTTGTGTCGGCTATGTCCCTGGAGAACCATTTTTGTTATCATAAATGGTTATTTTGCCTCAAGTTATTTTCTACCCTATCGCTGACGCTAGTAGACCGTAGTTTACAAAACCATCAATAGTACTTCCTTGATTCCTTCATTTCAAAATATAAGACATATTAGATCCTACCGGGTACTAAACATGTAGAAACAAATATCATGATTTATGACATCATACCAATATTGTTAGGACAATCATGAAATTTATATGCATTGCATACCAAAAATATCGTCATTTTTCATATACTTGGTTTAATTTTACAAAGTTTGTCTTGGATAAAAACAAATATGCACTATATTACTAAATGGAGGGAGTATGGATATTTTACACGTCACTGACAATTGAGGGTTTTTTACTATTGACATAAGGTTCACTCAGAGAGAGAGAGAGAGAGAGAGAGAGAGAGAGAGAGAGAGGCGATTACAACCCATCTAGGGTTCCTTCCTTCCGCCGGTGACGTCACCTGTCCATCCCGTCTCCGACAGCCTTAGGGCCTTGGAGGCGTGGTGGATCACGACCTCTCGCCGGAGGGAGGTCTACTTTAATAGATTCGAATTGTCCCCATCAAAGATAGGAAAATATGATGTCTTCTTCAGGATGTTAAGGCGATGGCTACGTCCTGAAGTCAGAATAAGGTCCTTCTCACCCTATCCTTGCTCTGGTGGTGCGTCTAGCATCGACGGAGGGCGCGTGGAGTCGTATGTCTGCGGATCCCTTGGGATCCGGTGGTTTTTCGTATTCGTTGGTGTGGTTTGAGGTTAGTTTGTTTCGATCTAATTTTTCATCTTCGGCGATGGTTGCTGCTCTGGTGTGTGGGGCTTTAGCACGACGACTTCCCGTCCGTCTACTACAACAAGGTTTATCCGGCTTCAGTGATGGAGGTGCAAGGGCGGAGGCGCGCCTTCGACTCGTGCCAATGTTTGTAGTTGTCGTTAGGTGGCCCAATGACTTATTTATAATTTTATTACTTTTAGGACTCTTCGTACTGTTGTTTGATGATTATTAATAGATCTGTAGAATTTTGCAAAAAGAAAATGTTCACTCTCACACAAGTGCTTAGGGCATCTCCACCGGTCCGAGTGCGTCTGAATCCATGGGGACGCGTGGGACGTGTGCGGCGGCCCAACGGTACGACCCATCCAGACTGACGCATGTCGGACGGACCCATCCGAGCATCAAATTTGGGTCACAGATACGTCTATCCGGACAGACGTGGACGCTGGCCTGTCTAGTTTTTATAGCAGGCTGGTCCAGTTGTAGCCATGGAATGGACATTCTTCTCTCTCTTGGACTGGCCTGTCCGATTTGGTCATTTGGATCACAGTACTGAGCGGCTGGCCGAACAGACCAAACCACGACTAATCGTCGATGACTTGACTCAAACAAATAAAAATGGACCGTTTGGATTGCCCGGTAAAGATGCCCTTACACATATGGTACCGTGGGTACAAACAAAAATACGAACCAGTGGAGCAGGCAGGCCACTAGCAAGACCAGTAGACAAACATTCCTATTTCCTGAACACATGTTGGCACGAACGAATCTAAAGAAGCTAGTCGTAGAACACACCACTCATCACGATAGCCATCATAAACTCCCCTCCGTATCCCATCTCATGCAGCTCGCCATCCTCCACACTCGGAACCCCGCGGCCGAGACGGTGGCGCCATGATGCGACCCTTACGTAGGTACACGCATGTCATGTCCCATCGATATCGCCTCACCTCACTCATGAGCGCGCAGCTCGATCGATCCCGCTCTCTCCTCGATCGGCATGCATAGATGGCGATGCACGCGCAGGCCCCCGGCACGCGGCTGGCTGAATAGCCCGACGCGAATAGATCGGTCGCCGTCATCATCACTGCACCTTTCGCGCGGCCGCGCGCTAGGCTCGTCGTCAATCATGTCCCTCCCTCGGCTCCGGCCTCGATCGGTCACCCCGATCGAGAACAGCGAAAAGCTTGCGGTAGCTTTTGGCTTTGCGAGCGCCCCTCTCCCTCCCGTCGTCATCACGAGCGAGCCGTGCCTCTGCCGTGCGGCCGGCCGGCCTGCGTAGCGCGCCGAGCCGCCTGCAGCCCTGCCTCTCTGCCTGCCACCGGCAGCAAGGGCTCAATCCTCTCTGCCCACGGGCACCCGGCGGCATGCTCGATCCGTGTCTGTACGACCCACAGCCGCGGTACGGAACCGGAGCAGTAGAAAACGACTTGAGAGAGAGGTGGTCGTAGGTGTTCTGACATGCGCGCGTGGTTTGACCTTGGACAAAGGAGCAAATAACAATTGCCGTACCTTCGCTTGACTGCGAATGCGACCTTGCATGTGTTTAGGGTTGAGGGCAAGTTAACACATGTTTTGACCTGTCAAAGCGTAGGACCATCATCAGTCCATGTGTGGTTTCGTTTTGTTTACTGCCATAGCATACAGCTATATGGTGTTCTGTGACAGACTTACCACTTACCAGTCGATAGCAGAGGACGCGAGGGACCGGGCTGGACGGGTTAACCAGCGATGCTGCTGCCTGATTACGCTCTGCTCACTTTTGAACGGTAGCTGTTGGGAATTTATTCACCTTCTGCTGCAACGGGTCACAGGGCAAAAAACACGCAGAGGAAGAACTACAGGAGTACAAGTAAAGTTTAATTAGGTGGCGACTAGACGTCCTCTTGGGTCTGAAGAAATAATAAAATCAAATAAGAAAAGGGAGTGCCTAGATCTCAGGTGCCTGAGAATTAGTTATGTCTAAGTTGCTGATGTCATCCTAATATTTGTGCTAATTCTCAGTTGCAACCTACTTGCAACTCATAAGATTTGTACTAGTTCTCAGTTACAACCTAGTTGCAACTCATTAAATTCTCAGTTACACCCAAGTTGCAACTCATGTGTAGCACGAATCACGAGGTAAATCAAACGGTAAAAGAGGCGACTGAGACTTAAGAAGTTCTCAGGCGCCTGAGAACTAGCAAATCCGATAAGAAAAGGTTTCTGATTCGTCTGGCCTTGCCATTGACGTCCACTCCTAGAGTGTGTTTTACTCGGGCTATGCGGGTACAACCCACGCGCCACTTAACAAAAAATATCCACGAAAGCCTGCGAGGGCTAGCCGGCCAGTACACAATACGGTGACTTTATCGGCCACATCAAAGCAGCTACTGGTACGAATACATCAGCTGCAAGCATGGATGCCAGATGACACAAATGGCCCTGATTATTAACCCTTACATTGTTTTGGGCGAGATAGGTCATGCAAAAGTTGAGATTATTCGGAGCGATCTATTCACCGCGTGCACCAATATGTTCGAGATGACTAGCTATACACACTATGGCGACCGACAGTGACGGTATTCCACCTTTGCATGCAAAAGTAAAACCATACGATGGATATTTCCATTGGCGACAGCAACACTGATATTTCCACACGAAAGAACCCAGGTATTTTCAACTCCTCGTACACCGCAACTTTTCGCAGCGCAGACAAGAAAAACAAGAACTAGACACGTTAATTGCACATCAAGAACCGACTGCCTCGGTCGCCATCCGATCATATTCTTGTTCATAATGGCAAGTCTGCCAGGTCGATCCAACATAGACTTTGAGTACCCAGTCGATGATCCTCCGTCCACTTTAACGGCGAATCAAGTGATGAACACTCGTGACCTCAGACATCCACGTCGATCGACCCCCGACGATCCCCACTAGGCCACTATGCACATCATGCATGGTCTCAGGCTTCCACATGAAGGTCAGACCCGTGCCATCAATCGATCATATAGGATGGACGGCCGAGATTCAGGCACATCCCAGTGATGAGGACGCATGTATAAATCACTGCCTGGACTTGTGTGTCGTTGTGGCTATGGAGTACGTACTATACTTAACTGAGATGGAAACCATCATGCGCTTACTGAAAAAACTTTTGGAGTTGGTTGCCACAAGCCTGTGTCCTGTGGGGGCGTATCAGATCAACAACGAAGACCACATGGACACGAATGGAGTACAACGTTGTGCGCAGAACGATCGATATGGCAGATCAGTTTCCCGTCGATCCATGTGCTTTTGTTCACCTCTGATCGAAGTATCTTCTCCTGCGATCCGGTTAAGATTCCTCGCGGTCCCTAGATAATCTTTCAAGCTTAATCAACCTGCACAAGATGATTTAACTCCAAATTGGACGGGCATGGCGCTCATCCCGTATAAACTACACGAACCCTCACTTTGAGTAGAGGACTCGAGGTGTTGTACCCCCGTTGTACACTGTACATACATTAGGTACATTGAGAAAAATGATTTTGAGAAGGATGACGTCGAGAGAATTCAAAAGAGTATACCAAATATGGACAAAATGGAGTTTTCACAACAAAAAAATGCACTTTATCTAAAATCCCAAGTATCATAAGCCCCACATCATCCATAGGGCGACCTCGGATTACGAACGGCAATTCTATCGTCACCAAACTCGTACTTTACTCCGTGCTACCCACCTCGCCGCTCCTGATGGTCATCACCGGGCAAAGACTGTGTGGATGGTAACAATAGTGAGGTCTTCCGAGCTAGTCGGGTAGTGGCCATGGACACCCTCGGGAGGACACCATGCATCGATGTATCCTAATTGCAACATTTGTGAGAATCCTTCGTCCGAGGGCAATGGTAGGCGCAGTCGACCATGCGTGCGAGCGCGCCACACTAGGGTTTTTGGTAGCCCATGTTGTGACGACATGTTGTTGCTACAACGTGTCCCTGAGCTTGGTGATTGTGTTCTTTACTTCCCCCTAATTCGGCATGGTTTGTGAAATGTTCGAGAGGAGTCCCGTGGTGGCATCTACGCACTTATCTCCGGATATCATAGATTGGCGCGGATCTTCCAAGATTCATCGTCAATATGATGTTATTAGAATGTGGTGCATACGAATGTTAGATGTATATATATCTGTATATTGTATTTCCCCCATATGTTAGGGGGCTTCCTGCATATTTGCCCTGTACCTGTACTATATATTGTGGCCTTTGGCCCCAGAGGAATATAACTGTGTATATTCCTAACATGGTACCAGAGCCGGTTTTAGAGTTTCTGTACGCACCGGTACTCTAACTGTAATCGCCGCCGCCATCAGCTCGCCCTGGCCTTCGCCGGGTTCCCATTCTGACCGCGCTTGCCTTGAAGCTTTGTCCTCTTCCCATATCCTGTTGTCCTCCGTCCTCCACATCTACACACATACACATGTCGTCTACAAACCACCTACACCAGCATCCACCTTACCCTCCTGCATATCTCCCACTACCGCTCGGGCCCCGCCAAGCTTTGTCCTCTTCCTAGATCCTGTTGTCCTCCGTCCTCCACATCTACACACATACACCTGTCGTCTACAAACCACCTACACCAGCATCCACCTTACCCTCCTGCATATCTCCCACTACCGCTCGGGCCCCGCCACCGTCTGCACTCTGCTGCTGCACCGCCCTGTCCCATAGCAGCGCGTGCGCACGTGCCTCCTGCCGCCACCTCCTGCGCGAGGGCCTCGCCAGTCTGCTACACGCAGCAGCGCGTGCGCACATAGGGCCCACCACCTCCTGCTCCCCGACGACCTGCAGGAAGCCTCGTCGGATTTCGTCTACGTCTGCTTGTGTCAGGATCGATCAGATCTAGATCTGATATGTGTCCAAAAAAAGGAGAGAGAGAGAGATATGTCTTTTTCATCGGCTTATGTTGCGATTCCTCGCTGCCCGGTGGTGTTTGATGGCGCGAATTACCCTGATTTCGCTGCCTTTATGCGCGTTCACATGCGCGGTCTCCGTCTTTGGGGTGTGCTCTCCGGCGAGGTCTCCTATTCGCTGTGCCCCCCTGCTCCTATGGCTCCTCTTTCGCCGACGCCGATTGTTCTCGGTGTTGATGCTTCTCAGGAGGCCAAGGATGCTGCTCAGAGTGTTGATGCTAGTGTTGTTGATGCTTATGACCTGAAGTTCAAGTAGTACTCTTCTAATCTCGAGGCCTATCGACACGCGCTGACTGCTTACACTCAGTGGGTTGATGAGGATGCTCGTGCTGCTCCTGTTCTCACCTCTAGTGTTTTGCCCCAGTATGCTGCTGAGTTCATGAGTCTCCCTAATGTTGCCGCTCAATGGGCTCATCTTCGTCAGCGCTATCAGCCGTCTGGGGATGCTCTTTACCTGTATGTGGTTCACCAGGAGCATGCTCTCCAGCAGGGTGATTCTACTATTGATGAGTTCTATACTCAGAGTGCTGCTATCTGGCGTCAGCTTGATTCTCTTTGTACTACTGTTTGTGGCACATGCTCGTGTTGCCAGATTGTGCGCTCGGATTTGGAGTTTCACCGCATCTATGAGTTTCTGTCTCGGCTCCGCCAGGAGTTTGAGCCCTGGCGTGCTCAGCTGAATGCTCGTGGTCGTGTTCCGCTCTCTGAGATGTTGTCTGAGCTTCGGGCTGAGGAGACCCGTCTTCATGGTGCTGGTCTTCTTGAGGTTCCATCTGTGCTTGCTACCCGTGGTCCTCCTATGCCGTCTGTTCCCTCGACTCAGCCACAGTCCTTTGTGCCGCCGGCGATAGTACCCACTCCTCCAGGTCAGGGTCAGAGTCAGCACCAGCAATTTCAGGGTCAGAGTCAGCACCAGCAGTTTCAGGGTCAGAGTCAGCACCAACAGGCTCGTGATCAGGGTCGTCATGGTTCTCTTCGTCACTGCTCTTACTGTAACAAGGATGGCCACACTTGGGCCACCTCTTATACATGGGATCCCAGTTTAGTTAGCAGCACCAGGCTCGTGGGCAGTCGGCTCCTTCTGGATCTTCAGCAGTTGCTCTCTCCGATCAGGACATTATCAGGAGTCTTCGCGGTCTGCTTGCTGCTACAGGCTCTTCTTCGACACGCACTGCTGGTTCTGTGACTGATTCTTTAGGCCCTGTGCGACCACCACCTTCTACACAGTCAGGTACGTCCCCATGGTATCTGGATTCTAGAGCTTCTTTTCATATGACCTCTGAGTCTTCTTTTCTGTCTGTTCTTCGTTCTCTCCCTTCTCCTGTCCGTGTTTTCACAGCTGATGGTACCTCTCTTTCTGTTTCTAGTCGGGGCACTATTTCTACTTCTTCCTTTTCTGTTCCTGATATCTCTCATGTCCCTCTTCTTAAGATGAATCTGTTCCCTGCTAGCCAGCTTACTAACTCTGGTTGTCGCGTCATTCTTGATGCTGATTCTTGTGTTGTCCAGGACCGTCGCACGCAGGCCCTGGTTGGAGCTGACCCTCGCAGCCGTGACTCTTCAGGAATTTGTGAGTTAGACTGGCTCCGTGTTCCTTCTGCTGCCACTTCAACTGCCAGTTCTTCTCCGATCGTCGCCTCTGCTACCGGCTCCTTTCAGCAGTGGCATCATCGTCTTGGTCACCTTTGTGACTCGCGTCTGTCATCTTTAGTTCATCGTGGTCTTCTGGGGTCTGTCTCAGGAGATGGGTCTTTACATTGTCAGGGTTGTAGGTTGGGTAAACAGATTCAGATTCCCTGTCCTACTAGCGCGTTTGTATCTCAGCGACCTTTTGATTTACTTCATTCAGATGTTTGGGGTTCGGCTCCTTTCGCTTCGAAAGGGGGCCATCGCTACTATATTTTATTCATCGATGATTTCTCTCGGTACACTTGGTTGTATTTTATGCGCTCTCGTAGTGAAGTGCTCTCCATATATCAGCGTTTTCCGGCCATGGTCCGTGCTCAATATTCTACCCCCATTCGTGTGTTTCGTGTTGATTCTGCTGGTGAGTATATCTCCCAGATGTTGCGAGGTGTTCTTGCTGAGCAGGGCACCCTTGCTCAGTTATCCTGTCCTGGCGCACATGCTCAGAATGGCGTTGCTGAGTGTAAGCATCGCCATCTTCTTGAGACCACTCGTGCCATGATGATTGCTTCTTCTCTTTCGCCGCATTTCTGGACTGAGGCTGTCGCTACGTCGGCTTACCTCATCAATATTCAGCCTTCTGCCGCTCTGCAGGGTGGCATCCCTCTTGAGCGCCTATCTGGATAGTCTCCAGACTATTCCATGCTTCGCTTGTTTGGTTGTGTTTGCTAAGTTCTCCTTGCTCCTCGCGAACGCACCAAACTGACCGCTCAGTCTGTTGAGTGTGTTTTCCTTGGATACAGTGATGAGCATAAGGGCTATCGCTGTTGGGACCCCGTTGGTCGTCGGATGCGTATCTCTCGTGATGTTACTTTTGATGAGATGCGTCCTTTCTATCCTCGTCCCACCGCTGGTACCTACCCGGTGGAAGATATCTCGTTTCTTCTTTTTCCTGACACACCCCCTCTGTCTACTTCTTCTACTCCTATTGTGTCTTCTTCAGGATCTCCTCCCCCTGATGTCTCTTCTTCTACACTGTCCTCCTCTGTTTTGTCTAGTTCTCCTAGTTCTCCTCGTTCTTCGGCGTCTTCCTTTGCTATTCCTTCTTCTTCATCGTCGTTTCCTGAGTCGTCTTCCTCTGACGAGCTTCCCTCTACTCGTCCTATTCGTCAGCGTCGTGCCCCCAATCGTTACTCTCCTATGGTCTTTTTGTTGCCTCCGAGCCGACTTCTTATCGGGATGCTGAGCATCATCCTGAATGGCAGCTGGCCATGGCTGAGAAGATTGTTGCGCTTAAGCGCACTGGCACCTGGGATCTTGTTTCTCCCCCTCCCGGTGTTCGTCCTATCACGTGTAAGTGGGTCTATAAGATTAAGACCCGCTCTGATGGATCTCGTGAGCGCTATAAAGCGTGTCTTGTGGCTCGTGGTTTTCAGCAGGAGCATGGTCGTGACTATGATGAGACCTCTGCTCCTGTGGCTCATATGACCACTGTGCGTACTCTTCTTGCTGCTGCTTCTGTTCATCACTGGTTTGTGTCCCAGCTTGATGTTCAGAACGCCTTTCTCAATGGTGAGTTGAGTGAGGAGGTTTATAGGCAGCCTCCTCCTGGATATTCTGTTCCCGAGGGGATGGTTTGTCGTCTTCGACGGTCTCTTTATGGCCTCAAACAGGCCCTCATGTCTGGTTTGAGCGTTTTGCTTCTGTAGTGACTGCTACTGGTTTCTCCCCTAGTGCTCATGATCCAGTGTTGTTTGTTCACACTTCTCCTCGTGGACGCACTCTTCTTCTTCTCTATGTTGATGATATGATCATTACTGGTGATGATCCTGAGTATATCGCCTTTGTTAAGGCTCGTCTTCGTGATCAGTTTCTTATGACTGATCTTGGTCCTCTTCGATACTTTCTTGGGATTGAGGTTTCCTCCACTTCTGATGGCTTTTACATCTCTCAGGAAAAGTATATTCAGGATCTTCTTGCTCGTGCTGCTCTTGGGGATGAGCGCACTTTTGAGACCCCTATGGAGCTTAATGTTAAGCTTCAACCTACTAATGGTGATCATCTTTCTGATCTGACGCGTTATCGTCACCTTGTTCGGAGTCTAGTTTATCTTGCTGTCACTCGTCCTGACATCTCTTATCCTATTCATATTCTGAGTCAGTTTGTTTCTGCTCCTACCACTGTTCACTATAGTCATCTTCTCCGTGTTCTTCGTTATCTTCGTGGTACGATCACTCGTCGCCTTTTCTTTCCTCGTTTCAGCTCCCTCCAGCTCCAGTGCTATTCGGACGCTACGTGGGCGAGTGATCCTTCGGATCGTCGTTCACTTTCTGCTTACTGTGTGTTTTTGGTGGTTCGCTCATTGCTTGGAAGACGAAGAAAAAGAAAGCGGTTTTCCGTTCGAGTGTTGAGGCTGAGTTGTGTGCTATGGCCTTGTTGACTGCTGAGGTGACCTGGTTATGGTGGTTACTTGCGGATTTTGGGGTCTCTATTACCACACTCACTCTGGTTTTGTCTGACAGTACATGTGCTATTAGTGTTGCACGTGATCCGGTCAAGCATGAGCTTACCAAGCATATTGGTGTTGATGCTTTCTATACACGTGCTCAGGTGCAGGCTCAGGTTGTTGCGCTTCAGTATGTGCCTTTAGATTTACAGTTGGCGGATTTCTTTACGAAGGCACAGACCCGAGTACAGCATGCTTTCTTACTCTCCAAACTCAGTGTTGTGGATCCAGCGTGAGTTTGAGGGGGGGGGGGTGTTAGATATATATATCTGTATATTGTATTTTCCCCATATGTTAGGGGACTTCCTATATATTTGCCCTGTACCTGTACTATATATTGTGGCCTTTGGCCCTAGAGGAATATAACTGTGTCTATTCCTAACAATGAATACATTTTAGTGGTAGGGTTTATTTCATATCTTGCCACGGTTCATCTAGTATTATCTATTCATTGACCCTAACTATTTATTATTTGGCCTTCTTGTCAACTACTATATGATTGTGACATCCGTGGATTCATAGACCGGGAGGCAAAACTTTTCTTTCAAGTTTTAGTTATAGTTTAAACACCAAACAAAATACTTCCCCCTTCCTAAACTGTAAGACACTTAAGGATTAGCCAGAAGTCAAATCTTACTAACTATGTTTAAATATTTAGTACAAAACATTTACATCTACAATATTGAATGGATACATTAATAAAGTATATTTTATTTTGAATCTATTGATACTGGTTCAGTATTATAATTTTTCAATTTTTGTGTATTAACTTGGTCAAACTTAGAAGAATTATTGAGTTTGAGAAAACTCACTAGCATTTTATGAATATTCATGGTTTGGATGTTTCTAATTTTTAAAAATATGTCTAAGTTTGAGTTACTTTTTTCGTGTCTTCTAATATTTTTTTATTTTTTTATTGTATTTTTAGTTGTTGCTTCACATTTTATTTGCTGACTAGGCATCCATGTGTCTGAAACATCACCACACCACTAATCATACCTCTTGGACTGGGCTAAAGGATCAAATATTCCAAATCCTATAAGTTAGGAGTCAAAATTGTATTGTTTTGGAGTTTCTGATCGATTAAATGCGATTATAGTTGAAGGACCAAAAGTGAATATTTTCTTATTTAATTTTTTGATAGAAAAATATTTTCTTATTTAGGGATAATGTTGATTATTCTATGCATACTCGAATAGGTTACTTTCTTACAAAAGGAATATGTGACTTTTACTGGGCATGCCTTCCTTTTTTTCATTGGGCTAGAACTACACATATGTGAACGGAGGGTGTAAACTTGCATTAGTTATTTATTAGCTAGGATAGTGACAGATTGCTGGAAGTGAAATATTACATCAGACCTGCTTTACAATTTGTGCTTATTTATAAGGAAGCTACTACTAGGACCTCGTATTAAGCAATTGGCCGTGCCCACTGCTGCAATGCTCAACAGATCAACACTATGCAAACCACGTAGGCCACATCAGTTCTGAATTCTGAACAAGGATTTCATTTTTGGCAAGTTCATCGGTGACGGTGAGTATTAGTATCAGCAGCAGTGTTTGTATCAAGTGGAAGCCTACGAAAGCAACCGGAACTAATTGGGCAGCTACGACTGGTAGGGTATGGACCTGAGACCTTTTGCACTTTTAATGATCAGATTAGGAGAAGTTTATATAAAGCATGAACCGATTGCGCCGCTGAGTCCCCAGCGTCACTCCGCTTTGCCCCCACAAATATGAGTATATGGATATACGCACTGTGGTCTGTTGCACAACTCGTCTATTTGTTGGGCCTACATCTATCTCAATCTTGTTTGCAGCATGGCACAAACATGTTGTCTGAAGCATGCACAAATCAGTTACCCATACTGGCAGTGTCAAGATTGTCCAGTTGTTTTCAACCCTATATACGAGATGATTCTCCGTGTGCGAACATGCATGCATATACGAGGAGGTCGGCAGTTTCGCTGCTGAAGAACAGAGGAACTGCTGCTGCTGCTGCTGCGTGGCTCTCCTGGAATAAGCAATAGAGCAGATAGTGCATGTCGCACAATCACCTGTTAATAAAATCGAGAAATATTAATGAATGAATAAATGACAACGCGCAATGATGAAAGATCTGAACTGATATCTATTAAGAAAAGAAGGAGCAATGTTGAGGCTTACCCTGGAGCAGAAACAGAAAGCAAGTGCTAAGCAGAAGGAGCCCATGGTTTGACCGGAGAGGCCACCTGAAGATAGTCCCACTTCCAAAATTATATGAACCGGGTGATGCCCTCCTTTTTCCTAATACAGAGTAGGCCAGTAGTGAGTATGCATGCATGATGTATGGAGAAAATTGCGAAAAACTATGACAATTGGGGCTATAGCTTTAAAAAACTACGGCAATTCAGAATTGCTTAAAAAAACTACAAGTTTTACGTCTAATTGTTGCAAACAACTACTTCATCCGTTTTATAAATAAAATATATTTAGACTTGTTTTAGTGTGTAGATTCGTTTCAAACATGAGTGAACCTACACACTAAAACAAGTCTAGACATATTTTTTCACAAACCTAAAACATCTTATATTTTGAAACGGAGGAAATACCAATTCTGTGTAAGACTAGTTTTAGCTCGATTGATCATGTTTTTGACATGTATGGCCCACCTAGGAGGATGACATGGCAGCAGTACCCGTCTGTGGCAAACGGCCATCAGCCCCGTTCCTTTTTCTATTTTATTTTTATTATTCCTTATTTTCTTTATATTTTTTTCTTTTCCCGTCACGCCCCAACCACCTGGGTGGATCGGGTACAGCTGCGGCGACCGCCGCTGGCCGCTCCGGCGAGGCCTTGCCGCATTAGGGCAGCTGTTGGCGCCGCTCGCTCTCTGCCGATCTGGTCACCGACGGTGCCGTGCCGCGCTCGCTCCACCGCCGCCCTGCCCCGGCCACGTCCGTCTCCGCGCCCTCCTCCACGTCGGCGACCTCGCGCCTGCTCGAGCAGTTCCGCGCCACAGCGTAAGGGGTCGCACATGGCCGCGACACCCCCGCGCTGGAGCACCTCCACCCCTGCGCCTCCCCGTGCCCCCACACGTGGCTTACCACCGCGAGCGCCCTCCTCCACGCCTAGCCGCGCGAGCTCGAGCTCCTCCTCCCGCACCTCCGTGATCACACGTGCTCGCCCTAGACCTCCACCTTAGGGGATCGCCCCAGCTTGCCGGCTGCGCCCATGTCTCTATGTGAACGGCTGAAGGAAGAAGATGACCCAGATGGAGGTAACGGCCGTTAACAGCTGTCGGCGAGACGATCCGTCCCAGACTGCCACCTCATGATCTGAGGTGGGACCGCCCTATCAGAATTGCGATCAAACTAGCTAACTGTTCGATTACGCAAAGTTCGTAGTTGTTTATAGTCTCTAGCCCTAAAGTCTGTACTAGTTGTTTATAGTCTCTAGCCCCAAAGTTCGTAGTTTTTTGAAGCAATGCTGAATTGTCGTAGTTTTTTGAAGCACTAGCCTTCAATTGTCGTAGTTTTCTGCAATTTACTCTCATGCATGAGGAGTGCTTGTCACTTGAAGATCTTGCCACAACAGTATATTCCACAATTCTCGGCCGGCCGGTCGGTTGCCCCATGGGCCGTGGACCTCGTGCGACCGATCCGGTTTAAGTGTGACGCACGAACGGATCAAACCAAAGCGCGAGGCAAATGCATATCCGGAATGCGGTGTCCATGGTCCAAGATGTTCACGAAAGGCAGCCTCATCTAGGTACACCGTGGGGGGGCCCTCTCGGCGAGTGAGTGGAAGCTTCACTAGCTAGAACACATACAGGGTGTATGTATGCCCGATGCTGTTGCAATGTTGTTGTACGTACCCCCCAGCTCAATCTATCCATCCTGAACAAAATGCTGATGCGATATAGTATGTCTGCAGATATAGTATGCGCGTGTGTGCTCTGCTCGCCTTTGTGACCCCTTGGTCCCCTTTGCCCACCGCTACCACGCGGCCCTCGAGAAAGAGGCGATCATTTCGTTCGTCCGTCTGTGGCTCTCCAATTTTTCTCATGGGTTACCGTGCACCGAACTGCCGCTATGCGTATATTCTAGTGTGCGGCGCCGGCGACGGCGACGGCGGACGGACGGACGACTGGCACGGTGCGCGAGGAGGACGACCGCACGGCGGTTCACGGCGTTCCGTGCGTCTTAATTTGGCCGGCCGGCCGGCCGGCGGGGGTGCCACGAACGTGTTTGTAAGTACGGACGAGATGGGCTCGGTCGGTCGCTTGGCGAGACGCGCCAATGATTCGCCGTGGTGGTCGCCCGTTTTCGCGTGCTAAAGGGTACGGCCGTGCGCATATTGTACTGCTACTTGGTGCACCGCCGTTATTAAGGCCGAGTTGCGCATTAGTTTAGTCAGTTAGCTTGTAGTGCTACAACGAATTTTAAACAAACTAGTAAGGTGGCCCTCGCATTTGCGAGGGCATAATCTTTTAACGTGTCGATAGTCACTCTGGAATCAATAGAAGAGAACAATATAGTTTCATAGTTCACTCAGGAGAACTTCATTATATTGGTAATTTTTTTTTTGTAATTTATTGATATTTTCTCTACCAATTTCCAAATGTGAAAGCATGTGTCCATTTGGACAAGACTCTCACTCTAGTTTGAATCTGACAACACGGCGTTTTTCATTTACAAGTTTGAAATTATAAAGTTTCTAACCATCTCACTTACGTGCAGGATATTCAAATTGTTCGGCTCATAAAAGCAGGACATACAACTCGTCAATAGTCCACCATTTCAATCTTTTCCATCTCCTCACACCTTCGTCATCTGCTGAGGTCTCAGAAGTTCGGGTAACCAACCTCTCACGTGAAGTTTATGTATCTTCCTTATAAGGACCAAGCATTCTAAGTCACAGAGTCGTGCTGATTGAAACGATGTTGTGCCAATAAGGGTCACTATATTGGCGTAACCATGAAGTTTTTCTCCATGGAAGCATATATACTCCTCTTTTTTTTGTGGTACAAAAGATTTGGACATTAATGTAAAAAAATAAGAATCTCTAGAGATTAATAATCATTTGATTGTTTTGTTACTTAAACATCTCGTCCAATTAATACAGTTTGACATATGCAATTTATTGACATATCTGTATTAATCACAAACTCTCTACTAATCTTTTTATCATTTATGGAGACTCTATTAATCGGTGGATACTTTGATTTGCTTGACAGAAAATCAAACTATGGAACAAACATGTGGATTCCACGATAACTGTGTATGTAACATAGAATCCTAAATGGTAATAAATTCTAACTCTAGCCGTCTAAATAGAAGTAATCTTGTTGATACAGACTTCCAAAATAACCCTTTATCTTGCTTTTGGTATATAACAGATAATTTTAAGGAGCTAACTATGAGTAAGATATTGTACACTAAAGCATTAGTTCTCAATTACAAAATTAAATGCATTATATTTCTCCAACCATCAAAATTATTTTACTATATTTTGTCAGAAACTTTGCTACAACTAATGCACCATTTTCTATTCCTCAAAATTTAATTGCTAAAGAAGACTCAAAATGAGAAGTGAGAACAAAAGATGTAGGGCAATTTTTAGTTGCACTGATAACTGGGCGACATAATTTTTGGTTACTGCTGCACGACCTTGTACATATCAGCTCATGTTTTGTGTCCACACAATCCTACAAAGAAATTTAACGTCCAAGCACATTACATACTACTTAAACAACATTAAGGTTCCAAATGGATTATAGGCACTTTGTTATTTCAAATAGACTTGGATGCACTTGTATTACACACTATGATATTTTGTAGTGTTTTTATTGAATCGACAATAGACTTGCTTCTCCATAGCTTTCTCAGAGAAAGTAATAAATTTATGCTTTTACGTTTAGTAATCAGAGAGAATCAAAATCTTCCTTTTTTGCAAGGCAATGGTTAAAATACTTAATTAACCGATTTGCAAAGTCATCTAGTCGGACCATCGTGTTCCATGACATGATGAATCTCTTTGCCTCTGAAATCAGATGCATGACCTTAATTACTAATCATGTTGTACTATCATAGTCAAATAAAAAACTGCATAACTTGTTGTGTTACCAGGTCCGTAGTCAAGTATACTCGAAACCAAGAAATTCAACTTGATAAATAGAAAATAGACCACTTTTATATAGATAATTATGTGATGGATCATTGACGGAAACAATCTTGATTGAAACATATAGATCAGCCCATCTTGCCTAGGCAAATTGCATGGCATATTAAAAATCAAAAGATGAAGTAATCAAGAAAGAAAGACACCTGCTATCAGTATTTGTGCATATAGCTTAATTTCTAGGATGTGTATATGTGAGAAATCTTAAAATAATCTCGCAAGGCCGAAAGCATAACGAAAAATCGAAACATATGCGACTAACCTGCAATCCTGCATACACATGAAACACGGCCGGACGGGAATACTATTGGTCGGCCGCCCGACCGGCCAAGGCAATTGGGGCCAACGCCGTACGATGGAAGATCCTGCTGATGCGCATGCACCCAAGCATGAAAATTAAGGTCGGTCCCATGTGCATGCACCCTAGCCAAAGAAATGGAAGCGTCGGGAGATCCACTCTCGCGTCGGGGCTAGCGGATTGCGGCCCGTTCGATCGTGCAACGCATTTTTTAGCTATGTAACCAAAGTTTATTTTTTCGTGGGGAGCTACGTAACGTGATATAATATTTCTTTTGTACATATTATGTTTACGTAACACAACTTATATTTTAATGTTAGATTAAATCTTAACCATTAATTAGAGATCTAACTGTTAAAATAATTCTGATGATGTGAATCAACCTGGCGTCTCGAAAAACATCCTTATATTGCTTTTAGTATATACTCCCTTCGTTTGGAAATATAAGATGTTTAGGTTTGTGAAGAAGATGTATCTAGACACCTTTTAGTTGTTAGATTATTAGGCATAATTTTCACGAATAATTTCAGAATATAAATCATGACAACAACAGCTGCAATCACGTGAACCTCTAACATACTAGATGTATTAATCAACATGAACAGTAGCAGATTATACGCAGTAACAGCCATAGTAAAACAACAGATCTATTGACGGTGTACGTACTGATCGGTTGTCGATGTAGTCGTCGTTGTTGCAGTAGACTGACGAAGAAGTCGGCGTTGAAGACGACGCGCACGAGGTCCGGCTTGACGACCGGGAAGACGCGCCGTGATGACGAACTTGAGCAGTCGCGCGGAGCGATTTCTAAAAACCTTATTCGCCCTCTCCCGTACAGGATCGCAAAGGCGGGTGATTTCGGAGACCTGCTCTCCCGATCGTCGGTGCACGCCGGCAAGCGGGATGGAGTAGACTATGGTGGCGGCGCAAGCAGAGAGGATGGTGTCGTACGTTGTGGAAGCCGCACAGGCGTTTATCAGCAGCAAAATAAAGCTCGGCTCGGCGAGATTCCCGCAACCCGCGGCGCGTGGCGTGGCGAGCGTGCGAGCGGCGTCGCCGGAGGAGGAGCGCGCGTGTAGCTCTCTTATTGTCACTCACTTACAAAGTGATGCAACACTCCACCTTATAAGGTGGTGCAACTCTCCTTCAACTTTTCATGTGGGATTAAACTTTAGCTCCCACAGCTCTTGCCACACACACATGTGAGCTGCCACCAACTTGGGCCAAATCACATATGGGCTTCCACGTACATGGGCTTTGAGATTTAGGGAAAATCTAAAATCACACATGGGTATAATGATTTAGCTCATTATTTCTAACAATCCCCGGCCAGATCTCAAATGCCCATTTGAAGATTTACCAATCCTCGCTACTTGTTTATATACTAGTGTTTCAGCAGACACTGTTAAGTTGAACTTCCGCCTAGAATCTTGAACTACGTCTATCAACAACTTGAACAATGAACGAATCTTGAATTGCAAGTGTGGTGCCAATAGATTCACTCAAAATCATAACTAGTACCTGGCTGTCAGTAGCCTACCCCGCGGGTTGGAGCATATGCGTCATACTCCCTGGTCTCTTCATGAGTTTACTAGAGATCACCCAAGTATCATAGACCGCGACGTTTACAGTCGAGCTAATATAGGTGTGTTCTTTCAAGAATGCCCTGTAGGACGACATCTTTGCTAGTTAAAGCCAACATAAACACATTAAGGCGTGTTGCCAACGCGCCTTACAGATTATGAGAGTTATGCATCTTCACGTAGAGAGGGTTACAGAATACTCTCCTCAGCCCACCCACTAGCTTGTTCTTCCCAGGTCCTAATTCACAGGATCTCCGATCACATAGGTTGGGTTACCACTAGGTGTGACATCTATGGGTCTCAACCCCATCTCCCTCGATGCACTTTCTATCACATTTCGTGATAGTCCCTTTGTTAAGGGATCTGCCAGGTTTTTGTCTGTTTGAATATACGTAACAGTTATTACTCCGGAGTTTCTTAATTTCCTGACAGACTTCAACGTCTCTTCACGTGTCTTGATGACTTCGCGTTATCCTTAGAATTGTTCACTTTGACAATCACAGTTTGGTTGTCACAATTCAAAAGGATTGCCGGCACAAGTTTCTCAACCACAGGCAAGTCCATCAAGAGCTCACGCAGCCATTCTGACTCAACAGTGGTTGTGTCTAAAGCAGTAAGTTCTGCTTCCATAGTTGACCTCGTCAATATGGTCTGTCTACGGAATCTCCATGAAACTGCACCACCTCCAAAGGTAAACACATACCCGCTCGTGGCGTAGAGTTCATCAACGTCAGAGATCCAATTCGAATCACTATATCCTTCAAGCACAGGGTGCCCTGAATAGTGAATCCCATAGCTCATCGTACCACATAGATAGCGAATGACCCTTTCAAGTGCATGCCAATGATCAATACCCGGGTTAGACATGAACCTACTCAACTTGCTCACAGCAAAAGAGATATCAGGTCTTGTAGCGCTTGCTAAGTACATGAGAGAACCAACAAATTGTGAATATTTCAGCTGATCTGTTAGTTCCTTCTTATTCTTCCGTAATGTCAAACTGGGATCATAATGTGTTGGAGAAGTCTTGCCATAAGAAAATCCAAATCGGCTCAAGACCTTATCAACATAATGAGATTGTGTTAAAGTAATCCCATTCTCATTCTTAATAAGCTTGATGTTCAGAATCACATCAGCCTCTCCTAGATCTTTCATATCAAAACTCTTTGACAGGAAAGACTTGACTTCATTTATCACTTTCATGTTTGTACCAAAGATCAGAATATCATCCACCTACAAACATAATATAACGCTATCGCCCCCACCATGGCGATACTAAACACACCTATTAGCCTCATTAATGACAAAGACAGCAGAAAGTAGAGTTCTGTGAAACTTCCCATGCCATTGCTTAGGTGCTTGTTTCAGGCCATATAAAGATTTTAATAACTTGCACACCTTTGTCTCTTCACCTTTTACCACAAACCCATCCGGTTGATCCATGTAGATCTCCTCTTCCAACTCTCCATTAAGGAAAGCTGTTTTCACGTCCATTTGATGAACGAGAAGACCATAAGAGGCAGCAAGGGGACAGTAGTACTCGAATGGTGTCCAGTCTAGCGACAGGTGAATATGTGTCAAAGTAATCTTCGCCTTCTTTCTGTGTGTGGCCCTTAGCTACAACCCGTGCCTTGTACTTATCAATAGTACCATCAGGCCTTAGCTTCTTCTTAAACACCCACTTACAACCCACAAGTTTGCAACCATAGGGTCGTTCTGATAATTCCCAAGTTCCATTAGAAAGAATCGAGTCCATCTCATTTTGGACAGCTTCTTTCCAATCATCTGCATCAGGAGATGCATATGCCTCTGCAATGGATCTGGGAGTATCGTCCACAAGGTACACGATGAAATAATTACCAAAGGATTTTGCAATCCTCTGTCTCTTACTCCTCGTGAGAGGTTCATCGTCATCCTTCTCAAGGGCTTACTCATGTGGTTGTTCAGAATTCTCCATAGATGCACTAGATTCAGGAAGTATTTCAGAAGAAATTCTACCAATGCTATGCATATCTTTCATAGGAAAAATATTCTCAAAGAATGTTGCATCACGAGATTCCATTATAGTATCAACACGCATATCAGGTACCTCGGATTTAACCACTAGAAATCTATAGCCTACACTCCGTGGAGCATATCCTAGAAAGATGCAATCCACTGTCTTAGGTCTGAGCTTGCGTTTCTTGGGAATTGGTATGTTGACCTTTGCCAAACACCCCCAAGTGCGCAAATACGAAAGTGATGGTTTTCTCCCAGCCCACTCCTCATAAGGGGTCTTTTCTTTATTCTTGTTAGGAACTCTATTCAGGACATGACATGAACTCAACAAAGCCTCCCCCCACCATGCCTTTGATAGACCAGCAGTGGCTAACATGGAATTCACCAAGTCAGTTAGCGTGCGGTTTTTCCTCTCGGCAATCCCGTTAGATTGGGGCGAGTAGGGAGGCGTCCTCTCATGAATAATTCCGTATTCCTGACATAATTCGTCAAATATTTTGGGAAAAATACTCACCACCACGATCCGACCTAAGACGCTTGATCTTTCTCTCTAGTTGATTTTCAACTTCAGACTTATAGATTTTAAAGTAGTCTAAAGTCTCATCTTTAGTTTGCAACAAGTAAACATAGCAGAATTTAGTAGCATCATCTATCAACGTCATGAAATATCTCGTTTCACCTTTTGTCAACACACCATTCATCTCGCATAGATCAGAATGTATGAGTTCTAGAGGTGCCAAGTTTCTCTGATCGGCAGCCTTGTGAGCCTTTCGAGGTTGCTTTGATTGCACACAACTATGGCACTTAGAACCTTTGGCAATAGTGAAATTCGGAATTAAACTCATACTAGACATCCGAGACATCAAACCAAAATTAATGTGACATAAACAAGAATGCCAAACACTGGTATCATCATTAACATCACCACAAATATGATTCACGAATTTATTACAAAACTCTGAAAGTGAAAACCGGAACAAGCCTCCGAACTCATAACCTTTACCAATAAATTGTCCATGTTTCGAAATAATGACTTTATTGGACTCTAACACAACCTTAAACCCATATCTACATAGAAGGGAGCCACTAACGACATTCTTGTTCATAGTAGGGACATGCTGCACGTTCCTCAGTTGCACGATCTTTCCGGAAGTAAACTTCAGATCCACCATGCCAACTCCACGAACAGAAGCATGTGATCCATTCCCCATTAGGACGGCTGAATCCTGAGCGACCTGATAAGAAGTGAACATAGAGATGTCAGCGCACACGTGAACATTAGCACCCGTATCAATCCACCAACATGGTGATTGAAATACTGAAAGAACAGTAAATAAATTACCGTACCCATTAGTGTTGCTAGCGGTCACGACGTTGACAGTCTTTCCACCTTTCCCTCTGCGATCTCCACGATCTGGGCAGTCCTTGGAAAAGTGGCCGAGCTCTCCACATGAATAACAATGTAGCTCGGCCTTGTTCAGCTTCTTCTTCTTCTTAAAGGTTATAGTCTTTTCAGGCTTATTGGACGAGGGCTTATAGTTCCCTTTGTTCTTGCCGAAGGTATTCTTCTGCGCCATGTAGGCGCTAGACTGACCCTCGCCTCCTCTCTCAGCAGTGTCCTTAGCCCGAGCCTTCTCCTCAACATCAAGAGACGCTATCAGGTTTTCAACCAATATCTCCTATCTCTTGTGTTTGAGAGTTGTGGCGAAGTTCCTCCACGAAGAAGGCAACTTTGCAATAATGCACCCATCCACAAACTTGTCGGGTAAGATACACTTGAGGATTTCAAGCTCCTTGGCAAAGCACTGTATCTCATGAGCTTGCTCAACTACAGACGGTTGTTAACCATCCTGTAATCATGAAAATTCTCCATGATGTACAGCTCACTGCCAGCATCTGCTACACCGAACTTAGCGTTTAGTGCCTCCTAGAGCTCTTTTCCATCTTTGATGTGCATATACACATCAAATAGCTTATTGTCAAGAACACTTAGAACGCATCCCACAAAGACAAGATTGGTTTCCTTGAACTTGTTCTGAATCTCGTCAGATGTAGTTCCTTTAGGTAAACCCTCACTAGCCTCGAATACTTTCAGAGCTTGCAGCCACATAGTGGTATTATACTGCTATCTCTTTAAAATGAACACCGGTAAACTTTTCTGGCTTCATAGCATCGGCCAAGTGTCCCATGTTTAATTCAGGAAATTGCCTATAATAAGGTTTTTGGATTGTTGGATTATTAGGCATAATTTCCATGATTAATTCCAGAATATAAATCACGACAACAGCAGCTACAATCACGTGAACCTCTAACATACTAGATGTATTAATCAACATGAACAGTAGCAGATTATACGCACTAACAGCCATAGTAAAACAACAGATCTGTTGACGGTGTACGTACTGATCGGTTTTCGATGTAGTCGCCGTTGGTGCAGTAGACTGACGAAGAAGTCGGCGTTGAAGACGACGCGCACGAGGTACGGCTTGACGACCGAAAATACGCGCCGTGATGACGAACTTGAGCAGTCGCGCAGAGCGCTTCCCAAAAACCTTATTCGCCCTCTCCCGTACAGGATCACAAAGGCGAGTGGTTCCGGAGACCTGCTCCCCCGATCGCCGGTGCACGCCGGCAAGTGGGATGGAGTAGACTACGGTGGCGGCGCAAGAAGAGAGGATGGCAAAACCCTAGATTGGTTTGGTGTCGTACGTTGTGGAAGTCGCACAGGCGTTTATATAGAGCAGCTCGGAAATCCCGTACAGGACACGAAGTGGACCATGCCCACGTCGCACATGTTTGGGTCGGTTACAGATAGCCCACGATCCGGGAGCGACCCAAATCCGCTAACTCTTGACACGTCTGTCTAACCGCACACATTTTCCTGAGCAGCAAAATAAAGCTCGGCTCGGCGATATTCCCGCAACCCGCGGTGCGCGTGCGCGTCGTAACGAGACGAGACGAGGCGAGGCGAGCGTGCGTGCGACGGCGGCGGCGTCGGAGGATGAGCGCGTGTGTAGGTCTCTTATTGTCACTCACTTACAAAGTGGTGCAACACTCCACCTTATAAGGTGGTATAACTCTCCTTCAACTTTCCATGTGGAACTAAACTTTAGCTTCCACATCTCTTGACACACACACATGTGAGCTGTCATCAACTTGGGCCAAATCACATATGTGCTTTCACATACATGGCTTTGAGATTTAGGAAAAATCTGAAATCACACATGGGTCTAATAATTTAGCCATTATTTCTAACATTAGTGTCTAGATTCGTTTGAACGTATACACTAAAACGTGTCTAAATACATCTCCTTCACAAACCTAAAACATCTTATATTTGAGAGAGTAATAGATTGAGTAGTACTGTTTATTTAGCCGAGCAAAGAGGCTCAGCATGACAGCATGCCAATGGACAGCAATGCCGTACGACATGAAGTTGTGGCGCGAAACAGTGCCCTAAGTGGCACCTCCAGCACAGCAGCGACATGGATGCCCAGCATGTTCGCGCCACCTCTCTTGGGATGGGTCCGCGCGTACATAGGAACGACTACCGTGTCGACGTTCTCCGCCAAGCAAAAGATATACCGACCGATACAACAGAGTGGCAACCCAAGTGAACCGGCCACTGGACTCTGCAAAACGCGTGTACCCTCACGAGCTCTGTTCCGTTGGGACAATACAACCTGCGGCCGGCCAGATCGTACAGCCTGCCCCAGCCAAGGAGTTCGAACTAGGAGTACAAGAAACACGGCCTGCAGGCTAGGCCATGCCGGTGACCCGTAAGGTTGGGGCAGTGATATGACAGCGTGCCACTACCTGTCCCTCGGCAGCCAGATACTGCAGGCGCGGGCAACCAAGCATGGCCGGCTGCTGCATCCATCGGCACCGCGTAAACATGACCTACTTATCGGTCGGAACGGATGAATTCCGTTGGAACCTAAGTGAGAATGATTCTTTTTCAGTCAGTTCTTTATACAATCAGCCAGTATTATCAGTTTTATATAATAGGATGATATAAAAGATAAAGATACCACTAAAAAACAAAGTTTTTGTCTGGTACCTTCATCGAGGGATTATCCTTACTAAAAATAATCTTATCAAGTGGAATTGGCATGGAAATCCTTTGTGTGTTTTTTGTCATCATAATAAGACAATCAAACACTTGTTTTTTCAATGCAATTTAGCTAGATCTATATGATCAGTTACCCAAGTAGCTTCGGACTTGTATCCACCTTGTAGTATTGCCAATATTTTTTGGAATTGATTACATGGTATTGATCACAAGTATAAGTTACTTATTCGGGTTGGCTCGATTGCCATCATATGGTCGCTATAGCTATATAGAAACGATAAGGTTTTTTAATGATAAACTTTGTTCTCCTATGCAGGTTATTTACAGATGCACCAACACCGTGTGTTTCTGGTCGGCACTGCACTGTTCTAGGATCCATCTGAACATGTTCCTTGATCGATACAGACGCACGGACGACGCAGCACCACTATCCCTCGCTCGCAGATTCCGTATCCTCTTGCGTAGGAGCAGTGCGTATTGGACTAGGAGCAGTGCTCACGGGAGATTGGTTCGTGGCGATCCCAAGAACAAGAACGCACTCCGCTGCGTTGCGATGCGTTTCCACTTCTTTGGCTCGCTCGAATCTCAAGAAAAGGAAAAGAAGATTCGGAGATTGCGCTACTACTAGGGTCTATCCATACTACTGCTCCTAGCCGAGATCCATTTACCTTGGTCAAACTTCGATGGGTTTATTTGGGAGATCTGGAAAGCAAAGCGGGCATAGTAAAAAAAATAAAGGAGGATCTTGCGATCCTTTCCACCAAATTTTCACTAGATATATGCTACAGTACGACGTGTACTAGCGAGGGTGAGGTCTGTGACAGCGAGAGCAACACCCGAAGTGGCGCCACGGTACTTGTGCGCCAACAACGTATAAAATTATACTGTAATACCCTCCGTTTCGGTTTATAAGTCCCACGAGTATATCTAGGTTATCAATTTGACCTACATAATTTGAATTATATAATATAAAAATTATATCATTGGAAAATACAAAGGCTAAAGTTTCTGGTGATATATTTTTTGTAATATATATATCATACTAAGTTGCTCAATTCGACGATATAGAACTACGTGCGGGACTTGTAAACCGAAACGGAGGGAGTAGTTAGTATACTAGTACATTGATTTTGCCACAAAAATGCCCAGCTTGATTGAGCTCTTCCTAATTAAAGACGGACAACAGTAGAGAAGAGGGCCCCGCACGCACCAAGGCAAAAGAACAACTTCATCATAATTCAGAGCCCAGGAGAGAAATGCAAAAACGCTGTAAAGAGCAACGCTAATTTAGAGAGGGGGCGGTCGCGGAGGAAAGGAAAGAAAAGAAAAGAACGTCCATGTTTCGAGTCGAGTGTTGCTTGCTTTTGAGTTGTCCATAGCCGGATGTATAGACAGACTGGCTGACAGGGTTCCTGGCGTCGTTGTAGATGCTGAAAGCGAACGAATGGGTGACAGAGTGTGTACTAATTATGATGTTGTACGAATGGCGCAAAGTAATTACACGCACACGCAAGATCGATTAGCGTCGGATCTCGACGGGAAACCGTGCGCTCTTAATGCGAGCCACTCGTGCAAACACGATGGGGACGCGAGGTTCCTGTCGATGATATGTGGCACCAAATTAATACTAATGGGGTTACAGGAGACGAGGAGTGGTGGGCCTGCTGCCATTTGTAATTGTACGCCCGTGATGAAGAAAACAGAAACGCGGTTTATGGACCGTCTGAGGAAAGCTTCCCGGCAATTAATCATTATCGCGACTTTCCATCTGTGATCGCTACTCGGGACGTGTTATCAGTCTAAAGAGTACTCTCTCTTAGGGATTATAAGGCCTATAGACCATTTTAATAGGATTAAGAAAATCAATAACTCAACCTCTTGATTACTATATGCACCAATAGTTACACATGCATGAGAGAAGATAGGGAAAAAAAAGAACATGCATTGGAGTAGAGAGCCTAATAAATAGGAGAGGACTTATAATTCCTAACATTTTTAAAAAGCTCTTAGGCCTTATAATTCCTAATGAATAGAGTACTAGTTTATCATCATTAAGACTAATCGGGACGTGTTAATGTGATTGGTCAGGTTAACAGATGTTGGGAAGTGGCTAGCAAGGAGGATCGGAAACATGGAGCGAGATCAGTTGGGAAAGCGGGCAGGAGCAGCCACGAGATATCTCCACGGGCACGATCCCATGGTCGGCGACTTCGCATCTACTCACGTGGATCGATCAATCCATGTACGAAATTTAGTCCACGGTAGCATCGGTCCAGACAACACGTTTATCCTCCGACGTCCTCCCTTTATCTTGGCAGGTCCTCCCGTCAGTGACACACAAACCATTCCACTCCTTCCTCCAAAAACCTTCTGCCATATTTCCATTGGCGGGAGCGGAGCCACGACTCATGTTGCGCACTCTGGCGGTCCCGCCGCCAAGAAGCGCGGCCGGCCAAAGAAGCCGACCAAGGATATGATGCCGGCCGAGCGGGAAGCGGCAAAAGCTCGACTCATCGCTGCCAAGCTCGACATGGAGTGTTGGGAGGACAACGAGCGCATCCTCGCCGCGCAGGCCAGGGCCAACATAGACGAGGCGGCATTCACTGCCACCAAGCAGACCGTCATCATGATGAAGCACAAGGCGTTGACCGCCGCTTTTGGTGGCACCATCATTCTTCTCGGCCTGGCCATGGCTGGCGCATCCTCAGCCCAGGACGCCAGGCCCGCACACACTGTCGCTTGGTGGCCACGGTAGAAACGTGGCCGCGCTCTCCCGGTTCGTCTGTCCCCACACGACGTCGGCGGAGATGGAAGAGCTCGCCATCGAGAAGGTGAATAACAATAAGGCCTTCATGTTGTTCTGGCGTTGGCGGTTGATCAAGGACACTGAAAATGGGAGCTTAGGTATGCCCTTTGGAAAGAGCTTGACGCGAAGAAGAAGGGCAATGGCAAGGGAAATGCTTCGACGGGCGGTGTCATCGACTTAGAAGACGACAATGAAGAATGTGTTGGCAAGCCTGCGGGAAACGGGACTGCCGCCCGTGCCCGCCGTCCTAGAGGCCACAAAGCTAAGAAGGTCGTTATCGCCCGCCAGGCTAGGTCCTTGGCCTTGCAGGAGACCTTGAGGCAGATCCTGGAGAAGGAGGAAGAGGCCATCGCCATAAAGGAAGAGAAGCGGTGCAAAGAGAAAGAGGCCACCGCCAAGATCTTTGTCGATCTCTAGACGAGGTCTATTGAGGTGGAGAAGGCCAAAGCCAAGACCAGGCTAATGGATATTGAGTCCAAGGCAAAGGCCATGGAGGCCGATGCCAAGGCAAGGCCAAGGAGGCTGAGATCAGGTCGAGGGTGTTGGAGGCAGAGGCCAAGGACAATGAGACCAAAGCCAAGGTCATGGCCGAGGAGAATGTCATCATGCTCACCGACCTGGATACCTCACCTACCTCGATCGCAGGCTTGGGTCGAGTGGAATCAGCAGATCATCCGGGCTCGTGATGCTTGGAGGGCAAAGGCGCCGGTGAATGCCACTTTTTGGGAGGAACTTACCACATTTTGGACATAGTGTATGATATCAAATCTGGCCATCGGGCCGTGCCTGGGCGTGCCGGCCCGCGGCACGCCGGAAATGGCCTGGCACAAGCCCGGCACGACACGTGGCATGACGGGCCTGTGGCACGCGGGTGCCGTGCCCGTGCCGCCAGGCCAGGCACGTGGGCCAGGCACGGCACGGCCCACCACGCGCGGCACGCCTGCGGCACGCAGGCCGGCCCGCCAGGCACGCCGTGGCCCACCACGCGAGGGAGCCAGGGGGAGCGGGGGGATTCAAAATTTCGGCCATGGGAGCGGGGGAGCTGAATTCGAAATTTTGGCAGGCCCAGGGGGAGCAGGGGGCGTTTTTTCTGCCATTGGAGGGGTTTGGCTAGGGTTTGGGGGCAGCTTGGTCCTTTTTTTGTATTTTTAGGGTTTTAGGTCATTGGGAAGGGTTTTTTGGTCCGAATTTGATTAATTTTTTTCTATAAAAAGGGCAGCACACCCCTCTCAATCTCCACACCATCCAACCCCTCTCTCATATCATACACCAACACATGGCTAATCCCAACCAGTTTCTTTTCAATGCCAAAGATTTGGGGGTCGATATCAATATTCCTCCCGACTTCAATACTTCTCCCTTCCACGGCAACGACAACATCGACACCATGCAATATACATACACCCCCTTCGAGCAACCAACATCATCAAACACAAGTTCTCCCGATACATCCACCACTTCTGCTAGCCAAATTACCACCGCTACCGGTAGCAAGCGGGGAAAAAAACCTCGAAGATCTGGCAGCACTATACGGAAGAAGAATATGTTGACGCTGATGGTGTGACAAAGATGAGAGCTCGGTGCTTGCATCCAGGTTGCTCGAGTAAGTTTGCTCTGCAGGTGGGAGGAGGGAACGACCACATGAAGAGGCATGCGGCGACCCACGCCAAGGCAGATGGAGAGGCCGCGACGATCCAGAGAAGGATCAACTTCAACCCGACGGCACCTCCCGAGGTATATTTGTCTATGATTCAGCTCGTCAAAGAGATGCTCTCGCAACATTGATTGCCGTTAATGATTTACCATTAGGGTTTGGCGAGTCGACTGGTTTTGTTGAATATATTAGAACTGCTCACACCCCTAGTTTTACACCAGTCTCTAGACAAACTACAACTAGGGATATGAAAAGGCTAGCCAAAACAGGTCGTGCCGCCATGAAAGAACAATTAGTATCGTCGACTTTTTCAGTCTCCATAACTTCTGATATTTGGAGTGGCCGTGCTAAGCAAGATTATATTACTGTTGTTGCTCATTATGTTAGCTCATCATGGTAATTAAATAAAAGGAAAATAGGATTTGAGTTAATCGATGTATCACACAATGGTGTGAATATTGCAAATGCTATACTTAAAGTTGTTACTGAATTTGGTCTTACCGACAAAATATTTGCAGTAACTTTGGATAATGCTTCTGTAAATACTACTGCAATGAATACTCTAATTCCTATATTTGAAGTATATGCATTAAAATTTCTACTTCATCAACGTTGTGCTTGTCATATAATTAATCTTATTGCTAAAAGTTCTTTATATGATCTAGAACCACACATTGATAAATTGTTTTTGGCAATATCATGGTTGAATTCTTCTAATACTAGACTTGGAGACTATAGAAATTATTGTGTTGTTATTAATGTACCATGCCATCGTCTTCATCTAGACATGCCGGTTAGATGGAACTCTACATATCTGATGCTTCAGTTAGTTATACGTGACCAGGTTCAATTTTCCACATTTGTTAATGCAAATTTTCATCATAATGACGGGAAACTTTACTTTTTGAAGCTACTTGGCACGTTGCTGAATCAATCTTTAAGTTTCTAGCAACATTTTATGAATCAATTGTCACTTTATCTCGGGTTTATTATCCCACATCTCATTTGATTGTGCATCACATTTTAGAAATTGTCCAACACCTGAAAGAGTATGAAAATGATGCCACCTTACTAGTAGCCGTCTATAACATGAAACAAAAATATCTCAAATATTGGCAAACTATCCCTTTGCTCTATGCTATCGCATTTATTTTGGATCCTAGGGCTAAAATGGAAGGGTTTAGTGGGGTTATTTCGCTCTTAAGATTTACCGTAAATGTTAGCTATGATCAATATTCACTTGATGTCAAGGACAAGCTGCAGGATGTTTATTATAAGTACGAGCTTAAGTATGGCCCAGCTGTGGCACACAGACCTCCAGCGGTACCGACAGCCGGTACGGGTAAGAAAAAAGTGTGGGGCAAAATATTTGGTACATCCACGTCCCCGCCGAGCTCATCCACACAAACTCCCGTGCTTCAAGGTGGAGGGGAGTTAGCAAAGTATCTGAACAGTGCAGTACTTGCTACTAATGATGATGACGACGACGACTTCGACATACTTCAGTGGTGGCAGGAGAAAAGGTCAACATATCCGGTGCTTTCCATATTAGCACGGGATGTGCTATCGGTGCATGTCTCAACTGTCTCATCGGAGTCTGCTTTCAGTTTTGCTGGAAGAATAATTGATGATAGAAGAACTAGTCTCACTCCAGGTATGGTCAAAACACTGATGCCTGTCAAAGATGGAGAACTAGCCAGAAGAAGAGCCCAGCACGCCACCGAGAACCCAGAACTGATAGCCGCGTTCGAAGCTATGCGGTGGACTGAAGACCAAGACGAAACTTGGTTGTAGGATTTTTTAATCTCTTTGTAATTTTTATTCTCTTGTGTAATTTTCTCTTCTTTTTAGAGCCAGCTGTACTCTTATCCCTTCCCAGGGATGGAAGGTTTTGATGAGGCAGCTAATAATAAAGGCCAATTTTTATCCCCATACAAACTTGTCTCCCTTTCCTTCCCTCCCTTTCCTTCCCGCCTTTTCCTTCCCGCCCTTTACTTCCAAGTCTATAAAACCCACCTATTCATTAAGGTGAGTAAGCATGCCAACATGTCGGGTTTTTCATCTGATCGTAGTTTTTTACCCCTGATGTCTGAACACCTTTTACGTTTTGCTAGAAATTTTAGAATAGACAAGATCCAAGTTCCATTTGAGGAACTCATCGGTAGTGATGTTTTTCTCAATGATCTGGGTGAGGCATTATGTACAAAAGGGTGGCCATCGAGGAAATCTGAGGAAATACGACAAGAACTTCTCAGGATCAATGCAAGGTGGACCAAGCTGAAATTTAAGAGTGAAGCTTCGAGAGAGTTTTATTGATCAACCTTCGTTGTGGATAGAAGAGAGCGAGGACGAAGATGATATCTTCATGCCGCATTTCGATAAGAAGGCGAGAGCTGCTTGGGAGTAGGAGCAGGCCAAGAAGGCCAAGAAAAAGGCATCATCAAAGGGCAAGGACGAGGCATCATCGAAGGTTAAGGGTGAGGTATCAGTGGATGTAGCATCCCATTTGTCTAACAATTGTAATGCTACTTGGTCTAGTAATATAATGGCTACTTCATATATATAATTGTTGCATCATCATTATATCATGCTCATGTCATCATGCCACCTTGCATTTGAGCATCATATAAAACCCTTTTTGGTTTGGTTCTTCTCTCATATGCATTGTAAATTGTATTTGCCTCTTGATATTGTATTTGGTTCTTGATATATTGTTTAAATGCCCAAGTTGAGTTGGGGGAATATCTTTTATTCAACTCCATCACCTTTCTCTGTCACCACCTTTCTTTGGCTTCATCTAATTCCACCATCCAACTAGATATGAGCATTGCAACTTATTTGGTTTTACCTCTAGCTCATGTGGGTTGGGATGGATCCAATTATATCTCCACATGCTCTCATATATGCACCATAGTGTTTCCACATTATTGGTTTATGAGAGTCACATGGCCATGCATGCCTTGTGAGTGGAACCTTTCCCTAGCTTCCATATGGATTGTTTTGGGGTTATTATCATGTGGGGATATTTTTGGGACTATTAAACATCTAGTGGAATATACACACTAGCAAGTCCCAATTATAATCAAATGTGGTCATCTCCACCTCCTCCACATGGGGCATCCTTTTAATTCTTTTGCTTGGCTTTTATTCCAATTTTGGGAATGCCTAATAATAATGCCATGTTAATATTATTGTTCTCATAAAAATAAGCATGGCAGCAATTATTGGCATGGGTCATGCAACCTTCTCCATCTTTGGTCCTCCTTTGGTTTTAATTGTTTTGAGTGGATCATCTTCTCATCTCTCTCCTTCTCTCAATCTTTTCCATCTTGCTATGCTTCCTTGCCATGTGCATCAGGAACCTCACCCTCTCTCCTTCACTCATGCATGATCATGTGAGGTCATATCCTTAAAAACCCCATCTTATCTCTCCTTATCCATCACCATGTGTCCAACAAACACTCCCCTCTCCATATCTTTTCACCATCATGCTTGATCTTGTAGGTCATCTAAAACCCTAAGCCTCATCTCTCCTCTCCCTAACCCGAGCCACCACCTCATGATCTACCCCTCTCTTCTAAACCCTAGCACCCCATCTAACCCTAACCCGAGCCTCCTCTAGCTAACCCTAGTTCCCACCCTCTCTCTCTCGGCCTCTCTCCTCTCTCTACCATGCATGCCCCACATGGCTACCCTCTCCCTGGCCCCATACCCCATCTACTCCCTCTCTCTCTCCACCCAACCCTAAGACAAACCCTAGCCCGAGCCTAGCTCCAACCCTAACCCGAGCCTCCCTCTCCCTCTCTCCCTGTCGTGCGACCCCACCAGCCGAGCCTGCTGCCTTGCCTCCCCTGGCCCACCTGCATGCTCCTGTGCTTGCCCCTGCCCTAGCCCCAGCTCGATCATGTGAAGGAGGAGGAGGGAAAAGGTGGCCGAAGCCACCTTTATCTCCAACCCACCTCCCCACGACACCTCCCCTCTTCCGTCCCTATCTACTCCCTCACACGCCTCCTCTGGCCTCTCCCAGATCCGCCCCAGGGCCTTGCCCTCCTCCCTCTCTTCTCCACCGCCACCATCTACCCCATCGCCGGCCACCGCCAGTAGCTCGTCGCCTTCGTCGATCCAAGAGGCGCAGGCGAGCAGGAGGTGGTCGAGGAGGACAAGGACGCTCCCCTGCAACGCCCTGTACACGCCGTCGCGGAGGAGAAGGACCAGGAGCCCCAGGACCAGCGCCGCCCGAGCCAAACCCTAGCTCCGCCCGGCCTCTGCCTTGACGGCGATCGTCTGCTCCTCTGCTCGATCCGTCCACACCAACCTAACCGCGATGAGCCAACCTCCCTCCTAGACATCCTTGCAGTCACCATCGCTTCCTGGTCGCGGCGTACGTTCCGTCGAGCACCCTCTGTGCACCGGCGAGCGCGCGTGTCTGCTCGCTCCCACGTCGCGCAAAGCCCTATCTAGCCGCCCATCCCCTCCCTAGCAACCTCCCCTCACCTACCGCACTAGCTCGCGCCCCGCAGCGCGCACGCCAGGTCCCCAGTTCGAGCCCCGCGCGCCGCGCTCTGCCGCTGTCGCGCACCGTTCTGTCGTCAGTAAGTTCAGAGGAGATCTACAGGGGTCTGTGGTAACTTTGCATATAGCCCCCCCTTTTTTATTTTTCGCCTCAACCCGCGCTCCTAGAGGACCCACTAGTCAGCCTCCGTGGCCACCTTCCAGAAAACCCCCTGGCTCTTTTACTCTCAACCCGCAGTCCCCCGCTGAGCCGCGTGGCAGCCTCGCACCCGCCCACTGGCGTGTGGGTCCGCAGAGCATAGGAGCCCACCTGTCATCCTCTGCGGCTGGGCATGCTCGCGGTGACAGAACCTTTTACTGCGCGCTGCGCCCCACCTGCTGCTGAGTCAGCGCAAGGCCCACCCGTCAGTGTCTGTGGCTAGACTTGCCTGAGTAATAAAAGGTTTTCTGCATTCCTGTTTTTAATTCAAACTTTTCCAAATTAATTCAAATTCAAATTTCAAATCAGTAATTAAATAACTTTTAAAATACAAATCCGAATTAAACAAATATATTTGTTTTGAGATCAGAAAAATGTGAGGATTTCAAATATGCCATCCAAAATATATTTTGAACACTTTAAATTTCAAGTTGATTAAAATTACAATAAAATTCCCTTTTCTTAATTAATTAATAACTTTTGATTTATAACTCCAAATTTAACAAATGATAGGTCTAAAATGATTAGCTCGACGAGACCTTTCTGTTTATGCATTCCATGATATGAATTGAGGCATGCATCATATAAGTATTGAATAATCAGAACTGTTTATGGGAGTAAAACATGCCTAAATACTTTAACCAAGTGTTTTATTATTGTTTTCTCACCTCACCCATGCCATGCTACTTTAATGCCATGCAAATTGTGCATCATTCATCATGGCACGATTGTTTGCTTGTCGCATTTAATTCATATGCTTGTGCACTTTATTTATGTTGGCCCTTGTTTGTTTGGTTCTTCTTCGAATAGACGCTGAGCAGGGGATATATCAAGAAACCCAGGAGCACTACCCAGATCCTTCTCTCGCTTCAACTGAGCTGCCAGGCAAGCACTACCACATGCTTGCATACATATAGTACCTATTGCCTCTATCTTATTCTTGCATCATTGAGTCGCGATTGCATTAAATTGAATCCCAAGTATTGCATAGCCTTTACTTTTAAACCCCACCGAAGCTTGTTCCTCCATCCCATGAGCCATTACTACAGGAGTTGTTTGAGCCATGCGAGTCGTAGAACAGCATGTGTAGGGTATGTGAGTGTCTGATGGATAACGAGGTACCTAAACAACTTAACCTTAGTAGTATGGGATAACTAATGAAAGTGGCACCGGTGAGCAATATCTGCTATTTGGTTTTTCATGCTCACTTGTGTCCCGTAGGACCCCGAGTACTTGATTCCTGTTCCTTGAATATTCGCGCTATCCACATCCGGGAGGATTATGGGACCCCCCTGAGCCAGAGCTTGATTCATTCTTATTTCTTGGGGCCACAAACTAGTTTGAGGTTTTATTTACTATCCTGTACTTATGCCATGCTTTACTGTTTTATTTAAATTGTGTGAGGTACTGCACCTGTACTGTTTAGGGAAGCGGAGTGTTTTCGCGGTATCGACAAGCCCATTCACATTTTCGGGTTCCCAGCCGTTTACAGCCATTGACGCAAACCTTGAGTCCGTTTCGGAGTCAGCTAACTTCGTTGCGGGTAGCTTAATGGGTTGGCCCCCTGAAATATTTCTTAATCATGTGATTGCTTTGTCGTGAATGCCTCGTTGGGTTTTGATTTGGTTTTTCCGAGGTTGATCGAGTGTGTGTTGATATTTGTGCACCCCTGCAGGGTAAAAACTTTCTGAAAGCCGTGTTCGCGGTTATGGACGACTTGGAGCACAGTTTCTCGATCATAGACAAGCATAACTAAAGTACCGCTTTAATTTGACTAAGTAACTGACTAGTAAATAGTGCAACACTCATGGAATGGTTAATAAAACTGCAAACGGATGGGGGGTGTTCGTCCGCTTCCTCGTTGGTAAGCGAGGAGGAGGATGGATCTGTTGATATTACTGTTATAACTGTTGTCATTAATTCACGGACATTCGTCTATCTTTGGTTAGGCGGATGGTTAGCGAGTATCTATAGAATTGTTAGGGTTTATCTTTTGCTGCAATTGCGTCACCCCAGGTTGTGTCCCCTTTAGAGGCATAAAGACTTGCTGAGTACCCCTAGGGTCTCACACGATAAACTATTTGATTCAGATGAACAGGTACACTCACAAGATGGATACTGGGTGGAGGAGACGGACGATGTGGGCAACGATCATTCGGTGTAGAGATTCCGGGAACGGGGATCCGTGAGATCTGTGGGCGTGATGTGTTTATTTATGGGGCATCTTATGCCGATTTGCTTCTTATCCGTACTCGGATCTTGTTTGCCGCTTCCGCCTGATACTCTGATGTTTGATGTATGAGGAGCTATCCTAAACTATTATATCTATCTAGGATATTTGGATCTTGTCGTATGGCGTTGCAATATTTCTATTTCTTTTAGATGGAATGGCTCTGATGTACTGTTGTATGGTGGCTTGCATACATACTCATTTGTGTATGTAGTTGATCCCTTCGCCTGCCGATTACGCCGCCCGTTCTTGTCCCGATGTTTGGAAGTGGTTGGGACGGCCGAAAGGTCTACCTGTGAGTGGCATTTGGGCCCCACCGTACTATTTCAACCATTTCCGCTCATCCAGGCTTGTAACTAGGAGCGTTATTCACCGAGGTAGTTACAATTGGTATCAGAGCCAGGTTATCACAATCGGCCTTTTGGTTATCAACTGTTGGTACATTCCATACCGACAGGCTTTTGCAAACCCACGCGATCTATCTGATTCGTTGTATACCGCCGCGATCTGTCTTACTCTTTGTTATCTGACGTTATCTTGTTTGGGGTGTTCGTTTCCGTAGTTACTAATCTTTAGGTTCATCGTGAGAAGAAGGGGTTAGGATATATGTTCTACTTATTCATGTGCGGAGTAATGATTTGAGTGCGGGATGGAGTCGCGACCATACCACTACTCTTATCATTCGCTTTTGTATATTGAATTTATAGAGTCACTAATCTTGATTCGTTAAGTGATTTTGCGCATCTATTGGTATTTTAATGCCGAAATTTGCGGAAAATTTTTCTTTGAAATATCTGTGTACCACACGCCTTTTCAGTCGTGTGCGATATGCTTAATATCTTCTAGGTGCTTTGAACTTTGTTGATATTTTAATATCATCTTAGTAAATTGTATCCTTTAATCTTGGTTAATTCCATCTTGGTACTATTTTGGATTATTATTATTCTCCATTATAGTACTGACTTGTGTTTTATATCAATCACAGGATGGCACCACCACACCGTTCTGATGAGGACATTCCACATGAACTGGGGTCCGCGTTGTCAAAAATCGTCAATGCCTTGGCAACAATGCAGCAGAACCAGCAGCGTTTTGAAGAGAGTGTTCGGAGGAATGAGTTTGCTCCGCTACCTCCACCTCCCAAGCGAGGAGACATCAAAAGCTTCCTGAAGTTCAACCCACGCCAATTTGATGTTTCTGATCAACCACTTGATGCTGATGATTGGTTGCGTGAGATGTCAAGGCTACTGACGACTGCTGATGTTCCTGAGCAAGAATGGGTAAAGTGTGCCACTCACCTTCTGAAGGGAGATGCAGCTCTCTGGTGGGAGAATTACCTGAAGGCAAACTGCACTGGTTTTCAGCCTACTTGGGAACAGTTCACTGGAGCGTTCAAAGAGTAGTATCTGTCAGAAATTGTCATGGAGAGGATGAAGGAAGTGTGTAACACCCTCAGAATCGGACCTATGCAAGTTTTAGCGAAACCCGCCAAACCCGCATAGAAACGATTCAAAGGTGCCCACCAGGCACTTTCGTGCGGGTGGAAAACGAAGTAATAACATTACACAACAGTCCTCGATGGGACCCACAGAACAGATATATATACAACAGCGACTCAGAGAGTCAAGAATACAGATATAATATACAAAGATCCAAATCACTTTGAAAAGATGGAGCGTCCGACTACGGACAAGATGCAAATGGGGCTAAGAGCCCTGAAGAATAACCAATGGCGTCCATAACCCTGCCCAGGCCAAGCCGGAAGGGTAACCCTGCTAACGGCGTCGATCTCAAAACCTGCTTAAACAAAAGGGGTGCCGACAAAGGGCAAAGGAAAAGAGGAGCGTCAGTACTAAGGCCAGTACACGGCGAGACTAGAATTCGGCGGTCCTCGCCTACATAGGTATGGTGGACTGAGCGGCAGCGGCAGCATGCACTAAACAACCTATAGAGACTCGATACAACTGGCGGCTATCAGAGAGGGATAAGAAAGACCTATTCGGAACCAACCTGATTCTACCATCAGACAAACCCATCCTGGCGTTTCCCCCTCGAGACCAAACGAGGAAGTCAACCGAGGAACTCACACCATTGGCATTTTTATTTATTCAGTTATCGTTGCAGCAATTACTAGTCAAGTATAGATAGTCATCCTAATAAAATAAGCAGTGGGTCATTTTAGTTAACCATTCCGTTGTAGTTGCAACACTTACTAATCAGATACAATTAGCATGAGATAACCCAAAACCCAACAGTTGTTGGTACTTTTATTAAGTCATGCCGTTGTAGTTGCAATACTTACTAGTCAGGTACAATGGTCGCAAGCGACGCTCCAAACAAGCAATTGTGGGCAGTATTATTTAGCCATTCCATTATAGTGAAGCTAATTACTAGTCATTATAAAGTCAAATTTATAGCACTACTTTAGTTATGCTTGTCTATGGTCGAGATACTGTGCTCCAAGTCGTCCATAACCGCGGACACGGCTTTCAGAAAGTTTTACCCAGCCGGGGTGCACCAATAGCAACACACGCTCGATCAACCTCGAAAAAACCAAATCAAAACCCAACGAGGCCTTCACGACAAAGCAATCACAGGATTCAGAAATATTTCAGGGGGCCACCCCATTGAGTAGACCGCAACGAAGCCAGCTGACTCCGAGACGGACTCAAGGTTTGGGTAGATGGCTGTGAACGACTGGGAACCCAAAACTGGGCTTGTCGACACCGCGGAATCGTGTCCCGATCCTAAACAGTACAGGTGCTATCTGTCGCACAATTTAATTAAAGCAGTAAGCATGGCATAAGTACAGGATAGTAAATAAAACCTCAAACTAGTTTGTGGCCCCAAGAAATAAGACTGAATCAAGCTCTGGCTCAGGGGGGTCCCATATACCTCCCGGATGTGGATAGCGCGATAAATCAAGGAACAAGTATCAAGTACTCGGGGTCCTACGGGACACAAGTGGGCGTTCGGAAACCAAATATTATCTATCACCCACCGATGCCTCTGCTTACTTCAATTTTAGTTGTTAAACAGGAATTAAAGTGAACGATAAGTAAAGCCATGATCATCTCCAACATCAAACATGCGGCATTACTCCAACAACTGTGGCACTTGACGACACGCAACAGCACTTGAGCATGCGACTAAGACGCGCAAGTCCAACTATCTACCAAACAACAGGTAATAGGAAGTGTCCAAGGAAATATAAGGCTGCAAGGGATATCACGGGTACGAAAACTAGAGCATCGCGACATAGATAGCAATAGATCAACAGGAGGGAATAAATACTATAAAAGTAAGATAGGTAGAAAGGGGAAGATGCTCGCCTGAAAACATTGTCGAAGGTTCAACCGAAGTTCGGGTCGACACTCGCATCAACTCAACGGTCTTATCCGCGAAGAAGCAAAACACTAGAAGAAACACCGGATGCACTATTTAATACAACGGCAGAAGATCAGCATGATGCATGTATGATGCATGGCATGGCAAGGTGAAATGCAATTAGGTCATATTAAGCGGAACCGGGGTCCCGACAAATATTCAAGTGGTTCAAGTTGTTTAGCTACCCTGCATTTTAAATGTTGTTTTAACCAGGCAAGATATGACAACGCTTCGATGCACCAATTTAAATGAGGCCAATATAAGGCTAGATTTGCCCGCATATGGACCCCATATTTAATTATGAGGTGAATCGGCATAAGGCCCCCAACCACACAATATGCATGCGAGATGAACAATTAATGTGCAACGAGTTTATATTTCATTTATAAAAATAGGGCTCGAGAAAGGGTCACACATTAGGGTTCGGCAGATCTTGGGGTTCCGGGGTTCGGGGTTCGGTCTCAGGGTTCGGATCTGGGGTTCGGCGGGATCAGCGGGATCGGCGCAGAGTAGATCTTGGCGTATCCGGGTTCTCGGCGAACTTGGCGTCCGGGAAGGAGTACTTGGTCTGGCGTCGGGGCGCATCGGATCCGCCCTGGTCGGTGCCGATCTTGTCGTCTCGAAGATCTTGTCGGGTCCGGTCTTCGCCTCCGGGAACGGGTCCTCAGGGTCTCGACGAACTTGGTGTCCTGGCATCTCTGAGTCGTGGATCTTGGCGTCCGGGCTCTCGGTCATCGGTAGATCTTGATGTTCCAGGTCGGAGTCCTCGGAATTCAGCACCGGCGGTCTTGGCGTTCGGGACGAAGATCTTGGCGTGCGATGTCGTCGGCATCGGTTCGGGAAGGAGTTCTTGTCACGGGTCGGAATATCTTGAGATTCATGTCGTCGACCTTGGGTACCATTTTGGTCAGCCGATGGCGAACTTGGGATCAGCATCAGGGTCTTTCCTTTCCACCGGGTACAAACAATACCGCAAGGGAACGCAGTAGTACCAGCACCTGGACAGCAACCATGTGCGTAAGCTCGAGCACGGAGGTGCCCTGGTCCATGACGCTACCGAAGGCGACAGGAGAGAAGGGAGGACGGCGGAGGGGGGCTTGGCAGCGAGGGACTCGGCAGGGAGGCAGACGAGGCGAGGCCCACGCGGGGCAGCGGGGTCCACAGGGTGGTCGGGCGCGATGGAGAAGCCCCGGGGGAAGGCAGTGCACATGGGACGGTCAGGAGAGCGCGCAGACTCGGGTCGGCGAGGCCGACGGCGTGGTCGCGTACGGGCGGCGGCTCGGGAAGGGGATGGCCGCGGCTCGGCAGCATGCTCGGTGGCGGGGTTGGCGCCGGGGTGAGCGCTGGACGGGCGGCGGAGCTCGCCGGCGCGGGTGCGGCCCAGGCGAGGCGGAGGCGCGGCGAGGTGGCTCGGGCGGCCGCGGGGTCCGGCGGGGCAGATGCGGCGGCGACGGGGGCGGATGCGGGCGGAGCAGCGGAGGCGGTGGAGGAGGGCGGCCCGGCGACGGCGGTCCGCGGGCGGAGCTGCATAAGGAACGGGGGCCGCAGACGGCGACGGACGGAGGACGGGGAGTAGAACCGAGCGACGACGCGGCGTCGGCGGGCGGCCGGCCGCGGGGAAGGTGGAGGTCGGGCGGAGGGGAACGGGGCCGGAGGCGGAGGATCCAGGGCGGCGGCGCTTGGGGGAGGGAGGAGCTCGCGGGGCAACGAGGATGCGGGGCTGCGGTCGGAGGTGGCCGCGGGGAGGCGCAGTTGGCCGGCGAACTCGCTGCGGCGGGCGGTGGCGGAGCAGGGAGGAAAAGGAGGAGGAGCGGTGGCCTGAGCGCCTGAGGGAAGGGCGGTGGAGGGCGGCGGCCGCGGCCGGAAGAGGGAGCGGGGGTGCTGCAGGGCGCCAGGGGGAAGCGGGGAGGGGGCCGGCGCAGAGGAAGAAGAAGGTAGGCGCGCGCGTCGGTGGGAGGGAGGAGGGCTGCGCGGCTGGTGGGGGGTGGGGTCGTGGTGGGGTCGGGGGGCGTGGGGATCTGGGCAGGGGCGGGCCAGGAGGGTTGGGGTGGGTCGGTGTGTGGTGTTGTGTGTGTGTGTTGTGTGCTGCGGGTGGGCCGGGGGAAGAGAGAAAGAGAGGGGAAGAGAGAGAGGAGGTGGCCAGGAGGGTGGGACCAGGCTGTAAGTGGGTGTGGGGTAGAAAAACTGTGTGAAAAAGAGAGAGAAGGGGGAGAAAAAGTGGAGGATTGATGAGGTGGCAGGTGGGTAGAGATTGGGTGAGAGGGTGAGGTGGCGGCCTGTGGTTGGAGGGTAGATTAGGATTGGGTGGGGATAGGATTTAGTGGGGCTGATTTAAAATGTGTGTTTGTTTGGTCTTGTCTATTTTAAAACTAGGCCATTTTGCAAACAGTTTTTAGACAAAATAAAATCTCCGATGCGATCGGGGTTTTGTGTTTGAAAATAAGAGGGGTGTTTGTATAAATCAAGACTAGGCTTTTCAAAATAATGCAGACAAACAATGCATGATGATGACGATGCAATGCATAAAAACAACGCGATTTTCTAGTAGTGGTTTTGCGGGATGCCACAATTCGACACCACTAACAATGGATCTCGCCCTCGAGATCCGCCTCATGGTACCGGAAAGAAGGTCGGCGATCTGAATCTTCTCGCATCGTGTAGATCCTCGCGACAGCACTAACAAGAGGTCGTTGTCCGTGATCGTCGAGAGAACACTCCGGAACAAAAGGTCGAAGGTAGAGGTATCAACAAATAAAGCCACCTCTAGCTTCGATGGAAAGAGGGAACCGATGCATTCTCATCCACTTCAATGTACAAAAGCGAATAGAAGGGGTAGTCGGCATGGGGGCCAATCCATCACGCACCCAAACTATTACTCTGCACAATCAGTAGAAAAGAGTGCAACCATTCTCGGAATTAGACTGAAGATCTCGACAATCGAGGTTCAGAAACAAAGGAGTGATGCAGACTCTGCATCGGATCTGGCATAGATGAGGTCGTCGCGTCGGAAAATACCGGAAGGCACGAGAAGGAACAAAGAGAAGTCCGCCGGACGAAGGGTTCCTCGGATAGCATGAAGACCAGATGTAGCAACACCGTTACCAAAGGAGGAAGCGAAACCCTGAAGGTACGACGGAAACCCAACCACGAGAATTCCTGGACTCGAAGAGAGAGAAGAGAGCGGATTCAAAACACGTAGAGGTAAGAGGAGAATAGCAGAGGGGTAAGGAATAAAAATCAGACCTAATCAGAACTATCCAACCGATTTTGCAAAAATAGTTTTAACACTCTACTTCGGCCGTTAGCTAAGGTTATCCTACAGGCTGGACTTGTGGGGTATCGCAACTGCTGAGCTCTGATACCACTCTGTAACATCCTCAGAATCGGACCTATGCAAGTTTTAGAGAAACCCGCCAAACCCGCATAGAAACGATTCAAAGGTGCCCACCAGGCACTTTCGTGCGGGTGGAAAACGAAGTAATAACATTACACAACAGTCCTCGATGGGACCCACAGAACAGATATATATATACAACAGCGACTCAGAGAGTCAAGAATACAGATATAATATACAAAGATCCAAATCACTTTGAAAAGATGGAGCGTCCGACTACGGACAAGATGCAAATGGGGCTAAGAGCCCTGAAGAATAACCAATGGCGTCCATAACCCTGTCCAGGCCAAGCCGGAAGGGTAACCCTGCTAACGGCGTTGATCTCAAAACCTGCTTAAACAGAAGGGGTGCCGACAAAGGGCAAAGGAAAAGAGGAGCGTCAGTACTGAGGCCAGTACACGGCGAGACTAGAATTCGGCGGTCCTCGCCTACATAGGTATGGTGGACTGAGCGGCAGCGGCAGCATGCACTAAACAACCTATAGAGACTCGATACAACTGGCGGCTATCAGAGAGGGATAAGAAAGACCTATTCGGAACCAACCTGATTCTAACATCAGACAAACCCATCCTGGCGTTTCCCCCTCGAGACCAAACGAGGAAGTCAACCGAGGAACTCACACCGTTGGCATTTTTATTTATTCAGTTATCGTTGCAGCAATTACTAGTCAAGTATAGATAGTCATCCTGATAAAATAAGCAGTGGGTCATTTTAGTTAACCATTCCGTTGTAGTTGCAACACTTACTAATCAGATACAATTAGCATGAGATAACCCAAAACCCAACAGTTGTTGGTACTTTTATTAAGTCATGCCGTTGTAGTTGCAATACTTACTAGTCAGGTACAATGGTCGCAAGCGACACTCCAAACAAGCAATTGTGGGCAGTATTATTTAGCCATTCCATTATAGTGAAGCTAATTACTAGTCATTATAAAGTCAAATTTATAGCACTACTTTAGTTATGCTTGTCTATGGTCGAGATACTGTGCTCCAAGTCGTCCATAACCGCGGACACGGCTTTCAGAAAGTTTTACCCGGCCGGGGTGCACCAATAGCAACACACGCTCGATCAACCTCGGAAAAACCAAATCAAAACCCAACGAGGCCTTCACGACAAAGCAATCACAGGATTCAGAAATATTTCAGGGGGCCACCCCATTGAGTAGACCCGCAACGAAGCCAGCTGACTCCGAGACGGACTCAAGGTTTGGGTAGATGGCTGTGAACGACTGGGAACCCAAAACTGGGCTTGTCGACACCGCGGAATCGTGTCCCGATCCTAAACAGTACAGGTGCTATCTGTCGCACAATTTAATTAAAGCAGTAAGCATGGCATAAGTACAGGATAGTAAATAAAACCTCAAACTAGTTTGTGGCCCCAAGAAATAAGACTGAATCAAGCTCTGGCTCAGGGGGTCCCATATACCTCCCGGATGTGGATAGCGCGATAAATCAAGGAACAGGTATCAAGTACTCGGGGTCCTACGGGACACAAGTGGGCGTTCGGAAACCAAATATTATCTATCACCCACCGATGCCTCTGCTTACTTCAATTTTAGTTGTTAAACAGGAATTAAAGTGAACGATAAGTAAAGCCATGATCATCTCCAACATCAAACATGCGGCATTACTCCAACAACTGTGGCACTTGACGACACGCAACAGCACTTGAGCATGCGACTAAGACGCACAAGTCTAACTATCTACCAAACAACAGGTAATAGGAAGTGTCCAAGGCAATATAAGGCTGCAAGGGATATCACGGGTACGAAAACTAGAGCATCGCGACACAGATAGCAATAGATCAACAGGAGGGAATAAATACTATAAAAGTAAGATAGGTAGAAAGGGGAAGATGCTCGCCTGAAAACATTGTCGAAGGTTCAACCGAAGTTCGGGTCGACACTCGCATCAACTCAACGGTCTTATCCGCGAAGAAGCAAAACACTAGAAGAAACACCGGATGCACTATTTAATACAACGGCAGAAGATCGGCATGATGCATGTATGATGCATGGCATGGCAAGGTGCAATGCAATTAGGTCATATTAAGCGGAACCGGGGTCCCGACAAATATTCAAGTGGTTCAAGTTGTTTAGCTACCCTGCATTTTAAATGTTGTTTTAACCAGGCAAGATATGACAACGGTTCGATGCACCAATTTAAATGAGGCCAATATAAGGCTAGATTTGCCCGCATATGGACCCCATATTTAATTATGAGGTGAATCGGCATAAGGCCCCCAACCACACAATATGCATGCGAGATGAACAATTAATGTGCAACGAGTTTATATTTCATTTATAAAAATAGGGCTCGAGAAAGGGTCAGACATTAGGGTTCGGCAGATCTTGGGGTTTCGGGGTTCGGGGTTCGGTCTCAGGGTTCGGATCTGGGGTTCGGCGGGATCAGCGGGATCGGCGTAGAGTAGATCTTGGCGTATCCGGGTTCTAGGCGAACTTGGCGTCCGGGAAGGAGTACTTGGTCTGGCGTCGGGGCGCATCGAATCCGCCCTGGTCGGTGCCGATCTTGTCGTCTCGAAGATCTTGCCGGGTCCGGTCTTCGCCTCCGGGAACGGGTCCTCAGGGTCTCGACGAACTTGGTGTCCTGGCATCTCTGAGTCGTGGATCTTGGCGTCCGGGCTCTCGGTCATCGGTAGATCTTGATGTTCCAGGTCGGAGTCCTCGGAATTCAGCACCGGCGGTCTTGGCGTTCGGGACGAAGATCTTGGCATGCGACGTCGTCGGCATCGGTTCGGGAAGGAGTTCTTGTCACGGGTCGGAAGATCTTGAGATTCATGTCATCAACCTTGGGTACCATTTTGGTCAGCCGATGGCGAACTTGGGATCAGCATCAGGGTCTTTCCTTTCCACCGGGTACAAACAGTACCGCAAGGGAACGCAGTAGTACCAGCACCTGGACATCAACCATGTGCGTAAGCTCGAGCACGGAGGTGCCCTGGTCCATGACGCTACCGAAGGCGACAGGAGAGAAGGGAGGACGGCGGAGGGGGGCTTGGCAGCGAGGGACTCGGCAGGGAGGCAGACGAGGCGAGGCCCACGCGGGGCAGCGGTGTCCGCAGGGTGGTCGGGCGCGATGGAGAAGCCCCGGGGGAAGGCAGTGCACAGGGGACGGTCAGGAGAGCGCGCAGACTCGGGTCAGCAAGGCCGACGGCGTGGTCGCGTACGGGCGGCGGCTTGGGAAGGGGATGGCCGCGGCTCGGCAGCGTGCTCGGTGGCGGGGTTGGCGCCGGGGTGAGCGCGGGACGGGCGGCGGAGCTCGCCGGCGCGGGTGCGGCCCAGGCGAGGCGGAGGCGCGGCGAGGAGGCTCGGGCGGTCGCGGGGTCCGGCGGGGCAGATGCGGCGGCGACGGGGGCGGATGCGGGCGGAGCAGCGGAGGCGGTGGAGGAGGGCGGCCCGGCGACGGCGGTCCGCGGGCGGAGCTGCAGAGGGAACGGGGGCCGCAGACGGCGACGGACGGAGGACGGGGAGGAGAACCGAGCGACGACGCGGCGTCGGCGGGCGGCCGGCCGCGGGGAAGGTGGAGGTCGGGCGGAGGGGAACGGGGCCAGAGGCGGAGGATCCAGGGCGGCGGCGCTTGGGGGAGGGAGGAGCTCGCGGGGCGGCGAGGATGCGGGGCTGCGGTCGGAGGTGGCCGCGGGGAGGCGTAGTTGGCCGGCGAACTCGCTGCGGCGGGCGGTGGCGGAGCAGGGAGGAAAAGGAGGAGGAGCGGCGGCCTGAGCACCGGAGGGAAGGGCGGTGGAGGGCGGCGGCCGCGGCCGGAAGAGGGAGCAGGGGTGCTGCAGGGCGCCAGGGGGAAGCGGGAAGGGGGCCGGCGCAGAGGAAGAAGAAGGTAGGCGCGCGTCGGTGGGAGGGAGGAGGGCTGCGCGGCTGGTGGGGGGTGGGGTCATGGTGGGGTCGGGGGGGCGTGTGGATCTGGGCAGGGGCGGGCCAGGAGGGTTGGGGTGGGTCGGTGTGTGTTGTTGTGTGTGTGTGTTGTGTGCTGCGGGTGGGCCGGGGGAAGAGAGAAAGAGAGGGGAAGAGAGAGAGGAGGTGGCCAGGAGGGTGGGACCAGGCTATAAGTGGGTGTGGGGTAGAAAAACTGTGTGAAAAAGAGAGAGAAGGGGGAGAAAAAGTGGAGGATTGATGAGGTGGCAGGTGGGTAGAGATTGGGTGAGAGGGTGAGGTGGCAGCCTGTGGTTGGAGGGTAGATTAGGATTGGGTGGGGATAGGATTTAGTGGGGCTGATTTAAAATGTGTGTTTGTTTGGTCTTGTCTATTTTAAAACTAGGCCATTTTGCAAACAGTTTTTAGACAAAATAAAATCTCCGATGCGATCGGGGTTTTGTGTTTGAAAATAAGAGGGGTGTTTGTATAAATCAAGACTAGGCTTTTCAAAATAATGCAGACAAACAATGCATGATGATGACGATGCAATGCACAAAAACAACGCGATTTTCTAGTAGTGGTTTTGCGGGATGCCACAAAGTGTTTCTCAACCTCAAGCAGGGAAATGACAATGTCAATACCTACATCAGGAACTTCATGAACCTTTCTCGTTATGGGGGCGATGAGATCTCTGATGACAAGAAGAAGCAAAAGAGGTTCCGGCAAGGACTCAATGCATCGATTAAATATGCAATCACACATGCAAGGCCGGCGTCTTTTCTGGAACTTCAGCATACAGCTCTGCAGGAAGAAGCAAGTAAGCAAGTGTTTGAGGAGTCAAAGAAACACAACCGTGATGCAGCAAGCTCTTCAGCTATGTTAACTCCTTCTAAGCGTCGTGTCTGGGTTCCTAACACCCCACCGTCGCTCCCGGCTCCACCAAGACCTGCAAGCTACGCGGCAAGGCCACCAAACTTCCTCACTGCTGCTCCCAGGGGCTACAACCACCACTACCCTGGAGCGCCTGGCGGAGTCCCTGGCTACGTTGCTCCACGTCCACCTGGTGCTTGTTTCACTTGCGGAGACATTGGGCATCAGTACTGGAACTGTCCGATGAAAAACAAAGCTCTTCCTCCACCACCTCCAAGATCTGCGGCAAGCTCTCCTATGGTTCGTGCACCACCACCTCGGGCTCTCAACATCAACACCAAGCCCGGGTCTACTGTTGCTCGTGCCAACTATGTCAACGCCGCTCAAGCTGAGCATACACCTGGAGTTGTGATGGGTATGCTATCCGTTAACTCAGTCCCTGCACGAGTTTTGTTTGATTCTGGTGCATCGCATTCATTTGTTTCTCACAAGTTTGCAAATGAAAATGAGTTAGCTATGGATCCTCTCCTTAAGCGGTTAATGGTCCTTTCTCCTGGAGCAACAATGGCAGCTGCTAAAATCAGCCATGGCAATCAAATTGAGATTGGTGGCTCTTCGTTCTCGGCATCCTTAATTGTTCTGGGCAATTCAGACATTGATGTCATCTTGGGCATGGATTGGTTGACAGCAAATGCAGCTGTGATTGATTGTGCTGAACGCTCAGTTTCTCTGAAGATTCCTGAAGGCCATATAGTCTATTCTCCAAGTCTGACTCCTGCTATCCAGCTTTTCTCTTTGGCGGCTCTGAATGATGATGCTATGGAAGCTATTCAAAGTTTTCCGGTGGTCTGTGAGTTCCCGGATGTCTTTCCTGAAGAGTTGCCAGGTATGCCTCCGAATCGTGAGGTTGAGTTTGTAATTGAGCTTGAACCTGGAACGACTCCTATCTCCAAGCGGCCTTATAAAATGGGTCCTGCTGAGTTGGCTGAACTCAAACGACAGCTTGATGAACAAGAGAAGTTGGGTTTCATTCAACACAGTACTTCTTCTTGGGGTAGCCCAACAATCTTTGTGAAGAAGCGAGACAGGACTGATAGACTTTGTGTTGACTATCGGGCTCTCAATGCTAAAAACATCAAGAATAAATATCCCCTTCCGCGGATTAATGATCTCTTCGATCAGCTAGCTGGAGTTGTGGTGTTCTCTAAGCTTGACTTGAGAAGTAGTTATCACCAAATCAAGATTCGCAATGAAGATGTTCCTAAAACAGCTTTCACCACCCGCTATGGCCTGTATGAGTACACGGTCATGTCCTTCGGTCTCACCAACGCACCTGCTACCTTCTCGAGGCTTATGAACTCGGTTTTCATGGAGTATCTTGATAAGTTCGTTGTGGTCTATCTGGATGACATCTTAGTCTATTCTAAGTCAAAGGAAGAGCATGAAGAACACCTTCAATGTGTCCTAAACAAGCTTCGTGAGAACCGCTTGTATGCAAAGTTCTCGAAGTGTGAGTTTTGGCTGCCTTAAGTAACCTATCTTGGTCACGTCATCTCTGCCAAGGGCATTGCAGTCAACCCGGAAACTGTAAAGACAATTGTTGAATGGCTTCCTCCTGTTAATGTCAAAGAAGTGCGGAGTTTCCTTGGTTTGGCTAGTTATTGCCATCGCTTCGTTCAGAACTTTTCAAAGATAGCGAAGCCTCTTACCGATCTCCTCAAGAAAGGCAAAAAATACCTTTGGACTCCTGCATGTCAAGCAAGCTTTGAGACACTCAAAGAGAAGATCACTTCCACGCCAGTCTTGGTTCCTCCGGACACATCTAAGCCTTTCCAGATATTCTGTGACGCCTCTTTGCAAGGATTGGGTGCGGTCCTTATGCAAGAAAAACAAGTTGTTGCTTATGCTTCTCGACAGTTGAAGACGCATGAGATCAACTATCCTACACATGACCTCGAGCTCGCAGCAGTTGTCTTTGCTTTGAAACTATGGAGGCATTACTTGCTGGGCAACCGTTGTGAAATCTTTTCTGATCACAAGAGTCTGAAGTATATCTTCACTCAGCCTGATCTCAACCTTCGGCAGAGGAGGTGGATTGAAGCAATCAATGATTTTGATTTGACCATCAACTACACTCCGGGCAAAACTAATGTCATGGTCGATGCTCTCAGCCGCAAAGCTTATGTCAACAACCTCATGATGGAAGAACAACAGCCTCTCTTGTGCGAGGAATTCCGTCAGCTCAACCTTGAAATTGTGGAACAAGGGTATCTCCTGAACCTTCTGGCTACTCCTCTCTTGGAAGAAAAGGTTCGCTCCTTTCAGCATGGTGATCCGCACACCAAAAAGATCATCTCAAAACTTCAGCTTCCGAAGTATGAGTCCTTCCACGTCGATGATCAAGGCACGCTTTTCTTTGAACACCGGATGTTTGTTCCGAACTACCCGGGTTTGAGAGAGCAAGTTCTCAAGGAGGCGCATGATTCTGTTCTTTCTATCCACCCTGGCAGCACAAAGATGTACATGGACTTGAAAACACAATATTGGTGGTCGGGATTGAAACGATATTGTGCCAAGTATGTCTCGGAGTGTGATGTCTGCCGCAGAGTGAAAGCTGTCCATCAGAAACCTTACGGTCTTCTACAGCCATTGAAACCCCCGGAATGGAAATGGGAGAAAGTAGAGATGGACTTCATCACTGGTTTTCCAAGGTCGCAGAAGGGCAACAATGCAATATTTGTTGTCATTGACAGGCTTTCTAAAGTGGCTCACTTCTTCCCCGTCAAGGAAACAATTTCTAGAATTCAGTTGGCTGAGCTCTATATCAACAGAATAGTCTCTCTGTATGGGGTTCCGCTTGAGATCAGTTCAGACCGTGGGAGCATCTTCACTTCCAAGTTCTGGGAAAGTTTCCAAAATTCTTTGGGAACAAAGTTGAACTTCAGCACAACTTACCACCCTCAGTCGCAAGGACAAGTTGAAAGGATAAATCAGATTCTGGAGGATATGCTTCGTGCTTGCGTCATCTCTTTTGGCATGAAGTGGGAAGAATGTCTTCCTTATGCTGAATTCTCTTACAACAACAGCTTCCAGAAAAGTCTGAAGATGGCACCATTTGAGGCTCTCTATGGCCGAAAATGCAGAACTCCGATTGGTTGGTCGGGTGCAGGAGAAAGAATATGGTTTGGCCCTGATATTGTAACTCAAGCGGAGGAGAAGGTGCACATCATTCTTGAAAATCTGAAGATTACTCAAAGTCGCCAGAAGAGCAATTATGACAGAAAGCACACGGACATGGAGTATGTCCCTGGTGATCTCGTTTACCTTCGTGTCACTCCCATGAAAGGCACACACCGCTTTGGTATCAAAGGAAAGCTGGCTCCTAGATACATCGGTCCTTTCAAAATTCGTGGAAGAAGAGGAGAAGTTGCTTATGCTCTTGATCTCCCGGAAAAACTCAAGGTCCATCATGTTTTCCACATCTCTCAACTCAAGAAGTGCTTCAAGGATCCCGGCAGGACCGTGGATCATGAGCTAATCAATCTCCAAGAAGACCTGTCTTATCAAGAACACCCCACAAAAATCCTTGAGACCGCAGAAAGAAGGACTCACAACAAGTCCATCAAGTTCTGCAAGGTGCAGTGGTCGCACCATTCCGTTGATGAAGCCACTTGGGAGCGTGAAGATGAGCTCCGTGCCAACTATACTACCCTCTTTGAGTCTTCTTCTTCTTCCTAGAATCTCGGGGCGAGATTCCTGTTTAGTGGGGGAGAGTTGTAGCATCCCATTTGTCTAACAATTGTAATGCTACTTGGTCTAGTAATATAATGGCTACTTCATATATATAATTGTTGCATCATCATTATATCATGCTCATGTCATCATGCCACCTTGCATTTGAGCATCATATAAAACCCTTTTTGGTTTAGTTCTTCTCTCATATGCATTGTAAATTGTATTTGCCACTTGATATTGTATTTGGTTCTTGATATATTGTTTAAATGCCCAAGTTGAGTTGGGGGCATATCTTTTATTCAACTCCATCACCTTTCTCTGTCACCACCTTTCTTTGGCTTCATCTAATTCCACCATCCAACTAGATATGAGCATTGCAACTTATTTGGTTTTACCTCTAGCTCATGTGGGTTGGGATGGATCCAATTCTATCTCCACATTCTCTCATATAAGCACCATAGTGTTTCCACATTATTGGTTTATGAGAGTCACATGGCCATGCATGCCTTGTGAGTGGAACCTTTCCCTAGCTTCCATATGGATTGTTTTGGGGTTATTATCATGTGGGGATATTTTTGGGACTATTAAACATCTAGTGGAATATACACACTAGCAAGTCCCAATTATAATCAAATGTGGTCATCTCCACCTCCTCCACATGGGGCATCCTTTTAATTCTTTTGCTTGGCTTTTATTCCAATTTTGGGAATGCCTAATAATAATGCCATGTTAATATTATTGTTCTCATAAAAATAAGCATGGCAGCAATTATTGGCATGGGTCATGCAACCTTCTCCATCTTTGGTCCTCCTTTGGTTTTAATTGTTTTGAGTGGATCATCTTCTCATCTCTCTCCTTCTCTCAATCTTTTCCATCTTTCTATGCTTCCTTGCCATGTGCATCAGGAACCTCACCCTCTCTCCTTCACTCATGCATGATCATGTGAGGTCATATCCTTAAAACCCCCATCTTATCTCTCCTTATCCATCACCATGTGTCCAACAAACACTCCCCTCTCCATCTCTTTTCACCATCATGCTTGATCTTGTAGGTCATCTAAAACCCTAAGCCTCATCTCTCCTCTCCCTAACCCGAGCCACCACCTCATGATCTACCCCTCTCTTCTAAACCCTAGCACCCCATCTAACCCTAACCCGAGCCTCCTCTAGCTAACCCTAGTTCCCACCCTCTCTCTCTCGGCCTCTCTCCTCTCTCTACCATGCATGCCCCACATGGCTACCCTCTCCCTGGCCCCATACCCCATCTACTCCCTCTCTCTCTCCACCCAACCCTAAGACAAACCCTAGCCCGAGCCTAGCTCCAACCCTAACCCGAGCCTCCCTCTCCCTCTCTCCCTGTCGTGCGACCCCACCAGCCGAGCCTGCTGCCTTGCCTCCCCTGGCCCACCTGCATGCTCCTGTGCTTGCCCCTGCCCTGGCCCCAGCTCGATCATGTGAAGGAGGAGGAGGGAAAAGGTGGCCGAAGCCACCTTTATCTCCAACCCACCTCCCCACGACACCTCCCCTCTTCCGTCCCTATCTACTCCCTCACACGCCTCCTCTGGCCTCTCCCAGATCCGCCCCAGGGCCTTGCCCTCCTCCCTCTCTTCTCCACCGCCACCATCTACCCCATCACCGGCCACCGCCAGTAGCTCGTCGCCTTCGTCGATCCAAGAGGCGCAGGTGAGCAGGAGGTGGTCGAGGAGGACAAGGATGCTCCCCTGCAACGCCCTGTACACGTCGTCGCGGAGGAGAAGGACCAGGAGACCCAGGACCAGCGCCGCCCGAGCCAAACCCTAGCTCCGCCCGGCCTCTGCCTCGACGGCGATCGTCTGCTCCTCTGCTCGATCCGTCCACACCGACCTAACCGCGGTGAGCCAACCTCCCTCCTAGACATCCTTGCAGTCACCATCGCTTCCTGGTCGCGGCGTACGTTCCGTAGAGCACCCTCTGTGCACCGGCGAGCGCGCGCGTCTGCTCGCTCCCACGTCGCGCAAAGCCCTATCTAGCCGCCCATCCCCTCCCTAGCAACCTCCGCTCACCTACCGCACTGGCTCGCGCCCCGCAGCGCGCACGCCAGGTCCCCAGTTCGAGCCCCGCGCGCCGCGCTCTGCCGCTGTCGCGCACCGTTCTATCGTCAGTAAGTTCAGAGGAGATCTACAGGGGCCTGTGGTAACTTTGCATATAGCCCCCCCCCTTTTTTATTTTTCGCCTCAACCCGCGCTCCTAGAGGACCCACTAGTCAGCCTCCGTGGCCACCTTCCAGAAAACCCCCTGGCTCTTTTACTCTCAACCCGCAGTCCCCCGCCGAGCCGCGTGGCTGCCTCGCACCCGCCCACTGGCGTGTGGGTCCGCAGAGCATAGGAGCCCACCTGCCATCCTCTGCGGCTGGGCATGCTCGCGGTGACAGAACCTTTTACTGCGCGCTGCGCCCCACCTGCTGCTGAGTCAGCGCAAGGCCCACCCGTCAGTGTCTGTGGCTAGATTTGCCTGAGTAATAAAAGGTTTTCTGCATTCCTGTTTTTAATTCAAACTTTTCCAAATTAATTCAAATTTAAATTTCAAATCAGTAATTAAATAACTTTTAAAATACAAATCCGAATTAAACAAATAATATTTGTTTTGAGATCAGAAAAATGTGAGGATTTCAAATATGCCATCGAAAATATATTTTGAACACTTTAAATTTCAAGTTGATTAAAATTACAATAAAATGCCCTTTTCTTAATTAATTAATAACTTTTGATTTATAACTCCAAATTTAACAAATGATAGGTCTAAAAATGATTAGCTCGACGAGACCTTTCTGTTTATGCATTCCATGATATGAATTGAGGCATGCATCATATAAGTATTGAATAATCAGAACTGTTTATGGGAGTAAAACATGCCTAAATACTTTAACCAAGTGTTTTATTATTGTTTTCTCACCTCACCCATGCCATGCTACTTCAATGCCATGCAAATTGTGCATCATTCATCATGGCACGATTGTTTGCTTGTCGCATTTAATTCATATGCTTGTGCACTTTATTTATGTTGGCCCTTGTTTGTTTGGTTCTTCTTCGAATAGACGCTGAGCAGGGGATATATCAAGAAACCCAGGAGCACTACCCAGATCTTTCTCTCGCTTCAACTGAGCTGCCAGGCAAGCACTACCACATGCTTGCATACATATAGTACCTATTGCCTCTATCTCATTCTTGCATCATTGAGTCGCGATTGCATTAAATTGAATCCCAAGTATTGCATAGCCTTTACTTTTAAACCCAACCGAAGCTTGTTCCTCCATCCCATGAGCCATTACTACAGGAGTTGTTTGAGCCATGCGAGTCGTAGAACAGCATGTGTAGGGTATGTGAGTGTCTGATGGATAACGAGGTACCTAAACAACTTAACCTGAGTAGTATGGGATAACTAATGAAAGTGGCACCGGTGAGCAATATCTGCTATTTGGTTTTTCATGCTCACTTGTGTCCCGTAGGACCCCGAGTATTTGATTCCTGTTCCTTGAATATTCGCGCTATCCACATCCGGGAGGATTATGGGACCCCCCTGAGCCAGAGCTTGATTCATTCTTATTTCTTGGGGCCACAAACTAGTTTGAGGTTTTATTTACTATCATGTAATTATGCCATGCTTTACTGTTTTATTTAAATTGTGCGAGGTACTGCACCTGTACTGTTTAGGGAAGCGGAGTGTTTTCACGGTATCGACAAGCCCAGTCACATTTTCGGGTTCCCAGTCGTTTACAGCCATTGACGAAAACCTTGAGTCCGTTTCGGAGTCAGCTAACTTCGTTGCGGGTAGCTTAATGGGGTGGCCCCCTGAAATATTTCTGAATCCTGTGATTGCTTTGTCGTGAATGCCTCGTTGGGTTTTGATTTGGTTTTTCCGAGGTTGATCGAGTGTGTGTTGCTATTTGTGCACCCCTGCAGGGTAAAACTTTCTGAAAGCCGTGTCCGCGGTTATGGACGACTTGGAGCACAGTTTCTCGATCATAGACAAGCATAACTAAAGTACCGCTTTAATTTGACTAAGTAACTGACTAGTAAATAGTGCAACACTCATGGAATGGTTAATAAAACTGCCAACGGATGGGGGGTGTTCGTCCGCTTCCTCGTTGGTAAGCGAGGAGGAGGATGGATCTGTTGATATTACTGTTATAACTGTTGTCATTAATTCACGGACATCCGTCTATCTTTGGTTAGGCGGATGGTTAGCGAGTATCTATAGAATTGTTAGGGTTTATCTTTTGCTGCAATTGCGTCACCCCAGGTTGTGTCCCCTTTAGAGGCATAAAGACTTGCTGAGTACCCCTAGGGTCTCACACGATAAATTATTTGATTCAGATGAACAGGTACACTCACAAGATGGATACCGGGTGGAGGAGACAGACGATGTGGGCAACGATCATTCGGTGTAGAGATTCCGGGAACGGGGATCCGTGAGATCTATTGGCGGGATGTGTTTATTTATGGGGCATCTTATGCCGATTTGCTTCTTATCCGTACTTGGATCTTGTTTGCCGCTTCCGCCTGATACTCTGATGTTTGATGTATGAGGAGCTATCCTAAACTATTATATCTATCTAGGATATTTGGATCTTGCCGTATGGCGTTGCAATATTTCTATTTCTTTTAGATGGAATGGCTCTGATGTACTGTTGTATGGTGGCTTGCATACATACTCATTTGTGTATGTAGTTGATCCCTTCGCCTGCCGATTACGCCGCCCGTTCTTGTCCCGATGTTTGGAAGTGGTTGAGACGGCCGAAAGGTCTACCTGTGAGTGACATTTGGGCCCCACCGTACTATTTCAACCATTTCCGCCCATCCAGGCTTGTAACTAGGAGCGTAATTCACCGAGGTAGTTACAGTGGAGTATGATGATGATGACTTCATGCCGCCGTTCGGTAAAAAGGCGAGAGCTGCCTGGGAGAAGGAGCAGGCCAAGGGCAAGGGCAAGGGCGGGAATTTGTAAATCTTATATTCCCATATTGCCCCTCCCTTACTTTTTCATCCATTTTCCCTTTAAATAGAGAAACCCACCACCCTCATTCTCCACACCACCACTCTCATTCTCCACACCACCACTCTCATGGCTGCTGAACCAAATCCCAACCAACCGATACCCCCCAACCCCAATCAACCAAGAAGAATACACCACCGTTGGGAGCAGGACTACGATGAAGAATTTGTCATGATAGATGGTGTCAAAGTGCACCAAGTTAGGTGCAAAAGATGCGACCGTATCTTCATCTTGCACAAGGGAGGTGGAAATGGTTACTTGCACATGCATGTCGAGTTTCATCTGAGACAAGATCGAGGGAACTAATTAGTTGATGCAATTTTTCTTTTCTTTTCGAGCGGTTGTACTCTTTTTCCTTGCTAGGGATATAAGGGTTTTTAATAAGACAACATCAATAAAGCTCAGTTTTTATCCCATATAAAAATTTGTGTCATTTTACTATTTTTTGTACTTTTTTGACATTTTTTAGCATTTTTTCAGACTCGAAACGAAAAAACAGACAAAACAGGAAAAAATAGACAAAACGGGCCAGAAAAGGCCCCGCGGGCCAAACCTGCCGCGAGCCGGCCCATGCAGAGCCGGGGCCGGGCTCGGGCCGCCAGACGGGGCACGCGTGTCGGTCCGACACGACACGTGGCCTGGCGGTCCACGTCGGGTCGTGCCGCGTGCCGGCCCGTTTACCGCGTGTCGGCCCGTTTACCGCGTGCCGGGCCGGTCCGTTGGCCAGATTTGATATTGCCCCCCTTTTGCATATTTCAGATCAACTAGCCACTTGTTGGCGATGCCAAAAGGGCACCGCACATGTCTACCATATTATTTACTTGTCAATTTATGCATTTTTATATATATTATTTGAGCTGATTAGCAAAGGATTGACCAAATTGGTCAGCGATGGTGCCAACGGCCAGGAAAGACAGATAGGTCGCTCTTTTAGACGCTGCTAACAGGTTGGGTCTCTGGTTTGGATCGGCCCGGTGAAGATGTCCTTAGCTTTTCACCCTAAAAGGTAAATATTTCCTATGTTGTTGCCACTAGCTAGACTAGTAGACAATAAGGATGGTATCCCTCTACCCCACTTAGTATAAAAAAACTAAGTTTTAATAAAACACCACTTTTTGAGAAAGCTAGTTTATTTGTTTGAACTACGCTAAACTAGACGGTAGCCTAAAGATTCCAAAATTCCATCTCTAATAGACAAACATTCCATTTTATTGAATCTATGTTGGAACTTGGATCCAAGGAATCTAATGGATCTAGTAGAACACACTTACACACCACTCATCACGAAAGCCATCATAAAATCCTCGGTATCTCGGCTCATGCAGCTCGCCAAGGTATGCATCCACACCGCACCACACCACACGGAACCACGCGGCCCAGCGTAGGTACACTACACGCATGTCATTTCCCATTGACATCACCTCACTCAGGCTTTAAGGGATGACGTCTATTGATATTTCTCCTCTCATTTTTTCCTGATCCAAAAGGAAAAATTGGAGTGTGTCGCAAGCGTTGCTCAAGGATACTTGGATAGGAAAAGTTAATTTGAGCCAAAACATCTCTCTCACTCATAGCAATTAGTAGAGCTATGGAGGCTCCCCAACCAAGTCCAATTAGATGATGTGATGGATGATGACATTGTTTAGAAGCTCACGGAGAATGGTCAATACTCCCCAAAGTCGTCTTACGAGGTGTAATTCTTGGGCTCCATTAATTCCGAGATGAACAAGATTGTGTGGAAGGCTTGGGCTCCTTCCAAGATCAAGTTCTTTGTTTGGCTTGCTATCCAAAATAGAATTTGGACCGCAGATAGATTGGAAAAACGAGGATGAAATAATTGTGGGTTGTGCCCTCTTTGTAAGCAAACCTTGAAGACGGTCAATCACCTTTCCATCTCGTGTCGGTGGACCATTTAGATTTGGAGCGTAACAAAGGATTGGATTGGCGTCAACGACATACAACCGCGGCAATGGCAAGGGGTGGGGCACTCAATCAAGAGCTGGTGTCATGATGATAACGGAAGGTTCCATTCCAAATAGCAAAGCTTTGGCCTCTCTAACCTTGCTCACTTCTTGGGAGATTTGGAATGAGCAGAACACACATGTCTTCCATAAGGTCATCTCTACCGGGCCGATCCAAACGGTCCGCGTGTGTCCGAACTCGCACGGACGCTCGAGGCGTGCGCGGCGCCCCAGCGGGCCGACCCATCGGGAGAAACGCGTCTCGCTCGACCCATCCATGCATCTAATCTGGCACTCGGTTGTGTCGGCCCGGACAGCGCGGACAGCACGGGGTGTCCTCCCAATAATTCGCCGGGGCCCTCCTGCCAGTGGCACAACAGATGCTCACCTACCCAAGCCCTCGCGCACTCCATATCCCTCGGTCTCGAGAGAGGGCGCAGTATTTGTCGCCGCCACCGCTCGCTGCCGTCGACGCCCCTGCGATATCGAGCACCATCGCAGGACACACGTGTTGCCGGAGTTGTCTGGCTGCGACACAGGCAATCTTGCCGCCCTCGGTCTCCGCCTAGACTAGGCGCGCGACACCCTCTGCGTGAACAACCTACTCGATCAATTGCCTGAGGTACGTCCGTCGGTCCTTTCTAGGTTTTGTTTGGCCCGCTGCGAGAGTTGCCATCGCCATTGACGGCCGCATACTTTGCAGATGGGCAGCAGCCGAAGGGCAATAGAGTTCTTCTACAAGAATTTAGTGGAGTCGTCGTCTGAGGAGGAGTCCGACAGTGAGACCCGGATTATGCTGACGGCTGCACAGATGGTGCAGGACCACTATCTCCTGCCGCCGTGCAGAGGTGGCTCGTCCAAGCGGCGCCAAGCCAACCAGGAGCGCGACCGATAAGATGGCCACATACGCTTTTACAAGAACTACTTCCATCCAATTAATCTAGTTTTAAAGAGAAGGCATTCCGTCGCCTCTATAAGATGTCTGAGGGGCCTGTTCTTGCAAATTCTAATGGGGTGACAAAATACGATAACTACTTCAAGGCCAAGTACGATTCCACTGGTAAGATTGGCTTCTCCTCTTACCAAAAATGTGTTGCTGTCATTTGGCAGCTTGCATATGGAGTCATCGGTGACCTCTTCGACGACTACATGCGCATGAGCGAGCCCACATGTCATGATTCTATGTACCGGTTTTGCAGAGTAGTTATTGTGGTGATTGGCAAAGTTTACCTGAGAGAGCCAAACGCCGAAGACACTTCCCGTATTTTGTCTATCAACGGGAGAAGGGGGTTTCCTGGTATGCTTGGCAGCATCGACTGCATGCATTGGCAGTGGAAGAACTGTCCCTTTTGTTGGAAAGGGCGGTTCAAAGGGCATGCAGAGGGGTGCACCGCCATACTAGAGGCCGTTGCATCACATGATCTCTGGATTTGGCACTCCTTTTCTTGGCATGGCTGGATCAAACAATGATATCAATGTGCTGCAGCGGTCTTCGATGTTTGCTAGGCTGGCAGAAGCCAATGTCCCATAGATTTCTTATCAGATCAATGGCAATCCATATGATATGGGTTACTATCTTGCTGACGGTATCTACCCCTCCTGGGCCACCTTTATGAAGACAATCCGCAATCCTGGAGATGAGAAGTGCAAGAGGTTTTCGAAAGAGCAAGAGGCCGCTAGGAAGGATGTGGAGCGAGCATTTGACGTGCTTCAGTCAAGGTGGGCTATTGTTCGGTACCCTTCTAGAACATGGAGCACAGAGAAGATGTGGGATATGATGACTGCTTGTGTCATCATGCATAACATGATCGTCGAGGATGAGCGTGATGACGTCATCTTGGACCAAGGCTGGGACTTTCAGTGTCAGTTGGTTGATCCAGAGCCAGGTCTAGCGTCGTGAAAATATTTCATGCAAGTGCATAAAAATTTGCGTCACAGGCAAACCCATGAACGGCTTCAACTAGATTTGGTTGAGCGTATATGGACTCGTGCGGAAAATCTCAATGTTTAATTCTCTATTTGTTTTGTGTAATTTAATTGACGTTTTAGTTATTTTTTATCGAACTATGCGAGACTGAACTATCTATATGTAAGCACTATTTCAATTTGATTACCTCGTCTAGTTTATTTGCATTCTAAAAATTAATTATGTGACAATATTTGCATATGAAATCTCTGGCCAGCCCTGGCAGCGTTGGCCAAGTGCGGACAAATGGGTCACGCCGCTGTGCGCGGCTGGCTGGACAGGCCGGACCCCCTACCCATATCAACTGCGACACGACCCTAACAGACAGAAACGGACCGTTTGGGTCGGCCCGATAGAGATGACCTAACAAGCACACTTCACATTTTGTAATCTTACATAAGATTAAAGATTAAGAGAGAGGCCCGTTTCTAGGTTACGGCGGGTCCGAGGCACTTGGACAAAATAATGTCGGGAGAGTAGGTTTTTGTAATATTATCTTTTACTTTTCTTGTCAAATTTCTAATTCAGGGGCAGAGGGGGGGGGGGGGAGGGGAGGAGCAGGGGCTAGTCACCGCCCAATGCGTCGCCCCCCTCAACATTTTGCAGTACATAGCTTATGGTTAGCGTATATTAGTATGTGCACGCTAATTTTCGGAGATACTTAGATGATTAGTTAGTCAAGTGTCCAATTAAATCGAATCTTCTCCATCGAACTAAAGTCTAGTAGCCCATCTCCCTATTTGGCTTTGTTTTCATGGATAAAAAATTGCTCCTTAAGTAGCCATAGAGATTCAATCTACTGGAATTGATCAAATCATACATTCTCTATGACTACTACGTCTAGCTACTACCTTCTAGGACGCTCCGGCCGTTGCCTGCCGCTAGACGTCCACCACGACAAGGGATAAGATCAATACGGCCTAGCCACCTAGGCGCTATCTGGTCCGGCTCTTCATGCAACGCATCTACGACTATGGCGATGTGTAATCTATGATTACTGTCTCGTCTTAGCATATATTGTTTCTATGTCTAAGATATGTGGTGCATTACCAACTCAATTTTTCCATTAGATCGAACATAAATTATATATGGATTTGTGTACTTTAATATAGTTTAAAGAAAAAAAGCTAGAGAAGAACTAGAAGAAGAGATTTTTTTAGAACTAAAGAAAAATACAAAGGGTTTGTCAAGTTGTCATGTTTGGTTCGGGTCGCAGGAAGCGCTCAAACTTAACAGGATGTTATTCCGTGCTAAGAAAACACGCTGAAGAGGTTTCATCTATCTAAGAACATATAGTGCAAGTGAGAGATCCTTTTCCTTGCTAGTCAATGTTTCAAACAGTCATAACGGGATGATAATGCTATACGTGAGATATCATATACTGTCATGTTCTACTATTTTATACGCCATTTTGGTCCTATAATTTTTATTTATTTATACCATTTAGTGGTCATTTTATTTCTCGCTCCTCTTATGGTCAAATCCTAGCTCCGCCTGTGTTCTCATTAATTAACAGATTAGAGCTTTTGCCCCCGTTCTCACGAGCCAGCGCGCAGCTCGATCTATCCCGCTCTCCTCGATCGGCATGCATAGATGCCGATGCACGCGCAGGCCCTCGGCACGCGGCTGAATAGCCCGACGCGAATAGTAGATCGATCGCCATCATCATCAGTGCATCTTTTGCGCGGCCGCGCGCTAGGCTCGTCGTCAATCATGTCCCTCCGCTCCGATCCGGCCGGCCTCGGTGAGTCACCCCGAGGAGAATAGAGAAGAAAAGTTTGCGGTAGCTTTTGGCTTTGCGAGCGCCCCTCTCCCTGCCGTCGTCATCACGAGCCGTGCCTCTGCCGTGCGGCCGGCCGGCCCGCGTCGCACGCCGAGCCGCCTGCCAAGTGCCGGTAGTACCGGCTGGACCGCGTCGGACGCCGAGCCCCTGCTGCGCTGCCACTCTGCCTGCCAAGTGCTAGTAGTACCGGCAGCAAGGGCTCAATTCTCTGTCAGGCCCGGCGGCATGCATGCGCTCGATCCGTGTCTGTACGACCCACGCAGCAGTATGTGTACGGAGCGAAATGAAAACAGCCGGAGAAGTTGAAAACGACTCTAGAGAGAGAGAGAGAGGTGGTGGTGGTCTGACATGCGTGCGTGGTTTGACCTTGGACGAAGGAGCAAACAACGATTACCTTCTCTTGACTGCGAATGCGACCCTTCCATACTGCAGGCAGGCACCATGACGACCTGTCAAAATGTAGGACCATAATTAGTCCATGTGTGGTTTCGTTTTGTTTACAGTCGATAGCAGAGGACGGGAGGGACCGGGCTGGCCGGTTTAACCAGTGCTGCTGCCTGATTAGCGCTCTTGGGGAGGACGGGAGTTTTTGTTTATCAAAATTTAAGAAAAGAGGGGACCGAAGCAAAAGTGTAAATAAAATTGAACAAGGAAAAGGCCTTTTCTTTCTTTCTTTCTTTCTTTCTTTCTTTCTTTCTTTCTTTCTTTTGGGGTGATTCGTGTGGCATTGCCGTTGACGTCTACTCTTATTCACGGTGGAAGACTCGGCTACACGACGCTGTCGAGCTTCTGTTGCCACCGACGTCGAAGCTGAGCGCGGGCGGTGTGCCCATGCCGCCAGTGCCGGAGGGACAAGAACGGATCGACGAGATCCAGGTGGTTATCGCCGGCATGGAGCCCGAAGAGGCAGAGCATCTTGAGAACCATGCCGACTGGGACCGGTTTTTCTGCGAGCGCCAGGCGCACGTGTTGGCCTACCACGAGGGCGAAGGCCCAACGCCGGCGCGTAACAATGCCGAAGGCCGGCGCCGCTGGTGGAGTGTGTCGGGCCGCACCCTCGCCGCCGTCCTGGAGTACATCACTGAGGGCAACACCCTGCGGCTAGGCTAACCGTCGCGCTTGAGGCCTTCCGTTTTGTGTCGGCCTCATGGATATCGAGGAGGATGGCCGACGTGTCATCCTCGTCTTCGACATCGGCCTCGCGCTCGTCCGGCTAGGCACCCAAAAACTCGTTGCGCTTCACGACGCTGCTCCGGCCGGTGAAACGAGTGCCGGAGTCTCCGATGCGCTTGTCGTCGCGCACGCGCTCGTGCTGCCTCGTCATCAACGAGTGTCGTGCCCCATCGTCGCGATTCCCCGTGCACCAACATGCTAGAGATGCCTTTAAATGCTAGCGATTTTTTTTAAATAATACACTTTTTAAATATTTTCTAGATCTATTACACGATTTTTTGATTTTACAAAACTAGCACTTTCTCTTGGGCGAAGCCGATTGGATCAGTCGGCGTAGAGCAAGCCAATTGTCCGAGGCTGTCGGTCAGGCCCATGCCGACTGACTGGACCAGTCGGTCAGACCCTAGCCGACTGCATACGCGGAATAAAAGGACGGACGAGTCACAGGCGAGTCAAAATAACCCGCACATACCGATTGGGCAGCCAGGGGAAGACCGATTGGAGCATGCAGATTCATTTGCTTTTTATTACGTCCTGGTTAATTGCTCTGGATTGCGGGTAGTTGGCTTCCCCAAGACCGATTGGAGCAGTCGGCTTCCCACAGGCCGACCGGGGCACTTGGCCTGACGACGACCGATTGGCTGCCGTGGGCCCAGCTATCCCACGTGCGCGTCGGCACGCCAACTGGCCTAATCGGCCTCGTTCAGACTGACAAAATGCTAATTCTGTATTTAAAAAATGTGTAATAGATCTGAAAAGGATTTAAAAAGTGTATTATTTTTAAAAAATGCTAAACCCTATGGAGACAGTGACGGTATTCCAGTCTCCACTTTTGCAAAAGTAGAAGTGTAAAACCATACAATGGATATTTTCATACGCGACAGTAAACACTGATATTTCCACACGCGACAGAACCCTGCTATTTTCAACTCCCCGTACACGCAACTTTTTATCACAGGTCGCATAACAGACAAGAAAGAAGAAAAGAACTAGACACGTTAATTGCACATCAAGAACCCACTGCCTCGGTCATTCTTGTTCACAGTGGCAAACTGGCAAGTCTGACAGCACGATCCTACAAAGACTTTGAGCAACCAGTCGATGATCCGTCCACTTTTATGGCGAATCAAGTGATAAACACTCGTGACCTCAGACATCCACGTCGATTCGACCCCCGACGATCCGGCCCCACTAGGCCACTATGCACATCATGCATGGTCTCAGGCTTCCACATGAAGATCAGATCCGTGCCATCAATCGATCGCACGTCCCAATGATGCCGACGCATGTATAAATCATTGCCTGGGCTTGTGGCTGTGGCTATGGCTGCGGAGTACGTACTATACACTATACTCACTTGGGATGGAAACCATCATGCGCTTACTGAAAAAAAGCTTTTGCAATTGCAGGTGGTTGGCACAAGTCTATGGGGGGCATATCAGATCAACGAAGACCACATGGAGATGGACATGAACACGAATGTTGTGCGCAGATCGGTTTCCCGTCGATCCAACAGTAGTACGTGGTAGTGGTGGCGCAGGTTGTGTAATCTGTGTGTCGACACGGCGAATTCCACGCGCGCGGGCGCAGGTGATGATGATGGTCTCGACATGAAAGAACATGCGCCGTGCCCGATTGGACGTGCGTGCTGGAGCTGATGCGAGGAGTCGGCTTAATTAATTAATCAGCACTGCTCATGTTCTTCTTCAGTCATTTCAACAATCGAGTGACGGGATGTAACAGGTTGCACGTGTTTTTGTTCATCCCTGTCCGAAGTATCGTCTCCTGCGATAGCTCGATCTCCGGTGGGAGCAAGAGCAGTGTTGTGAAATTAGTGGGTCTAAGAAAATTTAGACATGTTTCTAACCCGTGGAGAGGGGCGGTTAAGAAAAAGATTTTTTAGACTATGTATAGTACTAGACACAAGGTCCAGACGAATAAAAAATTATTTTCGATACATGTCGCGGTAGAAGAGTAGTTTGGCAGAAAAAATGAAGTATCGTTGGTTCCATGTTGCTGGACAGGTTTTGTTCGCTAGGCTGCGATTAGAATTTTTTTGCTAGACCCATAAGTTACGATGTACATGCTCTGAAGATTGCTCACGGTCTCCTGATAGCCTTTCAAGCGCAATCAGCCAGCACAAGATGATTTAAGTCCCATAATAGTATTTGTCGCTCCCTCTCCCTCCTCCCCCAGGTGTCACTCCCGCGGGCGGCCCGGGGGAAACCCTAGCCGCCGCCAGAATCCCCTTCCCCTCTCGGTCCTCCTTCCCTCACTGCCGCCGGAGGGCGCCGCCGGGCAAAGCTCGTGTGGCGTCGGCGGCGGCGGGGCCTTCTTTTCCCCTCCCGTGTGTCGCGCGGCGCGGGCCAGGTGCGATGCTGCGGTGAGGGAGGAGATCTGCGGCGTGCCGACGGCTGGCGCGTGGCGTCGGTGGGCCTCCTGGCGCTCGGCGTCGGTTTTGCGGCCGTGCGCGGGCCTCGGAGGTTTCTCGCCCGTCCGCGGTTCTGGCGCGATGATGGCGTGTGGCGGCTGGTCTTCAGTTGGAGGTGGCGTCCGCTGGAGCTTGGCGACGATCAGCGGCCAGGCTGGTTCTGGGCCGCGCGGGCCGACAGTGGGCGCGGGAGGCGGCCGTGGTGTGGGCTGTGCGGCGACCGGTTTGGTTCTCTTGTTTGCGGTTGTCGGTGTTTGTCCTCGATCCCCGCGTCAGTGTTGGTCGGCGTCCCCTCTATGTGGCGTTCCGGCGGCGCCCATGGGGATCTTCGGCGGTACTTCGTCGGCGGCAGGCTGGTGCGGCCTAGCGGTGATATTCTACACTTTTCGCCGTGGCGGCTGCCCGGTCTCGCGGGCAGCGGTGATGTTTCGGACGGCGGCTTTGGTCGCGGCGACGGGGAGCCTAGGCGTGGCGGCGGGAGGTGTGCTCGATGATCGTCGGGAGTTTGGAGGGAGAGGGGAAGTGTGGTGGTTGGTTCCGGTCCTTGTTGGGCAGTCGTGCGGTTTGGGTTTCTTCGCTGGGCGAAAGTCTGTCCTGGCAGCTGGCCAGGACCGACGACGGTGACGCCTGTGGGCGCCACTTCCTTCTTGAAGTCGTTGTCGAAGCGGATGTTTCTTGCTCCTTCGCCCGGGCTCTCCGGGGGAAACCCTAGATCCCTCGCAGGATTTGGCGTGGGCAGTGCTCTTTGTGTCGCTTTGCCTCTTAGGGCCTCGCTTTGGACGTCTGTCGAGCTGATGGTTTTGTGGGTGTTTTTTGGTGGTTTTGGCGGAGGTGCATTCTTCTTCGGCCAGGCGGGTGCGACCCTAGGGCCGGCATGGTAGTTGGAGCGGTGGCTCCGGTCTTTCGCCTCCGCTTGATGCGTTGAGGTGTGGTGTCGGCATGTTTGGCCGTCGACCCATGTGGAGCGCAGCCTCGGGGCTGGCGTGTGGTGTAGTGTTGTAACGGTTTTTCGGCCAGTTTTCCTCATAAACGGTCCGGCTCTCTTCTACTATATCAATGAAAAGCAAAGCTTTTGCCTCGTTTCAAAAAAATGTATTTATCGTCCTAATTAGACGGGCACGACAATCATCCCGTATAAAATTCACCAAACTCAACAGAATTCAAAAGAGTATATCAAATATGGAGAAAATAGAGTTTTCACAAAAAATGAACATTTATCTACAATCTAAAATATCATAAGCCTAGTGTCATCCTAGGGCGACCTCGGATTACAAGTGGCAATTCTGCCGCCACCAAACTCGTACTTTACTCCATGCTTTCCACCTCGCCGTCGCTGATGGTCATCACTGGGCAAAGCCTGTGTGGTTGGCACTCGTGGTGAGGTCTTCCTGGCTAGTTGGGTGGTGGCCATGGCCACACACCGACGCGCCCTAATCAAATCATTCTGGGGGAAACCTTCGTTCGAGGTCGATGGCAAGCGCATTCGACGACGCCCGCAAGCGCGCCACAATAGGGATTTTGATAGCCAATGTTGTGACTACATGTTGTCGTGACATCGTCTAAACGTTACTGAGGAGTACCGTGGTGGCACATTTGCGTTTATCTCCGGAGATCATAGACTGGCACAACTATTCGAAGACTCGCCCATGATTATGTTCTTCCTTCTTGAAAATGTAAGTGTTGGTGCATATGAATATGATTTAGTGGTAGGGTTTATTTCATATCTTGCCATGGTTCATCTAGTAATGTATCCATGTACCCTAATTTTTTATGATTTGGCCTTGTTGTCTTCAACTTTAATAATATTATTATGGTTGTGTCATTTGTTGATTCATAGACCGCGAGGCTAAACCTTCCTTTCAATTTCTTAATTATCATTTAAACTTGAAACAAAATAGTATTCTAGAAGAGTTGTTGAATTCGAGAAAATTCACAAGCATTTTATGAACATTCCTGGTTTTAATGTTTCTACTTTTAAAAATATGTCTAAGTTTGAGTTAATTTTTTTGCATATTCTAATGATTTTTTACTATTTATTTGTGATTGTATTTTTAGTAGTTTCTACACATTTTTATGAAACATCACGAGATCATACCGCTTTGACTAGACTCAAGGATCAAAACTCCCCAACCCTATGAGTGAGGAGTCAAAATCGTATTGTTTTGGAGTCTCTGATTGATTAAATGCAATTATAGTTGAGGGACCAAAAGTGAATATTTCATTGTTTAGGGATGATGTTTGACTCTATGCATTTTTTGGGGGTGTAAATTCTATTTCATAATTGAATACCCCTTTCTTAAACTCTATTGGATGATGTAGTAAGTGACTTTCTTTCTTAGAGCAAGTTCAGTAGTAAAGCCCGTTGTTGGCTATAAGCCGTTGCCATGTCATCTGTAGTCAAGTAATAGTCAACATGTAGAATAGTTAGCTATAAGGAAGTGCTAATTTATTTAGCCAAGACCCATATTACATACTCACAAGGTGTCTAGCAGCACGTGTTGTAGCTAGCTCTTGCATGAGAGTTCACTACTCTTCTCTCTCCTATTCTCTCTTCTCCACCTCATCTCAAATATATTATTTAAATTCTTATAGCCTGTTTATATAAGCTTATTGTACTTGCTCTCAAAAAAATATGACTTTCATTGAGCATGCCTTCAATTTTGTTACTTCCAACTGGGCTAGAAGTACGCTTATTTATTGATGGATGGAGTAAACTCGCATTAGCTATTTATTAGCTAGGATAACGTCAGATTGCTTGAAGTGAAATATTATACTATCACACGCTTTACAATTTATGCTTTTTTAAGGAAGCTACTACTGAGACGGGAACCTCCTATTAATCAACTGATCGTGCCCACTGCAGTGATGCTCACCAGATCATCACTGTGCAAACCACGTACTGTACGACACATCAGTTCTGAATTCTGAACAAGGATTTTATTTTGGCAAGTTCATCGGTGACGGTGAGTATTAGTATCAGCAGCAGTGTTCGTACCAAGTGGAAGCCTACGAAAGCAACCGGAACTAATTGGACAGCTACTACGACTAATAGGATATGGACCTGAGACCTTTTGCGCTTTTAATGATCAGATTAGGAGAAGTTTATATAAAGCATGAGCATGAACCGATTTGCGCCGCTCAGCCCCCACAAGTATATGGATATACGCACTCTGGTCTTTGGCACAACAGAGCTTTCTTCTACTTGTTGGGCCAACGCCTATCAATCTTTTTGAGAGGAACCCTGAGCTTTATTAATTAGCCAATAATGTTTTTACAATCATTCGCGATCAAAGCCAACACGCAGGTCAGTGCTGATTTGCGTAACACTCCACAAGACTCACGCTTGCCTAGTTGTGCCAAATTATACGCTACTTCATTACACTCACGGTCAACTTTACTAATAGAGATGTCGGGATGAAGTCGCAGAAGCTCTTGGATCTCTCTATAGATACACCAGTAGGGCGATCTATCCATTGAATTTGTATTAGCAGCATGTACCACCCGACTGCAATCAGACTTAATAATTGCCGGCCAACATTGAAGAACAATAACATGCTTGAAGCCTCAAGGCAAACAAGTGCTTCAGCCTGTTCTACACTGGCACACCCTGAGAGGTACTGCCAATGACAGGCTATCACAGCTCATGTGTTGTCCCGTATGATCAGCCCCCACCCTGTATTCTTGCTCCAAGAGTCCCAACCTACATCAATATTGACCTTTGTCTATCCGTCATCAGGAGAACGCCATCGTGTAGCTGTATTAGAGCCATTGGGTACTAGCGACTATAAACTAAAAATGGTAGTCTTTCCTTTTGGATCAATCTGCTTTGCTGTTGCAGTCTTGAAGGACTCCAAATAATTCTGCAAGAACGGAACTGATGCTGCTATGGACGCCTTTCCATCACCATGTACTATGTTATTTCTATGATGCCATACTCGCCAGAAAAGGAAGAGCAGTTTCGGTCTCGTTTCAGCTGGGATGTTAGCAATCAGTTGCAAAAACCATTATTTTCATGATTGACCAAACTCTCTTTCCGGTGGTAGATTCCATACTTGTCTTAGCTGATCACGTAAGGCCCTTGCAGGGGTACACTGTACCAAAGCATGGTATGCATTTTCAGTGGTTGCTCCACAAATAGTGCAGGTCGACAGAACGTAATTTATCCGTTGATGAACATTCTCCATGCCTGCCAAAGTGTCAGTTGCAGCCTTCCATGCAAATACCCGAATCTTTGGTGGTACAACAGCCTTCCACACCAAGTCTCATATTGGACGATCACCCGAAGGGTTGGAACTTGACTGCCCTGTACTCAATCTCTGTAAGGTCGGTGCAAGTCCAAGTCGATATGCGGAACGAACATTAAACCGGCCATTATCCTCCGGGTGCCAGGCGACAAAGTCAGTCGTGGCCCTGGCTGGGAGCTTCATCGCAAGTACCGCCTCAACATCATGATGGAAGAAAATCTTCCTAATAGTTACCTCATCCCAGGTTCTAGTCACTGGGTTAATCAAATCAGATACCCATCGCAAGCGTGAGTGTTCTCGCATGCCTAAAATCTTTAGTGAGTCGCTGCGTGGTATCCAGTTATCCCTCCATATTCTCACTTGTGATCCTGAACCGATTCTCCAAATGGCACCTTGTGTGAGGAGTTCCAAGCCGTGCTGATGGATTTTGCACAAAAGCTGTGTCCAACACGTTACTGTTTGGGTAGTACTTGGCCCTGAGTAGTCTCGCACACAAACTATCAGGATTATGAATGAGTCGCCATGCTTGGCGGGCCAGCAACGCTTGGTTGAAAACCCTCAGATCACGAAAACCATTCCCTCCAAGTGATTTAGGTCTTACCATTTTCTCCCAGGACATCCAATGCAAAAAACCTATCAATCTTGTTTGCAGCGTGGCACAAACAAGTTGTCTGAAGCATGCACAAACGAGTTACCCATAGTGGCAGTCAAGGGTTGTCCAGTTGTTTTCAACCGTATCTATGATTCTCCTCCGTGTGCGAACATGCAGGTCTGCAGTTTCGCTACTACTACTGAGAAACATAATACCGCATGGAATAAGCAACAGAGCAGATAGTGCATAGTGTGCATCTCGCACCGTCACCGGTTAATAAAAGCGAGAAATACTAATGAATGAACAAATGACAACGCGCAATGATGAAAGGAAGGAGCAATGTTGAGGCCTACCGTGGAGCAGAAACAGAAAGCAAGTGGTAACCAGAAGCAGCCCATAGTTTGACCTGAGAGGCCACCTGAAGAAAGTCCCACTTCCAAATATATATATGAACCGGCTGGGTGATGCTCCTGCCACTCGAGTGAATTCCATTTTCCTAGTGTACCGAGTAGTGAGTATGCATGCATATATGATGCATCATGCATGAGTGGTGCCTGTCACTTGAAAAACAACAAGAACAGTATATTCCACAAACCCCGGCCGATCGGTCGCCCACAAGCCTCGTGCGACCGATCCGGTTTAAGTGTAACGCACGAACGGATCAAACCAAAACGGGAGGCAAATGCATATCCGGAATGCGGTGTCCATGGTCCAAGATGTTCACGAAAGGCAACCTCATCTAGGTACACCGTGGGGGCCCCCTCTCGGCGAGTGAGTGGAAGCTTCACTAGCTAGAACACATACAGGGTGTATGTATGCCCGATGCTGTTGCAATGTTGTTGTACGTACGTACCCCCAGCTCAATCTATCCATCCTCCATTACAAAATGCTGCTGGGATTCACTATGTCTGCAGATATATATAGTATGCGCGTGTGGGCTCGCGTTTGGGACCCCTAGCTTGGTCCCCTTGTTTGGGGGTTGAGCCGCTGCTTTAGCAGCTAGTAGCTCGCTAGCTCGCCCTGATCATGCGCCTGCTTTGCGTTCGCGTTGCGCCGTCGAGAAAGAGGCGATCATTTCGCTCGTGGGTCGTGGATGGGTTACCGTGCACCGAAGTACTGCCCGTATATATGCGTATATTCTAGTGTTCGGCGAACGGCGACGCAGACGGACGACTGGCACGGTGCGCGAGGACGACGACTGCACGGCGGTTCGCGGCGTTCCGTGCGTCTTAATTTGACTGGCCAGCCGGCGAGGGTGCCGGCTCGGTCGGTCGATTGGCGGAGACGCGCCAATGATTCGCCGTCGTGGTCGCCCGTTTTCGCGTGCTAAAGGGGCTGTGCGTGCGGCCGTGCGCATATATATTGTGTACTTGTACTTGGTGCACCGCCGGTATTAAGGCCTTGTTGCGCATTAGTTTAGTTCAGTACGACATGAAGTTGAGGGAGTATATGTTTATGTTTATTTAGCTGGGCAACGGATAGCAATGCCGTGGTACGACATGAAGTTGTGGCGCGAACAGTGCCCTAAATGGCACCTCCAGCATATCAGGGACATGGATGCCCAGCATGTCTACCGTGTCCGTCAGATGGGTCCGCGCGTACATACAAATATGCCTACCGTGTGTCAATGTTCTCGGCCAAGCAAAAGATATCCCGACCGATACGACAGAGTGGCAACCCAAGTGAGCCGGCCACTGGACTCTGCAAAACGCGTGTACCCTCGGGAGCCCCGGTTCCGTTGGTACAATACAACCTGCGGCCGGCCAGGTCATCACAGCCATCCAAGGAGCGAGTTTCTAGCTAGTAAAAAAAACACACGGCCTGCAGGCTAGGGCAGGCCGCTGATCCGTAAGGTTGGGGCAGTGATATGACAGCGTGCCACTACCTGTTCCTCGGCAGGCAGATGCTGCAGCAGGCGCGGGCAACCAAGAATGGCCGGCTGCTGCATCCATCGGCACCGCGCGCGCGCGTGTAAACATGAGCTAAGTAGGAGTATTCTGAGTAGGATGCATCTGAACATGTTCCTTGATCGATACACACGCACAGACGACGCAGCACCACTATCCCTCGCTCGCAGATTCCGTAGCCTCTTGGCGGCTATGCCTGTGCACAGTGGGTATATTGGACTAGGAGCAGTGCTCGCTCACGGGAGAGTGGTTCGTGGCGATCCCAAGAACGCACTGCTGCGATGCGATGCGATACCACTTCTTTGGCTCGCCCGCTCGAATCTCAAGAAAAGGAAAAGAAGATTCGGAGATTGCGCTACTACTCGTAGTAGGGTCTATCCATACTACTGCTCCTAGCCGAGATCCATTTACCTGCGTCAAACTTCGATGGGTGGCCGGTACTTAGTATTTGGGAGATCCGGAAAGCAAAGCGCGCAAAAGAAAGAAAGCAGGATCTTTCGATTCTTTCCACCAATTTTTCACTAGATATATGCTACTACTACCACCACCTGTAGTGAGGGAGAGGTCTGTGACAGCGATAGCAACAGCCGGAAGTGGCGCCAGGGGACTTGTGCGCCAGCAACGTATAATAAAACTCATTACGTTGCCACAAAATTGGCCAGCTTGATTTGACCTCTTCCTAATTAATTAAAGAAGGGCAATAGAGAGAGGAGGACCCCGCACACCCGCCAGGGCTAAAAGAACCACCTCGTCATAATTCAGAGACCACACAGAAGAGAAATGCAAAAAATACTAGTAGTACTGGAAAGAGCAACGCTACCAATAAATTAGAGAGCGCTCTTGCGGGCGCGGAGAAAGAAAAAAAGAAAGAGGAAAGAACCTCCATGTTTCGAGTCCATGGCCGGATGTATAGACAGACAGACTGACTGACAGGGATCCCGGCGTCGTTGTAGATGCTGAAACCGAACTATTTGGTGACAGAGCGTGTACAACTGTACTAGACTAATTACGATGTTGTACGAATGGCGCAAAGTAATTACACGCACGGCAAGCAAGCACGATCGGATTAGCGTCGGATCTCGACGCGAAACCGTGCGCTCTTAATGCGAGCCACTCGTGCAAACACGACGGGGACGCGCGCGATCGAGGCGCTATCGGGATTTCCTGTCGATGTTATGTAGCACCAAATAATGGGGCTACAGGAGCAACGGGGGAGCGGTGGGCGTGCTGCCATTTGTGATTTGTACTCCCGGAAGAAAAAGTCTGTTTATGGACCGTTTGAGGAAAGCTTCCCGGAAATTAATTATAATCACGACTTTCATGCTGTGATCGCTAGTTTATCATCATCATCATGATGGCTAATACCTAATAGGGACGTGTTATTGCAATCAGCCAGGTTAACAGATGTTGCGCAGCGGCTAGCTAGGAGGAGTAAGAAAAGGATAAGAGCATCTCCACTCTCTACCTAGAAAAGGACGCCGAAATTTGGTTCGGACGCCAAAAATCGGTCTAGTCGCATATCCAGGGACCAGTTTTCGTCCGAATTTCGGCGTGTTTTGGTCCGGCCTATCCAGGCCGAACCCAGGTTCCCGGGTACGCCCTGGAGACGCCGGACGCCGCAAAAAAGGCGTGGGCTAGCTCTGTCGGCGAGACATTCCCATTCCCACCCACTCCACTCGCCCAGATTGTCGCGAAAAGCTCCCAACGCCCCCTGTCGCCATGACTTCGCTGACGGAGCTCCTGCGCGCCGACACATGCCCACTTCTCTAGCTACGCCGACGTAGTTGTCTCCCAACTTCACGCCTTCCAGCCGTTGACCTAGCATCGCCATAGCTCTGCTTCGCTGCGTGCTCCCATCACCACGCCCGCCAAGTGTTCGACATTTGGCCGTATTCGGCCATGGACTCCGACGGCGACGAGATACTCGCCACTAACTCCGACGAGGACGAGATACTCGCCATGGACTCCGACGACGAGGAGATGCTCGCCGTACTCCTAGAGGAGGAGAGCGCCGAGGTCGTCGAAGGTGAAGAGCACTTGCAGATCCTCGCATCGCTTTCCCAGCTGTACATGCAGATGGCGAAGCCGAAGCGTGGTGGTTCGGCGCCAGGTCACCGGAAGTGCAAGGCGAGACAAAGGATAGATGGCTACTGCATGTTGTATGCCGATTACTTCGCCGACCAGCCACTCCATGGAGAGGACGTGTTTTTCTGCCGTTTCAGGATGAGCCGGAAGCTCTTCCTCAAGATCGTGCATGCCATCCGGGAATTCGACTCATATTTTGTTTGCAAGAAGGACTGCACCGAACTTGGCCGAAATATATTGTACTTTTATTGCAGGCCGAACTATGTTTATATTTACGCCAATCTTTGGTCTTAAAATGTTCTGTATTCATTGCATGACAAATTATGCCAAAATCTGGACGAACTTAAGCCCAATTTAAGCCAAATTTGAACGAAAACAGATGACCCGGAAACTCAGCCTTGGTACGTAAGTGAGAAACTTGGCGTACCCAGACCAAAAACTTACGCCATCCGGCCAAAGTTTGGTCCAGATTTCAGACTGACTTCGGCCAACAAGTGGAGATGCTCTAAACACGGACGGAGATCGGTTGGGAAAACGGGCAGGAGCAGGAGCAGGGATGAGCTGGTAGTGCCGGGCGAGAGGTACGAATACGGACAGGGGCGGTGGCATGGGTCTCCCGTACCGCCATACGTCGTCTGTCCTACGCGGTGTACGCAATACACGGACACGCTATCTGTACGACTGTACCTGCTGGCTGCGAGATGCGCCTGCCTTTTCCTGGCCGCGGCTACGTACCCAGCGTAAGCACCAGCTAGCTACAGGCGAGAGGCGAGCGAGAACCTCGACGCAGACAGTGGCAACCACGCTGTGTGCTCACAAAACAAACTTGAAATTTGTGCTCTCACGGCGTCTTTACCAGGCCGACCTATCCGGCCAATCCAAACGATTCGTTTAGATCGGGTCCGGTTTATTCTGCCGATCCTTCTCACCAGCTTGACCAATTTGTCGGGTCTTAGCAAGACATTCTTTTAAATTTAAATTTAAACCGTTTGCGCTAAAAAGGCAAAGTTCATACATTTCATATTTAATTTACATTCAAAATAAAAAGGAAATTAAACTAGTCCTAAATCCTATCTACCGATCTTTGCGCGCGGGCTCCGCCTCGTCCATCTACGGGTCGAGGTCGATGTACTCAGACAGCGTCCAGAGGTTGGCGACGGCAGGCCGGAGCGGGCGCATGCGCGGGTGGATTGATCACCTGCCCAGACCACGGCACCCAACCGTGTTGGAGGTGCGCCAACTCCATCCCCACATTCGGAGCGATCCCTGGAAACCATCCCGGCAGCGACGACAGTGGAGGCAGCTGGGCGTTTGCCCGCGCCACCAGGCCGGTGAGCTGGACGACTTTCTCGAAGCCGACCCACTGGCCTGCTTGGTGAATGAGTCTTTGTCGTAGCCTCATGCCAGCACCTCGCGGTACTCCGGGGGCAGGTTCACGAAGACGTCGTCCATCGCCTCCTGCTTGACGATGATGTCGTCGTCCTTCTCGCCGTTGTCGTCCTCGCTGTAGAGCTCGGCGTCGGAGTTGTTGACGGCGCCCTCGTTGTCTGAGTCGATGCCGGGGACGTCGTAGACCTCTCACGGCTGCAGGTCACGACGAATGTTGGTCGTGGGCCGCGCCTTCTGCTCTCACTCGAGGAACTCTATCCAGTAGTCCTCTCTGTGGTAGCCCCTCTTCCACCATATAGCCTGCAGGAGGTTGGAGATCCGGCGGCGGATATCCTCCACCAGCCTTTTTCCCTTCTTGGGCACGGGCGACACCGGCAGGGAGGGAGATATTCTTGTGGCTGATGCCCCGGCCCTCCCTCCACCAGCGCTCGCACTCCGCGACGCGGAAGTACCAGCGGTCCCGCGGTGGAGGGTAGTCCCCACGGGACGGCCGCGGAACTCCTCCTGCCGCGGCAGAGGCGGCAAGGATGTGCCACGGAGGAAGGCCGACAGCGAGAGCGCTGGCTGCTAGAGTCAGACGCCTCATGGTCGATCTTGCTTCTCTTCAGTCAGGACGGCGTCTTTATCTTTGGTGGTGGCGGCGACTGCTGCTAGGGTTGCGATGGGAGAGGTGACGAGTGCGGCACCAACAAGCGCATGGTTAAATAGCTCCCTGTCCGTAAACGCGTGCAACTTTCCGCTTCTTCGCCATCAATGCTGGCGCGGGAACGCAGGCGGCACCCAGCCAGTCAGCGTGTCTCGTCGCCACTAATGGCGCAGGCTGTCGTCAGTCAGCCTTCCGCCCAGCTCCTCTAAATTGCTGCCGCGGTTGCGTCTGAATCAGTGCCGCTGACCAAAGCGGTGGATGACGGGTGGGTCAGTGGCGTGCACAGTCAGGACACACATGCACGTCCAGAACGGCGCAACCGTTGTCCAGATTTGGTACATTGATAGATTGGACTGGACACGTCCGTTCGGATGGGTCGTGCCGCACGCACGTTCTGGGGACGCCGCGTAGATGAATTCGAACGCGCCTAGACATGATGGGTTGACCCGATGAAGATACCATCAGTCTCAGACATAGCTGCGTGCGTCCGGGTGTCAGTTGCAATTTGTGCTGCTTCTGTACGAGGCTGCGTGTCTTCTGCTTCTAGCCTCGGTCCTCGGCTATGAACCGGCGCGTACGATCTAGTTCGGCTCCATCAATAGGATGGCTCCTGGATGTGACGCTGAAATGTCTACCGTAGGGCACTATAGTTAGGGGTACTGTCTTTATTTCTTTCTTCCATTTTCTCAAGAAATTTGTCCTAGTGATACTACTACTACCTATCCCTTATCGGGCGCACAGATATTTTAACTGGATTTTCGCTTTTGCCAGTTGGAGGAATCAGTGTTACGCTCACCACGAATGCTGTAAAGAAGATGCTTACATTGTGGGCTCCTTTGATTTGTTTTTGACGGAATCCTTTGATTCATCTTACTAGAGTTTTATCGACTTTCCTCCAAATGATTCTATTGCACTCTACCACTGAGTATTTTTTTTCCATCCACTCGAGTATATGTTGTTGCAACTCCTTTATTTTTCATGTGATGTCAAGCGCTCTTGCACACGCATTTATATACAATCTCTTTGGTGCATTATCAATCCACTCAGAAAAATACATGTATTTTTAGAAAAGTAAGGAGCTAGTTAATAAGTTTGACCAATTTAAAGACACGAATATGAATATCTACAATATCAACAGGTATTCCATAATATACATTTTCATAGTGGCATTCATTCAATATTATAGATGTCTATATTTTAGTCTGTAAAATTGGTGAAACTTACAAGATGTTGACTTTTGACTAACAAATGTATGCCTTGTATTTTGGTATGGGGGTAGTAAGAATTTAATCATAAAATTACATAATTCTATTTCTCAAATTATTTTTATATAAAGCTTGTTTCGTTTGTAAGATTGGAAACCACATAATATAACGAGCTATTTTACTTTCAGTTCCCTAGGAAAAAAAAAAATCTTAGATCCAACCTCTACTTAAAATTTACATTTGTTTCTGTGACAACTATCTCATGCAACAAAGGTTGGAAAAAGCGCTAGGCATAAATGAGGGGTGCGGCGTACGCATAGTGGCTAGGTGGCACTTAAGCCTTCTAGACGGACATATAGTTTTTATCATGAAACGTGTACATGAGTCACTGTATGTAAAAACACATTAATTGGAGCATGTAAATTAGTAAAATACCAACAAATACCATTGGAATAGAATCCATTTGTCTCATCTTTACAATATAGCATGATTTCTTTTCGGATGAGACAATTTCTTGGTTTTCCTACCTAGACTTCTGCCTATGCACTTAGCGAGGCATTTTTCCATTGCGTAGTGCCTAAGCATGCTTAAGCGTCGCCTAGTCATCGCTTTTGCCATTCGTTCGAAGAAATCATGTGTTTTCCAGTGATACAACCAAATAACTTATAGTAGGGATTCTTGTGTTTTCAATTAATGCATTATTCTCTATACTCTTATATATTTCCCTATTCTCGTGTGTTTAAGATCCTGCGGATGAAAGAGACATGTAGTTTTCTAGTCATGTATAATTCAAGGGGACGTAACAATCCAATCGTGTGCTGTTCTACTGCTATATTTTATGAATCATGTGAATTATAGAAGCCATTGCCATTTGAATCCACGACGGGCTCATATCATTTTTGACCTGTTGATCACACTATGTGATTTTTGTAGCACCCATTATTTTCAAAGCATACTATTTTTTGGCTACCAAGATAGTTTGGATGGACCGCCTCTTTACCGTGTAAAACTATCGTTTGAGTTTTGCATGCACTCTTCCAAATTTTCATGAGGTTTCTTGGGAAACATTATTTGGGTTTTGCATGTACCCTCTCTCTATGTCCACAAATCAACACATTTTTTTATGGAATATCTGAAGATGTACGTTCACAAATTTATTTATTTGGTGTCTGGTATGATTTAAGAACTCAATACATCATAATCTTATCCTTGGCCCACTCCCGTGTTTAAGTATGTGTTCCAAAAAGGCATAAAATCCAAAAAAAAAATCAAGGTCATAATATAACACACAATAAAAAAAATACGACACAAGTCTCCGGTTTACTCCACTGTCCACATAGAAGTGAAGAAAATGTTATAAATGTTTTCATGGCTCGAATCGGCCTCTCCCTAGAAATGACATCTTTATGATATCTAACTTTGAGGTAGCATATCTCATTTTTGTGCACTTTGTGATGTCATATGACAAAATTTTCTATCCTAGTAACTTTCAAATCGCCCTACACTCTAGTGAACTAAGTGCTTTTTACATAATGTGACATAAACAATAACAGTAGACTATGCACTAATCTATGATTAGTCAACATCATAGGTGAAGAAAATTGTTGTTGGTCTTTATGGAAGCGAGGGGTCGCCTAAAGAAATGTACGAACAGACCGATAAATCAGGACAATTACATTCGGTTATTGGTGTACAAAGAATTCACATTGGATAATACTGGAGGCGGTGTGTTGTTAAGTATGCTGAATTTTGTTTGTATGGCAGCTTTCATTGGAGCATCACAAATTTGATTTCTTCTCATTAGCTTCCAACCAAAATATAACAACATTCATAAATTTACCAACTTTTGCATATAATATAACCAAATAAGGGCAGCCAACTCTGGCTGGAGTTGCCTCTCAAATCATAGTAGAACCGAAAAAGAAGGCCCTCCTATATACTTATACCATGAAAAAGAGAGGGTGTTCGGCAGAACCATCCCAACTCCCTCGTTTCTAGCAGGAATTGATCTAAACTTAGCAACCTATGACCAATAAAGCTCAAAAGTAATGATGAACTCACGAAACACGATTTGGAGCTTTGCTTTGTTCGCTTTGCTGTGCATCGGATTTGGAGCTAAAGAGCAAAGGCTACATATACGTAGAGGAGGGAAAGCAAGCAGGAACAGCGGCAGTCAGGACTCAGGAGTAGTAGTAGTAGCCGAAGAGGAGGCCCCAACAAAGCTTTCGCTTTATTCCCCTTCATATTGGCCTCCGTGCCTCGCTCCCACCCCACACTGCTATACTGCTGCTGCTGCTGCTGCTCTACTCGCTCAGTCCCTCCTCCTCCTGCTCCAGCTCGTCTCCCTTGAACGCAGAGACCGCGCAGAGCTGAGCAGAGCAGAGCTGCGTGTCCTCGCACTGCACACACCCCTCTCCCTCCCTCCACAGCCCTTCAAACCCCCGGGCTCTCCCGGGCTCCTGCGCTTGCATTGCGCGACGTGGGTCGGCTGGGCTCTTGGTCGCCTCCGTGTCCTCCGCCGCGCCCGTCCTTGGATTCACTTTCAGGTGCTAGCCCCATTTATTTCTGCTTGTCCTGCCCCTGGGCGTTTCTGCGAGGCCGGGGGCATTAACTGCCGCTCGCTACCGGCATTGATCCGAGCGAGCCTTGTGAGCTGGGCAAGCCGGGCGAGCTGTAGGTTGGTGAGCGTGTGTAATAGCAGCACCTCCTCGGAGCTTTTCTCTCGGAGGCTCGTGTCGCCCGTGCCTTTTTTGGTCCTGGTTCCTGAATCTTACGGTTCTCTGCTTCCCGTCAGTCCCCTCTCCGTCAGTTCTTCTCGTTTCCCATCGACCCCTTCCATCTTGGTATTCCGCGGTGGATTCCTGTTCTTTTTGAGCTGCTGCCTGGCCGCAATTCTTAGGAATTCCGGGTTCTTTACCCCATAGTGCCGAATCTTCCTTCCATATAGGGAGTAAATAAAAGGGAGGGGGAAGAAGAATTTGTTCTCCCCTTTTACTCCAGCGGTATTCTGCTGTTCCTGGAGTGGTAGAAAGGAGGGGGAAGAGGAAATTAGAGGTTTGAGGAGCGAGGAGGCATCCCCGGAGCTGCATGAGGAAGCATTGAGACGATGAGAGATGAGACTCCAACCAAGAACAGGGTAAGTGACCACACACATCACCAGGTTCTGTATCATCATGTGTATTTTTTCTCTGTGTCCAGTTCTGATCTTGTTTTCTGTTCTGATTGGTGTGGAAAAAAGCTGTCCTGGTCCAAGACCATTGTTAGGAAGTGGTTCAACATCAAAACAAAGGCTAAGGACTTCCATTCAGATTATGATGTTGAGCAAGAAGGTACATGCTGTTAGCTTCAGACCACCTCTCTGTCAGTCTCGAAACGATGAGTTTTTGCTCTGTGCATGATTTTGTCTCGGCACATGTTTTCGTTTTTTTGTTAATGAGTATCTTGGTTGAATATATCTCGAGAAGCAAGTTTGACCTCTTGCTTCCTGCTCTCGTGTAGTGTTGCCTAGTGAGTTTTTTTTTGGTTGTTGTACAAACAAACAAACAAAACATGCTATGCGACCTCGGTAGTAAAGGATTTTGTTTTACTGTGTTTATGCTAAATTTTTTTGTCCATTTCAGTGGGGATGCAGTGGAGGACCAGTTTCTCAGAGAGAGATGTATGCAAAGCCAAGAAGAGCAGAACAGGTACATTTTGCTTGCGTCCTCACAGTAACACTTGCATTTTCAGATCTATCAACCCTTTCTGTTTTCCAAAACTGACCAGTCAACATTGTGTTTGTCCTATGCATAACTGAGTCAGCTCTTATGTTTCCTTAGAGAGGTTGCCAAGGAAGAATATCGATCGAGATTGTCGAGTGGGAAATGGAATCGATCGTGCTTATATCACAAACACACAGGACTACAGGTAAAAATATAGAACTGAATAACGATTTGCTGATGATTGTTGAAGAAAATTGACTTGGATTGGATATGACCATCCATACATTCGTGCGCGTAGGGTGTTTGCAGGTACATGGAATGTGGGAGGAAGGTCACCATCTAGTCATTTGAATCTGGAGGACTGGCTCCATACTTCTCCTGCTGCTGATATATACGTTATTGGGTATAAATCTAAGCTCATGCATTTGCTTATAAGGACATTGTTTGCTGTACAAAATGGAAAACATACCAAAACAATACAAATAAATAATGAAATATAACAAAAGTTGTTATTGTATCAGGTTTCAGGAAATTGTTCCTTTGAATGCTGGCAACGTCCTCTTGACCGAAGACAATGGTCCAGCAAAAAAGTGGGTTTCTCTTGTGAGGAAAACGCTGAATAATCTAGATCTCCAAGGCTCTGTTGCGTACAACTACCACACCCCGTCACCGGTTCCAGATCCTATTGCGGAGCTTAATGTTGATTTTGAGCGATCATCAAGAAGAAGGAACTCCTCATTCTTACCTCGACGTTCATTTCAGTCCTTCAGTCGAAGTTCAAGAATTGACATGATGGATCCTCACTCCTTAGTGGACCGACGTTACAGTGTTTGTGACCGGATTAGCTTTGGGAGCAGGCCAAGTGATGTTGACACCAGTATGAGATGTGGTGGGTCCTCTGATGATGAGAACATGGACGAGGAATCACCCGGCAGTACGTTCTTCTCACCAATGCCATCTGGATATGGTGCTCCACTATCAACCGATGACAATAATAGACGGTTGATTAACTCAAAGTAAGTATTCTTGATAATGAATATAAATTCTTTCTGCATGTAAGTTAATTTTAATTGCGAGATAAAGTAGCTAGATGACACCGTTCACAGTGCCATACTTTGGAACTACTTATATTTCATTTGAAATGACATAAAACCTTCATTCATCATTTGGGATGACTAAATTTCTCTGAACTATTCCCCAAAAAAGAAAATAAAATCTTTGAACTGAAACTCAAATTTTCTATGACACAGCAGGTACTGCTTAGTTGCTAGCAAGCAAATGGTTGGAGTCTTTCTCATGGTTTGGGTGCGGAGTGACATAAGGGAGCATGTGAAGAACTTGAAGGTTTCGTGTGTTGGTAGAGGCTTGATGGGATATCTTGGAAATAAGGTATAATTTGCTATTTACTCAGTTCTTCTAGGTGTACAGTATTTGGCCCGTTCCTGTTTTTTACATTTTTTTCCTAATTCAGGGATCGATATCAATCAGTATGTCTCTGCATCAAACAAGCTTCTGTTTTGTTTGCACACACTTAACGTCAGGTCAAAAAGACGGCGATGAACTTCGAAGAAATGCAGATGTGATGGAAATTTTGAAGAAGACCAGATTCCCACATGCTCATGGTGCACGCAATGAGAAGTCACCGGAGACAATTCTAGATCATGAGTATGTAGTACTTCCATCTCTGTTATGCAAAACAAGTAGAACAAAATTACAAAAAGAATGGAAAACCAATATCTTAGTGGGTCATGTATTTTGTTTCTTTCAGCCGTATAATCTGGCTAGGGGATCTGAACTACCGGATAGCTCTTTCCTATCGCTCGGTGAAGGCTTTGGTTGAGATGCACAACTGGAAACAATTATTAGAGAAAGATCAGGTAAAGCCATTTTGATCTAACATATCATGTAGCTCCTGGAGCAGCTTGTGAGCTATGACAATTACTACATTATTTGCCTAGTTTCTTACCTGATAATTCTCTGCAACAGCTTCGGATAGAGCAAAGGTTTGGTCGGGTATTCGCAGGCTGGAAAGAAGGGAGGATATATTTTCCTCCCACGTACAAGTACTCGTACAACTCCGACAGATACTCAGGAGAAGATATGCATCCAAATGAGAAGAGAAGAACACCTGCATGGTAAAAAACATAAGTTACTGATTTACAAGCATTTCTTCCTTTATCGAAAAACAAGCATTTCTTCCCCTTTTATTACACCCTGATGACCAAAACATTGTATTTTATTTTCTCCAGGTGTGACCGGATTTTATGGTACGGGAGAGGCCTAAATCAGCTATGCTATGTCCGCGGCGAGTCTAGGTTCTCAGACCACAGGCCTGTATACAGCATTTTCACGGCGGAGGTTAAGCTGCCGAGCCAAGCTCAATTCGGCAGCTTCACTCGCTCCAGCTCCCTGATGGGGGTGGATGAATTGGCATACCCGGCTTACCCACGCAGCTACACAGATATCAATTTTTATTGATCGTGTATCATGCCCATGGAGCCAACAGCCAAGCCAAGGTCTGTATTCTATACTATACATTCCCTGCACCATCGCATTTGTTTAAGCATGTTGCTCTGTCGACTTCCCTGAATTCCATGTGGAAGGCATTGCACTGATCATATAGCTTCCGTGTGTTCCACTGCAGCAGACATTCTTTCTTCAGTAGCAGAGTTCACCAGAGGGGGTTCATTCCTTTTAAGGTTCCAGCAATTGGAATGTTTCCGGCTACAGGTGAGATTCTGAGCTCCTCTTAACCTTTTTCGCTTCAGTGTGCCTCGTCACGCATGGTACTTTGGGAAGTTTTGCTTGGACTAATTACCTGAATTCCGGGGGGCTTGTTGCGCATGCAGGTGATGCAGACACTGAAGGAGATGCTTCTAACTGTAGATTTTTATTAGGTACGATGCTATACTCATATGCATATGGTTGTCGTTTTCAGGGAGCAGATGGATCATATCATCCTGAACAGACTAATAACACCTCTCGTTTCACTTCTCTACAGGATTGATTTGCGCCGGTTCTGCACAGTTTTGAGTCTGACCGTCTGCATCTTCGTTTGCAAACCAAAAGACAGTTACAAGTTTCTTACTAATTCTTATTAGTCTCCAGAGAAGGCTAGTAGTACTGGAGTAGTCACTAACAGCTGATGCCAACTTGTGGTGTGCCTTTGTGTTTCCATGCTGCACATTCCCTAGCTAGTTGTTCCCTTTTTCCTGAGCCAATTGTACTGCTCGGGAAGGGAAGGCTTGTTTTCTCCTTTTGCTTTCATGCTTTGTCTCCTGATGTAAACAAGAAGCCACTCGGCTCTGCTCAGATATTTTTCTTGTGATGAAAAGAAAGCACTACTAGTACTACTGTACTACCGTTTGTACAGCGTCCAACCTTGAGCCGGCCGTTGTTGCGCCTGATGCTACTGGAGTGCTCCGGTCCGTGCTCGGCGAGGAATGATTCCCGCCAGGCTTGTGCGCAAAGCAATGCTCTGGGAGAGAAATAAAAAAGCAAATCGTCAGGCAGAAGCTGCCTGCCTCTGTCCTCTCTCTCTGCTTCTGCTGCGCCCTGCCCTGCACCTGCAGCGTGGTGTCTGTTTTCTTTTGCCTTTGCCATGGGGATGAAACCTACAGGTCATGGGAAAAGGAAAGCGGGGGCAGAGGCTCTGTGGGCGGGGCAGGGGACACGAAAGCGGCGGGGCCCGCGCGGAAAGGAGGGAAGGCTCTCCTCGATCATCTCGGATGCGGTGGGCAGGTGCTAGCGGTCATCATCATCAAGGGGAAGGAGGGAGGATGCGTGCCATGCCAGGCCAAGAAGGCTCGAGCATGTACTAGCGGTCAATTGCTGCTAGTAGGAAGTGTACTACGCTGCTTTCTCATCAAAAGGATAGAAACAAAAAGAGGGGATGGAGGGAGACCCCTGGTCCAAAGCGGTATAGCATCTCAGCAGGGAGGGTGGGAGGCAGGGTAGCACTAGGACCACCTGCGCGTGTCTTGTTAATCTCGTTTGCTTTTCTCGCCGGGTATAAACCCTAGGCTGATCTCGCTGCTTCTGTAGCGGTAACTGTTAAAGAGAGGACGAGAGTATGTGTGGAATATAAAACCGTCGCCATACTGCTTCTTGCAGGGATAGGAGCAGCTGTCAGGTTAAAACTGGTCAGCAGCTTTATCGGGATTAGATTAGGCTTAGAAGTTAGAGCTGGCAACCTCGAATTCAGCAGCATCTTGAGGCAAATTAGTACTCCCTCTGTTCGGGTATAGAAGGCCGGAGGACAAAAGCTCGTGGATTAAGACGCCTATAAATTCTCCCTCTCGTCTCCTATTTAATTGCTAGGATTTTAATTTTGCCGTGCATGTATTGATTCGTTGGACTCTCACTCATTAATCAAGAATAACACACCGCAACTAGGGGCGCATGCAGAGGCTGGGAGGGTATTAAGGAGGTTGCATGCACAGATATTTAGGAATAATTAAGTCTCCGGACTAATAAACCCGAAAAATCTGAAAAAGCTCTCCGGACTAACAATCCTGAACAGAGGGAGTACTGAACAAGGGAACGAACCGCACGCAGGTGCTAGGACTTGTCGTGGTAACGCAAACATTAGCAGAGCGTGCAGCATTGCAGTAGATGTAAACTGTTCAACCGGTCGCGATTTTTGGCATGACCCGAGAGGGTCCGTCGTACCTGGGTCCTCGGCCATGCCGGCATACGGACACGCGAGTATACCGTGGGCCGCGCGGGGTGGTCCTCGGTGTGTTTGACGGGTTCGGCCAGGCGCAGCGTGCTAGGCCCATATCGGTCCGCGAACAAGGGACATCGAGGATGACGTTGCGGTGTTTTCGGGATCTTATAAGAAAAAAACGTTCTCAACTTCTGATGCTCGAAAAAAAAAACACAACGTTCTAAAAAGATAAAAAAACAAACGAAATTGCATATTTTCAGAGAAGAACAAGAAATTGCAAGTAAAAAGAAAACGAAATTTCTTCAGGAAAAAACGAAATTGATCTGTCCTAAAACAAACTAGTACCGAGCATACCTAAAAAATTGCTCAAATCTCAAAATAAAAATACTACTGGACATGAACTAGAGAGGTGAGCATCAATTTTAAGTTCAGTACAGTCATGTGCATTTGCCTCCCCTCGGAAAGAAGATAGGTGCATCTATTTCTAGAGAATGTTCAAAGTTTGATTTCAATGTAGTTCTTTTTTTTCCAAACTCCCAGAATTTGATTTCAAAGAAAAAGAATACCTGCATGTAGCCAATCATGAAATATACATGTGTGTACAGTTTTGGCTCAAAATACAATGTATTTTTGGGCTCACCAAAAAGACAAAATTCCCACGTTAGTGTATTGTTTAACACTGTTGACCATGACAAAAACTGAGTTTGCCATTTTTGTTGGGCCTAAATACAAAGCATTTTGGTCTCAAATTTTACACACTGGTAGTTTTAATTGTTGGCTACATCCAAATATTTATTTTAAAATGTTTAGAAAACGTTATTCAAATTTCTGTAGTTTGAAAACCGGGCTCCGTGGAGCAACCACGCCACGCTCCACTTGTGCGTGTTTTGTTATTCTCGTTTGCTTTTCTCACCGGGTGTAAACCCTAGGCTGATCTCCCTTCTGTATATGTAACTGTTAAAGCGAGGTTGGGAGTATAACCGTCGCCATACTGCTGCTTGCAGGGATAGGAGCAGTTGTCAGGTAAAAATGAGTAGCAGCTTTTTATTGGGATTAGCTTAAGCCAATAACAAGCCTGACCTGACCACCTCGGAATCAGCAGCAGCATCATGAGGCAAACAACTAAACAATGGACGCGCCGTAGGCAGGTAAATGGAACGTGTCGGAGATTAGCGTCCTGGCAACGCAAGATCGGCATAGAGCGTGCAGCGTTGCTGCAGACGGAATCGTTCCACGGATCGATTGGAGAATTTGATCGCCCATTGCCGCTTGCCGGCCCCAGGATTAGGGTGTAACTGTCGCAATTTTTTGGCGTGACGAAGGCGAGTGGGTCCACGTACCTGAATCGCGGGCAGACGGACGAGCGCCACCGCCCGGACGTGACGACGTCCCGTCCCGCCGCCGCTCGTCGGACACAACGGCATAGCGGCGTGTGCCATTGACACGCGAGTGTATTGTGGGCCGCCACGGGTGGTGCCTCGGTGTGTTTGAGGTGCGCTAGGCCCATACTGGTCCGTGAGCATGGGCCAATAAAGTTGATTAAAATGCTTGACTAGGGATGTAAAGAGCTTTCAAAGCAAATGGATCCATGAGGATCTGCTTCAGTCACCTGTGGCCCGTTTTATTCATGATCTGGGTGATGCTCAGCCCACAAAGAAGAAGATGCAGTGCACGGTTCAGCGAAAGGCCAGTGCCTAGTATGGTGAAGTGCAATGTGGATGCGACAGTTTCTGGATTTGGTTAATGTAAAACTCTAGCATGAAAGTAGGGATTTGAATTTTCATGCACATCTTGTTGCCAGGAGCTCTATTGCAGGCCAATTTGGGCGTGGAGTGTTTTTTTGCGAAAATTTCACCGATCTATTAATAATCATCAACAGTAGTATAAACAGACCTAAAAGTAATAAAAATTACAAATAGATCGATGGACCACCTAGTGAAAACTACAAACAATAGCACGAGCCGAAGGCGCGCCGCCATCCTCGCCCCTCCATCACTGGAGCCGGGCAACTTTGTAAGCATGTTTGCTGATATTGAATAAAATCCATACTTACCTCCTCAAAAGAAAAAAACGAACAATGTTATAAAATCCTAAGATCGATACGTTTGCTCTTATACCATTTACGGTGACCTAGCACACCATTTCATGTTATAGTGCGCAAATCATCGTCATGGTACTTATGAAACATCGTTCTATGAATATTACACCCAACAAAGTACAACATGAACATCGCCGGTCCAAGTTATGACCATGTTATTCATATTTACATCCATATAAAAGAACTTTAGATATTCCTTGACATAGTAAGGCTCGTCATGTATGTTCCTAATCAATCCAAAATTTAGAGAGAACGACTATATCTCGTGGTTGGCTATTGCTTCCTCAGATATGATCGAATGGTATGATTTCCATCATCGATAATTTTTTCCCATCTACGTTTAATTTGATCTACACTATCACTAATTATATCATCCAACTTTCTCAGTTCCGTTAGATAACTCTGGTTTCTCATTATCGTCCTCGTTCGTCAATTAGTTCCTTGTAACGCCACGACACCCCGGACCCGGCGATTGTTATCTCTGGTGACTCTCTAGGATTTTTAGACCTGTCCCACCTATCAGGACTAGCCTTGTTTGCGCACTTTGTCCTCATTCATGTGTATCAGTGAATAACTTTTCGGTCGGTCATCCATCATCAAGATCCAGGCCAAGCATGCATAACCTAGAGTTACTTTGAAGATAAGCTTTAGAAAAGAAGTTGCAACTTATTGATATGACTATCCTATCAATCATATTAAACATTGCGCCAGAATCTCATATAAAAAGGCGTGGCGGTTCGCGGAGGCGGTGGCAAGAGTCGGTTCCCGCCCGTGTCAGCTTACTCTTGTCATCGGCGAAGACGTTGGGAGAAAGAACATGTACCGGTTGGTTTCCCTGGGGTGGGTGTGCTCGGCTCAATGAAATGGTAACTGGTTATGGGACTTAGGTGGGCTGGCTTGTTACGCTGCGGTCTATTTAGGTAGTCCATTATTTTTTCTTCTCTTTTGTTTTTCCTTTTTTATTTCTGTTTTCTATTTTGGTTTGAATTTTGTTTGACTTTCTGTTTTAAATTTTGATTTTTTTGGAGAGTTTATTGATTGAATAATTTAGAATTCAGTAGGGTATTTAGGATTGTGTATTTTGAATAATTAACTATTCTGCATGTGTTCTTGATTTGGTATGCCAGAAAATGTCTCATGAATTCTTAAATGAAATTTGTTCAAAATAGATATTTTGAACTCTGATAAATTTATATGTATTAAGACATTTGGTTATGAGAATTTGTTCAAAATAGTAGGGTATTTATTTAGGATTGTGTATTTTGAATAATTAACTATTCTGCATGTGTTCTTGATTTGGTATGCAATGAAATGTCTCATGAATCCTTAAATGAAATTTGTTCAAAATACTCTGATAAATTTCTATTTATTAAGACATTTGGTTATGAGAATTTATAAGGAATTTGAATTCCTTATTTAGAATAGGATTTTAGGAAATACTTTACTTGTAGGAAAGAATTTGGTATAGGATATTTGAAACTTTTAAAATGGAATTCAGTTCAAAATGAAGATTTGAATTCCAAAGAATTTCCATAGGCTCTTTATGTTTCTTTCTCTTTTATTTAGACAACTAATAAAATATTTCTACATTCTATTCTTAACTTGGAAATGTAGAATAACAATTAGGGTTTCCCGTTTGAGAAAAGTCTCAAATGAATTGATGTTGATGTTCTTATCATTTAAAAAGTATTTCATAGTCTCATGAATAACTCCAAATTGAGTTGAGATACTTAGAAAGAATTTGGCCATCTGATTTAAGTAGATTTAATCATTCTATAGCCGACTCGTTATAAAACATGAGTACTCCCTCCGACCCATATTAGCTGACTTCAATTTGGATGTATCTAGACATGTTTTTATGATAGATACATCCAAATTGGAGTCAACTAATATGGGTCGGAGGGAGTATATTATTTTGTTAGATTTTGTTTTGCTACATTCGTATTCGCTTAGAATTGAGAAACCATCCAATAATAGTTTTGCGAAAACATTGAATCCCCATAACATCCGTTCCTCATTTATATTCGAAAATATGAAAATGGATAATCCATCCGCTTCCGCCTATTCACTGTGCGGCACTATCTAATCCGCATCCGATCCGTTTCCATCCTAATTTCCTTCTTTGTGGAAATATCCTATCCGTTTTACACCTAATTCCCTTCACGGAAAGAAAATAACCGCACCTATTTTCAGAGCATGTTCAGTGCTTAACACCAACTGAGAATGTTCAGTGCCTAACACCAAATATCTGTCGGATGATCACCTTTGTTCAGAGAAAACAAGCGAGCTTTGCACGATTAAACATCGAGTTTTTAAAAGTGATTTCTGGGTCACGAGGAAAATACAGGAAAAGAGGTGCAACGCCCTTGTTTATTTCTGTACGGACATGCATGCCCTGGTTTAGGTAACTTTACATCATCGTACTGAGCCCGAGCCACACTTTATTTCTGCTACTGCCGCGAACGTACTACGTACATGCACAAGTCCAACTCCGCTCGGGCTCCCGCTCACTCCACAGTGTCACCGGTCTCGCGGCTTCAGAAAGCACCGGTCGCCATCCTCAGAAAGGTCTCCACGGCCTCGTCGCCGCGCCCGCGGTCGCCACGGCGGCGCCTCTCTTCCTCCCCGTGCTCCTGCTGCTGCTCCTCCGGTCCGGCGAGGAAGCCTTCGTCCGGCTGCGCGCGGAGCACCTCGTCAATCACCCTCTCGGGGGCGTCGAGAGCCAGCTCCTTGGCGGGCCTGTCCAGCTTCCCCAGAACGTTGTTCTTCCCGGCGAGCCACACCCTCTCGCTCTTCTCGGCGCGGATCTCGAAGCACACCACCTGGAGGTTGCTGCTGCCACGGGACGACGAGATCTCCACGACGGGGTGGCCGGGGGGCACCACGAACACCGAGCCGCGGGACACACGGGCGCGGATCGTCTCGTACTTCTCCTGCTGCTGCCTGTGCTGCCCCTCCGACTCGGACTCTGACTCGCTTCCGCGTCCTCGGCCCTGCTCCTGGTGCTGCTCGCGCTCGTCGTCGTCTTCTTCCTCGCGGCGCCTGTCCTTGCCGCGCTCTTCGCTCTGGCCTTCTTCGCGGCGGCGGCGCTCGCTGTCCTGCGACAGGTGCGGGCACACGATCTCCACCTCGCCTTCGCCGTCGAGCACCACAGCGATCTTGACGGACTGCGTGTTGTAGTACGGCGCGGTCATGGAGCCCTGCCGATCGAGACACGCACGCACGTAAACAGTTTCAGTAACGCGACGAGGGTTAAGTTATTTGCATTATATCATGGAAGCGTTGCGCACCGCGGTGATGTTGGCGAAGGCGACGCGGACGTCCTGGTCGCCGAGGGCGCGGAAGCTGCGGGCGTCAGCCTCGTAGAGGCGGCCGTGACGGTTGGCGATCGTGGGCCTCTGCTCCAGGAGGTTGTAGGTGCTGCGCGAGTCGCCGCCGAACGGGGGGAGAGGCCAATGGCGGCTCTCGCCGCCCTCGGACGCGTGGCGACGGAGCTCCCGGACCTGCTCCTCGGACGCGCGGACGATGAACCCCTTCTTCTGCCCTTGCCTCCCGAACAGCTTCTCCAGGCGCTCCTCCGAAGTCTGTACATTGATGACAAGTCATGAGTTCTTGCTAATCGATCAGTTTACAGGGAAACGATTTGTGTACATGTAGACAGACTGTACGTACCTTGAAAGCAGCTCTCTGGACGCGCTTGCTCAAACTTGACACGAGGGACTGGCCCACGAAATACTGCATGCCAGCGTGTATATATCCACGTGTCAGTCCTTACGTACACGTGCATGTTGCATATTTTGAGTACTGGTCAGAATGTTCTACCTCGAACTTGCCGGGCACGGAGATGGTGTGGAGAATCTTGGCGATGACCAGCTTCCTCCGGCCGTCGGTGTTGGCCAGGTGCATGATCGACCCCGCCGGCGCTACGATGACATCGCCCTGACGGACGGTGTACGACCGCTTCTCGCCGTTCTCGATCACCGTCAGGACCCCCTCGCCTGCGCAAGTAACGTGTGCAGGATAAATCATACACGCAGACGCATCATGCATGCCGATGGCGTGCGTGCGTGAACCGTGCAGACATGCGTACCTTGAGCGACGTAGCCGATGCCGTCCGCGTCGGCGTACCCCGGCACGACGAAGGAGCGCGGGTTGGCCTCCATGATGGCGACGCGGTAGTTCTTGATGCCTCGGAGGAGCCTGGACTCCTCGTTGAACGGGCGAATGGCCTTGATGAAGCCCTGGTCGCTCTGGACGATGTGCCGGAAGCTGCGCGGGCCGAACACGTACGGCCGGCGGCTGTCCTGCTCTTTCTCCCCCTCACGCTCACGGTCGCCGCGACGGCCGCGGCCCTGCTCCTGCTCGTGCCTCCCATGCTCCCGCTCCCATTTCTGCTGCTGCTCCCTGCACTCCTGCACGCACTGGCCGCGCTGGTAGCGCGGCTTGTCCCTCTCACAACGCTGCTGGCACTCGCGCAGCGAGTGCTCGCCGCGCCTGCTCTCCTCCTCCTCCTCCCTGGAGGTCCCGACGGCCGCCGCGAAGAGGAGACCGCACGCGAGGAGGAAGAGGAGAGGGAGGGCTGCTCTGGTTCTGGTCGCCATTGTTGCTCCTTGCTCGCTACTCGTTGTTAGCTAGCTGTGGTGCTGGGAGTGGAGCTCCAGCCACCGTATTTGTAGCTCCCGCGCCGCTGTACGTGGCACGGTGGCGCGGCTACGTGGAGGGAACCTGCGTTGCAGGTGAGGAGGCGGGTCGCCACGTCTCGCGCCCGTGCTTATCCGGCCGTCGGCACGGTGCGCTCCAGCGCGGGGGTCGCCTGTCGTGGCGTGCTCGCTTGCTCACGGTGCAGAACCGCGGTGCTGGTTTAGCGCTTTGCGGTGCTAGCCTGGTACAGAGCACCTGGACGCTAGACGGACTGCCCGACTACAACATCCAGTGGGATATGGCTGGAGCTGCGCTCACCCGGCCTGTGAACTCGTCAATTTTGCACAGGAACTCGTTCATTCAGAGCTGATTTCCGATGAGACAGACTGTTTGTTTCCTCGTTTTTCGAAATTGAGAGGTATTCGTATCTAAATCATTTTCTACCTGTTTTGATGACTATCTTTTTCTGAAGGAATGGGTTCTCAATTTCACTTCAAAATTATGTGAGGGCAGCTCTTTATAGTATCCTCCGACCGATATTAGTTGACTTGAATTTGTCAAAATTTAGATAAATCTATATACTAAATAGTGTCTAGATTTATCAAACTCTAGACAAATTTGAGTCAACAAATATGGGTCAGAGGAAGTACTACTAAAGTCATTGCGAAATAATTTTATAGTTTTATTATATGTGTAGGATTCTACAGCCACCCAAATGTTATGTTAAATGAAGTACTCCTTCCGGATATCGTAAATTTGTCTAAATTTGAATATATCTAGATAAATTTAAATTTAGACATATCGGTGATATCCTTTTCAGGACGGAGGGAATATCACATTTGTGGAATGCATTTTAAATTTGGGGAGAATCAGTAATAAACCATATTATTGAACTGTAAGTTGTTTTAACACAATGTTGAATCAATTTGTATAATTGAAGTCCAAACCATGAGTTGGTTGGTACTTTTATTCTGATCTTGAATCTTTACTATTTTAGCCCCGTAGAGACACTTTATTGTCTTTACGTAGTTATAGAGGCATTGTACACATTGTCTCAAAAGTGTCGCTATAGCCAATGTCTCTTATGTGTTAAGAACACTGGTAATAATGTCTATATATACATCTTATAAGACATAATAAAGAGGCATTATATTATATTATGTCTCTACACGTAGAGTAAAAAATACTAAGAAAAACATGTTAAAAGTAATCCTTAAACTCTTAACCTTAATGATAAGACTTATTCGTCCAACCATCTCAACCTTACACAAGATCCTGTTTATACCTAGAATTAATTTATTTTGAGTATTGCACAACCTAACTAAACTTAACACAAATGTCTCTAGAGAACAAAAAAAATGCCTCAAATAGTGTCTTTATAGAAAATGTAAACAACTTTTGCAATGTGCCTCAATGATTTCCTATTTATAACTTGTTGACACAATTTAGAATGCCTCAAAAGATATTTCTAGGATGAAAATTCTATTCCTTTAGAAAAATGTCTTAACAGGTGTCTCTATATTTGAGACACGTCCTTAAGTATCTCAAAAAAGTTCTCTACAGGATGCATAATGTCTTTACCTAATTTTTAAAGAGACAAATAAAAAGTGTCTCAAGTATAATGTCTCTATGGTAGGTGAAAGTGCAATGGACGTCGCCTAGAGGGGGAGGGGGGTGAATAGGATTTTATAATTATTACGGTTAGGCACAAAGAAATGCGAAATAAAACTAACGTTTAATTTAATGAGCACAAAATCTAACCACTAGGTTCACCTAAGTGCACCAACAACTTATGCTAAGCAATACAAGCAACAAGATGATAGCAAGATATAAATACTTCAAGCACGATGGCTATCACAAAGTAAAGTGCATAAGTAAAGGGTTCAGTTGATAGATAACCGATGGACGCGGAGACGAATATTTTTATCCCGAAGTTCACTTCCAAAGAAGCTACGTCTCCATTGGAGAGGTGCGATGGCGCAATGTTCTCCAAACGCCACAAATGGCTCAGCTCGGGGTGTGGTGGCTCGATGCTCACCCAACGCCACGCAATGCCTCACCCCGGATGCAAAGGCACGCAACTCACCGGCGCCACAAAAGGCTCACCCTATTCTTCCGTGAGCTCGCCATAAAGGCCTACTCACGATCCACTAAGGGACACTTGAGGGCAGTCACCAAAACCCGTACAAGATTGGGGCTATCTCCACAACTCAATTGGAGGCTCCCAACAACAAAGCCACAAAAGTCCAACAAAGCCATAAGAGGCTACAAGACCACAAAAGGTCACAAGAATTCAACAACCCAACCACACAATCGTCTAGGGTTCCAAGAACCCAAGAGTAACAAGCCCACAAGCTTGCACTCGCCGAATCTCTGTGAAGAACTCAAATCTATGCACTAAATGCAAGGGCAAGTCCTTCTCTCCCAAATTCCAACAGAGCTACAAAATCTATTGGGGGAATAAGGGAGGAAAAACACAAAAGGAGAACACAAAACTCTCCAAGATCTAGATCCCAATGATTCCTTCACAAAGAAAGGATTTGGCTTGGGGGATTGTAGATCTAGATCTCCTCTCTCAGATCGCTCAAAAATATGCAAGAATCATAGGAAGGGAAAGGGGAGAGGGAAAGCTCTTCAAGGTCAACAATGGAGAAGAGAGAGAAAGCCAAGAACCAAGAAAAGAGATCGTACCCACGAAGGGAAGAGGAGCCCCTTTTAAAGGGCTCCCAGATCTGCCCGTTATGGGCATTTACGACCCTGGCCGGAACTTCCGGTGGGAGGCCAGAATTTCAGGTGGCACTCAGCCAACGGTCAGAAAACAACGATGTGAAATACGGAAAACACGAGCCTGGCTGGAACTTCCGCCGGTCCACCGGAACTTTCGGTGGGAGCGGAACTACCAGTGGAAATTCTGATGAAGTTTTGTCAAATAGAGCACATAACACAAAGAGGTTACAGTACATGAGCGGAATGAGAGCCGTATTTTCAACCGGAACTTCCGGCGGCAACTAGGCCCGAGCAGAATTTCCCCTGCAACTTCCGATCCAAATTCTGTCAAATACAACAAACCAGACAGAGAGGATACAATACGTGAGCGTAAGAAGAACCGGATCTTCCACCGGAACTATCGGCGTCAAAATGCCCTAGCGGTACTACCGGTGGGTAGCCGGAACTTCCGATCAGTAAAACTTCAGAAACCAAAACTACAATAACTTTCATGTCCAAGCTCCAAACGAGATGAAACCAGTTTTGTTGGAAATATAACAACGAATAGAATCCCAAGGTGTGGAGCCGGAAATATTGGGTATCACCAAGGGAGAAAATACCATGAATATATATGTGATGTATCTCCCAAGGTGTGGAGACGGAAAACTCGCAAGATCAACAACCGCAATAAGATATGCAAGAGAAATCCTTATTTGATGAACTAGAGCTTGTTATGATGATAACCACAAGCTCTAGATCCTGTCATGGACAAGAACCAACTAACAACCAAGAAATATGATGCTATGCATGCAAAGGTTTGAGCTTTCTCCGAACGATACGATCGAGACACCGACTTGAGATCCCCTCTTGATAGTACGGCTATCTATCCTAAACCCGACCTCCCAGCTAACAACACTAGACCGGAAAAAGAGAATCCCTATCAAGACCATACCTTTTCCTTGAGCATTCCACTTGAACTTGATGTAGACCGTCTTGTTCTTCTCAAGTGGGAACACCTTTCTTGTTTGCTCTTGCTCGCTCTTGCTTGATGAAGACTTGCAAATTCCTACCCCATACTCCATGGGGAAACCTCTTCTTTGAAGTTGTCTTCATCACTCCATGATCACGAGGATGGCAAGCTTCAAGCATGAGATCTTCAAGACAGGGCTTGAGCTTGCCCTTCTTCATTCCTTCTTGAGGTTGATCCATCTTGATGCAACTCTTTACACTTGTCTTAATCAACCTTTAAGCTCCTTCTTTCTTCATGATTCCAAAGAGCATAAAGCCCTTGGACAATTCTTCATCTTTCAACCTTGACACCAACACATGGCCCAAGCGATGCCAATGGACAAACCTACAAGTGAGACTTAATTTACAATTAGTGCATAGAGATTGTCATTAATTTCCAAAACCACACATGGGGGCATACATGCCCTTTCAGTAGGTTTTTGTTGTAGTGTCGAGGTTGTTAATAATTTATATGTTTTTGTTCAATTAGTAAGTCTAGGTCAACCTTAACAATGGCTAGATGACATTTACATGATATTTAGGATTGAAAAATAAGTTTTCTTAGTGAAGATATTTATTATGTTAACTAGTAGACCAACTATTGTTATTTCACAATTGCATGACAGATCACTACTCAAACATAGACGTAGATACAATAGATTATTGGAAAACTATAGATTGAATCACACATAATGTTTGTCAAGAAATTACAGTAGGGAGATGATGGAGATGTGATGTAGATGGTGATGGAGAGGTTGTTCCCCAAGGAGGAGATGCGGCCACGGTGATGAAGAAGAGGTCATAGCCCCTAGCGGCACAGTTGTAGTGTGATGCCTTCCTAGGGAGTTGGATGCCCTAAGGGGTGGATCCCTTTAGCTCTTATGATTCCTTGGACTTAGTGGCGCTGTAGAGGATCCCTTCCCTTGTAGATGGAGGCCAAGGGGGAGGCAAATTCGTGGATTTTAGTGGCTTGACTAAAAACTAGGTTTCCCCCTCTTTATATAGACTTTTGCAATGCATCTTGGCCATAGGATGTGTTGGGTTCGCAGCATAGAAAACAAAAGTTTTCCTACGATGTGAAAGACTAAGTACCAAGATTTATCTACCTAGATACACTCAATGGGTGGATTTACATCCATAGAGAACATACCCTTGAAGAGCGACAAAGCGTTATGAGGTTGGACTCGCGGATGATGTAGTCGTTCGCTTGCCTATCTCAAGATCGTGTAGAAGTCCAGCACCGCAACTTAGCGGCGCATATGTGATCGCACACATGTACGATCTTCCGACAACCTTTGTGTTCTCGCTCCAGCGATGCAGCGGAAGCAGCAAATGCTTGCTCCATAAAATGTATCTCGCTAAGCCGAGACCATGGAGAATAGTTCTATGGGGGAGAGAGATCCTTCACGAGGAGGTGTGAAATGAGAGGAGGGGGTCTTTTATAGGGAAAGGGGCAACCCCTCCCATGTCCGGCCGCCATGGAGGTGCCCCAACCTCTTCTATCATTCATGTGCGTGGAGCTCCCACTCACAAAAACATGCATCCACTCAAAATTCTACTCACCTCTATTAAATTTCCACCAATTTTCCACCATTTTATTTATTTTATTCAGGATTTTGCTAATTACATTAATTAAAAAACATTCACACAAAACCCCTTGCAACATTTCAATTTCACATGCAAAACAAATTTCAGAAATTTCACATGAAACAATTTTGGTGTCCATTGAAATAATTTCTCTAGCATATTATTTGCTCCAAATGGTGTCGGTATCTCTTAAGTGTGTCACCCTATGGTTTGCGAATAATGCAGACATGATCAAGACCCCTCTCCGATCAATATTAGCAGCGGGACCTGGAGATCCGTACTGACTCCCACACATTTAACGATGACTTCTTATGATCGCGTGAACCTTTTAATGATGTAACTAAATCCCTTTGTCTCACGATATTTTAGACTCGATCATCGGTATCCCCATACCTAGTTTGATCTCCGTACCGACATGTACTCTTTTCTCGTTCCCGTGATATAACATTCTAGTAATCTCATCACTTGCTTGCAAGATATGTCAATGTGATATCACCGAGAGGGCCCATAGTATATCTCTCTTTTATCAAGATGGACTAATACCACTCTTGATCCATGAGCCTCTACATAACACTATCGGAGTATCTGAACCCATCTTTATAGTCACCCTATTACGGTGTGACATTTGATGTTATCAAGCTACTCTTCTGGTGTTAGTGATTGACATGATCTCATGGTCTAAGGACTAAAGTCACTTTGTAATGTCGTTATATTAATTTAAACATAATGACTTTGATCGTATTACTATACTTCAGATGAATGTTCATCACATCATTCCACCAATATTGTGACCTCGCTATTAACAACATCCAATGTCCATGATCAGGAAAGCTTGATGATCTTGTTAATCAACGAGCTAGTTTATACAAGGGGCATAACTAGGAACACTTTATTTTTTATTAAACACACATGTATTAACGTTTCCTTTTAATAAAATTATAGCATGCAAAATAAACATCTATCATATACTTGGAATACGATAATAACAACTTTATTATTGTCTCTCGGGCATATTCCCTTTAGTCTCACACTTGTACTAAAGAAAATAATCTAGTTTACATAGTGATGAATATAACACCCATGGATTCTAGTGTTGAACATGTTTTTCCCTAGGTAGAATTTTAGTCAACGACTCTTCCACATTAAGATTTGTGTGTACTTTATAAATCTTTATATCTCTATCCTTGACATGATCGCGGATGGAGAGAAACCGGCGCTTGATATGCTTGGAATTGTTGTGAGACCTTGGTTCCTTGGCATTGGCTATGGCTCTATTGTTGTCACTTTAGATCACCGTTGGGTCCAATGCACTAGGAACCACACCTAGTTCCGTTATGAACTCCTTCATCCAAACTGCTTCATGTGCCGCTTCTGAAGTAGCAACATATTTTGCCTCCGTTGTTGATCCCGCCACCACGGGTTGTTTGGAGCTCCTCCAACTAACTGCTGCTCCATTCATGAGAAACACGTACCCGGATTGAGACTTAGAGCCATCTAGATCGGTGTTGAAGCTAGCATCAACATAACACTTAGCGACGAGCTCTTTTTCACCTCCGTACACGAGGAACATGTCCTTAGTCCTTCTTAAGTACTTAAGGATATTCTTGACCGCTATCCAATGTTTCGAACCTGGATCAGATTGGTACCTGCTAGTCAAACTAATAGCATGTGCCACATCTGGTCTAGTACATATCATGGCATACATTATAGAGCCTACGACTGAGGCATAGGGGATCTTATCCATTATCTCTCTTTCTTCCACCGTAGATGGACTTTGAGTCTTACTTAATGTCTTGCCTTGCAACATAGGTAAGAACCCTTTCTTACTTCAGTCAATTTTAAACTTCTTTAAAATCTTATCAAGTTATGTACTTTGTGATAGCCCAATTAGACGTCTTGACCTATCTCTATAGATCTTGATTCCTAATATTTATGATGCTTCACCAAGGTCCTTCATCAAAAATTTGCTGTTTAGATAACTTTTAACATCATTTAAAAGATCTATATCATTTCCAATCAATAATATGTCATCCACAACAATGTTAGAAATGCCACAGAGATCCCACTCACTTGTAAATACAAGCTTCTCCGTAAGTTTGGACAAATCCAAACCCTTTGATCACCTCATCAAACCGGAGATTCCAATTCCGGGATGCTTGCTTCGGTCCATAAATCGATCGATGAAGCTTGCATACCTTTCTAGAATCCTTAGGATCGACAAAACCCTTTGGTTATACCATATATATAACTCTTCTTCAATATTACCATTGAAGAACACGTTTTTTACATCCATCTACCAAATTTCATAATAAAAAAATGCAGCAATTGCTAACATAATCCTAAACGACTTTAGCATCACTATGGGAGATAAATTCTCATTGTAGTCAAATCCTTGAATTTGTCAAAACCCCTTTGTGACAAGTCGAGATTTATAGATGGTCATGTTACCATCAGCGTACGTTTTCTTCTTGAAAATCCATTTATTCTCAACGGATTTTAGGTCGTGAGGTAAGTCCACCAAGTTCCAAACTTGGTTTTTGTACACGGATTCCATCTCGGATTGCATGTATTCTAGCCATTTGTTGGAATTCGGGCTCATCGTTGCTTCTTCATAAGTCATAGAGTCATCATTTCCATCAACCATGAAATTCATGACAGGATTTCCGTACATTTTAGGAGTTGCACGTGTCCTTCTTGACCTGCGAGGTTCGGTAGTGTCCTCTTTCGGAGTTTCATGATCTTTATCATTAGTTCCCTCTTCATTCGGTGAAGTCAACTCTAGAACAATTTCCGGTGTTGTGCCACTCACCGTTTCATGAATAGAAGGTTCAATAACCTCTTCGAGTCCTACCTTCCGACTACTCAGAGCTTTCGCAAGAAACTACTTCTCTAGAAAGGATCCATTCTTGGCAACAAAAACCTTGCCCTTGGATCTATGATAGAAGGAATACCCAGTTGTTTCTTTAGGGTATCCTATGAAGAGGCATTTTTCCGCTTTAGGTTCGAGTTTATTCGGCTGAAGTTTCTTCACAAAAATATCGCATCCTAAAACTTTAAGAAATGACAACTTAGGTTTGTTTTCAAACCACAATTCATATGGTGTCGTTTCAACGGATTTATATGGTTCCCTATTTAAAGTGAATGCAGCAGTTTCCAGTGCACAACCCCAAAATGAAAGTGGCAAGTCAGTCAGTGATATCTGTGGCATCCCGCAAAACCACTACTAGAAAATCGCGTTGAATTTGTGCATTGCATCGTCATCATAATGCATTGTTTGCATAAAACTATTTTCGCAAAGCATGTTTTGTTTTCTAAAAACACCCGTCTTGTTTTCAAACGCCAAACCCGGGTCTCCGGAATATTTTATTTGTCTGCTACCGGTTTGCCAAAGGCCTATTTGGAATAAATAAAATCTTTAATTATTTTAGTGGGGCAGTCGAACGGGCCGAATGACCTGAACGACCACCCCAGAAAAATATAATCGGTCCAACCTAGACCCTTTTTCTACCCAACCTATTCCTACCCAACCCCTCTCCACCTCACCCCAACCAACCCCCTCCTGACACCTCACCCTCTCACTTCTTCCACCCAATCCCACCCAGCCACCTCAGCAGCCACCTCCCCACCTGGCCACACACCACCACCGTCCCCTCCCTCACATGCGCTCAGCACCACACACACGCACACACTACGCGCCAGCACACACCCAGCCGACCCCACGCCCTGGGACCCACCACCTGTCCCGCCCCGATCCCCACGCCACCTGCCCCGCACCCCGCGTCCCTCCCCCCGTCCTCTTCCTCCCGCTCCACCTCTCTCTCGCCTGGCGCGTCCCGCGCACCCCGACCCCGGCCTCCGCTCCCCGCCGGCGAGCCGTCCTCCGCCGCCTCCTCCGTTTTCGCCCCCGGCCTGCGCACCTCCCTCCGGCCCCGTTCCCAGCGACGGCCGCCCTCCTCCGCTCCGGCCCCCTCGCCTCCGTCTCGAGCGCGGCCAGGCGCCGCCTCCCCCGCCACTCCCAAGCACCGCCCGTCCCCGCGCTAGCCCCGGCGCCGCTCTCCGCCGGCGAGCCCCCTCCGCCTCGCCGGATTCCTCCCCCCGTCGGCCCCGTCCCTCCGGCTCTGCCCCGACCCCGCTGCAACCGCCCTTCCCCCGAGCTCTCCCCCGCCTCGCCGCGTCCGCCGGCGGCCGGACGTCGCCCAGGCACCCTCCGCGACCGCCGCCCGTCTGCGCCAGCCCTTCCCCCGAGCCTGCGTCCCGCGCCTCCATCCTCCGGCCTCCGACCCCGCGCGGCCCCGCCGGTCCACCGCTCGCCGCGGCCCGCGTCCGTCGCCCCCGACCTCGCCGCCTGCAGCAACCCGTCGCCCCGCCGGCCGTCCCTTCGAGCTCCGCCGCGCGCCAGGCCCATCTCCGCCCCGCCCCGCCTCCGACGGCTCCGCCCCGCGCTCGCCACCTCCAGCGACTGCCGCGGCCCCGCCTCCTCGACGTCCCTTCGGCGAGCCGCCCGCCGTTCCGCGCCGGCAGCGCCACCCCGGCCCGCGTCTTCCGCAAGCAGCGAGCCTCACCGACCTCCGCTGTCCCGCGCCCTCGCCTGCTTCCTCCAGCCGTCGACATCGCCGCTGCTGGCCGGCCCCGTCCTTGAGCTGAACCCCCGCGTCCCATCGCCGGTGGTCCCACTGCGCCATCGTCCCGAGCCGGCCGCGTCGCGCGTGAGGCCGTCCCTGTGCTGCTGCTGCTCCGTTGTTCGAGTTGGTGTCGTGTGCTGCATACATGGTACTGCAAGTTGGTAAATCGGCACACAAACCTTCCGGTGAACAAGAGCTGCAATCCGGACTAGTACCCCGTTATAACCACCCGAACACGCGCTGCTAAGTCCAAGTTCGACATCGACAATTGAACCCGAGGATGCGACAAGATCTCCGGGCCGATGAACCACGTCAAGCATCCGCGTGCTCCGTAGACCGTACCGTACCCGATGGCCGAGACGTTGAAGACCCCGTTCCCGGAGGCGAAGTCCGAACCCTGACACGCCAAGCTCTTCTTCACGGAGGCCGAAGGCTGTTGTCCGAGACCCCGAAACAGATCCCCAGAATGACAAGTACCCCCTCGAGGACGTCGAGTACTTCACCCCGGACACCGAGACCCCGGTGCGACAAGTACTTCTTCCCGGACGCCAAGACCGACCCGATACACGGGCCCGACAAGACCTTCGCGCCGACAAGACCGGCACCGACCCGGAAGCATCCGATGCGCCCCGACACCGACCCAAACCCTGCTTCCCGGATGCGACAAGATCCACCCCCGCTATCCGAGAACGCTTCCGTCGAACCCCGAACCCCAGATCCGTCGAGCCCTGAGACCGAACCCCGAACCCCGGAACCTCAAGTTCGTCGAGACCTCAATGTCTGACCCTTATCCGAGAACCCTATTTTATAAATTGTCAACTAAATAAACTTGTTGCATATTGAATTTTCATTCTTGCATGCATACTTGTCATGTGGTTTGGGGGCCTTATGCCGATTCACCTATTAATTAAATATGGGGCCCATATGCGGGCAAATCTAGTCTCATATTGGCCTCATTTAAATTGGTGTAGCGAACCGGTGATATAATCTTGCCTTGTTAAGACAACATTTAATTTGCGGGGTATCTAAACAACTAGAACCATTTAATTAATTGTCGGGACCCCGGTTCCGCTTAATATGACCTAATTGCATCGCATGCTTTCCATGTCATACATCATACATGCATCATGCCCGATCTTCTGCCTTAGTATTAAATATTGCATCCGGTGTTCCTTCTAGTGATTTGCTTCTTCGCGGATAAGGCCGTTGAGTTGATGTGAGCTTCGCCCCGATCTTCGGTTGAACCTTCGGCAATGTTTTTCAGGCGAGCATCTCCCCCTTTCTACCTATCTTACTTTTATAGTATTTATTCCCTCCTGTTGATCTATTGCTATCTGTGTTGCGATGCTTTAGTTTCCGTACCTGTGATATACCTTGCAGCCTTATATTGCCTTGGACACATCCTATTGCCTGTTGTTTGGTAGATAGTTGGACTTGCGCGTCGTAGTCGCTTGCTCAAGTGCTGTTGCGTGTCGTCCAGTGCCACAGTTGTTGATGTATTGCCGCATGTTGCTGTTGGAGATGATCATAGCTTTACTTATCGTTCACTTTAATTCCTGTTTAACCACTAAAATTGAAGTAAGCAGAGGCATCGGTGGGTGATAGATAATATTTGGTTTCCGAACGCCCACTTGTGTCCCGTAGGACCCCGAGTACTTGATACCTGTTCCTTGATTTATCGCGCTATCCACATCCGGGAGGTATATGGGACCCCCCTGAGCCAGAGCTTGATTCAGTCTTATTTCTTGGGGCCACAAACTAGTTTGAGGTTTTATTTACTATCCTGTACTTATGCCATGCTACTTCTGTATTTACGTTTGTGCGAGGAGCACACTGTACTGTTTAGGTAAGCGGAGTGATTACGCGGTATCGACACCCCGAGTTTTCGGGTTCCCAGTCGCTTACAGCCATTGTCGCAAACCTTGAGTCCGTCTCGGAGCTTGCTTACTTCGTTGCGGGTGTACTCCAAGGGGTGGCCCCCTGAAATATTTCTGAATCCTGTGATTGTTCAGTCGTGAAAGCCTCGTTGGGTTTTGATTTGGTTTTTCCGAGGTTGATCGAGCGTGTGTTGCTATTGGTGCACCCCGGCCGGGTAAAACTTTCTGAAAGCCGTGTCCGCGGATATGGACGACTTGGAGCACAGTATCTCGATCATAGACAAGCATAACTAAAGTTTATTGCTATAAATTTGACTTTATAATGACTATTAATCAGCTTCACTCTAATGGAATGGCTAAATAATACTGCCCACAATTGCTTGTTTGGAGTGTCGCTTGCGACCATTGTACCTGACTAGTAAGTATTGCAACTACAACGGAATGGCTGAATAAAAGTACCAACAACTGCTGGGTTTTGGGTCATCTCATGCTATTGTATCTGACTAGTAAGTGTCGCAACTACAACGGAATGGTTAATTAAAAGTGCCCACTGTTTACTTTATCAGGACGATTATCTAAACCTGACTAGTAAAGTGCCACAACTATAACTGAATAAGTAAAACTGCCAACTGTGTGAGTTCCTCGGTTGACTTCCTCGTTGGTCTCGAGGGGGAAACGCCAGGATGGGTTTGTTTGATGATAGTATCAGGTTGGATCCGAACAGGTCTTCCTTACCCCTCTCTGATTGCCGCCAATTGTATCGAGTCTCTATAGGTTGTTTAGTGCATGCTGCCGCTCAGTCCACCATACCGTTGTAGGCGAGGACCGCCGAATTCTAGTCTCGCCGTGTACTGGCCTCAGTACTGACGCTCCTCTTTTTCCTTTGCCCTTTGTCGGCACCCCTTTTGTTTAAGCAGGTTTTGAGATCGACGTCGTTAGCAGGGTTACCCTTCCGGCTTGGCCTGGGCAGGGTTATGGACGCCATTGGTTATTCTTCAGGGCTCTTAGCCCCATTTGCATCTTGTCCGTAGCGGGACGCTCTAGCGTTTCCAAGGTGATTTGGATCTTTGTATATTATATCTGTATTTTTGACTCACGGAGTCGTGTTGTATATATATCTGCTCTGTGGGTCCCATCAAGGACTGTTGTGTAATGTTATTACTTCGTTTTCCACCCGCACGAAAGTGCCTGGTGGGCACCTTTGAATCGTTTCTATGCGGGTTTGGCGGATTTCGTTAAAACTTGCATAGGTCCGATTCTGAGGGTGTTACAATATCATAGTTCAGACCATATCTAATAAGGTACGATTACGACGCTCCTATACACCATTACGCTGTGGTGTTCCGGCAGGCGTGAGTTGCACTCTCTCATGTGTGTGCCAAACTCGTAACTTAGATACTCACCCCCATGATCAGATCGCAGAAATTTAATCTTTCTATTATGATGATTTTCCACTTCATTCTAAAATTTCTTGAACTTTTCAAAGGTTTCAGACTTGTGTTTCATCATATAGATATACCCATATCTACTCAAATAATCCGTGAAGGTAATAAAATAATGATATCCACCTTGTTCCGACACATTCATTGGACCACATAGATCAGTATGTATGGTTTTCAATAAATCTGTTGCCCGCTCCATTGTACCAGAAAACGGGGTTCTAGTCATCTTGCCCATAAGGCATGGCTCACATGTATCAAGTGATTAAAAATCAAGCGATTCCAAAAGTCCATTAATGCGGCTCAGATCACTCTAGAGCTTCGTTGGGAAACCCCAAGAGGAAGGTATGATGAGTACAACAGCAAGTTTTTCCCTCGATAAGAAACCAAGGTTATCGAACCAGTAGGAGGAAGGAAACGACTCAAAGGTGTTGCTAGCAACTTGGAAACCTGCACAACACAAACTCAAGACTTTGCCCCAACAAACAGTGAGGTTGTCAATCTCACCGGTTTACTGAAAACAAAAGGATTAACCGTATGGTGTGGAAAGTAATGGTGGCTTGCAGAAAGTAAACAGGTAATGGTGGAAGATGTATCAATGGTAAAGATTGGACCAGGGTCCAGAGTTCACTAGAGGTGTTCTCCTTAAGATAAACAACATAACATGCTGGGTAAAAAAATTACAACGGGGCAATCGATAGGACGGAGCAAGGCATACCAATGCAATACTAGACATTCATGATCCTATGAGATTTGATTGGGCATTACAACAATATACATAGACCGCCATCCAACTGCATCTATGACTAGTAATCCACCTTCAGGTTATCATCCTAACCCCCTCTAGTATTAAGTTGTAAGCAACGGATAACTGCTTTAAGAAAGGTGTGTAAAGTAAACAATATAATTGTTCCATTAACAAGAGATTGTTGTTTTCTCCCTAGTAGCAACAGCACATCTATAACCTTAGAGATTTCTGTCACTTCCCAAGATTCAATAGAGGCATGAACCCACTATCGAGCATAAATACCCCCGCTTGGAGTCACTAGCATCTACTTGGCCAAGATAGCTACTAGAAACGGAGACCATGCAAGATCTCAAACAACATAGACATGATAGAATCAACAAGATAGAATCATTAATCAATCTGACATAGTAATCTCAATATCCATTGGATCCCCGCAAACACAACATGCATGATTACAAATAGATGATCTTGATCATGAACCGAGCTCACAAGATCTAAACATGGTAGCACAAAGGAGGAGAAACAACCATCTAGCTACTACATGGACCCATAGTCCAAGGTGGAACTACTCACGCATCATACCGGAGGCTGGCATGGTGATGAAGAAGGCCTCCTGTCACATCCCAAGATTTTCCAAATCTTGTAATGTGAAAATAAATGAATAAAATAAAACCTTGTTTGATTTTCAGGGCCAGAAGAAACTTTTTGAATTCCAAAAGGAATCTTCAAACCTATTTTGAACAATTAAATCTCAAAAGGATTTAAAAAGATAAAACAAATAACAAAGGAAAATAAAATATTTTGGAAATACTATTTTAGATCTTTTAATAAAAGGATTTGGTATTCAAAAGAAAAGATGGATTTATAAATAAGGATTATTTTATAAAGCCAAATTAAACTTGGCCAAGATTTTGAAACAAAAGAGTTTTATTTGATTAAAATAATAAAAGTTTATATTAAATAAAGTAATAAGGATTTAACATCCAACCTTATTTGAAGATAAGAGGTTTTACCAATTTAAATTGAAACATCAAAACTTATTAAATTATTTAAAATAAGTTTTCTCAATTATTTGATATTCACAAATAATACCTACTAAAATGTTTTGGCTTTATATTAGATTTCAAAATAAATATCTCAATAAAACAAATACTATTTGTTTTAATAAAGAAAGTCTATTATATTTAATTAATAATGGACTCTAAAATAAAATGCTATTTTGTGTTAAACAAATTTCCAAGTATTATATTTTTCCCAAATAAAACCTACTGATTTGGTTTTGAAAAATATTTAGGTTTCAAGTAAAGATGTTATTAATAAAATCAAACTCTATTTGATTTAATAACTAAGGTCCATTTTATTCAATTATTAATGGACCCTAAAATAAAAGGTTATTTTGTTTTAAACAAGTTCCCCAAATATTCTTTATTTCCAAATAAAACCTACAGATTTTATTTTGAAAATATTTGGATTTTAAATGAAGATTTTATTAATTAAAAGAAACCCTATTTTATTAAATAACTAATGATCCATTTAGTTAATTAATAAATGGAACCTAAAAAGATTTAAAATTTTATTTTATTTTAGAATGTGAATTATGATGTTAAACAGAACCAAAAACTCATTACAATAGTTTGAATTAATTGAATGGTTTGAATGTTTGAAATGTTGATTGAAAATCAAATCAGCAAATAGAAAAAGAAAAGGAAAATGTTTCTGTACAAAAAAAAAGAGGAAACAACAGCGGCCCAACTACCCCAGCCCAAACAGCCCACCTAGCCCAATTCCCACGCCCGAACCGTTTTTTCCTCACCTCATAAACAACCCACTAAGCCAATGACTGGTGGACCACTTGTCCCTCTCGTTTCTCGCTGACAACAAGACCCCACACCACCAGCTCGTCTTCTTCCTCCTCGCGTTAACTCACCATCGTTGCTGCCATTTGATTCTCCGATTGAATACGCTTTATTGCAGTAGTAATCTCTCGCCGCGAGCATGTTGTCTTAATCGCCCACGCTCCCTCCTCCTTTCCCCTCTGTTTCCTCCCCCGAGCACGCCTCTAGGCCGCCACAATCTCTCCTCGACTGTCTCTGTCTCCGGCGACCATTCTCATCAATTCCGGCAGCCCCTCACCGCCCCTCTCCTCCCCGACCAAGCTCACAGCTTCCCCACTCTCAGGCGCATCTGCTAGTGCATCAAACTCGACCGCGGGTACCCTGTAACCTCGCCTTCGACAACGACCACCGTCGCCACCGTCTGCTTCATCTCCGGCGAAGCCCACAGGTAGTATCTGACCACCCCGCGCCTTCTCATTCACGCACGCACATTCGCTGTGTCCTTGCGCATCTAACCACATCGGTTTCTTGCCCTCTGGTGGACAGCAGCCCCATCCCCGTTGTCAGGCAGAAGCTCCCGACGCCGCCACGAACTCCGGTGAGGAATTGCCGTAGAACCCGAGCGCCCCTTGACTAACCGCGAGTACCTTGAGCTTCACCGTGTTCTCCTGAGCCTGGTGAGCATCTTCTTACCCTCTCTTGCTTCCTGCCTCGCCAGCGCCGCCGCCAATTGGTCGCTCCGCCGCTCGCCGATGACCTCGCGCCGCTAGTTCATGGCCATTAGATAGGAGTCGTTCAATCTAGATCGGGCGGGCACGATAGAATCATTTAACGCCGAAAGGGTACGTCTTCAGAGCCGCACGATTCGTTTAGATTCAACGCACAGCAGGCCACGATCCACCCGAACCGGTATCGGCAAATAGGAAAGTGCCGCGTGTCACCAGAAATATGAAAAACAGAATTTGAATCTGATTAGAATGCAAACTTGTAAATGCTATAACTTTCAAACCACACGTCCAAATTTTACAAATTTTATATCAATGAAATCAGGAGATCAAGCCCTAGACAACCATGCCCTTAGTTTAGTAAATAGTATCTGTTATCTTGTTTGAATTTGCAGAAACTTATGTATGCTTGTTTAGAGTATAAAAATTGTTTAAAAATGATTTTTGGATTAAAACTTTTGCAAAATGGTTTGTTGTGACCTTACTGACCCTAGGAACCAACCTTTGGTGTTAAAAATGATTTTGGTGAAATTTAGGTTGAATTATTAGACTTAGCCAATTTCTAGCCAAATAAAAATAATGGATTGTTTATGGAAATGATTTTGAGTAAAGAACTTTGGAGAAAAATGGTTTAGACCAACCCTACTGACCCAAAACACCAAGTTTTGCAATAGCAACTCATTTGGTGAACAACTTAAGAGTTTTTGCCTTAATAAAAACATTTTTCACCACATAAAATGATGAATGGAATTAAAAATAGTTTTTGGACAAAACCCTCTTGCTAATGACTTTGCCACTTTGGTAAAATGACCAATTTGGATCTTACAAAGTTTAGAAACCCAATAGAGGCCCTCTTTGCAAAATAAAACTATCTTGTGCATGCTCCCATGCATGACTTAGATTCCATTACTTTGTGTGTGTGAAGAATTGTTTGTTTGACTTTGGTTTGGAATGTGAATTGAATTTGTGTTTGCTTGATTGATTTGTAGAGAAGTGTGAGACTAGAAAGATCAAGAAGTGAACCACCATTCCCTACCAAAAAGGCAAGTGATGCTTCATACTTTTTGTCCAATTACTTTCACTATGCATTAGTGTTTTTGTTAAGTAAAACTTGCATGGATTTTGCTAAGTATAGACCTTGCTATAGTAGAACCTAGTAGATGAATCCTTAGTAGGATTTTCTAAGTTAAGTTTCCTACTACTATCAAGCTTAGCCTAGCTAATAGAAAACATGGGTGGAAAATATATTCACACTATGGAAAAATATTCTAAGTCTGAGGACTTGTGATTTTGTTTAATAAAACAACTAAGTTAATGAACCTCCTGGGTGGAATGGAAGGATTGGGATATGTTGAGTGGTTACACAAGGCCATGGACTTGGATTGTGTATCTCACTTGTGGAATGCCACCCAGGAAACAAAGGGATTTGAGATGTCAAATGTTGAGAAGCTTCAAGTGCAACCACTTGGCAATATGGGCTCTGCCATGATCATATAGGTTGCAAGAACTTAGCCATATGGACAGTGGGTGGTAGTGTTTGATAGGTTGGAGCGCGTCCATTTTGGTCTAAGGGAAAGCTTCTGAAAGATCTTGTCTTGGGAAACCAAGTCTTGTGGGGAAAGTGCACCACCTCTGCAGAGTGTAAAATCTAAGTACTTAGCCATGTCCCTGGTAAAGGACAATTTGAGCATCAAGACATGGAAGCAATCAAGAATCTCATCATTCCAATTTCTAAATTAAAATCTTGTGGTTTGAACAAGGGTTGTTTGAATTCTTCAATCATTGATGGAGAGATGGCTTGGTACAAGGATCTTGAAATCTTTGATTTGAGAAAAATGATTTTGTCAAGCAAAAACTTAGTATTTTCAAATGTTAAGGAAAAATCTATTTTGAGCAATGCAAGCCCCAACTCCACTTATCCAAATGAATATAGATGATAGATTCCACTATACTACCATAGTATCACTTGCCAATACAATTCAAATGTATTGACCCTTGTGGCTGTAACTTGTATGTTGCAGGTTTGTTTGATTTTAGTGAAGATTGATTGTTTAGGATTACAAAGTCTACAACCAACATCTGCCTATGGCACTTTGAAGATGAAGGACCACTTGACCATAGTTATTCCGCTGCAATGTAATGTAATAGCCATATGAGCTATGTAAGATGTAATATATCTATGTTATTCCTGGTTATAAAGTTATATTATGACCTTTGTTTCTTGATATTACATCTTAACTGTGGGTGCTAGCTATTGATCCAGGGACTAGCATTGTAAACACAGGAGGCTCTATCTTATCTAAGATTTGGGACCCCTACACCTCCGGGATGATCTCTCCCCTCCGGCAGGGTGCCGGGAAGAGCTTCAGATCCCCCCGATCTAGGGACGATGGTGGCGGCGGCTATAGACTATTTCATGGAAGATTGATCGGGTACTTAGGGTTTAGGTATCGGGGGCTTCTTATAGGCGAAGAGGGAGGCCGAGGGGGTGCCCGAGGTGGCTGCACCCTCCCAGGCGCGGTCCAGGCCGGCTGCGCGGCCAGGGTGTGTGGCCCCCTCGAGGCCCTTCTCTGTCTCATCTCCTGGCTCTGTGTTCCCCTCGGTGAAATATTGACTTTAGATTTTGTCCCGTCCAATTCCGAGAATATTCATTTTCTCACTTTTCTGGAACCAAAAACAACAGAAAATAGACAACTGGCACCGTGGCATCTTGTTAATAGGTTAGTACCTCAAAGTGTACATAAAGCAAAGCAAAGTGGATACTAAACAAGCATGGAACATAAAAAATTATAGATATGTTTATGACATATCAAGCATCCCCAAGCTTAACTCTTGCTCGTCCTCGAGTACGTAAGTGATAAAAAGAATAATTTTTAGGTGACATGCACCATCAAAATCAAAATAAAACCATTTACAAGCATTGAAAGCTGGGATCAAAGTACTCTAAACATGAGCATGAAAGAAGAAGTTCTAACAGTAAGACATTGTAACTATGCATGCAACATGAAAGGATACAAACAAATATTCATGAATAACAATGAATTGAAAGACGTTTGCTTGTTTCACATATAGAAAACATAGCATAGTGGCATTCATCTTGTCCCTAATAGAGTAGCAATAAATTCATATGACACCTTCAAAGTTCATAAGAGTGACTAGATACAAATAGTTTAAAAATAAGCAATATCAACAATATGAATCAATCAATAAGTTTTGGGACAATGCACATATAACTAAGAATGGCAACTATGCTCTCTTAATTGGTGCCTAAGGATAGAAGGTGGAGACTCAATATAATAGTGGAAGAAAGGCCCTTCATAAAAGGAAGCAGAGATTTCAAGTCTCATAAAGAGGTTCCAAAAATTATGGTACTTGTTAGCTTTCAGCTCTCACTTCCCCTATCATAAGCATCTTTAAGTGATTAAGGTTAAAGTGAACAAACTATGGAGTATATGCTTGACAAAGTATAAGTTGGAAATCGCATGTCCCTTGAGTACGAGGGCTGCTCCTCATGCTACTCAACTTTAGTCACTGGTAAGTTCTTGTCATAGTAAGTACATGTGTATCATAGATAATCGCCAACGGGGTACCCCTTGCACATGATATAGGAGCTGTCCCATCTCAAAATGACAAGGCAAGCAGACAATGGGCATCTCAGAAATATTCTTATTTACCATGGGAAAATGGTGCTTTTTTTCTCTTTCCTCTTTTCTCGTCTCTTTTTTTATTTTTATTTTTCTCAATCTCTATCTCTTTTTTATAAGAAGAATGCTTCATAGACTTCTCACTACGATGATGCTTCAAGTTTCCACCATGATTAGGCATGGCTTAGGCAAGCAGCCCAGGCGTTTCTCTAACACATATACATAACTCCATGGACTTACAATCTTCCCTTTTATTTCACACCGACGACATCCGCAAACAAAGGAGCATGATATCAACTAGGTACAATGTACAAGTGCAATGTTGAAAGCGTTCCCCATGACATCATGGTTCTGCTAATTCCAATGTATAAGTGCAAGCATATACAACATAGATGACACAATGGTTCAAGTTTATTTAGGGGCAATAAAAATAAAGTGTGTCATCAAGTTTGTGAGAGCTTTAATCACTATTTTTTCACATAACAAAGTGACTTTTTAATTGGAAGGTAGATAAAACAAGAATATACTTGGAATTGAGTAACACACCATGCATAGGAATTTATTGTGAAAACTTTGGGATAACTTAGTTTCTTGCGAGTTGGATGCATGAGTAGAGCTTACTCATACAAGTGTAGGCTAGCAAAAGACTAGGAGCGACCAACTAAGAGAGCAATAATGGACATAATCATGCAAAGCGACAAAACATTACTAATCAAAGCATAAAGTGGTACCACAAGTCAAAAACTAAATGATCATAGAGGCTAAGGTGACTGGTTCATAGTCATAATACGGTGTGAGCATGTGCCAAGTCAACCCAAACAAAGCATCAAAGGAGAATACCACAATACTATGCTTTTGTATGCTAAAACAACGCATGATTCTTTCAAGGAACATTAAGCAATACTAATTATTTGAAACAAGTCATGCTACATAAATAATCACTAAGCATAAGGTTAAAACAACACCTAGCATGACATGATAAAGTCTAAGTCACAGTCAAAGCAAGCTCCTCTTGTACTGCTAAAGCAAGAACTTCCTACTCTTTTCCAACACCAATCAACTTATTTGAAACAACACAACGAAAGCGGGGGGTCCAACTACTTTATTCAATCAAACTAAGCAAACAAAAACCAAAAATGAAAACTAATATGCTCCAAGAACAACACAACTATGCATGAGACAATAAAAACAAAGTGTCTAGAAAGACCTGAGATTTTTATTGATGAAGAAGGGGATGCCTTGGGCATCCCCAAGCTTCGACGCTTGTACCTCTTGAATATTTATTGGGGTGACACGGGGTGGCATCCCCAAGCTTGAGATTTTATCCATTCTTCATCTTATTACATCATTCTTCCTCTACACCTGCAAATTTTCCTTCATACAAAACTTCACACAATCTTCATTAGCAACATTAGTGCATTCAAAAGATAATAGACCTTTAGGTTTAGTTTTAAAATAGAATTTTTTTCACTAAAAAAACAAGCTACTATAGTAATCGCCTCAAAAAGCTCAATTTCCCAAAGATAACCCAAAAATGAATTAATAAGAAGCAAATGCAAATAATGGCAGAAATCTGTCAAAACAGACCAGCAGGTAGAAATCGATTATTTTGAAGACCTTATGTTGCACAAATAAAAAAGTGTTGAACTAATGAAAGTTAGATAACAACCTGGGGGATTTATTCAGAAAATTACATCTCAATTCGACTTACAGATATTTTACACGAATTTTTACAGTGGAGCACAAAAAACTGTTTTGGGACAGCAACTCCCCAAATCTTACTTCCCTCTCATTAGAGGATATTATTGGCACAAAAATCAAATAAAAAGGATAAGGAGAGTTTATTACAGAAATAATAACTTCCAAGACTCAAGAAAACTATTGGGTTATCTCCCAAGAAGTACTTTTCTTTAACGCCTTTAAGTTAGGCATAAGAAGCAAGAATCAAGTATTTTCAAATGAAGAAGCATTAACATCAAACCTTGATTTATAAGGAGGAGCAAAAGGAAACTTATCTCTACTCATAGGGAAGTGTTCAATACCTTTCATGAATGTAAATTGATATTTAATGGTGCCTTCTTTCATATCAATGATGGCACCAACAATTCTAAGAAAAGGTCTTCCCAAAGTAATAGGACAAAAAGCATTATATTCAACATCCAAACATAAAAATAAATAGGGACATAAGCATTGTTAACCATAATGAGAACATCATTAACACTCCCCATGAGTTTCTTTCTAGCACTATCATTAAGTGGGACATCTAAATAACAGTCTTCCAAAGGTGGCAAGTCAAGCATTTCATAATTTTTTTAGGCATAATAGAGATACTAGAACCAAGGTCACATGAAACTTTGAGATCAAAGTCATTCACTTGCATATTAATGATGGGTTCCCAACTATCTTCCACTTTCCTAGGAATAGAGGTTTTGTGTTTCAATTTTTCTTCCTTAATTTTAATGAGAGCATCTGTAATGTGTTTGGTGAAAGCCACATTCATATCACTAGCATTAGGACTTCTAGAAAGCTTTTGTAGGAATATAATTACTTCAGAAATATTGCAACCATCAAGATCAAAATCAAACTTAGAATCACTGGTAGTAGACTCATTGGGTTTAGGCATTGTGGTAAGAGGAATAGGGACTTCTTGTGGTTTGGTGGCATCCATATTGGTGTTGGTAATAGTGCAAACACTATTGTTTCTAGCTATTTCAGCTTCTCTTTCCCACTTAGCATGTAGTTGAGCTAACAGTCTAACATTTTCATCAATAGTAACTTGTATGGCATGAGTATCAGCGGAGGTACTTTTCAAGGTTTCAGGTTTAGCAGCCATTTTATTAATCAAAGAGGGTTGTGCTTTAGACAAAGAGGAAATACTTTTCTCAACACTCAAAAGCTTTTCCTCCACAGTTTTGTTGAAAGTAGTTTGTTTACTAATAAAGTCTTTGAGCATGACTTCAAGTTCAGAAGGAGTACTTCTAGTATTGTTGTAGGAATTTCCATAGGTATTGCCATTATTAGGAGGATAAGGCCTATAATTATTGTTACTACCAAAATTATTCCTATAGGCATTGTTGCTGAAATTGTTGTTTCTAATAAAGTTCACATCAACTTGCTCTTCTTGAGCAACCAAAGAGGCTAAGGGAACATTATTTGGATCTATATGAGCTTTTCCATTAACAAGCATAGCCATGATAACATCAATTTTACCACTCAAAGATGAGATTTCTTCAAAAGAATTTACATTCTTACCATGTGGAGCTCTCTCAGTGTGCCATTCAGAATAGTTGACCATCATATTATCAAGGAGCTTTGTTGCAGCACCCAAGGTAATGGTCATAAAAGTGACTCCAACAACAGAATCCAACAGATTTCTTGAAGAGAAGTTTAACCCTGCATAAAAAGTCTGGATAATCATCCAAGCGGTAAGTCCATGAGTGGGACAATTCTTTACCAAAGATTTCATTCTTTCCCAAGCTTGAGAAACATGTTCATTATCAAGTTGTTTAAATTTCATGATTTCACTTCTCATAGATATAATCTTAGCAGGAGGATAGTATTTTCCAATAAAAGCATCTTTGCACTTAATCCAAGAATCAATACTATTTCTAGGCAAGGATAGCAAACCATTCTTTAGATTTTCCTCTCAAGGAGAAAGGAAACAACTTGAGCTTAATAATATCTCCATCTACATCCTTATATTTTTTCATCTCACTAAGTTCAACAAAGTTATTGAGGTGGGCAGCATCATCATCAGAACTAGCACCAGAAAATTGCTCTTTCATCACAAGATTCAACAAAGCAGGCTTAATTTCATAAAAGGTAGCATCAGGAGTAGGTGGAGCAATAGGTATACTCAGGAAATCATTGTTGTTTGTGCTAGTGAAGTCACACAACTTGGTGTTCTCAGCAGAATTCATTTTTGCAAAGGTGTAGCAAGCCAACGGTAGCAGCAACTAGAGCAGGAACTAATTTTTTGTGTGTTTTTTATAAGAAAAAGCAAACCAAACAAAACTATTTTTTTGGAATTTTTGATAAAAAGAGGCAAACAAAACAAGGCAAAAGAAACTAAGCAAAACAAAAACAAAGTAAAGATAAAGGTTGTGAAGGACTCCCCTTGTGAATTTGTCCTTAGCCTCCCTGGCAACGGCGCCAGAAAAAGGCTTGATGCGGCTCAGATCACTGTAGAGCTTCGTTGGGAAACCCCAAGAGGAAGGTATGATGAGTACAGCAACAAGTTTTCCCTCAGTAAGAAACCAAGGTTACCGAACCAGTAGGAGGAAGGAAACGACTCAAAGGTGTTGCTAGCAACTTGGAAACCTGCACAACACAAACTCAAGACTTTGCCCCAACAAATAGTGAGGTTTGATACGTCAGAAACGTATCTATAATTTTTGATGATCCATGCTTGTTTAGTATCTACTTTGCTTTGCTTTGTCTACACTTTGAGGTGTTTTTATATTTTTTCTGGAACTAACCTATTAATAAGTTGCCATAGTGCCAGTTGCCTGTTTTCTTCTGTTTTTGGTTCCAAAAAGGCAGAAAATCAATATTCTCGGAACTGGACGGGACAAAAGCCAAAGTCAATATTTTACCGTGGGGGACATGAAGTACAAAGGAGATACGGAGAAGCGAACTAGGGCGGCCAGACCCCCTAGGTGCGGGTGGGCCCACCCCGCGCCTGGGTAGGGTGTGGGGCTCTTGGCCACCTCCCAGCCTCGCCTCTTCGCCTATAAGAAGCCCCTGATGCAGAAACCCTAGGCACCCGATCAAAACTCCACGAAACCTTCTTTAGCCGCCGCCACCGTTGTCCCTAGATCAGGGGGGGGTCTAAAGTTCTTCCTGGCACCCTGCCGGAGGGGAGATCATCCCGGAGGCCTTCTTCTCCGGTATGTTGTGTGAGTAGTTCCACCTTGGACTATGGGTCCATGTAGTAGCTAGATGATTGTATCTCCTCCTTGTGCTTTCATGTATAGATCTTGTGAGATCCGTTCATGATAAAGATCTAATCTATTTGTAATCATGCATGTTGTGTTTGCGGGGATTCGATGGATATTGAGATTACTATGTCAGATTGATTAATGGTTTTGTCTTTATGATTCTATCATGTCTGTGTTGTTTGTGATCTTGCATGCTCTCCGTTGTTAGTAGCTATCTTGGCCAAGTAGTTGCTAGTTACTCCAAGAGGGGGTATTTATGCTCGATAGTGGGTTCATGCCTCTATTTTACAAGGGAAGTGACATAAATATCTTCGGTTGTAGATGTGATTTTGCCACTAGGGAGAAAACAACGGTCTCTTGTTCATGGAACAAGTGGATTGTTTACCTTACACACATTGCTTAAAGCAGTTGTCTGTTGCTTGCAACTTAATACTGGAGGGGGTTCGGATGATAACCTGAAGGTGGAATTCTAGTCATAGATGTAGTTGGATGGCGGTCTATGTATATTGTTGTATTTCCCAATGGAATCTCATAGGATCTTTTTGTCTGGTATTGCACTGTTATGCCTTGCTCAGTTCCTGTCAATTGCCCTGCTGTAATTTGTTTACCCTTCATGCCATGTTGTTTATCTAAGGATAGCACCTCTAGTGAACTATGGACCCCGGTCCAATCTTTACCATTGATACATCCTCCACTGTTACTTGTTTACTTGCTGCAAACCATTACCTTCCACACCATACGTTTAATACTTTGTTACAGCAAACCGGTGAGCTTGACAACCTCACTGATTCGTTGGGGCAAAGTCTTGAGTTTGTGTTGTGCAGGTTTCCACGTTGCTTGCAACACCTTTGAGACATTTCCTTCCTCCTACTGGTTCTATAACCTCGGTTTCTTACTGAGGGAAAACTTGCTGCTATGATCATCACACCTTGCTCTTGGGGTTTCCAACGAAGCGTCCCACGACAGTACTGGGCGCCATCAACAAGGCTGTCAATCTCACTGGTTTGCTGAAAACAAAGGATTGACCGTATGGTGTGGAAAGTAATGGTGGCTTGCATAAAGTAAACAGGTAATAGTGGAAGATGTATCAATGGTAAAGATTGGACCGGGGTCCATAGTTCACTGGAGGTATTCTCCTTAAGATAAAAAAGATAACATGCTAGGTAAACAAATTACAGTGGGGCAATCGACAAGACAGAGCAAGGCATAACAATGCAATACTAGACATTCATGATCCTATGAGATTTGATTGGGCATTACAACAATATACATAGACCGCCATCCAACTGCATCTATGACTAGTAATACACCTTCAGGTTATCATCTGAACCCCCTCCGGTATTAGGTTGCAAGCAACGGATAACTGCTTTAAGCAAGGTGTGTAAAGTAAACAATACAATTGGTCCATGACCAAGAGATTGTTGTTTTCTCCCTAGTAGCAACAACACATCTACAACCTTAGAGATTTCTGTGACTTCCCCAGATTCAATAGAGGCATGACCCACTATCGAGCATAAATACCCCCTCTTGGAGTCACTAGCATGTACTTGGCCAAGATAGCTACTAGAAACGGAGAGCATGCAAGATCTCAAACACCACAGACATGATAGAATCAACAAGATAGAATCATTAATCAATCAGACATAGTAATCTCAATATCCATCAGATCCCCGCAAACACAACATGCATGATTACAAATAGATGATATTGATCATGAACGGAGCTCACAAGATCTAAACATGGTAGCACAAAGGAGGAGAAACAACCATCTAGCTACTACATGGACCCATGGTCCAAGGTGGAACTACTCACGCATCATACTGGAGGCTGGCATGGTGATGAAGAAGGCCTCCGGGATGATCTCTCCCCTCCGGCAGGGTGCCGGGAAGAGCTTCAGATTCCCCCGATCTAGGGACGATGGTGGCGGCGGCTACGGACTGTTTCATGGAAGATTGATCGGGTACTTAGGGTTTAGGTATTGAGGGCTTCTTATAGGCGAAGAGGGAGGCCGATGGGGTGCCCGAGGCGGCTGCACCCTCCCTCCCAGGAGCGGTACAGGCCAAGCCACGTGGCTAGGGGTGTGGCCCCCTCGAGGCCCTTCTCCGTCTCGTCTCGTGGCTCCGTGTTCCCCTCAGTGAAATATTGACTTTGGCTTTTGTCCCGTACAATTCCGAGAATATTTATTTTCTGACTTTTCTGGAACCAAAAACAATAGAAAACAAGCAACTGTCACTATGTCATCTTGTTAATAGGTTAGTCCCATAAAACGTATAAAAATACCTTAAAGTGTAGACAAAGCAAAGCAAAGTGGATACTAAACAAGCATGGAACATTAAAAATTATAGATACATTTACCACGTATCATCCATCTAAATGGAGTTTCTTCATGATTTTTACGCCAATATGACCTAAACGGCAGTGCCACAAATATGCAGATATATCATCATTAAGTTTAATCCTTTTGGCATCTACATTATGAATATGTGTATTACTATTATTGAGATTCAAAAGAAATAAACCATTCATCATAGGCGCATGACCATAAAAGATATTATTCATATCAATTAAATAACCATTGTCTTGGGATTTAAAGGAATAACCATCTTGTAATAAACACGACACGAATCCAGTTATAATGTTCATACTCAACGCAGGCACCAAATAACAATTATTTAGGATTAAAACAAATCCCGGTGGTAGATGGAGAGGCAGCGTTCTGACAGCGATCACATCAACTCTTGACCCATTGCCGACACGAATCATGACCCCATACCTTGCTAGCGGTCGCCTGTTCCGCAGCCCCTGATTCGAGATACATATATTAGCAACCGATCCAGTATCAAATACCCAGGTGCTACTGCGGGCACTAGTCAAGTACACATCAATAACATGTATATCAATAATACCTTTGTTCATCTTGCCGGCCTTCTTGTTAGCCAAATACTTGGGGCAGTTGCGCTTCTAGTGGACAGTCTCTTACAATAGTAGCACTCGGTATCATGCTTAGGGCCAACCCGGGTCTTCTTCTCGGGTGCAGCAATAGCTTTGCCGCCCTTCTTAAAGTTACCCTTCTGTTTACCCTTCTTGTGCTTCTTGAAACCAGTGGTCTTATTGATCATCAACACTTGATGTTCTTTCTTGATCTCCACTTCAGCAGTCTTAAGCACAGAAACTCGGGGAGAGTCTTCTTCATTCCCTGCATGTTATATTTCATCACGAAGCTCTTGTAGCTTGGTGGCAGAGATTGGAGAACATGATGTATGCCTAAGTCAATGGGAATCGTCATTCCTAAGAAAATAAGATTATCGGTGTACCCAGACATTTTGAGTACCTGCTCACTATCAGAGCTGTTCTCCTCCATGATACAGCTAAATAACTTTTCTGAAGCATCATAACTCTCCACAACAGCATGGGTATCGACAATTATTTTCAGTTCACCCATGGTATCAAAGGCATTGCCATTCTCGAAACACTTTTGGAGTTTCGGTTGTAGCCCATACAATATGCCGCAATGAACCATGTTGTGGTCCTCTTGACGACTTAAGTAAACATTATTTACTTTGTTGGGAGCATCATCAAGTGGTGGGGGTCATAGCAACGCCTCTAGCACATATTGCTTTTGTGTAGTAGTGGGGAGAATCCTCAAATTCTTGGCCTAGTTGGTAAAGTTGCTACCATTTGTTGCAAGTTTCTCTTTCTCCATGAACACATTGAAATTAAAAGCAGGTGGTGCCATCTACAACAGAATTTGGAAAGTTTATTTATACTAAGTTTATGATAGATTAAGTTCAACTAATCCAAATTACAAATTAACTCCCACTCAAAAACAACACCCCTCGTGTCTTTTTGGTGATTACATGAACCATATCCACTACAACAAGACCGATCATCACATGAATTGGTGTAGCTTCAAAGGCGAGCATCTAGATGGTCATCATATCAACCATATGACTCATGCTTTACCTTTTGGTCTGTGTTCCGAGGACATGTATTTACATGCTAGGATCACCAAGTAAGAACCTTAGTATCTGTGTGTGTAAAAATGTCTTACACCCGTTGTATGCGAACGTTGAGTCTATCACACCCGATCATCACGTGGTGTCTCGAAACGACGAACTTGCTTAATGGTGCATACTAAAGTAATAACACATTTTATCTTGATATTTAAATGAGGAATCATATTATAATGCTACTAAAGTACCACACAAGCAATATAAGATGCAAACAAACATCATATGCTAAAAGTGATATGATGCAAACAAACAAACATCTTATGCGTCGTGGTATGGTCTTTATCATACCTATATGTGTAAGGCCAAGGTCTATGGAACTTACACTTTGGCATATTATAATTTCCAATGGTACCATTCCATACTACAAATTATAATACTACCATATCATAGTACTTGCCCAGCAAAACCAAAAAACTACACACCTCTAATTTATCTTTTGCATGTTTTTACATGGATGTGGGCTTTCGAAGATAGAACCATTCATACCTACGAACATGAAACTACAACGATGATAATCAAATTATTGGCAACTTGTTGTAAATCAGCTATTGACTATAGTAGGAGAGACAAACACCCGCAAGCCACTTATGCAAAACTAGTTGCATGTCAAGCGTGGAACGGGTCTCATGTGCAAGGACATGTAAAGTTTGTCCGAGCCGCTTGATCCCACCATGCCACAAGTATCCAAAATACACATAATAAGCAATAACGTGACCATCAGCACCCATATGTGTTCTACCCATGCAAAGCATCTACGCATAGATCCGGCTCTGATACCACTGTTGGATTCGCAACATAGAAAACAAATGTTTTCCTATGATGTGAACGATTAAGTACCAAGATCTATCTACCTAGATACAATCAACGGGTGGATATACATCCATAGATAACATACCCTTGAAGAGCGACAATGCGTTACGAGGTTAGACTCGTGGATGATGTAGTCATTCGCTTGCCAATCTCAAGATCGTGTAGAAGTCCAGCACCACAACTTAGCGGCACATCCGTGATCGCACACATGTCCTGTCTTCCGACAACCTCCATGTCCTCGCTCTAGCGATGCAGCGGAAGCATAAAATCCTTGCTCCAAAAAAAGACACCGGGAACATGTATCTCGCTAAATCGAGACCATGGGGAATATTTCTAGGGGAGAGAGATCCTTCGCGAGGAGGTGTGAGATGAGAGGAGGGGATGGGAGGGGGACTTTTATAGGGAGAGGGGGCAGGCCCGTCCCATGGATAGCGGACATGGAGTTTCCCCCACCTCTTCCATCATTCATGTGATAGTGGAGCTCCCACTCACATAAATATGCCTTCACTCAAAATTCCACTCACCTCCATTAAATATCAACCAAATTTAATGAAATCTCTCATTTAATAAAACCTTTTTATTTATTTTATTTAGAATTTTGTTAATTACATTAATTAACAAACATTCACATAAAACCCCTTGCAACATTCAATTTCACATGCAGAACCAATTTTAGCAATTTCACCCGAAATAATTCTTGTGTTCGTTAAAATAATTCCAGCGCTTTGATATTCTTTCTATGGCATCTTATTTGCTCAAAATGGTGTTGGTATTACTTAAGTGTGTCACCCTACGATTCGCGAATAATGCATACATTATCGAGACCCCTCTCCGATCAATAATCAGCAGCGAGACCTAGAGATCTGTACTGACTCCCACACATTCAATGATGACTTCTTGTGATCATGTGAAACTTTTAACATTTTAACTAAATCCATTCGTCTCGCGATATTTTACATATTCGAGACTCGATCATCGGTATCCCCATACCTAGTTTGATCTTGTTACCGACATGTACTCTTTTCTCGTTCCCGTGATATAACATTCTAGTAATCTCATCACTTGCTTGCAAGTTATGTCAATGTGATATTACCGAGAGGTCCCAGAGTATATCTCTCTATCATCAAGATGGACAAATCCCACTCTTGATCCATGATCCTCTACATAACACTATCAGAGTATCTAAACCCACCTTTATAGTCACCCTGTTATGGTGTGACGTTTGATGTTATCAAGCTACTCTTCTGGTGTTTGTGATTGACATGATCTCATGGTCTAAGGACTAAAGTAACTTTGTAAGGATGTTATATTAATTTAAACATAATGACTTTGATCGTATTACTATACTTCAGATGAATGTTCATCACATGATTCCACCAATGTTGTGACCTCGTTATTAACAACATCCAATGTCCATGATCAGGAAACCTTGATCATCTTGTTAATCAACGAGCTAGTTTATATGAGAGGCATAACTAGGAACATTTTATTTGTTTATTAAACACACATGTATTAATATTTCCATTTAATACAATTATATCATGCAAAATAAACATCTATCATATACTTGGAATACGATAATAACAACTTTATTATTTCCTCTCGGGCATATTCCCTTCAGGATGCCCCTTTGATCCAAGGGATATTAAGCACCTCTAAAACATTCTTAGGCTTTCCTCTATCACTCATGAGTACATAATGTTGTTTCTTGGCCGAATCCATCAAGTATGCAAGATTTCGAGTCAATCATGTCACAAACTTTCCCTAAGCTACTTTTGTACCCTTCAGTAAACCGCGATATCTATAGCATACAGACTCCATTTTGGACGTTATTTATATAAATATCTTCGTATTGAAATTCCCCATAAATTTCCTTTCTAGACATGTTTAGTTTGACCTCATATTCTGGGCCATCCGTGGCCTCTAAAAACTGTTCTGTAGGGACAGATTTCAGGAAATTCCGAATTTCACCATAATGAGTGATATCCTTCCATATTCATGTTCTTCCTACACAAAAAGTGTAAACAAGAAATTATGCACTTTTGTAACTATTAGTAGGTTAATACCATTAAATATAACAAAATTTCTAAATAATAAGGATTTTAAAAAATAAACTACTAAGTTCATAAATGCATTTCACATGCATCCGCACCTTACCCTTAAATGTGTGACCATGTTGGTTCATGATTACTTGGACAAATTCGCAGTCTCACCCCTAATTGACCAGTTGGTAGCAGCTCGTAGCAGAACGTGCCAACTCTCAAGCGTCGCAAAGGCATCAGACAAATCTTCTCAATGTGACTTTCGTCCAAGTCCCTTTGCCTCACAATATTCCTTATCAAGCTATATACGAGTACTTACCATCCCTTTAATAGCTCGACTCTCTTCTCATTCTATGATATGTAATTCCTAGACTAACTCTTAATCCAACTCCTTAGTTAACACTTAACCGAGTTATGCATGATCATGCTTCTGAATCATATCACACGAGAGGGCCTAGTGAGGCATGTAAAATGCATACATCAACTTTGTAGTTTATTGACACATATTATCACATATATACAACATTTATAATGTAATATCCATGTTTTATATTGATTTTTGGGGATTTAGCAATGCCCCCCTTCATTTTGGTTATACCTTTGTAGGACAGGAAAACCTTGTTTTGTATATTTTGATCTTTGAGGGACCTAAACAAAGTCCAATGGAGCTAAGATTTTGGGAAAGACAATATTTCTGGAAGATGATGATATGGAGTGATTGGACCTCATGAGGAAGGCATGGAGGCCTGAAAGAGCACTAGTGGCGCGGCCTGATCTACTTCACGTGCCATGCACCCTCTTTTGGTCCTCGATTGTCTGATTCACTTCAATCTTTCATCCGCTGACTTGGTTTGACGTAAAAACTGCTATAAAAGGGTCCCTAGGGGCATCCTCGAGGAGAGTGTCGTAGAAACACAGAAACACCAAAAATGAGCCAGAACAAAGATTGGAGGGGGAATCTCCACCAGAGCCGCGCTGGAGGAATCTCTATCTTCCCCAACATCTCCAAGTTCATCACACTTATCAAGAGGGAGTATTCTACCTCTGTACTATGGGTTTGTGCATGTATCTTGGTCTATCTCTCTCTTACTTTTCATAGATCTAGTACCGTATGAGCTTCCCAACATGATTATGGTCATATATGTAATTCCTATATGGTGGATCTTTATTCTGTGATTTAATATATGAGATTGTAATCTATCTATGTGTAATATGTATTGACAGATGCATATGATGTATCCCATTCTTAATTGTTTTTTTGTTCCAACTTGTATGCAAGAGTGTGGGTGGGGGAGTGTGTATTCGATGGAGTAACATGGTGGTGATTAAATAGTGACGACAAATTCAAGATATACTATGGTTTTTACCTTTCTTTTGTTACCTCACTATGGATTAAGTGGATTCATGTGCTATAATTATCTTGTGACAGCTTGATAATCTAGTTTGGTCAAGGTAGCATATTTGTTATTCAAACATCATATCAAAGTACTTAAGGCTATGCTCTATTAATTCTTAATTCTAGATTTCTTGGAGTTTCCCTTTCTAGAGGAGTATAAGATAGGTGTGTTGCATCATCTCTATGTTAGGACGTTATAACCATATGAATGCTTATCAAAGACATAGTGATGTTCCACCAATATTATATTGATGATGAATTGTTTTATGTCCATTAAAACTTAAAAGAGAGTAAACAAGTGAACCCATGAACCCCGGTCCAACTTTTATCATAGGAAACAACCTTCAAACACTACTACTATCATTTACCTTTGCTAAAATTTAATATCTTAAAAATGCAAAAAATAATTTCTTTCTTGCAAACACAAACAAAACACAAAATACCTTTTATTATTACATTTACTTTACTTCCATACTTTATTACTATTTTTACTTTACTTGTTTTTATTATTATTTCATATTACTAATACGAAACCTTGTGCTTGACAACCACACGGTGGAGTTGGTGACATAAGGCAAAATAAACTTGTACATTGCTTGAGAAGAGAAGAAAAATACTCTTTGTCAATTCCCCGAGAGTTTCATATAAACCCTCGAGTCACCCTTGTGGGTAAAAGACGCTAGCTATAACACTCTGCACTTACAGTCCGACGAGTTGGTATACATAGAGTTGTTGCTATCAAGAACATTTTCTAGTGCCCTTGCTAAGGGGTTGCAAGAGATCTCACAATGGTTGCAGTGTGGTTAAATTCCCACGATAGCTGCTAGAACATTTTCTGGCGCCATCTTCATCAGCTTTGTGGAAACACCTAAGCTTGCGGAGGTTGTACCACTATGAGCTTTTCCTTCTCTTTTTGATTTTCAAAGCAATTTTGTTTTTCTTGTTTTACTCTTTTATTTGTTTGTTAGTTTTCATTAAAATAGGAAAACCATAAAAAATAGTATAAATTTTATTAGTGAACTTGAGCAACATGAACGAACCTGAAGAAACTCGTCCCATGAATACTACCACCACCTTTAGACAACATGTTAGAGAAACATTAAAAGATGCTTGGGAAAGAATAAATAAAATACATAGTGAGGAACCTACTCCTTGTGGGGAAGAAAATATGAACCTTTTCTTTTACTATGAATTAGATGCTTGGTAGAAAATTGCTTTGGATAGAGCTATCGGGGAGTTATGCATTATCTTCACCAACATGTCCAACTTTTTCTCTTAAAATATCTTTGGAACCCACCGAGGGAATGATAGAGAAGTGGAAAACGTGATAATAATTCTTGCCTCAGCTAGAGAAAAAAATGCATTAAAGGACTACTTGAAAAATATGATTTTGAACATTTGGAACTTTTCTCCAAAAGCACTATACTAGAAATAGAAGGTAAAATGTCAACCATCGTCAAAAAACTAGATGATAAGAAGCTTTCAAATGCTGAAAAGAAGGGTGTCATACTTAGGAGATATATTAAAAAGTGCAGGCCCATTCAAAAGCTTACCCAAAACCAAAGAAAAGAAACAAAATTTCCCAACATATACAAAGGAAAACCAAGAAATTTGGGTGGTAAATGAAAAGAAAGTAGAGGAAGTCAAAATGCTTAGTGAAACAAAAGAAGCTCTACATGATCTTGATAAATATAGCATGAACTCATTAATTTATTGCAAAAGTTTTCTAATGATCCTTCCATTGATGGCCATCAAACAGGATTTCGCTCATATATTGCAAACTATGTCATAAAAGAAAAGATAGAAAGATACAATAATGAAGTTATGATACCACCAAAGCTTTGGGATGCTTGGCTCTCCAACATAATTATCACTATTAGCAAAGAGACCCATGATGCTATATTAGATCTAGGATCTAGTGTCTCGGTTTTGTCAAAAGATTTATATGAATTGCTTGAACTTAAAATATGAAAAAATGCTCAATAGACCTTTTACTTGTTGATGATTCAACTAAACATGCTTTAAGAAAATTAAATTATGTCATGGTTGAGTTATATATGACTTTTGTTCCTGTTGACTTTATTATCATGGATATGGGGAGTAAGACCTCTAGTCCTATAATATTGGGAAGAACTTTTTTGAGAACTACAGGAGAAATCATTGATTCAAAAGAAGGGAATGTAAAGTTTCTGTTCCCACACAAAAAATGTATGGAACACTTCCCAAAGAAAAAGGAAATATAACAAAGGTAAAAGCTACCACATGATCTCCATATCATATAAACAAGTAAGTAAAGCCTAGCTACATGGCTATAAAGAAAGCATTTTTCAGGAGGCAACCAGGTTATTTATTTTTATGTACTCTTGTTGTAGTTTAAAAGAGTCATTTTTAAATTTTTTTCTATGAAGTTTTTAATAAAGTACCAAGTTGAACCCATTTGGATGATAAAGTTGATAAACATATGGAGTATAAAATTCCTGCACCAATACCTTTTATAAAAAATCTCCACGGGGTTATGTAACTCCCATTAAGCTCATATTTGAACTAAATTTACAAATTTTCATCCTACATATTTTTTTGCTAAAATTCCTAACATGTTTAAGTGGTCAAAATAAATATGTTTTGCTGCTGCTGAAAATCTGGACAGATTCTGCCTTGCTTTGTTTAAGCCATTCTTCTGAGTCTCAAAATGATTTATTATGAGTCTTTTGATAAGCTAAGAATGTATACAACATAATTTACTTGCTGCAGACATAAAAATAAATTGTGTTTAAATATTATATGGCATCTAGCATCATATCTTTCGTACCACTAATGTCACCCCATAGGGAAAAAAGGGTAAAAGTTTTGTGTTGAACTTTTTTGACAGGGATTGGAGGAACACAACACTAAGAGCTAACCAAGAATGGTGAAAACCATAAGCTTGGGTATGCCCAAGGAACCCCACTAGATCTATTAAGCTCTCAGTTTACAAACCTCTAAACTTTGTTTTTTAGCAACATAAAATGATCATAGAAACTTAGAGAGTTTTTATCTAGTTTTATATTTAGTTTTGCATATTACCTTTGAAATAAATGAGACCACCATGATAAATATTTTGCATGCCCAAGAAAGGGCTACTAGAATTTAAAATAATTTGAGTTGTATGCTATTAAAAGAAAAGGGAATGAAAATAAAAGGTGGAATGCAAGCTATGCTAATTGTTACTTATTTCAAATACTTTGATGAATGCTAATTCACAAGTGACTTATTTAGTTCTATCTTTTATTCACATGCATAGGTCATTAACTTTAAGGTGATTTGTTTTATAAGAAATGATTAGCACTATGGACACTTCAGCATGCTTGTATACATCTTTTTGATAATCCCAAAATTCTCAAACAAACAAAGACTTCTATATCCAAATACCTGAAACTCCAACAACATACACCATACCTACCTATGTGGCACTTGCTACTCCAAGTATAATATATGTGCTATGCTTTCAAGTACTTTAAATTAATCTATTTTTTTGTTCAAAGATCTTGGGAAGGTAAGATGTGAGGTGAAAACCACAATGCATGAAACCGTGTAAAACCTACATAAGGGTAAACAAGAACTTGACCATGCATAATTGAAAGTTATGTGTTTGACAATTTATATGTTATTTGTTAGCCAAACCATGCTGACATGGTGAAAGCTTTGAAACATTGCACTAAACTATTTTGTGGATGTCATGTACCTTTGGCCATGGATACTTATAAAAAATAAAACGAGCCAGAAGCAATTAATTTATTCTAGTATGCCTATGTGTTAGAGGGGGCATTGGGGCCACCAACCTAAGCCATGCAAATGCATCGTGGTGAAAGTCTATAGCATTATATTCTATGAGGCACCTTCAATAAAAAGCTATGAAATAGTAAATAAAATAAAGTGATGAGAAGTTCATTTGTCTATTTGTCTTTACATCTAAGTATGGATAGCCCCTAAAAAGGGACTCCTCGTACAAAGGGGCAAGAGGTACCTCAGTGTCAACTTGCTTGAAGCATATAGAAAGTGTACAATGGCGAATTTGTTGGGATTTTGAGAAACCAGTACTTGTGGTCAAGGTGCATGAAACACTTAACTTGTAAAAGGTCAAACACATAAATCGTACCTACTTCTGCCAAAAAAATGCCTGGAACCAGACTTACAAATACCATTGACTTGATCTACATCCCTCAAAACTTTATTTTTCTTTATCTATTATTAAAGGACTATCACATATGTTACCTCCTTACTTTCTGTTACAAAAGTCAAAAGATAAAATGGAGAAAAAGAGTCTTCCATACTTTCATAGGTTAGTCTAAACAATGCTTAATTGTTCATGGTACTTCCATTTGTTTTCATTACAAAGCAACTTATTGTTAAGCATATTTTTAGTGTATAAGAGATATCACTTTATATCTCACTTTCTTCTTCTTCTTCTTATTATTATTATTTAAAGATTGAACCTTGTAAACTTAGTATAACAATGTATGGTATGAAACATAGCAACAGGCTCCAAAGTACATGTTTGGTTTTATCACCTTCATGCTGGAGGACGAGCATATGTTATGCTTGGGGATGTTGATGCATGTAAAATGCATACATGAACTTTGTATTTTATTGATACATATTCCCACATATCTACAACATCTATAATGTAATAACCATGTTTTATATTGATTTTTGGGGATTTACCAATGATCCACTTTATTTTGGTTACAACTCTGTAGGACAGGAAAACCTTTTTTGTGTATTTTGATTTTTAGGGACCTAAACGAAGTCCAATGGAGCTAAGATTCTGGGAAAGCCAATATTTCGGCAAGACGGTGATCTGGAGTGCTTGGACCTCATGAGGGAGGCCAGGAGGACCGAAAGAGCCATGGTGGCGCGGCCTTCCCTACTTCACGCACCACCCACCCTCTTTCGGTCCTTGGCAATCTGATTCGCTTAAATATTTTTCCAACCAACTTGATTTGATCTAAAAACTGCTATAAAAGGGGGCCCAGGGCATCCGCGAGGAGAGATCCATAGAAACACCAAAAAGGAGTCAGAACCAGCAAATATTGGAGGAGTAAAATCCGCTGGAGGCGCCGGCGGAGGGATCGCTACCTTCTCCAACATCTCCAAGTTCTTCACCATGATGAAGAGGGAGTATTCCACCTATGTACTATGGATTTTTGGCAGTAGCTTTATCTCTCTCTCTCTCATGTTCTTCATATATCTAGTACCATATGAGATACCCACATGATTATGGTCATGTATGTAATTCCTATGTGGTTGATCTTTATTCTATGATTTGATATAGATTGGAATCTATCTATGTGTAAGATGTACTGATAGATGCATATGATATACCCCGTTCTTAATTGCTTAGTTTGATCCAACTTGTATGCAAGAGCGTGTGGGGGGAGTTTGTATTAGATGGAGTAACATGGTGGTGGTGATTGAATAGTGACAATAAATTCAAGATCTACTATGGTTTTTACCTTTCTTTTGTTACCTTACTAGGGATTAAGTGAATTCATGTGATATAATTATCTTGTGATAGCTTGATAATCTTGTTTTGTCAAGGTAGCATATTTGTTATTCAAACATCATGTCAAAGTACTTAAGGCTATGCTCTATTAATTATTAATTCTAGATTGATTGGAGTTTTTCCTTTCTAGAGGATTATAAGAGAGATGTGTTGCATCATCTCTATATTAGGACGTGATACCCATATGAATGATTATCAAACACATAGTGATGTTTCACCAATATTATATTAATGATGAATCGTTTTATGTCCACTACAACTTAAAAGAGAGTAGACAAGTGAACCCATGAACCCTGGTCCAAGTTGTATCATATGAAAGAACCTTCAAACACTACTACTATCATTTACCTTTGCTGCAATCTAATATCTTAAAAACACAAAAATACTTTCTTTCTTGCAAACACAAACAAACCATAAAAGACCTTTTATTATTGCATTTACTTTACTTGCATACTTTATTATTGTTTTTATTTTACTTGTTTCTATTATTATTTCATATTACTAATACAAAACCTTGTGCTTTACAACCACACGGTGGAGTTGAGGACACAAGGCAAAAAAAAATTGTTTTGTAGGTTGCTTGAGCAGAGAAGAAAAATATACTCTTTGCCAATTTTCTGAGAGTTCGATATAAACCCTTGAGTCACCCTTGTGGGGAAAAGATGCTTGCTACAACACTCTGCACTTGGAGTCCCAAAGAGTTGGTATACATATAGTTGTTGTCATCGCCTAGCTAATATCTCTTCATAACAGAAGGGCAAATCCCATCTTGGCAGTCGTCCTGAACTCTACTTTTATGATTACTCACTTACGGAACAACGTTTGATAGAACCTAAGTTGAATGATCCACAACTCTGATTGTGCGACCACTTTAGGTCTAAGGATTCCATTGCTTGAGACTCCAAATGACACCATGCTCGTTGTATCTCAACCAAGCGTCAGTCTGACTCGCCAAACACTTTAGCAAAGTCAGTATAAGTTTGATTAGCATCACCATGCCCATGATCAATGGAGCCGAGTCATCATTCGAGTTGCACATTAGTCTAGGTTTTGAGTGTCCTACTCAAAATTACGACTAAGGAAAATCTAGAACTAATCACATAATATATAGTTCCACAAGCGAATCACGTATTCGAAGATACTTTTTCAAGGACAACTCAAATCTCATGAATACATCAAGGAATGGATGAACTATTGATTGTCTCTTGGGCATATTCTAAACAAGCTTTCAAACTACTGATGGCGGTATGCGATGATATCACCAAGGTCATACGTGACTACTCGCGGGGAGTGGAGTAAGGGAAACACAAATGGATTAGCTGGCCCAAAATTAAATTGGGCTAAGCATAAGGTGGTATCGGTTTTAGGGACATACACTATACAACAAAGCACTTCTCGCAAGACAAGCTTGGCGCTTGTTGGCATTCCCAGGAAGTCTTTGTGCAAGAGCACTCAAGGCTCAATATTACCCAATGATCTTACACACATTGTATTCACAGGTAACCCATCACCTACGTGGACAATGATTTCTTATGGTCTAGAACTACTAAACATGGAACTAACCTGGAAAGTAGGGAACAACGTAGCATTAGGGTGTGGCCAGATAGCTAGATCCCGCACACTTCTTATTGCAAATATCTAACTCAGCGCCTTAATCTCGTATTTCACAACTGCTGGAGGACAATGGTTCTTTGTGGAAAATGAATCTAATTAGAGATAATTTACTATCTATTTATCTTGAGGCAATCTTGAGAATTAACCATCTTGTCGCAGAGATGGTGATGTTCTAGCATAACTACTAGAATCATCTAGCGTATTTTCTATACACAATGCATACAAGTTAGCACTTGTCGAGCACCCGGAGCAATGTGCATCGGCTGCCATAAGCAACAGTCCTGAAGGGAAAATAATAATGTTAGACAAATATATGGCAATCATGGGTACCACCGTAAGTATCATATGCTTTTTTGTTGAGAAATGGGCTTATAAGTTTATCCTTACGATCAAGGGGGAGAATGTTGGATATATAAGTGATCTGCAGTTTTATGTAGTCAGATAAGTCAAGATTATGGATTTTAGGGGTTGTTTAATTACAACCATTGGATGCCCTGATTAGGGTCCTAGGGTTTTGTTGGAGATATGCCCTAGAGGAAATAATAAAGGTGGTTATTATTATATCTTTGTGTTTATGATAAATGTTTACATTCATGCTATAATAGTATTAACCGGAAACATTAATACTTGTGTGATTTGTAAACTACATTAGAGTCCCTGGTAAAGCCTCTTTATAATACTAGCTTGTTGGTTAATGGATGATCATGGTTTCTCGATCATGAACATTGCGATTTTATTAACAACAAGATCATATCATTAGGAGAATGGTATGATGGACATACTCCTATAGATAAGCGTAGCATAAAGATCAAGTCATATCAATAGTTCGTTTGCTATAAGCTTTCTGATACATAGTAACCTAATTCCTTCGACCATGAGATCATGCTAATCACCATCACCGGAAGGATGCTTTGATGACATCAAACACCACACCGTGACTGGGTGGCTATAAAGGTGGCATTTAGTGTTTGGAAAGTATGTGTTGAGGCACATGGATCAAGAGGCGGGATTTGTCCATCCATATGACGGATAGATATACTCTGGGCCCTCTCGGTGGAATGTCATCCAATTAGCTTGCAAGCATGTGACTGACTCACAAGGGATCACATATCACGGGAACGAGAAAAGAGTACTTATCGGTAACGAGGTTGAACTTGGTATGCAGAGATACCGAAGATCAAACCTCGGATAAGTAAACTATCGCGAGACAAAGGGAAATTGGTATCGTATGTAAGTGGTTCATTCGATCTCAAATTAATCGTAGAAATATGTGGGAGCCATTTGAATTTCCAGATTCCTCTATTGGTTATTGATCGAAGAAGTGTCTCGGTCATGTCCGCATAATTCACGAACCATAGGGAGACACACTTAAGGATTCGATGTTGTTTAGTAGATATGGAATGTAAGTAGGGAAACCGAATGTTGTTCGGAGTCTCGGATGGGATCCGGGATATCACAAGGAGAACCGGAATGGTCCGGAGAATAAGATTCATATAAGGAAAGTCCGATTCCGGAGTTCGGAAATGATTTCGATGTTTTCATCGGAGAGGTTCTAGAAGGTTCTAGAAGGTTCACCGGACCGGAAGGGGAATGGTCCATGAATGTGTCATGGGTAAGTGGAATGATTGGATCATATCCTAGGTCACTTGGTTGGGCATTTGCGAGAGATAATTAAAGCTCTAAATTGAAAGTCAAAAGGGAGGTTTGAAAAGTCAAACTGGAACAATAGTTTCCTATTGGAAGAAGGAAAGAGTCCTTCCTTCTATCCAACTTGGGTTTGGGTATGTATTCAAACTCCCCTCTCCCAAGGATGCCCTCCTCTCATAAATAGAAGGGAGGGCTGCCCCAAACACCACAACACCAAGCCCTCCCCACCCGTGCGCCGTCGTCGCCAGCCGCTGCCGACACCTCCTCCTCCTCTCCGGCCTTCTAAACCTAGATCGCCGGAAACCCTAGATCCACCATAACTCGCACCGTCTTAGGCGAAGCCCTGTGGGATCTTCCCTCTACTTCCGACACCACGCCGTCGTGCTGCCGGAATGGCGAGGGGAGAACTACAACTTCCTCTGCCTGCTGGAACAAGGGAGAGGAAGGTCTTCATCGAGTACCAAACATGTGACCTACTACGAAAGCGCTGCCGGAACACAGCGGCGAAAGGATCGTCTAGGCGATCTCGAGATCGGCAAGTGTACTACTACATCACCCACGAGAATCTGCTCTCGTTAACCGCTTTGGAATCTTCGAGGGTGAGTACTCTAATCGACTCGTTGCTTCAATCTAGTAGATAGATCTTGGCTTGTTTGTGTGCATGTGGTATAATTTTTTTGTTTTCCATGCTACGAACCCTTATAGGTTTGAGAAGAAGATTGATACAGTTTCTCTCTATCTCACTCTCTCTACTCTACTCACTGATCAAGCAAGGACTGAACACTAGGAAGAACCACTCACTGCTAAAGATCAAGAACATGAGTGGAAGCAAATCAAGAGGAGGCCATGGTTGGACCTCTAGATCAAGGTACACACCTCTGATCTCATCTTGTGTGGCTCAAATATTGAGCTAGATGATCCTCAAAGGATCTAACAGTGGTATCAGAGCTTCTAGCTGCAAGTTTGTGCCCTAGTTATGCTAAGTTCTTGTGTTCGAGACCTAGTTTTCTTGCTGGAATTCTGATTCCTGATCAAGTTCTTGCTCAAAACTGGATAAGGTTGATGTTTTAGCCCTAGTTTTTCCTAAATTTAAGCCTGGATGAATCAATGGGTCTAGGGTTTTGATTATTTTTATCTGATGTAAGGATTGAGGTTTTGGTGCAAACCCTAATCGAAAGTCCCCAATTCCTGAGGAACCCTAACCCTAGTTCATCAAATCGATGAAACTTAACCCTAATTTCCCAATTTCGCAGGAACCCTATACATAGTTCATAAAATCGATGAACCCTAATTTCCCCAATTACTGACGAACCCTAACCCTAATTCCCAAATTCAGGAACCCTAACCCTAATCTAATAACCTAAAGATGGTGTAAGTGTACCTGGTGGGCTTTGTCATCGTTGTTGGCCACGACGGTGCCGGAGCCACTTTTCTTAAGCTAGCAGATATGCTCAGGCTTGGCCCGTGCGGTCTCGCCGTCCACCACACGGGCCGTGGAGGTGCTCCTGCTGGCGCTTGTCGACGTCAAAAGCCTCCATGGTGTCGGACGCGAGGTCGTCGACGCCGACGCAGGGATGCTTGCGCGCGTGTACCGTCTCCTCGCAAAGGGCGCCGCCTAGAGCCGCTCGAAGGAGGTGCGCACTAGCCAAAGCCGCACACAACTCCGGCGAGGGGGCCTGGTTGACACCGCTGTCTCGCCTTCTCCTCAAGTGCGGGCGCTCGTCGCCGCTGCTTGCTCTCTCTCTCGCCTGCAGGTGGGAGGCAAAGGTAGAAGGGGAGGGGGAAAATGAGGGGGCTAGGGTTCACGGGGGTTGGCATCGTGCGTCGATTTTGATCTGCGCGGGCACGCTCTCGACTATTGGATCGCATCCAATGGCTCGCAGCGCTATCTGCTTAAACGGGTCGGCTAGGCCATTAAAAGGGGAAAAGGGGAGACGGGCCGGGCCAGTTTTGTCCTAGTCTATAAGGTTATTCTTTTAAATTTAAATTAAAATTAGTAAAGGGGGTTTTAGGGTTTGTGGGCCAAAATTCTTTTTGGGCCCAGATAATGAATAAAAAAGAATTTAAGTATTAATGTTAATAAGAGTTAGGGTTTATATAAATAGTTTTGGGGGCTAAATTTTTGGCATATTTTATTATGTCAATTAGGGAACATAATTATGTGACAAATTATTTCTGATGTGTTTTATTATGATTGGTTAATTCTTTCTTATGTGTTTATTATTTTTAGTTGGTTCTTTTGTGATTGTTTTCCAAATAAATTATGATAATAATGTTTTGCTGCAAAATAAAGTTTGGAAATCCTTAAATTAAGCATGGCTTATGTCCATCATTCTGGCCAAAGATGATTGATGGCCATTTTTGACCATGAAATTTTGTTGGTCTGGTTCACTTCTGGCAAAAGTTGATATGTTCCAGATTGATGAAAGAATTCCTTACATAGAGGATTTAATTAAGTGTGGCTTATATCTGTCATTCTGGCCAAAGTTGATTGGCAGATGTTTTGATCACAAAATTTTATTGATCATGTCTATTTCCGGCCAAAGATGATGTAGACTAGATTTATGAAAGAAGTATAAAATTGTGAGCTTATTCAAAGCATTTGTTTTATTTTGCAGCATCTAATGTATCTTAAACTGCCGATATTATAAATGGCATAGAACAGTTGACTGGTAGCAATTTTGCATACTTGGAAGGAGAAGCTTGAGATCACTTTAGATTTGCTGAATATAGATTATGCCCTCCTTAAGGATCCTCCTATAGCTCCTGCTGAAGGTGATGAGAATTATGATGCCCTAAAAGGGCTTATGATGATGAGAAAACTATGTGGGAGGATTCAAATTGTAAGTGCCTCATGATTATTAAGGGCTCTAGTACTCAAAGTATGAGGGGAGCTGTTCCAGACTCTCAGACTGCCAAGGGTTACCTTGGAAAGATTGAAGACTAGTTTAAGGGATCATCCAAAATTTATGCAACAAGCCTCATTAGAAGGCTTATTGATGAAAGGTATGATCCAACTGGGAGTCTAAGAGAACATATCACGAGGAAAATTAACATGGCCACTAAACTTAAGACAATGGAAATGGAAATCTTTGAAGCTTTCCTTGTCCATTTTATTATGTCATCCTTGCCCACGGAGTTCTCTCCTCTCACCATCAATTATAATGCGATGGATTCTAAATGGGGCATGGATGAAATGATGGCTATATGTGTACAAGAGGAGGAAAGGCTTAAAGCTGGACAAGTTGATCATGTCAATCAGTTCAAGCATTCTCAAAAGAATAAGAAGTTTATGAAGCCTAAACCTACTCTGTTTAAAGATAAAGGGAAATCTTCTAAATTCTTTCAGCAAAAGAACCCTAATAGATCTCCTAATGCAGATGCACCCCCTAATGTTGATGGTAAAGATCCTAATGGATGTCGCTTTTGTGGAAAAAGCGGTAACGTCCAGAGGGATTGTATTGGGTTCATGAAATGGCTCAATAAGAAAGGTACTAATGTTATAACCTTTGCTAACGAATCCCTTTATGTTGATTATGCCACCAATACATGGTGGGTTGACTTAGGTACAACAATTCATGTTGCAAACTCCTTACAGGGATTCGATATGAAGAGGACCCAGAAGAGGGGAAAGAACCATTAGAGTTGCTAATGGTGTTGAAGCCGAAGCTGGGGCTATTGGAGAGTTTACACTTGCACTCAATAGTGGCTTTATGCTTAGTTTATGTAATGTACTTTATGTACCCTCTATGAGACGAAACCTTGTGTCTGTCTCATGCTTAGATGATGATGGTTTTCACTGTGACTTTGGGAACAAGAGATGCATAATTATGTTTGAAAATAATGATGTTGGTCTTGCCTTTCGACAAGACAACCTTTATCTTGTTTCCTTAAGTGATTACATAAGTGAAGTTGATGCTTCCTCTAATGTGAATATTAGTACCAAGCGTAAGGGCAATGATGATGAGACTTCTTCAAAACTACGGCACTATCGTCTGGGCCATATTTCGAGGGAGAGAATCGAGCGTCTCATTAAGGAGCAAGTTCTTCATCCTTTAAATTTCTCAGATGCGAATCTGGATCATTGTATTGATTGCATCAAAGGGAAATATGCTAAGAGAATTGAGAAAGGTGCAAATCAAAGCACGAGAGTTTTGGAAATTGTTCATACGGATATATGTGGTCCGTTTAATGTGAAATCAGTGGATGGTTTTGATTCCTTCATAACATTCACTGATGACTTCTCCTGCTTTGGATACATCTATCATATCAAAGAAAGATACGAGGCATTGGAAAAGTTCAAGATATTTAAAGTTGAAGTTGAGAATCAAGTTGGTCAAAAGATCAAAGTTGTAAGGTCTGACTGTGGTGGTGAGTACTACAGAAGACACACTTCTTATGGCCAAATTCCTAGACCTTTTGCTAAGTTCCTACAGGAAAATGGTATTGTTGCTCAGTATTCAGCACCGGGCGAACATCAGCAAAATGGAGTCGCTGAAAGGCGGAATCGTACTCTTATGGATATGGTAAGAAGTATGTTAAGTCACTCCACTTTGCCGCTTGGTTTATGGATAGAAGCTCTAAAGACAACTACATATATTCTTAATAAGGTCCCCAGTAAATCGGTGCCAAAAACACTGTATGAATTATGGGCTGGGAGAAAACCTACCATGAGTTATTTGCATGTGTGGGGTTGTCCTGCTGAGGCAAGAGTTTTCAATCCAATTATGGGAAAGTTAGAGCCCAAGACTGTCAGCTTCCATTTCATTGGTTATCTTGACAAATCTAAGGCATATCGTTTCTATTGTCCAAAGAAATTCACTAAGTTTGTTGAAACAAGACACGCTGTGTTCTTGGAAAGTGATATGTTGAGGGGGAGTATGACTCCCAGCGAAATAACTTTAGAGGATAAACGGGAATATGTCCCAGTACCTATGATCTAAGAACCAGTGTTTTCTATTCATGCTGAGTTTTCAACTCCAGTTGTGACGACTACTAATCCCACCCCTGCCGAGATAGAAAGTCTCCTATTCCTGATGATTATGTGACTTATATGAGTGAGGATTTAAATGAGTCGATGTTGGATGATGATCCCGCATCATTTAAGGAAGCCATACAAAGTGATCATTCATCAGAATGGTTTAATGCTATGAAATATGAAATGAAGACCATGAGCATTAATGATGTATGGGACTTTGTAGAAATTCCTAAAGGAGCCAAAACTATGGGCAGCAAATGGGTCTATAATACCAAACGTGACCCCAAAGGTGATAACAAAAGGTTCAAAGCATGGCTTGTGGCTAAGGGCTTCACTCAAAGAGAAGGTATTGATTATACTGGGACTTTTTCACCTGCCTTTTCTAAGGACTCATTTAGAATTATTATGGCACTTGTGGCTCATTATGATCAAGAGTTGCATCAGATGGATGTCAAAATGGCATTTCTGAATGGTGACTTATATGAGGATATTTACATGGCTCAACCGGAAGGTTTTGTTATGGAAGGAAAAAAACATTTAAGATGTCGTCTTAAGAAATCCATTTATGGATTAAAGCAAGCCTCAAGGCAATGGTACTTCAAGTTTGTTCAAGTCATAAAGAATTTTGGTTTCAAGGAGAATGAAGTGGACAATTGCATTTATGCTAAGTTCAGGGGGAGAAATTTTGTCTTCCTGATACTGTATGTTGATGACATACTCTTAGCCAGTAGCGATAAGAATATGCTGCTGGAAACTAAAAGGTTTCTCTCTTTAAAGTTTGACATGAAAGATCTTGGTGAAGCCGCTTATGTCTTAGGCATTCAAATTCACCGAGATAGATCCAGAGGAATCTTGGGACTATCACAAAGAGCGTATATTGAGAAGGTACTCAAAAAGTTCAATATGCAAAAGTGCTCAGCCTCGCCTGCTCCTATTGTCAAGGGCGATAAGTTTGGGACTTTTCAGTGCCCAAGTAATTATTATGAATCTGCGCAGATAAAATCAGTTCCTTATGCTTCAACCATTGGAAGTATGATGTATGCACAAGTGTGCACTCGCCCTGACTTAACATTCATAACCGGGATGCTTGGAAGATATCAGTCTAACCTAGGGTTGGATCACTGGAAGGCTGCTAAGAAAGCTTTGTGTTATTTGCAAGGCACTAAAGGCCTCATGCTCACATATAAGAAAACTGATAACCTCGAGGTGGTGGGTTATTCATATGCTAATTTTGCGGGGTGTGTCTAAGAAATCCACATCGGTTTATATATTCACCCTTGCAGAAGGTGCTATTTCTTGGAAAAGCACCAAGCAAAGTGTTACTGCATTGTCAACAATGCAGGCAGAGTTTGTGGCATGTTATGAGGCAACCGGGCAGGCAGTATGGCTGAAGAATTTCATTCCGTGTTTAATGGTGATTGACAGTATATCTGAGCCACTCACTCTTTTCTGTGATAATCAACCCGCAGTGATCTATTCAAGTAACAACAAGTCAAGTGGCGATGCCAAACACATTGACATCAAGTATCTTGTTGTGAAAGATAGAATCCAGGATCAGATAATAAGTATTAAGCATATAAGGACTAACACAATGTTAGCGAATCCACTTACGAAAGGCTTGCCACCCAGTATGTTTAAAGAGAACGTTGCTAATATGGTATTGGCAGAAAGCTTTTGATCCTGGAATTGGAACCGTTATGACACCATCTCTCCATAAGTCTAAGAAGGGTTCTTCTCTTCGATGGAATGATGTACTGTAGTCAATTAGTTCAATGGTACTTAACTGACCATTGCAATTTATTGTCTCTGTATAAGTTTCAATAAAGAGTTGAGCTCATAAGTTTGTAATAAATATAAGTTTTTGGAACTCCTAAGTTAAAGAAGCTTCGTTTTGAAATAAAGCGGTATATTGTAGTAACTGGGTTCTGCGGTATTCTATATGACCGTTGTAATTCGGTTGTCTCATATGTTGTTTTGTTGATAAATGGGCTTATAAGTTTACCCTTACGATCAAGGGGGAGAATGATGGATATATAAGTGATCTGCAGTTTTCTGTAGTCAAATACGCCAAGATTATGGCTTTTAGGGGTTGTTTAATTACAGCCATTGGATGCCCTGATCAGGGGCATCCTGACCATCCATCCTTTGTGTGTGGTTTCTCTGGTGCAGGTCCTATATAAAGGGGTCCTAGGGTTTGAGAAGAAGATTGATACAGTTTCTCTCTCTCACTCACTCTCTCTACTCTGCTTACTGATCAAGCAAGGACTGAAAGCATTAGGAAGAACCACTCACTGCTGAATATCAAGAACATGAGTGGAAGCAAATCAAGAGGAGGCCATGGTTGGACCTCTAGATCAAGGTACACACCTCTGATCTCATCTTGTGTGGCTCAAATCTTGAGCTAGATGATCCTCAAAGGATCTAACTATTGCCTCGCAAACTTTGCGAGAGAAGAGCGTTGTATCAAAACTTGGTTAGGTTATGGGGCTGATGTTAGTCTTCATAATCTTGAACATGACCGCCTTGTAGCCCTCCCTATGTGTTCCAGCTCATATTCATTTGAGAGGTAAAATAAATACAAATTATGCATGGACGATTTGTTGTACTTTTTGTCACTGCTCACCGAGGAATTTTGTATGGAAGGATTTTCCTCGTTCAAGAGTCCCCGCCCTTCTTCCATTCCGTCATACCTTCGAAATGGATCTGGCTTTGAACTTGAAATTTTACTTGTTTGTATTGTATAGGATGATTTCCTCATCATACTGTATTTTTTCATTTTTATATAGTTTGAAATGTAGGTTTCACTATTTTTTAGCAAAATTTGGTTCCACCGGATATTTTCTCCTCTCGGATCCCTTGACATCTTCTTTCAGTAGATCATCCAGAGGTCGTCTACAAAATTTCTTTTTTATTTAAAGATTCTTCGAGACGATCACGTTCCCGGTTTTCAGTAAGATGAATGGAGTCTTCAGCATCGTTCTCACTTCTTCCTAACACAAGTTGAAATTTCAAAACAACAAGCCAGCTGCTGGCACATTATCTCTGTAGAATACGAGCGTCCTTCCTAGCAATCACAACGGTCCAATTCTTCGGCTAAGAGTGGCGTGAGCCACCAGATAGTGGCATTGTAAAGTTAACTGAGAAGCTAGCAATGGCATTGTAAAGGAAGGGTCCGAATCTTTGAGTTACCTACAGTTGCTACATGTACTCAAAAAACAGTGAACTCAGTTTCCTAGTAGCTGTCCACCCTTCTATTCCCTTGGCTCCCTTGTTTGTATGAAGTGCTGAAAGGATCGTGAACAAACAACCTTGATCCAATTAAATCGCACCCTCAATTTATATCAACTTCTGTTCTGTGAAAGCGAGGTGAGATACTTCTTCTTCACAGCTTCATTCACAGACAGATTGTACCCACAGGATGAACACACAATGCAGGCATCATAGAGAGAAATTAACACAGAAGATCCAGAAGCAAATAGCTAAACTGCATCCCACAAATCATAGGAGACCAAGATAGAGGCCATTGTATATCCCAAAACACCAGGACTCTGTTTCACTAGAAGGCAAAAGCAAGCAACAGGGATCAAATAAAACCACACCCTCTATTTGCACTGCAGATTGACCAACTTCTGTTCTGTGACAACTCCATTCACAGATTGAAAAATCATGACATTGAAAAATCATGAGGCCAACTTCTGTTCCGTGACAACTCCATTCACAGATTGACCACCACAGGAGAAATATACAATACAGTGCAGACACCACAAAGTGAAATTGACATAACAGAGCCAGAAACAATAGCTAAACTGCATCCCACAAATCAGAGGAGAGCAAGATAGAGAAGGCATCATAGGCATTCATAGCACACATAGCCACAAAACGAAACTGCCACTCCACAGAAAACAAAGGAACGAACAGAGATCGAGCATCATCAGATCAGCAGAAACTAAGCAAAACTGCATCAATTCAGTGACTCGGAATCAGATCATGTCGATCACAAAACATAGCAGTGGTTCATCTTACTAGAGCAAATCATGAGACCCAAAATGTTCACCTCTGACCACGCCTTGGCCAAGCCAGTACTGATCGACCACAAACACGGTGGACGCCGGAGAAACTACTGCTAACAGCTGCTGCTACCACTACGAGGCGCGATACAGAAATCTCTCGGTACCGGATCAAAATCCACTTGTCTTCTACGGACTCTAGACGGAACCAAAATGGCGAGAAACATGAAACAGGACGACGATCATAGTCTTGGGGAGGGGGCTAAGTCTCAGTACTGGCGGATGCTGAAGAGGATGATGGCGATGAGGGCGATGAGCAGGGCGCAGGTGAACCCCTTCCCCTCGGACGACGCGCCGGAGTGTGGTGGCTCGGGCGCCGCCGGGGAGATGGCAGCAGCGGGCGCGGGCGCGAGCGGGGAAGTAGCTGCGTAGGCGGGGACGGCCTTGGAGTGGGCGGCGCCGTCGTGCTGCTGAGGCGGCGGGGACGGCTTCTCGGTGGACGGTGGCGGCGGAGGAGGTGCCTCATCTGCAAAACCGATGGAGAAAGCGCGCATGAGTAACCAGGAAGGCAGCAACAAGTAGGGAAAGTAGTAGTACTAGAAAGGAGGTTCGCTCGGGGCTTACGTGCTGGCTGCTTGCGGCGAGGTCCGGGCGAGGGGGGTGGGGCGCTGACGACGGCGGCGGGGGGAGCGGGTCCTGTACAGCAAACCAAGTTAATTATCGGCCGTGTTTCAAACCAAGTTAATTATCGGCCGTGTTTCAAAATTCGAAGAGACAACAAATAAAAAGTTAATTGCACGTTAGACGCATGACGTGCGCACCAAGAAAACAGTAGGGGGCAGAGTACTTTCGTCAGAGTAGTCCTGTTAAAGCTGAGACAGCCAGCGATATCTGTTTCCGCTTTGACTGTCAGAGAGCAGTTGCAAGCAACACGCAAAAACGCAGCACCCCGTGAACTACACGTACCAGAGGATCGACATGGAAAACGCTGAGCTCTGGTAAACAGATCACGTGGGGATCAGAACACGTCCGAGCGAAGAAGGCAAAAAAAACGAAAGAGAAAAAGAGACGACAGAACCTTCGCCATGTCTACGGCAGAGCGCTTTTGACCAAGAAATCCTGCACGACCACACAAGAGAAGACAAGAACGCGAAAGTTTTTGCAGAAAGCAACGCTGCGTTCTGGTTTCATGGATCGAGCGGCAGAAAACACATGGGTCCGCTCCCAGACCTTGACGACGGTCGTTTCGAAATGAATATTCATGAGCCCGTGGCCATGGCTGCGCAAAAGTAGTACTGAAGGACGATCGGAGAAGTGAGGCGTAAACGAGACGAAATAACAAAACTAAAACCCTCTCTAAAAACCTCTGCAAGGGCAGGCGCTGAACCCTGGCAAGATTAAGCATAAACCCAAGATGCTGAAGAGGTTTCCTGCTCCACTAGATCCAAGCAAACGGCAGATAAAAGCGTCAAATAACTGACAGGACGCAGGACGTACGGATCAAACTCGCGGGACACTGCTTGATCTCATGCGAGCGCGTCCGATTAGCAGTGTCGTCCAGAGAAAAAAACTAAGGCATCGATGAACTATAAGCCACACGTACGCGCGGGTTGCTCGCCACGGCAAACGGCGAGAACCCGACGTACGCCGCGGTCGCAGATCCGGTTCCACGAAGCAAAAATCGAACGAAATAGCACAGCGTAATCTCGCGAAACCATGACAACCCCCGGAAAAACGCGAAGCGAAACGCTGAATCGGCCCCGAGAGACAGAGACGGAGAGAGAGAGGGGGAGGGCGTGGAGTAGGAACGTACCTTCACAGGCGGCGGCGAGGTGGGCGCCTCCGGGACGCAGGCCGCCGCAGGAGGTGTAGAGCGTGAGGAGGTGCGTGGCGTTGAGGCCGGCCATGACGAGCTGGGGCTCGGCAGCGACGCGGCAGAGGCAGGGGACGCCGCCCCCGAGGTCGACGGCTGCCACGACGGGCTCGCAGCACTGCGCGGTGGGCATGTCTGGCGCGCAGAAGAGCGCGACCTGGGTGGCGAGCAGGGTGGGCTCGCAGGGGGCCCCCGGCTGCGGCCCGAAGGTGGCGGCGGCCGCCGGGAGCACCGCGGCCAGGAGGCCGGCGACCAGGAGGAGGCGGAAGAGCCCCTCCATGGCCTGGGATCTCTCGCTCGCTCGGTTCCTACGGCTAGGGTTTCGCTGGCGCTCCTCTCTGCGGCGGTGGAGGAAGGCTCTGGTGGTGGTGGTGGAATGGGGATGAGGCCGGGGCAGTGGCGGGTGGCGGCATATATAGGCGGAGGAGCCGTGAAGGCTAAGCCAAGCGCTGGGGCGCGCGTCCGGCGCCGCCCCGGTCGATCCCGTGCGTCCATTCAGCCGTGGCGGGACAGCTGTCCGCGTGGACGGCTGCGATGCTCTCGCGCGGCATCCGCTCCCATGTTGATCCTGTCACGTGAGAGTGGCAGCGCGCGTGGGGTGGGTGGGGTGCTGGCGCTGCCCTGGCTCTCGTACAGCACGTAACAGCTTTCTTGGGATTGGGGCATGGGTTTTAATCACCGCGAGGATATTTTCGAAATTATTGTGAGGGAGATTTTAATCACCGCGCCCGAATTTTCGTGAAGACTGTAGAAGTCGTAGGCTGGTAACATTGGATTCTGAAGATCAGAACGGAAACGGCATGTACATGGTCACTTCTCTTTTTTTGCGGCCGTGTCGCATCTCGTGTACTGATATTTCTCAACGGGAGGCTTATCTAAAGGAACGGCTACGCAAGCTTTTAAATCATGCTCAATTTGACCAACAAAATCAGGATCAATTTGAACCTGAGTTCTCAAAAGGTTCGTCAAAAATAAGGTTTCTCCTTCCATGTGTTCATTTTTTCAAATAAAAAAAGACTTATTGGCATTCCTTTGTAATGATGTGGCCTATGGTAAAAGCCTATGGTAAAAGCCTATGGTAAAAGCCAAATGGTTTTTGGATTCATCTCTAAAAAAGGAAAGGTTTGAATTGAGTTCATATACTCCCTCCGACCTATATTAGTTGACTCAAACTTGTCTAGATTTGGATGAATCTAGACACTATTTAGTAGATAGGTTCATCCAAATTTTAAAAAACCCAAGTCAAGTAATATGGGTCGGAGGAAGTAACTTAACAAGTTCATTTAAGAAACACTAGCTTGTTCCGCTTGTGTTAACGTGTCTGTTGTTCTCTTACCCTTTAGGAGGTAAATAAAATTCGGATGAAAAGTTATCCTAAAAGTTCCAAAACCTATGTGGCGATAACACTAATAGAATCCTCCATCGCCGGAAACAATCTAAAATCGTTCAAATATATCATTGAATGCATCATTTTCTGGTTAGCAACAGTGCAACACCAACACCTCCCTTCTCTATATATGTTTCATCTCCAAGAATACAACGTCAGTCAAAAGACCGAATTCAGGCTGAATGTTGGAAATGATGTCGCCATCCATCGCAATTTTTCTTAGAGTTTTTCGTTGCACTAGAACTTGAAGAGTAACAAGCAAAATAAATATTTATGTGTGCTTCCTAGACGGTGGAATCATTGTACTCTTGTCATTTGCATTGAGGATACAAGCACAAGACATAATCTTCAAGTAACAATATTAAGTTTAGAGGAGCAACAAGCAAAAACCCAGTGTGCCAAGTAAAAAAATCGAAACGTGTTCGGCACCAAGACTGGGACACAAATTCTCTGTTTGGCCACTCTAGCTTCTTTGAGCTAATTACCGTCATTGTTGATGCAGCCCGTCCTACGACCGCTACTACATCTACTCCCACAAGCTCCCCAAGTGGACTCATGACTCGCGCCCGAGCCAAACTCCTTCAAGCTAAGGTGAACTCGCTCCTCTCCTTGTGTGACTTCGATACACCCTTGGATGGCCTGCTACTTCATACCCATACCTTGTGCATCATCAGATACGAAGAGAAGAACCCACAGGACGGAGGAGCGCCAGCAGACGAGACCAAATGCTCTCTGTCGCCAACGGTACTACCGGACCTGGCGAAGTACTACCGCTTGGCGGCACTACCGCCCAATGCTACCGCCAACAACAGAAGGCCCCAGAGCTGCCCAAATACTCTCTGTCACTGGCGGTACTACCGGCTCCGGATCCGGTACTACCGGGCTACGGTATTACCGCCCCCTGCTACCGCCACCAACAGAAGGCCCCAGCGCAAGTCTCAGGAAGACAAGCGGTACTACCGGCCAGGAAGCGGTACTACCGCATGACCGGTACTACCGGTCGAGCTGGACCGGTACTACCGAACCTGGAAAGGCCTAAACGTGTTAATTCGGCCCAGCGCCTTGTAACCCTCTCTATATTTCGCTATTTGTTCCCAAAATACCCCTGTTTATGTGGTTGGTATATATATAGCCCCCACCCTCTATTGTAAACCCTAGACTTGGATAATAATAGATATTAAGGAAACCCTTTGAGGACTTATATCTATTGGTCTCATGCTCCTACCAAGGAGCACCGGATTATCCACCCCCCTCTTGGATCTTGCCTAGTGCGTTCAAGTTGTACAAGGCCTTGGGTTCTCGGTTTCTCGCCCCCAAGTCGTCAAGATCTCACCAAGCACCTCATCCCCCGTTGTTGGCGTGGAGAGCGAGCTTCGCCCAACACCGATCCTAGGGATTATGTTGGACCGGTTGCCACCGGCGTGAGAGATAGGCGTGTATCGTGTTTTGGTGTGCGTGTGTTCGTGGTTCTCCTCTCCTTCCTCGTTTTCATCCCCGACCACCGCTTTCCCCCTCGTTTCTCGTGGAATTCGTGAAAGATCGGGCCAACCCCCGGGTTACCCCATAACATATTGGTATCAAGAGCACGGTTGATCACGAATTTCCCCCCAATTTTTGTTTTATCCGCCTTAAAATCAAAAATCCGACCAAAAAGAGCCCCAATTTGCCTTCGGATCGATCTTTGGATTTGGTGAGTTTTTCGTGGTTTTGGTCCATAGATCTGTTGCCTTTGGAGTCAATCTATAGCCCCTGCTGTTCCTAGCCAGTCTTTCGGTCAGATTTCCCACGGATTTGAGGTTTGTGTCAAGTGGATCTCGTTTTCGTTCGTGTTCTGTGACCAGCGGTACTACCGCCCGTAGCAAGCGGTACTACCGCTGTCCGGTACTACCGCCCGTAACAAGCGGTACTACCGCCGTCCGGTACTGCCGCCTGTACCAAGCGGTACTACCGCCAGCAACAGAAGGTTTTTCCTTCTTCTTGACACCTCATTTTCGTTTGCTGACTTTTCCCCTTTAGCTTGTTCGTGTTTCGCGTGTTTGTCGCCATCTTAACACAAGCTTCCGCATCAACGTCACCCGCGCTCCTCGACACCGCGACACTCGAACATCATCCACCACCACCGGTTGAAAGTCCTCAACAATACCAAAGGTATAACTTGCGCCACTTTGACAGCCCCATATCTTCCTTTGTGTGTACCTATCCTATGAGAGCAACTCATTTTGTGTTTGTCTAAGCAGTGTACACTTGCCTTCGGAAAGTGAGAGTGTGAGGCCAAATACAAAAGCTAACATAGTAGCATAGAAAGGGAGAAAAAGGAAAAAGAATCAAAAAAAGAGAGAACAAAAGAAAAAGAGAAAAAGATACATAGTCTCCCAATACAAAGAGAATACCAAGCTTGTAAGCCAAGAAAGAGAGAAGAAAGAGCGCACCGAGGCAAGTGCACAAATCTATTGCTTATCCTCTTTTGGCAAACGAGTTGTGGTCTCTCCTTGAGTTGGCACGACAACCGAGCGTAGTCTTCGTTAGAACCTTTTGTGCTCATTTTCATAGTCGTGCTAACCCCGTTTTTCTCCACGTGTGTGTTTTCCGTGTTTTTGTAGATCGTATCCTTTTGCTTTTGATATTTGGTTCTTTACCACGTAGGACAATAACCTTTTGCTTGGATCGTTTCGTTTGGTTTTCCACAATCCTAACCTTCCACCAAAAGCCTTTGAGAGTTGTAGCATCTTTGTGTGTGAGTTTCTTGCCATTTCACTTTGCACGCTTTTCGATCATTTGTGTGGCAATTGGTTTGATATAATCTCCAAGGTGAGGTAAAAGGCTAACTCTCCGCACCCTTTCTCTCCATATACAACCCTTGTTGGCTTTGCATCATGGACAGGCATGGATAGCCATCCCAACCACCACAACCTCCGGAGGATGACACACAATTCATGACAAGATGGGACCATTGGAAGGTCCGAGGAGAATTCAACTATCATTTTGAAGCTCTCGAGCGGCGCCAAGATGAACAATTTAGCGAGTCCCGTGTGGAATTCAAGAACATCGACAACCGCTTCGAAGAAGTCCCTGGCCAAATGCATGCCATGCAACACAACCTCGGTCATCAAAATGAAGCTCTTGGTCGTGCACTCGCCTCAACGGATGAGAAGCTTCAACGCATCATTAATGGACTCGCAAGGCCACGCTCGCGCGAATCAAGCTCATCTCGGCACTCCTCAAGTGAATCAAGTGCACCTCGCCGCCACGCTTCAAGACACCGGGATGGACCCGTTCTTCAATCCATGAGCTCTTCGCAAGCGGTACCATCTCCGCGTCACGCCGCAACGTCAAGCTATGATGGTGACCTCTCTGCAAGACCTCCAAGGCGCGAAGCGAACCGGCCACAACCAAGGGCACTTGTGATTCAACAAGAGCAACCTCGCATGGACCACCAAGGCCATAGACGTCGACATGCCCCTTCAACAACAAGTGAAGCATTCGAAGAGGACGAACAAGATCACCGTCGACGTGAGGCCCTCGAAGATCCTCCAAGGCGACATCATCGACATGATCGTCCACGTCGGCAACATGATGGTCATGACGAGCCTCCTCCACATCAAGTATAAGAAGAGCAGCCCATTGCGCATGCGGCTCGACGTCCTCCTCGCCACAGGGCGCAAGACAATGCTCCTCGGCATCAACCACGACAAGAACAAGAGCAAGCTCCCCAAGCTCGGCGTGAGGACCATCAACCTCCTCCTCGTCCTCAACCGCGTCAACAAAACGAGCAAGCTCCCCAAGCTCGTCGTCAAAACCAAGTTCCACCACCAAACGCGGCACCTCAACAACCGCAAGAGCAACGCAACAATCACCAAGCAAGGCATGAGAGCTCGGATGATGATGATGACCGCCGAATCATGGCAACCGACACAACCGGAACCGCAATGGAGAAGAAACTTTCGGCAAGCTCAAATTCACCATGCCCAAGTTCACCGGTTCCAATGAGCCAGAAGAATATCTCTCTTGGGAACTCAAGGTCGACAAGATCTTCCGCATGCACAACTATAGCAATGAGAAGATGATGGCCATGGCATCCCTCGAGTTTGATGAGTATGCCAACCTTTGGTGGGAACAAGTCCAACTCGCTCGCGAAGCAAAAGAAGAGCCTCCAATCGCAACTTGGCAAGATATGAAGGCTCATATGAGATCCCGCTTTGTTCCTTCACACTACACGCGTGACCTCTTCAACAAGCTTCAAACGCTTAGTCAAGGGACAAAGACCGTGGAAGAGTACTTCAAGCAAATGGATCTCAACATGATCCGTGCCAACATTGAAGAGCGAGATGAACAAACAATGGCACGCTTCCTCAATGGCTTGAACCATCCCATCAAGCGCATCACCGAGTTCCAAAAGTACAACAACATGGTTGAGCTTGTGCACATCGCATCCAAGGCCGAGCGTCAAGTGCAAGAGGACATAAAGTACAACATACCAAAGACGTACTTCACCTACAAGCAAGCGCCAAACACTACTCCAACAACACCAAGTGGAAGCTCCTCAAGTCCAACCAAGCTCCCCTTCAAGCCAACTCTCCCTCAAGGAAAATAGCCCCCAAGTGGCATAAACTCAAGGGATGATCAACCATTCAATGGTGAATGCTACAAGTGTGGAGGCAAAGGGCACAAGTCGAATGCATGTGGAAACAAGAAAGTTTTGTTCATCCATGACAACGGCGATGAAGAATACTTGAGTGAAGAAGAGTTTGATGCAAGGGTCAAGGAAGCCATGGCAAGTCAACATTTGGAAGAGGACCAAGAACTTCTTGTGTGTGAGCATGACGCAAGCCCATCGCTTGTGGTCACAAGAGTCTTGACTACCCAAGTCAATGGAAGTGACGACCAACGCTCGAACATCTTCCAAACTCGTGTCGGCGTCAATGGGAAGTCCATCAAAGTTGCCATCGATGGTGGGAGTTGCCACAACCTTGCAAGCACGAAATTGTGTGAGAAACTCAACCTCACCCTTCATCCGCATAAACACCCCTACCATATCCAATGGCTAAGTGACCAAGGATCCGTCAAGATCAAGCACACCGTCTCGGTGACGTTCTCAATTGGACACTATAAGGACACGGTGCAATGTGATGTGGTCCCAATGACGGTTTGCCACTTGTTGCTCGGAAGGCCGTGGCAATATGACAAGCGTGCTTTGCAGAATGGTCACTCAAACACTTACATCTTTAAATGGCTTGATAAAACTTGTGTGTTGCAACCAATGACTCCTAGCCAAATAATTGCGGACAATGCAAAGGCTTTAGCGAGGGCGCAATACACAAAAACACCTTGTGAGAAGAGTGGTGAGCGAGAGAACCACACCATAGTGAGTGAGAGCTACAAGCCAAACTCGAGTGGAAAAACTAAGAGTGTTCTTCTTGTAGGGGTTCGTAGCATGGAAAACAAAAATTTTCTATCGCATACAAACAAACAAGCCAAGATCTATCTACTAGATTGTAGCAACGAGTCGATGGAATAACTTACCCTCGAAGATTCCAAGCGGTTAACGAGAGCAGATTCTCGTGGATGATATAGTCGTACTCTTTCCGATCTCAAGATCGCGTAGACGATCCTTCCGGCGCTGCGTTCCGGCAGCGCTCCCGCAGTCGGTCACATGTTCGGTACTTGACGAAGACCTTCCTCTCCCTTGTTCCAGCAGGCAGAGGAGGTTGTAGCACTCTCCTCGCGATTCCGGCAGCACAACGGCGTGGTACCGGAAGTAGAGGGGAAATCCCGCAGGGCTTCGCCTTAAGCCGGTGCGAGTATGGTGGAGTATGAGAGAATCTATTAGTGGTCTAGTAATTAGACACACCAATTAGAAGGATCTAAACCAATTAGAAGGCTCTAAACCGAAGGCTAAAGCAATTAGAAGCTCTAAACCGAAACGGCTCTAAACCGGAGGTAGAAGATAGGAACTTGTGTGTACTAGGAGGGGAGCCCTGCCCCTCCTTATATAGATGGGAGGGGCCGGCGGCCAAGGGGAGGGGAGTCCCTCCCCAAGTCGGCTTGGTGGTGCGCCGGCCAAGGGAGGAACCCTCCCCCAATTCGGCCTCCACCAATCCTCCTTCTCCTCTTTCCGAAAACTGGCAGTTTGACTTTTCAAACTAGCCGTTTGACTTTTCAAACTAGGATTTGAATTAACCCTTTATTTCGGACAGCGATGACACTTAGTACATGATGCAATCATACCAACTTTGATACAACACATTCATGTACCCTCCCCCCCCCCCCCGGAGTGCCGGACATTCCGGAACCTTCTAGAACATTCCCGATGAAAACACCGGAATCATTCCGCAACTCCGAAACGGGACTTTCCTTATATGAATCTTATTCTCCGGACCATTCCGGATCACCTCGTGATATCCCGGATCCCATCCGAGACTCCGAACAACATTCGGTCTCTTTCTCATAATACCATAACTACTCAAACAACGTCGAATCCTTAAGTGTGTCTCCCTACGGTTCGTGAATTATGCGGACATGATCGAGACACTTCTCCGAACAATAACCAATAGAGGAATCTGGAAATTCATATGGCTCCCACATATTTCTATGATTACTTTGCGATCGAATGAACCACTTACATACGATACCAATTTCCCTTTGTCTCACGATAGTTTACTTATCCGAGGTTTTGATCGTCGGTATCTCTGCATATCTAGTTGTAACACCCTCAGAATCGGACCTATGCAAGTTTGAGAAAGATTCGCCAAACCCGCATAGAAATGATTCAAAGGTGCCCACCAGGCACTTTCGTGCGGGTGGAAAACGAAGTAATAACATTACACAACAGTCCTCGATGGGACCCACAGAACAGATATATATACAACAGCGACTCAAAGAGTCAAGAATACAGATATAATATACAAAGATCCAAATCACCTTGAAAACGATATAGCGTCCAGCTACGGACAAGATGCAAATGGGGCTAAGAGCCCTGAAGAATAACCAATGGCGTCCATAACCCTGCCCAGGCCAAGCCGGAAGGGTAACCCTGCTAACGGCGTCGATCTCAAAACCTGCTTAAACAAAAGGGGTGCCGACAAAGGGCAAAGGAAAAAGAAGGAGCGTCAGTACTGAGGCCAGTACACGGCGAGGCTAGAATTCGGCGGTCCTCGCCTACATAGGTATGGTGGACTGAAGCGGCAGCGGCAGCATGCACTAAACAACCTATAGAGACTCGATACAACTGGCGGTTATCAGAGAGGGGTGAGAATGACCTATCCGGATCCAACCTGAAGCTAACACCAAACAAACCCATCCTGGTGTTTCCCCCTCGAGACCAAACGAGGAAGTCAACCGAGGAACTCACACCGTTGGCAGTTTTATTCATTCAATTATTGTTGAAGCAATCACTAGTCAGGTATAGATAATCATCCTGATAGAATATGCAGTGGGTCATTTTAGTTAACCATTCCGTTGTAGTTGCAGCAATTACTAATCAGATACAGATAGCATGAGATAATCCCAAAACCCAGCAGTTGTTGGTACTTTTATTCAGCCATTCTGTTGTAGTTGCAATACTTACTAGTCAGGTACAATGGTCGCAAGCGACACTCCAAACAAGCAATGGTGGGCAGTATTATTTAGCCATTCCATTATAGTGAAGCTGGTTACTAGTCATTATAAAGTCAAATTTATAGCAATAAACTTTAGTTATGCTTGTCTATAATCGAGATACTGTGCTCCAAGTCGTCCATATCCGCGGACACGGCTTTCAGAAAGTTTTACCCGGCAGGGGTGCACCAATAGCAACACACGCTCGATCAACCTCGGAAAAACCAAATCAAAACCCAACGAGGCTTTCACGACTGAACAATCACAGGATTCAGAAATATTTCAGGGGGCCACCCCTTGGAGTACACCCGCAACGAAGCTAGCTGACTTCGAGACGGACCCGAGGTTTGTGGGGCCGGCGGTAAACGACAGCAGATCCCCAAACGGGGACTGTCGATACCACGTAAACGGGTCACAATTCCTAAACAGTACAGTGTGCTATCTGTCGCACAATCGTAAATACATAAGTAGCATGGCATAAGTACAGGATCGTAAATAAAACCTCAAACTAGTTTGTGGCCCCAAGAAATAAGACCGAATCAAGCTCTGGCTCAGGGGGGTCCCATATACCTCCCGGATGTGGATAGCGCGATAAATCAAGGAACAGGTATCAAGTACTCGGGGTCTTACGGGACACAAGTGGGCGTTCGGAAACCAAATATTTTCTATCACCCACCGATGCCTCTGCTTATTTCAATTTTAGTTGTTAAACAGAAATTAAAGTGAATGATAAGTAAAACTATGATCATCTCCAACAGCAACATGCGGAAATACATCAGCAACTGTGGCACTGGACGAAACGCAACAGCACTTGAGCAAGCGACTACGACGCGCAAGTCCAACTATCTACCAAACAACAGGTAATAGGATGTGTCCAAGGCAATATAGGGCTGCACGGTATATCACTGGTACGGAAACTAAAGCATCGCAACACAGATAGCAATAGATCAATAGGAGGGGAGTAAATACTATAAAAGTAAGATAGGTAGAAAGGGGGAGATGCTCGCCTGAAAACATTGTCGAAGGGTTCATCCGAAGATCGGGGCGAAGCTCACATCAACTCAACGGCCTTATCCGCGAAGAAGCAAATCACTAGAATAACACCGGATGCAATATTTAATACAACGGCAGAAGATCGGCATGATGCATGCATGATGTATGGCATGGCAAGATGCGGTGCAATTAGGTCAGATTAAGCGGAACCGGGGTCCCGACAATTAATTAAACGGTTCAAGTTATTGAGATACCCCGCAATTTAAATGTTGAATTAACATGGTAGAAGATAGCACCGGGTTCGCTACACAAATTTAAATGAGGCCAATATGAGACTAGATTTGCCCGCATATGGGCCCCATATTTAATTATTAGGTGAATCGGCATAAGGCCCCCAAACCAATGATATGCATGCGAGAAGAATGATTTAATGCAACAGTTGATATCATTTATGAAAATAGGGTATCGAGGAAAAGGTCACACATTAGGGGTCTCGACGATCTGGGGTTCCGGGGTTCGGGGTCGGTCTCAGGGTCCAGGGGTCGACGGAAACGTTCTCGGACTTAGGGGTAGGTCTTGGCGCATTCGTGGTCTTCGGGTCATGTTGTCGATCTTGTCGTCTCACGCGGAGATCTTGGCGTTCCGGGAGAGCGTACTTGGTCTGGCGTCGGGGCATCGGACTCGCCCTGGCCGGTGTCGAACTTGTCGGGTTCTCGTGGCGGAGTGCTTGTTGTGCCAGTGGCGATCTTGGCGGTTCGGGAAGAAGCACTTGTCGCACCTGCGGTCTTCGGGTTCAGGGGTCTCGACGAACTTGGCGTGTCGAGGTTCGGTATCCGGTTCCGTGAAGGAGGCCTTGACGTTCCATGTCGGAGTACTTGTCGTCCATCAGTATTTTACAGTGGCGAGGTTCTTGTACCCGAGTTGGTTCCATTTTCGGGAGGCATGACCACCACAACAATTCTACTACTCTAGCGTCTCCTTGGCGTCGGTATAGAAGTAGCACATCAGCAACAAACAACTGGAGGAGCATCCACTGAGAAGGCACACGCATTGGACTGTTGGCAGGAAGGATCTACAGGACACCGGGGCAACAGCAGCTCACTGATGATTGGCTAGGAACCAACATGCACCAACAGCAAACCAGAGCACGGCAAAACGGTGACCAAAGAACAGGGCGAGGATGAGCACACTGCTGCAACGGTCAGAAGGGGGCGCCCGCATCGATGCTGGGAGGCCGCGGGAGGGGATAAGGGCGGCGGCACCTATGGGGCGATGGTCGGAGGCGAGGCTGCGGAGGCGGAGGCGGTGCCGCAGAGGGGAGCGGGGAGGCGCAGGCGTGCCGCGAGCTCGCGGGCGACGAACGGCGGCGGGGCTGGTGGCGGTTGGCCGGCGGGCGACGCGGAGGTTGGCGGCGAGGACGCGTGCGGGGCGAGGATCCTGGGCGAGCGCGGCGGCGCGGGGGCAGAGGGGCCGAAGGCGAGGTGGTCGCCGGCGACGGAGCCGGTGGCGAGGAGGACCAGAGGGGGCGGGGACGAGGCCGAGGATCGCCGGCGGCGTGCGGCGCTCGCGTCGGGGGCGAGGACGGGAGGAGCAGCGGGGAAGAGGAACTGGCGGGGGCGGGGCTCTGGCGAGGAGGGAGGAGGCAGGCAGGCAGGCAGTGGGGCCGGTGGTCGCCGCGGGGAGAGGCGCTGGAGGGAGGAGCTCGGGCCGGCGACGGCGGGTCTGAGCGGCGTGGAAAGGAGCGGCGACGGGCGGCGGTTGAAGAGGTTGAGCGCGGTCGGCGGCGCGCGAGAGGGAAGGGTGCGAGGGCGGCGGTGGGGCGGAGGCGAGAGAGGGAGGGCGCGACGGCCGGTGAGGCGGGGAGGGAGCGACGGGGGTGCAGGGAGGTTGGAAGGGATGAGCGCGGCAGGTGGAAGAAGAACAGGGGAGGGAGGTTCTTGCGTGGGGGAGGAGGGCCGACAGGGTGGGACCGGTGGGTCCAGGTCGGGGTGGGTGTGTGAGCGTGGCGTGCGCGTCGTGTGTGCTGCGTGCGTGACTTGTGTGGGGTGGGTTGTGTGGGGGAAGAGAGAGGGAGAGGGCTGGGACAAGTGGCAGCTGCTGATTGGAGGGGTGAGGGAGAAAGGTGACGTGGCGGCCAACGATTGGAGGGGGTGAGGTGGCCAGGGGGTGTGGGTAGGTTAGATGGTAGGTTTAGAAAAAGGGGCGGACCGTTTATATTTTTCTGGGGTGGTCGTTCGGGTCAATCGGCCCGTTCGACTGCCCCGCTCAAAATAATTTAATATTTTTAATTGATTGCGACGAACTTTGTAAATAGTTCTTGACAACAAAATATCCGGCAGCATCCGGGGTTTTTGGCGTTTGAATAAATACGAGGCGTTTGGAAAACAAATCGGGCTTTGCAAAAATAGTTTTAAGCAAACAATGCATGATGATGACGATGCAATGCACAAATTCAACGCGATTTTCTAGTAGCGGTTTTTGCGGGATGCCAAAATTCGACACCACTTACAATGGATCTCGCCCTCGAGATCCGCCTCATGGTACCGGAAGGAAGGTCGGCGATCTGCGTCTTCTCGCTTCGTGTAGATCCTCGCGACACCACTAACGAGGGTTCCTTCTTCATCTGGAATTCGGCGACACCACCAACAAAGGGTCGTTGTCCCTGATCGTCGAGAGAACACTCCGGAGAAACAACGGACGAAGATAGAGGCATCAAACGATAAGGCCACCGCTAACTTCCATTAGAAGAGGGAAAAGTTACATTGATTCACCAGTTCGATGTACAGAGCGAATAGTAAGAGTCGGGTAGGGTGATCAGTCCATCCCGGACCCAACTATCACTCTATACATGGGTAGGAGAATCAGGCAACTCAACTCTCGAGAGTTAGACTGAAGATCTTCATAGGTGGTATCCGGAACAAAGGAATGCTGCCAGCAGAAATCGTATGAAAGACACACTGATTAGGTTCCGCGATGGTTCCATTGGCATGAACAACACATGCTCAAGGTCAACTCCAACTTCACCAAAGCTCGTCCTTCTCATATGTTTTTCAACGACACTGATATCCAGCAAGGAACACATATGGATAAAGAGCTCAAGAACAAAAGATCGGATGTAGGGCACAACAGACAAGTTGCAGATTGATGATCGTAGCACCTCCGTTACAAAAGGGAGAAAGCGAAACCCTGAAGGTACGACGGAAAACCAACCACGAGAATTCCTGGACTCGAAGAGAGGGGAGAAAGCGGATTCAAAACACGCAGAGGTAAGAGGAGAATAGCATAGAGGTAAGGAGTAAAATCAGACCTATTCAGAACTATCCAACCGAGTTTTGCAAAAATATTTTTGACACTCTACTTCGGCCGTTAGCTAGGTTATCCTACAGGCTGGACTTGTGGGGTATCGCAACTGCTGAGCTCTGATACCACTCTGTAACACCCTCAGAATCGGACCTATGCAAGTTTGAGCAAGATTCGCCAAACCCGCATAGAAACGATTCAAAGGTGCCCACCAGGCACTTTCGTGCGGGTGGAAAACGAAGTAATAACATTACACAACAGTCCTCGATGGGACCCACAGAACAGATATATATACAACAGCGACTCAAAGAGTCAAGAATACAGATATAATATACAAAGATCCAAATCACCTTGAAAACGATATAGCGTCCAGCTACGGACAAGATGCAAATGGGGCTAAGAGCCCTGAAGAATAACCAATGGCGTCCATAACCCTGCCCAGGCCAAGCCGGAAGGGTAACCCTGCTAACGGCGTCGATCTCAAAACCTGCTTAAACAAAAGGGGTGCCGACAAAGGGCAAAGGAAAAAGAAGGAGCGTCAGTACTGAGGCCAGTACACGGCGAGGCTAGAATTCGGCGGTCCTCGCCTACATAGGTATGGTGGACTGAAGCGGCAGCGGCAGCATGCACTAAACAACCTATAGAGACTCGATACAACTGGCGGTTATCAGAGAGGGGTGAGAATGACCTATCCGGATCCAACCTGAAGCTAACACCAAACAAACCCATCCTGGTGTTTCCCCCTCGAGACCAAACGAGGAAGTCAACCGAGGAACTCACACCGTTGGCAGTTTTATTCATTCAGTTATTGTTGAAGCAATCACTAGTCAGGTATAGATAATCATCCTGATAGAATATGCAGTGGGTCATTTTAGTTAACCATTCCGTTGTAGTTGCAGCAATTACTAATCAGATACAGATAGCATGAGATAATCCCAAAACCCAGCAGTTGTTGGTACTTTTATTCAGCCATTCCATTGTAGTTGCAATACTTACTAGTCAGGTACAATGGTCGCAAGCGACACTCCAAACAAGCAATGGTGGGCAGTATTATTTAGCCATTCCATTATAGTGAAGCTGGTTACTAGTCATTATAAAGTCAAATTTATAGCAATAAACTTTAGTTATGCTTGTCTATGATCGAGATACTGTGCTCCAAGTCGTCCATATCCGCGGACACGGCTTTCAGAAAGTTTTACCCGGCCGGGGTGCACCAATAGCAACACACGCTCGATCAACCTCGGAAAAACCAAATCAAAACCCAACGAGGCTTTCACGACTGAGCAATCACAGGATTCAGAAATATTTCAGGGGGCCACCCCTTGGAGTACACCCGCAACGAAGCTAGCTGACTTCGAGACGGACCCGAGGTTTGTGGGGCCGGCGGTAAACGACAGCAGATCCCCAAACGGGGACTGTCGATACCACGTAAACGGGTCACAATTCCTAAATAGTACAGTGTGCTATCTGTCGCACAATCGTAAATACATAAGTAGCATGGCATAAGTACAGGATCGTAAATAAAACCTCAAACTAGTTTGTGGCCCCAAGAAATAAGACCGAATCAAGCTCTGGCTCAGGGGGGTCCCATATACCTCCCGGATGTGGATAGCGCGATAAATCAAGGAACAGGTATCAAGTACTCGGGGTCTTACGGGACACAAGTGGGCGTTCGGAAACCAAATATTTTCTATCACCCACCGATGCCTCTGCTTATTTCAATTTTAGTTGTTAAACAGAAATTAAAGTGAATGATAAGTAAAACTATGATCATCTCCAACAGCAACATGCGGAAATACATCAGCAACTGTGGCACTGGACGAAACGCAACAGCACTTGAGCAAGCGACTACGACGCGCAAGTCCAACTATCTACCAAACAACAGGTAATAGGATGTGTCCAAGGCAATATAGGGCTGCACGGTATATCACTGGTACGGAAACTAAAGCATCGCAACACAGATAGCAATAGATCAACAGGAGGGGAGTAAATACTATAAAAGTAAGATAGGTAGAAAGGGGGAGATGCTCGCCTGAAAACATTGTCGAAGGGTTCATCCGAAGATCGGGGCGAAGCTCACATCAACTCAACGGCCTTATCCGCGAAGAAGCAAATCACTAGAATAACACCGGATGCAATATTTAATACAACGGCAGAAGATCGGCATGATGCATGCATGATGTATGGCATGGCAAGATGCGGTGCAATTAGGTCAGATTAAGCGGAACCGGGGTCCCGACAATTAATTAAACGGTTCAAGTTATTGAGATACCCCGCAATTTAAATGTTGAATTAACATGGTAGAAGATAGCACCGGGTTCGCTACACAAATTTAAATGAGGCCAATATGAGACTAGATTTGCCCGCATATGGGCCCCATATTTAATTATTAGGTGAATCGGCATAAGGCCCCCAAACCAATGATATGCATGCGAGAAGAATGATTTAATGCAGCAGTTGATATCATTTATGAAAATAGGGTATCGAGGAAAAGGTCACACATTAGGGGTCTCGACGATCTGGGGTTCCGGGGTTCGGGGTCGGTCTCAGGGTCCAGGGGTCGACGGAAACGTTCTCGGACTTAGGGGTAGGTCTTGGCGCATTCGTGGTCTTCGGGTCATGTTGTCGATCTTGTCGTCTCACGCGGAGATCTTGGCGTTCCGGGAGAGCGTACTTGGTCTGGCGTCGGGGCATCGGACTCGCCCTGGCCGGTGTCGAACTTGTCGGGTTCTCGTGGCGGAGTGCTTGTTGTGCAAGTGGCGATCTTGGCGGTTCGGGAAGAAGCACTTGTCGCACCTGCGGTCTTCGGGTTCAGGGGTCTCGACGAACTTGGCGTGTCGAGGTTCGGTATCCAGTTCCGTGAAGGAGGCCTTGACGTTCCATGTCGGAGTACTTGTCGTCCATCAGTATTTTACAGTGGCGAGGTTCTTGTACCCGAGTTGGTTCCATTTTCGGGAGGCATGACCACCACAACAATTCTACTACTCTAGCGTCTCCTTGGCGTCGGTATAGAAGTAGCACATCAACAACAAACAACTGGAGGAGCATCCACTGAGAAGGCACACGCATTGGACTGTTGGCAGGAAGGATCTACATGACACCGGGGCAACAGCAGCTCACTGATGATTGGCTAGGAACCAACATGCACCAACAGCAAACCAGAGCACGGCAAAACGGTGACCAAAGAACAGGGCGAGGATGAGCACGCTGCTGCAACGGTCAGAAGGGGGCGCCCGCATCGATGCTGGGAGGCCGCGGGAGGGGATAAGGGCGGCGGCACCTATGGGGCGATGGTCAGAGGCGAGGCTGCGGAGGCGGAGGCGGGGCCGCAGAGGGGAGCGGGGAGGCGCAGGCGTGCGGCGAGCTCGCGGGCGACGAACGGCGGCGGGGCTGGTGGCGGTTGGCCGGCGGGCGACGCGGAGGTTGGCGGCGAGGATCCTGGGCGAGCGCGGCGGCGCGGGGGCAGAGGGGCCGGAGGCGAGGTGGTCGCCGGCGACGGAGCCGGTGGCGAGGAGGACCAGAGGGGGCGGGGACGGGGCCGAGGATCGCCGGCGGCGTGCGGCGCTCGCGTCGGGGGCGAGGACGGGAGGAGCAGCGGGGAAGAGGAACTAGCGGGGGCGGGGCTCTGGCGAGGAGGGAGGAGGCAGGCAGGCAGGCAGTGGGGCCGCTGGTCGCCGCGGGGAGAGGCGCTGGAGGGAGGAGCTCGGGCCGGCGACGGCGGGTCTGAGCGGCGTGGAAAGGAGCGACGACGGGCGGCGGTTGAAGAGGTTGAGCGCGGTCGGCGGCGCGCGAAAGGGAAGGGTGCGAGGGCGGCGGTGGGGCGGAGGCGAGAGAGGGAGGGCACGACGGCCGGTGAGGCGGGGAGGGAGCGACGGGGGTGCAGGGAGGTTGGAAGGGATGAGCGCGGCAGGTGGAAGAAGAACAGGGGAGGGAGGTTCTTGCGTGGGGGAGGAGGGCCGACAGGGTGGGACCGGTGGGTCCAGGTCGGGGTGGGTGTGTGAGCGTGGCGTGCGCGTCGTGTGTGCTGCGTGCGTGACTTGTGTGGGGTGGGTTGTGTGGGGGAAGAGAGAGGGAGAGGACTGGGACAAGTGGCAGCTGCTGATTGGAGGGGTGAGGGAGAAAGGTGACGTGGCGGCCAACGATTGGAGGGGGTGAGGTGGCCAGGGGGTGTGGGTAGGTTAGATGGTAGGTTTAGAAAAAGGGGCGGACCGTTTATATTTTTCTGGGGTGGTCGTTCGGGTCAATCGGCCCGTTCGACTGCCCCGCTCAAAATAATTTAATATTTTTAATTGATTGCGACGAACTTTGTAAATAGTTTTTGACAACAAAATATCCGGCAGCATCCGGGGTTTTTGGCGTTTGAATAAAGACGAGGCGTTTGGAAAACAAATCGGGCTTTGCAAAAATAGTTTTAAGCAAACAATGCATGATGATGACGATGCAATGCACAAATTCAACGCGATTTTCTAGTAGCGTTTTTTGCGGGATGCCACACTAGTTCAACCTCGTTACCGATAAGTACTCTTTTCTCGTTCCCGTGATATGTGATCCCTTGTGAGCCAGTCACATGCTTGCAAGCTAATTGGATGACATTACACCGAGAGGGCCCAGAGTATATCTATCCGTCATATGGATGGACAAATCCCATTCTTGATCCATGTGTCTCAACCAATACTTTCCGAATACTCAATGCCACCTTTATAGCCACCCAGTTACGGTGTGGTGTTTGATGTCATCAAAGCATCCATCCGGTAAAGGTGATATGCATGATCTCATGGTCGAAGGAATTAGGTTACTATGTATCAGAAAGCATATAGCAATTGAACTATTAAAATGACTTGATCTTTATGCTACGCTTATCTATAGGAGTATGTCCATCACATCATTCTCCTAATGATATGACCCTGTTGTTAATAACATCTCTATGTTCATGATCAGGAAACCATGATCATATATTAACCAACAAGCTAGTTTAACAAGAGGCTTTACTAGGGACTCTTATTTTAGTTTACAAATCACACAAGTATTAATGTTTCCGGTTAATACAATTATAGCATGGTATGTAAACATTTATCATAAGTGTGAAGATATGATAATAACCACTTTATTATTGCCTCTTGGGCATATCTCCAACAGTCTCCCACTTGCACTAGAGTCAATAATCTAGTTTCAAACCTTTGTGTATTCAACACCTATGGCTTTCCGGTGTTGTATGTACACGATTGCTAGTGGTCAACTGATCTCCGTATCTGACACTTCCAGGTCCGTGTGTAATTGCATGTCTTTGCGTCTCTACGCATCACTCATTCTCTAATTAGATGGCTTTGTATAAATTTGGCCTTTCGGTGTGACCTTTAGCTCTTTGGGGTTAAAACATGTTGATAATATTGTCGCACAATATATCTTCATAGTATTATCCCACTGTGAACTACACCTAGTTTGATAACAAACTTCTTGACACAAATGCCCTCTTTTGCTGCTAAAATAGCAGTCATATACTTAGCCTTTTGTTGTAGTATCTATCACAATGTCTTAACTTTGGAACTCATCCAAATCCATTATGGAACTCACTTTCCATTATATTGTGCCACCCTTAGTTTAGATTGAGATAAACTAAATTTTTACTTTGTGACAAAGCTAGTATCAATGTAGTACTTTTACAATGAACTAACCATCTATTTGTCACTTCTACAAATATTATACTCTTAGTTCTTCCAAAAGATCATAAGAATATCCTTACTATTGTCCAATGATCATCTTACGAATCATTCTGGTATATGCTCACAACTTTTAGAGCATAGGACATATCTGGATTTGTACATATCACAGTATGATTGATATAAATACCCTTTGTGATTTCATACATCAAGTATCAATCTATACTTGATTATTTGTTTCACTTTACCAAATGTCAATACACTTGAATATATCATCAACATTGAACTCATTCAATCCTTTCTGTGCGACAAGAACCTTTCTTGTAGTTTCTATATTGAACTCATTCAATATCTTATCTATGTACTTCTGGCACAACCATATTAGCGTCTATTGATGCCAAATATTTGGGTTTTGCCTAAGTCTTTCATCGAGATGAAATTCTTATCTTGTGTTAATAAAAAGATACATCACTTCCAATCAACAATATGTCTCCTACATAATGTATTAGAAATATGTCTTAGCGCTCCCACTTAATTTCTTGCAAATGCAAGCATCTTCATTGTCTCTGATGAATTTAAACTCTTTTAACAATTCCATCATTGTGAAGATTCCAACTCCGCGATGCTCACTTCAACCATTGAAGTTTGCATATGCTTTTAGCATCCTTTGATTTAACAAAACCCTATGGACCGTGTCATGCACACGTCCTAGGTAACAATTCTATTAGAAGAACTTGTTTTGTTTATTCAACTACCATATAACAAAATTATATGTAGTGGTTGCTACATTTATCCGTCTAGACTAAATATCGCTATGAAAGATCAAATCTTGTCATAGTCAACCCTTTGAACATCGTTGTGAACTCTTTCCCAACATGTCAACCATTTCATAGATGTGCAACATTCATGTCTATTTATTTATAGATGCAAACACAACTGTAAGGTCTTACACCTTTCTCGAGGGTCCTTCAAGTTCAAAACTTGATTTCTCTTGTATGGAACTATCACGGATTTTATGGCTTCATGCCATTTTACGGAGTCAGGGTCCATCATCGCTTCTTTGCATGTAGTCGGTTCATTATTCTTAAATAATGATTTAACCCTCAAATCTTGGTATTTGACAGTTTACCCGACCTACTTGTTTTAATAGGAACTTAGATCTCTGTGACCACAACCTTTGAGGCACGTGGGCCATGAGCATTGTTGCTGCCTCCGGAACACTTTTCGGCGCTGCGCAACTTTGATCATATAGCTAAGGTTCTTTTAACCTTATCAAAGTTCTATTGTCCTCCCACTTAACTCTTCACGAAAAATTCCTTCCCAAAGAAACTTGACGTTCTAAGTGACAAACACTTTTGTCTCAGGTGTTATGGAGGAATACTCAACAGTTATACAAAGACAGGTTCATCCGATTTTGGTTACAAACATCTTTCTTATGCATAGCATACCAATGTTTAAGAAAGGACAACTTGGGTTTTATCCCAAACCATAACATATGGTGTCGTTTCAACGGATTATGATGGAGCTCTTTTCAGTGGAAAAACGGTAATCTCTAAAGCTTTTAATCTTTAAAATACAATGGCAGTTTTATGAATTACACCTTCGATCTTACCATGTCAAACAAGGTTTAATTACATATCTCGAACGCTCCATACTCTTATGGTGTTTCGGGAAAATGCAAATCCACGGAACGATTCCTTAAATCTTAGGTATTATGCTAAACTTGTAACTCAAATATCTTCCTTTATGATCTTATCATAAACTATTTATATTCTTGTTACAATGATTTTGCACTTCATCTTGAAAGTCCTTGAACTTTTCAAATGTTTCACACTTCATCCTTATTAAGTAAATATTCATATATTCACTCAAATTTTCGGAGAAAGCATATGAAGTTGAAATTCATCGCTTTTGACTACACATAATGGATTTCGTACAACAATATGTACAAGTTCCAATAAGCTAGTCATTCGTTTCCTTTTGGCCTATGAACGAAGTTTTAATTATCTATAGGAAAGTTTCACAAGCGTCATTTGATCAAAAATCGGAAGACTCCAAAATTCCATCCACATGGAGTTTCTTCATGTTTTCTTTCCATTATAATTTAAACGGCGATGTCACTTCCTAAGTGATCTTTCAATCAATTTGTCTTTCGACATTTTTAGCACTAGTTTTATGGATGTGATTTATCCAACGAGATTTGTGAATCATCCATCTTTTATGGATTACGGCAATTTATTTGAACAACCCTTTTGTTCTCATAATACCTGATAAAACAAATCTTGAAGGCAAGCTTTGATGTTTAACGAGCAACACAATAACCCTTTATTTGTTCTCGATGAACATCATCACATATTCTTTTGCTAGTTACTTAGGCCATTGTAGTTCATGAATTGTGTTGTTTCGTATAACGATTCACACCAACAAATTCAGTATCAAATACTTAATAACCACATTGTTTAATAAGCAAAGAATATAGCCATAACATGTATATCATCTATATACTTAAACTGAACAATTCTAGTCTTTTCTTTTCTGCCATATATTTATGAGATTCTCTTTCAGTATTTCCTTTTCTGTTTGAAAGAATCTATCAACATCAATTAGTGGAGTCATACACCTAGAGGCAATAATAAATGTAGTTATTATTATATCTTTGTGTTTATGATAAATGTTTACATTCATGCTATAATAGTATTAAGAAGGAAACATTGATACTTGTGTGATTTGTAAACTTAATTTGAAGTCCCTAGTATAGCCTCTATACTTCACTAGCTTATTGGTTGATTAATGATTGTGGTTTCCCTATCATGAACATTTTGATGTTATCAACGACAAGATCATATCGTTAGGAGAATGATATGGTGGACATACTCCTATAGATAAGCGTAGCATAAAGATCAAGTCATTTCAATAGTTCAATTGCTATATGCTTTCTGATACATAGTAACCTAATTCCTTCGACCATGAGATCATGCATATCACCTTTACCGGATGGATGCTTTGATGACATCAAACACCACACCGTAACTGGGTGGTTATAAAGGTGGCATTGAGTGTTCGGAAAGTATTGGTTGAGACACATGGATCAAGAGTGGGATTTGTCCATCCACATGACGGATAGATATACTCTGGGCCCTCTCGGTGGAATGTCATCCAATTAGCTTGCAAGCATGTGACTTGGTCACAAGGGATCACATATCACGGGAACGAGAAAAGAGTACTTATCAGTAACGAGGTTGAACTAGGTATGCAGAGATACTGACGATCATAACCTCGGATAAGTAACATATCGTGAGACAAAAGGAAATTGGTATCGTATGTAAGTGGTTCATTCGATCGCAAAGTAATCGTAGAAATATGTGGGAGCCATATGAATTTCCAGATTCCTCTATTGGTTATTGTTCGGAGAAGTGTCTCGATCATGTCCGCATAATTCACGAACCGTAGGGAGACACACTTAAGGATTCGACGTTGTTTGAGTAGTTATGGTATTATGAGAAAGAGACCGAATGTTGTTCGGAGTCTCGGATGGGATCCGGGATATCACGAGGTGATCCGGAATGGTCCGGAGAATAAGATTCATATAAGGAAAGTCCCGTTTCGGAGTTCGGGAATGATTCCGGTGTTTTCATCGGGAATGTTCTAGAAGGTTCCGGATTGTCCGGCACTCCGGGGGGGAGGGGTACATGAATGTGTCATTAAATATTGGAATGATTGCATCATGTACTAAGTGTTCTTGCTGTCCCAAATAAAGTATTAAATTGAATCCTAAAACAGAAAAGTCAAATGTCCAGTTTGAAAGTCAAACGGCTAAAACAAGAAACTGTGGGAAACAAGAAAGAGGAGTTGGGAACCGACTTGAGGGAGGAGTCTCCTCCCCAAGCCGGCGCGCCACCCAAGGCCGACTTGGGGAGGGAATCCCCTCCCCTGGCCGTGCCTCCCCACCCATAAAAGGAGGGGCAGGGCTCCCCTCCTAGACACACAAGTTCCTACCTCTAAATCTCCGGTTTAGAGCCGTTTTGGTTTAGAGCTTCTAATTGCTTTAGCCAGCGGTTTAGAGCCTTCTAATTGGTTTAGAGCCTTCTAATTGGTGTGTCTAATTACTAGACCACTAATAGCCTCTCTCATAAGCTCCACCATACTCGCACCGGCTTAAGGCGAAGCCCTGCGGGATTTCCCCTCTACTTACGGTACCACGCCGTTGTGCTGCCGGAATCGCGAGGAGAGTACTACAACCTCCGCTGCCTGCTGGAACAAGGGAGAGGAAGGTCTTCGTCGAGTACCGAACGTGTGACCGACTGCGGGAGCGCTGCCGGAACGTGGCGCCGGAAGGATCGTCTACACGATCTTGAGATCGGAAAGAGTACGACTACATCACCCACGAGAATCCGCTCTCGTTAAACGCTTTGGAATCTTCGAGGGTAAGTTATACCATCGACTCGTTGCTACAATCTAGTAGATAGATCTTGGCTTGTTTGTTTGTATGCGATAGAAATTTTTTGTTTTCCATGCTACGAACCCCTACAGTGGTATCAGAGCCGTGTCTATATGTAGATCTGTTGCACGAGTAGAACACAATGGTCATTGTGGGCGTTGATGCTTTATTGTCGATTCCTTCTTGTGTACTTTGCATCTTGCGGTATGTTGGGATGAAGCGGCTCGGGCTAACCTTACATGACATCGTTCATGAGACTTGCTCCACGCTTGACATGCAACTTGTATTGCATAAGTGGCTTTGCGGGTGCCTGTTTCTCCTAGCATAGTTAAGATCCAATTTACAACGGGTGATTAACAATACTAGTATCAATGTTGTGGTTCTTGTTCGTAAGTTAGAACGACACTTATTGAAAGCCCCAAACCACGTAAAATATGCAAAGAAAGTAGAGGCGTCTAACTTTGTTTTGCAGGGGTGTGCAGTGATGTGATATGGCCATGATTGTGATTATATTTGATGTATGCAATGTTCCTTATTGTAAGTCGGCAACCGGCAGGAGCCATATGGTTGTCTTTAATTTATGTTAAGACCCGCGTGTCTATTCAAAGTAGTTGTAATAGTTGAAGCCGGTGAACGACAACCATGGAGTAGCGTCATTGACCTTGATGCAATGCCGGTGATGATGGAGATCATGTTCGTGCTTGAAGATGGAGATCGGAAGCACAAAGAAGAAAGGCCATATCATATCACATATATATTGAATTGCATGTGATGTTAATCCTTTATGCATCTTGTATTGCTTAGTAGACGACGGTAGCATTATAAGATGATCCCTCATGCACATGATTTCAAGTCATAAAGTGTTCACCCTTAGTTAGCACCGTTGCTAAAGCTTGTTGTTTCGAAGCACCACGTGATGATCGGGTGTGTTAGATTCCGCAAGTGTATACAACGTGAGCAAGCCAGATTTTCTCATGCAGAAACTAAGGTTTGATCTTGACGAGCCTAGCATGTACAGACATGGTCTCGGAACACGGATCACCGAAAGGTAAAGCATGAATCATATAGTAGATATGATGAACATGACGATTGTTCGCCATTAAAATTATAACAACTCTCGTGATGATCGGTGTTGATGTAGTGGATTTGGTTCGTGTGATCACTAAAACAATGTGAGGGATATTGTTTTGAGTGGGAGTTCACCTAGTTTAATTACATTAATTAATTTGAACTCAATTTGTCATAAACTTAGTCTAAACTATTGCAAATATGTTGTAGATCAATGGCAGCCCCTACCATCAATTTTAATGCGTTCCTAGAGAAAGAAAAGTTGAAAAACAATGGAAGCAACTTCGCGGATTGGTTCCGCAATTTGAGGATTGTCCTCACAGCTGGTAATTTGACCTATGTGCTGGATGCACCGCTAGGTGACCCACCTGCAGCTGATGCTCCCGATGAAGTAAAGAATGTTTACCTCGCTCGGAAGAATCAGTACTCCATAGTTCAGTGTGCTATCTTGTATGGTTTGGAATCGGAGCTTCAGAAAAGGTTTGAGGATTCAGACCCATATGATATTGTCGAGGATCTCAAATTGATTTTTGAGACTCATGCGGCAATTGAAAGCTATGAGGCTTCTGAAAAGTTCTTTAACTGCAAGATGGAAGAGGGCAGCTCCGTCAGTGAGCATGTGCTTAAGATGTCTGGGCACGCAAACAAACTTCAAAGCTTGGGTATAGTGATTCCTAATGCTTTGGGGATTTACCGTGTCCTCCAATCACTACCACCAAGTTACAAGAACTTTGTGATGAACTACAACATGCAGAACATGAACAAGACGTTGCCAGAACTCTTTGCCATGTTGAAATCTGCAGAAGTGGAGATCAAGAAAGAGCACCAAGTGTTGTTGGTCAATAAGACCACCAAATTCAAGAAAGGCAAGTCTAAGCAAAAGGGGCACTTCAAGAAGGGTGGTAAGAAAGCTACCACGCCGACGAAGAAGACCAAGGCTGGACCTAAGCCGGATACTGAGTGCTTTTACTGCAAGGGAGAAGGTCACTGGAAGCGGAATTGCCCAAAGTACTTGGCGGATTTGAAGAACGGCAACATCAAGAAGAAAGGTATATCTGATATACATGTTATTGATGTGTATCTCACTAGTACTCGTAGTAGTGCCTGGGTATTTGATACTGGTTCGGTTGCTCATATTTGTAACTCGAAACAGGTGCTGCAGAATAAACGGAAGCTAGCGAAGAACGAGGTGACGATGCGCGTGGGAAACGGATCAAAGGTTGATGTGATCGCGGTCGGCACGCTACCCCTTCATCTACCATCGGGATTAGTTTTATACTTAAATAATTGTAATTTGGTGCCTGCGTTGAGCATGAACATTATATCGGGATCTTGTTTATTGCGAGACGGTTACTTGTTTAAATCAGAGAATAATGGTTGTTCTATTTATATGAGTAATATGTTTTATGCACATGCACCTTTGATAGATGGTCTATTCTTATTGAATCTCGATAGTGGAAATACACATATCAACAACATTGAGGCTAAACGATTGAAATCAAGCGATAATTCGACTTATATGTGGCACTGTCGTCTTGGTCACATCGGAGTGAAACGTATGAAGAAACTCCATTCCGATGGACTTCTTGAATCACTTGATTTTGAATCACTTGAAAGATGCGAAGCATGTCTGATGGGTAAAATGACTAAGACTCCATTTTCTGGTATGATGGAGCGAGCTACGGATTTGTTGGAAATCATACATACCGATGTGTGTGGTCCAATGAGTGTAGCATCGCGCGGTGGTTATCGTTATGTTCTTACCTTCACGGATGACTTGAGTAGATATGGGTATATCTATTTCATGAAACATAAGTCCGAAACTTTCGAGAAGTTTAAGGAGTTTCAAAGTGAGGTAGAGAATCAACGTAACAAGAAGATTAAATTTCTACGTTCTGATCGTGGAGGTGAATATCTAAGTTACGAGTTTGGCGAGCATTTGAAGAAATGCGGAATACTTTCACAATTGACACCGCCGGGAACACCACAGCGTAATGGTGTGTCCGAACGTCGTAATCGAACTCTCTTAGATATGGTTCGTTCTATGATGTCACTTACAGATTTACCGCTATCATTTTGGGGTTATGCATTAGAAACAGCCGCATTCACTTTAAATAGGGCACCATCTAAATCCGTTGAGACGACACCGTATGAATTATGGTTTGGGAAGAAACCTAAATTGTCGTTCCTTAAAGTTTGGGGATGCGAAGCCTATGTAAAGAAGTTACAGCCGGACAAGCTTGAACCCAAAGCGGAAAAGTGCGTCTTCATAGGATACCCGAAGGAAACTATTGGGTATACCTTCTATCATAGATCCGAAGGCAAAATCTTCGTTGCTAAGAATGGATCCTTTCTAGAGAAGGAATTTCTCTCGAAAGAATTGACTGGAAGGAAAGTAGAACTCGACGAGGTTGTCGAACCTTCTCTCGAAATTGCAAGTAGCGCAGCACCGGAAGAAGTTCCTGTGGTGTCTGCACCAATAAGAGAGGAAGCTAATGATGGTGATCATGAAACTTCGGTTGAAGTTGCTACAGAGCCTCGGAGGTCAACGAGAACTCGTACCACTCCAGATTGGTATGATTCCGTTATGAATGTCATGGTGGTGGACAACACCGATGACCCCGAGACATATGAGGAAGCGATGATGAGCCCAGATTCCAATAAATGGCAAGAAGCCATGAAATCCGAGATTGGATCCATGTACGAAAACCAAGTATGGACTTTGGTGGACTTACCGGATGGCCGAAAGGCTGTCGAGAACAAATGGATTTTCAAGAAGAAAACAAATGCTGATGGTAATGTTACTGTCTATAAAGCTCGACTTGTCGCAAAAGGGTTTCGACAAATTCAAGGAGTTGACTACGATGAGACTTTCTCACCGGTAGCGAAGCTAAAGTCTATGAGGATTATGTTAGCAATCGCTGCATATTATGATTATGAGATATGGCAGATGGATGTCAAAACAGCATTCCTCAATGGAGACATTGATGAAGAGTTGTATATGATGCAACCCAAAGGTTTTGTCGATCCTAAAGATGCTAACAAGGTATGCAAACTTCAACGGTCCATCTATGGATTGAAGCAAGCATCCCGAAGTTGGAATCAACGTTTTGATAAGGTAATCAAAAGTTTTGGTTTTATACAAACTTATGGAGAAGCTTGTATTTACAAGAAAGTGAGTGGGAGCTCTGTAGCATTCTTAATACTATATGTGGATGACATATTGTTGATTGGGAATGATGTAGACCTTCTTAATAGTGTCAAGGAATATTTGAATAATAGTTTTTCAATGAAGGATCTTGGCGAAGCAGCTTACATATTAGGCATAAAGATTTATAGAGATAGATCGAAACGCCAAATATCATTGTCACAGAGTACATATTTGGACAAAGTTCTAAAGAGGTTTGGAATGGAAGAAAGCAAGAAAGGGTTCTTGCCCATGTTGCCCAATACGACCTTGAGTAAAACTCAAAGTCCGACATCGGCAGAAGATAGAGAAAGGATGAGTAAGACTCCCTATGCCTCAGCCATAGGATCTCTAATGTATGCCATGCTATGTACTAGACCCGACATTGCATATGCTGTTAGTTTAACTAGCAGATATCAAAGTGATCCAGGAGTGGATCATTGGACAGCGGTCAAAAACATCCTTAAGTACTTGAGAAGAACTAAGGATATGGTTCTTTCTTATGGAGGTGATGAGCAGCTCGTTGTTAATGGTTACACCGATGCTAGTTGGAACACTGACCCGGATGATTCTAAATCGCAATCCGGATACGTATTTATTTTGAATGGTGCAGCAGTTAGCTGGAGGAGTGCAAAGCAAAACGTTGTGGCGATATCTTCAACTGAATCGGAATACATGGCTGCTTCGGAGGCTTCACAAGAAGCGATATGGATGAAAGAGTTCATTACAGAGCTGGGTGTGGTTCCTAGTGCGCTGGACCCAATGTCTATCTACTGTGATAACATGGGCGCCATAGCCAATGCGCAAGAACCAAGGTCACACAAGAAGCTGAAGCATATCAAGCTACGTTTTCACGCTATTCGAGAACATATCCAGGATGGGGATATAAAGATTTGCAAAGTACACACAGATCTGAATGTGGCGGATTCGTTGACTAAACCTCTCCCGAGGGAAAAACATGACCAACACCAAACTGCCATGGGTGTTCGGTATATTACCATGTAATCTAGATTAGATGACTCTAGTGCAAGTGGGAGACTGTTGGAGATATGCCCTAGAGGTAATAATAAATGTAGTTATTATTATATCTTTGTGTTTATGATAAATGTTTACATTCATGCTATAATAGTATTAAGAAGGAAACATTGATACTTGTGTGATTTGTAAACTTAATTTGAAGTCCCTAGTATAGCCTCTATACTTCACTAGCTTGTTGGTTGATTAATGATTGTGGTTTCCCTATCATGAACATTGAGATGTTATCAACGACAAGATCATATCGTTAGGAGAATGATATGGTGGACATACTCCTATAGATAAGTGTAGCATAAAGATCAAGTCATTTCAATAGTTCAATTGCTATATGCTTTCTGATACATAGTAACCTAATTCCTTCGACCATGAGATCATGCATATCACCTTTACCGGATGGATGCTTTGATGACATCAAACACCACACCGTAACTGGGTGGTTATAAAGGTGGCATTGAGTGTTCGGAAAGTATTGGTTGAGACACATGGATCAAGAGTGGGATTTGTCCATCCACATGACGGATAGATATACTCTGGGCCCTCTCGGTGGAATGTCATCCAATTAGCTTGCAAGCATGTGACTTGGTCACAAGGGATCACATATCACGGGAACGAGAAAAGAGTACTTATCAGTAACGAGGTTGAACTAGGTATGCAGAGATACCGACGATCATAACCTCGGATAAGTAACATATCGTGAGACAAAAGGAAATTGGTATCGTATGTAAGTGGTTCATTCGATCGCAAAGTAATCGTAGAAATATGTGGGAGCCATATGAATTTCCAGATTCCTCTATTGGTTATTGTTCGGAGAAGTGTCTCGATCATGTCCGCATAATTCACGAACCGTAGGGAGACACACTTAAGGATTCGACGTTGTTTGAGTAGTTATGGTATTATGAGAAAGAGACTGAATGTTGTTCGGAGTCTCGGATGGGATCCGGGATATCACGAGGTGATCCGGAATGGTCCGGAGAATAAGATTCATATAAGGAAAGTCCCGTTTCAGAGTTCGGGAATGATTCCGGTGTTTTCATCGGGAATGTTCTAGAAGGTTCCGGATTGTCCGGCACTCCGGGGGGGAGGGGTACATGAATGTGTCATTACATATTGGAATGATTGCATCATGTACTAAGTGTTCTTGCTGTCCCAAATAAAGGATTAAATTGAATCCTAAAACAGAAAAGTCAAATGTCCAGTTTGAAAGTCAAACGGCTAAAACAAGAAACTGTGGGAAACAAGAAAGAGGAGTTGGGAACCGACTTGAGGGAGGAGTCTCCTCCCCAAGCCGGCGCGCCACCCAAGGCCGACTTGGGGAGGGACTCCCCTCCCCTGGCCGTGCCTCCCCTCCCATAAAAGGAGGGGCAGGGCTCCCCTCCTAGACACACAAGTTCCTACCTCTAAATCTCCGGTTTAGAGCCGTTTTGGTTTAGAGCTTCTAATTGCTTTAGCCAGCGGTTTAGAGCCTTCTAATTGGTTTAGAGCCTTCTAATTGGTGTGTCTAATTACTAGACCACTAATAGCCTCTCTCATAAGCTCCACCATACTCGCACCGGCTTAAGGCGAAGCCCTGCGGGATTTCCCCTCTACTTCCGGTACCACGCCGTTGTGCTGCCGGAATCGCGAGGAGAGTACTACAACCTCCGCTGCCTGCTGGAACAAGGGAGAGGAAGGTCTTCGTCGAGTACCGAACATGTGACCGACTACGGGAGCGCTGCCGGAACGTGGCGCCGGAAGGATCGTCTACACGATCTTGAGATCGGAAAGAGTACGACTACATCACCCACGAGAATCCGCTCTCGTTAAACGCTTTGGAATCTTCGAGGGTAAGTTATACCATCGACTCGTTGCTACAATCTAGTAGATAGATCTTGGCTTGTTTGTTTGTATGCGATAGAAATTTTTTGTTTTCCATGCTACGAACCCCTACATATGACACATAGTCCAAAACATGTATAGTTAAATACCAATGTCTTTGGACTTGCACCTTGAAGTAGATCACCATCATCAAATGTTTGGTGTTCTTTCAAATTCCTTTATTTAGTAATCTCTTGGTGTAGTAAACATTTTACCTACATCAAATATTCATCCTTATCTTGGAATCGTCCATGATCAAACTACCTTTAGCTTATAACGATGAATTACGAGTATAATGTTGCTATCCAAAACCTTTTGGAGGATTAGGACAACAAGTGTCTACAACCCTTTGCAAATTCTCATCAAAATATGAGAACATGAACTTTGCCATATTATACTCTATCATGTTGCAACCAAAACTTCGTTTCAGATATCACAATATCTTCCACACATCATGGTTTCTGAAACAACTCTTTCAGATCCTTAGATAACCTTGATATTAGGAGAATCCTTTGAATATCAAGAATCATGGAGACAAACATGATACTAACATTGGAATTGTTACTCTTGATTTTAATACCAATTATTAAACTTCATGGAGTAACCGGAACTTACTGAAAGTTTGCAATAGGACTTTTAAACTTTAGATTAACACTTCAAAAACAATACGATACCAGTTCGTAAAGTAACTAACTAGAATTCTATAGTTCTATCATCTCAATTATAACTAAGCGCAAGGTGGTAAACGGATGCCAATGACTACAACAACTATGCAAATTCACTTTGATTTAGTTTATGATAAATTGAGTTCTAATTAATAATTAAATTAATCTAGGTGAACTCCCACTCAAAACAATATCCCTCACATTGTTTTAGTGACCACACGAACCAAATCCACCACATCAAAACCGATCATCACGAGAGTTGACATAGCTTCAATGGCGAACAATCAACATGTTCATCATATCTTCTATATGACTCATGCTTTACCTTTCGGTGATCCGTGTTCCTGAGACCATGTCTGTACATGCTAGGCTCGTCAAGATCAAACCTTAGTTTCCGCATGAGCAAATCTGGCTTGCTCACGTTGTATACACTTGCGGAATCTAACACACCCGATCATCACGTGGTGCTTCGAAACAACAAGCTTTAGCAACGGTGCCAACTAAGGGTGAACACTTTATGATTTGAAATTCATGTGCATGAGGGATCATCTTATAATGCTACCGTCGTCTACTAAGCAATAAAAGATGCATAAAGGATTAACATCACATGCAATTCATAATATGTGTCACATCCCAAGATTTTCCAAAATCTTGTTATGTGAAAATAAATGAATAAAATAAAACCTTGTTTGATTTTCAGAGCCAGAAGAAACTTTTTGAACTCAATTGGAACTTCAAACCCATTTGAATTAAATGAAATCATAAAGGGATTCTTAAAGATAAACATTTAATAAAGGAAATTAAAATGTTTTGGAATTACTAATTTGGATCTTTTAATAAAAGGTTTTGATATTCAAAAGAAAAGATGGATTTACAAATAAGGGTTATTTTATAAAACCAAAATAAAACTTGGCCAAGCTTTTGAATTAAAACAATTTATTTTAAATAAAATAGCAAAGTCTTAATTAAAAATAATAAAGGATTTCTTAAATAAAATAATTAATATCCAAACTCTTTTAAAATAAAAGGTCTTACCAATTTAATTGAAACATCAAAACTTATTAATTTATTTGAAATAAGTTTTCTAAGTATTTTATATTCTCTAATAAAACCTACTAAAGTGTTTTGGCTTTATTTTTCAAAATAAATATCTCAAATAAAATAAATCCTATTTGAAATAATAATGAAAGTCTATTATATTAATTAATAATGAACCCTAAAATAAAATGTTATTCTATTTTAAAACAAATCTCCAAGTATTCTATATTTCCCAAATAAAACCCACTAATTTGGTTTTGAAGATATTTAGTTTCAATAAAGATTTTACTAATAAAAACAAACTCTAATTGATTTAATAACTAAGGCCCATTTTATATAATCATTATTGGACCCTAAAGTAAAATAATATTTTGTTTTAAACAAGTATCCAAGTACTATTTATTTCCAAATAAAACCTACTGGTTTGGTTTGGGAAAATATTTTGGAATTTAAATGGACATTTATTAAATAAATCATACCATATTTGATAAAATAACTATGGTCTATTTTATATTAAATAGATCCTAAAAAGGAATAAAAATATTATTTTATTTTGGAATGTTGGTTTATGTTGATAAACAGAACCAAGTTCAAAGAATTGAAATGTGGGGTTTGTATGAATTTGGATTAATTGAATTGTTGTTTGAAATACAAATCAGGAAATAGAAATAGAAAAAGAAAAAGACTTAGACAGAAAAAAATAGAACAGCCCAACAAATCTGGCCCAACAGCCCAACTCGCAGCCCACCTCCTCTCCACCCCGAACCGTTTTCTTCACCGACTGAAACAACCCGCAAGCCTCTGACAAGTGGACCCCCCCCCCTCATTTCTTTTCCCCACTGATCAAAGGACCCCACCACCACACTCTTCTTCCCCACCCCACCCCGCGAGCTGTTCTTCCTCCTCCCTTAGCCGTTGCAGACGTGATTCATCGGACTTAATTCACTTTAATGCCCCGAGTAAAAGCCGCAGTAAGCACGCGTGATAAATCGCCAGGGACTCCTCTCTCATTTCCCCAAACCCCACGCATCGAGAGCCACCAGGCTGTCGCCAATCTTCACCGCACCGTCGCCGTCTCCGACGAGTTCACGGCCAAATTCCGGCGGCATCTCCTCGCCCTTGCCTTTCCGAGCAAGCAGGTAGATTCGCCAGACCCAGGAGCACCGCTCTGTAACCTCAGCTTCTCCGCGGGTACCTCCGAGCCTCGCCAACGACAACCTCCAGTGCGCCGCCGTCTGCCATTTCTCCGTCGAGCATTTCAGGTGAACTCAGACTACCCCGACCCCTTCCGTTCACTCACTCATCCTTGCCACGATCTTGCGCTCCTGACCGTGTACCCCGTTTGTCTCTGGGAGATTCCTAGCTTCGTCTTCGACTTCGACCAGAGCCGTCCGTCGCCAGTACCAACTCCGGCGAGCAATCCCGCCCAACCCCGTGCGCCCCTTCATCAACCAGTAGCAGGTTGAGCATCACCGTACCACGGCGAACACGGTAAGCACCCCCTCTGTATTCCGCGCTTCCTAGAACCACCGCGAGCATCTCGTCCGGCCGTCGCCGCCGTGCACCACCGCGCAGCGCCGCCTGTTTTCGGTCTGAATGTTTGCAGCCGTTCGATCCAGAGTGAGCGAGCAGGATTAGATGACTTAAGCCGCGAAGAGGTACGCGCTCAGTACCGCACGATCTAACTTGATCCAACGCGCCAGAGCAGTCGATCCACGCGAAACGTTTTCGACGAATAGGAGCCCGACGCGTGTCAGTAGTTTAGTTAAAACAGATTTTTGAAATCAGATTGATATGCAATTTTCAAACCATTGTAACTTTCAAACCACACGTCCAAATTTTGCAAACTTTATATCAATGAATTCAGGAGAACAAGCCCTAGCCAACCCTACCCTTAGTTTAGCAAATAGTATTTGATAAATTGTTTGATTTTGCAGATTCTTTTGAGTGCTTGCTAACATTAGAAAAATCATTTAAAAATGAATTTTGAGATCAAACCTTTGCCAATTGGTTTGTTGTGACCCTACTGACCCTAGGAACCAACCCATGGTTTGGAAAATGAATTTGGAAAAGTTTGGAATGGATTAATTAGTTTAGTCCATTTCTAGCCAAATAAAATTAGTGATTTTATTATGGAAATGTTTAAAGGAAGAAAACTTTGGGTAGATGGTTTGGACCAAACCTACTGACCCAAAAACACCAAGTTTTGCAATAGCAACTCATTTGGTGAACCCTATGGGCTAATGCCTTAGTAAAAATATTTTTACACCACATAAAATAACACTTTGTTTTGAAAAGGGTTTTTAAGTGAAACCTTTTGCAAATGACTTGGCCACTTTAGGAAATGACCATTAGATTTACCCAAATGACTATGACCCACTAGGAACCACCTTTTCAAACAAAACAAAGCTTGGCATGCTTGCATGCATTTCTTTGATTTTGTTATTTATGTGTGTTGTTTTGCTTGATTGGTAGATTGAGTTTGTACCTTGCTTGATTGATTTGTAGTGACTTGGAGAGTGTGATTGTTGCAAAGATCAAGAAGTGAACCTATACCCTACCAAAAAGGCAAGTGATGCTTCATACTTTTTGTCCCATTACTTTCACTATGCATTAGTGATTTTGCTAAGTAAAACTTGCATGGATTTTGCTAAGTATAGATATTGCTATAAGAAAACCTAGTAGATGAATCCTTAGTAGGATTTCCTAAGTTAAGTTTCTTATTACTACCAAGCTTAGCCTAGCTAATAGAAAACATGGGTGGAAAATATATTCACACTATGGAAAAATATTCTAAGTCTGAGGACTTATGTTTTTGTTTAATAAAACAACTAAGTTAATGAATCCCCTGGGTGGAATGGGCTTGCTTGGTGGAGAATGGTTGAGTGGTTCACAATGCCATGGGCTTGGATTGTGTATCTCACTTGTGGAATGCCACCCAGGAAACAAAGGGATTTGAGATGTCAAATGTTGAGAAGCTTCAAGTGCAACCACTTGGCAATATGGGCTCTGCCATGATCATATAGGTTGCAAGAACTTAGGCAAATGGACAGTGGGTGGTAGTGTTTGATAGGTTGGAGCGCGTCCATTTTGGTCTAAGGGAAAGCTTCTGAAAGATCTTGTCTTGGGAAACCAAGTCTTGTGGGGAAAGTGCACCACCTCTGCAGAGTGTAAAATCTAAGTACTTAGCCATGTCCCTGGTAAAGGACAATTTGAGCATCAAGACATGGAAGCAATCAAGAATCTCATCATTCAAATTTCTAAGTTAAAATCTTGTGGTTTGAACAAGGGTTGTTTGAATTCTTCAATCATTGATGGAGAGATGGCTTGGTACAAGGATCTTGAAATCTTTGATTGAGGAAAATGATTTTGTCAAGCAAAAACTTAGTATTTTCAAAATGATAAGGAAAATCTATTTTGAGCAATGCAAAGCCACAACTCCACTTAGCCAAATGCATATAGATGATAGACTCCACTATACTACCATAGTATCACTTGCCAATACAATTCAAAAGTATTGACCCTTTGTGGCTGTAACTTGTATGTTGCAGGTTGATTGATTTTAGTGAAGATTGATTGTTTAGGATTACAAAGTCTACAACCAACATCTGCCTGTGGCACTTTGAAGATGAAGGACCCCATGCTTATAGTTATTCCGCTGCAATGTAATGAAATAGCCTAATGAGCTATGTTTGATGTAATAAACTTATGTTATTCCTGGTTATAAAGTTATATTATGACCTTTGTTTCTTGATATTACATCTTAACTGTGGATGCTAGCTATTGATCCAGGGACTAGCATTGCAAACACAGGAGGCTCTATCTTATTAAAGATTGGGACCCCCTACAATATGTGATATGATATGGCCTTTCTTCTTTGTGCTTCCGATCTCCATCTTCTAGCACGAACATGATCTCCATCATCACCGACATTGCATCAAGGTCAATGACGCTTCTCCATGGTTGTCGTCCACCGGCTTCAACTATTACAACTACTTTGAATAGACACGCGGGTCTTAACAGAAATTAAAGACAACCATATGGCTCCTGCCGGTTGCCGACTTACAATAAGGAACATTGCATACATCATATATAATCACAATCATGGCCATATCACATCACTGCACACCCCTGCAAAACAAAGTTAGACGCCTCTACTTTCTTTGCATATTTTACGTGGTTTGGGGCTTTCAATAAGTGTCGTTCTAACTTACGAACAAGAACCACAACATTGATACTAGTATTGTTAATCACCCGTTGTAAATTGGATCTTAACTATGCTAGGAGAAACAGGCACCCGCAAAGCCACTTATGCAATACAAGTTGCATGTCAAGCGTGGAGCAAGTCTCATGAACGATGTCATGTAAGGTTAGCCCGGGCCGCTTCATCCCAACATACCGCAAGATGCAAAGTACACAAGAAGCAATCGACAATAAAATCATCAACGCCCATAATGACCATTGTGTTCTACTCGTGCAACAGATCTACATATAGACACGGCTCTGATACCACTGTAGGGGTTCGTAGCATGGAAAACAAAAAATTTCTATCGCATACAAACAAGCCAAGATCTATCTACTAGATTGTAGCAACGAGTCGATGGAATAACTTACCCTCGAAGATTCCAAGCGGTTAACGAGAGTAGATTCTCGTGGGTGATGTAGTCGTACTCTTTCCGATCTCAAGATCGCGTAGACGATCCTTCCGGCGCTGCGTTCCGGCAGCTCTCCCGCAGTCGGTCACACGTTCGGTACTTGACGAAGACCTTCCTCTCCCTTGTTCCAGCAGGCAGCGGAGGTTGTAGCACTCTCCTCGCGATTCCGGCAGCACAACGGCGTGGTACCGGAAGTAGAGGGGAAATCCCGCAGGGCTTCGCCTTAAGCCGGTGCGAGTATGGTGGAGTATGAGAGAAGCTATTAGTGGTCTAGTAATTAGACACACCAATTAGAAGGCTCTAAACCAATTAGAAGGCTCTAAACCGAAGGCTAAAGCAATTAGAAGCTCTAAACCGAAACGGCTCTAAACCGGAGGTAGAAGATAGGAACTTGTGTGTACTAGGAGGGGAGCCCTGCCCCTCTTTATATAGATGGGAGGGGCCGGCGGCCAAGGGGAGGGGAGTCCCTCCCCAAGTCGTCTTGGTGGTGCGCCGGCCAAGGGAGGAACCCTCCCCCAATTCGGCCTCCACCAATCCTCCTTCTCCTCTTTCCGAAAACTGGCAGTTTGACTTTTCAAACTAGCCGTTTGACTTTTCAAACTAGGATTTGAATTAACCCTTTATTTTGGACAGCGATGACACTTAGTACATGATGCAATCATACCAACTTTGATACAACACATTCATGTACCCTCCCCCCCGGAGTGCCGGACATTCCGGAACCTTCTAGAACATTCCCGATGAAAACACCGGAATCATTCCGCAACTCCGAAACGGGACTTTCCTTATATGAATCTTATTCTCCGGACCATTCCGGATCACCTCGTGATATCCCGGATCCCATACGAGACTCCGAACAACATTCGGTCTCTTTCTCATAATACCATAACTACTCAAACAACGTCGAATCCTTAAGTGTGTCTCCCTACGGTTCGTGAATTATGCGAACATGATCGAGACACTTCTCCGAACAATAACCGATAGAGGAATCTGGAAATTCATATGGCTCCCACATATTTCTACGATTACTTTGCAATCGAATGAACCACTTACATACGATACCAATTTCCCTTTGTCTCACGATAGTTTACTTATCCGAGGTTTTGATCGTCGGTATCTCTGCATACCTAGTTCAACCTCGTTACCGATAAGTACTCTTTTCTCGTTCCCGTGATATGTGATCCCTTGTGAGCCAGTCACATGCTTGCAAGCTAATTGGATGACATTACACCGAGAGGGCCCAGAGTATATCTATCCGTCATATGGATGGACAAATCCCATTCTTGATCCATGTGTCTCAACCAATACTTTCCGAATACTCAATGCCACCTTTATAGCCACCCAGTTACGGTGTGGTGTTTGATGTCATCAAAGCATCCATCCGGTAAAGGTGATATGCATGATCTCATGGTCGAAGGAATTAGGTTACTATGTATCAGAAAGCATATAGCAATTGAACTATTAAAATGACTTGATCTTTATGCTACGCTTATCTATAGGAGTATGTCCATCACATCATTCTCCTAATGATATTACCCTGTTGTTAATAACATCTCTATGTTCATGATCAGGAAACCATGATCATATATTAACCAACAAGCTAGTTTAACAAGAGGCTTTACTAGGGATTCTTATTTTAGTTTACAAATCACACAAGTATTAATGTTTCCGGTTAATACAATTATAGCATGGTATGTAAACATTTATCATAAGTGTGAAGATATGATAATAACCACTTTATTATTGCCTCTTGGGCATATCTCCAACACTTCTTGCCACCAAAAGTGAGATGAGAGAAGTGCGGAACAATCCATCCATCTTGCACTATGTCCTTGTATGCAAGGGACTAGCGCAAGGAACTAACGACTTGACAAATGTTCCTCCTTCTTTGATGGCTATTTTGCAGGAATTCCAAGATGTATTCCCCGAAGAGCTTCCTCTTGGCCTTCCTCCTCTTCGTGGAATCGAGCACCGCATCGACCTCATACCCGGCGCCCCACTCCCAAACCGCGCCGCGTATTGCACGAACTGGGAGGAATGCATTCCCCACGCCGAGTTCGCCTACAACCGCGCCAAGCACTCCACCACCATGAGGAGCCCGTTCAGGATCGTCTACGGTTTCGAGCCTCTCACCGCGCTCGATATACTTCCACTTCCACTTCATGAACGTGCCAATATGGACGTTGTCAAGCGTGACCAAACAATGAAGAAACTCCATGAAGACACACGAGCTACTATCGAGCAACAAGTCCTTCGCCAAGCATCAAGGCTAAACAAGACCAAGAAAGAGATGATCTTTGATGAGGGCGACCTTGTGTGGATCCACTTGAGTAAAGACCGCTTCCCCAAGGAACGCGATTCCAAGCTAAAGCCAAGAGGCGATGGACCATTCAAGGTGCTCAAGAGAATCAACAACAACGCCTATGTCATCGATATACCAACATCGAAGTATCTTGTGAGCTCGACATTCAATGTCAAGGACCTCTCACCCTACCATGGAAAAGAGGAAGTTGTGACGGTTGAAGAGTCGAGGACGACTCTTTCCCAAGGGGGGGGGGAGCTGATGCAGCCCGTCCTACGACCGCTACTACATCTACTCCCACAAGCTCCCCAAAGTGGACCCATGACTCGCGCCCGAGCCAAACTCCTTCAAGCTAAGGTGAACTCGCTCCTCTCCTTGTGTGACTTCGATACACCCTTGGATGGCATGCTACTTAATACCCATACCTTGTGCATCATCAGGTACGAAGAGAAGAACCCACAGGACGGAGGAGCGCCAGCAGACGAGACCAAATGCTCTCTGTCGCCAGCGGTACTACCGGACCTGGTGACCGGTACTACCGCTTGGCGGCACTACCGCCCAATGCTACCGCCAACAACAGAAGGCCCCAGAGCTGCCCAAATACTCTCTGTCACTGGCGGTACTACCGGCTCCGGATCCGGTACTACCGGGCTACGGTACTACCGCCCCCTGCTACCGCCACCAACAGAAGGCCCCAGCGCAAGTCCCAGGACAACAAGCGGTACTACCGGCCAGGAAGCGGTACTACCGCATGACCGGTACTACCGGTCGAGCTGGACCGGTACTACCGGACCTGGAAAGGCCTAAACGTGTTAATTCGGCCCAACGCCTTGTAACCCTCTCTATATTTCGCTATTTGTTCCCAAAATACCCCTGTTTATGTGGTTGGTCTATATATAGCCCCCACCCTCTATTGTAAACCCTAGACTTGGATAATAATAGATATTAAGGAAACCCTTTGAGGACTTATATCTATTGGTCTCATGCTCCTACCAAGGAGCACCGGATTATCCACCCCCCTCTTGGATCTTGCCTAGTGCGTTCAAGTTGTACAAGGCCTTGGGTTCTCGGTTTCTCGCCCCCAAGTCGTCAAGATCTCACCAAGCACCTCATCCCCCGTTGTTGGCATGGAGAGCGAGCTTCGCCCAACACCGATCCTAGGGATTATGTTGGACCGGTTGCCACCGGCGTGAGAGATAGGCGTGTATCGTGTTTTGGTGTGCGTGTGTTCGTGGTTCTCCTCTCCTTCCTCGTTTTCATCCCCGACCAAGCTTTCCCCCTCGTTTCTCGTGGAATTCGTGAAAGATCGGGCCAACCCCGGGTTACCCCATAACAATTGTCGTGTCATCTGATTACAGAAGTAAAGCCCAATTGTCGTCAACTAATTTTCGAGAATTAAACCTGCAAAAATGATTATGACATTTTCTTGTTGCAGAATACAACATCATTAATACCTCCATGCCAAATGAACGAGTACTCCATTAACGTGTATGGGAGCAATCAGAGTTTTACTAAAAGTATTTAACGTGTTATGAGAAAAATTAACATTAAAAGCTATGTGTTGCATGCCACGAACACATCCATTTCAAATACTCAAAGCAAAGACATGAATTATCTACTCGTCCACATAAAAGATACCCAAGTGGTACTATTAATTTCACTTGGAAAACCATTGTTAGTAAAAATAAAACCCCTATATAAATACCAAAGAAAAATATTTATTTGAAAAATTATTTAAGATTATTCTGCGTCCACAACTGTACGTCTCGCATGAAAGCTAGCGTGTGAATCGGCTAGTGTCGAGTACTACATGAACTTCCCGAGTGAACATTTTCGGAAACATTGAGTACGATTACATGCCAATCCACTAATTGTCGCAATAGAGTCTGTTGAAAATCTACATTTAATGGTGAATGAATGTGAGGTCCAATGACAACAGAAGAAAACTTTCACAATGGCATTTCCGAGTCATTGTTAGGCTCTTGTTAGTACTCCCTCCGTTTGGAATTATAAGTCCCGCACGGATAACTAAGTTATCAATTTAAACAATAAAATATAAATAGTATAGCATAAAAATTATACCATTAGAAACTTTAGAAGTTGTATTTTCTAATGGTATAATTTTTGTAATAAATAGGTTATATTTTATTGGTCAAATTAACAGTCTAGGTATACGCGAAGACCTATAATCCCAAACATAGGGGGTACTTGGTAAACCCTGTTCTCCGTCCGCTACGGGCGGGAATACATCCAGTACACGCGATGTGGGAGCTAGGCCGTGTCCTTTTTGAGTTTTTATTTTAGGATTCCTATTTTCTGGTTTGGTTTTTACTGCTTTTTCAATTTCTATTTTCCTTTTCTTTTCCAAATTGAATATTTTTCAATTCAAACTTTTAAAATTTGAGTATTTTTAAAATTTGAACAATTTCCAAATCTGAATATTTTTCAAATATGAACAACTTTCCAATTTGAACTTCTCAAAATCTAAACAATTTTTTAATTCAAACATTTTCAAATTTTGACCATGACTAAATTTCAACACTAAACTTTTTAAAAACATTTTTAGATCCTAAGAGTAAGTAAAAAGCAGTAAAAATACTTGTTAATGGGTCATGGCCCATGTAGTGGCCCTTCATGCGACAAATAGATGCTCCCCAATAAACTATAGTGTGTATGTATAGGAATACCAACATTAATACTATCTAACCAACCTTTAGAATGATTTTAAGTTAGATTCTTTGAAACAAAAATGTGATCTTACCCAAGAGCATATGATATTTTAAAATGAATAAATTGTCAAATCTTTGTATAGTTCAATTTACTCTTTCTTTTCATGTTAGCTAAGAATGGAATATTTGTTATTAATATTAATTATTTAAGTTATTTTGTGAAACAATTATTTAACTTACCTATGTATATTTGTGGTGTATCCGATGAAATTGTGCATCATCAGGCAACTTTTTACAAAATATGGAACAATTTGACTCGCCAATGTACATGAGGGGTACCAACTTTTGGTAAATTTCTACAAATTTAAGTAAATACTTTGAGTTTCTAAAAAAAGTAAATACTAGAGTACTTTGAACTTTCGGAATTTCAGTTGAAATTTCACCAATTTTATCTTGGAAGAAGTCTTTAATTTTAAATCCTTCGAGATACATCGAAATAAAAAGAATTAAGAGGTAAAAACTAAGTTGCAAGGTGGGAGATTTAAAATGGTAGTCCAAAGAGAGAATTTTACATAGAGATAAAGATAGCAAAATAATAAGGTCTCCACTAGGCGTTTGTACAAAAGAAAAGCAGTCGCCTCCCACGGTGTCTGGTTTGACTTAACTCAAGGTGCAGGGAAATTTGGTCGCCTCCTGCATGGATTTTTTTGTCTTTATGTAACAATGTTGCCAAAGTTTCCTAGCGACCTTACCAAAGATCATCTAAAGTCATTGCAACATTATAACATGACCAAGCAACAAAAATTCATGTATACACAAGAACAACAGTTCAAAACACATGCAACTTGAAAAACAAAATGCATGCATTATACTAAAAAAAAAGTCGATAGCGCCTCTCATCGCAAACATTCGAGGCACCGGTCCTCGCCCCAATAAGTCTCGATGATGACGAATCCCATTGCCGGAACCTTGTCGGAGCCTGGTTGAGCGACTATAGATCCATTCCCCTTGAATGTTGATATCTTGGAGAGCTTGGTAGTGCACCACATGATGTCGGGCATCCATGGCACGAGCTTATAGCATCTAGATCGAGAGGAGAAGTTCTATCGAAAGAGGTAGGCTAGATTTTTTTGTTGTTGCAAGAATGTAAGTACTCCCTCCGTTGAGAAATATAAGACATATTTTAGTTTTGTGAACCGAATGTATCTAGACTTTTTTAGTATATAGATTTACTTCAAACCTCTACGAACCTATACACTAAAAAACGTCTAGATATATTCGATTCATAAAGCTAAAACGTCTTAAAATTTTAAACTAAGGGAGCAGTCCCTTGTCGGAGACAACATTCGAGTTATCACACCAACACTATGGAAAAAGCAATGCATCCTAGCTAAAAGGTGCAGTATCGTGCATCTAGTCCAGGTTAGATAGAGCAGTGCATCTGCCCACTTGCTACCCAGCCACCTCTCTTCTTTCGGACGAACAACATGTCCACAGCACGTATAAAATGAGCCCTGCCTCTGCACGTTCATCCATCGCAGGTACAGTAGCAACGCACAGCCCAAACCCCCAGTTCACTCTGATCGATCGATCGATCGATCATCGACCAAATGGCTCAGCGCCGGAGCGGCCCCTCGTCCATGCTATGCCTGGCCCTCACCGTGATGGCCGCGATGTGCGCCGTGTCCACCGCGCAGCAGCCGCCTGTGCCCTTGCCGCCGGCAATGCCTGTGCCTAGCGTGCCCTTACCGCCGGCCGTGCCTATGCCGGCCGTTCCTATGCCGAGCGTGCCTGTGACGCCGGCCGTGCCTGTGCCGAGCGGGCCCAGCTGCCCGCCGGTACAGGCCTCCCTGAAGCCGTGCGTGAGCTACTTCATCGGCAACTCGTCGTCGCCGTCCGACGCGTGCTGCAGCCAGATGCAGGCCATGTTCCAGTCGCAGGCGCCCTGCCTCTGCGCCGCCGTGGCCGTGGTCCCCTCCCAGCTCGGCTCCGCGCTCGGCCAGGTCCTTCCCAACGCGTGCAACCTGCCTCCCAACGCATGCTCCGGTACGTACGTACGTGGCTACGCTCTGTCTGTACTAGTACAAGATTCAGACTACTGATGCATGTTCTGCAGCCGTGACAGGGACGTCCACCTCTGCCCCGGCCGGTGGCTCAGCGACACCGTCGTCGGGGACACCTACCGATGCAGCTGCCGCGCCGGTGGCCGGCCCGGCTGGCACGAACCCGGCGACGCCTGCTTCCGGCGGCGGGGTGCAGAAGAACCCGGAGATGGTTGATTCCGCTGCCGTGGCAGCTGGTCGCAACGGGATCTCTGATGCCGTTGTCCTCGCCATGGGCGCCACATTTGTACTGGCTGGTTATGTTCTCTGATCTCCGCAATCATAGGAGTACCATGTAAACCTGGGACGTGTCGTGACTTGTGACATGGATGTGCCGTTTGTTAATTATTATCACCGAGTTTATTGTTAATGTACAGTACGTTTTATATATCAGAGCTGTCACTTGGTTCAGAGAAATTCATCTGCTCCTGTTCCAGTTTAACTATGAAACAACGATGGAAACTCATAGTGTATCATTGGTGGAAAAACTCCATGATTAATTAGATACTATAACCTGGTTTCCTCCAACGTCTCACGGTACTGGGAAGGAGGGGTCAAGGAAATTTCAGGGAGTGGACGAACACTCCCCTGCAACAAATGGCGACAAGCCCAAAAGTAACCGAGAAAAGTTGGGGGGCGGTTAAAAAGGGACAACGACCGTTCCAGCCTCGACCATCGATCCGAAACAGAAACAGACAACGTTGGCAACAGTGGCAAGGTGGGGGGCCAAGGGATCACCGAAACAGGCGAAACGTTGGTGATTTCAGTGGCTCGGTGGGTCCTTAGTCAAAGCATCGGTGACGCCTGATGACCTGAATTCGCGCTACTTTTATTAAACCGATATTTGGGGCCGAATTTAACCACAATTAGTAGGTTTTCGATCAAATTCAAATTTTAGAAAAGGCCGAAATCTTACCAAAAAACAAGGTGGTATAGACGTGAGGACATGACGATGCCATGGATGTGGATGCGAATGTTCAACACAAAGGATGCCTTTCGTGCCACTTGGTAGAGAGAAAACGAGCATCGGGCTCCATGAAAAACGCATCTCCTTCCGGGTCGCTCCTCCCTCGGGCGACTCCGGAGGCTCCCTCCCTCCCTTCCCCCCCGCCTCCCCCGATCCCTATCCTCCTGGCCGTCGCTGCTGCCGACTCCGGCGGCGATGGCGGCGCCCATCTCGTCGGAATTGACGGTGGGAAGGGGAGGTGTCCCAGGCGGTGCTACATGAGGGATGGTGGGGCGCCGGCGGCGGGCACTGGGCGGCGTGGCCGGGAGGCCGGGGCCTGAGGCCCTCCAGCGAAGAGGAGACAAGGAGGCGGCGACGCGTCGCCATGGGCCGTTCCGACGAGGAGGCGGCGGCACGTGCCTGGATGACCAAGATCTGTTATGATCTAGGTCGTTTGGTCCAACAAGGGCTTCAGCCGTGGATTCTGACGATGACCTTGGTCACGCCGGTGATTCTGCAGCCAAGTACTTGTTGGACCCTCCTTTGTTGCTCTATCCTGCTGGATGGTGACTGGCGGCATGGGGGCTGCGAGTCTTGCGAATAAAGGCGGGCGGTCCTAGAGTTCCTTCAGCGCCAAGACGAAGATCTGCTTGTCACTTGCCCTCGGTGATCTGATCTGGACCGGCGTGTTCCGGAAGGCTCCGCCAGCGAACTCCCATGGGCAAATATGTCTAGAGATGGCTGGATCGAAAGGTATTCGGCCGTGCGTACCCATGTTTTTCTGGCCGTTTGGTTTCAGCGGGGGCATTGCGAAGCTCTGCTATCTGTTACCATCATGTGTCATGTATTCGACGATCTATGGTGAATTCAGAGGCGAAGAATGTCAAGAAAGGAGGAACATGAGTGTTGTGATGGTGGTCTGAGTCTTTGTGTTGTCGAGGAACTGGCTGCGTGATCTGTGACTCGCAGCAACGACTGTTTGTGGGGGAGACAACACGGGAGGAGTTCTCAGTCTTACCTTGCAGGGTGAAAATCCAAGATCTGGCCTTAATTGGTTGTGTCTGGCAATGGCCTTGTTGAAGGCATTGTTTTGCGAGTGAGGACTGATGGGGATACGCCTACCGGGGTATACTCAGCAGGACGTTTCCGACTGGCCCCAGGGCTGGCGAGTGGGCCTGCAGAACGGCGAGTGGATTGAAGCCCAGCAAGGTACCGAGCGACTGGAAGCTGAAGGCCCAGGCGAGTAGATAGGCCCAGTCGGATTGGGTTAAACGACTACTGAAGCTGTAACCGAATCGGTTGGGATATGTAAACCCTAGGGAAGGTGAGCCTATATAAACCTCCCTATGGGGGGAGTAGAGACACGTTCCCTCATACACCTAAGCGACTCGCCGCCTAGCCGCCGAGCTCGCCCATTGTAACACCTCCCTAATACAATCTAGCAGGAGTAGGTCTTTACCCTCCGGGGGGCCGAACCTGGGTAAACCCTGTGTCTTTGCCCTCATCTCGCACCGCAGATGGCTGGCCACCCTTGCCCCTCGTTCTACTACTCGCTGCCGATTGCAGCGTCTGCCGTGACCATTCCCACGACAGTGGCGCCCACCGTGGGGCCTGGCCGGTCTGGCCGGTGTTCTGCGGCGAGATCCAATCTGCCCATCAACGAGACGGTCGCCACCGGCCGCATGATAGCGATCGGCGAGATGCTCCAGATCTTGCCGAGCAGCTACGTCCCGGCGGCGCGACCCGTCACGCACAGCGTGATCCTGCCAACCGGCACGATCAGCCTCTTCGTCGGCCTCACCGACGTCATCGTCTCGGAGGACTCGGCTCGCATCCGCGAGTCGCCGCCACGCGATCGGATCTCCGAGAGCCAGGTTCGCACGATCCACCGCCTTGCCTCCGAGTACAACTCAGCCCACAGCAACGTGGCCGGGAATTCAACAGCCGCAGAAGATGCGGCCCTCACCGACGATGCCGACTCGGCGACCCCGGCGTCACTCACCGGATCCATCGCCGCGGCCTCATCCGCGGGCTCCATCGCCCAGGTCTCCAACGCGGGAGACTTCGAGGACCCCTCCATCCTCGGAATCTTCGAATTCGACTCCGGGTCGGAGAACTCCGCCGACCTCCGCGAAGGAGCCAGTCGCCACGCCGCGGCTTACATGGCCACCGGCACCGATCCGCCGGAGGATCCTTTCTCCACCCCAATCCCTCCTAACGCCACGGCAACGGAGGTCGAGGAACTCCGCTTGAAACTGGCGGAGGCGGTACGCAAGGAGCAGGCCGAGCGCGAAAAATTCCGCCTCGAGCAGGTGACGGCGCAGGAGCTGTCACGCTACCACCAGCAGCGGATCAGGTCACGTTTGAACCCCACCGTTCAGGGGCGTGCCCTGAACTTCGACGACGAAAACGACCCGGCTCGCATAGCCGAGCGCGCGATCTGCGAGAACGCGCCACCAGGAGGAAGCGCCCGGCCCCCGCCAGGATCGACGGCGATGGGTGCCCCACCACCACCCAACCGCACCCCTCCCAGGGACCAGCCGCGGATAGTCGTCTCCTCACGGGAGCGAGACGCAAATGGCCTCCACTGTTCTCCACCCCGATGGACAACCTCGTGGCAGGCCGAGCAGCAGCCGATAGCATCACGGCCACCGGCGACGGCGCCTTACAGATCCAGTACGTCAAGGCCCTGCTTGCGAAGGCCGTGGAGCAGCAAAGAGTGGGCGCCGACTCGCAAGGTCGAGTATACTCGCGTTCCTCGGGAAGCAGAGCGGCCTCCAGCGGCCGCCCAGCGGCGGCAAACACCCTCAACTGCCCGCCACCAGAGCCACTGCAGCTCCAACACCGACCCGCGAACGCGGCACTCTCCACCAACGATCCCCGACCGGCGACCAACTTCGTCGCCGCTAACGGACAACCCATCGACGCCCGCACCCACATCATCAACAACCAAAGCTGGCGCGCACGCCAGCCCGACGACTTGCGGCACACCCTAACTAATTGCCGCGATGGCGAACCTATGGGGTCGCTCAGTCGACTTGGGCCTAAGTGCTTCGGACCAATGATCCGAGGCGAGAAGTACCCGCCAAACTTCAAGGCGCCAAAGGAGATAGAAAAATACGACTCCTCGTACGACCCCGCAGTCTGGCTCGACACATACCTCATGGAAATGGGGATCGCGGGTCACACCGACCTACTCGCCGCCCGTTACCTCCCACTGATGATGGAGGGGACGTGCATGCAGTGGATCAACACCCTCCCCCAGGACAGTATCGACTCCTGGGAGGAAATGTGCGACGCCTTCGTCAGGCACTTCGAGTGCTCCTACACCCGCGCCACCACCATTGAGGACCTGGAACGATGCGTCCAGGGACCCCGCGAGTCGACCCGCAACTGGGTCCAACGGTGGCAAGAGCTTTGGTACAACGCGGTCGGCATCCACCCGGACACCGCGATCCATTGCTTCAAGACCTCGTGCCGTTACGAGCCTCTAGTCGCCAAGCTCAAGCGACACTCCCGCACACTCGACAACATCCCCGACCTCCTCGAGATCGCCAAACGGTACACCGAGGAAGATCCAAACCAGGAAACTGACGACGAGTCAGGAGGGCAACGCCGCACGGGCGGCAACGACAGCGGACGCCGAACCGACCTACGCTACAGCGGCACCCGCCTCACTGGCAAGCGCCGCAGCGACGGGCGAGTCGACTTCGTCGCCAACGCTGGGCACGCACAGCGCGAGCCCAAGAGCTACCGCCGCGACGGAGGGCAACGGCGCGATGGCGGCAATTACAAGAACAAGCCAAGGTTCGATCCCGCGGCCCTCCTTAACCAACCATGTGCGTTCCATAGCAGGGAAGGGAAGCCCGCAACACACACCACCGCCGACTGCCACACCCTCAGGGAAATCGAGAAGGCACGGCAAGCGCGGGAGGACACAGACAACGACCCGCCAAATGGCGGAAAATTCGGCAAAGTAGCCGGCTCGCTCCACACCTTCACAGGGTTCAACACGAAGCGCGAAAAGAAGGTCATCGCCCGCGCCGTCGCCGTCCATACGGTGGCCCAAACAGACGTCCCCCAGTTCCTGAACTGGTCGGAACAGCCCATCACCTGGAGCCGGCAAGACCACTCGCCACGCATCGAGTACCCAGGACGAGTCGCCTTGGTGGTCAAGCCCAAGGTTGGCGACTACTGGCTCCCCAAGACACTGATGGACGGCAGCAGCTCCATCAACATCCTCTACCTCGACACCTTCAGGCGGTTGCGGCTCCCGCAGTCGATGATCGAGACAACACACACCACGTTCCACGGCATCGTCCCCGGTCGGAAGGCGTATCCGATCGGCAAAGTCACGCTGCCCGTCACTTTCGGTACTTCGGCAAACTTCCGCACCGAGCGGATCGTCTTCGAGCTGGTGCCCTTCGACAGCCCTTACCACTGCGTCCTGGGGCGCCAGGCGTTCGCTAAATTCATGGCGGCACCCCACTACGCGTACAACGCGATGAAGCTCCCCGGGCCGTGCGGCGTCATCACCATCAACGGCGACCCCGACATGGCCGCCGAATGCGAAGCCAAAGGAGCCGAACTCGCCGACGCCGTCATCGCAGCAGAGACTAATCACGCCGACGAGATCGCCAAATACGCGAGCGGGGTCAACAATGACGACCCCACAATACTCAAGAAGCCCAACTCAGAGGGCGCAAACACCTCAACCTTTGAGGCCACGACGCACACTCGCACCGTCGAGCTGGTCCCAGGCGACTCCAGCCAGACGGTGACGATCGGGACAGGCATGAGCCCAGCATAGGAAGGCGCGCTCATCGAGTTCCTCCGTGAGAACAGGGACATCTTCGCATGGAAACCCTCTGACATGCCCGGTGTCCCTAGGGAGCTCGCTGAGCACAAGCTAAACGCCGACCCCAAAGTGCGACCTGTCAAGCAGTCGCTACGGCCCTTCAATGAAGAACGCCGTCGAGCAATCGCCGAGGAAGTGCAGCGTTTACTCGCTGCCGGCTTCATCCGGCCAATCAAATACTCCAAGTGGCTGGCAAACCCAGTCCTGGTCGAGAAGAAAAATGGGACCTGGAGAATGTGTATCGACTACACAAACCTGAACAGCGCCTGCCCAAAGGAGCAGTTCGTCCTCCCGCGGATCGATCAGATAATCGATTCAACCGCGGGTTCGGAGTCGCTATGTTTCCTCGACGCCTACTCCGGGTACAACCAGATCAAAATGGCTGTCGAAGACGAGGAGAAGACGGCGTTCATCACGCCATTCGGAGCCTTCTGCTACACCGCCATGACCTTCGGCCTCAAGAACGCCGGGGCAACCTACCAGCGGTGCATGCAAGAATGCCTCGCGAGCCAAATTGGCCGCAACATCCACATCTACATCGACGACGTGGTCGTGAAATCCGCTCGCCAAGGCGACCTACTCGCCGACCTGGCAGAAACCTTCGCCAATCTGCGAAGGTACAAGATAAAGCTCAACCCAGGCAAGTGCACCTTCGGTGTACCCGTCGGACAACTACTGGGGTACGTCGTCTCCAAACGAGGGATCGAGGCGAACCCAACAAAGATCGACACGATCGCCCGGCTCGGCAAACCCGAGTGCCTGCGTGACGTCCAGAAGCTGGCCGGGCGAGTAGCGGCTCTCAGTCGCTTCATCCCCCGCCTGGGCGAAAAGGCGATGCCCCTATACCGCCTGATGCGCAAGAACCCCACCTTCCAGTGGGACAAGGAGGCGGACCACGCGCTCCGCGACCTCAAAAAAGTGCTACTCGCCGCACCATTACTCGCCGCTCCCGCCGACAAAGAACCTATGCTGGTTTACGTCGCGGCATCCGAGCGCGTCGTCAGTGCTGTGATGGTCGTCGAACGACCAGAGGAAGGAAAGGAGCGCCCGGTTCAGCGTCCGGTGTACTACATCAGCGAGGTCCTCACCAGTCGCGCCAGCGGTACCCACAGTACCAAAAGCTAGTATACGCGGTCTTCAGAGCTCAGCGGCGCCTGCCGCACTACTTCCAGGAGCACCCGGTCACGGTCGTCTCCTCAGCGCCACTGCAAGACATCATCCGCAACCGCGAGGCGACCGGACGGGTCGCCAAGTGGGCCATCGAGATTGGCGTCCACAACATTAAATACGAGCCACGAAGGGCGATTAAGTCGCAGGCACTGGCAGACTTCATCGCCGACTGGGAGGAGGCCCAGCAGCCAGAGAAGCTGCCGTACCTCCATTACTGGAGCCTGCACTTCGACGGCTCCAAGAACACGGACGGTGCAGGAGCGGGGATAGTGTTGACTTCACCAAAGGGCGACAAGCTCCGCTACATCCTCCGCCTCGAATTCACGCCTTGCACCAACAACATGGCTGAATACGAGGCCCTACTCCACGGCATGCGAGCCGCCAAGTAGATGAATGTCAATCGCCTTCGATGCTACGGATATTCCGACCTCGTCGCGGGGCAAGTCGCCGGCACCTGCGACGCCATGTCCCCTACCATGGCGGCGTACCGCCAAGAGGTGGACAAGTTGGGCGGCCACTTCACCGGCTACTCTGTCGAGTGGATCGACAGGCGAAAAAACGAGGAGGCCGACGCCCTCTCTCGCATCGGGTCGGCTCGACTCACACCACCCGCCGGCGTGTTCCTCGACACAATCTCCAAACCATCAGTCTCTCCCCCGAGGGAGATCGACATCGGAGTCCCACTCCAACCAGAGGTAGCCTTGGTCGCACTCATCGCCGAGCCAGACGACTGGACCAAGCCCTACATCGCCTACCTGGAAGCCGGCACCCTGCCAGCAGACGAGACAGACGCTCGAATGATCGCTCGCCGATGCAAGTCTTACACCATCATCGACGGCGAGCTACACAAGCGCAGCGTCACCGGCGTGTTCCAACGTTGCGTCCAACCGGCTGAAGGACGCAAAATCCTCCAAGACATTCACTCAGGTGACTGCGGCCACCACGCCGCCGCTCGCTCCCTGGTCGCCAAGGCTATGCGACACGGCTTCTACTGGCCCACCGCACACGCCGACGCTGTCGACATCGTCCAGCGATGCGCCGGGTGCCAGAAGTACGCCAATCAAACGCGCGTACCGAGCTCGGCGCTCAAAACGATCCCCATCACTTGGCCATTCGCCGTATGGGGCATGGACATGGTGGGCCCCTTCAAGAAAGCCCCCTCCGGCTACACCCACTTGCTAGTCGCCGTCGACAAATTCACCAAGTGGGTGGAGGCCAAGCCAGTCCGGAAATGCGACGGGAAGACCGCCACTAAATTCCTACGCGAGCTCATATATCGCTACGGGTTCCCAAATAGTATCATCACGGACAACGGCACAAACTTTGCCAAGGGAGCAATGGCCGAATTCTGCGAAGAGCACCACATCCGGCTCGATCTCGCGTCAGTCGCCCACCCGGAATCCAACGGCCAGGCGGAACGAGCCAACCAAAGCATCCTCCACGGCCTTAAGCCGCGACTCCAAGTACCACTCGAGCGCACCGCTGGGTGCTGGGTCGAAGAGTTGCCCTCCGTTATCTGGGGAATCCGCACCTCGGTTAACAGATCGACGGGATTCACCCCCTTCTTCATGGTCTACGGCGCCGAAGCAGTCATGCCCACCGACCTCGAACACGACTCGCCGCGGGTCGTCCATTATACGGAGGCCGCAAACGAGCTGGCCCGCCAAGATGGGCTCGACTAGCTCGACGAAGCACGCGACCTCGCTCGGTCACGCACCGCCATCTACCAACAAGGACTCCGCCGCTACCACAGCCGACGGGTGAAAACCCGCACCTTCCAGGAAGGCGACCTGGTGTTACGCCTCATCCAGGACAAGAAGGGCATGCACAAGCTCTCCCCTCCGTGGGAGGGCCCGTTCGCTATCGGGCGCGTACTCGGCAACGACGCCTACTACCTCATCGACGTCCGCGGGGACGGCGAGCTCGACGTCAAGCGACCATGGAATGTAAACCTCCTCCGGAAGTTCTACTCCTAGAACCCCACACATGTACTCTCCAGTCGCTATGAAATAAAAGAAACTGTTACCGCAAATTGCGCCTACTCTCCATGACTTGTGCCACTCGCACTCGTAATAATAGCGGTACGCTAAAATGCAGAAGTCAACCTTTGGTACAGCGATCAGCACGGCTAAGTAGTGCGGTGTAAGAGCACTGAATCACTTCAGGTCTTGCATCGTCCACGAAAAACGCCAACCCGGAGCCCCATTGGAGTCGCCTAGCTCGACTGGCTTTACGAGCCAAGACAACTGCCCTCGCTTCTCACAGCGACCTTGGTCCTCCGCATCCTCGGCTTAACGACTCGAACGGCTAAGTACCACGCTCGGGGACTGAATACCAGTTCGTCGCGATCGGTCAGGGAAAACGCCAAGTAAGAGAGCATGCCCAGGACTCGCCACGCGACTGACCCCACGGGCCAGGCAGGAGTGACGCGCTCACGACAACGCGCTAAGTCCTCAACCACCCTCGAGTCGCGCCTAGAACTACCAAGTACCACGCTCGGGGACTCGGCCACCCGACCCCGTCCGCGTACGGGAAAACGGTAAAGTACAGAGCACTCAAGGGAGTCGCCTTGCGACTGGCTCTCCGAGCTCGGGCGAGTCGACCAAATCAACAGAACACATGATAACAACACACACCATATACGAGGTAAACCCCCACAAAAGGGCGGACGCGCTCGGGGACTCGTTCAAAATCAATCCAAATCACACAAACGAATAGAAAAATGGATACGACGTCCCATTCAATCGCATACTGCATTGTCTTATGTTACAAAATATGCCGCATGGCAGAACTGCTGCTAACACTTCAAAGGCAAACTACCCTACTCTGCAGGCTTGGATGACGACTCGCCAGCATCACGGCGATTACGGATGAACGCGGTGTACGGGTTTGATGGATACGTCGTCAGTTCACCAGCCATCGCCGCGCGAAAAGGCTGCTCGACCTTGAAGTCACAATGCAGCGGCTCGGGGTCGTTCGGCGCGACGACCGTCTCCTGATAGGGAAGGAGATCGCCCATCGCCCAGACACGCTCCGAGTACATGGCAGCACGCTCCTGCAACTTGAGAACCTCGGACAGATCCACCGCGCCAGTCGACGATGGATACCCACTCGTCACATCGTCAACGTCGAAATCTTCGGGGAAGTGGGCGAGTCCGAGACTCAGTGCTGTCGACGCTCCACGCCGAAACGCCGACCGCGTCATGAACTCGACGACCGCGGGCGCCTTCTCCAAATATTCCCACACCTCAACAAGGTCGCTGGGAATAACCTCTGTGGGCGATATTTCTTGAAGGTAGGCGCGGATGCACGTCGCCGACAACGTCGCCGAGTCGACGAGCATGCTTACGCACTGCCTCGCGTCAAGCGATCTCGCTTCTTCTTGGCTACCAATAACGCGACCTGCGAGAAGGAGACAATGATGAGTACGACGGACACCACAAAAACTACAACTAACAGAAAGGGAAGATGCACTCACCAAGCAACGGGCGGGCGAGTCCCGTGATGAAGCTCTGAAGCGACGTGTGGTCGTCTTTAAGCCCAGCAATAAGGACTTCCGACACCTTGCGGTCCTCCTCCGCGGCCGCAATGGCGGCCTTAGCTCGCCCGTCAGCCGAGCTAGCTTCTTCTCTCGCCTCCCGCAGTTCGCGCTCGAGGTCGGCGACCCGCTGTTCAGCAGCACCCAGAGCAGATCGCGCCGCCACCAACTCACCAGCAGGGACAAGCTCCTGGCGAGCTTCCTCTGCCTTCGCAGCAACAGCCTGAAGCTCTTTGTTCGCCTCTTGGATGGTGGCCAGCTCCTTCTCAGCACGCTGTTTCGCGGCCAATCGGTCCGCCGACTCAAGCTGTAGACCCTGCATATCATCAAAAAAGTCAGTAAAAACGAAATTCCTAAGTGCCCACCCGCTAAATTTAGCGCGTGCGCACTCGGGGACTGGCGATCAAGAAATTCCTAAGTGCCCACCCGCTAAATTTAGCGCGTGCGCACTTGGGGACTGGCGATCAAGAAAATTCCTAAGTGCCCACCGCTAAAATTTAGCGCGTGCGCACTCGGGGACTGGATGCGAAAGTAAAAGACGAGAAATTATAAGAATCAAGCCGCTGCAAAGCACCGACCCGATCCTCGGGGACTGGAGGTACCTGGATGGCTGCACCAAGCATGCCATGGAGTTGTATTGCGTCCACGGACGCAAGCAGCGCTGGCGTGTGCCCGCGACGCTGGTCGACTTCAGCATCGGCGGTCCCTGGAGCGAGGCTCGAGGGCGCAGCCCCGCTCGCCGTGGCCGCCTTGGTCACGAAGCGGGGAAGGTAGCGATCGGGGCACCCGCTCCAAAGGAAGTCGCTTCCTCCGGTCTAGGCAAGGAAACGCCCTCCTTCGTAGACGCGGTTGCTTCCACCGCAGGTCCGGCCGGCGCGACCGCCGTGTCGTCAGAGACAGTGACGATGTCGTCGCCCTTGGCCTTCTTGCTGCCCTCCGCTGAGGCGACGACCTCGTCCGCTTTACTCTTACGGGAAGGATCCTCCTCGCTAGCGGCGGAGGGTACCTGAGCCACGGTCGGGTGGCCCATCTTTTTCACTCCGGTCATGCATATCAATCGAATCAATAAAGACAATCGAAATAGTTATGAAAAGTAGGGAAGGGTGAACGCACTCACTTGGCGACTGGGATGAAACGTAGCCCTGTACGAAGGCCGGCCGGTTTTTCCAGTTCGGGGCCCAGTTGGCGACTGAGCCCCAGTTCCAGGACGTCGCGTGCCCAAGACACGGACGGCTTCTTCGTCGTTGAGGCCGCGGCTGGCGCCTCTGGGACACCCTCGGCGGGGGCTTCCTCGCGAATTGGAGCCGCTGCGGCCGGAGCCTCCTTGCGGGGCGAGACCGCCACACTCGGAACCTCCCTGCGAGGCGAAGTCGCCGCAGCCGGAGCCTTCCCTAGCCCAGAGACCGGCGCGAATGGCGGAGGCATCGAGGCCAGCGGTGTTGGAGATATGCCCTAGAGGCAATAATAAATGTAGTTATTATTATATCTTTGTATTTATGATAAATGTTTACATTCATGCTATAATAGTATTAACAAGGAAACCATTAATACTTGTGTGATTTGTAAACTTAATTTGAAGTCCCTAGTATAGCCTCTATACTTCACTAGCTTGTTGGTTGATTAATGATTGTGGTTTCCCTATCATGAACATTGAGATGTTATCAACAACAAGATCATATCGTTAGGAGAATGATATGGTGGACATACTCCTATAGATAAGCGTAGCATAAAGATCAAGTCATTTCAATAGTTCAATTGCTATATGCTTTCTGATACATAGTAACCTAATTCCTTCGACCATGAGATCATGCATATCACCTTTACCGGATGGATGCTTTGATGACATCAAACACCACACCGTAACTGGGTGGCTATAAAGGTGGCATTAAGTGTTCGGAAAGTATTGGTTGAAACACATGGATCAAGAGTGGGATTTGTCCATCCACATGACGGATAGATATACTCTGGGCCCTCTCGGTGGAATGTCATCCAATTGGCTTGCAAGCATGTGACTTGGTCACAAGGGATCACATATCACGGGAACGAGAAAAGAGTACTTATCGGTAACGAGGTTGAACTAGGTATGCAGAGATACCGACGATCATAACCTCGGATAAGTAAACTATCGTGAGACAAAGGGAAATTGGTATCGTATGTAAGTGGTTCATTCGATCGCAAAGTAATCGTAGAAATATGTGGGAGCCATATGAATTTCCATATTCCTCTATTGGTTATTGTTCGGAGAAGTGTCTCGATCATGTCCGCATAATTCACGAACCGTAGGGAGACACACTTAAGGATTCGACGTTGTTTGAGTAGTTATGGTATTATGAGAAAGAGACCGAATGTTGTTCGGAGTCTCGGATGGGATCCGGGATATCACGAGGTGATCCGGAATGGTCCGTAGAATAAGATTCATATAAGGAAAGTCCCGTTTCGGAGTTCGGGAATGATTCCGGTGTTTTCATCGGGAATGTTCTAGAAGGTTCCGGATTGTCCGGCACTCCGGGGGGGAGGGGTACATGAATGTGTCATTACATATTGGAATGATTGCATCATGTACTAAGTGTTCTTGCTGTTCCAAAAACATGAAAGTCAAATTGCCAGTTTGAAAGTCAAACGGCTAAAACAGGAAACTGTGGGAAACAGGAAACTGTGGGAAACAAGCAAGAGGAGTTGGAACCAACCTGGAGGAGGAGTTGGACTCCTCCAGGCTGGCGCCCAGCCCTAGGCCGAGTTGGGGAGGGACTCCCTCCCTCCCCTGGCGCGCCAAGGCCCCTCCACCTATATAAGGAGGGGCAGGGCTCCTCCTAGACACACAACTTTCTACCTCTAAATCTCCGGTTTAGAGCCGTTTTGGTTTAGAGCTTCTAATTGCTTTAGCCAGCGGTTTAGAGCCTTCTAATTGGTTTAGAGCCTTCTAATTGGTGTGTCTTATTACTAGACCACTAATAGCCTCTCTCATAAGCTCCACCATACTCGCACCGGCTTAAGGCGAAGCCCTGCGGGATTTCCCCTCTACTTCCGGTACCACGCCGTTGTGCTGCCGGAATCGCGAGGAGAGTGCTACAACCTCCGCTGCCTGCTGGAACAAGGGAGAGGAAGGTCTTCGTCGAGTACCGAACGTGTGACCGACTGCGGGAGCGCTGCCGGAACGTGGCGCCGGAAGGATCGTCTACACGATCTTGAGATCGGAAAGAGTACGACTACATCACCCACGAGAATCCGCTCTCGTTAAACGCTTTGGAATCTTCGAGGGTAAGTTATACCATCGACTCGTTGCTACAATCTAGTAGATAGATCTTGGCTTGTTTGTTTGTATGTGATAGAAAATTTTTGTTTTCCATGCTACGAATCCCAACAGTGGTATCAGAGCCGTGTCTATATGTAGATCTATTGCACGAGTAGAACACAATGGTTATTGTGGGCGTTGATGCTTTTATTGTCGATTGCTTCTTGTGTACTTTGCATCTTGCGGTATGTTGGGATGAAGCGGCCCGGGCTAACCTTACATGACATCGTTCATGAGACTTGCTCCACGCTTGACATGCAACTTGTATTGCATAAGTGGCTTTGCGGGTGCCTGTTTCTCCTAGCATAGTAAAGATCCAATTTACAACGGGTGATCAACAATGCTAGTATCAATGTTGTGGTTCTTGTTCGTAAGTTAGAACGACACTTATTGAAAGCCCCAAACCACGTAAAATATGCAAAGAAAGTAGAGGCGTCTAACTTTGTTTTGCAGGGGTGTGCAGTGATGTGATATGGCCATGATTGTGATTATATTTGATGTATGCAATGTTCCTTATTGTAAGTCGGCAACCGGCAGGAGCCATATGGTTGTCTTTAATTTATGTTAAGACCCGCGTGTCTATTCAAAGTAGTTGTAATAGTTGAAGCCGGTGGACGACAACCATGGAGAAGCGTCATTGACCTTGATGCAATGCCGGTGATGATGGAGATCATGTTCGTGCTTGAAGATGGAGATCGGAGGCACAAAGAAGAAAGGCCATATCATATCACATATATATTGAATTGCATGTGATGTTAATCCTTTATGCATCTTGTATTGCTTAGTAGACGACGGTAGCATTATAAGATGATCCCTCATGCACATCAATTTCAAATCATAAAGTGTTCACCCTTAGTTAGCACCGTTGCTAAAGCTTGTTGTTTCGAAGCACCACATGATGATCGGGTGTGTTAGATTCTGCAAGTGTATACAACGTGAGCAAGCCAGATTTGCTCATGCAGAAACTAAGGTTTGATCTTGACGAGCCTAGCATGTACAGACATGGTCTCGGAACACGGATCACCGAAAGGTAAAGCATGAATCATATAGTAGATATGATGAACATGACGATTGTTCGCCATTGAAACTATGTTAACTCTCGTGATGATCGGTGTTGATATGGTGGATTTGGTTCGTGTGATCACTAAAACAATGTGAGGGATATTGTTTTGAGTGGGAGTTCACCTAGTTTAATTTTATTATTAATTTGAACTCAATTTGTCATAAACTTAGTCTAAACTATTGCAAATATGTTGTAGATCAATGGCAGCCCCTACCATCAATTTTAATGCGTTCCTAGAGAAAGAAAAGTTGAAAAACAATGGAAGCAACTTCGCGGATTGGTTCCGCAATTTGAGGATTGTCCTCACAGCTGGTAATTTGACCTATGTGCTGGATGCACCGCTGGGTGACCCACCTGCAGCCAATGCTCCCGATGAAGTAAAGAATGTTTACCTCGCTCGGAAGAATCAGTACTCCATAGTTCAGTGTGCTATCTTGTATGGTTTGGAATTGGAGCTTCAGAAAAGGTTTGAGGATTCAGACCCATATGATATTGTCGAAGATCTCAAATTGATTTTTGAGACTCATGCGGCAATTGAAAGCTATGAGGCTTCTGAAAAGTTCTTTAACTGCAAGATGGAAGAGGGCAGCTCCGTCAGTGAGCATGTGCTTAAGATGTCTGGGCACGCAAACAAACTTCAAAGCTTGGGTATAGTGATTCCTAATGCTTTGGGGATTTACCGTGTCCTCCAATCACTACCACCAAGTTACAAGAACTTTGTGATGAACTACAACATGCAGAACATGAACAAGACGTTGCCAGAACTCTTTGCCATGTTGAAATCTGCAGAAGTGGAGATCAAGAAAGAGCACCAAGTGTTGTTGGTCAATAAGACCACCAAATTCAAGAAAGGCAAGTCTAAGCAAAAGGGACACTTCAAGAAGGGTGGTAAGAAAGCTACCACGCCGACGAAGAAGACCAGGGCTGGACCTAAGCCTGATACTGAGTGCTTTTACTGCAAGGGAGAAGGTCACTGGAAGCGGAATTGCCCAAAGTACTTGGCGGATTTGAAGAACGGCAACATCAAGAAGAAAGGTATATCTGATATACATGTTATTGATGTGTATCTCACTAGTACTCGTAGTAGTGCCTGGGTATTTGATACTGGTTCGGTTGCTCATATATGTAACTCGAAACAGGTGCTGCAGAATAAACGGAAGCTAGCAAAGAACGAGGTGACGATGCGCGTGGGAAACGGATCAAAGGTTGATGTGATCGCGGTCGGCACGCTACCCCTTCATCTACCATCGGGATTAGTTTTATACTTAAATAATTGTTATTTGGTGCCTGCGTTGAGCATGAACATTATATCGGGATCTTGTTTATTGCGAGACGGTTACTTGTTTAAATCTGAGAATAATGGTTGTTCTATTTATATGAGTAATATGTTTTATGCACATGCACCTTTGATAGATGGTCTATTCTTATTGAATCTCGATAGTGGAAATACACATATCAACAACATTGAGGCTAAACGTTTGAAATCAAGCGATAATTCGACCTATATGTGGCACTGTCGTCTTGGTCACATCGGAGTGAAACGTATGAAGAAACTCCATTCCGATGGACTTCTTGAATCACTTGATTTTGAATCACTTGAAAGATGCGAAGCATGTCTGATGGGAAAAATGACTAAGACTCCATTTTCTGGTATGATGGAGCGAGCTACGGACTTATTGGAAATCATACATACCGATGTGTGTGGTCCAATGAGTGTAGCATCGCGCGGTGGTTATCGTTATGTTCTTACCTTCACATATGACTTGAGTAGATATGGGTATATCTATTTCATGAAACATAAGTCCGAAACTTTCGAGAAGTTTAAGGAGTTTCAAAGTGAGGTAGAGAATCAACGTAACAAGAAGATTAAATTTCTACGTTCTGATCGTGGAGGTGAATATCTAAGTTACGAGTTTGGCGAGCATTTAAAGAAGTGCGGAATACTTTCACAATTGACACCGCCAGGAACACCACAGCGTAATGGTGTGTCCGAACGTCGTAATCGAACTCTCTTAGATATGGTTCGTTCTATGATGTCACTTACAGATTTACCGCTATCATTTTGGGGTTATGCATTAGAAACAGCCGCATTCACTTTAAATAGGGCACCGTCTAAATCCGTTGAAACGACACCATATGAATTATGGTTTGGGACGAAACCTAAATTGTCGTTCCTTAAAGTTTGGGGATGCGAAGCCTATGTAAAGAAGTTACAGCCGGACAAGCTTGAACCCAAAGCGGAAAAATGCGTCTTCATAGGATACCCGAAGGAAACTATTGGGTATACCTTCTATCATAGATCCGAAGGCAAAATCTTCGTTGCCAAGAATGGATCTTTTCTAGAGAAGGAATTTCTCTCGAAAGAAGTGACTGGAAGGAAAGTAGAACTCGACGAGGTTGTCGAACCTTCTCTCGAAATTGCGAGTAGCGCAGCACCGGAAGAAGTTCCTGTGGTGCCTGCACCAATAAGAGAGGAAGCTAATGATGATGATCATGAAACTTCGGTTGAAGTTGCTACAGAGCCTCGGAGGTCAACGAGAACTCGTACCACTCCAGATTGGTATGATTCCGTTATGAATGTCATGGTGGTGGACAACACCGATGACCCCGAGACATATGAGGAAGCGATGATGAGCCCAGATTCCAATAAATGGCAAGAAGCCATGAAATCCGAGATTGGATCCATGTACGAAAACCAAGTATGGACTTTGGTGGACTTACCGGATGGCCGGAAGGCTGTCGAGAACAAATGGATTTTCAAGAAGAAAACAGATGCTGATGGTAATGTTACTGTCTATAAAGCTCGACTTGTCGCAAAAGGGTTTCGACAAATTCAAGGAGTTGACTACGATGAGACTTTCTCACCGGTAGCGAAGCTAAAGTCTGTGAGGATTATGTTAGCAATCGCTGCATATTATGATTATGAGATATGGCAGATGGATGTCAAAACAGCATTCCTCAATGGAGACATTGATGAAGAGTTGTATATGATGCAACCCAAAGGTTTTGTCGATCCTAAAGATGCTAACAAGGTATGCAAACTTCAACGGTCCATCTATGGATTGAAGCAGGCATCCCGAAGTTGGAATCAACGTTTTGATAAGGTAATCAAAAGTTTTGGTTTTATACAAACTTATGGAGAAGCTTGTATTTACAAGAAAGTGAGTGGGAGCTCTGTAGCATTCTTAATATTGTATGTGGATGACATATTGTTGATTGGGAATGATGTAGACCTTCTTAATAGTGTCAAGGAATATTTGAATAATAGTTTTTCAATGAAGGATCTTGGCGAAGCAGCTTACATATTAGGCATAAAGATTTATAGAGATAGATCAAAACGCCAAATATCATTGTCACAGAGTACATATTTGGACAAAGTTCTAAAGAGATTTGGAATGGAAGAAAGCAAGAAAGGGTTCTTGCCCATGTTGCCCAATACGACCTTGAGTAAAACTCAAAGTCCGACATCGGCAGAAGATAGAGAAAGGATGAGTAAGACTCCCTATGCCTCAGCCATAGGATCTCTAATGTATGCCATGCTATGTACTAGACCCGACATTGCATATGCTGTTAGTTTAACTAGCAGATATCAAAGTGATCCAGGAGTGGATCATTGGACAGCGGTCAAAAACATCCTTAAGTACTTGAGAAGAACTAAGGATATGGTTCTTTCTTATGGAGGTGATGAACAGCTCGTTGTTAATGGTTACACCGATGCTAGTTGGAACACCGATCCAGATGATTCTAAATCACAATCCGGATACGTATTTATTTTGAATGGTGCAGCAGTTAGCTGGAGGAGTGCAAAGCAAAGCGTTGTGGCGAGATCTTCAACTGAATCGGAATACATGGCTGCTTCGGAGGCTTCACAAGAAGCGATATGGATGAAAGAGTTCATTACAGAGCTGGGTGTGGTTCCAAGTGCGCTGGACCCAATGTCTATCTACTGTGATAACATGGGCGCCATAGCCAATGCGCAAGAACCAAGGTCACACAAGAAGCTGAAGCATATCAAGCTGCGTTTTCACGCTATTCGAGAACATATCCAGGATGGGGATATAAAGATTTGCAAAGTACACACAGATCTGAATGTGGCGGATCCATTGACTAAACCTCTCCCGAGGGCAAAACATGACCAACACCAAACTGCCATGGGTGTTCGGTATATTACCATGTAATCTAGATTAGATGACTCTAGTGCAAGTGGGAGACTGTTGGAGATATGCCCTAGAGGCAATAATAAATGTAGTTATTATTATATCTTTGTATTTATGATAAATGTTTACATTCATGCTATAATAGTATTAACAAGGAAACCATTAATACTTGTGTGATTTGTAAACTTAATTTGAAGTCCCTAGTATAGCCTCTATACTTCACTAGCTTGTTGGTTGATTAATGATTGTGGTTTCCCTATCATGAACGTTGAGATGTTATCAACAACAAGATCATATCGTTAGGAGAATGATATGGTGGACATACTCCTATAGATAAGCGTAGCATAAAGATCAAGTCATTTCAATAGTTCAATTGCTATATGCTTTCTGATACATAGTAACCTAATTCCTTCGACCATGAGATCATGCATATCACCTTTACCGGATGGATGCTTTGATGACATCAAACACCACACCGTAACTGGGTGGCTATAAAGGTGGCATTAAGTGTTCGGAAAGTATTGGTTGAAACACATGGATCAAGAGTGGGATTTGTCCATCCACATGACGGATAGATATACTCTGGGCCCTCTCGGTGGAATGTCATCCAATTGGCTTGCAAGCATGTGACTTGGTCACAAGGGATCACATATCACGGGAACGAGAAAAGAGTACTTATCGGTAACGAGGTTGAACTAGGTATGCAGAGATACCGACGATCATAACCTCGGATAAGTAAACTATCGTGAGACAAAGGGAAATTGGTATCGTATGTAAGTGGTTCATTCGATCGCAAAGTAATCGTAGAAATATGTGGGAGCCATATGAATTTCCAGATTCCTCTATTGGTTATTGTTCGGAGAAGTGTCTCGATCATGTCCGCATAATTCACGAACCGTAGGGAGACACACTTAAGGATTCGACGTTGTTTGAGTAGTTATGGTATTATGAGAAAGAGACCGAATGTTGTTCGGAGTCTCGGATGGGATCCGGGATATCACGAGGTGATCCGGAATGGTCCGGAGAATAAGATTCATATAAGGAAAGTCCCGTTTCGGAGTTCGGGAATGATTCCGGTGTTTTCATCGGGAATGTTCTAGAAGGTTCCGGATTGTCCGGCACTCCGGGGGGGGAGGGGTACATGAATGTGTCATTACATATTGGAATGATTGCATCATGTACTAAGTGTTCTTGCTGTTCCAAAAACATGAAAGTCAAATTGCCAGTTTGAAAGTCAAACGGCTAAAACAGGAAACTGTGGAAAACAGGAAACTGTGGGAAACAAGCAAGAGGAGTTGGAACCAACCTGGAGGAGGAGTTGGACTCCTCCAGGCCGGCTCCCAGCCCTAGGCCGAGTTGGGGAGGGACTCCCTCCCTCCCCTGGCGCGCCAAGGCCCCTCCACCTATATAAGGAGGGGCAGGGCTCCTCCTAGACACACAACTTTCTACCTCTAAATCTCCGGTTTAGAGCCGTTTTGGTTTAGAGCTTCTAATTGCTTTAGCCAGCGGTTTAGAGCCTTCTAATTGGTTTAGAGCCTTCTAATTGGTGTGTCTTATTACTAGACCACTAATATCCTCTCTCATAAGCTCCACCATACTCGCACCGGCTTAAGGCGAAGCCCTGCGGGATTTCCCCTCTACTTCCGGTACCACGCCGTTGTGCTGCCGGAATCGCGAGGAGAGTGCTACAACCTCCGCTGCCTGCTGGAACAAGGGAGAGGAAGGTCTTCGTCGAGTACCGAACGTGTTACCGACTGCGGGAGCGCTGCCGGAACGTGGCGCCGGAAGGATCGTCTACACGATCTTGAGATCGGAAAGAGTACGACTACATCACCCACGAGAATCCGCTCTCGTTAAACGCTTTGGAATCTTCGAGGGTAAGTTATACCATCGACTCGTTGCTACAATCTAGTAGATAGATCTTGGCTTGTTTGTTTGTATGCGATAGAAAAATTTTGTTTTCCATGCTACGAATCCCAACAAGCGGCACTTTCACGGTCAGCGTGTCTAGCGCGGTTGTCGCTGGGGGCGCGCCGTCACCGGCCGAGCTGGGAGCATCGGAGCTGCTCGTCGAGTGCGGCGGCGAGGCCATCCTTGACGGCTTCGTTTTCCTCTTCGGGGGGGGCCCTCGCTTCCTTTTCCTTCTTCTTCTTTGAAGGAGTGGCCTGGCGGCGCGAGGTGGTTTCTGGGAGCTCGTCGTCGTCATCATGACGCTCGAGGCTTCTGCTCGCTTCGATTTCGCGCTGACGTTGCCCGCGGGTTTTTCGGACCAGCGGGGCGATTTCCTCTTCGGACTCGACCTCGTCGTCCTCATTGCCCCTCGCGGGTGGCGATTCGCCCACGTCCTGGGCGGATGACCCCGGGCTCTCATCATCAGAAGGTGGGAGCCACCCTTCCACCACTTGGAATAGCTGCAATGAATACAAAACAGAATCAGAATTACCGCGACTGCACACGCTGCGACTGCGAACAAGGTAAAGAAATTACCGCCGGACGCTTCGCGGTGTAGGGGGCGACCCCGGCCTGTGCATCCAGGTACACCGCCTGGGTGATCTTCTTCAACGCTGGGAGATAATCCTCCAGCTTCCACTCGTCGAGGCAGGCCTTCGTCGAGTCTCCCCGGCTCGTGTACTGATACATGTAGTGGTCGCGTTGGGCGAGTGGAACGAGCCGTCGCCCAAGCCAGCAATTGTACAAGTTTATCGTCTGAAGGCCCTTCTTTTTCAGACCACGGATGGCCTGGAGCATCTCGTCAACGACCATCCGCTGGTCGTCGGGGAGCTTGCCGACTTGGAGATGGCGTGGCTCGGAACGATTGGCCGAGTACCGCGGGATCGCCACCTCGTCCTCTGGGGTCGCCTCGGCCACGTAGAACCATGACTTCTTCCAGTCGCTCGCTGCCTTGGCGGGTAGCATCAGATCGAAGAAAGAAGCCTTGGACTTGAGCTGGAACGTCAAGCCGCCCGCGGCTAGCATTGGGCCGCCTGCCTCCTCGCGGCTGATCCGTCCATGGAACAGATCCTGCCACAAGGGAAAGTAGGGCCGGCAGCCCAAGTAGCACTCGCAGAACGCCACGAAGATGGCGAGCTGCTCAATGCTGTGGGGACCCAGATCTGAAGGCTGGATCCCGTAGTAGGCGCAGAAACGCCGGAAGAACAAAGACGTGGGAAACCCTAGCCCCCGCTCGAGATGACTGGTGAAACAGACGAATTCCCTCTCTCGCGGGTTTGGGGTCATTTCTCCGGCTGCGGGGATACGCCAACAGCCGGCTCGCAGGATTCCAGCCTCCTCGAAAGAGGCCAGCTGCGCCCTTGTGCACTTGGACCTGCCCCATGGTTCGGTGGAAAGGGCCATGGCCGAGAGGTTGGTTGGAGATCGGAGGATTTCGGGTCGATTGGATCGCGGAGCAAAGGAAGGAAAATACGCGCACTCGGAAGAAGTGGTGGGCAGTTGGCTCTGCGATTGCCTACCATTCCTCTTATATAGCGGGAGTTACCCGCCAAATCAGGGGGCCGTTACCGCGCGATGATTACGCCAAAAGTTACCGTTGGATTACCCCAACGGCTAGTTTGACCACACCTGACGGTCCAACTCCAGTCATTTGGCTCGCTAGGTCAATCACCACGACCGCGTTCCGCCGACTCGACTCGCCTAAAACGCGACTTGGTTCACCGGATTTTCTTCTTCATACAGGAGCCCGCCGACGATTCGACTGGATGCCTACTCTGAAGCCGTATACTCCGACTGCCAGCAGCCACTTACGCCCAATCGACGACGGCCTCGGGGACTACTGATGGGGATACGCCTACCGGGGTATACTCAGCAGGACGTTTCCGACTGGCCCCAGGGCTGGCGAGTGGGCCTGCAGAACGGCGAGTGGATTGAAGCCCAGCAAGGTACCGAGCGACTGGAAGCTGAAGGCCCATGCGAGTAGATAGGCCCAGTCGGATTGGGTTAAACGACTACTGAAGCTGTAACCGAATCGGTTGGGATATGTAAACCCTAGGGGAGGTGAGCCTATATAAACCTCCCTATGGGGGGAGTAGAGACACGTTCCCTCATACACCTAAGCGACTCGCCGCCTAGCCGCCGAGCTCGCCCATTGTAACACCTCCCTAATACAATCTAGTAGGAGTAGGTCTTTACCCTCCGGGGGGCCGAACCTGGGTAAACCCTGTGTCTTTGCCCTCATCTCGCACCGCAGATGGCTGGCCGCCCTTGCCCCTCGTTCTACTACTCGCTGCCGATTGCAGCGTCTGCCGTGACCATTCCCACGACAAGGACTTTCTCCAGGGTGAAAACCTATGATCTTTGATCGGGCGACGATGGTGCTTATGCACTGTTTTCTTCTTGAAGGGTTGCTATTGGAGTGGTTGGACTATTGGTGTTGTTCTGGTGGTGTTAGTGTCGTTGCTCTGAGGAATAGTTCTGTGTAGCGGAGCTTTTCTTTTTTATAATTCTTTTTCCTTTTTTTTCTGGGTTGTGTGCATCCATAAGTCCGTTGGGGCATGTGTTGTTGCAGAGGCTGGGTGTAATTGGTATCTCCGCGATATTAATATATACTCTTTTCCAAAAAAATATATAAGAGCATCCCCACTCGTTGGACGAATCCAGGCCAAAATCCGGACCTTTTTTTGGCCGGCCGAAACTCGTTTTTGGCCTGGGTACGCCGAGTTTCCCATTCGCGTTCTCAGGCCGAGTTCCCAAGTTCGGCGAAATTCAGTTAAACTCGGCGAAATTTAGGCGAATATAGGCGGATTTCATAAACTAGGACAAGGACGTACATATTACATCAAATTTAACTAGGAAAAGGACGTCACTGCACGGACGCCGCTTCTACAGGCCGAGGAGGGGGTGGTTGCCGGCCTGGATGTGCTCCATGACGGCGGTGAGAGTTCGTCCTGGAACGCTCCACCAGCGGCGGCAAAAAGGCACATTGTGACGCTGCGGCGGCGAGGCCGGCGGACCCTCGTGTCGAGCGAGATCCTGGAGGCGCCTGTCGGCGAAGAACTGCCTCCAGAAGACCAGGTTGCCAGGATCCTCGGCGAGTTCCGGGTCTTGCATGGCGGCGATAGCCGCCTGGATCTCTCCGGCGATGTCCTCGTCGGCTAGCACCGGCGGAATAGGGATGTTGGGAATATGCCCTAGAGGCAATCATGTATGATGAGATTTCCCATTGTATTCATAAAGTTATTAAGTAGTCCTTGTATAAACATCTGATGTGTATCATTGAATATGTGATTCAGTTGTGGAACTATGCATTCATGTTGTTTGTACTAAATATCCTTGGTCATTGAGGTTGTGCTGGACACACAACTTAGACCAATGTGAAAGTTGGCTTGATGACTCGGTTCCACTTGTCATGGGCATGGAGATGCTATTCCAACTTACACAGACTAGGCTAAAGAGTTTAGCGAGTCGGATTGACCCATATTGAGGTACAACGAACTAAGCTGTCATTTGTATATCTCAATCAATGTAATCCTTAGACCCGAGGTTGTTGCATAGTCCGAGTTGAGGATCACCGACTTAGGTTCTGTCAAACGCTGATCCGTAACTGGGCAGTTATAAAGGCAGGGTTCGGGTCGACTGAGAATCAAGCTGCGTGATGTGAATAACCAAGATGGGATTTTGCCCCTCCACTCGGAGAGATATTCTCTGGGCCCTCTCGTGAGATATGATTCGGAAAGCATGGCCATGCGCGACTCGGTTAAGTGTTAACCGAGGCGATCGGCTAAGAGTTAGTCGGGTGAATCACTTATCTCGGATCGAGAAGAGAGTTGGACTATTTAAGGGATGACATATATTCGCCTATAGTCTGACAAGGTATATCGTGAGGCAAAAGGGACTCAGACGTAAGTCGCATTGGAAAGGCAAGTCGTCATGACTCTTTGGTACTTGGGAATCCGTATGTTCTGCTAGGAGCCGATGCCGATTGATCGATTGTGAGTTGGACTCTAATCGTGTCCAAGTAACCATGAGCCTGCGGGGTCACACACTTAAGAGCGGGAGCAAGTTCGGATTGGATCTGAACATATAATCTGGTTGGGTTGGACCTAAACCGGATTAGGACTGAGTTAGTGAGTTGGACTCACGGTGACTAGTGTTATATGGGCTTTAGTGAATGGGTCGCGCGAGCAGAGCCCACGTTCACTCCCTATATATAGTGGAGCACAGTAACCCAGAAAGGTTAATCGTTGTTCGGTTAGGTCATTCCATGTGTTGGAAACCCTAGCTCCACAGCAGTCCAGCCGCCGTAACGAACCTAGCAGTTCGCCGCCGGTGCTCCTCCTTGTACGTGTGGATACCAGCAGAGGTGTTGTGCGATCAGCACCAGGACGATCGGATCGTGAGGACTGCACTGCATCAACTGACGCGCTTCATCAGTAATCCGCAACCGCGCGTCTAGTGGTAAACCTCGTGGCCTTCTACCTCAGCTAGATCTTGGGATCACCACGTTAGAGGAAAATTTTATTTTATCTCCGCGTGGCCCAACAGTGGTATCAGAGCGATAGCTTCTGGTTTTAGGCTCGAGATCTCGCATATGTGATATGCGGTAGGCTGTAGATGAGATCTATGTGCTGTTTGGTGGTCGGTCTATGAGATAGATCGGTTTTGTACGAGGTTGATTGGATCAACTGTACTCGGGGAATGGTAGATCTGAACTCCGTGATCATACTGCTGAGGTCGTGGAACGACATACCCCTACCGGTCGGCTTCCGCCATCGGGGTAGACTGTGACACGTAAATCCAGAAGTGGTGATCGAAGATCAAAAGGTTTGATCGAATCGGAACGATGGTCGGAATCCATGTTCGGATCGTAGATGAGATCTATGTTTTCGGAAAAATCGTCGGGCGCTGCCCGCACCCGCGAGAGGCGCTGCCCCTTCGATCCCCGCCCGCTATCCGGCTAGCGGGACCACCGGATTCGCCCTGTCGTAGCGCCTTAGATGTCGTTGCGAGTTTCACAACGCCGGTAGATATTGTATCTATGCATAACTTGTTTTTGCAGGAAGTTGTGAATGGTATGGTTCATGTGCATGTGATGTATGTGTGTAATCCATACGTGATCTGCGAATCACGGTTTTTGTCAGCCGGCTGGAGCCTAGGTGTTGTCATTTTATTGTATAACGACCTGCGTGTCGGATTCTCTATGTAATTTACTTTACTAAGCTATTGTAGCTGTTTGAGAACCCGGAAGGCATGCAAGGCGTTGTACATGTCGGCGACATGGAGTAAGACGGCAAGTGACAAGAGTTGGCACGAGTCGGATTACAGGCTTTGTGGAGATGGAGATCGCCATGAAGAGAGCCATACCATTTCACATTATAATTGCTTTATTTTGTGTTGTTGTTATGTCTCAGTTTTACCTCTATTAGATAGTCGGTAAAATTTAATCCCTCAAAGAAGGTCTAGTCGGTTTTCCCGCCAGTGTTTGCACCATCACAAGTCGGACATTTTTGGTAGTGGGCTCATAAAATTGAGGTGCTGCCAATTCTTTTCGACTAGGTGGGTTCGAGTCGGACTCTTACTGCAGAAACACTTGGTAAGCTAGACGGGTCTATCACAACGGTTGTGGGACTCGGGGAAAGGTCGGATGGGAGCCGGGGCATGTGATGCCACCCGTCCAACAGGAGTCGCATGAGATGCAATTGACAAGGAGTTGTCTACCTAGATCACTTGGCGGCTAGCGGTGATGCTAAAGCTCACTAGCCGACTTGCTTATTTAGGATCCTGAATCACTAAGTAACCATCGGAGGGGTGTTGGTTCTAGTGGGAGCATAAAATATTAAAATGTTTAATATGCTTGCTCTTTTATGAATACATGTCTTAAGTGTTTTGCATATTTTCTGTTGTAGATCATGGCACCTAGTAGCAGTCACTCTCAGATATCCGGTTTTGCGTTGAGAACCATTCTTGAGAAAGATAAACTGAACGACACTAATTTTACCAACTGGTATCGAAATCTGAGAATTGTTCTCAAACAAGAAAAGAAGGACCATGTCCTAGACAACCCACTTCCAGAAGAGCCGAATGAGAATGCGACTGTCGCAGCCACCAATGCCTACCGTCGGGCTAAAGATGAGTCCACGGATATTAGCTGTCTTATGCTTGCTCACATGGAACCGGACTTGCAAAAGCAGTTCGAGCATGTTGAGGCCTACGATATGATCGAAAGCCTCAAAAGTATGTTCCAGGCTCAGGCGAAGACTGAGAGGTATCAAGTCTCTTAGGCTTTGCTGAGTTGCAAGCTTAAGGATGGTGATCCACTGAGTCCGCATGTGATCAAAATGGTTGGTTACGTGCAGTCTCTGGAGAGGCTTGGCTACCCCATAAGCGAAGAGTTCGCTACGGATATAATTCTGAACTCTCTTCCTAGTGCATATGGGCAGTTCATTTCGAACTACCACATGCATGGTATGGATAAGAAGCTCACTGAATTGCATGGGATGCTCAAGCAGGCAGAGGCGGATCTCAAGAAGGGCACCAGTCAAGTGTTGATGGTGCAGAATAAGGCTAAGTTCAAGAAGAGTTCTTGGACTAAGAAGAAGGCTAAGTCAGGAGGAAAGCAGGCTCAGGACCAGGTCCCAAGCACTTCCTCAGGGACTAAGCCATCTCCTTCAGCCGGATCCACTTGCTTCTACTGCAAGGCGGATGGCCACTGGAAGAGGAATTGCAGCAAGTACTTGGCCGACAAAGCCAAGAGTGGAGGTATGACTTCCAACTCAGGTACACTTGTTTGCAATGTTATAGACATATATCTTGCTGATGCACCTAATAGTTCTTGGGTATATGATACCGGATCAGTTATTCACATCTGCAACTCGTTGCAGGGACTGGTAAGAACTAGGAGCGTAGCAAGAGGCGAGGTTGATATTCGAGTCGGCAACAAAGCAAGAGTTGCTGCGTTGGAAGTCGGCACGATGCAACTTCATTTACCTTCCGGATTCATTATGGAACTAAATAATTGTTATTATGTTCCAGTGCTCAGTCGAAACATTATTTCTGCTTCATGTTTGATGAGGCAAGGCTATGAGTCGAATATCAAGAATAATGGTTGTTCTTTATATTTGAATGATATGTTTCACGGCTTTGCACCCGTCCAGGACGGGTTATTTATATTGAATCTTGATGGTGAGTCGGTTTATAACATAAATGTTAAAAGGTTGAAACCAAATGATCTGAATATGACTTACTTTTGGCATTGTCGGCTTGGTCATATAAGTTGGAAACGCATGAAGAAGCTCCATGATGATGGACTCCTAACTTCGTTCGACTTGGAGTCGTTCGAGACATGCGAATCTTGCCTACTCGGCAAAATGACCAAGACACCTTTTGCAAAGAGTTGCGAAAGGGCGTCCGACTTGTTGGGACTAGTACATAGTGATGTATGTGGACCAATGAGCACGACAGCCAGGGGTGGTTATGAGTACTTCATTACCTTCACTGATGATTTGAGTAGGTATGGATATATCTACTTGATGAAACATAAGTCGGAAGCCTTTGAAAAGTTCAAAGAATTCCAGAATGAAGCACAGAATCAACTCGGCAAGAAAATAAAGTTTCTTCGGTCGGACCGAGGAGGCGAGTACATGAGCCATGAGTTTGATGACCATCTGAAAAGTTGTGGAATAGTTCCTCAATTTACTCCGCCAGGAACGCCACAAAGGAATGGTGTTTCGGAAAGGCGAAATCGGACCTTGTTGGACATGGTACGATCAATGATGAGTCGGACATATCTGCCTTTATCATTTTTGGGTTATTGTCTAGAAACAGCGGCGTTCACACTAAACAAAGTACCATCAAAATTGGTAGAGAAGACACCGCATGAGATGTGGACAGGCAAAAAGCCGAGTTTGTCTTTTCTTAAGATTTGGGGTTGTGAAGCTTTTGTCAAGCGACTTCAGTCGGACAAGCTTACGGCCAAGTCGGATAAATGTATTTTCGTGGGGTATCCGAGGGAAACCTTGGGTTACTACTTCTACAACCGAGAAGAGGGCAAAGTGTTTGTCGCTCGGAACGGTGTCTTCCTTGAGAAAGAGTTTCTCAGTCGGGGAGTAAGTGGGAGCACGGTGCAACTCGAAGAAATTCGAGAGGAATCGGCTAATAGCGAATCGGCAAAAACCTTGGAGGTTGAGCCGATCGTGGCAGCTGAGCCGACAGCAGCACCTGTACTACGAAGATCGGCAAGATTACGAAGTGTTCGTGATGTGTTACTGTTAGACAGTGATGAGCCGGCAAATTATTCGGAAGCGATGGTGGGATCTGATTCCGAGTCATGGCTTGGAGCCATGAGATCCGAGATAAAGTCCATGGATGAAAATCAAGTTTGGAACTTGGTTGATCTGCCAGACGGTGCAAGACCCGTCGAGTGCAAATGGGTCTTTAAGAAGAAAACTGATATGGATGGAAATGTTTCAATCTATAAAGCACGCCTTGTCGCGAAGGGGTTCCGACAAGTTCAAGGAGTTGATTACGACGAGACCTTCTCGCCCGTAGCGATGCTTAAATCAGTTCGGATCATGTTAGCTATAGCGGCCTATTTCGACTATGAGATATGGCAGATGGATGTCAAAACGGCTTTCCTTAACGGAAATTTAACCGAGGACGTGTATATGATACAGCCCGAGGGTTTTGTCGATCCGGCTAATGCTGACAAGGTATGCAAACTTCAGAAATCCATTTATGGGTTGAAGCAAGCATCTCGGAGTTGGAATATTCGCTTTGATGAGGTAGTCAAATCGTTTGGCTTCATCAAGAGTGATCATGATTCTTGTTTGTACAAGAAGTTTAGTGGGAACAAAGTAAATTTTCTAATCTTATATGTGGATGACATATTACTGATTGGAAATAATGTCCAGATGTTGCAAGAAACCAAGGAATCATTGGAAAGGAGTTTCTCAATGAAAGACTTGGGTGAGGCAACATACATCCTCGGAATCCGGATCTATAGAGATAGATCAAGGAGGCTCATTGGATTGAGTCAGAGTACTTATTTGGACAAAGTGTTGAGAAGGTTCAACATGGAATCGTCTAAGAAGGGGTTCTTACCGATGTCCCATGGTGTAAAACTTAGCAAGACTCAGTGTCCTTCGACAACTGATGAGCGAAGTCGGATGAGTGCGATTCCATATGCTTCTGCAGTTGGATCCATCATGTACGCCATGATTTGTACTAGGCCGGATGTTTCATATGCTCTAAGTGTTGTGAGCAGATACCAGGCTGATCCTGGAGAGATCCACTGGACAGCGGCTAAAAATATCCTAAAGTACTTGAGAAGGACTAAGGATATGTTCTTGGTTTATGGTGGTGAAGATGAACTTAGTGTAAAGGGTTACACAGATGCAAGTTATCTCACCGACTCTGATGATTCTCGTTCGCAATCCGGATACGTGTTTATTATAAACGGAGGTGCTGTGAGCTGGAAAAGTTCCAAGCAAGAGACTGTGTCTGCGTCTACAACAGAGGCTGAGTATATTGCTGCCTCGGAGGCAGCAAAGGAAGCTGTTTGGATGAGGAATTTCCTCATGGATCTTGGTGTGGTTCAGGGCTCGTCCAATCCGTTGGACGTGTATTGTGACAACAATGGTGCTATTGCACAAGCCAAGGAACCTAGACAACACCAGAAGAACAAGCACATACTCATGCGGTACCACCTGATTCGCCAGTTCGTGGATCAGGGTGATATCAAGTTATGCAAGATACACACGGATGCAAATATTGCGGATCCGTTGACAAAACCGTTACCCCAGCCGAAGCATGAGGCGCACCTGAGAGCCATGGGCATTAGATGCTTAGACATGTGATGTCGGAAGATTGACTCTAGTGCAAGTGGGAGACTGTTGGGAATATGCCCTAGAGGCAATCATGTATGATGAGATTTCCCATTGTATTCATAAAGTTATTAAGTAGTCCTTGTATAAACATCTGATGTGTATCATTGAATATGTGATTCAGTTGTGGAACTATGCATTCATGTTGTTTGTACTAAATATCCTTGGTCATTGAGGTTGTGCTGGACACACAACTTAGACCAATGTGAAAGTTGGCTTGATGACTCGGTTCCACTTGTCATGGGCATGGAGATGCTATTCCAACTTACACAGACTAGGCTAAAGAGTTTAGCGAGTCGGATTGACCCATATTGAGGTACAACGAACTAAGCTGTCATTTGTATATCTCAATCAATGTAATCCTTAGACCTGAGGTTGTTGCATAGTCCGAGTTGAGGATCACCGACTTAGGTTCTGTCAAACGCTGATCCGTAACTGGTCAGTTATAAAGGCAGGGTTCGGGTCGACTGAGAATCAAGCTGCGTGATGTGAATAACCAAGATGGGATTTTGCCCCTCCACTCGGAGAGATATTCTCTGGGCCCTCTCGTGAGATATGATTCGGAAAGCATGGCCATGCGCGACTCGGTTAAGTGTTAACCGAGGCGATCGGCTAAGAGTTAGTCGGGTGAATCACTTATCTCGGATCGAGAAGAGAGTTGGACTATTTAAGGGATGACATATATTCGCCTATAGTCTGACAAGGTATATCGTGAGGCAAAAGGGACTCAGACGTAAGTCGCATTGGAAAGGCAAGTCGTCATGACTCTTTGGTACTTGGGAATCCGTATGTTCTGCTAGGAGCCGATGCCGATTGATCGATTGTGAGTTGGACTCTAATCGTGTCCAAGTAACCATGAGCCTGCGGGGTCACACACTTAAGAGCGGGAGCAAGTTCGGATTGGATCTGAACATATAATCTGGTTGGGTTGGACCTAAACCGGATTAGGACTGAGTTAGTGAGTTGGACTCACGGTGACTAGTGTTATATGGGCTTTAGTGAATGGGTCGCGCGAGCAGAGCCCACGTTCACTCCCTATATATAGTGGAGCACAGTAACCCAGAAAGGTTAATCGTTGTTCGGTTAGGTCATTCCATGTGTTGGAAACCCTAGCTCCACAGCAGTCCAGCCGCCGTAACGAACCTAGCAGTTCGCCGCCGGTGCTCCTCCTTGTACGTGTGGATACCAGCAGAGGTGTTGTGCGATCAGCACCAGGACGATCGGATCGTGAGGACTGCACTGCATCAACTGACGCGCTTCATCAGTAATCCACAACCGCGCGTCTAGTGGTAAACCTCGTGGCCTTCTACCTCAGCTAGATCTTGGGATCACCACGTTAGAGGAAAATTTTATTTTATCTCCGCGTGGCCCAACAAGGGATCCCGCCGACGCTGAGTTGCCAAGCGAAGGGGAGACGACAGTCCGGCGGCGCCGTATAGCCCGCCTCGTGGAGCAGCCGGGCTTCCCATGTCTGCAGCGTGCGTCGACCGGAAAATCCGTCGGCCATGGCTTTTCGGCGAAGTTGAGGAGGTAGAAAGGTGCGAGCGCCTGGAGTTTGACGGATTTGGGAGGGGTGTGAGAGACTGTGAAGGGAGACGACGATATGTGCGCCTTTTATAGGCCGAGTTCGGCGGCAAGGGCGGGAAGGGTGTAGCGGCGAGGGCGAGAAACCGAGTTCGGCGGCGAGGGCGGAAGGGGTGTAGTGGCGAGGGCGGGAAAAGGGAAACGACAGGAAGGACGACGAAGACTCGACTTCTGTCGCTGACAGGCTGGTCCACTCGGCCAATTCGCTACGTCTGGCGTTCCCAAGGCGTACCCGGGATCCTAGGTATGGCCTGGGGAGTCTGGACCAAAGTTGACCCAAATCCAAACGAAAACAGGTTCCTGGGTACGCGACTGGACCAATTTTCGGCGTCCGGACCTAAATTCGGCGTCTGAATCGGCGTCCTGGGTAGCCGAGTGGATATGCCCTAACTACCGGCACCAGTTACGAGTCAATTTCAACATTCGTATTTTAATCACAATTCATGTCTAAGAGCATTTTGATAGCAGCACTAACAGGTAGAGCCTATTTGTATGAGTTGATTTGGCATCCCACGTGGGGGCCGAGCTGAGTGGAGCTAGGGCCTGTATGTCATCCACCCATCTTAATTCAACTCCTCTTTCTAAAAAAAGGCAAACACCACCATGTGTCCACGTCGTCATCAACCTCCAACCCGACCTCGTCGGCACCGGCCGTTGGAAGGGGAGGGATGTCAGCCGCTTGAACAGGAGGGGCACCCACCAATGGGGGTTGTAGACTCGGGTGTCGCTGCCATCACATGAGGGCGAGCTCCTGAGCTCGAGCACGTGCCTTCCTTCTCCCAAACTTCGGTGAGCGGATCCATCTCGTGTAAGGCGGCATTTCGTCAAGCAGCTCGCAAACAACTTCGTGGCGGCCCACACGGCCAAGCGTGGCGACATTGGCCCGCGCCCAGCGGAAGAGCGACGGCGCCCACTCCTAGTGACCGGAGAGCTCGAGCACCTTTATTAGGGACGGCAGGTCGGCGATGCACAGGAGCTCGTCGCGTCAGGGACGACAAGGGATACATGGGAACGGAGTGGCAGCATGCACGCGTCAGGCGAGCTAGGAAGGAACGCGGGATCCAGGGGTAGTAGAGAGAAGATGCTGATGTGGTGAATTTTGTTGATTCATCAACGCTGACAAACGCCCTCTTAATGGTGACTCTCAACCTAGAGTGTACGAGGTTGAACAACTCATCCACATTCTGTGGTATGTTCCTTATGGAGAACTCACTTAGATGATACTTGGTTTTCTGGTAGGGTGGTAGAATCCCCGATCGACAAGCATACCCAGCACCTTCAAGGTAGAACTTACCATCCGGGATTTGTATCCCATAAGTTCTAAAAAAAAGGCTATCAGCAAGAATGCTTGTATCATGGGTTAATCCTTCCGAATCATCTAGCACATATGTGAACCTGAGATCAAAATCAACTGCAACAAGCACGTTCTGGCTGGTGTAGTGCTTCCTTCCTCTGTACGTTGATGATTGTGCTTTCGACACTTTAGCAGTCACATGAGTATTATCAATTGCAGTCACATGAGTATTATCAATTGCGCCAATTCAATCTTGTGATGACAAGAACAAACATACATTAATGATTTTGTGCATTGCGGTACTTTGATGAATAGAAAAGGCAGTGTGTGTCCTCACCCTGAAATATGGATACTATTTGTGGCTATTTTGCCTCTTGCTTGGTGTCTGACCCGAAGTTGCCTCGATCATCTATTCTTTGAGCTCCCCAATTGCATAGATGACTTGGTAATAACATGAAATTGTCTCTTTGGATCTACTAAATGTGATGTGGATGACTCTGAACCTCTGGTTATGACCTACAACATGAAGAAACATAGCCACTTGCTCTTCAACAGAGGTGTGGATGCTATCTTGCAACAATCCTCTCTCACTAGACCTTTTCACAAATTCATAGATAGGGGCTCTTCTCATCTGAAGCATTTGGACACCCTCGACATCGTTCGAGTTGTAGAGAAGTTCAGATTGACAATCCTCTCCTGATCTTGGACCAGCATAGGACCATATGTCACTCTCGGATAGACAGCTCGCCTAACTACACTTTTGTAAAGCAGTAGGATCTAGGCCTAAATCACAGCTAGAGTGTTGCAGATGGATCAGATTCATCTGGTCTGCCTATTCCATATCTAATATGTGTACTTGCTAAATCTATCGTATAGGCTATCAAGAAACATCGAGGGTAGAAAGTAGGGGAGGGCACTGTGGTTTACCTTCGCCGTTGCACATGGAGCGTTGCCAAGGTCGGAGAAGAAGAGGAGCTCGTGGCATCAGACAAGGTCGGTCTTCCCCTGCCGTACGCAACAAAATAAGCAGGCGGGGTAGATCTGGGGAAGCGTCCCCTCCGCGTTGTCCTTCCCCACGAACATTGTCTCCACTTTTCGCACCACAAGGGCCAGGCTTCATGGAAACAACCAAATCGAGTGTTCTCATCGGGCCTGCCCTAGAACTAGTTTTAGCAGCGTGCGGGCCACGACACAGGGCTCTCGTGGAACTTCAAACACTCGGTTTTTTTTGGAGGGGAAGCGGGGTACCAATCACGAGTCTCGAGTCCTTTGTTCTTCCACCAATGTCACGTGTAAGCCTGTGCAAAAATGGAACCGCTTAAACCGTCCAAATCAACCAAAAATTTCTTAGTTCAATCTTATTCACAAATTCAATCTAAATTTTAAAACTAGTGCGAAATTTGAAACTAACCTAAACCGGTCAAACCAGCTAAACCGTGTTTGCACAGGCTTAGTCACGCGGACTACCTGAGAAGCAATCGGGTTGGTCACCAACCCCTCCTCCAAGCTGAGCAGGAAGCAGAGTAAAACTAGTCACATAATCACACTCTGCAGCAAATCAAACCGGACGATAGACCTCTAACCGAGCCTGACTGCACTACCGGTACGAAGTTGATACCAAACATTCTCCGGTCAGTCCACCGGTGAGCCTGCCTCGAAAAGCAGCAGCGATCGCAGCTTCCAAACCAAACCATCGCGGGACTGCCCAACGCTGCTTGCCCTTGTTAGATAGAGCGGCCCATCCACCCGTCACTGTTTCTCGAGCTTTTCACCCGTCAGGGTCTCGTGTTTTTCTCAACAGTTCGTTGTATAAACCCCTCTGCCCTTCCCCTCGTCTCGTCATCGCCACCACCGGAACCTGCCTGAACCAATCCAATCCACCGAGAACTATCGACGATGGCTCGGATTGGTCTCGGGGTGGCGGCTCTGGCGTTCCTCGTCGCGGCGACGGTGTGCACGGCGCAGACGACGCCGGCGGTGCAGCCGATGGCGATGCCCACCTGCGCGCCGGTGCCGATCAGCCTGTCGCCGTGCATCGGCTACGTCTTCGGCGTCGGCTCGGCGTCCCTGCCGTCGTGCTGCTCCCAGCTCCAGGCCTTCTTCAAGTCCCAGGGGCCCTGCCTCTGCGCCATGTCCAAGCTCGCGCCCAGCCCCTTCGGCTTGGTCCTCGGCCAGGTCCAGGGCATGATCCCCAACGTGTGCAACCTGCCCACAGACCCATGCGACGGTGCGTGACCTCGTACGCCGTCACTACTACTGCACGATGATTTTACTGACAGAAAATCTGAGAAAATGCGACGAAACTTAACTGCAGATCTCTTCGGTGCAAGCACTTCGCCAGATGACTCGACGAATGCCACGGCTGCCGCCGCAATGGCTCCTGCGACAGCACCAACGTCGACCGGTGCAGATGCTGTGCCAGGTGACGACTCTCCGGCTGCTGCCACGGCGCCAGGACAGGTTGCTCCCCAAGGCGCTGGATCAAAAGATTCACAGGGTACATCAAAGTTCCCAGAATTGCTGCACGCGGCAGGCGCACGAAGCTCTGCCGCCGGCACCGTGCTGATCAGTGTGCTTCTCGCTTATGTCTCGGCCATGTTTGTTTAACCCGCTTAGCCATTATACTACTACACCATCTATTTACCACAAAGAATGTACTGATGTACCATACCATACACTGTACTGATATACTATACAATACGATACACTGTAGATTTTTTTTTTCAAGGATACGTCCTGGAAGACGTATCTTTTTCATAGAAAAAGGGCCAAGCGGCCAACATATACAACACGGCGTGACACAGACGTCCCGAGCGCAATACCACGCTGCCACGAGGGCAGCACACACCCCCTAACCGACTACTCGCGACATCTCCACCTATCTACCTGGCTCAAGCAGTCACGAAAGAGCCGCGCAGCTATCCACAAGCCTGCTTCCTCAGATATCTTCTGAATGACTACTGCAGCCGAGGGGGAGGCACCTTCGAAAACGATATCATTTCGGTGGCGCTAAAGCATCCAACACACCAGGGAGACTCCTGTCCAGAGATCACGCTCTTGGCCTTTCCCGCCGCGCCTCTCCTGCAGCCAAGCCACCAACTTCGTGTCATGCTCGGGCAACCACTGGCTCTTGCCCCATCACCCAAGACATGTGCACCACACCTCGCGAGCTAGGACACATCCCATGAGGAGGTGGTCAATGGATTCTCCACACTGATCGCAAAATGGACATGCCGTCGGGTGCTGCAACCCGCGCCGGCTCAACCTATCAGCGGTCCAGCATCTATTCCTCACAGCTAGCCAAAGAGTAACCTTGCAACTGGCGGGGGCTCGAGAGCGCCAGATCTGCAGTGCACCTGCCATCGAGGTCCGACCAGCAAACATAGCCAGGTAGCAGGACTTCGCCGTGTAGCAGCCAGATGGATCCCAGCTCCACTTGAGGATATCCTGCGTCCCCTCTGTCAGGGTGACTTCCTCCAGGCGATCTGCGACTTCGAGCAGCTCTCGTATGGCTGCTGCATTAAGGTCAGGGGGGACATCGTGAAGCCAGGCCCCCGCAAGACCCTCGCGTACCCTACGAGTTGCGATTGCGGCCACCGGCACCATCGCGAATAAGTGCGGTGCAGCGTCTCGAAGTCTTCCACACGGTAGCCACTTGTCTGTCCAGAAGAGAGTGTTGGCTCCATCTCCAAGCACCGAGGTCGTAGCCGCGTCAAAGAGCTGCTTGGCAAGCGCTGGTACCCGAATACTGAGATCGAGCCAGGGCCTGTCCAACTCCACTCGCCTCAACCACAACCATCTTGCCCTGAGTGCAACATTTAGGAGGCGCAGGTTTGGGATGCCCAGCCCCCCCAACTCTTTGGGCATGCATACCCTGTCCCATGCCACTAGACAATGGCCACCATGGACGTCCTTTCTCCCCTTCCAAAGAAATCCACGAATGATCTTCTCAATCGCAGTGATGGTCTCAATCGGAATATCTAGGGACATCATGGCAAAAACAGGAATGGTTGAGAGCGTGGTTTTCACGAGCTCCAGCCGCCCTCCTCTGTTGAGCATAGAGGCCTTCCACGATGGCACCTTGGCGGCCACCTGATCCACAAGTGACTGGAGTTGAGATGCGGATGGTTTACGTAAGGAGAGTGGCAGACCCAGGTAGCGGAGTGGGAACTGCGTGATAGGGCAACCCAGTTCTCGGGAAACCATATCCCTATCTTCGGTCGAACATCGGATCAAGTTTGCCGTGCATTTGTCAAAGTTGGTCCGTAGACCTGATGCCACCCCAAAGTCCTCGATGATCCCAGAGATCACCTGAAAATCCACCACTGACGGTCTCAGGAAAGTGACCACATCATCTGCGTAGATTGAGGTGCGGTGTTGGAATCCCGTTGTCGCGAGTCTAGTGAGGAGGCCCAAACTTTCCGCTTTGACGACCATCAAATGAAAAACCTCCGTGATCAGGATGAACAACTGTGGGGAGAGAGGGTCCCCTTGTCGGAGGCCTCGCCTGTTTGCCACCTTAGAACCTGGGCAGCCATTCATTAGGATGCGCGTGGTGGCCGTAGAAAGAAGGGCGCAGATGCAAGAGAGCAACCGTTCCCCGAAGCCTAGCTTCCTCAGGACCTCCACTGTAGATTCAAACAGCCCCGGTGTTGTACTATGTTGAAAATGAGAACAAACGGTCTCTGTGTTGAAGCAAATTGATCTGGAGTTCAAAACCTGACGGCTCAGGTTGATTACAACAATTGAATGAAATAAAGTTTTTTTCCCAGATAATCCTTAGATGCCAGCATTTTCTAATTTCCACACAAGTAACTTGAAAAAAGGTAAAGTGCATGGCAAAATTATCTCGAACAATGTTTCCCCATTAATAAGTAGACTAGCACCATGTCATCAAGTTTGCAGTTAAAATGATAGATTGAATAGGATATAACGTGACCAAAATGCACATAAGTTACAAATCATCATGGGTCGTCTCATTCCGCCATTGACCATCACCATGAAATATTGGGCTAAACTGTTCTGCTTCTCAGTAACTCGGCCAGCAGAAGTCCACTTATCACTCAACGTGATATTTGGGTATTTGGGTCTATAGCAGCGTCTGAAGAACAAATTGAGAAGAAAATATCATTAAGGGCTGAGACCGGGAGAACAATTGATAAGATTCATTCAAAATCTGAGAAAATGCCCGTCTTCAACTTGAAACAGGCACTGTGAATATCCTAAGCAAAATGCAGGTGGAAAGCTAACAGTTAAAAAAAATGAGGAATTTTCTCAACGCACACCAAAGATCGTGTCGTTTGGTTTTAGAAGGTGAACACCGAGAAGGCACAAATGTTTACAAGGTAAACCAAAAACTATGCTAGCCAGCCTAAAAGCTACAAACAAAACAAGAGGAAGAATCGAAAAAACAAGGTCAAAAGCCTGCCAACAAACTATAATAGGAGGAATGATGCAACTATATGTATCCTAGAATCCAAAAAACGAGGCCAAAAGCCTGCCAACAAACTATAATAGGAGGAATGATGCAACTATATGTATCCTAGCCTAGTTGCCAGTTTGCCACTAACAGCTCATTATAGGAAGTGTCCGACGGATCATGAAAAGTCCCACCAGATACTGAAATTATAAGCTCAATGATTTTGCAGACTCACTTCTGCCAATCTGTTGGAACTTGGAGCAGTTTAACTTGGATAAATGCACAATCTACTATCAGCGCAGCAGAACTGATAAAGGTACATGACTACATGTCAAAAAATACTTCATCATTAACAAATTTGAATCCCAAATCAGTTAACAGAACAATGCCGAGGTGCTAGTAGTTGGTAAAATTTCTGAATCCTTCCACAATTTAATAGTATAGGAAGTAGCAACAACCCAACAACTGAAATTACCACTGTGGTTACATGAGCTAGTCCAACAGATGGCTTTGTATGTTCAGAAGATTAACTTGAACAATATTTCATATTAGCATGCATATTTGAAGTGAAGTCTTAGTCCTAGTTGTCAGCAGGACTGCCCCCAAACGCTAGACACTAGAGAAGTAGAGGTCACCAAATTCTTGATAAGTCCATAAGTAGCAGAGCATTTATCCCACACAAAGAACTACCCTCAACTACTGCAAACACACTTAAACTTTAAGAAAACACATGATAACCTATCTTAAATCCCAAGTATAAAATTCGCCAGCAATTCAAGGTCTTCAAACCAAGTAAAAAATGAAAGTGACAACTTACAAGATCATGCAGTTAGAGTACACACAACACTTCACTTATGTGTGTGCCGCACAAATTCCTCCAGCCGCTCCCATACCTCAAGAGCAGCTGGCCTGTCCTGATGCCTTTTATTTTTGCTTATCTGCACCACAAGCCATAAAACAATCAAGCAGCAGCTAGTGGGAGCAAAAACGAATTTGATTACAATAGTCGAAACAAACTGCAGATTTCTCCCACTCACAGATATGATTTTCACATTCCACTGTTTGACCACTTTTGCAGAATCCACACTATCATCTTCAAAGCGTACATAGAAACCAATAACTGAGACAAGTTTAAGATGTTAGGCCATACATGGTACAGATACACCATGCTGAATGAGAAATTGAGCAATCTAAAATTCACGTTGCATTATGAAAAGCATTTTGCCATTGACCAAGTTACTGAGACGCATTTGGGTGCAGCCAACCCTATAATACACCATTAGCTGGAAATAATATCCTATTGTTAGAATGGTTCCTATTAATTAGACATTGAGTCCATTGTTAAGATATGGTTAGGTCAATTTCCATCTGTAACGGATGAGTCTAACTTATAAAGCCTGTAACTATGCATCCATCTCAATTTAGCAATGAGAAATAACCTGTTATAATCCACCCCAAATGTCGTTTCTGTATGTTCTACCCTTTCCAACAAGTAACTCCACACACTCATCTTCCCGTTGGTATTTAATCCCGCTACAGGCTTGGGCCATGCCCAGAATACACCCCATGCTGTCGTAACTATGGTAATCACACCAATAGACAATTCCCATTTTAACAAAGAACTAGCATCAGTTATGTGACCTGATGCAACATCTACAGCGGCAATTATTTCTTGCTCATTAGTCAATTCAATGCCAACCCAAGCATTTTAACCCAATTGGGATACAAAGTAAGCAATCAAAGACTACTACCCATACAGACATTAGTATAGGAACCCTATCCTGCAATGTTGATGAACAATTCAGCAATTCCATGAACCTCCGTGTGGAATCTTGAATTGCTGCGATCATTGATATGTTTAATCATTACAATTCTTGAGCAAAATGAAGCTCTGAGATGCTTATAAAGACTGCAGATATACAAACATTTAAGCGCTACAAAAGCAAGAAACCCTCACCCTTGTTGAAGATGTCCACATGATCCTTGAAGGGCCAGTCCTTGAACTGCCACTCCTTTCCGAGTACAAACACGGCGACCACTCGTGCCCAATCGTCCGCCTTGAGTGAAGCAGGCTTGTCCCTTACCTCGAACGCCACTGGACCCCCAGCCGCGCCGGCCCTCTCCCCGCGGTTATGCTTCTTCTGCACTGTCACGCACTCAGGCTTTGGGCTCCCCTTCATAGCCCGCATCTTCTCATCGGTCGGCACGAAGACGAAGTCTTCTAGGAAGTCCCTCACGTTGTAGATCGTTATCAGCGTCTGCGACGCGCTAGGCACCAGTATGATTGGCACGAAACCCTCGCCGAGGGACTTCTCGACCTTGGGATTGGCGAGGGCGACCGCGGCCGCGGAGGATTCGTTCCGGCCCGCGGAGGGCGTGCTGTCCTTGTTGCGCACGCGCTCCTCCTCGCGGCGCAGCACGCTGTGGTAAATGGCGAGGAAGTCGCGGCCGCGGGCGTCGAGGATGGAGTTCCGATCCTTGAGGGGACGCTCGATGGCGCGGACGTGGGCGGTGGAGGCCTCGTCGTCGTCGGGTTCCTCCGGCGGCGGCGGCGGCTGAGCCTCCTGGGTGAAGGATGGGAGGGAGGACGGGAGGAGGGGTTCGGACGGGAGGGTGTTGTCGCCGAACTTAAGGAAGTCGAGGAAGGTCTTGCGGTCGGGGAGGGAGACGGGTGGGATGCGGCGGAGGCGGGCGGCCTGGAGGAAGTCGGTGTGCTTGAGGTCGTTGTGCTGGGCGAGGAAGACGGCGGCGGAGAGGGGGTAGGGGCGGCCGGACTGCTTGGAGGCGAAGGCGGTGGGGATGTTGGCGGGGAAGGAGTAGTCGGAACCGAAGAGGATGTCGTCGCCGGTGAAGATTATCTTGTCCAGGTCGCCGCGGGCGGCGTAGTCCCGGAGTACGGCGAGGGGATCCATGGCTCTAAGCTTGGTTTGGTTTTGGGTTTTTCCGTCTGGATCTGGTTCTCGGATGTGGGGAATTTCAGGGTTTTAAGCGTTGTAGCCCATTAAGCGGAGGCCTAACATAGAATGGGCTATGTAAGTGTTCGCAGTTTGGACCCTACAGAGTCCATGGGCTATCTTCGGCAGAACTTTGATACCTAATGCCACTTTCACTCTCAACCACATGACAAAACAAGCTACTCCCTCCGATCCATATTACTTGTCATAGAAATGGATATATCTAGACATATTTTAGTGCTAGATATCCAATCTAGTGACAAGTAATATGGATCGGAAGGAGTAACTGTTTGACATACCTTTTCCCATCTAGGGCTTTGGCTTCTCCCGACGCTGAGACTTTTCCGATCTAGGAGTACCATGGAATATGATGCAGTCGGGTATGTGTCTCAGAGTAAGAGTGAGATGAAGCACATAACAGAGAAGTTGGACTTTTCCGATGAGGAGTTTGACGACGTGGTTTCTGAAGACAAAGGGCCACCGCAAGAGACGACGCAATGACCGGTGATGGTCGTGGTGCATACAGCTGTTGAGTACAACCAATTTTGGTTCTTCAAGAACACGCAAGTGGCATGGGGCCCAATGCAAGGCGTGAGGTTCCGTCCTCTAGGAACAAATATGTACGTCATACAATTTTCTATTTAGGCGATTGGGAGAGGGTCACACTGGGTGGTGCATGGACACTTATGGAACATCTAGTGCTAATGGAGATATATGATGGCTTCACAGAGTGTTGGAAATATGCCCTAAAGACAAAAAAATAATAATTATCATTATTCCTTTACTCATAATAATAGTTTATTCTTTATGCTACAACTTGTATGTGTCTTGATTGTGAGAATAAAAAACGCAAGCGCTTGTGTAAAGTTATAAATGCAAAGTGTTCCTGGTCTGAGGGTAGGACTAGATCATTGTCAATCGATGAGCAAGTTTCCTGATCATGGTATAGTCATGGTGACCAGGATATTATTTTACAATGAGAGCATATTGTCGGATGAACAAGGATACTGAATCAACCTAAGTCACACTATCTACTAAGAGATAACATTCGTCATTTAGTTGTTGATATATCATTATTGTCGTTGTATTACTTTGTCCTTTCGACCATGAGGATCACATACCGGAAGACATGTCCTGATAGTCACCAAACTTCACATGTCACGGGGTGTTAATAATAGTGGTCTTTCGAATATGTTGGAAATATATGGTGGGGCACAAGATAGTCCGAGAGTGGGATTTTCACCTCCGATGATGAATTTTCATGCTCTTTAGCTATTTTGCCCACTTAAATGACTTTATATCTAAATACTAAAAATAGTTTAAATTTGAATTAAAAGGGTGTGAGACATTGCTTCTAAGGTTTCCTGAAAATCCTTTTAAGATATCCTAGGTAGTCACTTCCTCAAAAACCACCTAAAGTTTTCAAAAACTCATCTCCTTCTATGAATAGTCATGTCGATGTTTTGGCCGATGCAGTGGTCCTAGATGTGAGAGAGGTGCTTGGGGTATTTTCCGAGGGCTTGCGTGTTGTGCGGTAAACTACCGCGTATTTGGACTAAATTGGTGGTGAAGGGAAAAATTACGGGCGACCCACCAACCCACCTCCACCCACCAGACTTCATGTCTTCACTATGCCCATTGGTCATATGTATAATGGATAGAAGGGGAATTTCACACTGTTTGAAAGTTGGGATCAAACAGGATCTCGATCCTAGTTGAACTGAGATGGTTGAGAAAAAACTTATTAGGTACTATCTATGTTTCTAAATGTAAGTCTTTCTAGCAGTTTAAATTAAACTACTAAAAATATTTATATTTTTGAACGGGAGTAGGAGACAGTAATTTTACCTCAAAGAAATGTAGGGTACAACAATTTAACTGGGACACATTAGTTTTGAAACTTTTGAAAAAACTATTTCACATTATATATAACCTACAATGTATGAACATTTCAAGGTTTTGAGCCGAATGATCAATTAGGTCATGGCTATGTCTACATCTTAGCTTGTACTAGGGGTTCCACTGCTCCTCCTCGACAGAAACACTCTCGGCACCCAGCGCCTCGGTAGCTAGTAATGCGACTTCACCACTATCCCGAGATTGGCGAGCTCGCTCGTATGGTCAATGGTGAGGTTCTCAAGGTCGCCTCCTCCATCGTGGCTCGAGTTGGCATCATGGTCATCGTTGCATCAATGCTGCATGGTAGCGGTCCCTGGCCGGAATAATTGCCGGCAAAGATGAAATCGTGGTGGATAAAGTGTCATACGGGAGAGGGAAGGGGAAATCCGAAGGAGCACTCACACTCCCCAAGCCCGGTTGATTTTGGACGACGATACCTATTAACAGAACCTGTTGACATACTCTTTTCGTCCAGCTGATGAAGCACATATGCGATAGTCGCTACGAACTATTAGAACAAAACGATGAATTTATGTATCAGACCGTCAAACTTATACATATAACTAGTGATAAACACGTATGCTACTAGTTTTCCGTATCAACCCAACGATAAAATTATTTTACATCATCGCCACTGTTATGCATTACAGCTGTGCTGAACATAAAAGGTTGAATGTCATAGCTTTTTTAGGGCCCTGAGTCCGCCACGAGGAGCATATGTCAACAAGAAGCCCTACGGGGATCAGTTCGTGACCTATACGTGACGTATTTTTTTGCACATCGGCAGTTCACGTTACCACAAATGGACTTCTGTTTTTTCGTCACTAAAATTGTTGCAGCGCTAATCCTTTTTCCAATAGTGTGGGGGTACGTTTCAGTTGAGTTCTCCTTCATTTCATGTGCCTATATATTCTGAGAAACCCCTAGCAAGCATGTGGAGGTGGTAATCTGGTGGAAAAGGTCGATGAGGGGAATTAGAATCTACAAGGAGGGGAGATCCCCAATCCTAGATCTCCAAGCAGGTAGGAGCAGGAGCAACACACCCAGAACATGGGCCCATCTCCTTGGGTCAATGTCGATGGCCGCTTGCTGCTAGCGCTTGGTCAATGTCGATGACCACTACGGCAACCTTCACCATTTTCTCCATACCGGCCACAATTAAGAAACAGTAAAACTCAACCTCCTAGGAACACTCACAACGAATTGGGGTCCGGAACCGTTAGATCTGACCATCCAACGTTGCAGATCAACTCAATGACCGTTAGACTCACATGGCCAAAACATTCAGTCTCTCTTGTGATATAGATGATCTCAACAGTTCACATGGTCAAACTATGTTTAGCAAGAAACTTCATAGCAACAATAATTCTAATAAAAACTTCTCTCCGTTGCTTCTTCTCCTTTTCAATCTCTTGTTGCAACTCTTTATATATTGTTGCCTTCTTACTTAGCCTCTGTCTTACCTCATTCCAAGTGTTCATATTAGTGATATGCTCTGAGGCAACAACCGATGCAGAGGTGACCACTACGTTTGCAACTCCAATGATGCGAAAACAAGCCTTTCTTTATTGAGCTCAGGATCCGAGATTACTCCAAACTATTGTGTCGTGAGATGATTGGTTATAAGAAAGGGGAAATCCATTTCTTTTTATTCATGTCTCTATTTTATTTCAATGTAAGTTTTTACTCATATCTTTATCACTTGTTGGGGCGATCTGTGATAGTTGTGTACCTTATTTAACATGTGCTATTTTTCTAAGATTATTGGGTGAATTTAAGTGATGTGGTGTTCCCCTCATGTTCTCTCTCTCCCCCACGACGCCACCATTTATGCTCATCGTTCATATTCCCCCAAGAGGATGGGACGGTGGTTTGTGGCGCTGTGGGTTGCAAGTTGCAATCTTCTTGATACCACTCGGCCTCTCTACACCATGACACATGTTTAAAATCTCTCATTCCATCTAACACAACAACTAATGTGTATGTTCAATGTATTTTTACTTTATTTCCATTAGAAATTATTGTTGTATTGAAGACATATACTATTGGCGGGTTCAGATATGGTAGTCATGGTGTTCTTGCTTTTAGGGTAACCAAGTGGGTTTGACACTAGATGTTTTTGTGGGCTGATTCTCACATCAATGAAAGCACGCTTTACCGCGCCCATCCATTTTTTTCATTTTCATAGAACAATGGTCTACCTGATAGAATTCTTATAGTTAGAAATATCTATGAATACAAGTACTTCAAATTATAATCCTAATTAAGCACCTTGGGAGAAATTTAGTAAACTAATGGCACAAATATTTTGGTAGCAAAAATGCCACAAATACCTTAGGAGTAGTAGGCTAACATTTGTAAACAAGTTTTTACTTTCCTTCCGCATAGTGCATTGCTTTGGTGTCTTCAGTATTCTTTATGTCCTCATTTTGCCCGCAAGAGATAGAACCTCACCATATGGAAAAATCATGAACTTCCCCAACAAAAATATAAGGATGCAAAACAAGGTCAATAATTAGGCAAAATAATTAAGCTGACATGAGTAGGTTATTTCATAAAACAACACAATTTCATACTCAATGTTTTAACACGTATTCAGTATCAATAACAAAAGATAAGATCATGATCCTTTGCTTAATTATTGTCAGTTTTATGTGACACAGGTAGTATTTAGTACGTCTAATACTCCCACATTTATAGTTGAAATGACTAGATGGAATGGAAAAATGATGCATGAAACTTTTAAGAAGCTTCCCTACAAAAAAAAATCAGTGATAATCAAAGCAATTTTAACACTGTTGCTGGTTTAATGCATCAGCAAGAATATTTCAGTGGGCTGATCAAACAGGTTTGCTATTCTTCAAAGAAGTCTAAGATATTTCCAAAGGGACGAAACATCACTTAATTATATAGCTCCTAGGATATTAGAAAATGGCAGATTGTCTTGGTGTAAACGGTGGTGCTTGTAAAATAAAGTCTTTAAACACGTGAGTTTGTAAGAGACAAAACAAGTACTAGTCCAGTACATGAAACCTTGTCGACCGGTATTGTTCAGGAACGTACCTTGTCTACATACAAATGATGGGACGAGATGAGATCTACCGCCGGTGTAGCATGCATGAAAGCACCCTGCAAGTGCTCTATTATTGGAAAGCATTGCAGAAATAGAAAGCCCATGGTTTCCTCACGGACACACTGTGCAGCTCCACCTGATTGGAAGGAACCGACTGCGGTTGGTCCACAAAAAATCTCTCGCGAGTACGTGATTGACACATCGTCCCGTGAACAAGATCTCGTAATCATCTTGCCTCGCACTGTCCCTCCCGCGTGATTTCTCTATGTTAGCACGCACTGCACCGGAGGCATATGTTTAGAGCAATTCCAGCAGATGCGCTGTAATCCCACGTGCGTGCGAAAAACGGTAATTTCCTCGCGCGAGAGTCCGCGTCACGCACTCTAACGGTCGTTGTATCTTCCGCACACAGAAAAAACTTTGACGCGCGCATCTTTTAACGCATCGCTTACCACACGCTCGTTAAATGTCACGTCCACACATGAAACCAACCACCTACTCTACTTTAACACGCGCAGAAACTTCCTCCTCTTCCCACAGCTATCCTCTTCCTCTTCCAATAGCTATCCTCTTCCTCTTCCCACCGCTTCGCCGCTAACACGCCCGCGCCCGCGCCACCGCCACCATCCTCTTCCGGGTACCATGGCGTACACGCGCGCCCTACCAGGAACTTTTACGCCGAGATCCGGTCCGGCGACGACCGCATCGTCCTCGGCGCCTTCGCGACCGCGCACGAGGCCGTGCGCGCCTACGACACCGTCGCGTGGCGGCTCGGGCGCCCGCGCTCCTCCATGAACTTCCACGACATGTGGACCCGCGAGCAGGTCGAGGCGCTCACGCCGCCGCCTCGCCTCGTCACGGAGGAGGAGCGTCGCTGCAGGCGTGGCGCGGAGCGCTGCCTGCTCATCTTCGAGCGCGACGAGCACCTGCGCCGGGAGTGTAAGGGGCGTTTCCCCGAGGACGTCGTAGCGTAGCGCGCGTACGACGCCGAGCGGGCGGCGAAGCACCAGAAACGCCTCGCGCACCGGGTGGATAAGGCGGAGAAGCGCGCCTTCATCGACGCGCAGATGGACGACCATCTCCGACGACGATCCCTGTTGGCTGGACTACCTATCATCGACGCCGGTGTCCGACACGACACCGGTCTCCTCCGGCCATGACCACATCTCCGTCTCCTCGTCAAACTAGATTAGTAGTAGTTTCTAGACCGTCGGAGGGTTAGCGCCTCCGTCGAAGAAGATTCGTGCGCAGCACACTAAACCACTATCGCACGCTCTCCATACGCGTTTTCGCGCGCCGAAATTTACAGGGACGGCTGGAGTTGCTCTTAAGCCATTGATTTTTCACATGGTATGAGAGCCCCTTTATACAAATACATCAATATCTTCTGCGCCGGCGATGTCGACTTCAACAAGTTCATCGATAGGAACTCCCTCGGACAGCCTCTTCAGGAGAAGTTCACGAGTAGCATTTATCTTGTGTGACAGGTTGTTGTTCTGTCGGTGATACGGGGTGCACGGTTGTTTGGGAATCTCGATGGAGACACCAAGGCGTCACCTGAAGAGATCTTGTAGGTGTTCGTAGCATGGAAAACAAAAAAATTCTACCGCACACAAACAAGTCAAGATCTATCTACTAGATTGTAGCAACGAGTCGATAGAAGCACTCACCCTCGAAGATTTCAAAGCGGTTAATGAGAGCAGATTCTTGTGGGTGATGTAGTCGTACACTTACCGATCTCAAGATCGCGTAGACGATCCTTCCGGCGCTGCGTTCCGGCAGCGCTTCCGCAGTCGGTCACACGTTCGGTACTCGATGAAGACCTTCCTCTCCCTTGTTCCAGCAGGCAATGAAGGTTGTAGTTCTACCCTCGCGATTCCGGCAGCACGACGGCGTGGTGTCGGAAGTAGAGGGAAGATCCCACAGGGCTTCGCCTAAGCCGGTGCGAGTTATGGTGGATTTAGGGTTTCCCGGTAATCTAGGGTTTAGAAGACCGGGAGGAGGAGGAGGTGTCGGCGGCGCGGCGGCGGCTAGCGGCGGCGGCGGCGCACATGGTGGAGGGCTTGGGCTTGGTGCTTTGGGGAAGCCCTCCCCTTCTATTTATGAGAGGGGGCAGCCTTGGGAGGGGTGGGTTTGAATCCAAACCCAAACCCAAGTTGGATTGAGAGAAGGACTCGTTCCTTCTTCCACTAGGAAACCATTGTTCCAGTTTGACTTTTTAAACTCCTGTTTGACTTTCAATTTAGAGCTTCAATTCTCTCTCACAAATGCTCACACCAAGTGACCTAGGATATGATCCAATCATTCCACTTACCCATGACACATTCATGGACCATTCCCCTTCCGGACCGGTGAACCTTCTAGAACCTTCTAGAACCTCTTCGATGAAAACATCAGAATCTTTCCCGAACTCCGGAATCAGACTTTCCTTATATGAATCTTATTCTCCGGACCATCCCTGATCTCCTCGTGATATCCCGGATCCCATCCGAGACTCCGAACAACATTCGGTATCCCTACTAACATTCTATATCTACTAAACAACATCGAATCCTTAATTGTGTCTCCCTACGGTTCGTGAATTATGCGGACATGACCGAGACACTTCTCCGACCAATAACCAATAGAGGAATCTAGAAATTCATATGGCTCCCACATATTTCTACGATTACTTTGCGATCGAATGAACCACTTACATATGATACCAATTTCCCTTTGTCTCACGATAGTTTACTTATTCGAGGTTTTGATCGTTGATATCTCTTCATACCTAGTTCAACCTCGTTACCGATAAGTACTCTTTTCTCGTTCCCATGATATGTGATCCCTTGTGAGCCAGTCACATGCTTGCAAGCTAATTGGATGACATTCCACCGAGAGGGCCCAGAGTATATCTATCCGTCATATGGATGGACAAATCCCACTCTTGATCCATGTGCATCAACCCATACTTTCCGAACACTCAATGCCACATTTATAGCCACCCAGTTATGGTGTGGTGTTTGATGTCATCAAAGCATCCTTCTGGTGATGGTGATTAGCATGATCTCATGGTCAAAGGAATTAGGTTACTATGTATCAGAAAGCTTATAGCAAACGAACTATTGAAATGACTTGATCTTTATGCTACGCTTATCTATAGGAGTATGTCCATCATACCATTCTCCTAATGATATGATCTTGTTGTTAATAACATGTCAATGTTCATGATCGAGAAACCACGATCATCTATTAACCAACAAGCTAGTATTATAAAGAGGCTTTACCAGGGACTCTAATTTAGTTTACGAATCACACAAGTATTAATGTTTCCGGTTAATACTATTATAGCATGAATGTAAACATTTATCATAAACACAAAGATATAATAATAACCACTTTTATTATTGCCTCTAGGGCATATCTCCAACAGTCTCCCACTTGCACTAGAGTCAACTAATCTAGATTACATGGTAATATACCGAACACCCATGGCGGTTTGGTGCTGGTCATGTTTTGCCCTCGGGAAAGGTTTAGTCAACGGATCCGCTACATTCAGATCTGTGTGTACTTTGCAAATATTTATGTCACCATCTTGGACATGCTCTCGAATAGCGTGAAAACGTAGCTTGATATGCTTCAGCTTCTTGTGTGACCTTGGTTCTTGTGCATTGGCTATGGCGCCCATGTTATCACAATAGATAGACATTGGGCCCAGCGCACTTGGAACCACACCGAGCTCTATAATGAACTCCTTCATCCATATCGCCTCTTGTGAAGCCTCTGAAGCAGCTATGTATTATGATTCAGTTGAAGATCTCGCCACAACGCTTTGCTTTGCACTCCTCCAGCTAACTGCTGCACCATTCAAAGTAAATACGTATCGAGATTGAGATTTAGAATCATCCGGATCGGTGTTCCAACTAGCATCGGTGTAACCATTAACAACGAGTTGTTCATCACCTCCATAAGAAAGAACCATATCCTTAGTTCTTCTCAAGTACTTAAGGATGTTTTTGACCGCTGTCCAATGATCCACTCCTGGATCACTTCGATATCTGCTAGTCAAACTAACATCATATGCAATGTCGGGTCTTGTACATAGCATGGCATACATAAGAGATCCTATGGCTGAGGCATAGGGAGTCTTACTCATCCTTTCTCTATCTTCTGCCATTGCAGGGCTTTGAGTTTTAGTCAAGGTTGTATTGGGCAACATGGGCAAGAACCCTTTCTTGCTATCTTCCATTCCAAACCTCTTTAGAACTTTGTCCAAATATGTACTATGTGACAATGATATTAGGCATCTCGATCTATCTCTATAAATCTTTATGCCTAATATATAAGCTGCTTTGCCAAGATCTTTTATTTAAAAAACTATTATTCAAATAATCCTTGACACTATTAAGAAGGTCTACATCATTCCCAATCAACAATATGTCATCTACATATAGTATTAAGAATGCTACAGATCTCCCACTCACTTTCTTGTAAATACAAGCTTCTCCATAAGTTTGTATAAAACCAAAGCTTTTGATCACCTTATCAAAATGTTGATTCCAACTTCGGGATGCTTGCTTCAATCCATAAATGGACCATTGAAGTTTGCATACCTTGTTAGTATCTTTAGGATCGACAAAACCTTTGGGTTGTACCATATACAACTCTTCATTAATGTCTCCATTGAGGAACGCCGTTTTGACATCCATCTTCCATATCTCATAATCATAATATGCAGCAATTGCTAACATAATCCTCACAGACTTTAGCTTCGCTACCGGTGAGAAAGTCTCATCGTAGTCAAGTCCTTGAATTTGTCGAAATCCTTTTGCGACAAGTCGACCTTTATAGACAGTAACATTACCATCAACATCTGTTTTCTTCTTGAAAATCCATTTGTTCTCGACAGCCTTCCGGCCATCCGGTAAGTCCACCAAAGTCCATACTTGGTTTTCGTACATGGATCCAATCTCGGATTTCATAGCTTCTTGCAATTTATTGGAATCTAGGCTCATCATCGCTTCCTCATATGTCGCAGGGTCATCGGTGTTGTCCACCAACATGACACTCATAACGGGATCATACAAATTAGGAGTGGTACGAGTTCTCGTTGACCTGCGAGGTTCTGTAGTTACTTCAACCGAAGTTTCATAATCAACATCATTAGCTTCCTCTCTTATTGGCGTAGGCGCCACAGGAACTACTTCTGGTGCTACACTACTCGCAAGTTCGAGAGAAGGTTCAACAACCTCGTCGAGTTCTACTTTCCTTCTAGTCACTTATTTCGAGAGAAACTCCTTCTCTAGAAAGGATCCATTCTTGGCAACGAATACTTTGCCCTCGGATCTATGATAGAAGGTATACCCAATAGTTTCCTTCGGGTATCCCGTGAAGACGCATTTTTCCGCTTTGGGTTCAAGCTTGTCGAGCTGTAACTTCTTTACATAAGCTTCGCAACCCCAAACTTTAAGGAACGACAATTTAGGTTTCTTTTCAAACCATAATTCATACGGTGTCGTTTCAACGGATTTAGATGGTGCCCTATTTAAAGTGAATGCTGCTGTTTCTCATGCATAACCCTAAAATGATAGCGGTAAATCTGTAAGTGACATCATAGAACGAACCACATCTAAGAGAGTTCGATTACGACGTTCGGACACACCATTATGGTGTGGTGTTCCCGGCGGTGTCAATTGTGAAAGTATTCCGCATTTCTTCAAATGCTCGCCAAACTCGTAACTTAGATATTCACCTCCACAATCAGATCGTAGAAATTTAATCTTCTTGTTACGTTGATTATTTACCTCACTTTGAAATTCCTTAAACTTTTCAAAAGTTTCGGACTTATGTTTCATGAAATAGATATACCCATATCTACTCAAGTCATCCGTGAAGGTAAGAACATAGCGATAACCACTGCGCGATGCTACACTCATTGGACCACACACATCGGTATGTATGATTTCCAATAAGTCCATAGCTTGCTCCATCATACCAGAAAATGGAGTCTTAGTTTTTACCCATCAGACATGCTTCACATATTTCAAGTGATTCGAAATCAAGTGATTCAAGAAGTCCATCGGAATGGAGTTTCTTCATACGCTTCACTCCAATATGAACAAGATGACAGTGCCACATATAGGTCGAGTTATCACTCAATTTCAGACGTTTAGCTTCAATGTTATTAATGTGTGTATTACTACAATCGAGATTCAATAATAATAGACCATCTATCAAAGGTACATGTGCATAAAACATATTACTCATATAAATCGAACAACCATTATTCTCGGACTTAAACAAGTAACCGTCTCACAATAAACATGATCCGGATATAATGTTCATGCTCAACACAGGCACCAAATAACAATTATTTAAGTATAAAACTAATCCCGATGGTAGATGAAGGGGTAGTGTGCCGACCGCGATCACATCAACCTTTGATCCATTTCCAACGCGCATCGTCACCTCGTTATTCGCTAGTTTCCGTCTATTCTGCAGTACCTGTTTCGAGTTACAAATATGACAACCGAACCAGTATCAAATACCCAGGCACTACTACGAGTACTAGTGAGATACACATCAATAACATGTATATCGGATATACCTTTCTTCTTGATGTTGCCGTTCTTCAAATCTGCCAAGTACTTAGGGCAATTCCTCTTCTAGTGACCCTCTCCCTTGCAGTAAAAGCATTCAGTATCAGGCTTAGGCCCAGCCTTGGACTTCTTCGTCGGCGCGGTAAATTTCTTACCGCCCTTCTTGAAGTTTCCCTTTTTCTTAGACATGCCTTGCTTCTTGAATTTGGTGGTCTTATTGACCAACAACACTTGGTGCTCTTTCTTGATCTCCACTTCTGCAGACTTTAACATGGAGAAGAGTTCGGGTAACGACTTGTCCATGTTTTGCATATTGTAGTTCATCACAAAGTTCTTGTAACTTGGTGGCGGTGATTGGAGGACACGGTGAATCCCCAAAGCATTAGGAATCACTATACCCAAGCTTTGAAGCTTGCTAGCGTGCCCAGACATCGTAAGCACGTGCTCACTGACGGAGCTGCCCTCTTCCATCTTGCAGTTAAAGAATTTTTTAGAAGCCTCATAACTCTCAACTGCCGCGTGAGCCTTAAATATCATTTTGAGTTCACGGACAATATAATGTGGGTCATGGTTCTCAAACCTTTTCTGAAGCTCCGATTCCAAACCATACAAGATAGCACACTGAACTGTGGAGTACTGATTCTTCCGAGCGAGGAAAACATTATTTACCTCATCGGTAGCATCAGTTGCAGGCGGGTTACCCAGCGGTGCATCCAGCACATAGGTCAAATTACCAGCATTGAGGACAATCCTCAAATTGCGGAACCAATCCGCAAAGTTGCTTCCATTGTTTTTCAACTTTTCCTTCTCTAGGAACGCATTAAAATTGATGATAGTGGACGCCATTGATCTACAACATATTTGCAATAGTTTTGTTGGAGATATGCCCAAGAGGCAATAATAAAGTGGTTATTATCATATCTTCATACTTATGATAAATGTTTACATACCATGCTATAATTGTATTAACAGGAAACATTAATACTTGTGTGATTTGTAAACATAAAAGAGTCCCTAGTAAAGCCTCTTATTAAACTAGCTTGTTCGTTAATATGTGATCACGGTTTCCTGATCATGAACATAGAGATGTTATTAACAACAGGGTCATATCATTAGGAGAATGATGTGATGGACATACTCCTATAGTTAAGCGTAGCATAAAGATCAAGTCATTTAATATAGTTCATTTGCTATAAGATTTCTAATACATAGTAACCTAATTCCTTCGACCATGAGATCATGTTAATCACCATCACCGTAAGGATTCTTTGATGACATCAAACACCACACCGTAACTGGGTGGCTATAAAGGTGGCATTGAGTGTTTGGAAAGTATGGGTTGAGGCACATGGATCAAGAGTGGGATTTGTCCATCCATATGACGGATAGATATACTCTGGGCCCTCTCGGTGGAATGTCATCCAATTAGCTTGCAAGCATGTGACTGGTTCACAAGGGATCACATACCATGGGAACGAGAAAAGAGTACTTATCGGTAATGAGGTTGAACTAGGTATGCAGAGATACCGACGATCAAAACCTCGGATAAGTAAACTATCGTGAGACAAAGGGAAATTGGTATCGTATGTAAGTGGTTCATTCGATCGCAAAGTAATCGTAGAAATATATGGGAGCCATATGAATTTCCAGATTCCTCTATTGGTTATTGATCGGAGAAGTGTCTCGATCATGTCCGCATAATTCACGAACCGTAGGGAGACACACTTAAGGATTTTATGTTGTTGAGTAGTTATGGAATGATGAGTAAGAGATCGAATGTTGTTCGGAGTCTCGAATGGGATCCGGGATATCACGAGGAGATCTGGAATGGTTCGGAGAATAAGATTCATATAAGGAAAGTCCTGTTTCGGGGTTGGAGAATGGTTCCGGTGTTTTCATCGGGAATGTTCTAGAAGGTTCCGGAATGTCCGGCACTCCGGAGGGGAAGGGTACATGAATGTGTCATACCAAGTTGTAATGATTGCATCATGTACTAGGTGTCATCGCTGGACAAAATAAAGGGTTTAATCAAATCCTAGTTTGAAAAAGTCAAACGCCAATTTGAAAAGTCAAACGGCTATTTTGGAAGGTGGAGGGGAAGTAGGAAACCTACTTGGGGAGGAGTTCCTCCCCTCCACCGCCGGCCCACTTGGGATCCGAGTTGGGGAGGGACTCCCCTCCCCGGCGCGCCTCCCTCCACCTATATAAGGAGGGGCAGGGCTGCCCCTCCAAGTACACAACACCTCTCTCCTCTAAACCTAAACCCTAGCCGCCGGCCTCCACCATTGTGGCCGCCACCTCCTAGGGTTTGCCAAGTCGCCGAGTTGGGGCAATCCCCTTGCCCTAGCCGCTGGCCTAGCTCACTCTCCTTGGTGCGTCTAAACCCTAGATCACCGAGGCTCTCTCATAGTCCACCATACTCGCTCCGGCTTAAGGCGAAGCCCTGCGAGATCTCCCCTCTACTTCCGGTACCACGCCGTCATGCTGCCGGAATCGTGAGGAGAGTGCTACAACCTCCGCTGCCTGCTGGAACAAGGGAGAGGAAGGTCTTCATCGAGTACCGAATGTGTGACCAACTGCGGAAGCGCTGTCGGAACACAGCGCCGGAAGGATCGTCTACGCGATCTTGAGATCGGCAAGAGTACGACTACATCACCCACGAGAATCTGCTCTCGTTAACCGCTTTGGAATCTTCAAGGGTGAGTTCCTCTATCGACTCGTTGCTACAATCTAGTAGATAGATCTTGGCTTGTTTGTTTGCATGCGGTTGAATTTTTTTATTTTCCATGCTATGAACCCCTACAAGTTTAGACTAAGTTTATGACAACTTGAGTTCTAATTAATAGTTAAATTAATCTAGGTGAACTCCCACTAAAAACAATATCCCTCACATTGTTTTAGTGATCACACGAACCAAATCCACCACATCAAAACCGATCATCACAAGAGTTGATGTAGCTTCAATGGCGAACAATCAACATGTTCATCATATCTACTATATGACTCATGCTATACCTTTCGGTGATCCGTGTTCCGAGACCATGTCTGTACATGCTAGGCTCGTCAAGATCAAACCTTAGCTTCCGCATGAGAAAATCTGGCTTGCTCATGTTGTATACACTCACAGAATCTAACACACCCGATCATCACGTGGTGCTTCGAAACAACGAGCTTTAGCAACGGTGCTTACTGAGTATGAACACTTTAAAACTTGAAATTGTGTGCTTGAGGGATCATCTTATAATGCTACCGTCGTGAACTAAGCAATACAAGATCCATAAAATGATTAACATCACATGCAATTCATAATATGTGATATGATATGGTCTTTCTTCTTGTGCTTCCGATCTCCATCTTCAAGCACGAACATGATCTCCATCATCACCGGTGCGGCGTCAAGGTCAATGGCGCCGCTTCATGGTTGCCGTCCACCAGCATCAACTATTACAACTACTTTGAATAGACATGCAGGTCTTAACGGAATTTAAAAGACAACCATATGGCTCCTGCCGGTTGCCAACTTACAATAAGGAACATTGCATACATCATATATAATCACAATCATGGCCATATCACATCACAGCTCACCCCTGCAAAACAAAGTTAGACGCCTCTAATTTTCTTTGCATGTTTTACGTGGTTTGGGGCTTTCAATAAGTGTCGTTCTAACTTACGAATAAGAACCACAACGTTGATGCTTGAACTATCAAGTGTCCATTGTAAATTGAATCTATACTATGATGGGAGAGACAAACACCCACAAAGCCACTTATGCAATACAAGTTGCATGTTAAGCGTGGAGCAAGTCTCATGAACAATGTCATGTAAGGTTAGCCCGGACCGCTTCATCCCATCATACCGCAAGATGCAAAGTACACAAAAAGCAATTGATAATAAAAGCACCACCGCCCACAATGACCATTGTGTTCTACTCGTGCAACAGATCTACATATAGACACGGCTCTGATACCACTGTAGGGGTTCGTAGCATGGAAAACAAAAAATTTCTACCGCATACACACGAACAAGCCAAGATCTATCTACTAGATTGTAGCAACGAGTCGATAGAAGCACTCACCCTCGAAGATTCCAAAGCGGTTAACGAGAGCAGATTCTCGTGGGTGATGTAGTCGTACACTTGCCGATCTCAAGATTACGTAGACGATCCTTCCGGCACTGCGTTCCGGTAGTGCTTCCACAGTCGGTCACACGTTCGGTACTCGATGAAGACCTTCCTCTCCCTTGTTCCAGCAGGCAGCGGAGGTTGTAGTTCTCCCCTCACGATTCCGGCAGCAAGACGGCATGGTGTCGGAAGTAGAGGGAAGATCCCGCAGGGCTTCGCCTAAGCCGGTGCAAGTTATGGTGGATTTAGGGTTTCCCGGTGATCTAGGGTTTAGAAGACCGGGAGGAGGAGGAGGAGGTGTCGACGGCGGATATGGCGGCGGCGACGGACCGGCGGCAGCGCAAGGCGGCGGCGTCGGCTCACGGGGTGGAGGGCTAGGGCTTGGTGCTTTGGGGAAGCCCTCCCCTTCTATTTATGAGAGGGGGGCAGCCTTGGGAGGGGTGGGTTTGAATCCAAACCCAAACCCAAGTTGGATTGAGAGAAGGACTCATTCCTTCTTCCACTAGGAAACCATTGTTCTAGTTTGACTTTTCAAACTCCTGTTTGACTTTCAATTTAGAGCTTCAATTCTCTCTCACAAATGCTCACACCAAGTGACCTAGGATATGATCCAATCATTCCACTTACCCATGACACATTCATCGACCATTCCCCTTCCGGACCGGTGAACCTTCTAGAACCTTTTAGAACCTCTCCGATGAAAACATCGGAATCTTTCCCGAACTCCGGAATCAGACTTTCCTTATATGAATTTTATTCTCCGGACCATTCTGGATCTCCTCGTGATATCCCGGATCCCATCCGAGACTCCGAACAACATTCGGTATCCCTACTAACATTCCATATCTACTAAACAACATCGAATCCTTAAGTGTGTCTCCCTACAGTTCGTGAATTATGCGGACATGACTGAGACACTTCTCCGACCAATAACCAATAGAGGAATCTGGAAATTCATATGGCTCCCACATATTTCTATGATTACTTTGCGATCGAATGAACCACTTACATACGATACCAATTTCCCTTTGTCTCACGATAGTTTACTTATCCGAGGTTTTGATCGTCGGTATCTCTGCATACCTAGTTCAACCTCGTTACCGATAAGTACTTTTTTATCGTTCCCGTGATATGTGATCCCTTGTGAGCCAGTCACATGCTTGCAAGCTAATTGGATGACATTCCACCGAGAGGGCCCAGAGTATATCTATCTGTCATATGGATGGACAAATCCCACTCTTGATCCATGTGCCTCAACCCATACTTTCCGAACACTCAATGCCACCTTTATAGACACCCAGTTACGGTGTGGTGTTTGATGTCATAAAAGCATTCTTCCGGTGATGGTGATTAGCATGATATCATGGTCGAAGGAATTAGGTTACTATGTATCAGAAAGCTTATAGCAAACGAACTATTAAAATGACTTGATCTTTATGCTACGCTTATCTATAGGAGTATGTCCATCATACCATTCTCCTAATGATATGATCTTGTTGTTAATAACATCTCAATGTTCATGATCGAGAAACCACGATCATCTATTAACCAACAAGCTAGTATTATAAAGAAGCTTTATCAGGGAATCTAATTTAGTTTACAAATCACACAAGTATTAATGTTTCTGGTTAATATTATTATAGCATGAATGTAAACATTTATCATAAACACAAAGATATAATAATAACCACTTTTATTATTGCCTCTAGGGCATATCTCCAACAGATCTCAACCGAGATCGAGGAGGACAGGAAGAAGGTCACCGTCAAGTCAGAAAAATCCAGCCTATGTGGAGTGGAACAAGAAGGACCAACATGTAATGGGTTATCTACTGAGCTCGCTCTCCTATGAGGTGTTGGTCCAGGTCTCCGAACACAGGACAACACACGGTACGTGGACGTCGATTTAGGAGATGTACGCGCCTCAATCGTGTGCACGTGTCATGGGCTTGCGTCGGGCTCTTGATGATCTGAAGAAGCAGAGAGACGTGGATTCGGTCTAACTTCAACAAAGTGAAGGCCTTGACGGATGAGCTGGCCCTTGCCTGAAAGAAGCTAGATGACGGCGATTTCATCAACGCTGCTCTCAACGGCATGGATGCAGAGTACAATCCACTTGTCGGGGAAATCTTGACGCGCCTAGAGTAGGGCATCACGCTAAGTAAGGTGTATGCCATGTTTTCGGCGGCAGAAGCTCGCCTTGAAGAACAAAGCGCTGACACAGGTAGTCGGCGGTTTTCGGTTAATCTCGCCTCTCGCGGCGGTTATGGAGGAAACCACATCGGTTTGCAACAGAGTACATTGCGGAGGTGGCAGTCGTGAATATGATGGCCGCAACAATCAAGGGAAAGGGGTCTATAGAAACCCTAGTAGTGGCAGTGGCCACTATGGCAGTGGCGGTGGTGGTGGTTACAAACACAACAACACCTCCTTGGGCTAAGGTAAAGGCCATCGCTACACTGGCCCTCACTGCCAGATTTGCGGCAAGGCGAGGCATACCGCCTATAGGTGCTACAATCGGTTCAACCTCGCCTTCATCACACCAAAGCCACAGGCGAACACGACAACAACTGGACCATCCTACGGAGTAGATACCAACTGGTACATTGTCATTGGTGCAACCAACCATGTCACTGGAGAGATCGACAATATCAATGTCTGGGATAGCTACTCCGGGAATGAGAAGGTCCACACGACAAGTGGACAGGGTATGTAACAACATATTGGTTGTGGCATCCCGCAAAACCACTACTAGAAAATCGCGTTGTTTTTGTGCATTGCATCATCATGACCGCATGCTCATGTCATCATACCGCATTGCATTTAAGCATCGTCATCATCTTGCATTTGCTTGCATAAAACTATTGGCGGAAAAACCTGTTCGTGTTTTCTAAACGCCCCGTTTATGTTCCAAACACAAAACCCGGGTCTCCGGATTATTTTGTTTTGTCTGCTATCGGTTTGCAAACGGTCCGTTTAAAATAAATAAAATATGTAATTATTTTTAGTGGGGGCAGTCTAACGGGCCGACCCGACCCAGTCGACCACCCCCATTACAAAACGGTCCACCTAAACCAGCCCCCCTATTTCCTATTCCCACCTAGTCCTAATCTACCCACCACTCACAGCTCGCCACCTCACCCTCTCCCCCAATTCCTACCCACCCTGCCACCTCATCAATCCTAGACTTTTCCCCCCTCTCTCTCTTTCTCACACAGCCCCCTCCTACCCCTCTCCCTTACAGGCTGGCCCCACCCCGCAGTCCTCCTTCTCTTTCCCTGGTCAACTCTCTCCTTCCCCCTGGCCCCACGCGCCAGCCACACCCCCACCAACCCCCACCGCCTGGCCACTCCCCACCTCACCCCCACCACAGCCCCACGCCCTGACCCCACCCTCCGGCCCCACCACGTTCTCTCTCTCCCTCCCCACGCTCGCAGCCTCCGCACCGCCCGCGTCCCCAACCTCTCCTTCCGTCCTCCCTCTCTCCTCCCTTCTCCCTCTGCGCCGGCGCGTCCCCCGCCGCCCTCCTCGCCGGCTTCCTCCTCCAACCCCGCTCCCTTCTCCCTGGCGTCTGCAACCGTCGGCGCCTGCCGCCGACCCTGCGTCGCCCCCGGCCGGCCGCCGCGCCCCGCACCTCCTTCCTCTCCTTCCTGCAAGCCCGACAGCGCCAGCCGCCACCTCGCCGACGACCCCGCGCCGGTCTCGCGCTCCCTCCTCGCCGCGACCTCCTCCCGCACCGCTCGCGCCTCCCTGCAGCACCGCCGGGGCCCCATCGCCGCCAGGAGCTCCGCCGGCCTCCCCGACGACGAACCGTCCCCGCGAGCAGAACCTCCTCCGGCCGCCCCCTCGTCGTGCTGCGCCCGGTGCTCCTCCCGCCTGCGCCGGCCCGGCTCGGCCCCGAGCTCACCGGCCCATGCGCGTCTCCGCCTCCGCCAAGCCCGACGCCGCCCCTCTAGCTCGCAGCCGCGCGCCTCCGAGCCGTCCTGGCGTCCGCTCCCTCGTGCCCCGGGTAATCGTCCGCGAGCCCCAGTAGCACCGCCTCCAGCTCGCAGCCGGTTCCGACGACCTCGCCGCCGACAACCTTCGCTCGACCCCGCCCCTACCCGCTCGAGCTCGCCGCGGCAGTCTGCTCAACCACCGGCGCGGCCCTGCCTTCTGCCTGCGCCCCTCGGTTCCACCCAGCGCGTTCTCAGGCATCAAGTGCTGTTGTATGCCTCTAATCAAGATCGGCGGCGACCCGTGCCTCACGGGGTTCGACGTCCATGTTGTCGCCCGCTGACCGATGTTACACAAGAACCCGACGAGCGAACGGCAGGAACTGCACCAACGCCAAGATATCCAAAGGTTCTATCGGCAACCAAGTTCGCCATCCGTCTCGACGTCGAAACCCGCAGGCGATGGCGTCACATTCCAAGTTCTCCTTCACGGAACCGAAGACCGTGGACGCCAAGTCCCCGGGTTCAAAGGAGTCAAGGCCCGATCCCGAAGGCCGATCCCGATGTATCAAAGACCGAACCCGGCACGACAAGTTCTTCCTCCCGGACCCGATGACCGCCAAGATCGCCACCGGTACGACAAGCACTTCGCCGTGGAATGCCAAGTTCTACATCCCGAACGCCAGGACCGTCGGCATGACCCGTAGACCACAGATGCGACAAGAACTACTTCCGGAGTACGAGAACGATCCCGTCGAACCCTGAACCCTGAGACCAACCCCGAACCCCGGAACCCCAAGTTCGTCGAGACCCCCTAATGTGTGAACCCCTTCCCGGAACCCTATTTTATAACATAATACAACTTGTGGCATATTAACTTGTCATACTTGCATGCATACATTCATGTGGTTTGGGGGCCTTATGCCGATTCACCTCATAATTAAATATGGGGCCCATATGCGGGCAACTCTAGTCTCATATTGGCCTCATTTAAATTTGTGTAGCGAACCGGTAACTTATCTTGCCCTGTTAATACAACATTTAATTGCGGGGTAGTTAATTAACTTGAACAGTTTAATTAATTGTCGGGACCCCGGTTCCACTTAATATGACCTAATTGCATCGCACCTTGCCATGCCATGCATCATACATGCATCATGCCCGATCTTTTGCCGTAGTATTAAATATTGCATCCGGTGTTTATTCTAGTGTTTTGGTTCTTCGCGGATAAGGCCGTTGAGTTGATGCGAGTGTCGCCCCGATCTTCGGTTGAATCTTCGACAATGTTTTCAATCGAGCATCTCCCCCTTTCTACCCATCTTACTTTTATAGTATTTATTCCCTCCTGTTGATCTATTGCTATCTGTGTTGCGATGCTCTAGTTTTCGTACCCGTGATATCCCTCGCAGCCTTATATTGCCTTGGGCACATCCTATTACCTGTTGTTTGGTAGATAGTTGGACTTGCGCGTCGTAGTCGCTTGCTCAAGAGCTGTTGCGTGTCAACAAGTGCCACAGTTGTTGGTGTATTGCCGCATGTTTGATGTTGGATATGATCATGGTTTTACTTATCGTTCACTTTAATTCCTGTTTAACAACTAAAATTGAAGTAAGTAAGCAGAGGCACAGGTGGGCAATAGATGTTATTTGGTTGTTAACCGTCCACTTGTGTCCCGTAGGACCCCGAGTACTTGATACCTGTTCCCTGATTTATCGCGCTATCCACATCCGGGAGGATTATGGGACCCTCCCTGAGCCAGAACTTGATTCATTCTTATTTCTTGGGGCCACAAACTAGTTTGAGGTTTTATTTACAATTCTATACTTATGCCATGCTACTGCTTTATTTACGATTGTGCGAGGAGCACACTGTACTGTTTAGGTAAGCGGAATGTTTTCGCGGTATCGACAATCCCAGTTTTGGGTTCCCAGTCGTTTACAGCCATTGTCGCAAACCTTGAGTCCGTCTCGGAGTCAGCTGGCTTCGTTGCGGGTCTACTCAATGGGGTGGCCCCCTGAAATATTTCTGAATCCTGTGATTGCTTTGTCGTGAAGGCCTCGTTGGGTTTTGATTTGGTTTTTCCGAGGTTGATCGAGTGTGTGTTGCTATTGGTGCACCCCGGCCGGGTAAAACTTTCTGAAAGCCGTGTCCGCGGTTATGGACGACTTGGAGCACAGTATCTCGATCATAGACAACTATAACTAAAGTAGTGCTATAAATTTGACTTTATAATGACTAGTAATCAGCTTTACTATAATGGAATGGCTAAATAAAACTGCCAACAATTGCTTGCTTGGGTTGTCGCTTGCGACCATTGTATCTGACTAGTAAGTATTGCAACTACAACGGAATGGCTAAATAAAAGTATCAACCACTGTTGGGTTTTGGGTTATCTAATGCTAAAGGTATTTGACTAGTAAGTGTCGCAACTATAACGGAGTGTTTAACTAAAACGGCCCACTGCTTATTTTATCAGGATGATTATCTACACCTGACTAGTAAGTGCTACAACGATAACTGAATAAATAAAACTGCCAACTGTGTGAGTTCCTCGGTTGACTTCCTCATTTGGTCTCGAGGGGGAAACCCCAGGATGGGTTTGTTTGATGGTAGTGCCAGGATGGTTCCGAATAGGTCTTTCTTACCCCTCTCTGATAGCCGCCAGTTGTATCGAGTCTCTATAGGTTGTTTAGTGCATGCTGCCGCTGCCGCTTCAGTCCACCATACCTATGTAGGCGAGGACCGCCGAATTCTAGCCTTGCCGTGTACTGGCCTCAGTACTGACGCTCCTCTTTTTCCTTTGCCCTTTGTCGGCACCCCTTTTGTTTAAGTAGGTTTTGAGATCGACGCCGTTAGCAGGGTTACCCTTTCGGCTTGGCCTGGGCAGGGTTATGGACGCCATTGGTTATTCTTCAGGGCTCTTAGCCCCATTTGCATCTTGTCCGTAGTCGGACGCTCTACCATTTTCAAGGTGATTTGGATCTTTGTATATTATATCTGTATTCTTGACTCATGGAGTCGTGTTGTATAAATATCTGTTCTGTGGGTCCCATCGAGGACTGTTGTGTAATGTTATTACTTCGTTTTCCACCCGCACGAAAGTGCCTGGTGGGCACCTTTGAATCGTTTCTATGCGGGTTTGGCGGGAAGCGCTAAAACTTGCATAGGTCCAATTCTGAGGGTGTTACATTGGTCATATGTCTTTTCATACTCTTGATTAACCAATTCATCTTAACAATAATTTGCATGTTTCCAAAGCTAGTAAGAGTCGTGTTTCGGCATATGAACTTCTTTATGATAATTATACTTTTGTTTAAACTCATCCAAAATTATTTTCTGTTAAGGATCACGATGCCTCAAAAATTCTGCTTCAAGAAAAGAGTAGGGTGGACTCTATCCCTTCCATGGCACATCTACATCTTCTTCTAAACAAGTCTTTAGTGCAAGCACTCTGTCATCTAGTCGGTGGCATGAGCGTTTTTGGCATCCTTTGTTTTTAGTTGTCTATCAAATTGTTAGAAGTAATAATCTTCCTTTCTTAAAGGAACATAATGAGTTAGTTTGTGATGCATGTCAAAAAGGCAATAGGTATCAGTTGCCATATCCAAAGTCTGCTAGTGTGTCTAGAGCTCCTTTAGAGCTTATTTTCTCCGGTGTTTGGGGCTCTGTTCTTCCTTCTATTGCTCACTACAAATATTATCCGATTTTAATTGATGATTGCAGTAAATTCATGTGGATCTACTTTCTTAAGAATAAGTCTGATGTTTTTCTGAAATTTCTTGATTTTTAGCAACATGTTAAGCATATCTTTGATAGATCCTTGCTATGCAATCTAATTGGGGCAGAGAATACTAAAAGTTAAATTCTTCATTTGGTCGTATTGGTATCTCGCACCATGTTTCATGTACATATGCTTATCAGCAAAAACGATTCCGATGAGCATAAATATCGTCACATAGTTGAGGTTGGTTTGTGTTTGTTAGCACATGTATCTATGCCTCGAATTTTTTTATATAAAGGGTTTTCTACAACTCTCTATCTCATTAATCGGCTTTCTAGTAAAGTTATGCATCATAAGAGCCCAATGAAAAAAATGTTTAATCCAAAACCAAATTATTATTTTCTTTGAATTTTTTGGGTGCGAGGTTCGGCCTAACCTTCACCCGTACAATCAACACGAGCTTCAATTCCGATCCAACCAATGTGTTTTCTTGGGTTATGGTGGTCTTCATAAGGGTTATAAATGTTTTGATATTCCAATCAACATCTATATTTTTCGTGATGTCACTTATGGTGAGTCGGTTTTTCCTTTTGCTCAACTTCATCCTAATGTCGGTGCTCAGCTACATGTTGAACTTCTCCTACTTACATCCTTCCTCCGTAATCCTACCATTACTGCATCAGGAGATGAAAGTCGTCATAATCATATGTCTATAACAACTAATGTTTTTTGTTGAAAATAGTGTGCATGAGTTTTTGCTATAGAAAATCATAGTGGCAATCCTGAAGCAGATCCCTGGCATGAGCGGCAGACTAGATCCTCCCGGTGATCTGCATCACCAGGATCTCCACATCGTGGAACCACATGCGCATATTTGGCGGATCCCATCGATGAGACTAGCCTCGCATTGTCTTCTAGGTGACCCCTCCTGCTAGGAAACGAACGTGCTAGACCTGGACCCGGCCAATTCCTCCTCTACCGGTGCAATGCCTCCATTTGGTGATTTCCCTTCTCCTAAGCACATGGACAATGTTGCTGCTTCTCTATCGCACATGAGCGGCTCGTCTCCTGCTTGCACGGGATCTGCGTCGATCGTGTCTGATTTCCCACCTGGATCTGCTACATCTGTAGATCATGTTGCTCTGTTCATGTTACCGCCAGAACCGCATACACGTGCTGAAAATGGTGTTTTTTTTGACCTAAGGAAATTAGTGATGGACGGATTTGTTGGTGTAATTTTTGTAGCACGGGTGAACTTGCAAATGTGTGTGAGGTGCTTGGTGATGCCAAGTGAAAGAGTGCTATGGATGAAGAGTACTCTTCTTTGATGGATAATCACACATGGCATATTGTTCCTAAACCCCTCTGTGGCAACATCATTGATTGCAAATAGGTCTATAAAATCAAGCATCACTCTGGTGGTACTATTGATAGGTACAAAGCTCGGTTGATAGCTAAAGGTTTTAAACAGAGGTATGACATTGATTATAAAGACACATTTAATCATGTGGTAACATTTACTAATATCCGTCTCATTTTTCGCTAGTTATTTCACAGAATTGGGTAATGTGTCAGTTATATGTGAAGAATACGTTTCTCCATGGTGTCCTTGAAAATGAGGTTTACATGCGCAGCTCCCTAGGTATGAGAGTTCTTCGTATCCTAGTTATGTTTGTAAGCTTGATAAAACACTATATGGTCTCAAACAGCTTTGCGTGCGTGGTATTCTCGTTTGCCTTCAAAGCTTCATGATCTTAGATTTCTTGCTTCCAAAGCAGATACTTTGTTATTCTTTTATCACAAAAATGGTGTTATCATTTTTATGCTTATCTATGTGGATGGTATTATTTTCATCAGTTCATCCTTTGAGGCTATTGATATAATACTTATAGATTTCTGCATGGATTTTGCGGTCAAGGATCTTGGCATGCTTCACTATTTTCTTGGTATTGAGGTAAAACATGTTCGTAGTGAAATTGTTGTCTCAAGAACAATATATTTCGCTAGTGTTGAGACATGTTCGCATGGGGGACTACAAAGGTGTTACCGCCACGCTTTCAACATCTGAGAAATTATATCTTAAAGAAGGAGAGTTGCTTTCTGTTTAAGATGCTGCGAGATATAGGAGCATTGTTACAACTTTACAGTATGTTATAGACTTATCTTTTTCTGTTAACAAGGTGTTCCAATTTCTGCATGCACCTAACATTGTTTATTGGATAGCAGTCAAACAAATTCTCAGGTATCTTAAGCATACAAAGCATCTTGGTTTGTGGTTTGTAAAGTCATAGTCTGCTTTGATCAGTGCATTTTTAGATGCAGATTGGGAAGGTTGTACTAATAATAGAAGATATACCGGAGGTTTGCAGTTCCTCTAAGATGTAGTCTCATTTCATGGAGTGTGCCTAAGCAAGCAACAGTCTCAGGGTCAAGTATAGAGGTTGGGTATATTTTTTTTGGCAAATGCTACCGTTGAGTAATATGGTGAAGTAATATGGGTTCAAACCTTGCTGACAGAACTTGGTATAAATACTCCAAAAAGCACACTAAGGTGTTTTTTTTGAACCAGGGGAAAGGCCCAGAAGGGCCTGGATACTGCATTAATACGGTGTGGTACAATTTACATAAAGGACCCCTAAAGTATGGGCAATACAATCAGAGTCCTTACAATTTGCAGTACAGACCCTCATGGCTTTGCAGAAAAAGCAATCAGGTCCGCCAACACCGCCGGTGAGGTCTGTCCTCAAGCAGCAAGCACCGCCGCCAACACCATCAAGGCCACATGGAGCTGGGGGAGAAGAGGGCTTTGCCGCGTAGCTATAGAAGGGCCTCCGAAGGAGGTTGGATTCACCCGGGGCCGCCTTCGCCGCCGGGGTCTGGAGACGCTGTCTGTCAGCGACGGGATTCGGCAGTCGAACGTGCGCTGCCGATGGAACACTCCAGAAGAAAGCATTATCGCGCACTCCCCAATCTTCTCTGCTGCCGAACGCCGGCGTCGCAGGAGTCCCTTCAACCGAGCCACCATGGCTTGTGGGAAGAGAAGTCGAGGACAACAGCTTCCAACACCAAGGAGAAGCAAAAGCCCGCTTATTGAAGGAGGACTCGCCAAATCCGCCATTGGAGTCAAGCTTCCACCATGGAAGCTTTACTGACAGCAGCGGTGGCGACCGTCTGGCGCCGCGGAAGAGCATCCAGACGGGAATCCTTCGAAGGAAGGGGAGGACGACCTTATTGTCGGAGATGCCACGCTCAAATCTCCTCCCACACCACCCCACTTGCCACCAGAAGAGGGCATCGAAGAAGAAGGAGCATAGGACGCGTCGGATCTGGCCGATGAGACCCGACAACCTACTCCCAATCGTCACAGTGGCACAAGGGCTACAACTACTAAAACTAGGACCTAAACTACTGAGACCGGTGTCGCTCCTTCGCCTCCATCGGCCGGCGACGCCGCCGACGGGAGCTCCGGATCGAGCCGGGGATCAAAGGTCGACTCTCAACGAGGAAGCTGGAAGAAACGAGCCTGGGTGGGGGTGGACGGACAACGTTAGACGGCGGAGCGAAACGCGGGCCTACAGCGCGGCGCTATCTGGCTGCCGCACACTAAGAGCATGTCTAACATACCCCTTAAAAGGGCCAAACCCGTATAATAACCGCCGGAATACGGGTTTGAGCTCCACCCGTCCGTCTAGCAGGCCCCGTAAAAACGGCCCCCGCTCCGATTTTTGCTGTTTTCGATTACGGGGCGGGCCTTCACCCCCTACTTGTTCGGGGTGGGAGCGGGAATAGAGGGCCAAACCAGTATCCTCCCCTCCAATGCGCGCAAACGGTTTCAGCGAAACCCAACCGCCGCCGCCGCCGCTCGATCTCCTCCGCCCCTCCCTTCCCGACAATGTCGCGGCTGGATCCCGCTGCCATGGATCCTCCGCAAGGGACGCCTACCGCCGGCGGTGCATCTCCAACGGCCGCGGTGGTTGATGTCCCCGTCGGAGGTCCGCCCAACGCCGGCGACATGTCGGCCATGATCTTCGCCACCATCCCGTCGAAGAGGAAGAGGATTCCGAAGAAATTCTTCGAAGCCCCTTCGGCGGCCGCAGCTCCGCCGGCCGTAGCCCCGTCGGCTGCCAAGAAAGGGGGCAGGATGAAGACGAAGGCGGCCGGGCCGAGGGGTGCTCCGCAGCCCAAGGTGAAGACAAAGCAGGTCAGCCGCATCGGCCTCGCGCCTCCACCGTCTTCCAAGGCCACGGCCCCTCCTCCCTCCGTTCCGTCCGATGCGATGCCCGCGCCGCCGCCACCCACCATGGACGTAGACAAGGTGTTCGATTTTGAGTCCACAACATCGTACATGGACATGCTCAATGAATCCGCGGTGGATTTGGACGCCGGCGTCGATGCGTTCGATGGGGAGTGCAACGTCGAAGACCAAGGCGGACATCATGGCGAGGAAGAAGGCTGCGCGTGAAGCTCGTGCTGCAAGTGCTCAAGGTGAGTCTCCGGCGAGTGGTGGCGCCGCTGGCGATGGACTCGTTGATGGTTGATCATATTTGGGAACTTCCTTGCTTGAATATTGCCTATGATTGCGTTGTGATGTTAAAAACTATGAATTATGCATCATATTTTGAATGTGCTATGTTTGATCTGAAATTATTGTGCAAATTGTTGTCTAAAACCCTGTTTTGAGGGGTCGAAAACTCGGACGAAGATACGGGTTCTGCTAGTTCATCCGAGTTTTCGGCCGGCGAAAAGTGAATACATGGTCCCCTACTCGCGTTTCAAGGGGCGAAAATATACGGGACCGGTTAGACATGCTCTAAGGTGTGGAGAGCGAGTATCTAACAACCTAGTAGATATCATATTTATTAGGTACTAAACCTTTTTATGAACACTTAAAACCCCTTTTATTCATTTGGGATAATAGTTACATCAGGTATAATCACATCCCGTGGATCATCAAGCCACACCTGACTAGTTGATCCCCGCTAAACAGTTTGCTTCCCGGGAGGGATGTAATCGAGTTGCATGTGTTTTTTGTTAATCGAGTGACACGATTTGATTGGGTGAGATTTTCTGCCTATCGCTATCTTAGGGGTCCAGGAATATCTGGAGATCAAACCATGTCCAACACATGTAATCGTATATTGCCTATATTAACACGTACGCACGCATCCTGCCTAATTAAGGCATACACTGAACCTGCATTGAGTTTTCATACGGGCCACACCACGAATAATGGGTCCGGTCACTCAGCTCCTCCCGCGCTCTCTCCTCTCGCTGGCGCTCTGCCACCCCGCCGCCCCGATGGGCAGTGGTGCCAGAGCCGCCCGTCTCGCGCCTCGCCGTCGGTGGTGGCACCAGCGCGCGCGTCTGTCGTCGCCGGTATCGGCCGTGTTGCCGTCCGTTGGGGAGCAGGTTGAGTTTGACTGGCTGGACACGTGGTGTCCGTTGGCCCCGTGTGCGACCTTGACCCCGGCGCCCCGCACGGCAAGACGGTGCTGGGGCTCCACGTCGTGGCCTGGTACGACGGCGCCGCCAGCTTATGGCGTGTGTTCGAGGACGAGTGCCCGCACCGCCGGGCGCCGCTCTCCGAGGGCCGCATCGACGGCAAGGGCCGTCTCCAGTGCGTCTACCACGGCTGGTGCTTCGACGGCCGCGGCTCCTGCGAGTTCATCCCCCAGGCGCCCGCCCTCGGCCCCCAGTGAGCAACTAAGTACAGTAGTAGTACTGGATTGGATGTATCTAGACATGTTTAGTGCTACATACCTCCAAAGTAGATTTGTATGTATCTAAACATGTTTAGTGCTACATACATCCAAAGTAGGCAAAACGAGTCAATTGATTTAAATCAGAGGAAGCAGTAATAAAGAAAAACAAATGCAGCATAGAGAACCAGAGAACAAAACAATCACCAATCAGAGCCGAGCCTCCGTGTCGTCATGGAAACAAACGGACATACTCATCCCCACTCCCCCAGAAAAAAATAAAACAAAAAGCGCACGACAAACACAACTGCTAAAATCTCCACATCGGACACAACCCACAAATAACAGCCTGCAAGGGAGAAAGACCAAATCTGCTGGTTTGGGGTGTTGGTTGGTTCTCTAGGTGGGCCGCGCAGCGGTGAAATCAACGACGGGACGGCTGGACGAGGGCCAAAACAACGCAACCACGTGGACATCACGAATCAATAAGATAAAGCGATCGAACGGTTGTCGACTTAACTGTGTCCTAGCTTAAAACACAGCTAGCTGTGACTTAGCAAAATTGTAATATAATTTAGATGATGTTTCAAAAACATCCTTATATTGCTTTTAGTATATAATAGAAGATTATGACAAGATCTGATTGGATGAGATTTCCTACCTATAGCTATCTTAGGGGTCCAGGAATATCTGGAGATCAAACCATGTCCAACACATGTAATCGTATATTAACACGTACGCACGCGTCCAGCCTAATTAAGACATACACTGAACCTGCATTGAGTTTTCATACGGGCCACACCACGAATAATGGGTCCGGTCACTCAGCTCCTCCCGCGCTCGCTCCTTTCGTTGACGCTCCACCCCGCCGTCCCGGCGGGCAGTGGTGCCAGAGCCGCCCGTCTCGCGCCTCGCCGTCGGTGGCGGCACCAGCGCGCGCGTCTGTCGTCGCCGGTATCGGCCGTGTCGCCGTCCATTGGGGAGCAGGCTGAGTTTGACTGGCTGGATACGTGGTGTCCGTTGGCCCCCGTGTACGACCTCGACCCCGGCGCCCCGCACGGCAAGACGGTGCTGGGGCTCCACGTCGTGACCTGGTACGACCGCGCCGCCAGCTTATGGCGTATGTTCGAGGACGAGTGCCCGCACCGCCGGACGCCGCTCTCCGAGGGTCGCATCGACGGCAAGGGCCGTCTCCAGTGCGTCTACCACGGCTGCTGCTTCGACGGCCACGGCTCCTGCGAGTTCATCCCCCAGGCGCCCGCCCTCGGCCCCCCAGTGAGTAACTAATATAAGTACTGGATTGGATGGCCCCAAAATAAATCGTAATGGAACCTGGGAACGCCTCCGCTACAAGGAGGACCCTGGAAGATATGCATGCCACTCACTCAGACACTCAATTTATCACTGAATTCTGAGTAGGACTACGTGTTGCTGACGTTTATTTCTTCTCTTCTTGTTCTTCACATCTGAGCTCGACCTAGAGGGCGGCCGGCCGTTGAAGATGAAGGTAGAGGATGCGATACGCCGCGCCGTTCACCGTCTACTACGGCTCGCCGTTGCCCGGAGACCAAGAACCACCGGAGGCGCACAAGAATACTACGAAGAAGCCACGGTTCGTGCTCGCATTCATGTGCGTCCCGGTGGCTCCGGGCAGGAGCAGGATGATCTGGGCGTTCCCGAGGAATTTCGACCTCTGGCTCAACAACATCATACCGCGATGGTTCTTCCACATCGCCCAGAATGCCCTGCTAGACTCAGACCTGTACCTCCTCCACGTCGAGGTGCCAATTAATTCCTTCTTCCTTCATCGCAAGCTCAGCGCCTCTCGTCAGTTTCTGACGCTTCTTCCTTCTTAATTTCAGGAGCGTAACTACGTCAGGGCAGGCGTTGAGAACTGGCACAAGGTCGTGTACGCGCCAACGTCGTCAGACGCCGTCGTTTTCGCCTTCAGAGACTGGTTCAGGAAGCAGTGCAAGAGCCAGATCGGCTGGGCTGCCCCGGTTGATGATCAGCTGCCGACGACTCCAACCAAAGACAGGCTCATGGACAGGTACTGGTCGCATGTGGCGCAGTGCACCAGCTGCAGCGCAGCGTTGAAGGCCATGAAGGCGCTGGAGGTCGCCCTGTAGGCCGCGTCAGTTGCCGTCGTTGGGTTCCTCGCCGCAAGCAAAGGGACGCTGGTCATGTCAGTCATTCAGAGAGCTGCTCTCGTGTCCTTGGCCGTGTTGTGCTTCGCCACGTCCCGCTGGCTCGCGGGCTTCGTGCAGAAGAACTTCTATTTTCAGGATTACGTCCATGCATACAAGTGACGTAATATCCTGTCATGCACGTGGGGTCTCACTTATATAAGTTAAAACTACCTTTCGAAGATTATTCACATATGTCAAACAGGCTTATAGCTCCCATGCGACGTCTTTACGTGAAATTGGAAGGAACACGGCATCATTGCAAAGAATAGCTCGCATGCGACATTTCTGAAGCGGCAAATAGCTCCCGTGCGACACTTTCACTTAACCTTACGAGACCGTCAACGAATTCGAATCAGCTGAGCACAGTAGGACCCACAACCTCTCCACATCACGGCGGAACTCACCTGTTGTCCACCTCATATCGTGGGACCCACGCTGTGGTTAAAGAGAGCCGTTGGCCCGATTCGTCCCCGCACTCGAGCACTCCCGCCACCCTTCCAGCATCTCATCTGACATGGTTATACCCTACGGGTACCCGATGTTAGCCTACCTGGTCCAGCCCGACGGAAGGCCCACTCGACGATCTACCGAGGTCCATGACGCTCATGACGGTTCGGGTGGTACGAAGCCATGTGGACACGGACTCTCAAGCGTACAAGACAAGGAAATCTCAAGACTAGAGTTTGAATACAACTTGTAACCTACTCGTATCGGCACCCGAGACCTAGCCTCCCCGTATATAAAGGCTAGGAGGTCCAACGAGGAGGGCACGACTACACACACGCCATAACCCCCGATAATAGACTAGACCACAACAGATCTATAGATCCGGCACCTCATACTTTCGCATACACACCTCCACGCCAGATCGAATCTCCGCACCCCTGTAACCTTCGGTTCCGCCGTAATCAAGAGCAGACAAGCAGGAGTAGGGTTTTTCCTCCGGGGGCCTGAACCTGGGTAAACCTCGTGTCCCCGTGTTGCTTGTTTGCTAACCGTTCCGTGATCTCCAGCATCCCCATCTTCTTCAAAACCCAAGTCCATAACAATGGGCATCGATGAGATCAAACCTCGTCAATTGGCGTCGTCTGTGGGAACTGAGGACGCTGATTGTGCGGTCGCGAAGGTTCCATCCACTACAATCTACGATTCGTCGGCTACTAGAAACAGATCTGATTTGGGTCCCTTGTCATCAAAACCGGCCAGATCGGATCATATCCGGTCGATGCATTCGCGTCCGCGTTTGCGCACTCAGCTTCACCGTCAACAAATCTGCATCTGCGAGTCTCATCGTGCGCGTGGCCGGCCCATCATCACGCGTCAAAGGAGGTAGAACGCCATCTTCCATGTCGCCATGGGCAAAGATCGTGTCCATCAGATGACTATGATCACGTCAACTGCAGTCGCACCGGGTGTTTCCTCGGATGATTTTGTGAATCAGCAACCTGCGGCATCAAGTCGTACTAGGATTGATGTACGTCATGTGCATCTTGGACAAAGCCAGCTAATTGATTGCTAGAGCAGATCGAATTGATCCAAAAAGAAGATTCAATCAACACGTGCTAAGTCTCCTACAAGCAGTCCAGAATTCGGCAGTAGACGAATCATGCTCGCATGCGAGGATGTGATTGGATGCCTCGCCAGTTTGTCCGCTCCGCCGAGTCATCAATCGTCTAGTTCGCTTGAAAGAGAAAAGAAACAGTGCGGAGCGGTCACCGGTGCAGAAGGAAAGAGGAATCAGGAGGTGACACTTTCACGAGACACTGTCTCATACGTGAAAAGCATAAAAAAACAGAAAGTATTCTGATCGGATCGTCCTAAAAAGAGAGCATGGCAAGGTACCTCACGTCCTCGTACTAGGAAACTCATTAAGACCAGAAATTACACGCAATCCAGATGTTTGAATCAGATTAGTACCTCATGCGGCGCGCCTCCTGCTCATAAAAAAAAAGTGCTGGTGCTTGCTCCTTCACGTGAAGAAAGAAAAATCAATCAAGTCGTGGTGGAAGCTATTACTCCGACCCATGACTCCATCGATCTAGAGCATACGATAACTACTTCTGACAGTGTTGACTCTGTCATCAACCCATGGGGGCTCCGCCGACTCAGCCATCGACCTGCGGTGGTCTTCTACTCCGGCGACCTTCTATCGTCTTCGACCCTGACGACCTGCTGCACTTTTTGACTACGTCTACCTTATGTGATCTTCGATTACGGCAAACTGCTATCTCCATCGGCCTTGGCGACCCGCTGTCGCGTTGACTTCGGCCCGCCGCGTCAGCTGTCGGACGCCGCCTCGAGCACATCAACTCCACGCTCGGGGGCTCCCTCCGCTCCGACGACCAGCCGCGGCCTTCGGCTCCAGCAACCCGCTGTGGTTTTCGACTCCCGTGAGACCCGTTGTGGCCTTCGGCTGCGGTGACCTGCTGCATTCTTCGGATGCGGCGATCCAGTATGGTCTTCGATTGCGACAATCTTCAGATGCGGAACTCGTTGTCACCATCGATCCCAGGAACCCGTCGCTGCTATGACTGCGGTCCGCCGCGTCGACTACGTCTGCCGCGTGACCCGCTACCGCATCAACTTCGTCCACGACAACTACCAATAAAGCTAAGTTTCCCTCTACTTAGAGCTGATTTCTTTTATCTTTAATTCACACTCGAAACACTCGGGGGCTGCGCCCTCTTCGAGTAACCTAATGTGCCATCGGCTCCACGCACTCGAGCACCTCGAACGCGACAGCCCGAGAAGCTGATTCTGCGTGATCGTCGAATCCTTGAACTCCGAGTGCCTTGGCAAGGTATTGAGACTAAGGGTAATCAGGCTAACGAAAAGGCCTAGCATACAGTGCAACAGTGTCGACTCGATCAACACCATAATCTTACTGTACAATCCAAACGGCAAATATTATTTACAAGATACAATTACTTCATAATTCTTAATGTTTTCTACAGCTTACAATGACGTCGAGTGCATCGAGCTATTCTATCGGGTCCTCCAACAGGAGTCGACAAAACAACTGGCTACGCCATAAGCTCAAGACCCGAGTCGAGTCACTCCACGGATGGTTACATCGCCCGATGCTACACAGATGCGGCGCTGGGCGTGCACCCGGCAAAAGAAACGGCGTCGACTTCATCCGCAACATCGAGTCCTTCCGGCTAAATGTCGCGCGACTCCGCTACGTCGACTCCTGGCTCCTTATGTGTGAGACGCTGACTCGATGCACTTCCGGGTCAGTGGTTTCTCCTCGCATGAGTCTCCACTCGAGTCTGCGACTCGACTAGACACCCGGGGGCTACTCCTATCAGGAGCGCTGGTCGCGCACCCGATGTACTTCCGGGTCAGCGGTACACCCACGAGATTGTCAACTACGTCTACAAGATACAAAACTCGAGTCTCTGCCCGAGTCTACGAATCCGCCAGACACTCGGGGGCTTCTCCTATCAGGAGCGCTGGACGCACACCCGAAAATGAACAAAACAACTACAACATTGAACTATTTTTTTGAGTCCTACGTCGAGTCTGCGACTCCACTACGGACTCGGGGGCTACTCCCATAGGGAGCATGGATTTCAAGCATCCGAAATTTTTGTGTCCTACGGACCTAAAGCTGAACAACGGCTGAATCAAAGTCTCTGCTCGAGTCTACGACTCGAACAGACACTCGGGGCTACTCCCATAGGGAGCGCTGGTCGCGCACCCTATGAATTCTTCGACTACGATCCTTCGGATCAGCACGCAAAAACTTTTCGGCAACTCTGCCCCAATTAACGCTAAGTGAGCAACATCCTCCTTGGCCACCCAAAACACCTCCGCGGTGATAAACATTCGGATGTTGTGTTTGCGACATAAAGATAAGACCTACAGATATCATCTGATGGCCTGGTAACGCACACGACTGCGCTCTGCTAGTAAGAATCCGTGCCAACAGGCGCGATGAAAAATCCTGACGGACGCATTGGGTACATCATTTAAATCCACTGGAATTCCACTCCTGTAAGTCCTCCGCGGCCTGAGTCGAATTACGCCAGCATATGTTCCTGGTTCGAGTCGAGGGACTCGAATCTGAAGAAGACCGTGTTGTTTTGTCCTAAGACTGTTAACTGACTCTGATCCGTCGGGAGAGTCAGGCACACGCATCAATAATCCCTACACACTCAAATCATTCTCTAGCAAACAGAGACAGCTGCACCCGAAAGATTGAAGAGTCCTCAGCCGAATCTACGATTCGACTGAACACTCGGGGGCTACTGACATGGTTATACCCTACGGGTACCCGATGTTAGCCTACCTGGTCCAGCCCGACGGAAGGCCCACTCGACGATCTACCAAGGTCCATGACGCTCATGACGGTTCGGGTGGTACGAAGCCATGTGGACACGGACTCTCAAACGTACAAGACAAGGAAATCTCAAGACTAGAGTTTGAATACAACTTGTAACCTACTCGTATCGGCACCCGATACCTAGCCTCCCCATATATAAAGGCTAGGAGGGTCCAACGAGGAGGGCACGACTACACACACGCCATAACCCCCGATAATAGACTAGACCACAACAGATCTACAGATCCGGCACGTCATACTTTCGCATACACACCTCCACGCCAGATCGAATCTGTGCACCCCTGTAACCTTCGGTTCCGCCGTAATCAAGAGCAGACAAGCAGGAGTAGGGTTTTCCCTCCGGGGGCCTGAACCTAGGTAAACCTCGTGTCCCCGTGTTGCTTGTTTGCTAACCGTTCCGCGATCTCTAGCATCCCCATCTTCTCCAAAACCCAAGTCCATAACAATGGGCATTGATGAGATCAAACCTCGTCATCATCCCCTTCCGTTTTCTTCTCCGACGAGCAAGTGCGGCAACGCCGGCGAGGGATGTCGAGCTCTACTCCAGCCTTCCTCCGCTCATGGCCTCGGTATGGTGCGGTGCCCATGAGGAGGTTCCCCGATTTCCCCCGTACCGCGCCCCTGAAGCGGCTTGTCACATCCACCGATAAGAACGACAACATTGGTCGGGAATTTGTGAAGTCTGAGAGCAAGCCCGAGCCGGGAAAGGTGAGATCTGAGTGCTCCGAGCGCCAATTTCTCGATTTTCTTTCGAAATTTCATGCATTTCATCGAATATGGGATTTAGGGTTCATCTCTGCGATTTCAGGAACTGCCAAAATGTGGGCATTTTGAGTGGCTTGATGAGTACATCGAGCGAATTGGGGTGGAGGTAGTATCCCGGGAGCTCGAAAACCCGTCTGTAGTGGAGCAATTGGGATCTGGCAACCCTATTTCCGCTGGTACTACGGTGGATGCGGAAGTGAAGGCCGAGCTGAAGAAGATGAACAAGCACCTAAGGCAAATCATCGAATTGAAGAAGTAGGACAATCTGATGGCCGTTTTTTTTATTTTTGTGTAATTTCTCTCGGATTAGTTTATCTCCTAATCATTAGTCATTAGACAACGCAATCAGTGTTCGAGTGATGCTTTGTTATCGTAGAACCTGCGGAGATGGATGTAATGGTCTATGTCTTTGACTTGAATAAAATGCAACACAAATTCGGGCAAATTTTGAGCTGCTCTGTTTTTTAAATCAGTGTTCCTTCAGTTTCGTCAGTGTTCCTTCAGTTTCATCAGTGTGCAGGGGAGGGGGGGTTGAAAAGTAAAAAAAACAATTGACGAGGAGTGATTGAAAAAGGTCAGGCCCAAATAGAACTTAGCCAGGCCAAAATGGTCGTATCCAGGCCCAATAGTAACTACTTGTAGATTGGGCAAACAAAATAGTACTCACGTTACAATCTAACTTGGGACGTGTGGATCTGCAGATACTCGTGCTCAGGTCGCAATCTTTTATTTTTTTGCGAAAGTAAATATATAAATGAAGGCCAAGGACATCCATTTAACTAACATGCCGAGCACTTTAACTTGGGCGCCTCTTTAACTTATGTAAATATGTAAATGTGTTGTTTGAAAATGAACCATGTGTTGTTTGAAAATAATCAACCATCATAACATTAACTTATTCTTCCTTTTGAGATTTTCTAATTTGACTCATTTTATAAATATTGCACGAGTATTATATGAGAACTTTTTTTGTGTCTTTTGTTTTATGCACTTGTTGTTTTGGGTGTTTTGACAAATGACAATACAATAAAACACAAGTCGAGTGATAACATATTATAAATATTTCACGAGTAAAACACGAGCTTTTCTAATATAGATAATATATTAGATAACATTACATATATTAGATAACATTACAATAAAACACAAGGGGTACAATATAGAGAGGGGCCCCACATTACATAGAGGGCCCCACATTACATAGACCCTAAGGGAAACTAATCCTAAGGGCCCTACGCCTAAACCCTGGGCTAAACCCTAACCCTAGCTACTACGTGGGTTTAGCCTGGCTGCCGGCCAACCTCGCCTCCGGGAGGCTGCCCCACTCCATCGGCGGTGGGGGCGGTGTCGCCGCCCTCCAAGCCGCCGCCGTCTTCCAATCCGTCGCCCTCTCCCGTTCCTCCCGCCGTCGATGCTCCTCCTGGAAGGCCCAGCGATTGGCCTCCCGTCGGTCCTCCTCCTCCCGTTTTCCGCCTTTTCTTCAGGACGCGCGCGGCCTTCTTCTCCTCCCACTTGGCGTAAGCAGCCAGCTCCTTCGCCTCCTGCTTCTCCGCCGCCTTCCAATACTCGTCGGAGGGGCCGGCGTCGGGGAGGTTGCCTTCGACGCTGGGGAGGGGGTTGTGGATGAAGTGGCCTTCGGCCCAGGGGCAGGTCGGGGCTTTGCGTCGCTCGCCCTTGTTGCCACGCCTCGGGAGCGTGGGCGCCTCCTGCTCCCAGACCTGCCTTGGTCCGGGTGGTTGTCCTCGTCGCTGAACTCGGATTCGGAAGGGAAGCAGGGGGAGGTCGCCATGGTCGCCGGAGTGTTTTTTGGGCTAGGGGGAGGAAAAGGAGGCAAAGGGACTCGGGCTCGAGGTTGAAGATGAGAAGGAAAAGGCGTTTTGCCTATTTATTGAGGGCTCAGCGTGAAGGGCGGTGTGGGAATCCTGCGTTGGCGCAGCCGCGTGCGCTGCGTTGCATGTAGGCAGCGGGCGTAGCCGCGTGCGTGATCAATGCGGTCATTGTTGGAATTATGCCCTAGAGGCAATAATAAAGATGTTATTATTATAATTCTTGTTTATGATAAAGTTTATATTCCATGCTAGAATTGTATTAAGCAGAAACTTTGATACTTTTGTGGTTTATGAACAACACCGTGTCCCTAGTACGCCTCTATGGACTAGCTCATTGATTGATGATGGTTAAGGTTTCCTAACCATAGACATGAGTTTTCAATTAATAATGAGATCATGTCATTAGGAGAATGATATGATGGACAGACCCAAATCAAGCAGAGCAATTAGATCGTGTCATCGTGTTCACCTTTGCGAAGCTTTTTCTTATGTCAAATATTGTATTCCTTAGACCATGAGATAATGCAACTCCCTGGTATCGGAAGAAAGCTTTGAGGTCATCAAACATCATCCTATGAGAGGGTGATCATAAAGGTGTCTCTCAGGTGATCGAAAAGTACTTGTTGGGTTGTATGTATCGAGATGGGATTTGTCCCTCCCGAGTCGGAGAGATATACTTCGGGCCCACTCGGTAATCGATATCAACACCGCTTGCAAGCACGTGGTTAAGTACTTAATCACAAAGTGATATCGGATTTCGTAATGAGTAAAGTACTTGCCGTGAATGAGATTGTACTAGGTATGCCGATACCAACGATCGAATCTCGGGCAAGTAAAATATCGCGTAACGAAGGGAATATATATATGGGATTAATCGAATCCTGGCATCGTGGTTCATCCGATATGATCATCGATGAATATGTGGGAGTCAATATGGGTTTCCAGATCCCGCTGTTGATTATTGATAGAAGATCATGTCTGCATATTCTTGAACCCGTAGGGTCACACACTTAACGTGTCTCGACGCTAGGATAGAATGGATAATTGGTTTATGAGTTTTTGTTCGGAGTCTCGGATGATATCCAGGATATCACGAGAGGTTCCGGAGAATAAGATTCATATAAAGGAAAGCAGTTTTTGGATTTCGGAATTGTTTCAGAATGTTCGGTATTGTACCGGAAGGTTCTAGAAGCTTCCGGAGTGGGACCAACGTGGCCCCACTTATCGGAGGGGTGCGTGGGCCTACGAGGGAGTGCCCTGGCCGCATTGGTCCAGGGGCACAAGGCCCCATAGGCCCAGCCGGCCAAAACCCTAGGGGACCTTCTAGAAGGGGGGAAGACTTGCCCCCCACTCCACCCTTGGGGCCGCCGCCCTAGGGCTTGGAGGAGGGGGCAAGGGGGCCGGCCAGCCACCTATATAAGGTGGGCTGGGGGCGCACCCTCCCCTCACCCCAAACCCTAGCCGCCAGCTGCTGCCCTACCTCTCTCTCTCTCCCGACTGCGCGTAGGCGAAGCCTTGCCGCAGAAACTCTCCACCATTACACCACGCCGTCGTGTTGTAGATCCAATCTATCTCTCCACCCCACTTGCTAGACCGAGGAAGGAGGAGATGTCGCGGTGCCATACGTGTGCATCTCTCGGAGGCGTCACCACTTGTGGCGTTGGATCGGATCGGATCGCGAGAAGGAGAAGGCTAGTTCGACTACATCACCCACGTTCTGTTGAACGTTTCCGCTGTGCGATTTATTCAAGGGTATGAAGATCTCATCTATTCCTCTCGTTGATTGCATCTCCTAGATTAGATCTTGGCTTTCCCGTTCGCTTTCGTGGAATTTTTTTGATTTATTATGCTGCGAAACCCTTCAGTCAGTGCAAAAAAATTGCTAGGATGCGACGTGACCCCTACACCGTCGCCCCCGCCCCTGCATGCATGGATGCATTAATGGGAAAGAGAGAAAAAATGTCCAAGGTAGTTGTTCATTGGCAGTAAAAAAATAAAAGATAAAATAGAATTTGGCCTTGATTTACTCATTAAATAAATGCAGCAATCTAGGACCAAGGTAGTTGTCACACGACATGTAGCAAACTCGTTCGTTTTTACACACCGCATGCAACAAACTCACACATGGAAACTCAATGGGTGAGAAGAAAAATCGGTGGGAGTAATCAAAGGGATGTCAATTGGAGGGAATAGAGGGAGTATGAAACTAAGTTTAAAAACAAAATACTAGCATTTATAATATCAATTTTATATGATATAAAAGTATGTGTTATGGTGAATCTAATAATATTTATTACATATTTTAGATTTTGATATTTTTTATTATATACGTAGTCAAAGTTTATAAATATTGACTTTTTCTATGGCGCATGAACCGGAGGGGAGTAAGTTTGACTGAATAAAGTTGTTAGAGGTACACTTATTTAATGCGACGGGGGAGTAAATACGCTGCATCGCTGCTGTGTTGGTTGGATGCACGCAAAATAGCTAGACTGCAACGCGAGAGGCAGCTGCATGGCATGCATGCATGGTGCAGCCCGTCCCGCCCAACGCCCTCCCATGCCATGCTTGGTTCAACGGTCAATGGAGTGTGCCACGTTGTACCTTATATTTATTACATATTTTAGATTTTGATATTTTTTCTTATATACGTAGTCAAAGTTTATAAATATTGACTTTTTCTATGGCGCATGAACTGGAGGGGAGTAAGTTTGACTGAAGAAAGTTGTTAGACGTACACTTATTTAATGCGACGAAGAGAGTAAATACGCTGCAGCGCTGCTGCGTCGGTTGGCTGCACGCAAAATAGCTAAACTGCGACGCGAGAGGCAGCTGCATGGCATGCATGTATGGTGCAGCCCGCCCCGCTCAGCGCCCTCGCATGTCACGCTCGGTCCAACGGTCAATGGAGTGTGCCGCGTTGTACCTTATATGTTTATGGAAAAACGATGCGAGCCAATCAGATCCCATAATCTTCCTTCCCACGGATCGCCAAGAGCTAGCCGTAAAATCCTTCTAAGAGACGCCAACCAATCAGGTTGCAGAACAAGCCCTTCCACGGATCGCCCAGAGCCACCCACGGAATCCTTCTAGAAGACGCGATCGGATGGCTACAGTGTCACGCTAGGGTTAGATCTACGTTCCTCATTCGGCCTTAGGGTTAGCTTGGTTTAGGATGCAGTCAACGGGGTTTTCATAAGTTTGACCAGACATTCAAATGTGCATAACTAATTCAAAAAAAAAACCAAAAAATACAAAACCTTCGCATGGTGTCATGTTATGTGAAATAGTTGTGAGGAAAATATCAAACTTGGTCTATTGATCATATTTCAAAAACCCTTCACAAAATGACCTATCTCCTCTGAGGTTTTCTGGCTTTCGGGTCAAATGACCAATGATATGGCTAGAATGAAGGCATAGTTTGTTATAATGTACCCATATTGGGAATGCATGTGTATAATGGGATGACTAACAATGTTGTAGTACAAAGTTTTCCTTTTCGACGCACAGAAAATCCATTTTCTATTTTATGGGTGCCGAAAGAGGGGGGATTTGTGAAGAAACCACCAAATTGAAGTTTCAAAATGGTAACATCCTATTTTTCAAAAATACTAGGCCACCTAGCATGTACAATGTCCCAACTTGAGTATCTCAAACCTTTTATTCCATGCCTGATGAAAAAGACAAATCCTGCCGAATCGGTTGGAAGTGGGTAAGATATGAACTACATGTATATGATTTCATGCTGATGAATTTTTGTAAAAATCATTTTTAGGTTCACAAATGCTATTTCATCATAGATCCAATGCTAGTTTTGTGAGCCTCAGCCCCTAGCTAAGAATATTTATTAAAACCCTTTAAAAAGTTTGACCAGACATTCAAATGTGCATAACTAATTCAAAAAAATCAAAAAATACAAAACCTTCGCATGGTGTCATGTATGTGACATAGTTGTGAGAAAAAATATCAAACTTGGTATATGGATCATATTTCAAAAAACCCTTCACAAAATGACCTATCTCCCCCGAGGTTTTCTGGCTTTCGGGTCAAATGACAAATGATATGGCTAGAATCAAGGCATAGTTTGTGATAATGTGCCCATATTGGGCATGCATGTGTATAATGGGATGACTAACAATGTTGTAGTACAAAGTTTTCCTTTTTGATGCACAGAAAATCCATTTTCTATTTTCTGAGTGCCGAAAGAGGGGGGAGGGGATTTGTGAAGCAACTACCAAATTGAAGTTTCAAAATGGTAACATCATATTTTTCAAAAATACTAGACCACCTAGCATGTACAATTTCCCAACTTGAGTATCTCAAACCTTTTATTCCATCCCTGGTGAAAAAGACAAATCCTGTCGAATCGGCTGGAAGTGGGTAAGATATGAACTACAGGTACATGATTTCATGTTGATGATTTTTGTAAAAATCATTTTTAGGTTCACAGCATGCTATTTCATCAGAGATCCAATTCTAGTTTTGTGAGCCTCAGCCCCTAGATAAGAATTTATGAAAACCCTTCAAAAAGTTTGACCAGACATTCAAATGTGCATAACTAATTCAAAAAAAATCAAAAAAATACAAAACCTTCGCATGGTGTCATGTTATGTGACATAGTTGTGAGGAAAAATATCAAACTTGGTTTTAGAAATGGTCGAAAAAACTTGCTTAGAAATGGGGTGGTTTACCCTAGCTTTGGAGCCCATTTCTACCACATTTTGGGTGAGGGTGAGTTGTACTTCACAAAAGGGATCAGGGTGAGGATGAGTTGTACTCTACATATGAGAAAAACGTTGGAATCTCATACAAACATAGAAAAGTACACATAGCTACATTGGTTGAAATTCAAATTTACCATCATATTTGAATTTCGGCCAAATTATCAACAACAAGTGCCAAATTATTACAATAACAAATGTTTACAACAACAACAAGTGCCAAATTATTACAACAAGTGCCAAATTATTACAATAACAAATGTTTACAACAACAACAAGTGCCAAATTCAAAGTCTATTTCTTTTGGATTTTCTTACCCCTCGTTTTCTTCTCCTTCACAAGTTTCACACCACACAATAGGTTTATGCTCTTCCTTTTCTTACCATTACCATCTGGCCTCCCTACAGCACGTCCAAGAGTCTCCTTCACCTCCCGCACCTCCTCAACAACACAATCAGGCATCAGAGCCTCATCAACATGGTCAGTTTGCACCCGAGCCTCAACAACATGCTCATTTTGCACCAGAGCCTCAACAACATGCTCATTTTGCACCAGAGCCTCAACAACATGCTCATTTTGCACTAGAGCCTCAACAACATGCTCATTTTGCCCCTCATTTTGCACCAGAGCTTCCAAATCAGAAATGGTGTGCCCTAAAGCCTCAACAGTTTCCACATCATCCTCCAAAACAAGTTTAGATTGCACCTCAGCAGCGCCAAACATGATCTGGTTAGTTCTCTTCTTTCTTTGGCCATTGATTCTTGCCCTTTTCACTGGCCAGCATTCTTCAACAACAAGAGGTGGGCCTTTTTCTCCACGCTTCGTCCTAAAAACAAGCAAGTTAGCTGGGGGAGAAAAATCATCAACAAGAAATGGGATAGATTTTGGATGAACATACTTTGGCTTTTCAGCAGTGTATCTGCACTTGGTAGAGCCAGCTCGGTATCCAAGTTCTTCACAGAGTTTGCATCTATTCTTGTTACCTTTTTGTGCCCTTTTTGGCTTGGCATCTTTCTGTTCATCTTTCTTTCCCTTCTTGCTGCTCACACCTTTCTCAAACCAAGCCTTGAATCTACTCTGCTTGGGCCTGCCAGCCTTTCTTTTCATCAAAGGAGGACACAAGGAGAACTGAATGTCCACTTCAGGCCACTGAGACTGATCTGTAAGTGCTGGGTTTGTAGGGTTCGCAGCATAGAAAACAAAATTTTCCTACGATGTGAACTATATACCAAGATCTATCTACTAGATACAAACAACGGGCGGATGTATATCCGTAGAGAACATACCCTTGTAGACCGACAAAGCTTAACGAGTTCAACTCGTGGTTGATGTAGACGATCTCTTGCCGATCTCAAGATCGAGAGGAAGTCCTAGCGCCGCAAATCAGCAGCGCATCCGTGCTCGCACACACGTTCGAGGCACCGAGCAACCTCCGCCTCCTCGCTCCAGCGATGCAGCGGAAGCACAACTCTTTCTTGCCGAATAGCCACCGGGAACATATATCTTGCTAGTCCGAGACCATGGGGGATAAATTCTAGAGGGGGAGAGAGATCCTTCACGAGGAGGTGTGTGAGACAAGTGAGGAGGGGGGCTCCTTTTATAGGAGGAGGGGGGGCACCCAAGGGGTTGGCCGCCGGCCATGGGGGCTGCCCCCTCCCCTCCTTCATTCATGTGGGTGGACACTCCACTCACAAAATGCCCTTTAAAATCCCTCCACTCAAAAGTCCACTCAAATTCCCATTAAATTTCCACCAAATTTAATGCAAACTCTCATTAAATAAAACTCTTTTATTTTATTCAGAATTTTGTCAATTACTTTAATGAGAAACATTCACAAATAACCCCTTGCTAGAATTCTATTTCACATGCATAACCACTTTATGCAATTTCACCCGAAAACCTGTTTCGGTATCTAGTGAAATAAATTCCTGCGCTTGTTCATTCTTTCGGCATGAAACATTTGCTCCAATTGGATGTCGGTGTCTCTTAAGTGTGTCACCCTACGGTTCGTGAATAATGCGGACATGATCGAGACCCCTCTCGGATCAATAATCAGAAGCGGGATCTGGAGACCCATACTGACTCCCACACATTCAACGATGACTTTCTTGTGATCGTCGGAACCTTTTACGCTAGTATCTTAATCCCTTTGTTTCACGATATATTACATGTCCGAGATTCGATCATCGGTATCTACATACCTAGTTTGATCTTGTTACTGACATGCACTCTTTTCTCGTTCCTGTGATATAACATTCTAGTGATCAAATCACTTGCTTGCAAGCTAATCAATGTGATATCACCGAGAGGGCCCAGAGTATATCTATCCGTCATCGGGATGAAGAAATTCCACTCTCGATCCATGAGCCTCAACATAACACTTTATTAGTTCTGAATCCATCTTTATAATCACCCTGTCACGGTGTGACGTTTGATGTTATCAAGAAACTCTTCCGGTGTTAGTGATTGACATGATCTCATGGTATAAGGATTAGGATCACTTCGTAAGTTGTTATAGCAATATGAACTCAATGACTTTGATCGTAATGCTATACTTCGGATGAATGTTCATCACACCATTACACTAATGTTGTGATCCCGTTATTAACAACATCTAATGTCCATGATCAGGAAACCTTGATCATCTTGTTAATCAACGAGCTAGTTTATGAGAGAGGCATAACTAGGAACTTTCTGTTTGTTTATTAAACACACATGTATTAACGTTTCTGTATTAATACAATTATAGCATGCAAAATAAACATCTATCATATACTTGGAATACACATAATAAACACTTTATTATTGCCTCTCAGGGCATATTCCCTTCAGTCTCCCACTTGCACTAGAGACAATAATCTAGTTACATAGTGATAAATCTAACACCCATTGAGTTCTGGTGTTGATCATGTTTTGCTCTAGGGAGAGTTTTAGTCAACGGATCTGCTACATTGACATCCGTATGTACTTTACAAATCTTTATATCTCCATCCTTGACATGCTCGCGGATGGAGTGAAACCGGCGCTTAATATGCTTGGAATGCCTGTGAGACCTTGGCTCTTTGGCATTGGCAATGGCACCATTGTTTTCACAATAGATCACCATTGGGTCCAACGCGTTTGCCACCACTCCTAGTTCGGATATGAACTCCTTCATCCAAACTGCTTCCTGGGCCGCTTCCGAAGCAGCAACATATTCGTCCTCCGTTGTTGATCCCGCTACCACAGGTTGTTTGGAGCTCCTCCAACTAACCGCTCCGCCATTCATGAGAAATACGTATCCGGATTGAGACTTAGAGTCATCCGGATCGGTGTCAAAGCTAGTGTCGACATAACACTTATCGACGAGCTCTTCTTCACCTCCATATACAAGAAACATATCCTTAGTTCTTCGTAAGTACTTAAGGATATTGTTGACCGCTATCCAGTGTTCCGAACCTGGATCCGATTGGTACCTACTAGTCAAAGTAATAGCATGTGCCACATCCGGTCTTGTACATAGCATGGCGTACATTATAGAGCCTATGGCTGAAGCATAGGGGACTTTGTCCATTATCTCTCTTTCTTCCGCCGAAGCCGGACTTTGAGTCTTACTCAATGTCTTTCCTTGCAACATAGGTAAGAACCCCTTCTTACTTCCGTCCATTTTAAACTTCTTTAAAATCTTATCAAGGTATGTACTTTGTGATAGCCCTATTAGGCGCCTAGATCTATCTCTATAGATCTTTATGCCTAATATGTATGACGCTTCACCTAGGTCCTTCATTGAAAATTTGCTGTTTAGATAACTTTTAACACTGTTTAAAAGATCTATATCATTTCCGATCAATAATATGTCATCCACATATAATATCAGAAATGCCACATTGCTCCCACTCACTTTCTTGTAAATACAAGCTTCTCCATAAGTTTGGACAAATCCAAACTCTTTGATAACCTCATCAAAGCGGAGATTCCAACTTCGTGATGCTTGCTTCAATCCATAGATGGATCGCTGAAGCTTGCACACCTTGTTAGCATCCTTAGGATCGAAAAAACCCTTTGGTTGTATCATATACAACTCTTCTTCAATATTACCATTGAGAAACGCGGTTTTGTCATCCATCTGCCATATCTCATAATCGAAATATGCAGCAATTGCTAAAATAATCCTAACTGACTTTAGCATCGCTACGGGAGAGAAAGTCTCATCGTAGTCAACTCCTTGAATTTGTCGAAACCCCTTTGCGACAAGTCGAGCTTTATAGACGGTCACATTACCACCAGCATCAGTTTTCCTTTTGAAAATCCATTTGTTCTCCATGGCCTTTCGGTCGTGAGGTAATTCCACCAAGTTCCAAACTTGATTTTCATACATGGATTCCATCTCGGATTTCATGGCTTCTAACCATTTGTTGGAATCCGGGCTCATCATCGCTTCTTCATACGTCGCAGGGTCATCATTTTCATCAACCATGAAATTCATGACAGGATTTCCGTACAGCTCGGGAGCTGCACGCGTCCTGTTTGACCTGCGAGGTTCGGTAGTACTCTCTTTCGGAGTTTCATGATCATTATCATTAGTTCCCTCTTCAACAGGTGGAGCCAACTCCGGAACAACTTCCAGCGCTGCGCTACTCACCATACTTTGAAGAGAAGGTTCCACAACCTCTTCGAGTTCTACCTTCCGACTACTCACACCTTTCGCGAGAAACTCTTTCTCTAGAAAGGATCCATTCTTGGCAACAAAAACCTTGCCCTCGTATCTGTGATAGAAGGAATACCCAATAGTTTCTTTAGGGTATCCTATGAAGACGCATTTTTCCGCTTTGGGTTCGAGTTTATCCGGTTGAAGTTTCTTCACATAAACATCGCATCCCCAAACTTTAAGAAATGACAACTTAGGTTTGTTTCCAAACCACAATTCATACGGTGTCTTTTCAACGGATTTAGATGGTGCCCGATTTAAAGTGAATGCAGCAGTTTCTAGTGCATAACCCCAAAATGACAACGGCAAGTCCGTCAGAGACATCATAGATCGAACCATATCTAATAAAGTACGATTACGACGTTCCGACACACCATTTTGCTGTGGTGTTCCGGCAGGTGTGAGTTGTGAAACAATTCCACACTCTTTCATGTGAGTGCTAAACTCGTAACTTAGATACTCACCTCCACGGTCGGACCGTAGAAATTTGATCTTTCTATTACGATGATTTTCCACTTCATTCTGAAATTCCTTGAACTTTTCAAAGGTTTCAGACTTGTGTTTCATCAAGTAGATATAACCGTATCTACTCAAATCATCCGTGAAAGTAACAAAATAACGATATCCACCTCGCGCCGACACACTCATTGGACCACATACAACAGAATGTATGATTTCCAATAAATATGTTGCCCGTTCCATTGAACCGGAAAACGGCGTTCTAGTCATCTTGCCCATAAGGCATGGCTCACATGTATCAAATGATTCATAATCAAGTGATTCCAAAAGTCCATCCGAATGGAGCTTCTTCATGCGTTTAACGCCAATATGACCTAGACGGCAGTGCCACATATATGCGGATATATCATCATTAAGTTTAATCCTTTTAGCATCAACATTATGAATATGTGTAACATTATCATCGAGATCTAATAGAAATAAACCATTCATCATTGGTGCATGACCATAAAAGATTTCATTCATATAAATGGAACAACCATTGTTCTCAGATTTAAACGAATAACCACTTCGCATCAAACACGATCCAGATACAATGTTCATGCTCAGTGCAGGCACCAGATAACATTTATTCAAGTTTATCACTAATCCCGACGGTAAGTGGAGAGGCAGAGTTCCGACGGCGATCACATCAACGCTTGATCCATTGCCGACACGCATCTTGACCTCACCCCTTGCTAGCGGTCGCTTGTTCCGCAGCCCCTGATTCGAGTTACAAATATTAGCAACTGAACCGGTATCAAATACCCAGGTGCTACTGCGAGCACTAGTCAAGTACACATCAATAACATGTATATCATATATACCTTTGTTTGCCTTGCCGGCCTTCTTGTCTGCCAGATACTTGGGGCAGTTGCGATTCTAGTGGCCAGTCCCCTTACAATAGTAGCACTCGGAATCAGACTTAGGTCCAACTCGGGGTTTCTTTTCAGGCGCGGCAACAGGCTTGCCGCCCTTACTTCCCTTCCGTTTTCCCTTCTTGTCTTTCTTGAAACCAGTGTTCCTATTGATCATCAACACTTGATGTTCCTTTTTGATCTCCACTTCTGCAGTTTTAAGCATTGACAGAAGCTCGGGGAGAGACTTCTTCATGCCTTGCATATTATAGTTCATCACGAAGCTCTTATAGCTAGGTGGTAGAGACTGCAGAACACGATGGATGCCTAAGTCAATGGGAATCGATATTCCCAAGGACACAAGCTTATCGGCGTAACCCGACATCTTGAGTACATGCTCACTAACGGAGCTGTGCTCTTCCATCATGCAGCTAAAGAACTTTTCTGAAGCGTTGTAGCTCTCTACAGCAGCATGTGTGTCGAAAATCATTTTCAACTCACCCATTGTATCAAATGCATTGCCGTTTTCGAAACGCTTTCGAAGTTCCGGCTCTAGCCCATACAATATGCCGCAATGAACTAAGTTGTGGTCCTCCTGACGAGTCTGATAGACATTCTTCTCCTTGTCAGGGGCATCATCAAAAGGTGGGGGGCCTAACAGCGCTTCTAGCACATATTGCTTTTGTGCAGCAGAGAGGAGAATCCTCAAATTCATGGCCCATTCGGTAAAGTTGCTACCGTTCGTTGCTAGTTTCTCTTTCTCCATGAACACATTGAAATTAAAAGCAGGTGGTGCCATCTACAACAGAATTTGTAAAGTTTAGACTAAGTGTATGATAGATTGAGTTCAACTAATCGAATGAACTCCCACTCAAAAATGACATCCCTCGTGCCTTTTTGGTGATTACATGAACCAAATCCACTACACCAAGTCCGATCATCACGTGAGTCGGTATAGCTTCAAAGGCGAGCATCAAATGGGAATCATTTCAACTATATGACTCATGCTTAACCTTTCGGTCCGTGTTCCGAGGCCATGTCTGTACATGCTAGGCTCGCCAAGTTAGAACCTTAGTATTCGCGTGTGTAACTGTTTTACACCCGAAATATGGTCGTGGATCCAAGAACACCCGATCATCACGTGATGTCTTGGAGCGACGAAAACATAATCGGTGCATACTAAAGGAAGAACACATTCTTATCTTGATATTTAAATGAGGGATCATCTTATTATGCTAACAAAGCGCTAAACAAGCAATATAAGATGCTATCAAACATCATATGTTTATTAGTGAAATTATATGGTTCCCGCAGATGATCTCTATCATGTGCATCGTGGTATGATCACTATCATACCTATATGTGTAAATCCAAGGTCTATGGATTTTACACGCTATGTGTGTTGTAAGAGTATCATCTCATACTTCTACTTACAACACTACCATATCATAACACTAGCCCAGCAACAATCTAAACTAGACACCTCTAATTTATCCATTGCAAGTTTTACGTGGCTTAGGGCTTTCGAGATAGAACCGTTCTTACCTACGAACATGAACCACAACGAGGATAATCAAATTGTTGACAACTCGCTTGCAAAATAGATATTGACTATAGTAGGAGAGACAGACACCCGCTAGCCACTTATGCAAACTAGTTGCATGTCAAGCGTGGAACAGGTCTCATGTGCGAGGACATGTAAAGTTTGTCCGGGCCGCTTCATCCCACTATGCCACCAATATCCAAAATTACAACAAAGGAGCAACAACATGATCATCATCGCCCACATACTCATATGTGTACTACCCGTGTAAAGTATCTACGCATAGATCCGGCTCTGATACCACTGTAGGGTTCGCAGCATAGAAAGCAAAAAATTTCCTACGATGTGAACTATATACCAATATCTATCTACTAGATACAAACAACGGGCGGATGTATATCCGTAGAGAACATACCCTTGAAGACCGACAAAGCTTAACGAGTTCAACTCGTGGTTGATGTAGACGATCTCTTGCCGATCTCAAGATCGAGAGGAAGTCCTAGCGCCGCAAATCAGCAGCGCATCCGTGATCGCACACACGTTCGAGGCACCGAGCAACCTCCGCCTCCTCGCTCCAGCGATGCAGCGGAAGCACAACTCTTTCTTGCCGAATAGCCACCGGGAACATGTATCTCGCTAGTCCGAGACCATGGGGGATACATTCTAGAGGGGGAGAGAGATCCTTCACGAGGAGGTGTGTGAGACAAGTGAGGAGGGGGCTCCTTTTATAGGAGGAGGGTGGGGGCACCCAAGGGGTTGGACGCCGGCCATGGGGGCTGCCCCCTCCCCTCCTTCATTCATGTGGGTGGACACTCCACTCACAAAATGCCCTTTAAAATCCCTCCACTCAAAAGTCCACTCAAATTCCCATTAAATTTCCACCAAATTTAATGCAAACTCTCATTAAATAAAACTCTTTTATTTTATTCAGAATTTTGTCAATTACTTTAATGACAAACATTCACAAATAACCCCTTGCTAGAATTCTATTTCACATGCATAACCACTTTATGCAATTTCACCCGAAAACCTGTTTCGGTATCTAGTGAAATAAATTCCTGCGCTTGTTCATTCTTTCGGCATGAAACATTTGCTCCAATTGGATGTCGGTGTCTCTTAAGTGTGTCACCCTACGGTTCGTGAATAATGCGGACATGATCGAGACCCCTCTTGGATCAATAATCAGAAGCGGGATCTGGAGACCCATAATGACTCCCACACATTCAACGATGACTTTCTTGTGATCGTCGGAACCTTTTACGCTAGTATCTTAATCCCTTTGTTTCACGATATATTACATGTCCGAGATTCGATCATCGGTATCTCCATACCTAGTTTGATCTCGTTATCGACATGCACTCTTTTCTCGTTCCTGTGATATAACATTCTAGTGATCAAATCACTTGCTTGCAAGCTAATCAATGTGATATCATCGAGAGGGCCCAGAGTATATCTATCCGTCATCGGGATGAACAAATTCCACTCTCGATCCATGAGCCTCAACATAACACTTTATTAGTTCTGAAACCATCTTTATAATCACCCTGTTACGGTGTGACGTTTGATGTTATCAAGAAACTCTTCCGGTGTTAGTGATTGACATGATCTCATGGTATAAGGATTAGGATCACTTCGTAAGTTGTTATAGCAATATAAACTCAATGACTTTGATCGTAATGCTATACTTCGGATGAATGTTCATCACACCATTATACTAATGTTGTGATCCCGTTATTAACAACATCCAATGTCCATGATCAGGAAACCTTGATCATCTTGTTAATCAACGAGCTAGTTTATGAGAGAGGCATAACTAGGAACTTTCTATTTGTTTATTAAACACATATGTATTAACATTTCCGTATTAATACAATTATAGCATTCCAAATAAACATCTATCATATACTTGGAATACACATAATAAACACTATATTATTGCCTCTCAGGGCATATTCCCTTCAGTCTCCCACTTGCACTAGAGACAATAATCTAGTTACATAGTGATAAATCTAACACCCATTGAGTTCTGGTGTTGATCATGTTTTGCTCTAGGGAGAGTTTTAGTCAACGGATCTGCTACATTGAAATCCGTATGTACTTTACAAATCTTTATATCTCGATCCTTGACATGCTCGCGGATGGAGTGAAACCGGCGCTTAATATGCTTGGAATGCTTGTGAGACCTTGGCTCTTTGGAATTGGCAATGGCACCATTGTTGTCACAATAGATCACCATTGGGTCCAACGCGTTTGCCACCACTCCTAGTTCGGATATGAACTCCTTCATCCAAACTGCTTCCTGATATGAATGTGTCTGTCTGGTGTAAGATCTTGCTGCTGGCCACATGCGTCCAAAATCATCTCCTCTGAATTTTTTGATCAAATTCATCCACATATGGCCGAAGCACTCCCTCTGCTCAGCATGAGGGAAAACAATCTTCACTGTATTTTCTAAACCTTTACATGCATCTGTGTGCACTGCCAATGGAGAGACTGGCCCTATGCATCTTTTCAACTGCATCATGAACCATGTCCATGATGCCTCTGTCTCAGACTGAAACATGCCAATAGCTACAGGGAACATCCAATTGTCTCCATCTAAAGCATTGCATGCTGCTAGTTGACCATTCCACTTTCCAGTCAAGAAAGATGAGTCTATACTCAAATATGGACGGCACCCTGCTTTGAAGCCATCAATGCAAGGCTTTAAAGCCATGAAGAATTTAGAGAAGAAGACTTTCCCATCAGCTGTTACCTCAGTATCTATGTCCACAACACTGCCAGGTGACCTCTTCTCTACTTCTGCTTTGAAGTTATAAAGCATTCGAAAGGTATTTGCCCAATCACCATATAGCTCTTTCATTGCCCTTTGCTTTGTCTTCCACACTGTAGTATAATTCAGCTTAATGGGGTACTGCTTTTCCAAGTCTATTTTCAGTCTCTTTGCAGTGTTGTTTGGTGTTGTGGCTAAAATGGGCTTGATCTTTTCTGCAAACCATAATTGTGATGTCATCTTTGTAACTGTTTGAGAACTTGTAATGCAAGTATGAGGTTTTGGAATTTGATTCACTCTTATTGTCCTTCCATCAGGTTGGCGTCTAGCAGATATATACCACTTGCAAGGCTTGGCACCACCATCATAACCTATGCATTTTGCATAGAACTTGTTTTTATCAGTCCACATAGTCTTGGTAGAAAACTCACGTTTGACTGCATATGTCCTGAAACACATCCTGAAACAATCTCCCAACTTCAATAACTGGGTCCTCTTTGTCATAAACTGTTACTAGCTCATCATCATGTGCATCATCTACATGAACTGCATCATTTTCCAACATCTCTAGATCTATATCTGCCTCTTCATCTCTTAAATGGTTGTCACCATCATTTGCAGCTTCATCCCACTTCTTCTCCTTGTCTCTGTCATCTATAGGAATGCCAAAAAGCATTGTCATTTCAATGTCATCTATTGGTGCAATGACCAAATCAGTCCGGTCATGTATCTCAACTGAATTCCAATCAACAGTTGCAATCCTTTGTGCATTAGTATCTGCAGCCTCCCCTTGTGCATTAGCATCATCCTCCACTATTAACACTTCCAACTCAGTAAGTATAGGCATTACTTGCCTTTGTGCAGCCCAATCATCCTCGACCATCTGAGCAGCCAGCTTCGAGGCCACATATCCAACCCTCGAATCAGGTTTCAGATCAATGAGCTCTGCTAAAAACAGAATAGTTTTGCTTGTACAACCGTTTCGCTCATCGATTTCATCAACTATATGTTCCCCTGTCTTAACCCTAACATAGTCACATTTGCAATCATCAAATCGTATCAGAGAAACTTCTTTCTCTGGCCCCCAAACCACACTATCCCCAATTTTTTCCACCATTTTCCTCACCGCCTCCTCTCCCATGTTTATTAGCTCTTGGGGATCAACATGTTCAAATTCCACCTCCCATTTAACAACTGTGTCTCTCTCAATGATCTGCGTGTTGCCATCAACTAAAACAGCCCTAGAGGGAAAGAAATTGATGCGAAATTCGAAGGTTTGTCGCGCAACATCGTCTCCCCTGTTTTTGGCGGGCACTGTGAGCTAGCGAAAGCGAACAAAGAGCTCAATCTTAGAGAAATTAAGTGCAGAGATACGGGATATACCGATTAGAAGTCCCCTCTCCATGCTCCATATCGTTCCCCCTCGCCCCGTTCAGCACACCCTCGCCTCCACAATCTAGCATCAATGGGCATGCTTAGATCTCGAATTGAGAAGAATGGGAGAGGAATTAGATTTCAAATGACACTCACCACCTTCGCCGTCGAACGAAAGCGCCGCCTCCTAAAAGAATTGCCTTGCCGCCACCGCCGGTGCCGAGAACGATGGGTGAGGTCCGCCGCCGCCATCGGGGAAGCTACAGTCAGTGTGACGCGCGCTCTCGGTCGTGAGCGGTTGGTTTGACTGGCTGTCCCAACCGACCGGTTTGGCTTAACCCTAATCTTGGAACAAAGTTAAATGTGTCCTTAACGACCATTTTATGGCATGTGTGGCCCTGGGCTATTAGCTGCCTCACAAGCGTCGCATGCGAGCTATTCTTTGCAACGATGTCGTGTTCCTTCCAATTCCGAGTAAAGACGTCGCATGGGAGCTATAATAGTGTCACTGATTTTTTCCCTCAATAAAAAAATAAAAAAAACAAGTGTCACTGATTTTTACCTTCTCAAACCCTTCTTTCTCCTTTCGTTATTCAGCGAATTCACATTAAATACTGCCTTGGATCGATAACCGAGCTACGCAGCGATCAAACCGTTGCAGCTCAGCCCATGTTCGCTGGAACCTCTAATAGGGTGCCTACCGAGAAACTATGGCTTTAGGTCTTCAAAGCTCCGACCTACGGTCGTGCATATCACATTATAAGTTGTCCTCATGCGGCATGAATTGAGGGGCATCATCCTCGACACGGCAGGTAACCTACAATCTTAGCTGTGGTCGACAAACACCTTGGATACTCCCTATTTCGAGTGTGTACCATGTTGCAAGTGCGACACATTTTTTGGTGACTCCATTAGGGACGAAAATCTTAGATCAGATAGCAATGGCCAGTCTCAGGACCAGAAGACCTAGAGAAGTTACCACCAAAAACATCGTAAGGCCCACTTTTGATAAGCTTTCGGAAGATCTATCTCAAAACCTACAATACAGGAAAATGGTTATACGCCAACATCCCTGGCTGTCGGCATAGGCAACATATGGCTATAGCCAAAAAATAACCGTCGACATAGCTCAACCCTCGGTTTGGCTGCAACTATGTTGACGGCCACACTTGGTGTACCTCATACATTGGATTAACTAGTTGCCACGTGGCCCTGGCAAGCCCCATGCGTAACGATCACTGATGTCGTCTGAGATACGCCGACATCCCTGACGGAAGGACGTCGGCACAATTTCATGTGACTTTTGCCGATGGCATAGCTTTTTTTCCTTTTTATTGCCATTTATGTTTATGTTTTATATGATTTAGTTATTTTTGCATTTGGTTTTTTTATGTTAATTTAGCTTTCTAGTAATATATCACATAAAATGAAACAATCTGAAGGTTTTTTTGGAATTTCGTATGATCACATATTTGGCTCATATAAAATGATATACCGGTAAATTCCCCGTTGGGTTAGTTGGAGGGAATCCTTTAAAATTTTGATCACGGCCTTGGTCTTTCATTTTTCTATGATCTAAACTAACAAAAATAAACATAAAAGTCTATTGGCCAACCATCATTGAAGGCCAGTCAAATATGTAGATCTATGGACTATGGGGGCACGCTGGGGCGTATTTAGTGGGTATGCCATGGGTGCAATCACCCCCTAAAAAATGCATATTTTTTTGATCTTGTAGCAATTGGTTTAATTATGTGTGTAAAAAAATATTTATACATGATATTTAAGCTATAAAATTGATCTCGGCACCCCCTCAGATGTAATCCTACATGGCATGGTCTATGGTTTCGCTGGAAACCGAGCACTCGGGCGCCGTAATCTCTCCAAATTTTGCATTGTGTCCCTAGAATATGTATAAAGGTATGGTGGGATATTGAGATAGGCAGAACCCAGTCCCCAGGTGCAAGCCTGTTCATATACATGCGATAACACTTGGAAAGATTCTGCACCCCGCGTCGGGTCAACCAGAGAGAATACTTTGAAATCATGTCCTCAACCTTGGTATCCCATGTTGCTATGACATAAACTAACAAAAATAAAAATAAAAGTATATTGGTCGCTGTCCGACAGAACATTGTATCTCTTATCCCTGTAACTGATGCAATTTTGTGCAAAAGTTAAAAGATTTTGTCATGCAATACATGGATGATGTGATGCAAACGTTGTGCTTGTTCTGATGTGATGCAACTGATGGATGATTGATGATGTGAAAATTTTATATTTAACTTCATTCGACTGCGAATTTTAGTAGCACCTAGCTTGGTCTTAATGTGTTTAAAATGTCAAGGAACTAAGAACCGAGTATATTCCTATGGAAATAATTCCTTGACTTCGCTATGGACTAAATTCCCTTTCCGGTGTTCCTTTGTGAACTGACAATATAAAAATCCCAAAAGCTTGAGAGCAAGGGCTCAAACTCGGGGCGGCGGAGGGTAGGGGATCACAGACGACGGCGGGCAGGCCATCATAACGGGTGGAGGTCAACTTCCATGCATATAGATCGAAGACGGATGGGTTGTCCTTTTTTTTGGCAAAATCAACAAAAAAAACCTCTTAGCGAAAGTTTAACAAAATAAATAAACCTGGGAATGTAGATCAACAAGTTTAACAAGTAATCCACAGATCAAAACATACCAAAACATACTCAAATCTCAAATCAATCCAAAACACGTAATTAGGGCTATTTTTAGAGAATTTTCGAATTTATGAAAAAAAGACCAAACCAATGAGAAACATGTTGCAACAAAAGACTCTTGATACCAATATGTTAGGGTTACCCTAGAGGGTGGCCTGATCTTCATGGTTCTTGATGGGGAAGTCGTGGGATTCATGGGGAAAAAAGGGGAATGTCAGAAGCGACCACACTCCACAAAGAACACGGTGATCACCGATCCAATACAATCCTCGCAAGGAAGCTTGTGAAATATGGTCCCTTGATCCCAATCGTAAAGGGTAGAATACCTTAGAGAGGCCTTGAACAACTCAAATCACGATCACGTAAGAAGAGGCATTGGACATGGGCTTTCTTAGAAGTGAGATGAGACACAACTATAAATATTCAACTTAGGGTTTCTACTATATTCTATGTCTAAGGAATAAGTATGAGCTATTATAGTACAAAGCCAATGGGTAGGTGGGAGATGAAACAGCATGTATGCCCCATGTGTGGTTTTGATAATTAATAACAATCTCTATCGACTAATGTGTAAATTGAGTTTCACTTGTAGGTGTGTCCATTGGCATCGCTTGGGCCATGTGTCAGTCTCAAGGTTAAAAGTTGAAGAAATTAAGAAGGATAATAAGAAATGTCCAAGGGCTTTGTTCCATTGGAATCATGAAGAAAGAAAGTGCTTGAAGGTTGATCAAGACAAGTGCAAAGAGTTGCATCAATATGGATCAACCTCAAGAAGGGATGAAGAAGGGAAAGCTCAAGATGCACCATCTCTAGAAGATATCATGCTTGAATCTTTCCATACTTGTGATCATGGAGTGATGAAGACAAGTTCAAGAAGAGGTTTCCCCATGGGGTATGGGGGAGCAATTTGCAAGTCTTCATCAAGCGAGAGCGAGCAAGAGCAAACAAGAAAGGTGTTACCACTTGAGAAGAACAAGACAGTCTACATCAAGTTCAAGTGGAATGCTCAAGTAAAAGGTATAATCTTGATAGGTCTTATCTTTTGTCGGTCTCGTGTTGTTAATTGGGAGACCGAGTTTAGGATAGATAGTCGTACTATCAAGAGGGGCTCTCAAGCGGGTGTCTTGATCACATTGTTCGGGGAGAGCTCAAACCTTTGCATAAATTGCATCATCTTTCTTGGTTGTTAGTTGGTTCTTGTCCATGAGAGGATCTAGATATTGTGTTTATCATCATAACAATATCTAGTTCATCAAATAAGGATTTCCCTTGCATATATTATTGCATTCTTGATCGTTCAATTTTTTTGGCTCCACACCTTAGGAGATACCTCACATATATATACTTGATATTTTATCCCTTGGTGGTATCCAATATTTCACATTTTGTTGGGTTCTAGTTGGTTTTATCTTTCCAACAAAATTGGTTTCATCCCAATCGGAGTTTTCAAGCTCAACTTCTTGTATTTTGGGGTTTGGAGGTTTTACCGGTTCATAGATTCTAGAGAGGTTATACCTTTCTACATTTTGTTTTATCCTTACATGTTGGACTATGATTTTTCTTTGCATAATCATGTAGATCCTGTCGTTCTCTTCAAAACGATCCCAAGGTCATCAAAAAACGGAGTCCGGAATCAAAAGTTATTGAAATTTTCGTGCAGTGTTGTCCTGCGTTTTTGCTTGAGCAGAAGTTCCGGTCAGGTTCAGTAACTTGTGTTTTGATTTACCTGAAGTTCCGGTGGTTCACCGGAAGTTCTGATGGTGCGCAGATCTGTCCCAAATAGTCTGTTTTTCCTTGTCCTATTTAAGGGGGGCTTCTTCCCCAATGGTTCCCCATCTTTTGAGCTCGTTTTTGCCCACCATTGTTGACCTATTTGAGATTTATTACTCCCTCTCCCTCCCATGATTCTTGTATATTTTTTAGGGAAAATTGAGAGGAGATCTAGATCTACAACTCTACCAAATCATATCTCTTCTTAGTGAAGGGAATCTTAAGATCTAGATCTTAGAGGAATTTGGTGTTCTTCTCTTGTGTTCTTTGATACGTCCAAAACGTATCTACTTTCTCGAACACTTTGCTATTGTTTTTTCTCTAAACTTGTGTGATTTGGATACAACTAACACGGACTGACACTGTTTTCAGTAGAATTACCTTGGTGTCTTGTTTTGTGCAGAAAATGAACTATCAGGAAAAATCCCGGAAAATATGCCAAAAACTATTTCTCACCAGAAGATCCACGGAGCCACAAGGGGAGATAGAGCGGAGGCCTGGGGGGCCTAGACCCACCCCAGGCGTGGGCCCACTGACCCCGTGCCTGGGGGAGGTTTGGCCACCCCAGGCAGCTCCTCGGCCTCCCTCCACGCCTATAAGTTGCCCTCTGACCTAAAAACTTAAGGGGGTTCGATAGTTTTCTAGAAAGAGTTCCTCTCCGCCACCGCCACCAGAAACCAAGATTCAGATCCAGAAACTCCGTTATAGCACCCTGCCGGGACGGGGAATTTGGAGAGGATCATCGCCATCGTCATCACCAACGCATCTCCATCAACCGCCGATGTTTCCCTCATCCATGAGTGAGTAATCCCCTGATGTAGGCTTGGGGATGGTAGGGATTGGATGAGTTCTATCATGTAATCGAATAAGATCTGTTAGGGGCATAGTGCCTAGTATCTCTATTAGTGCTATTTGACTTTGTTGCAAGTTGTTGTGCTTAATGCTTGTCACTAGGGCCCGAGTGCCATGATCTCAGATCTGAACTTATTATTGAATCATTATGATAGTATTGTTTATGATCTTATCTGCAAGTTGTATACACATATCATTGTCCGGATCCAAAGGCCCCAAAGTGACAATAATTGGGACAACCGGAGGGGATGGCTGTTGTGTGAGGATCACATGTGTTCACGGAGTGTTAATTCTTTGCTCCGGTGCTCTATTAAAAGGAGCACCTTAATTGCCAGTAGTTCCCTAGAGGCCCCGCCGCCATGAGCTGGCTGGACAGAAGATGTTGTGCAAGTTCTCATTGCGAGAACGTATGACTATATTTGGAGCACATGCCTAGGATTGTTTAGTACTTGGATGCTTATTATTATTTATCTGCAATGCCCTAGGTCTTGAAGTTACATGTTTAGACTCGTACATGCAACGCCCGTCCATCCATCTCTATGCCTACCACACTCGAATCCTACTGTTACCGTTACTGTTACTATTGCTCCTGTTTCACCGTTGCTGTTACTGCTACTGTTGCTTTGCTGTTGATACTAAAAAATGTTTCTACTGATAAACTTCTGTGAGCAAGAACTATTTCAGGTGCAGCTGAACTGACAACTCAGTTGTTAAGACTTGCAAGTATTCTTTGGCTCCCCTTTTGTCGAATCAATAAATTGGGTAATACTACCCGCGAAGACTATTGCGATCCCCTACACTTGTGGGTCATCGAGACTATTTTCTGGCGCCGTTGCCGGGGAGCATAGCTTTATTTGTAAGTTCACTTGGATCTATTATTGTTCACTGCTACTCCTTTCATCATGGGGAAGTCTCGTGATGGAAAGTTCCCTATTTTACCATCCATTACAAGAAGAGGTATAGTCCTAAACACCTCTATTGCTCTTGATTCACCGTCTGTTTTAAGTAAGCTCGTCACACCACCACCACATACACCTGCTACACACACTGCTACTACTGCTGAGTCTGAAACTGCTTTTGATGCTCATGATGTTACTTCTACTGTGCTTGATGCGAGTGGTTCACTAGGTCCTTTTCTAGATACTACTATGGCTAGTCTCGGAAATACCAAAACTCCTAGTGAAGACACTATTATACATGTTAGCTCACCTGAGTCTAGTGAGAGTTATGATATTAATGATGGTTACATTGAGTCTAGTGTGAGTTATACTATTATGATATTATACAATGAACTTCTTGATATTTTTTATAATGGACTAACTGATGATTCTAGGACCTACCTAGATAGCTTTACTGATTGTGTTTTCAGGAAAAGGACTCCTACAGATGCTGGAGAATTAATGACCAAGATAAGCAAGAATTATGATGACCGGACTTCAACTGAGATGAATACACCTGAGCCTATTACTCCTGAACCAGTTGTTCCTGAACCAGTTCCAACACCAACAACAAAGAAGAGAGGAGTTATTGCATTAAATGATGAAGTGATGAAGGAAGCTAAGAAGTGTCTAAAGGAGAAAGGTATTAGAGCTGAAGATGTGAAGAATATACCTCCTATAGAAGAACATCTACTATTGAGGTACACTCTCTCCAATTTAATGAAGGTGATATTCCTTATGGCAAGCCTCCTGATCAATGCTTAGAGGAACTTGACACATTTATTGTTAAACAAGGTAATTTTAATAAACAAGTTTAGAATCATTTATTGGAAAACTCTAGAGCTATCCATGAGTTGAAAGATATTGTGGAAAGAACTTCTAATGATATTAAAATCCTTTGTAAACAATTTCAAATGGTTCAAACCCAACTTGATAAACTTGCTAAGGTACAAAAGGATATGCTAGTTAATGCTTCATGAGATAAACATGCTTATGGAATTAGAACTAGGAGTGGTGTAGCTACTCAAGATCCTTTATATCCTGAAGGACACCCTAAAATAATATAGCAGGATTCCCAACAAGGTGAAGATAGTGGTAGTCCTCGTAAGAGAAAGAAAAAGAAACATAAAGTAGTTGAGGAACCACTTGAACCTGCTATAGATCCTAATAGTATATCTGTCTCTGATGTTGAAACTGAGAGTGGTAATAAAAATGAATTTCCTGATAAGGAGGAAGGTGAGGAAGAACCTGAGAAGCACACTAAGAACACTAGGTACACAAAGGAAGATTTTATTGATAATAAACATGGTAAAGAGAGAGAACCTTGGGTGCAGAAACCTATGCCTTGTCCATGTAAGAAACACAAGTCAAAGGAGGAACAATACTACAAAAAGTTTTGTGAGTGGATGAAACCTTTATTCTTGCAAATTCCTTTGACTGATGATATTAAGTTGCCTCCTTATTCAAAGTATATGAAGGATATTGTCTCTAATAAAAGGAAGATTCCTAATGAGGAGATTTCTACTTTACTTGCTAATTATTCCTTCAACGGTAAGGTTCCAAAGAAACTTGGTGATCTAGGTATACCAATTATTCCTTGATCCATTAAGAATAATTATGTTAGAACTGCTTTATGTGATTTGGGAGCTAGAGTTAGTGTTATGCCTTTTTATCTCTATAAGAGACTCTAGCTAGAAAAGTTGATACCAACTGATATTTCTTTGCAAATGGCTGATAAGTCAACTACTGTTCATGTTGGTATATGTGAGGATGTTCTTGTTCAAGTTGCTCATAATTGCATGGTCTTAACTGATTTCGTTGTGCTTGAAATGCCTGAACATAATAATATGTCTATTATTCTTGGGAGACCTTTTCTTAATATTGCAGGTGCTGTCATCAATTGTAATCAAGGAAAAGTAACGTTCAATATTAATGACGAAGAGCACACTGTCTATTTACCCAAGAAGTTTGTTAAGAGCTATTGCCTGAATTCAATTGAAAATATTGAGAGCATCAAGGTTGGAGAAATATATTGTCCCATTCCACAAGAAAATTTTGAAACTATTATGATTGGGACAACTGCTATCAAGTATGAGGTAACATAATCACCTTGTGGAATGCAAAGTTTTGTTTAATATAAGATTGATTTGGTAATAAGACTTTATCAACCTTGTTAACAAAATGATTTTAATGAACAAAATAATGTTTCCATTGTGGTTATACTTGCTTTCTTTTTCCTTTATCCTTCCTAGTCTTTGTTTTAGCTTTAGTTTTGCTAGCTGTTTGCTTGTTTGAGTTTCTTAGAGCTCTTGTAGTTTGGCTTTTGGTTTGCTTTTGCATCTTCTGAAAAACTGTTTCTGCGAGAAAATCAATTTTCATACCCTGAAAATTGGCCAAAAATAAAGTTTCCCAAAAAATCCCAGAAAATTCAAAATAAATTTTTCCTCGAAAAAAGGGGCAAAGTGGCACCTGAGATGACCCAGGGGGACACCCCTAGGACCTACACCCATGGTAGGCGCGGCCTACCTAGTGGTGGCGCCTAGGGGGGTCTGGCCCACCCGGGCCCCTCCAGGTTGCCTCCTCAAAGCCACCTTCTTTCTCTCTCTCGAAAAACACCGGAAAACTTGCTCAAGCTAGAGTTCTTGCTGTTCTTGCTCGCGATGTTCGATATTCTTGTTCATCCCATCTCAAGTGCTGATTTTGGAGGGATTGTTCCTTGGTATGTGCCTCCTCCACTTGTCCAACTAGATTTGTGATTGGTAGATTGTATCTTGAGTATTTTGCTACTATAGGTGACAGGTTGTTTGAGCTTGGATGCTTTTTCTATGCTTAGAAACTTTGTTTTGATGCATGTGTAGTCCTCTAGCAAGTTCCTATAGTAGTTGTTCATCATTTATCAACTTAGAAATCACTTGGTTTGATGGTTGTCTAAAAATTTCAGCAAGGAAGATGAGTGCTTATGCACTGAACCAATATGACTTGATGGTGCATGAGCCCATGAAGGTTCATCGTGAGGAGGAATTTTTCCTTTCCATATATCCATGCTATGAATTTATAAGAGCTGCGGGGATTCTCCAAGATTTTCAAACTTTGGTTACAAATGCAGGGTTGGAGCACTTTGTTGAAGGTGAACTAATACAATATGTTAAGCTAACCATGGATTTTGTGCAGGACTTCCGGTTCACTTGGTCTACTTCTAATCCCATGGCCCATTACAAAATATATAATATACCTGTCGACCTGCCTTTTGCTGATTTCTGTGCAGCAATTAGAGTACCTTAGTGGGGATCTTGTGAGAAGATCAAGGAGAGGCCCAAGTCACTTGTTGATTTGTATGATGAGATTTGCCAAGGTTTCGACTTCTCAAAGGAAAGTGGTAAAATTCGGAACATCCAGCTCCCAGCTATTAGATACTTTTCCTATTTCATTACCAAGTGTGTTCTTGCTAGAAAGACTGCTAGAAAGTTGTCTTCTTTTGATCTAGCTTTTATTGCAGCTTCTCTGAATAGGAATAGTTCTTATAGTTTGGGTGCTTTGATAGCTCACCATCTCACCACCAACCGTGAGAAGGGTGAAATTTGTGGAGGTCTCATTGCTTCTAGGTTTCTAGCTTTCCATGGTTTAGAGCCTCACTTTTCAGATTTTCAGTTCCCCATAAAGAGTCTTGATATTGAATCTATGATTCAGCATGGTTTTGTTTCTTTGGGAGCTAATGTGAGAAGTTTGCCATTTGAACTATCTTTTTCCCAGCAAGGTCGGAGAAAGGGTAGGAGTGAGAAAATAGTTTATTTGCCTGCACCTGCTTTGTTTAACTTTGATAACAGGCAAGGATGGTCACTTATGGAGGAGGAGGTTGACACTTATGTGAGGGAACTATCCCAGCAAGAGGAGAATGTTGAAGAGGATGCCGAAGACAATTCGGTTCAGCCCTCCAACTTGGGAGAGTCTTCATACCAGCAGCCCTCATTTGATTGGGGCGCGTCTTCTTCTTCATCATAGGTGCCTGACTATGATCATTCCTATGATGACCCACCAGCATTGGGTTACTATCCGCGCTATTGAGCCCCACTTAGGCCAAAAGCCTAAGCTTGGGGGAGGTATACCGACATCACACTCATATATATATCATGTTCGGTCGGTTCTTTGAATATCCATTGTTTTCGCTTTCTTTTTGGTTTTTGTTGCTTCTTTCTAAAAACCCAAAAATACCAAAAATATTTTCGTTGTTTCTCTTGGTTTGTTTCTTTGTTTATTTGCTTTGGTTTGTCTTAAAATAAAAATCCAAAAAGATTTTGCTTTGTTTGTTTGTTTCTAAAAAATCGAAAACACCAAAAATATTTGTTGTTCTTCTTTGGTTTTGTGAGTTATTTGCAGAGTTCAGCCGTCCTTAGTGGATATTGGTTTTCATGTTAATTATTCAAGTCACACAAGTGAAGGGCGATGATGAAAATTAAGACAACTCGAGGTGTGGTAAGAGGCTGGTAACGAACACTATTTGTTACATTTTTGTACATATACTCATCATTGTGAGCATGCTTATCCTGTTTGTGTAAGGTGTATGTCATTATGGATGCTTAGTAGTTCTTTCTTGTCTATGACTAGCTCCAGCTTGCTAATAGTGTGCAGCATGTCATATGAATGTTTGCTTGCATTGTTTTATTCATACTTTGGTATGAAATTGTGGTACCTCCTCTGACTGTTCATGTGAATCGACTTGGCACATGCTCACGCATGCATATGACTAATCAATAGTCAGTAAGCCTCGATGATTTATTTTGCCCCAGAGTTATTGTATCACTTTCATGCCATAGTTAGTCCTGTTTTGTTGCAAGCATGATTATGACAGCTATTGATCTCTCGTTTGTCACTCCCTCTCTATTGCTAGCCTTCACTTGCACTGAGTATGTGCTCTACCTGTGCTTCCAACTCCCCAAAACCAATATTGCCAGTTGTGTCCACCATACCTACCTATTAGCATCATTTGCTACTTCAGTGCATATTATATATGCCGTGTTTTGTTCCAAAATAAAATGTTTGTCTATTTTGAGAAAGTTAGTTAGTAAAGCTCCCACGAACTTGATGGCACACTTTATTCCTTGCGCTTAATAATTCTGAACCATTGTGACTAGTCCATGAAAGTTATATGCTTGCTTATTATATATTGGAGTCAGCAGAACCGTGCTGTCACGGGGAACACTTTCAACACTTATTGGATAATTCTATCCAGTTGATACTTTGGTCTTTTGTTTACGGATGTCGACGAAGTGAAATAAAAGGGGAAGTTGTTAGTTCATGGAGTTTATACATTATGTTAGAGAAATGCCTGGTGTTGGGGAGGTGACCCCGGATAGGGTCAAGACACGGGAAGACAAAAGGAGTCTCCCTTGTCATATGCCAAGTTACTGTTTATATCGGCCGAGTCCTATAAAAGTCGGTCGAGATAAGCACGGCCATGACACCTACGGAGGAAGCGATACCTTATCCGGCCGACATACGAGTTAAGTCGGCCGAGTATGTCTGAATAACTTGAATGAAGGTGAAGGCCGAGCCGAGTTATCCGAGACAAGGCCAAATAACATGAAGCTTGCAGGAGAAGGAGGTGCCTATAGTCAAACCCAAGTCACAGGCTGGGAAGAATCTGAACTAAGCCAAGCACAAAGGACAAGGATCATAGCAGCAGAAGGGCAGAAGGAGGTCACGGAGGTGACAGTCATGGAGCCCGAGACGCACAGGTGGGGTTCTCTGGAACATTGCCGTCGTTAGAAGGGGGACATGAAAAGGGAGCCGCCGAGTTACCATATTGGGACAAGCATATTCCTCGAATATGCTTGCCACGTCAGCCCTAGAAGGAACCAGGGCACCCCTTTATAAGGGGAGAAGCGGGCTCCTGAAGAGGGATCGATTCATTCTACGTCGTAAGGCTCGTGTAGTAGCTCTCTTCTTCCTGCAAACAGCTCGAGGAGCACTTGTAGTCCTAGAGAAGAGAAATAAAGATCTGCATGTTAGCCATTTGAGTGTAGAAGTAACTACAGCTTCCCTCCCCGGATCCCTCTAGCATCCATTGGCCCCATACTTTAGCCTACCCATGGCATCTGCCGTGCCACCACCATGACAGTTGGCGCCCACCGTGGGGCCAGCAGCGGTGCTAGCTGGAGTCAAGATCCGGACGGGAAACTTCATCCACACCGGCGAGCACGTTGTCTCTGTCTTAGTCCAGAGATTTGATCTCTGTGACTATGTCAGCGATAAGGCAAGCAACTTCAGGAGAAAAGCTCCTCCGCGCAACAGTGTCTTCATCAACTTGGGAACGCACCAGATCTACGTCGGCATCGACACCTCATGCGTTTATCCTCACCAAGTTATTGATGCAGGAGAGCCTCCCCTCAGTGCCGCAAACGGTCCACGTGGAGAACGCCCTGTCAGCAACGTCGAGGTGATGGTCGCAGCCGGGGCACAGGCGGCAGCAGCAGGCGCCGGATCAAGCAAGGACCCAACGACGGGAGGACAGGTGGCCATGAAGCTGGCGGCTCCACAACCCACCGAGGTAGATCCGTCCACAGCCAAATCAGCCGAGGTACAGGAGACAACCCCAAAGGCAACAAGGGTAAGATGGCCACCTCTGGAAAGACCAGAGAATATTCTTCAGGCAACTATAGATAACTTAACCACGCCTGTGGCACCGATACTTGATCCGGCTAATGCTCAAGCAGAGTTGGAAGAAACTAGGCAGAAAGTGCTAGTAGAGGCAAAAAAAGGTGTCGGCCTTGCGGGAATCCTTGAACAGGACCCTGCGAGAATATGCTAAGGCAAATAAGCTAGATGTTGCCCCCGAGCAGGTCGATGAATTAAGATTGAGAGGGAAAAACCTCATGAATGATATCAACAAAGAGCATGAGACTCATAAGGCAGATTCAGTCGATCTAGGCTTGCCGAGGTATAGCACCCCGGCAAAGAACCTAAGGGCGGAAAATGCCGCTTCACTGGAGTTGGAAGGGTTGACCGGAGAAGCCCGGCAGAAACAGCAAGAAAGAGTGAATGAGCTGGTACGCATTGCGAACCAGCAGAATAAATAAATGCTTAAGGAAGACCCGGCAAGACCGGGAGCCTCACGTATGGTTCATTCGGCTGGAGCAGCGCCCGCACTATCAATGGCAGCAGAATCTTCACCTGGAAACAATGCGCAAAAATATAGAGCAGTAACTTCAGGAAAAAGAAATAAGCAAATCGTACCGTATGATCTAGCAGTAGACGGAAAGGTCAATGAGAATAGAGGCAATGGAAGCCGAGGTAACAGTGGCGAAAGAAACCCCGACCGTGCCAACAAAGGCAACGGAAGCCGAAGTAATGGAGACCTCGGAAGATGGAATCATGAGAACGATATCCCGGCGGAAGGAAGGAGGGACCCGCTGCCCAATCCTCAGCCGAGGTATGAACCTCGGCAAGAACGAGAAGTAAGACCAGCTCACCATAATCAGGCAAATGAGAGGTACAATGATGGTTACTCAGATATGGAGTATGCAGGGCATGGTGAAAATAACCATTATGGAATACAGGAGAGAGTCATGTACAGAAACTTGCCATCAAATGATGCAAGATTAAAACTAGACAGGTTGTACCGGTTCGAGTTGTTAGAGGAGCAGGGTCCGCCGGTCCAGCATGTTTCGGACCCCTGATCATGGGCGAGCCGCCAGTGACGAACTTTCAGCTGGCAAGGGGCACGAAAACATACAATGGGAGCACCAAACCACAGGATTGGTTGATTGACTATGCCACTGCAGTAAAAATAGCTAGCGGAAACTTGCGATAGGCGGTAAGATATGTCCCGCAAATGCTGGAAGGACCAGCCAGAGTATGGCTGAATAATCTGCCAGCGGGCAGTATCAACTGTTGGCTAGATTTTGAAGAGATGTTTGTCATCAACTTCACTAGTACTTACAAAAGACCAAACAAGCCACAGCAGCTTGCTATGTGCAAGCAGAGGCCGAATGAGACAAACAGAGAATTCTTGACTCGGTGGTGTAACCTTAGGAACTCATGTGAGGGAGTTATAGAATCTCAAGCGATAGCTTGGTTTGCTCAAGGATGCCGATACGCCAGTGTATTGTGGCAGAGACTGCAAAGAAATATGCCGACCACTTTGGCAGAAACCATCAGGATAGCTGATTTGTATGCATTGGGCGATCCGACACAACCAGAACTAATGTCGGCAGAGCATCGGGAGCATCAAGATCTATATACAAGAGATGCAGCCGGATCATCAAGGCGCAACGAGTTCAGAGGTAGAAGAAGAGAGGAAAGACCGGATTACAGATATGCCTCCAATCAGGTGGCAGCGGTAGTGAAAGATCAGCCGAGTCACGGAAACAGCCAGCGACAGAAAAATGGTCCTCAGCAATGGACACCAAGGAACGAAGGGAAGAGACAGTGGACACCAGAACAGAAGAAGCAGTGGCAGGAAAGGCCAAAGTACACATTTGAATCCATGTTGGATCAACCGTGTAAGTTTCACACTCCAAACCCGGCCAAGCTTGCTAATCATACAACTCGGCAATGCGCCTGGATGAAAAATGCAATGGGGAACCCGGTGGGTATGCAAGCGCCTTCTCATCAAGCGCATCAGCAGCAGCAGCCGCAGTTGACTAGGGCGAATGCACAGCAGTTGATGTTACCCCCTCCTCCCCCGAGGTATGATAACTCGGACCGAAGAGATGTAGTGCATCAAGTGATAAATCAAGGTCAGGATGGAAGGACAAACCCCGGAAATAATGGACGTAATGATTATAGGGAACATCATCAATCATATTGCATGTTCACAACAGAACAGCAAGACAAGCAAAGTGTACAGCGCCGGCATATGGAAGTGAATGCAGTTATGCCGGCGGTACCAAGATATGTACCTTGGTCAGATCAAGAAATAACTTGGAGCATAAAGGATCACCCCAAAATAATGCCGAATCCAGGGTCGTACGCACTCGTACTAGATCCGACTTTTGTCAGGCCCAGCATTAATGTGAAATTTTCAAAAGTACTCATTGACAATGGGAGCAGTATCAATATCATGTACAAAGATACGATGCATAAACTCGGAATAGCGCAGAATATGCTGCAATCCACAAGAACCACGTTCCATGGAATAGTGCCAGGACTTTCATGCGAACCCATTGGGAAGGTTCGAGTAGATGTATTATTCGGCACAAGGGAGAATTGCAGAGAGTAAAATTTGGAGTTTGAAGTGGTGGACCTAGAAAGTTGCTATCATGCTTTACTCGAACGGCCGGCATTGGCAAAATTCATGAGCAGCTGCCACATCACTTACTTGAAAATGAAGTTACCCGGACCACAAGGGTTGATAACAGTAGCAGGAGATTACAGGAAGTCGATGGAATGTGCTTCAGCCGGATCAAACCTAGCCGAGTCATTGGTGATCGCAAGAGAAAAAAGAAGGATTCAGGAGGTAGCGGCTCTTGCTCAGTCGACACAGCTGAATATGCCAGCATTAGCCAACCCACATGGAAGTGTTTCTTTCTAGCCGACTAAAGAGACAAAAAAGGTCCAGATAGATGAGCAGTTCCTAGAGCGCACCATCACAATTGGTTCCGGCCTAGATGCCAAATAGGAAGGCGAGCTCACCAACTTCCTCCGTGAGAATCGAGACATCTTTTCCTGGTCAACTCAAGACCTGCAAGGTGTGCCGAGGGAGTTGGCTGAGCACTCTTTGCATGTAAGGCCAGGAGCAAGGCCAGTGAAGCAACCTCTCCGCCGCTTCGCCGAAGACAGGAGAAAAATAATAGGGGATGAGATAGCTCGGCTCCTTGTGGCCGGATTCATCATGGAAGTGCTTTATCCGGATTGGCTATAAAATCTGGTATTAGTAGAAAAGAAAAAGGATGACCTGAATGTAGCCATCGTATGGCGAATGTGTATTGATTATACGAACCTAAACAAGGCGTGTCCCAAAGATCCTTTTCCTTTACCTAGGATAGACCAAGTCATTGATTTGACCGCTGGTTGTGAGCTATTATCATTTGTAGACGCGTATTCTGGTTTCCACCAGATACCGTTAAATCCGGCTGATCAAATAAAGACTGCGTTTATTACCCTGTACGGGGCTTATTGCTATCGCACCATGACATTCGGCCTGCGTAACGCAGGAGCAACGTATGAGAGATGCATGCAAAAGTGTCTACATGACCAGATAGGAAAATATGTACAAGTATATGTAGATGATGTGGTTATAAAAACCAAACAGAGAAAAACACTCCTGGATGATATTCGGTAGACATTCGCAAACCTGAGAAGGTTCCGAATGAAGCTTAACCCGGAAAAATGCACCTTCGGTGTACCAGCTGGGAAATTACTCGGTTTTCTCGTGTTCAGCCGAGGTATAGAAACAAATCCAACTAAAATACGAGCGGTAGAAATAATGGAATTGCCGAGGTGTCTAAATGATGTACATAAATTCACGGGCTGCCTGGCCTCGCTTAGTCGATTTGTATGTCGGCTGGGAGAGATGGCATTACCTCTGCATCAATTGATGAAAAAGTCTGATAAGTTCATTTGGACACCGCAAGTAGATAATGCGTTTCATGAACTGAAAAAGATGTTGGTCACAGCACCAATCCTGGCCTCTCCATTGTCAAAAGAGCCTATGTTACTTTATGTAGTTTCCACAAGCAGAGTGGTAAGTGCGGTGATTGTCATGGAACGGAATGAAGATGATAAATCAATACAAAGGCCGGTATATTACCTAAGCGAGGTACTATCGGCCTCAAAACAAAACTACCCACACTACCAAAAAATGGCCTATGGAGTATACATGTCGGCAAAAAAACTTAAACATTACTTCAAAGAACACCCGATCAAAGTGATCTGCGAAGCTCCCATAGCCGAGATATTGAGCAACAAGGATGCAAGCGGCCGAATAGCAAAATGGGCAATCGAATTATCACCTTATGCTCCGTAATTCGATAGGCGAGATGCAATCAAATCTCAGGCAGTGGCCTACTTCTTTGTGGATTGGGATGAGATACAATATGAACCACCATTACCAGATCCGAATTATTGGATAATGCATTTCGATGGATCCAAGCTGAGAAATGGCTTGGGAGCAGGGATAGTGTTGACCTCACCGAAAAAAGATCAGCTGAAATATGTGTTGCAAATACATTTCCCCGCATCAAACAATGTAGCCGAATATGAAGCACTCGTCCATGGATTAAAGGTGGCAAAATAAATTGGTATACGTCGGATCCTATGCTACGGGGATTCCGATTTGATAGTATAGCAAGTATCAGGCAATTGGGACACACTAGATGCGAATATGTCCCTATATAAGTTCCATGTGCAAAAAATAAGTGGATACTTCGATGGATGCGAGTTTCCTCATATACCTCGGGCGGAAAATGACGCTGCGGACACATTGTCAAAACTCGGATCAACTAGGTAGTCAATTCCCCCAGGAATCGCCCTAGAGACCTGAGAAAACCATCGATTATACCGTCACCAGAGTCCGAGTCCATTCATATCTCGGCAGAATTAAAAGAAGGGAGTGTGCCAATGGAAATTGACAAAGAGTGCAACCCAGGCTCTCTGAAAGTGAACCTGGCCATCGCACGAATAAATACAGAAGGATTCAAAGCTGTTATGTCGGCAGAAAACATGGAAATCGACTGTGAAATTGTCCCAGAGAAAATCATGCCGACATGGGCGCAACCCATATTCTCCTTCCTCAAGGATGCAATCTTGTCGAGTAATGAGATACTGGCTAGACAGACAATAAGAAGAGCAAAATCTTACACAATCATAAACAATGAGCTGTACAAGAGAAGCGTCACAAGCATGCTGCAAGGATGTGTTGACTCGGTAGAAGGCCAGGAGATACTCCTAGTTATACATCAGGGAGAATGCGGGCATCACGTATCGTCCAGAGCATTAGTAGCCAAAGCATTCAGGCATGGATTTTATTGGCCGACGGCGTTAAAGGAGGCAAAAGAGCTAGTAGAAAAATGTAACGGTTGCCAGAGATACGCCAGCAAGATACATATGCCATCATCTGAATTAAAGACAATACCAATCACTTGGACATTCTCTGTATGGTGCTTGGATATGGTAGGCCCGTTCAATCCAGCCCGAGGCGGAATGACTCACATTCTAGTCATGGTGGATAAATTCACAAAGTGGATTGAGGTAAAACCTATAAGAAAATGTGATGGACAAACAGCAGTAAAATTCCTCAAAGATATCATCTTGAGATATGGTTATCCACACAGTGTTATTACAGACAACGTCACAAATTTTGCTGAAGGAGCATTTGCAAGATTCTGCCAAGAGAAACACATAAGACTAGATGTTGCCTCGATGTCTCACCCGACATCAAACGGGCAAGTATAAAGATCAAATGGACTGGTATTGTCCGGAATAAAACCCTGGCTCGTTGAACCTCTACAAAGGTCGGCATGATGTTGGATCGAGGAACTTCCAGTAGTACTGTGGAGCCTCAGGACTACACCGAACAGGTCAACAGGGTATACCCCATTTTTTCTGGTATATGGGGCAGAAGTTGTGCTTCCAGCCGACATAATGCATGATTCACCACGGGTGACCCAGTACACGACTGCCGAGGTAAACGACGTAGCTCGGCAAGACGACGTCGATTTACTAGAAGAGGCCAGGGAATTTGCATTATCAAGATCAGCTATTTATCAGCAAGACCTACGACGATATCATAGCAAGAAAGTCAATCCAAGAGTCTTTAAAGAAGGAGATTTGGTTCTTCGGCTAGTGCAGTGCACAGCCGGCATGCACAAACTCTCACCCCCATGGGAAGGACCATTCATCGTGAGTAAAGCATTGCACAACGATGCATATTACCTAATCGATGCTCAGTCACCAGAAAAGAACAAGGGAAACAAAGCCGGCGACGAATCGAAAAGACCGTGGAACATAGCTTTACTTCGCCCATTCTACACTTAGGAGCCATATATGGTCCATCGTAATATAACATTTCAAGTTGGAGTTTCAAGCGTGTATTGAACCTCGCCACCTCGAGCGACGACTCGAGGATTGCACAATGTTGTCTTTATTTTTTAGTACTATGTAGTAAACCTCGGCACCTCGAGCAGTGACTCGGGGACTGCTCTATGTTATTTCTTATTTTGAGTTATGTACGAAACCTTGGCACCTTGAGCATTGACTCGGGGACTGTACCGTGTTATTTCTTATTCATGAATTATGTGTTAAGTTTCAAGACCTCGAGCAGGGGACTTGGGGACTATGCCGTATCATCCCTTATCTCGAATTATGCATTAAAACCTCGATACCTTGAGCATTGACTAGGGGAATGCCCCATGATTGTTTCCTGTTCCAAAAAATGTGTATTAAACTTCGGCACCTTGAACAATAAGTCGGAGACTACCCTGAAATATTCTATACATTAACCCATGAATTATGTTTCGGCAACCAAGTTCGTAACTCGAGGACTGCCACATGATCCAAGATAATTCTTTGAGCACGCGCAAGAACTCGTTAACCTGAGTGATAACTCGGGGACTAATCCGTATCACCCATTGTTTGTCATCAGACACATAAAAGCTCCATAGCTCAGCTACAGGCTTGGAAGACATGGTGTAAACGTGTCTCAATAATCATAGAAATAGCAAAGAGAAAGCAAACAAAGATTTCTAAGAATAATGCAAAAAAGAATAACACACCCAGTGAACCGAAATATGATAAGGGATGCAACTTATTGTTTCACTTTGCCAGATATGGGCTTCGGGATTTATATCTCAGATAGAAGTCAAGAACACAATGGCTAAGCTATCGAATTTATAAAGGGAAGGCAATATAAGAGCCGAACTAAGGTCAACCACATGAAAAAATACAATTAGAACCTATGAGATTGAAGGTCGTCAAAGCAAAGATATAAAGCAATGAGATCTGTTTAGACAAACTAATAATGATCACCATCACCCATGCCTCAGCGACAAAAGGCAAAAAGGGTTCGTACCACACAGAAAGTCGGACAATTGTTTCACACACATCATACGCCCGACATACCTGGGACTGGAAATAACTTAAGAGGTTTTTTGAACCTAAACAACGAAAATGTCTAGAGCACCCTTAAGGGGCAGCGGCATGATCAGGGGATTCAGGAATGGCTATCTCGAATGATGGCGGTGCGACCTCGATCTCCTGTGTAGGGGCATTTTCAGGAACTGGGCGCTCCGAGGTAGACGGCGCCTCGGCCGAAGTTACTTCGCCTTCAACAGGAGCGGTAGTAGCCTCGGGGGAAATCCTGGGCTGCTAAGAAACATTAGTTTGAGCTTGAGAGTGCCCAGTCCCTTTGGAAGATGATCGCGCATCGTTATCCTCATCCGAGCTTGCATTGGAATCACCGGAGTTGTCCGAGTCGCCCTCTCCCTCATCCTGGTCGGCCGAATCATCATCAGAGGCGTCTTCGATTTCGACGTCATCCGCTGGATTGGGAAGAAAACTTGGCCCTTCAATCCAATTATGCACATCAGCATACTCAACAAGCTGGAAGGCACGAGCTTGGCAGCGAGCGATGAATTCTGGATCCTCAACCCAACGAGAGACAGTGCGCAAGTTTATCAAAGTGTCGAGCAAAATGTCCTCGTACCAAGACAGAACGGCCGTGAGTGCCATATCAGCACCAGCTCTCCCAGCAGACTCCCTCCAGATATTTAACTGGGTCTGAGATGCCATTAATCTCTCCACAAGTATTTTGACCTCGTTGATGTCAGGAGTCCCAGAGGTATTCGGCCACAGAACATGGTAATCCCGAATGCATGCTTTCACCAGATCTCGACCCATAATTTTCATTAGCCCAATGGCAGCTCCAACGGCAATCAGGAAGTCTTCCATTGAATATTCTGGATTCGAGTCTGCAGAGACACCTCGGCGTTGACGAGAAGAAATCACTGCCTTAGAAATCATTGGTTTAGCTTCCAGAAAATGATCTACATAAAAGGAAAATGTATTAGTTAAAGGTAAGAAAGAGAAGAAATAACTCGGCCACGGTCAGAAACTTACGATGAATATAACTCAACATTTTCTGGAGATCCTGGGTCCAGTCAGCCTTAGTCTTCTCAAAGCGAGTGATTTCCTTGCTCATCGTCCGATTCTTCAGCTCGGCAGCCTCGAGGAGTTCTTTATCTTTTTGAAGTTGCAGACTCAACCGATTCTTCTCTTCAGAGAACTCCTGATCAACTTTCTCTAACTCGGATTTCTGAGAAAGCTTGATAGACTCAACCTCGGCACGTAACCGGGTTATCTCGTCATCTTTCTCTTTCAGTTGCGCCGAATGAGTGGCGGCTTGCTCTAAAAAATGCAGCATCATATCAGGCATGGGTATGCATTCTTGATGCGACGCTGCAAGTGTTTGTAACTCGGCTATACCAAAGCCAGAAGGTTATAATAAACCCAGGATAAGTCTCGAACGAAAATCAATAGAGGAAAAGAATAACTAACCTTCCAGAGCTTTGACCTTCTTGTTAAGACGGATATTAAGATTATTGATATTACCTGTTTACCAGCAAAAAATGGGTTAGCACCTCAAGTCAAAAATATTAAGAACTTAAGGGACAGTACAAAGATTTGTTAAGTTACCAGTTTTCTTCACCACGGGGAGAACTTTCTCATACTTCTCTTCCAATTTCTTGTGCGCAAAAAGCAACCTTTGGAATTTGGCTGTCCGCCGATCATGGGCAACCTAAATGCCAAAATGAATTACACAGTTAGATATTCGAAGCTAAGACAGATCCGAATCAAGCAAAGCTTAACTCGGATCTAGGTGGCTGGATATTCAAAGCTAAGACAGATCCGAATCAAGCAAAGCTTAACTCGGATCTAGGTGGCTAGATATTCGAAGCTAAGACAGACCCGAATCAAGCAAAGCTTAACTCAGATCTAGAAGGCTAGATATTTGAAGCTAAGACATATCCGAATCAAGCAAAGCTTAACTCGGATCTAAGTGGCTAGATATTCAAAGCTAAGATAGATCTGAATCAAGCAAAACTTATCTCGGACCTAAATGGCTGGATAATCAAAGCCAAAATAGATTCGGATTCAGCAACTCTGAATATGGAATACGGATGAACCACGATGAATCAAAGTCATACAAGAAATTTACTCAGCAAATAACGCACTTTAAGCCTAACAAAGCTTCCAAACGAACAACAAGTTATTCGGTTGCAAGCTTCGGGGACTAGGGTATGTATACTATCATTTGAATAACTGACCAGACATCAACAAAAGCACTTACCTCGTTCATCTTATTGCTTTTAAGAGCGATCTTAGCAGCCATATGCAAGCGACTGCTGATGTCGGAGAGCTGAAATGGCTGATTGCTCGGATTGCCCTCAAGCTGATCGGCAGTGTTCCAATTATTGGCGTATTCCACCAAAGAGCCGAGGCTGTTCCCACTCTCAGTACAGGTCAGCACTTTACCTCGGACCCGTTGTGTAACCACCTCCACCGCGGGACTCTTGTGGAGAGTAAGATGAGTATCAGCGGCCGGGGTGACAACAGGCTTAGCAGAGGAAACCCCCTTGCGGAGCGCATCAGTGATGTTGGATTGAGAAGAGCTAGCCGGCCCTTTCTGAGATGATGAAGGTTTGGTGACAACAACCTTCTTAGCCTTAGAAGAGGTGTCGTCAGGGGCAGCAACCTCGGCACTAGGAGTGGCATCTTTGGAGGCAGGAGGAACTATGGTTTCCGAGGGGGCTGATATGGTGATATCCTCGGCTGGATTTGGAGTCGCAGTTGGAATTGGGGGGGGTCAAAGGAATTTCGAGGGAAACTTCGGGGGTCGTAACGGAGGCAACAGGTTCGGTAGGAGGATCTACTAACGGAGTTATGTCAGCGTCAGCAATGGAAGTTGTGGGTACATCTTGCCGAGGTGATGTCTGAGTCGGTGCAGGAGGAGAGTCAATGCGAGCGGGACTAGGAGCCCGAGTATCTTCAAGGGGCGGAGGAGAAGGCAGCAGAGTTGTATGACTCATCATACTCGGACCGCTTGGCTTGGCAGAGATAGGAGCGCTGCAAAAGCACAAAAAGTCGAATCAAAAGACAGAAAGAGAGAAGCAAGAAATACAAATGAAAATGAACTCACCCAGTAACTCCGGGCATGGTTTTACGCTTCAGAAGGTGCTGGGCTGATTTCTTGGTTCGCTTCTTGGGAGCAGCTTCGGAGGGACCTGCCGGACTAGTGCGCTTCCTCGAGGTAGCATGAGCTTGAGAGGCAGAGGCTCGGCGTCGTGCACCTGACCGGCCTGATTAGCTAGGAAAGTAGAAGCCGGAAATGCATAAGAGATAGGCATCGCGGCAACTACCTCAAGAATTTGGACGTCGTCCGAGTCACCTTCCTCCCCGTGGGCCGAGGTCTTGCCACGGGCGCGATCCGGAGCGACGTCTAACTTAGGAACAAACTCCTCCGAGTCAGGTTCCCCGCTGTCCGGGGTGTTCCGATCTGCGGTCCATGAAAGGTCCAGAACCTCGGCATCCTCGATCTTTTGCTCTGCAAACCTCCGCAAGAAAAGAAAAAAAGTGGAGTTATCAAAATAAGTCACAAACGCAATTAGGAAGCAAACACAAATGCGTAAATTTACCTCTGGAGGGGGATTCCCGCGAGTGAACGGCTTTAGCACCCATGTCCAGTCCTCCGGCATATCAGTCTTGAAGATAGCTCAGACACGCTTGTAAATAAGATAGTCGTCGAGCTCAACCGTCGAAACTCGGTTGGGGTCGAGAGGACCGGTCATGTAGCAGAGCTTGTGCGAGCGAAGCTGGAAAGGGCGAATCCGGCTGCTGACAAATGTGGTCATCAAATCCTCACCGCGGAGCCCGGCGCGGATCAATTCCTTCAGCCGAATCTCGAATGCCTCGGCCAAAGCATGGCTCTTCCTGGGGTTGTAGTTCTAGTTCTTCTTGGAAGGGGGGCCGATAGAAAAGGCAGGGAGCCGAATATTGTCTTCCTTTCCAGTGTTTTTGACATAGAAAAACGATCTATGCCACTTCTTGCAAGACTCGAGGCCAGCGACAAGGGAACTTGGATTTTCTCCGAGGTGTGATGGACACGGCTCCACACTGGGAAAGCGATTTCTTAGAGGGGTGAAGGGATTTGTCTGGAATGACGTTAGATCGGATCGGGAAAAATTTGGACCAAACTGACACAGAGGGCCAGAGGCCGAGGTATCCCTCCGAGGCCAAAAGATAAGCCGATAGGGAGGCGATGGCATTAGCCGGAAGGTGATGCGGCTGAAGGCCGAAGTAATCAAGGAATTCCCTAGCAAAATCTCTAAGGGGAAGGCCAAACCCACGAGCAAAATGGGACATGAAAACAACGTACTCGCCTTTGTTGAGTACATGAGACGATTCGCTGCCGGGTAAGCGACAGCTTACCTCGGCAGGAATCCAGCGAGTCCTAATTAGCCACTCAATATCACGATGAGTGACGGAGGAGCCTTGCCAAGAGCCTCGCTCTGGGCCGGACGCTACATCGTCGTCTTCGACGAGCGCACCACTAACAAAACTAAACATAGGGTCGCTGGAGAAATCAACAGAAGAAGGACTAGTGGTGGAGAAAGGCTTAGAGGCGCAGGGGCCCGTCGTGGTTCTAAGCGAGCACGGCGGTGGAACGGAAAAGAACCGCCGCAGGAAATCTGGAGAAACAACAGATGCGCCTAGGGAAGGAGCCTAGCGACGAGACCGTAGAAAAACTCATCGGCGGTGGCACCGGAGCAAGCGCACGGTGATGAGGTCGTCGGAGCGGAAGGAGTGCGGCGTCACCGTCAGCAATGGCGCAGCCACAGGCGCACGAACAGACGCACGGGCGGAAGGAGGAAGAAGAGGAACGGTGAGCGAGGGGAGAAAGTAAATCCCCTAGCCCTGCACTCCCCCTTATAACCGCGCGGTCCTTGCGGTAGTGGGATCGTGCGTACACGTGCTAACCGTGTAGATTACGCGTGCCGCGGAACCGCTCGCAACGGAGTGGAGCCACACCGATGACCACACGACGCAGGAGAGGATCAGGCCCCCTTACCGATGCGGCACACAAGGTGTCGCAGCGCCGACGCGATGGGAGCAGTGATCACTGTAGCCTGTCAGTGGGCACTGTAGAGGAACAGAAAACTAGAGGAATAATGATGAGTGGTACACGTAGGACGAGGCGTGCTCAAGAGCAGGTACCTCGAACAGAAAAAAGTAACTCAGAAATAAGGAGAAATGAATGTTGGGAAACTGATGTAGCCCGACCGAGGTTACGGGCAGGACCACACCAGCTTCGGGTACTAATGTTGGGGAGGTGACCCCGGATAGGGTCAAGACAGGGGAAGACAAAAGGAGTCTCCCTTGTCATATGCAGAGTTACTGTTTATATCGGCCGAGTCTTGTAAAAGTCGGCCGAGATAAGCACGGCCATGACACCTATGGAGGGAGCGATACCTTATTCGGCCGACATACGAGTTAAGTCGGTCGAGTATGTCTGAATAACTTGAATGCAGGTGAAGGCCGAGCCGAGTTATCCGAGACAAGGCCGAATAACATGAAGCTTGCAGGAGAAGGAGGTGCCTATAGTCAAACCCAAGTCATGGGCTGGGAAGAATCTGAACAGAGCCAAGCACAAAGGACAAGGAGCAGAGCAGCAGAAGGGCAGAAGGAGGTCACGGAGGTGACAGTCATGGAGCCCAAGACGCACAGGTGGGGTTCTCTGGAACATTGCCATCGTTATAAGGGGGATACGGAAAGAGAGCCGCCGAGTTACCATATTGGGACAAGCATATTCCTCCTATGCTTGCCACGTCAGCCCTAGAAGGAACCAGGGCACCCCTTTATAAGGGGAGAAGCAGGCTCCTGAAGAGGGATAGATTCATTCTACGCCGTTAGGATCGTGTAGTAGCTCTCTTCTTCCTGCAAACAGCTCGAGGAGCACTTGTAGTCCTAGAGAAGAGAAATAAAGATCTGCATGTTAGCCATTTGAGTGTAGAAGTAACTACATCTTCCCTCCCCGGATCCCTCTAGCATCCATTGGCCCCATACTTTAGCCTACCCATGGCATCTGTCGTGCCACCACCACGACACCTGGGCCGCTAGCCTAAGCCATGCTTAATCATGTTGGAAACTTGCAGCATCACTATAATGAGCATCTATGAAGCGTCCTCAATAAAAAGCTATGCATATGGTAAATAAAAAGATTGCTGAGATGCTCATTGTCTGCTTGCCTTGTCATTTTGGTTATGGGAAAGCTCCTGTACCATGTGCAAGGGGTACCCCGTTGGCGGTTCTCGATGATATGCATATATTTACAATGACAAGAACTTTCAGGTGACCGAAGTTGAGTAGCATGCAGAGCGTCCCTCGTACTCAAGGGACTTGGGATTTCCAGTCTATGGTCTATCAAGCATATGATTCATAGTGGACCTCACTTTCACCTTAACCACATGAAGATTCCTATGATAGGGGCAATGAGAGCTCAAAGATAATGAGTACCTTCCTTTCAGCATTGGGAAGCCTTTCAAACCTTCACAAAACCATTTTCACAACTTTGTTCAGTCACCACTTATTCTATGAGCACTTTATTGAGAGCATAGTTGTCATTTTTGTGTTTGTTCCAAAACTTGGTTAATTATGTCATGACTTTGATCTTGTATCTCTGATATCTTTATCTCTAGTCTTCATATGAACTTCATAGGTTCCTCGGAAATTATATTGTGCTCTTCAAACAAAGGCAAGCGAGATACCACTCTATCATACCTTATTATGAGCATGCAATGTTGCTTGTGTTTATGTTTCATGTTACTTATTATTATTGAGTTGGTTTCTCTTCATAGTTTGCAATGACTATTGAGTAGACTTATTTGCATACTCCTTATTATGAATTGTCTAAGCATCTACTCCTGTGCTGAGAATATTTACATCATATGAAGCAAAGTGTTCGTGGAAGTTCTTTTATCGCACTCAGTTTTCAACTGAATTGCTTGAGGACAACCAATAAGCTAATCTTGGGGGGAGTTGATACGTCCAAAACGTATCTACTTTCTCGAACACTTTGCTGTTGTTTCTTCTCTATACTTGTGTGATTTGGATAAAACTAACACGGACTGACGTTGTTTTCAGTAGAATTACCTTGGTGTCTTGTTTTTATGTAGAAAATGAACTATTAGGAAAAATCCCGGAAAATATGCCAAAAACTATTTCTCACCAGAAGATCCACGGAGCCAGAAGGGGAGATAGTGGGGAGGCCTGGGGAGGGCCTAGAACCACCCCAGGCGCGGGCCAACTGACCCCGCGCCTGGGGGAGGTTTGGCCACCCTAGACATCTCCTTGGCCTCCCTCCGCGCTTATAAGTTGCCCTCTGACCTAAAAACTCAAGGGGGGTCGATAGTTTTCCAGAAAGAGTTCCGCTCCACCGCCGCCACCAGAAACCAAGATCCGGATCTAGAAACTCCGTTTGGCACCCTGTCGGGACGGGGAATTTGGAGAGGATCATCGCCATCGTCATCACCAACGCATCTCCATCAACCGCCGATGTTTCCCTCATCCATGAGTGAGTAATCCCCCGCTGTGTTAGTGCTATTTGATTTTGTTGCAACTTGTTGTCCTTAATGCTTGTCACTAGGGCCCGAGTGACATGATCTCAGATCTGAACTTATTATTGAATCATTATGATAGTATTGTTTGTGATCTTATCTGCAAGTTGTGTACACATATCATTTTCTGGATCCAAAGGCCCCAAAGTGACAATAATTGGGACAACCGGAGGGGATGACTGTGGTGTGAGGATCACATGTGTTCACAGAGTGTTAATGCTTTGCTCCGGTGCTCTATTAAAAGGAGCACCTTAATTGCCAGTAGTTCCCTAGAGGCCCCGCTGCCACGGGCTGGCTGGACAGAAGATGTTGTGTAAGTTCTCATTGCGAGCACGTGTGACTATATTTGGTGCACATGCCTAGGATTGGTTAGTACTTGGATGCTTATTATTATTTATATGAAATGCCCTAGGTCTTGAAGTTACATGTTTAGACTCGTCCATGCAACGCCCGTCCATCCATCCCTATGCCTACCACACTCGAATCCTACTGTTACTGTTACTGTTACTATTGCTCCTGTTTCACTGTTGCTGTTACTGTTGCTGTTGCTACTACAAACTGTTGCTACTGATAAACTTCTGTGAGCAAGAACTATTTCCAGGTGCAGCTGAACTGATAACTCAGTTGTTAAGACTTGCAAGTATTCTTTGGCTCTCCTTGTGTCGAATCAATAAATTGGGTAATACTACCCGCGAAGACTATTGCGATCCCCTACACTTGTGGTTCATCATTCTTCCTCTCCTATCCTCCCAATAGATTTTGTAGCTTTGGTGGAATTTGAGAGTGAAGGACTTGCCCTTGCATTTGTTGCATAGGTTTGAGTTCTCCTCGGAGATTCGGTGAGTTCAAGCTTGTGGGCTTGTTTCTCTTGGGTTCTTGAAACCCTAGACGGTTGTGTGGTTGGGTTGTTGACTTCTTGTGACCTTTTGTGGTCTTGTAGCCTTTTGTGGCTTTGTTAGACTTTTGTGGCATTGTAGCCTTTTGTGGCTTTGTTGTTGGGAGCCTCCAATTGAGTTGTGGATATAGCCCCAATCTTGTACGGGTTTTGGTGACCGCCCTGAAGTGTACTTTAGTGGATCGTGAGTAGGCCTTTGTGGCGAGCTCACAGGAGAATAGGGTGAGCCTTTTGTGGTGCCGGTGAGTTGCATGCCTTCGCATCTGGGGTGAGGCCTTGTGTAGCATTGGGTGAGCATCAAGCCACCACACCTCGAGGTGAGCCATTTGTGGCGTTCGGAGAGCATTGCGCCATCGCACCTCTCCAACGGAGACATAGCTTCTTTGGAAGTAAACTTCGGGATAAAAATCTTCGTCTCCGCGTCCATCGGTTATCTCCCAACCAAGCCCTTTACTTATGCACTTTACTTTGTGACAGCCATCATGCTTGAAGTACTTATATCTTGCTATCACCTTGTTGCTTGTATTGCTTAGCATAGGTTGTTGGTGCACTTAGGTGAACCTAGTGGTTAGGTTTTGTGCTCATTAAATTAAACATTAGTTTTATTCCGCATTTATTTGAGCCTAAACCGTAATAATTTTAAAGCCTATTTACCCCCTCTAGGCGACGTCCATTGCACTTTCAATTGGTATTAGAGCGAGGTCTCTCACTTCTTAGGCTTCACTGCCTCGAGAGTAAAGATGTCTTAGTTTGGAACCTTTATTGATTCTAGTTGGTATCATATTTGGATCTTGTGAGGGATTAACGGACTATTCCTTTTTGGGGGAGTGTCATGCTTGGGAATTCCACAATCCTAAAATGTGTGTACATGAGGAAAACCACTTAGTACTTTTATTGCATTTTTGTCTACTCTCTAGGTGGTATGTCTTTCTCATGATAAACTTAAGTTCTATAATGTCCATTAATCCTCTCTAGTATGATATTTTGCCTCTTGTTGAGATTTATTTATTTTATCACATTATGGGGGGAGTTGTATGCTTTGTGCATATTATAAACCTAGAAAATGTGGACATTTGAGGTAGTGCCACTTAGAATTGATATTGAGAATTATCTAGCTCCTATGTGGCATATTTGCTCATACAAGTTCCAATTTGCTTGGATGTTTTATTGCTCATCTCTTGGATCTTGTGTGTGAGAGTGATTCTTGGTATGCGTTTCCTCAAATTTGGATCTATATATCCTCATGGGAACCACTTGATTCTATTTAATCTAATCACTAGTGATTGTGTGACTATTTTAAGCTATCAAGAATCTCTCTCGAAGCATCAAGCTTATTTCTCATGCTTTGTTATATGCTTCTTGTTGTGAATATGATCATGATATCCTTGCAAACTACCTAGGGAAAATTTCCCTTATATTTATTGTCTTTGGACAATTGGTACTCCATATATGGTAGAATTTATTGATCATATTCACTTTGGCATTTGCTTATTTGCCTTATCTTTGGCCAAGAAAAAGTTATCCTATTTTCTCCCAAGCTTTCCTTACCTCTTGTGGATCTTCTTGTTTTGTTGGTATCCTCTTGTGTTTTATTTAATGTAGGTAGTAGTGATGATCTCATTTGTGGTCATTTTGCATTCAAAAGAAAATTTATATATAATGTCTACTTATGGGGGAGCTCTCCTATATTATCTAGAACAATCTTTTTGTGCTTCTTGATTTGATCCATTTTGTTTTATTTAGTGCTTGGAAGCTCGATCCTTTTGTGTTGGTACTTTGTGTACCATCATGAAAAGTGTGAAGAGTTTGTTTTGGTTGTTGTTTCCTTTCTCTCTTTTGGACTTGGTTTTATCCCATTCCTTGTCACTTGTTTTGTTCTTTTAGGATGAGATAAATCCTTGAGCCTTGGTATTTTTGTCTACCTTTTATCTCTTTGGCTCTTGCTAGTTTATTTGTTGAACTTGTGTCCTTTCATGTGTTTATTTGGTTCTTTGATACAATTTGGACACCTTTGGTCGAGTCACACTTTTGTGTGTGTCTTATTGGTTTACATGGTGTTTTTGTTCAAATTGTATATCCTTTTGGTTCTTAAAAGTCTTATGCATGCATATTTACTTCTTGTAAATATTATGGCATGCTTGCTTTCTTTGATCCAATATATAAGGGAAACTCCACCAAATCCTAATGGGCTAAGATGTGCATGAAATTCAATTTCATATCAATATGCACATGTTTGTGTGGAGGTTATCCTATGTATTGTAGTTGCTCTAACTACTTTGGACCCAAATTGTTTGGGGACCATCGTGTACTTAGATGTGTTTTAGGTACATTGGGTATATATATTGGGTGCTTGTATCTTGAACAAGGAGGAATTGGTGTCTACATGTCAATTGGATGCAAGCTAGGATGATCAACAAATTCATATCTTCTCCATCCCACCAATTATATCTCAGTAACAAGTATCTCTCTCTCATGCATACATATCTTGTTCCCAACCTTTTGTAGGTTGCTTATTGGCATGAATTGGTGTACTTGCATATGTTGGGCTTCTTGCTTTGTCTTTGAAGAGTTCTCTCTATTGCAAATGTGTATGTTGAGATGAATGCATATAATAGGGACTATACAAAATCATGCTCATGATTCACCAATCCCAAATATGTCAATCTAGAAATTTTGTTGCATATCATTTCCTCAATACCTCTCATGTGCAATAGTGAGTATTTTTGCAAAGTTGATTCTATTTTTTGATACTTGTTGCATTTATCCATATATTCCTTCTATCCCCCTCTTCCCTTGGTAATAATTTGTAATGTATGGAGTATGTTGGTTTTTGAAGCTCATCGATGTACAATAAGATATATTTGAGCCTTTGGCCATACTTTCAAGCAAACATCTTATTTGTATATTCCATGACTTCCTTTTTTTGCCTTTCGTGTGCTTTCATGAGTATCTATCTTGTTTGTGCATATTTCTATGTGGACATATGTCTTTGTGATATTTTCACCTAGAAATTTATACACACAAGAGAAGACCATTCTTTGGTTGTTTTTGCATTTCTTGGAAACCACCTCTTATTCCTTTTGACTCTTTGGTGGCTTCCAATTTATTGACTTTTGAGTGTATTATTAAATGAGTGTGGAGGAGTGAGGAGTACATGGTTGTGCACATTGTTTCCAAATACAATTACTATAATTGGTGCACAATCTTTGGGGAGCTTCTCTAATTCATTTAAGAGTGCACAATTTCCTTCTTTCTCATTTCTTGTGGTTTAAATGCTTATGGGGGAGCGAGGATTCCATATTTGTGCATATTGTATTCAAATAAAAGTATTCTAAACTTTGCACAAAGTTTGGGGAGCTTATCTATTTTCATTTAAACACTCATTTTTGTTGTTGTTTCCATTTGATATCATTTGTTGGTTTTTCAATTGGTCCTTTTGGATCTTTTGGTTGCTCGCTTCTTTGTTGAAGCTTCTCTCTTTTTATTTTATTTTTGCAATCTTTGGGTCCTCGATATAGTTTTACTTCCTCCCAAGTACTCATCATTTGACATGTGCATTTGCACATATTTGGAGGAATTCTCACTATATTGGTCGTTTAAAACTTTTCACCCATTTTGGCAATCGATGCCAATGGGGGAGAAGTTTTGGAGGGTTTAAGGGAATTGGCATATGCTTTGAGTTTGTTCTTAAGCATTTGTCTCTCATTCTCTTGCATCTTTGTGATTGCTTTGCATGTTGAATATATAGAGGAAACTCAACCAACGGTAATAGTTGGCAATCTATGCAATGAAATTCAAGTTCATCACACATGCATAGATTGTGGGGGAGTTTACTCTATATATTGTGGTTGTACCAACATCACATACTTGTGTAGTATTTGATGTTGGGGCAATCACTTTGGTTTTTAATTGTCATATTTAAACCCTCTCAAAGGGATTGTCATCAATTACCAAAATGGGGGAGATTGAAAGGGAATGTATGCCCCCATGTGTGGTTTTGATAATTAATGACAATCTCTATGGACTAATGTGTAAATTGAGTTTCACTTGTATGTGTGTCCATTGGCATCGCTTGGGCCATGTGTTGGTCTCAAGGTTGAAAGTTGAAGAAATTAAGAAGGATAAGAAGAAATGTCTAAGGGCTTTGTGCCATTGGAATCATGAAGAAAGAAAGTGCTTGAAGGTTGATCAAGACAAGTGCAAAGAGTTGCATCAATATGGATCAACCTCAAGAAGGGATGAAGAAGGGAAAACTCAAGATGCACCATCTCTAGAAGATCTCATGCTTGAAGCTTTCCATCCTCGTGATCATGGAGTGATGAAGACAAGTTAAAGAAGAGGTTTCCCCATGGGGTATGGGGGAGCAATTTGCAAGTCTTCATCAAGCGAGAGCGAGCAAGAGCAAACAAGAAAGGTGTTCCCACTTGAGAAGAAAAAGATAGTCTACATCAAGTTCAAGTGTAATGCTCAAGCAAAAGGTATGATCTTGATAGGAATTATCTTTTGTCGGCCTCGTGTTGTTAGTTGGGAGACCGGGTTTATGATAGATAGTCGTACTATCAAGAGGGGCTCTCAAGCGGGTGTCTCGATCACATTGTTCGGGGAGAGCTCAAACCTTTGCATACATTGCATCATCTTTCTTGGTTGTTAGTTGGTTCTTGTCCATGAGAGGATCTAGATATTGTGGTTATCATCATAACAATATCTAGTTCATCAAATAAGGATTTCCCTTGCATATCTTATTGCATTCTTGATCGTGTGGGATTTTCCGGCTCCACACCTTAGGATATATCTCACATATATATACTTGATATTTCATCCCTTGGTGGTATCCAATATTTCACATTTTGTTGGGTTCTAGTTGGTTTTATCTTTCCAACAAAATTGGTTTCATCCCAATAGGAGTTTTCAAGCTCAACTTCTTGTATTTTGGGTTTTGTAGGTTTTACCGGTTCATAGATTCTAGATAGGTTATACTGATGACCCACAAGTATAGGGGATCGCAACAGACTTCGCGGGTAGTATTACCCAATTTATTGATTCAACACAAGGGGAGCCAAAGAATACTTGCAAGCCTTAACAAATGAGTTGTCAGTTCAGATGCACCTGGAAATAGTTCTTGCTCACATAAGTTTATCAGTAGTAATAGTTTGGTAGTAGCAACAACAACAGTAACAGCAACAGTGAAATAGTAGCAATAGTAACAGTAACTGTAGCAGTAGGATTCGAGTGCGGAAGGCATAGGGATGGATGGACGGGCGTTGCATGGACGAGTCTAAACATGTAACTTCAAAGAACTAGGGCAATGTAGATAAATAATAATAAGCATCCAAGTACTAAATAATCCTAGGCATGTGCTCCATATATAGTCATACATGCTCGCAATGACAACTTGCACAACATCTTTTGTCTATCAAGCCCGTGGCAGCGGGGCCTCTAGGGAACTACTGGAAATTAAGGTGATCCTTTTAATAGAGCACCGGAGCAAAGCATTAACACTCCGTGAACACATGTGATCCTCACACCATAGACATCCCCTCCGGTTGTCCCAATTTCTGTCACTTTGGGGCCTTTGGATCCGGACAATGATATGTGTACACAACTTGCAGATAAGATCATAAACAATACTAACATAATGATTCAATAATAAGTTCAGATCTGAGATCATGGCACTCGGGCCCTAGTGACAAGCATTAAGCACAACAAGTTGCAACAAAGTCAAATAGCACTAATAGAGATACTAGGCACTATGCCCCTAATAGATCTTATTCGATTACATGATAGAACTCATCCAATCCCTAACATCCCCATGCCTACAGCGGGGGATTACTCACTCATGGATGAGGGAAACATTGGTGGTTGATGGAGATGCGTTGGTGATGGCGATGATCCTCTCCAAATTCCCCATCTCGGCAGGGTGCCAGAACGGAGTTTCTGGATCCGAATCTTGGTTTCTAGTGGCGGCGGCGGAGCAAAACTCTTTCTGGAAAACTATCGAACCCCCCTCTGTTTTTAGGTCAAAAGGCAATTTATAGGCACGGAGGGAGGCCGAGAAGCTACCTAGGGTGGCCAAACCTCCCCCAGGCGCGGGGTTAGTGGGCCCACGACTAGGGTGGGTCTGGCCCCCCAGGCCTCCCCTCTGTCTTCCCTTCTGGCTCAGTGGATCTTCTGGTGAAATATAATTTTTGGCATATTTTCCGGGATTTTTCCTGATAGTTCATTTTCTACACAAAAATAAGACACCAAGGTAATTCTGCTGAAAACATCATCAGTCCGTGTTAGTTGTATCCAAATCACACAAGTTTAGATGAGAAATAATAAAAAAGTGTTCGAGAAAGTAGATACGTTTTGGACGTATCAACTCCCCCCAAGCTTAGCTTATTGCTTGTCCTCAAGCAATTCAGTTCAAAACTGAGTGCGATAAAAGAATTTTGACAAACACTTTGCTTGTATATATTCTCATCACAGGAGTATATGCTTAGACAATTCATAATGAGGAGTATGCAACTAAGTCTACTCAATAGTCATTGCAAGCTATGAAGAGAAACCAACTCAATAATAATAGGTAGCATGAAACATAAACATATGCAACATTGCAATGCTCATAATAAGGTATGATATAGTGGTATCTCGCTTGCCTTTGTTTGAAGAGCACAATATAAATGCCAAGCCACCTCTGAAGTTCAAGTGAATACTAGAGATAAATATATCAGAGATACAAGCATCAAAGTCATGACATAATTAACCAAGTTTTGGAACAAACACAAGAATGACAACTATGCTCTCAAGAAGGTGCTCATAGAATAAGTGGTGACTCAACTAGGTTGTGAAAACGATTTTGTGAAGGTTTGAAAGGCTTCCTAATGCTGAAAGGAAGGTACTTATTAGCTTTGAGATCTCATTGCCCCTATCATAATCATCTTCATGTGGTTAAGGTGAAAGTGAGGTCCACTCTGAATTATATGCTTGACAGATCATAGACTGGAAATCCCAAGTCCCTTGAGTACGAGGGTCGCTCCGCATGCTACTCAACTTTGGTCACCTGAAAGTTCCTGTCATTGTAAATACATGCATATCATCGAGAACCGCCAACAGGGTACCCCTTACACATGGTACAGGAGCCTTCCCATAACCAAAATGACAAGGCAAGCAGACAATGAGCATCTCAGCAATCTTTTTATTTACCATATGCATAGCTTTTTATTGAGGAAGCTTCATAGATGCTCGTTATAGTGATGCTGCAAGTTTCCACCATGATTAAGCATGGCTTAGGCTAGCGGCCCAGGCGTTTCTCTAACACAATGTATAAACTCCATGAACTAACAACTTCCCCTTTTATTTCACATTGTCGACATCCGTAAACAAAAGAGCAAAGTATCAACTGGATGAGATATCCAATAGGTATTGAAAGAGTTCCCCGTGACAACACGGTTCTGCTGACTCCCAATATATAATAAGCAAGCATATAACTTTCATGGACTAGTCACAATGGTTCAAGATTATTAAGCGCAAGGAATAAAGTGTGCCATCAAGTTTGTGAGAGCTTTACTAACTAACTTTCTCAAAATAGACAAACATTTTATTTTGGAATAAAACGCGGCATATGTAATATGCACTGAAGTAGCAAATGATGCTAATAAAGGCTATGGTGGACACAACTGGCAATATTGGTTTTGGGGAGTTGGAAACACAGTTAGAGCACGTACTCAGTGCAAATGAAGGCTAGCAATAGAGAGGGAGCGACAAACGAGAGAGCAATAACTGTCACAATCATGCTTGCAACAAAACAGGACTAACTATGGCATGAAAGTGATACAAGAACTCTGAGGCAAAATAAATCATCGAGGCTTAATGACTATTGATTAATCATATGCATGCGTGAGCATGTGCCAAGTCGATTCACATGAACAGTCAGAGGAGGATACCACAATATCATACCAAAGTATGAATAAAACAATGCAAGCAAACATTCACATGACATGCTACAAACTATTAGCAAGATGGAGCTAATCATAGACAAGCAAGAACTACTAAGCATCCATAATGACATACACCTTACACAAACAGGCTAAGCATGCTCACAATGATGAGTATATGTACAAAAATGAAACAAATAGAGTTCGTTATCAGCCTCTTACCACACCTCGAGTTGTCTTAATCTTCATTATTGCTCTTCACTTGTGTGACTTGAATAATTAACATGAAACCAAAATCCACTAAGGACGGCTGAACCCTGCGAAGAACTCACAAAACCAAAGAAGAATAACAAATATTTTTGGTGTTTTTGATTTTTTAGAAACAAGAAACAAAGAAAAACCAAACAAAAACAAAGCAAAATCTTTTTGGGTTTTTCTTTTAAGGCAAACCAAAGCAAAGAAACAAAGAAACAAATCAAGAGAAACAACAAAACTATTTTTGGTATTTTTGGGTTTTTAGAAAGAAGCAACAAAAACCAAAAAGAAAGCAAAACAAATGGATATACAAAGAACCGACCGAACATGATATATATATATATGAGTATGATGTCGTTATACCTCCCCCAAGCTTAGGCTTTTGTCCTAAGCGGGGCTCAATCCCATGGTGCCCAAGTAGATGCACCTCCATAGTATGTCGAGATAACTCCCTCGTCCGGGTACGAGCTCGAGTCCTCCCTCAGCAACTCATCCATCTCCGCCTTCGAGCGTGACGAAGGACCCTGATAAATACTGAACAAAGTGGTTTAGGGTAGAGGGATCTCTCTCTCTTCCCCGTCACTAAACAATATTCTATAAACCAAGTTCTCAAGAGTAGAGCTAGAGGTGACAAAGTGGTGCGCCTTCATGGCAGCAATATCAAGTCTCTAGGGAGCGAAAACTGTATCATGGGGATCAAAAGCAATGTTCAAGGCAGCAGCGATACGAGTAGAAATAATTCCCCCATAAATGGGTCCACTAGTAGCTAAACGGCGAGCAATGAGGGAACCAAGATTATACTTATCCTCACTATAGAGCGTGGAAGCTAAGAAGGCCAATTGATAGTTGGATATATTACTAGTGTTCTCCCTACCAAGAACACTGGTGGTAAGATAGTAGGTGAAGTACCTGATGGCTGGCAGTTGAATGTTCTTTATCTTCCCTCTTTGATCTATGCGGTCATCATCATTGGTTATTCCTTGGTATAGTTCCAGCAAATCAGCGGGAAGAGCTGTAATCTTCTTTGATGACCCCTTTGTACCAAGTCCCAAGGCCTTGCAAAAATATTTCAATGTCATAGAATGAGCCCTGCCATAAAGTCTGAAAGACACAGAAGAATTGAACAAACTATTGGTGAAGGAGAAACTCTCCACGAATGTTTTAGTAAGTGAAGCATATTGTGCACTCTCATCCTGCATGAAAATTGTTAGACCAGCCCTCTCAATCAAAGCCATGAAATCATTAAGAATCCCAGCAGCTCGCAAGAAATTTTGACAAGGAAAGGTGGAGGGGTGCGCATCCCCTTCACCCCCCTCGTCACCAAACCACGAAGTGATGAGATCCTCATTGTATGAGGGTCTGGAGCTTGTAGATGACCTTGGGAGCCTTTCCCTTCTAGGTGCATCACTCTCAAAAATGTCACCAAAGCTATGGTGGTCCATGACTTCCTTTTGCTGAAATTTTAAACAACCATCAAACCAAGTGATTTCTAAGTTGATAAATGATGAGAAACTACTATAGGAACTTGCTAGAGGACTACACATGCATCGAAACAAAGTTTCTAAGCATAGAACAAGCTAACAAGATCAAAAAACCTGTCACCTATAGTAGCAAAATACTCAAGATACAATCTACCAATCACAAATCTAATTGGACAAGTGGAGGAGGCACATACCAAGGAACAATCCCTCCAAAAAAATCAGCACTTGAGATGGGCTGAACAAGGAGATCAAAAATCGCGAGCAAGAACAGCAAGAACTCGAACTTGAGCAAGTTTTCCGGTGTTTTTCAGCAGAGAGAAAGAAGGTGGCTTTGAGGAGGCGGCTTGGAGGGCCCCAGGTGGGCTAGACCCCCCTAGGCGCCACTAGTGGTGGGCCCGTGCCTACCACAGGTGTGGGGCCTAGGGGTGGCCCCCTTGGTCATCTCTGGTACGTCTCTGCCCCTTTTTTCTAGGAAACATTTATTTTGATTTTTTTGGGATTTTTCAGGAAACTTTATTTTGGCCAATTTTCAGGGTATGAAAATTGATTTTCTCGCAGAAACAGTTTTTTAGAAGAAGCAAAATCAAACCAAAAGACAAACTATAGGATCTCTAAGAAACTCAAACAAGCAAACAACTAGCAAAACTAAAGCTAAAACAAAGGCTAGAAAGGAGAAAGGAAAAAAGAAAGCAAGTATAACCACAGTGGAAACATTATTTTTGTTCATAAAAATCCTTTTGTTAACAAGGTTGATCAAGTCTTGTTACCAAAACAATCTTATATGAAACAAAACTTTGCATTCCACAAGGTGATTATGTTACCTCATACTTGATAGCAATGGTCCCAATCATAATAGTTTCAATATTTTCTTATGGAATGGGACAATATATTTCTCCAACCTTGATGTCTTCAATATTTTCAATAGAATTCAGGCAATAGCTTCTAATAACCTTCTTGGGGAAATAGACAGTGGGCTCTTTGTCATTAATATTGAATGTTACTTTTCCTTGATTACAATTGATGACAGCTCCTGAAGTATTAAGAAAAGGTCTCCCAAGAATAATAGACATATTATAATCTTCAGGCATTTCAAGCACAACAAAATCAGTTAGAACCATGCAATTATGAGCAACTTGAACAGGAACATCCTCACATATACCAACAGGGATAGTAGTTGACTTATCAACCATTTGCAAAGATATATCAGTTGGTATCAACTTTTCTAGCTAGAGCCTCTTGTAGAGAGAAAAAGACATAACACTAACTCCAGCTCCCAAATCACATAAAGCAGTTCTAACATAATTATTCTTAATGGAGCAAGGAATAGTTGGTATACCTGGATCACCAAGTTTCTTTGGAACCTTACCATTGAAGGAGTAATTAGCAAGCAAAGTAGAAATCTCCTCATTAGGAATCTTCCTTTTATTAGAGACAATATCCTTCATATACTTTGAATAAGGAGGCAATTTAATGGCATAAGTCAAAGGAATTTGCAAAAATAAAGGCTTCATCCACTCACAAAACTTGTTGTAGTGTTCTTCCTCATTTGACTTGTGTTTCTTACCTGGAAAAGGCATAGGTTTCTGCATCCAAGGTTCTCTCTCTTTACCATGTTTATTAGCAATAAAATATTCCTTTGTGTATCTAGTGTTCTTAGTGTGTTTCTCAGGTTCTTCCTCACTTCCTCCTTATCAGGAGACTCATCAATATTACCACTCTCAGTTTCAGCATCAGAGACAGATATACTATTAGGATCTACAGCAGGTTCAAGTGGTTCCTCAACTTTCTTATGTTTATTTTTCTTACTCTTACGAGGACTACCACTATTCGCACCTTGTTGGGAATCCTACTCTATTTTTTAGGGTGTCCTTCAGGATATAAAGGATCTTGAGTAGCTTCACCACTCCTAGTTCTAATTCCATAAGCATGTTTATTTCCTAAAGCATTAACTAGCATATCCTTTTGCACCTTAGCAAGTTGATCAAGTTGGGTTTGAACCATTTGAAAGTGTTTACAAAGCATTTTAATATCATTAGAAGTTATTTCTACAATATATTTCAACTCATGAATAGATCTAGAGTTTTCCAATAAATGATTCTGAACTTGTTTATTAAAATGACCTTGTTTAACAATAAAAATGTCAAGTTCCTCTAAGCATTGATCAGGAGGCTTACCATAATGAATATCACCTTCATCAAAGTGTTGGAGAGTGTGTACCTCAATATTAGATGAGTGGGGAATTGGCTTACATAATTCTTCTATAGGAGGTAGATTCTTCACATCTTCGGCTCTAATACCTTTCTCCTTTAGACACTTTTTAGCTTCCTTCATCATTTCATCATTTAATGTAATAACTCCCCTCTTCTTTGTTGTTGGTGTTGGAACTGGTTCAGGAACAACTGGTTCAGGAGTAATAGGCTCAGGTGTATTCAGCTCAATTGAAGTCCAATCATCATAATTCTTGCTTATCTTGTTCATTAATTCTTCAGCATCTGTAGGAGTCCTTTTCCTGAAAACACAATCAACAAAACTATCTAGGTAGGTCCTAGACTGATTAGTTATTCCATTATAATAAATATCAAGAAGCTCATTCGTAGGTAATGGACATCCAGGATATGCATGAATCAAGGAACAGAATCTTTTCCATGACTCAGGCAATTTCTCTTCTTATTCCTGTTTAAAATCAAAAAGTCTCTACAAAGCAGCATGTCTAGCACTGGGACGAAAATATTTATGGAAGAAAGAAGCAATCAAGCAATCAGGGCTATCAATGGAACCAGGAGGTAATCTATTAAACCAAGCCGTAGCTTCTCCTTTTAGTGAAAAGGGGAATATCTTAGCAACAAAGTACTTGCGCATTTTAAAATCATCAGAGAACAAAGCACTCATAGTAGAAAGCTCATTCATATGAGCCACAACACTCTCATTTTCAGTACCACAAAACAGTTCTTTCTCAACAATATCCAAATAAGCTAAATAAAGAGAGAAATCATAATCTTTATCCTTAATATCTATGGGAGAGGTGGCAACCTTAGAATCATAGGACTTCTTGGGTATAATAGTATGTCTAGCAAGGAGACTCTTCATAGCACTAGAACCATGTGTGTTTCGGCACTCTTAAACAAATTCATCAGTGAGCTCAATGTAACCATCATTAATATCAAAACTCTCACTAGACTCAGGTGAGCTAACAGGTGTAACAGTGTCTTCACTAGGAGTTTTGGTATTTCCTAGACTAGCCATAGTAGCATCTAGAAAAGGACCTAATGAACCACTCGCATCAAGCACAGTAGAAGTAACATCATGAGTATCAAAAGCAGTTTCACATTCAGCAGTAGTAGCAGTGTGTGTAGCATGAGCATGTGGTGGTGGTGTGACAAGCTTACTTATAACAGACGGTGAATCAAGAACAACAGAGGTGTTTATGACTGTACCTCTTCTTGTAGTGGATGGTAAAATAGGGAACTTTCCATCACGAGACTTCCCCATGATGAAAGGAGTAGCAGTGAAAAATAATAGATCCAAGTGAACTTACAAATAAAGCTATGCTCCCCGGCAACGGCGCCAGAAAATAGTCTTGATGACCCACAAGTGTAGGGGATCGCAACAGTCTTCGCGGGTAGTATTACCCAATTTATTGATTCGACACAAGGGGAGCCAAAGAATACTTGCAAGCCTTAACAACTGAGTTGTCAGTTCAGCTGCACCTGGAAATAGTTCTTGCTCACAGAAGTTTATCAGTAGTAACAGTTTGGTAGTAGCAACAACAAAGCAACAGCAGCAGTAACAACAACAGTGAAATAGTAGCAATAGTAACAGTAACGGTAACAATAGGATTCGAGTGCGGTAGGCATAGGGATGGATGGACGGGTGTTGCATGGATGAGTCTAAACATGTAATTTCAAAGAACTAGGGCAATGCAGATAAATAATAATAAGCATCCAAGTACTAAATAATCCTAGGCATGTGCTCCATATATAGTCATACGTGCTCGCAATGAGAACTTGCACAACAAATTTTGTCCAGCCATCCCGTGGCAGCGGGGCCTCTAGGGAACTACTGGCAATTAAGGTGCTCCTTTTAATAGAGCACCGGAGCAAAGCATTAACACTCCGTGAACACATGTGATCCTCACACCACAACCATCCCCTCTAGTTGTCCCAATTTCTGACACTTTGGGGCCTTTGGATCCGGACAATGATATGTGTACACAAATTGCAGATAAGATTATAAACAATACTATCATAATGATTCAATAATAAGTTCAGATCTGAGATCATGGCACTCGGGCCCTAGTGACAAGCATTAAGCACAACAAGTTGCAACAGAGTCAAATAGCACTAATAGAGATACTAGGCACTATGCCCCTAACAGATCTTATTCGATTACATGATAGAACTCATCTAATCCCTACCATCCACAAGCCTACAATGGGGGATTACTCACTCATGGATGAGGGAAACATCGGTGGTTGATGGAGATGCGTTGGTGATGATGATGGCGATGATCCTCTCCAAATTCCCCGTCCCGGCAGGGTGCCAGAACGGAGTTTCTGGATCCGAATCTTTGTTTGTTGTGGCGGCGTAGCGGAACTCTTTCTGGAAAACTATCGAACCCCCCTCTGTTTTTAGGTCAGAAGGCAACTTATAGGCGCGTAGGGAGGCCGAGAAGCTGTCTGGGGTGGACAAACCTCCCCAAGGTGTGGGGTTAGTGGGCCCGCACCTGGGGTGGTTCTGGGCCCCCCAGGCATCCCCTTTGTCTCCCCTTCTGGCTCCATGGATCTTCTGGTGAAATATAATTTTTGGCATATTTTCCGGGATTTTTCCTGATAGTTCATTTTCTGCACAAAAACAAGATACCAAGGTAATTCTGCTGAAAACAACGTCAGTCCGTGTTAGTGTTCAAGAAAGTACATACGTTTAGAAAGTTTAGAGGAGAAACAATAGCAAAGTGTTCAAGAAAGTACATACGTTTTGGACATATCATATACCTTTCTCCATTTTGTTTTATCCTTACATGTTGGACTATGATGTTTCTTCGCATAATCTTGTAGACCTTGTCGTTGTCGTGGTATTGTCGATGAGTACGCCATGGAGGGGTCCTCACAGTGCGTGTTTAGATATGTGGGGGAAGGCAGATGATTGACGGGTACGAGGTAACACAGCTTACCCAGGTTCAGATCCCACGACGGTGGCGGAATCCTACTCCTGCTATAAATCACTATAAGGGCAATACGCCGAATTACAGGGATTGGTTCGCTATGCGAGGTTGTCTGAAGTTGTCTATGATCATCTGAGATTGTGCCCTAAAGGCTCCCATAGGCCCGACTTATATAGTCGCCAGGTCCTAGGGTTACAGGGAAAAGTTCTAGCCGGACAGGTTACAGAGTCCTACACCGTCTATTACTAGTCTCGTGTATCTTGCAGTCCAAGGCTCCGGGTACGTCGGTGACTCCAACCGTAGCCTTCCTTTATCCGGCATGGGCCTCCCTTCTGTATCCATCTAACTGGGCCACCCAGAAGGCCATAGGCCATTCTACCAACTGTGGGCCACCCGGGTTAGCCGGATAAGAGACATGCTATAGGGATACCCATATAGCATATCCCCAACAGTAGCCCCCGAAGAACTCCGAGATCTTGCGCCGTCTTGCCTCTTCTCGTGGAATGCTCCATCTAGATGGATGTCGGAAAATCGTCAAGCAATATCTTGTAGTCCTCCCAAAGAACCCTGCAAGGTTTTCTTCGTCTTCAACTTGTAAGTCGGAGAAATGTTGAATCTTCCATCATACTCTTCCATAGCCGGACTGGATCCGTCCATGCCGGAATCTTCAATGTGACGGCTCATCTGCTTGTGTCAGCTAGGGCGACGTAGGCTTAGGTCAGCGATGCCTCGTAACTCACACATGCAGAGAACGCAATCATGTCCGATTTTCCCGCACATGCGATACGAACCATTGGCGGCGACGGCTGGAGACGTGGCGAAATTTCCGCGCACGTTCGCAAACACGTTGTCTATGCGGCAATCGTCCGATCAAGCTGCACGAATCTTGATGCTGGAGATGATAAATAGTAACAACGGTGGATTTTTCACCTCTTACCTCATTCTCCTCACATCATCTTCTTCCTCCAGCGCGCGCCCCCTCGAGCTCTCCGCGCCTAACTCGCGAAAAAACCCTAGCGTCCAATCCGCACTAGTCACACCTATCCTCGCTCCATGGCTATCAGCAGCACCTCTTCCTCCATGGCGGCGTCGAACAAAGCCGCGGCGAAGCCGGTGAGCTCCATTGGCGTGCCTCCGGAGGGCCTAGTCATCTCCGCATCGGCGGTGATCGAGTCCACCGGCGGCGACCTTAATCTGGAGGCGCTGGAGCCATTGGAGGAGGAGCCAGATTCGCACAAGGGCGACTGGCACGGCTCAGATATCATGGACCGTGATATCCAAGAGATGATCATCGAGGGCTACCTCCCTGCGACGGAGGGGCTCGCCTGGCGAGCGGCGCCGGCCGGCGAGGTTACACCTTCTCCCCAAACCGGAGAAAAGGTGTACCTCAAAGCCTAATTGGTACGCAGCGTCTCCCTGCCCATCTCCAACTTCTTCCTCTCCATCTTGAATCACTATAGAGTCCAGCCCTAGAATCTTCCCCCCAATAGTATCTTAGTGCTTAGAAACTACGCGGCGCTCTGCAAGGGATACTTAGGGATAAATCCTAGGTTTGACCTCTTTGTGTACTTCTTCACCATCAAACGTGAAGCCGGACATAGCAAGGAAGAACTCAGGAACTGTGGCACCATAAGCTTCAAGATTCGACCTGGCCGGTGGTTCCCCGACATCGTCGGCCACGAGTCCTGCAAAAATTGGCAATGGACGTACTTCTACAGCCCAGACATCCCTCTGGCTGGCCGACAAGTAACGTACCCGAACTTCGTTGACGGAGCCGCCGTTGAAGCCTCATCATGGAGATCCCAGGCCTCCCTTCCCTCCGACCTCGATGCTTCCCGCGCCATAAGGAGGATAGAATGGTTCGTAGAGACGGGTTTGACCGGCTTGGACCTAGCCATGTGCTGGTTCATCAGGCGAATTCAACCTCTGCAGCACCGCACGAAGCTCATGCACGAGTATACCAGTGATAGAAGGGATAGCCTCCGCATCTCCTTGGACAACTTCTCGAGCGACTGCATCAAGCTCCACCTTAAGTACATCGTCAAGGTGAAGGATAAGAAGCGTGGCTTCACCATCACCTACGACATGTTCGTAGATGGCAAGTGCCCAAAGGTAGGTATTTATTTTCCGTGTACGACATATACTCTAGTTCTTCCGTCTTGCAAGTGTCATCTTATCTAACACGGTGATTTCTCACTTAACAGCTTAGCGATCTAGAAGAGGGCAACCTGGCTGCCCAAATCTACGATCCAAAGATGAAGGAAGTCACGGTCGTGTCTGACGACGAGGCTCCGTTGGCACGAAAGCGGAAGAGGTCCACCTCTGACGCTGACAACAGAGGCAAGAAGAAGACGGAGGGTGGAGCCTCCAAAAAGACTATCGCCGCCCTGGAGGCGGAAAAGAAAAGAGTTACCGGGATCCCCTTTGCCAAAGCACCCCCACTTGTGTAAGCTTCTCTTTCTCCGACATTGTATATTTATCTGTCTTGCTCCTGTACTTATGCATTTTGCACGTTTCAGGAAGAAAGCCACGACCAGCCTCAAGAAGACCTCCAAAACATTGGGGACTTCTAGAAATATTAAGGACATGCTACATCGCGACGCATCCCCCGCCATCACCCCTGCCACTCCTGCCGTCAAGCCCTCGTCTGCCCCGACAAGCTCACAAGCTAAGGAGGCATCAGGCCCTTCCGCCATGGAAGTGGACTCTGGCGCCTCTACCGAGAGCTTGCTATTGTCGGCGAGCAGGCGACGCAGGAGAGTACCGCCCAACAAATGGCTGAAGCTCCGGCTAAGGATGCCATCGGTGGCGGCAAGGAGGTGGTGGGAGCTGCTACTTCTGCCGAAGGTGGCGCCCTTGCTCCCTAGAAACCTTTTGAGTTCCCGAAGATAGTCTACCCGGCACTTACTATGAGTAGCACAACTCTGGTTCCTGGAGCAGCACCGACATCTCCGACGTGCGGTCTTGAGGAGCTCCTCCGACAAGAAGAGATCTTGCAGGGAAATAGCATCTCCTTTGGCAAGCTGCTGGCCGAGAGCGCTACAAACCTCAAGATCATTGCACTTGTAAGTTTTATTGCCTTTTGCATTTCATATGAGTATCCCACTGTAGCCCCCGAGGATGTAGACGGAAAACCATAGGTCTTTGCGTCTAGATGCTCTAAAAGTGACTAAGCTAGAAAACTTCTCACTGTAGCCCCCAAGCATTTAGATGGAATGAATTATTCCGACTAGATGCTTTAAGAGTAGCATACGCAGTGTTTATAGATTTCAGTACTATAGCCCCCAAGCTTCTAGTTGTAACTGAATTAGTTCTGACTAGATGCTTAAATAAAGCTAAGCATATATCCGAGTTAAAAACTTTATACTATAGCCCCCAAGCTTCTAGTTGTAACTGAATTAGTTCCGACTATATGCTTAAAGAGAAGCTAAGAATATTGTTAAGTCAAAAACTTTCGTTGTAGCCCCCGAGCGTCTAAGTGGAAAATTTCCGGCTAGGTGCTCCAAGCAGACCAAACAACGTTTTAATTTTGACCTTTTTTCCATAGAACGAGAATGCTCAGAGGGGCATGGCCAATGACAAGTACCATAAGATGCGCGCAGATCTTGAAGCCGAAAAGGGTAAAACTGCCATCTTGAAGGAACAGATCATCAAAAACAAGAGTCTATTTTGTTTTTGCGCATTCTGTCTTGGTTTTGTGCTTATATTCTCCGAGTACTCACTGTGTACTTTGTTTTCTCCGACTTTGCAGAACATGTTGCCAAGGCCAAGGACATTGTCGAGCAATCCAAGCACATTCAGCAGCTGGATAGCGAGAACAAGGTCCTTAAGGAGGAGAGGAAAGACATGCTGAAAATGCATGAGGAGTCAATGAAGGCCCTACAGGACTCCTCCACCGAGGAAATCAATCGCTTGAAGGAGGAGATTGAGATCTTAAAAGATCAGAAGCAAGCTGCCGATGAGCAAAATCAACGCCGTAGCGAGGCGTATAAGCTCCTCCAACAAGAGAAATAATCCTTGGCGGACACCCTCTAGCAAGCTGAGGCCAGCATCTTCAGTAAGTTTTCTCCGTCTTGGATTTCTGTAGTCTGGGTACTTTGAATTGTTGAACTCATGCGCTCCTTGTCGGAATTTGCAGCTCCTATAGGTTTAACCCGATCACCTCCTCTAGCCAAGGAATTCATGGTTCTTGCCGGCAACTTCATCAACACCGCCATCACGCAAGCTAAGGAGATCGCCAAGCCCCTCCAGATAAACATCAAGGCATCGGACTCCGTGGTGAAGTACTCGGAGATTCTGCGCCGAGCCCCAGAGCGTATCACGAGATGGAAAGCTTCATGTGCATGGGCTGGCGCAAGGATGGCGCTGTCAATGGTGAAGGCACACTATGAAGATGCCGACATCGATACGGTGACCTCTGGCATTCCCGACATAGACGATGATGGCAAAGAGATTAACCATGAAGCCATCTTGCCATCGCTCGCGGGATATGACACCAGAGTTGCCGAGTTGGTGGACGTCGACGTCTTCGTGCCCATGAACATCATCGATAGCGTCAACCAAGGTTCCTCTGAGTCCCACCACAGCGCCGACTTTGAGGGTGGTTCTCCGGCTGGTGATGATGCTGCTTCCAAGTCACCTGCGCCAAAGGAGTGAAGAACAACTTTGTAATATTTGTTTCACCTTTGGTGCATATGCGGAAAAAAGTTGTTTATGTAACTTAAGGCGGAAAACAAAGGTTGTTATTTCCTGTTGCTCAAGAGCTAGTTTCCAGCATGTATATATTTTTTAAGCAAGTGCTGGCTTATCCATTACTTTGGTTCTTATGCTTGATTTTTCGTGAGTCCGAAGACTCGTTGTCGGAACCATGCGCTTAGGTGATGATGCCCAATGGCACTGTCAATAACCTGAGCACAAAATCGCCGACAATAATTGCCGAAAGTCACTACTCCAGAATCCACATAAAAATGACAAAGAACGAGTAGACCAGAAAACTTAAGCTAACGCCCGTAGGCGGAATTTTCACAAGTGCAATCTCAAAACTTGTGCATAAAGGTTTTACATGATCCAAAAATGAACACTAAAGGAGGTAAAAGACTCAGAAATATGAGTGAACCAGAGAGCTTTATTTCATTGATCATATAAGATGTCGTGGGAATGACCACGGCAGATGATGCAATCGTAAGCGAGTAGTAGAACGAAGGGCAATGGCGGCCAGCCATCTGCGGTGCGAGATGAGGGCGGAGACACAGGGTTTTACCCAGGTTCGGCCCCCCGGAGGGTAAAGACCTACTCCTGCTAGATTGTATTATGATGAAGGTACAATGGGGCAAGCTCGACGGCTAGGCGGCGAGTCGCTTGGGTGGATGGTAGAACGTATGCTCTACACGCCCTGTAGGGAGGTTTATATAGACTCACCCTCCCCTAGGGTTTACATATATCAACTGAATCAGTTAAGGTTTTAGTACTCGTTTAACCTAACCCGGCTGGGCCTATCTACTCGCCTAGGCCTTCAGCTTCCAGTCGCTTGGATCCACGCCAGGCCTTGATCCAGTCGCCGTCCTGCAGGCCCACTCGCCAGTTCCTGGGCCGGTCAGAAACGTCCTGTCGGGTATACCCCGGTAGGCATATCCCCATCAGTAGTCCCCGAGGCCGTCGTTGATTGGGCGCAAGTGGTTGCTGGCAGTCGGATCATTCGGGTCCAATGCGGACATCCAGTCGAATCGGCGGCGGGCTCCTGAATAAAGGAAAAAACAAGTCATTCTGGTCGCAGTTCGGCGAATAGGTCGGCGAAATATTTAGCCACTGTTGTAGTGGTCGGGTTGGCGAGCCGAGTGGCTGAAGTTGGACCGTCAAACGTAGTCAAAACTAGCCGTTGGGGTAATCCAACGGTAACTTTTGGCGTAATCATCGCGTAGTAACGGCTTCCTGATTTGGCGGGTAACAACCGCTATATAAAGGGAATGGTAGGCGATCGTAAAGCCATCTCCTCGTCATTTCCTCCGATTGCGCGCACCTCCGTTTTCCTCCGCATCGCGATCTCAGCCGATCCAAAATCCTCCGACCTCCACGAACCCTTCCACCAATGGCCCCCTCCACCGAACCATGGGGCAGGTCCAAGTGTACGAGAGCGTTACTGGCGTCCTTCGAGGAGGCCGGGATCCTGCGCGCCGGCAGGTGGCGCATCCCTGCAGCTGGAGAGGTGACTCTAGACCCGCACGAGGGAGAATTTGTCTGCTTCACCAGCCACCTGGAACGGGGGCTGGGATTCCCCACATCTCTCTTCTTCCGACGCTTCTGCGCCTTCTACGGGATCCAGCCATCGGACCTGGGCCCGCACAACATCAAACAGCTCGCCATTTTCATGGCGTTCTGCGAGTGCTACCTGGGCTGCAGGCCCTACTTTCCCCTGTGGCAAGATATGTTCCATGGGAGGATCAGTCGCGAAGAAGCAGGCGGTCCAATGCTTGCCGCGGGTGGCTTGACGTTTCAATTGAAGTCGACGGCCTCCTTTTTTGATCTGATGCTACCTGCCAAGGCGGCGAGCGAATGGAAGAAGTCTTGGTTTTACGTTACTGAGGCGACTCTAGATGGCGAGGTGGCGATTCCAAGATACTCCGCCGACCGGCCCGAGCCGCGCCGACTCCAAGTCGGCAAGCTTCCAACGGACCAGCGGATGGTCGTGGATGAGATGCTTCAAACCATCCGCGGCCTAAAGAAGAAGGGTCTTCAGACCATTAACTTGTACAACTGCTGGCTCAGGCGACGACTCATTCCCCTGGCCCTCCGTGACCATTATATGTACGAGTACACGGGCCGGGAGGACTCGACGAAATCCTGCCTCACCGAGTGGGAACTTGAGGACTACCTCCCGGCACTGAAGAAGATCACCCAGGCGGTGTAACTGGACGCGAAGGCTGGGGTCGCCCCCTACACCGCGAAGCATCCAGCCCCGACGGTAAGTCATTTTTCTTATCATTCGCAATCGCAGTTGATGTTGTCGCCGTTATACTGATACTGTCCCATGCCTATTGTAGTTGTTCCAAGTGGTGGAAGGGTGGCTTCCACCCGTGGACGATGAGAATTCGAGCTCGTCCGTCCAGGACGGGGGCGAATCGCCTCCTGTGAGGGGCGGCGTCGAGAGTGACAGGAGCGGTGACGACGACGAGTCCGAGGAAGATGTCGCCCCGCTGGTCCGCAAAACTCGCGGACAGCATCAGCGTGAGCTCGAAGTGAGCAAAAGCCTCAAACGTCATGACGATGACGATGAAGAGCTCCCCGAGCACACCTCGCGTTGCGAGGCTACTCCATCAAAAAAGAAGAAGAAGAAAGAAGTGAAGGCCCCTTCTAAGAGGAAGACGAAGCCGGCGAAACAAGTATCTCCGCCTCGTTCCGCGAGTAGCTCCGACGGCATCAGCCCGGCCAGGGACGACGCGCTACAGACGACGACAGCACCGGATGCCACCGCCGTCATGAGTGAGGTGCCTCTGGCCTCGATTCCTCGCCCATTCGCCCCAGTCTCTGGGTCAGGGGTCGCTCCAGCCGCGGCAGCTTCGCCTCCCAGGAAAGTTCCTGCCGAAGACGTTGTAGAGGCTCCTGTCGCGGCCTCATCGACAAAGAGGCCGTCTGTTTCTTGGGCGCATGATGTCCTGGAGATGGTCCTCAGTCGACGACTGGGCCCCGAACTGGAGAAGCCGGCTGGCATCCACACGGGGTTGCGGTTCATTCCAGTCGCCAAGTGAGTTTTATTCACCTTCTTTATTTTTCATTGTAGTCGAACCACTTTGCTCATATACTCAATTTGTAGGACTAGGGTTAAAAAGATAGCCCATCCGTCCGTGGCCAAGGTGCCGCCAGTCGTCGCCGAGGAGGCCTCCTCTCGGAAGAGGAAGGCTGATGAGGTCGCTGCCCCCGCAGATAGTGCCAAGAAGGCCAAGAGCGACGAAGTTGTTACGGTGTCTGACGATACGACGATTGCTCCGAGTGATCCTGCGGCGGGGGCGGCCTTGGCGACCAAGGAGGGTGCTTCCTCGCTTGGGATGGCCGAGCGAGCCTCTTTTGTTGCTGGCGCATCCATCGCGACCTTCCCCCGCTTCATGGCCAGAGAGGCCACGGCGAGTGGCACCACGCCATTGAGCCGCGCACCTGGGGTCGCCGAGACAGAGGTCGAGCAGCGTCGTGGGCACCCTCCGACACTTCTCACCTCCGTGGACGCACTACAACTTCACGGCATGTTGGGCGCAACCATCCAGGTATGTCCAGTCCCCGAGGATCGGGCCACTGAATTGCAGTGGTTAGATTCTTTTGGTGTTGTGCTTTTATTTCTTGCGCCCAGTCCCCGAGTGCGCATTCGCTGAATTTCAGCGGGTGGGCGCTCAGGATTTTTGATCGCCAGTCCCCGAGTGTCTAGTCGCTGAATTTCAGCGGGTAGGCACTTAGGATTTTTTTATCTCCAGTCCCCGAGTGTCCAGTCGCTGAATTTCAGCGAGTGGGCACTTTAGGATTTCGTTTTTGCTAACTGTTTGACTTTTGCACAGGGTTTGCAGCGTAAATCAGCCGACCGGCTTGCTGCGAAGTGTCGTGCGGAGAAGGAACTTTTCGCCGTTCAAGAGGCGAACAAGGGACTCCAAGCGATTGCTGCGAGGGCAGAAGAGGTTCACCAGGGCCTTGTCCCGGCGAGTGAGCTGACGGCGGCGCAATCGACGTTGAGTTTGGTGGAGAAGCGGATCACCGACCTCGAGCGCGAGCTTGCGGACGCGAAGGAGGAGGCGAGCTCAGCGGATGGGCGAGCCAAGGCTGCCGTTACAGCCGCCGCTGAGGAGCGTAAGGTCTCCGACGCCCTTGTTGCTGGTCTTCAAGACGACTACTCCTCTCTTCAAAACTTCATCACGGAGCTCTCCCGTCCTTTGATTGGTATGTCTGCCGCCTCTGCCTATAATATTTCCATTGTGTAATCTTTGATGTACTCACTACCCCTCCTGTCCACAGGTCGGATTATTGATAGCGCGGAAGAGGCGCAGTCGTTCGACGCGCGGTAGTGCGTGGCCACTCTGGTCGACTCGGACACGCTGTCCGCGACTTGTATTCGGGCGTATCTTCAAGAGATGTCGCCCACGGAAGTGATTCCCAGCGACCTCGTCAAAGTGTGGCGGTACTTGTAGAAGGCACCATTGGTCATTGAATTCATGACGCGGTCGGCGTTCAGGCACGGGCGGCGACGGCGCTGAGCCTTGGGCTCGCCCACTTCCCGGAAGATTTTGATCTGGACGACGTGACGAGTGGCTACCCGTCGTCGACGGGCTCGGTGGAGATCTCTGAGGTGCTGAAGCTGACGGACCGCGCCGCGGTGTACTCCGATCGCGTCTGGGCGATGGGCGACCTCCTTCCTTATCAGGAGACGATCGTCGCACCCAACGACCCCGAGCCGCAGCACCGGGACTTCAAGATCGAGCAGCCCTTCCGTGCGGCGATGGCGGGTGAGCTGACGACGTACCCGTCAAACCCGTACACTCGCTTCATTCGCAACCGCAAAGGTGGCGGCGAGTCGTCGTCGAAGCCTGCGGAGTAAAACATTGTGCCCTGGGGCATTAGTAGCAGTTCTGCCGTTGGGCATACTTTGTATTTTGTGACATTTGTGATATGCTATAATGAGATATCGTTTTACTTTCTGGATTGTCTTGTGTTGGTGATTGAGGGTTGAACGAGTCCCCGAGCGCGTCCGCCCTTTTTATGGGGTTTACCTCGTTTGTTATGTGTTTGCGGTTTTGAACGTTTTGTTATTGAGGTCGACTCGCCCGAACTTGGAAAGCCAGTCGCAAGGCGACTCCCATGAGTGCTCTATACTTCACCGCTTTCCCTTGCGCGAACGAGGTCGGGTAGCCGAGTCCCCGAGCGTGGTACTTGGTTGTTCTAGGCGCGACTCTAGGGTGGGTGAGGACTTGGCGCGTTAGAGTGAGCGCATCACTCCTGCCTGGCCCGTCGGGTCAGTCGCATGGCGAGTCCTGGACATGCTCTCATACTTGGTATTTTCCCTTGCCGCTCGCGCTGAACTGGTCGTCAGTCCCCGAGCGTGGTACTTGGCCGTTCGAGTCGCTGTGTCGAGGATGCAGAGGATCATGGTCGCTGTCAGGAGCGAGGCAGTTGTCTTGGATCGTTAAGCCAGTCGAGCTAGGCGACTCCAATGGGGATCCGGGTAGGCGTTTTTCGTGGACGCTACAAGACCTGGGGTAACCCAGTGCCCTTGTAGCGCACTACTTGGTCGTGCCGATCGCTGACCAGAGGTTGATTCCTGCAGTTAGCTTGGTGCTGTTACTACGAGTGCGAGTGGCACAAGACACGGAGAGTAGACGCAATTTGCGGTAACCAATATTTTTATTTTATAGCGACTGGAGGGTACATGTATGGAGTTCTAGGAATAGAACTTCCGTAGGAGGTTTACATTCCATGGTCGCTTGACTTCGAGCTCGCCATCCCCGCGGACGTCGATGAGGTAGTAGGCATCGTTGCCGAGTACTCACCCGATGGCGAATGGTCCCTCCCATGGGGGGAGAGCTTGTGCATGCCCTTCTTATCCTGGATGAGGCGCAGCACCAGGTCACCTTCTTGGAAGGTGCGAGTTTTCACCCGCCGGCTATGGTAGCGGCGGAGTCCTTGCTGGTAGATGGCAGTGCGTGAGCGAGCCAGGTCGCGTGCCTCGTCGAGTTGATCGACTCCGTCCTGACGTGCAAGTTCGTTCGCAGCCTCCGTGTAGTGGACTACCCTTGGCGAGTCGTGCTCGAGGTCGGTGGGCATGACTTCCTCGGCGCCATACACCATGAAGAAGGGGGTGAACCCTGTCGACCTGTTGACCGAGGTGCGGATGCCCCAGATGACGGAGGGTAGCTCCTCGACCCAGCACCCGGCGGTGCGTTCGAGTGGTACTTGGAGCCGCGGCTTCAGGCCGTGGAGGATGCTCTGGTTGGCCCGTTCCGCCTGGCCGTTGGACTCCGGGTGGGCGACTGACGCGAGGTCGAGTCGGATGTGATGTTCCTCGCAAAACTCGGACATGGCTCCTTTGGCGAAGTTGGTGTCGTTGTCCGTGATGATGATGTTTGGGAACCCGTAGCGATATATGATCTCGCGTAGGAATTTTGTGGCGGTCTTCCCATCGTATTTCCGAACTAGCTTGGCCTCCACCCACTTGGTGAATTTGTCGACCGCGACCAGGAGGTGGGTGAAGCCGGAGGGGGCCTTTTTGAAAGGGCCTACCATGTACATGCCCCATACGGCGAATGGCCAGGTGATGGGGATGGTCTTGAGCGCTGAGCTCGGCACGTGTGTTTGGTTGGCGTACTTCTGGCACCCGGCGCACCGTTGGACGATGTCGACGGCGTTGGCGTGTGCGGTGGGCCAGTAAAAGCCGTGTCGCATAGCCTTTGCGATTAGAGAGCGGGCTCCGGCATGGTGGCCGCAGTCGCAGGAGTGGATGTCGTGGAGGATCTTGCGTCCTTCGGCGGGTTGGACGCATCGTTGGAACACGCCGGTCACGCTGCGCTTGTGTAGCTCGCCACTGATGATGACGAAGGATTTGCAGCGTCACGTTATCATCCGGGCGTCTGTTTCGTCTGCCGGCAAGGTGCCTCCCTCCAGGTAGGCCATGTATGGCCTAGTCCAGTCTTCTGGCTCGACGATGAGTGCGACCAAGGCTGCCTCTGGTTGCAGCGGGACTCCGATGTCGATCTCCCTTGGGGTAGAGACGGATGGCTTAGTGATCGTGTCGAGGAAGACGCCGGCGGGTGGTGCGAGTCGAGCCGACCCGATGCGAGAGAGTGCGTCGGCCTCCTCGTTCTTTCGCCTGTTGATCCACTCGACAGAGTAGCCTGCGAAGTGTCCGCCTAGCTTGTCCACTGCCTGGCGGTACGCCGCCATGGTGGGGGAGACGGCGTCGCAGGTGCCAGCGACTTGCCCAGCGACGAGGTCGGAGTCTCCGTAGTAGCGTAGGCAGTTGACGTTCATCTCCTTGGCGGCCCGCATGCCGTGGAGTAGTGCCTCGTACTCGGCCATGTTGTTGGTGCAGGGGGTGAAGTCGAGGCACAGGACGTAGCGGAGCTTGTCGCCCTTTGGGAACGTTAGCACGATCCCTGCTCCTGCGCCGTCCGTGTTCTTGGAGCCGTCGAAGTGCCGGCTCCAGTAATGGAGGTATGGCAGCTTTTCCGGCTGCTGGGCCTCTTCCCAGTCGGCGATGAAGTCCGCGAGAGCCTGCGACTTGATTGCTTTCCGTGGCTCATACTTGATGTTGTGGACGCCGATTTCGACGGCCCACTTGGCGACTCGCCCGGTCGCCTCACGGTTGCGGATGATGTCCTGCAACGGTGCTGAGGAGACGACCGTGATCGGGTGCTCCTGGAAGTAGTGCGGCAGTCGCCGCTGTGCTCTGAAGACTGCGTACACCAGTTTCTGGTATTGTGGGTAGCGCTGGCGCGACTAGGTGAGGACCTCGCTGATATAATACACCGGTCGTTGTACTGGGCGTTCCTTTCCTTCCTCTGGCCGCTCGACGACCATGCCGGCGCTGACGACGTGCTCGGAAGCCGCGATGCAGACCAGCATGGGTTCTTTGTTGACGGGGGCGGCGAGTAGCGGTGCTGCGAGTAGCACCTTCTTGAGGTCGCGGAGTGCGTCGTCCGCCTCCTTGTCCCACTGGAAGGTGGGGTTCTTCCGCATCAGGCGGTATAGGGGCATCGCCTTTTCGCCCAATCGGGGGATGAAGCGGCTGAGAGCCGCGACTCGCCCGGCCAGCTTCTGGACGTCGCGCAGGCACTCGGGTTTGCCGAGTCGAGCGATTGTGTCGATCTTGGTGGGGTTCGCCTCGATCCCACGCTTGGAGACGACGTACCCCAGGAGTTGCCCTGCTGGTACACCGAAGGTGCATTTGCCTGGGTTTAGCTTTATCTTGTATTTCCGCAGGTTGGAGAATGTTTCCGCCAGGTCGGCGAGTAGATCGCCCTGGCGAGTGTATTTCACTACCACGTCGTCGATGTAGACGTGGATATTGCGGCCAATTTGGCTCGCAAGGCATTCCTGCATGCACCGCTGGTAGGTCGCCCCGGCGTTCTTGAGGCCAAAGGTCATGACGGTGTAGCAGAAGGCTTCGAATGGCGTGATGAACGCCGTCTTTTCCTCGTCCTCGACGGCCATTTTGATCTGGTTGTACCCAGAGTAGGCGTCAAGGAAATACAGCGACTCCGAGCCCGCGGTGGAATCGATTATTTGGTCGATCCGTGGGAAGACGAATTGCTCCTTCGGGCAAGTGCTGTTTAAGTTTGTGTAGTCGATACATCTCCTCCAGGTCCCATTTTTCTTCTCGACTAGGACTGGGTTTGCCAGCCACTTGGAGTATTTTATTGGCCGGATGAAGCCTGCAGCGAGTAGACGCTTTACTTCCTCGGCGATGGCTCGGTGGCGCTCTTCATTGAAGGGCCGTAGCAAATGCTTGACAGGTCGCACTTTGGGGTCGGCGTTGAGTTTGTGCTCAGCGAGTTCCCTAGGGACACCAGGCATGTTAGAGGGCTTCCATGCGAAGATGTCCCTGTTCTCATGGAGGAACTCGATGAGCGCGTCTTCCTATGCTGGGCTCATGCCCGTCCTGATCGTCACCGTCTGGCTGGAGTCGCCTGGGACCAGCTCGACGGTGCGGGTGTGCGTCGTCGCCTCGAAGGCTGAGGTGTTGACGCCCTCCGAATTGGGCTTGTTGAGTATGGTGGGGTCGTCGTTGTTGACCCCGCTCGCGTATTTGGCGAGCTCGTCGGCGTGGTTGGTCTCTGCCGCGATGACGACATCGGCGCGTTCGGCTGCTTTGGCTTCGCATTCGGCGGCCATGTCGGGGTCGCCGTTTATGGTGATGACGCCGCGCGGCCCGGGAAGCGTCATCGCGTTATACGCGTAGTGGGGCGCTGCCATGAACTTGGCGAACGCCTGGCGCCCCAGGACGCAGTGGTAGGGGCTGTCGAAGGGTACCAACTTGAAGACGATCCGCTCGGTGTGGAAGTTTGCTGGTGTGCCGAAGGTGACTGGCAGCGTGACCTTGCCGATCGGGTACGCCTTCGGACCGGGGACGATGCCATGGAACGTGGTGTAGGTCGTCTCGACCATCGACTGCGGGAGCCGCAGTCGCCTGAAGGTGTCCAGGTACAGGATGTTGATGGAGCTGCTGTCGTCCATCAGTGTCTTGGGGAGCCAGTAGTCTCCCACCTTGGGCTTGACCACCAGGGCGACTCGGCCCGGATACTCGATGCGTGGCGAGTGGTCCTGGCCACTCCAGGTGATGGGCTGCTCCGACCAGTTGAGGAACTGGAGAACGTCCACCTGGGCCACCGCGTTGATGGCGACGGCGCGGGCGATGACCTTCTTCTAGCGCTTTGTGTTGAAGCCTGTGAAGGTGTGGAGCGAGCCGGCCACACTGCCGAATTTTCCGCCGTTTGGCGGGTTGTTGTCAGGGTCCTCCCGCGCTCGGCGTGCCTTCTCGATCTCCTTGAGAGAGTGGAAGTCGGCGGTCGTGTGTGTGGCGGGCTTCCCTTCCCTGCTGTGAAACACACAAGGTTGGTTAAGGAGGGCCGCGGGGTCGAACCTTGGTTTCGCCTTGTAATTGCCGCCGTCGCGGCGGAAGCTCTTGGGCTCGTGCTGCGCGTGCCTGGCGTTGGCGACGAAGTCGACTCGCCCGTCACTGCGGCGCTTGCCGGTGAGGCGAGTGTTGCTGTAGCGTAGGTCGGACCTTCGTCCGTTTTCGTTGCCGCTCGTGCGGCGTTGGCCTCCCGACTCGTCGTCGGTTTCCTAGTTTGGGTCTTCCTCCGCATATCTCTTGGCGATCTTGAGGGGATCCGGTATGTTGTCGAGCGTGCGGGAGTGTCGTTTGAGCTTGGCGACCAGGGGCTCGTAGGGGCACGAGGTCTTGAAGCAGTGGATTGCGGTGTCCGGGTGGATGCCGACCGCGTTGTACCATAGTTCTTGCCACCGCTGGACCCAGTTGCGGGTCGACTCGCGGGGTCCCTGGACGCATCGTTCCAGGTCCTCGATGGTGGTGGCGCGCGTGTAGGAGCACTCGAAGTGCCTGACGAAGGCATCTCGCATCTCTTCCCTGGAGTCGATGCTATCCTGAGGAAGGGTGTTGATCCACTGCCTGCACGTTCCCTCCATCATCAGGGGGAGGTAACGGGCGGCTAGCAGGTCGGTGTGGCCAGCGATCCCCATTGCCATGAGGTAGGTGTCCAACCACACGGAGGGGTCGTACGAGGGGTCGTACTTCTCTATTTCCTTCGGCGCTTTGAAGTTCGCCGGATATTTTTCGCCTCGGATCATCGGTCCGAAGCACCGGGGCCCGAGTCGGCTTAGCGACCCCATTGGCTCGCCGTCGCGGCGATTGGTTAGGGTGTGTCGCAGGTCGTCGGGCGGGCGTGCGCGCCAGCTTTGGTTGTTGATGATGTGGGTGCTGGCATCGACGGGCTGACCGTTGGCGGCGACAAAGTTGGTCGCTGGCCTGGGGTCGTTGGTGGAGAGTGCCGTGTTCGCGAGTCGGTGTTGGAGCTGCAGCGGTTCGGGTGGCGGGCAATTGAGGTTGTTTGCCACCAATGGGCGGCCGCTTGAGGCCGCTCTGCTGCCCGACGAACGCGAGTACACCCGTCCCTGCGAGTCGGCGCCTGCGTTTTGTTGCTCGACCGCCTTTGCGAGCAGGGCCCTGACGTACTGGATCTGTAGGGCGCCGTCACCGGTGGCCGTGATGTTGTCGGCCGCTGCTCAACCTGCCACGAGGTTGTCCATAAGGGTGGAGAACAGTGGTAGGCCGTTCGCGTCTCGCTCCCGTGAGGAGACCACTATCCGTGGCTGATCCCTGGGGGGTGTGCGGTTGGGTGGAGGTGGGGCGCTGTTCGCCGTCGACCCTGGTGGGGGCCGAGCACTTCCTCCTGGTGGCGCGTTCTCGCAGATCGCGCGCTCGGCCACGCGGGCCGGGTCGTTCTTGTCATCGAAGTTCAGGGCGCGCCCCTGTACGGTGGGGTTCAAGCGCGACCTGATTCGCTGCTGGTGGTAGCGCGACAGCTCCTGCGCCGTCACCTGCTCGAGGCGAAATTTTTCGCGCTCGGCTTGCTCCTTGCGGATTGCCTCCGCCAGCTTCAGGCGGAGTTCCTCGACCTCCGTTGCCGTGGCGTTAGGAGGGATCGGGGTGGAGAAGGGATCCTCCGGCGGATCGGTGCCAGTCGCCATGTAGGTCACGGCGTGGCGACCGGTCTCGTTACGGAGATCGGCGGAATTTTCCGACCCGGAGTCGAAGTCGAAGATCCCGAGGATGGAGGGATCCTCGAAGTCTCCGACGTTGGAGACCTGGGTGATGGAGACTGCAGGCGAGGCCGCGGTGATGGATCCGGCGAGTGACGCCGGGGTCGCCGAGTCGGCGTCATTGTTGAGGGCCGCGTCTTCCGCGGCCGCGGAGTTTTCGGCCACGTTGCTGTGGGCCGAGTTGTCGCTTGGGTGGATGGTAGAACGTATGCTCTACACGCCCTGTAGGGAGGTTTATATAGACTCACCCTCCCCTAGGGTTTACATTTCTCAACCAAATCAGTTAAGGTTTCGGTACTCGTTTAACCTAACCCGGCTGGGCCTATCTACTCGCCTGGGCCTTCAGCTTCCAGTCGCTTGGATCCACGCCAGGCCTTGATCCAGTCGCCGTCCTGTAGGCCCACTCGCCAGTTCCTGGGCCGGTCGGAAACGTCCTGCCGGGTATACCCCGGTAGGCATATACCCATCATAAGAGGTACACAATTAGATAAAAAATGCTAAGTATAAAAAGGACGTAGCTGTGCTATGTTCCATGGCCGATCAAGCTCCGGGTAGTCATTATCCGGGTCACGTCGCTTACGCTTATGGTCCTCGTTGGGTCTATCCTTCAGTTCATGATTGTCAACAAGGTAGTAAGACCCATTGAGTAGCGCCTTGCTTATGATGAACGATCCTTCCCATGGCGGGGATAATTTGTGTGACTTCTTCTGCTTAAGTAGGAGCACCAAATCCCCCTCTTTAAACGAGCGATGCCGAACGCGGCGACTATGGTAGCCGCGTAGCTTCTGCTGGTAGATGGCGGATCTTTGGCATGCCAAAACGTGCTCCTCCTCGAGAAGGTCCACGTCTAGGCATCTGGATTCTTCAGCGTCATCCTCGTCGTAGGCGGCAACTCTTGGTGCATCGTGAAGTATGTCGGAAGGCAGGATGGCTTCTGCTCCATAAACCATGAAGTAAGGGGTGTAGCCGGTGAATCTGTTGGGTGTAGTTCGTAAACTCCACAGCACAGATGGTAATTCCTCCGCCCAGGCCCCAGCTGCTCTATGTAGCGGTGCCTCAAGACGTGGCTTGATTCCCTGCAGAATTAATCCATTGGCCCGCTCAACCTGACCGTCGGTGTCCTCCTTCGCGGTCAGCCATTAGAATCCTTGCCGGAAGGCTTTTGCGACCAACGATCGAGGAGTGGCGTGATGCCCGCAATCTCTGAGATGGATTTCGCTTAGGATTTCCATACCTTCTAACTGGGAAACACACTTTAGGTATACACCGATAGTGCTTCTTTTGTAGAGTTGTCCATTGATTATGGTATAACCCTTTACTCGTCGTACTATTTGCCGTCTTTCGACCTCGTCGTCAGGCAAAGTTCCGTGTTCGAGATATTCCATGAACGGTTTGGTCCAAGCCAGAGAGACCTTTGTCACTATGTTGACGAAAGAGTCAGCTATATCCGGGTTGTCGATGTCGGCTCCCTTCACGGATGGTATGCGCAGATGCTCTAAGAAAACTCCTGGCGGAATTTGCTTGCGCCTTGATCCAAGTTTAGACAATAGATCAGCTGCCTCATTTTGCTCCCTAGGTACATACTTGACTTCGTAGCCCAAGAAGCTCTTGGCTATCTCGTCCACTTCGTCTCGATATGCCGCCATCATAGGGTTCCGCGCATTCCAGGTGCCAGCCACCTGCTGGGCAACCAAGTCGGAATCTCCACAGCAAACTATGCGCTTGATGCCAATATCCTTGGCTACACGTAGTCCGTGAATGAGTGCTTCATACTCCGCCATGTTATTTGTAGTCTCGAAGTGGATCTGCAGAACGTAGTGTAGCTTGTCTCCTGTTGGTGACTCTAGAAATACACCAGCCCCCGAGCCGTTGAGAAGCTTTGATCCGTCCAAGTGCATCACCCAGTACTCCGGTTCCAGCAACGGAGTAGCATCAGGCATCTCCGTCCAATCTGCAATAAAATCCGCCAAGGCTTGTGACTTGATAGCGTCGCGTCTCTTGTAGGTGATTTCGAAGGCGGCTATTTCAATGCCCCCACTTCGCAACCCTTCCTGTAGCGTCGCTGTTGTTGATTATGTCGGACAGTGGAGTCTTGCTCACCACTGTGATTGGGTGCTCCTGAAAGTAATGCCTCAGATTCCTAGAAGCAAGGAATACTCCATAAGCTATCTTTTGTTAGTGCGGGTAACGCTGCTTGGACTCCGTCAAGACCTCGCTTACATAGTAAACTGGTCGCTGAACTCCGTGCTCATAGCCTGGTTCCTTCCGCTCTACCATGACGACAACGCTGATAACCCGGTTGGTCTCCGCCATGTATATTAACAGGGGATCTCCAGGCTCGGGTGCTACAAGGATAGGCGCTGAGGAAAGGGTTTCCTTGAGCTGCTTCAATGTTGCATCTGCTTTGTCTGTCCATATGAATTTGTCCGCCTTCTTCAGCAACTTGTACAGCGGCAGAGCCTTCTCTACAAGTCGGCTGACGAACCGATTAACTGCTGCAACACAACCTGTTAGTCGTTGAATGTCCTTTAGGCATGTCGGACGGTTTATGTTTAAGATGGCTTTGATTTTCTCCGGGTTGACCTCGATTCCGCGTTGGGAAACGATGAAACCCAACAATTTTTTGGCTGGAACCCCGAAGACGCACTTCTTAGGGTTAAGCATCATGTTGTATTTCCGGAGATTATCAGAGGTTTCTTTTAAGTCGGAGATTAAGTCGTTTGACTTTTTAGACATCACCGCGATATCGTCCACATAAGTGTGAATGTTCCAACCAATTTGGTCGTGGAGGCGACGTTGCATTGTCCGCTGGTACGTAGCACCTGCGTTTTGCAGCCCAAAGGGCATCGTAACATAGCAAAACGTGTCGTATGGGGTAGTGAACGAAGTGGCCAATTGGTCTGACTTCCTCATCTTGATCTGGTGGTATCCTGAGTATAAATCGAGAAAACACAAAAGCTCCGAGCCAGCCGTCGAGTCAATGACTTGGTCAATGCGAGGCAAAGCAAACGGATCTTTGGGACATGCTTTGTTCAAGCCGGTGTAATCAACGCACATTCTTAATTCATTGGTTCCCTTTTTGGGGACAAGTATAGGATTGGCCACCCATTGGGTGTGAAGGACTTCTCGGATAAACCTATCCTTAAGTAATCTAGCTATCTCTTTGCCAATGGCACGTCTCTTCTCAACTCCAAAGCGTCATAGAGGTTGTTTCAATGGTTTGCATTTTGGATCAATGTTTAAGATGTGCTCGGCAAGTTCCCTAGGTACACCTTTCATGTCGGCAGGTTTCCAGGCAAAGATGTCCCTATTCTCACAGAGGAACTCGACGAGCGCGCTATCCTATTTGGGATCCAGGTCCGTCCCAATGGCGGTGACCTTGGAGGCATCGCCTAACACAAGTTCCACCAGCTTGGTCTCGATGGCCGCCTTGAACGCAGGAGCGGAGTCAGAGATCTGCTTCTTCGACGCGGGCATCTCTGAGTCATCGACCTTGCTCTGGATCCCTTTGAATTCTTCGTTGTAGAGGACAGCTTCTGCAACGGCTGCTTCATTGATCTTGCAGTCACTTGCCTTGGTAAAGCTTCCGGATACGGTGATGACACCGTTTGGTCCGGGTATCTTGAGTTTGTTGTAGACAAAGCATGGCTTGGCCATGAACGTGTGGAATATGTCGCGGCCGAATATGACGTGGTACACGCTCTTGAAGGGGGCCACCTCGAAGGTCATGCGCTCTTGGCGGTAATTGTTAACATCGCCAAAGGCAACCTGGAGTGTAATGCACCCAAGGGACCGAGCCTCCCGACCAGGAACTACGCCGTGGAAGATGGTGTTGGTCCGCCTTAGGCTTGCCTCCGTCAAGTTCATCTTCTGCAGTGTATCCAGGTACATGATGTTGATGCTACTTCCACTATCCACCATACACTTGGTGAACTCCATGCCGGCAATCAAGGGGTTGATGACCATGGCGTACTGGTTCTCCGTAGGTATAAGGTCTAGGTGGTCCGTCCTGTCCCAAGTGATCGGAACCTCCGACCATCGTAGGTACTAGGGAACTGGGGGAGAGTAGCCATTAGGATCCTCAGAGAGATCTTCTGTTGTCGGACGTGAAGGGTTTCGCGGCATAGTAAATCAAAATTTTCTACGGATGCGAACAGAAGGAAAGCCAAGATCTAATCTATGAGATGCAATCAACGAGAGAGATTGGATTAGATCTTCATACCCTTGAAGATTCGCATAGCGGAACGTTCGTCGGAACGTGGGTGATGTAGTCGTACTCGCTTCTCCTCCTCGCGATCCGATCCGATCTAGCACCACAAGTGGCGGTGCCTCCGTGAGATGCACACGTGCAGCACCTCGACGTCTCCTCTTTCCTTGGACCAGCAAGTATGGTGGAGAGATGGATTGGATCTACAACACGACGGCGTGGTGTATATGGTGGAGAATTTCTGCAGCAGGGCTTCGCCTACAAACAGTCGGGAGGGAGAGAGGAAGGGTAGCAGGGCAACTAGGGTTTGGAGGCAAGGTGTAGGGGGGAGGGGGCGCACCAGCCCTCTATTTATAGAGGGGGGGCGGCCAGCCCTTGCCCCTCCTCCAAGCCTTGGGCCGGCGGCCAAGGGAGGGAGAAGTGGGGGGCAAGGACTCTCCCCTCTTCTAGAAACCCTATCTCTAGTTTAAACGATTTAAACTCTATAGGATCGGCTGGGCCCTATGGGGCCTTGTGCCCCTAGCCCAATGCGGCCAGGACACTCCCTCATAGACCCATGCCCCCTCCCGGAAGGTGGGGCCACGTTGGTCCCCTTACGGAAGGTTCTAGAAGCTTCCAGTACAATACCGATTAACCCGGAACAATTCCGAACTCCAAAAACTGCATTGCCTTATATGAATCTTATTCTCCGGACCATTCCGGAACCTCTCGTGATATCCAGATCCCATCCGAGACTCCGAACAAAAATTCATAAACCAATTATCCAATCTATCCTAGCGTCGAGATACGTTAAGTGTATGACCCTACGGGTTCGAGAATATGCAGACATGATCTTCTATCAATAATCAACAGCGGGTTCTGGGCACCCATATTGACTCCCACACATTCATCGATGATCATATCGGCTGTACCACGATGCCAGGATTCAAACAATCCCATATATATATTCCCTTCGTCTCGCGATATTTTACTTGCCCGAGATTCGATCGTCGGTACCGTCATACCTAGTTCAATCTCGTTCACAGCAAGTACTTTACTCGTTCCGTAATCCGATATCACTTTGTGATTAACTCCTTAACCACATGCTTGCAAGCGGTGTTGATATCGATTACCGAGTGGGCCCGAAGTATATCTCTCCGACTTGGGAGGGACAAATCCCATCTCGATACATACAACCCAACAGATACTTTCCGATCACCTGAGAGACACCTTTATGATCACCCTCTCATAGGATGACGTTTGATGACCTCAAAGCTTTCTTCCGATACCAGGGAGTTGTATTATCTCATGGTCTAAGGAATACAATATTTGACATAGGAAAAACTTCGCAAAGATGAACACGATGAAACGATCTAATTGCTTTGCTTAGTTTGGGTCTGTCCACCATATCATTCTCCCAATGATATGATCTCATTATTAATTGACAACTCATGTCCATGGTTAGGAAACCTTAACCATCATTAATCAATGAGCTAGTCCTTAGAGGCGTACTAGGGACACGGTGTTGTTCACAAACCACACAAGTATTAAAGTTTCCGCTTAATACAATTCTAGCATGGAATATAAACTTTATCATGAACATGAATTATAATAATAACATCTTTATTATTGCCTCTAGGGCATAATTCCAACAGTCTCCCACTTGCACTAGAGTCAATAATCTAGTTTACATCTGGTAACAATCTCACACCCATGGCACTGAGGTGTTGATCATGTTTTACACGTGGAAGAGGTTTAGTCAATGGATCTGCGACATTCAGATCTGTATGTACTTTGCTAATCTTCAGATCTCCATCTGCAATATAATCTCGGATTATATGAAACTTGCGGTTGATATGCTTGGTCTTTGGATGATATCTTGGTTCCTTAGCGAGTGCTATGGCGCCAGTGTTGTCACACAATATCTCCAGTGGGTCCAATGCACTTGGAACCACGCCAAGTCAGTGATGAAGTTTCTGATCCAAACTCCTTCACTTGACGCTTCTGCAGCAGCCATGTATTCCGCTTCTACTGTAGATCCCGTGATCACGCTTTGCTTGCAGCTTCTCCAGCTCACAGCTCCTCCATTCAAAATATACACGTATCCTGTCTGAGATTTAGAATCATCCTTGTCGGTGTCAAAACTAGCATCGACGTAACCTTTTACGACAAGCTGTTCATCACCCCCATAGACTAAGAACATTTCTTTAGTCCTATTTAGGTACTTTAGGATGTTCTTCACGGCTGTCCAGTGTTCCACTCCTGGATCACTTTGATATCTGCTCGTCAAACTAAGAGCATTGGACACATCCGGTCTAGTACACAGCATGGCATACATGATAGAACCTATGGCCGAGGCATAAGGCACTTTGCTCATAGCTTCCCTATCATTTACCGTAGCTGGACACCGAGCCTTGCTCAATATCTTACCTGACAACATAGGCACTGAACCTTTCTTTGCCTTATCCATTCTGAACCTTTTCAGAACTTTGTCTAGGTATGTACTCTGGCTTAAAGCTATCAGGCGTCTTTGTCTATCTCTATAGATCTTGATGCCCAATATATAAGCAGCTTCACCTAGGTCTTTCATTGAAAAACACTTGTTCAAATAACTCTTCACATCGTTAAGCATGTTGATGTCATTTCCGATAATCAATATGTCATCCACATATAGTACCAGAAACGTCACCGAGCTCCCACTCACTTTCTTGTAGATACAAGCTTCGTAGCAATTTGGAACAAATCCAAAGCTCTTGATCACTTGATCAAAACGAAGGTTCCAACTCCGAGATGCTTGCTTCAGTCCATAAATGGAACGCTGAAGTTTGCATACTTTACTAGCATCCTTAGGATCGACAAAACCTTCGGGTTGCATCATATACAACTCTTCATCAATGTTGCCATTGAGGAACGCAGTCTTGACATCCATCTGCCATATTTCATAATCATGAAACGCAGCAATTGCTAATAAAATCCGAATGGACTTAAACATCGCTACGGGAGAGAAAGTCTCATCGTAGTCAACACCTTGAACTTGTCGAAAACCTTTTGCGACAAGCCGTGCTTTATAGACGGTAACATTAACATCCGCGTTCGTTTTCTTCTTGAAGATCCATTTGCACTCAACGGCCTTTCGGTTGCTAGGAGGGTCCACCAAAGTCCATACTTGGTTTTCGCTCATGGATCCCAATTCGGATTTCATGGCTTCTAGCCATTTCTCAGAGTCTGGGCTCATCATCGCTTCCTCATAGTTCGTAGGTTCACTTTCTTCTACTAACAAGACAATCAAGACAGGGTTGTCGTACCACTCAGGAGTGGCACGCGACCTTGTCGACCTGCGACGTTCAGTAGCAGCATCGTCCGAAGCTTCATGATCCTTGTCATTAGCTTCCTCTATTGTTGGTGAAGGCGGTAATGGAACAATTTCAGGTGCTGCGCCACTCTCCAATTCAAGAGAAGGTTCAATAACCTCGTCAAGCTCTACTTTCCTCCCACTCACTTCTTTCGAGAGAAACTCCTTCTCAAGAAAGGAACCGTTCTTTGCGACAAACACTTTGCCTTCGGTTCTGTGATAGAAGGTATACCCAATAGTTTCCTTAGGGTATCCTATGAAGACGCATTTCTCCGCTTTGGGTTCGAGCTTGTCCGGCATCAACTTCTTGACGTAAGCTTCGCATCCCCAAACTTTAAGAAACGACAACTTAGGTTTAGCACGAAACCACAGTTCATACGGTGTCGTCTCAACGGATTTAGATGGAGCCCTATTTAAAGTGAATGCAGCGGTTTCTAATGCATAACCCCAAAATGATAACGGAAAATCAGTAAGAGACATCATTGATCGGACCATATCTAATAGGGTTCGATTCCAGCGTTCAGACACACCATTGCGCTGTGGTGTTCCGGATGGCGTGAGTTGTGAAACGATTCCACTTGCTTTAAGATGCGTGAGAAAATCATAACTCAAATATTCACCTCCACGATCGGATCGTAGAAACTTAATCTTTCTGTTACGATGGTTCTCCACTTCATTCTGAAATTCCTTGAACTTTTCAAATGTTTCAGATTTATGTTTCATTAAATAGATATACCCATATCTACTTAAGTCATCGGTAAAAGTGAGGAAATAGCGATATCCACCGCGCGTCGAAACACTCATCGGTCCGCATACATCGGTATGTATGATTTCCAACAAGTCCGTTGCTCGCTCCATCATACCGGAGAACGGGGTTTTGATCATCTTGCCCATGAGGCATGGTTCGCATGTGTCAAATGATTCAAAATCAAGAGACTCCAAAAGTCCATCAGAATGGAGTTTCTTCATGCGCTTTACACCAATATGACCTAGACGACAGTGCCACAAATAAGTAGTATTATCACTATCTACTTTGCATCTCTTAGCCTCAATGTTATGGATGTGTGTTTCATCCCTTTCGAGATTTAGAAGAAATAAACCATTTACAAGAGGTGCATGACCATAAAAGATGTTACTCATATAAATAGAACAACCATTATTCTCCGATTTAAATGAATAACCGTCTTGCAATAAACACGATCCAGAAATAATGTTCATGCGCAACGCAGGCACATAATAACACTTATTAAGGTTTAAAACTAATCCCGAAGGTAAAACTAAGGAGAGCGTGCCGACGGCCATCACATCAACTCTTGATCCGTTGCCAACGCGCATCGTCACCTCATCCCTCACAAGCCGTCGTCTATTCCGTAGCTCCTGTTTTGAGTTACAAATATTAGCAACTGAACCGGTATCAAATACTCAGGCACTACAACGAGGGCTACTAAGGAAAACATCAATAACATGTATATCAAATATACCTTTGATGGTGCCAGCCTTCTTGTCCGCTAAGTACTTCGGACAGTTGCGCTTCCAGTGACCCTTGTCCTTGCAATAGAAGCACTCAGTGTCGGGCTTTGGACCAGACTTGAGCTTCTTCTCAGCAGGAGCATTGCGCTTGTCGCCGCCCTTCTTGAAGGGTTTCTTTGATCCCTTACCTTTCTTAAAGGAGGGCTTGTTGACCATCAACACATGATTATCCTTCTTGATGTCCACTTCCGCAGCCTTCAGCTTTGCGAAGAGCTCGGTGATCGTATCAGTGGAACCAATCTGATTATGAGTCACTACAAAACTTTTGTAGCTGGGAGGGAGTGATTGCAGAACCCTGTCAATCTTGAGCTCCTCTGGAATCGTGCATTCCAGTTGCTCAAGCCGTTGAGTGTAGCCCGACATATTTATGGCGTGCTCACTAACGGAACTCCCTTCCTCCATCTTGCAGTTAAAGAACTTCTCAGAGATCTCATATCTCTCAGAACGGGCTTGAGTCTGAAACATGGTTTTCAGCTCCTCGAGAATCTCAAAGGGCCCGGGATAGGTTTCAAAACGATTTTGAAGTTCCGGTTCCATAGCAAACAACATGGTGCTCTTAATCACACCATAATCATCTTTGCGTGACTGATAGACAACTTTCTCATCAGCCGGCGCAGTTGCAGCAGGGGGGTCACCTAACGCTTTCCCAAGGACATAGTCCTTTTGTCCGCCAAACAGAATGATTCTTAGATTGCGGAACCAATTGGTGAAGTTAGACCCATTGTTTCTAAGCTTTTCCTTCTCAGCAAAAACGTTGAAGTTGAAGTTGGATTTGGCCATGTGATCTACAGTATTTGCAAGTACAATTTAGACTATGTTCATGATAAATAGTTCAACTTAATCAAATTACTAGATGAACTCCCACTAAATTCAACATCCCTCAAGTTGTTTAGTGAACACGATCCAAATTCACCACACCTAATCCGATCATCACGAGAAGAGATGTGGTTTCAATGGTGGACAACAAAGTGTCGATCATATCATTCATATGACTCATGCTTAACCTTTCGGTTCTTGTGTTCCGAGGCCATGTCTATACATGCTAGGCTCGTCAAGCTAGACCCAAGTATTTCCGCGTGTGCAAAACTGGCTTGCACCCGTTGTATGTGAGCGTAGAGTCTATAGCACCCGATCATCACGTGATGCTTGGACACGACGAACTTTCGCAACGGTGCATACTTGGGGAGAACACAGTTTTTATCTTGATCTTTAAGTGAGGAATCATCTTATAATGCTACCGTCGCGATCTAAGCATAATAAGATACATAAAAGGATAAACATCACATGCATATAACTTTATGTGACATGGTATAGCCAATCTTCGCGCAATGATCTCCATCGTGTGCGTTCCGGCATGATCTCCATCACTCCACCATGATTGCCTCCACCACGAATAGCAACTACAACTATTGCTAACTACTTAGCGATAAAGTAAAGCTATTACATGGCATATAAGAAGTTGACTCGCAGGTCATACACAATTATAAAGACAACCATATGGCTCCTTCCGGTTGTGTACTCATCGACATGCAAGTCGTGAAACATTACAAAACATGATCATCGCATACAATATACACATCACATCTTGGGCCATACCATATCACAGAAAACACTCCCTGCAAAAAACAAGTTAGACACCTCTACTTTGTTGTTGCATGTTTTACGTGGCTTATGGGAGTAGATGCTAAGAAAGATTCTTACCTACGGAAAGCCACAACGGTGATATTATGGTTGCCAAACTCCAGTGTTAATCCCATGACAACTATAGTGAGAGAAACTGACATCCACCAGCCGCATGTGTGGAACAAGCCACACGTCAAGTGCGGAGCCGGTCTCGCGAACGACGTCGCGTAAGGTTGGCCTGGACCGCTTCAATCTCACTATCCCGCGTCATAAGAAGAACACAAACAAGAGGCTTGCAACAGAAAACATCAACGCCCGCAACAACCATGTTGCGTTCTACTCGTGAAACACATCTACGCATAGATCTAGCTCTGATACCACTTAAGGGTTTCGCGGCATAGTAAATCAAAATTTTCTACGGATGCGAACAGAAGGAAATCCAAGATCTAATCTAGGAGATGCAATCAACGAGAGAGATTGGATTAGATCTTCATACCCTTGAAGATTCGCACAGCGGAATGTTCGTCGGAACGTGGGTGATGTAGTCGTACTCGCTTCTCCTCCTCGCGATCCGATTCGATCTAGCACCACAAGTGGCGGTGCCTCCGTGAGATGCACACGTGCAGCACCTCGACGTCTCCTCTTTCCTTGGACCAGCAAGTATGGTGGAGAGATGGATTGGATCTACAACACGACAGCGTGGTGTATATGGTGGAGAATTTCTGCAGCAGGGCTTCGCCTACAAACAGTCGGGAGGGAGAGAGGAAGGGTAGCAGGGCAACTAGGGTTTGGAGGCAAGGTGTAGGGGGGAGGGGGCGCACCAGCCCTCTATTTATAGAGGGGGGCGGCCAGCCCTTGCCCCTCCTCCAAGCCTTGGGCCGGCGGCCAAGGGAGGGAGAAGTGGGGGGCAAGGACTCTCCCCTCTTCTAGAAACCCTATCTCTAGTTTAAACGATTTAAACTCTATAGGATCGGCTGGGCCCTATGGGGCCTTGTGCCCCTGGCCCAATGTGGCCAGGACACTCCCTCATAGGCCCATGCCCCCTCCCGGAAGGTGGGGCCACGTTGGTCCCCTTACGGAAGGTTCTAGAAGCTTCCGGTACAATACCGATTAACCCGGAACAATTCCGAACTCCAAAAACTGCATTGCCTTATATGAATCTTATTCTCCGGACCATTCCGGAACCTCTCGTGATATCCAGATCCCATCCGAGACTCCGAACAAAAATTCATAAACCAATTATCCAATCTATCCTAGCGTCGAGATACGTTAAGTGTGTGACCCTGCGGGTTCGAGAATATGCAGACATGATCTTCTATCAATAATCAACAGCGGGGTCTGGGCACCCATATTGACTCCCACACATTCATCGATGATCATATCGGATGAACCACGATGCCAGGATTCAAACAATCCCATATATATATTCCCTTCGTCTCGCGATATTTTACTTGCCCGAGATTCGATCGTCGGTACCGTCATACCTAGTTCAATCTCGTTCACAGCAAGTACTTTACTCGTTCCGTAATCCGATATCACTTTGTGATTAACTCCTTAACCACATGCTTGCAAGCGGTGTTGATATCGATTACCGAGTGGGCCCGAAGTATATCTCTCCGACTTGGGAGGGACAAATCCCATCTCGATACATACAACCCAACAGATACTTTCCGATCACCTGAGAGACACCTTTATGATCACCCTCTCATAGGATGACGTTTGATGACCTCAAAGCTTTCTTCCGATACCAGGGAGTTGTATTATCTCATGGTCTAAGGAATACAATATTTGACATAGGAAAAACTTCGCAAAGATGAACACGATGAAACGATCTAATTGCTTTGCTTAGTTTGGGTCTGTCCACCATATCATTCTCCCAATGATATGTTCTCATTATTAATTGACAACTCATGTCCATGGTTAGGAAACCTTAACCATCATTAATCAATGAGCTAGTCCTTAGAGGCGTACTAGGGACACGGTGTTGTTCACAAACCACACAAGTATTAAAGTTTCCGCTTAATACAATTCTAGCATGGAATATAAACTTTATCATGAACATGAATTATAATAATAACATCTTTATTATTGCCTCTAGGGCATAATTCCAACAGGACGGTGGGGGTGCCAAGGAAAGTGTGGTAGACTGGTCCCTTGTCGTCGCTCTTGGCGGCGTGCTTGGGTTCAACGTCCTCGTCCATGTCACTTGAATCCTTGGACTCCTCCTCCTTCTTCTTACCCTTGCCCTTGCCTCGCGGTCTGTTCTTCCGACTTTGCTTGTAGCCAGACTCCGAGTCTTCCTTGAGGTCGTTGATGAACTTGCAGTGTCGATTGGTATGGGTGGCCTTACCGTTGGCATCGAGGTGTATGAGGCACGGCATATCACGGTACTCCTCGTAGGTTTGGGGAACGTGGAGCAGTGCCAAGGTAGTTTCACTTCCTCGTTGCTGCCCACGACCAGCTCCCCTTCCTCGGCCATGTTGTCCGCCATCTCCTCGTCATGCAAAAGTCATAGCGACCATGTCGGTAGATTTCTTTTCTTATGGAGCGGTTTTCCGCTTTGTAGTGCTATTCCTCCGAGCTTGAGTTGGAACGGCTGTTGCCGGCAAGGAGCCGTGAGCATCGTCGTCGTCGGCTGCGAACTCACTAGCCAACTGAATCATATGGTTCAAGTCAAGCTGGTGATTGTCCTGCAAGCGCTTCAGCTTATGTCGGAGCAACGTGCCCCTTTCCAATCCGTCGATGAAGGCGGCCATGGCGGTCTGAGCGTGCACTCCTGCGCAGGAATTCTTCATGTCCAGCCAGCGGGAGAGGTAGGCGCGAGATGTCTCGTCTTTCTCTTGCACGCACCGCTGTAGATCGCCCACAATGCAGGGACGCTTGTATGTACCCTCAAAGTTCTTGGTGAAGGCTTCTTGCATGTCCAACCAGTTGTAGATAGATTTCTCTGGCAAGTCATCGATCCATTGACGGGCCGTGCCCGCCAACATTAATGGGAGGTACTTGACGGCGACGTTGGGGTTGCCTCCGGCAATCTCCACCGCGTTGCTGTAGTCCTGCAACCATGTGGCTGGCTTGGCGGTGCCGTCATAGGGCTTGATGGTCTTGTCAATCCGGAAACCTTTGGGGTAAGTTGCGGACTGTATTGCAGGTCCAAAGCAACGTGGTCCCAGGTATGGTCCTTCTTGGGCCTCGTGGATCTTATCGATCCATGAACGTGCATCGTACGGCTCCGGGTTCTTTTTCTTCTTGTCAACAGGGAATGGGCTGCGTGAACGACACGGGCCTCCTCCGCCATGGTGACTGCTTGGTGATGACGGAGGCGGAGGTGGCGGTGGGTTAGCCTTCTTGCTGTTACCCTCCTACGACGCCTCACGCCTGTCACGGTTGCTTGTCAGACGCGGAGGGTCGTGGTGTGACCTTCTCCTGTGTCCTTGGTTGCGTTCTCCGTCATGACGGGTCTGCTACACATTGTCACGGATGACGATGCCATACTACTTTGGCGGGGGCATATCCGTACGATGGTGAGTCTTGTAATCTTCGCGATGTCGGGGGGATCGGGGCGGTGGCGATGGGCGACGAGGTCGGGACTTTTCTCTGTGGTTGGAGGATATGGGGATGGCATCCTTCCTGTTGCGTGCATCTCTCCATCTTCGTTCTGTTGAACCCGTCTGGGACCCGACATCAAGAGGAGACCTGTCCCTTGGCGGCTTATACTGGCTAGACTGGCAAAGCGCTGGGTCGGACTCAAGGCTCTGAGAGGTGGCCTTTTCCTGCTGCTTTACCGCCTTGGCCACTAGGTCATATACCTGTTCCACTTCCTCGGGCGATCTATCCTGCTCTAGAAGGGTCTTGGCGACGGCGAGGTTAAGGAGTGGGTGGGCATCACCTGCTTGCCTTCACTGTCAATGTATGGCTTGGCTTGTGCCTGCTTCGAGGGAGCCCATCCTAGGTTGCGCCGTACACCAGGATCGTTGATGACACGAGCCGGAGCTTCCTTGGCCTTCTGCTGCTACAGCAAAGTCTTGTACTTGGCCTTCATTGCTCTAGCTTTCTCTATGGACTTCTGCGCGTTGACCGGATCTCGATCTAGCTTAGCGCCTTGCTCCGCGATGGCCTGCGCTTCCTCCAGCAGCTGCTGGCACTTCTCGTCAAGATGCGTCACATTCCGGATATGAGCGACGGTCAGTGGCTCGACAAGGAGATTGCCGTACATCACTCTATCAGCCGGAGTAACTTGGGCTGCTGCAGACGTAGATGCTGGAGGCGGCAAGTTTGCGGTGTTGTTGTTGCTCGGGCCGGTGCCGAGTTCCTGCGGCTGCTGCACTGGGTTAGGCGGAGGAGGCATGACCTTTGCGTGATCATCGTCAGCAGCGATAAGTGGACCCTTCCCCTTTTCCAGCGCTGTAGGCGGAGCTCGTCCGGGTTGATCTTCATCCATCTTCGTCCCAATGGTGATGAACACCCCTCGATACGTGATGGCGTTGTTGGCTTGCTCGTCGCGCGAGTACTCCTCCTCCATCTCCTGCATAGCGGAGTCTAGCTCTTCTGGACTAGAATCTATCTCCTCTGAATCTGCACTGAAATCAGCATAAAGCGCGTCAATGACAGAGTCAGAGGGTGCCAGGACTTCCTCGATGACGGGCGGTGAAGGTACAACGGCAGCGACGATGACTGGAGGTGGTGGCGCGGCTGCGACGATGGCGGCCGGAGGCGGTGGTGGCGGTGGATGAATCGGAGGTTCTCCGTCGATGAGCGCAAGTGCTTTTTGGGCTTCTGCGTCAGCCTCCGCATAGTTGTTGACGGTGCTCACCATTTGTTCAAGGGTCAGGCATCCTGTTGCCTGCTGTCGTCTTAGAGAATGTCGGAGAAGCATACCACGGTCCAGTCCTTCCACGAAGTGATACAAAGCGTTATCATCGGGGTAGTGGGCCAGATCGGCTCGTATACAGAGCCACCTGGCCAGGTAATCGCGGGGGTTTTCGCCCTCTCTCTGAATGCAACACGCCAGATCGAAGATGGTAACCACTCCGACGAACTTGGATCTCTGCTGTCCAGACGCGCGGGCGAAGCCGGCGGATTTGCTGTGATCTTCCACCTTTATATCCTGCACAGGGGCGGTTTGGGTGGGCCTTGAATTTTTCCGATCTTTGCCTACAAACTCCAAAGAGAGATCCGACATCGATCATTCCATGAACGTATCCTGCCCGTAGGCGGTCCGTGCGGGCCTTGATGCTCCTCCGACTCCCAGGGGACTAGTGCCCGAGTCGGTTGCGCCTATGAAGAGGTGGATGTCTCCGATAGGAACGATCGAACACCGCGTAGGGTTCATCTTCGCCAGGATCCAGAACTCGTCAGGAGGGACGATCGGAACGTTGTTAGAGAAGAGAACGCGACCGATGGCTACGGTTTCGCCGATTCCCGCGAAGATCTTGGTCCTCGCCCGCTGAAGAGCCTGAAGCGCCTCTTGCCCCACGGTGGGCGCCAACTGTCGTGGTATTGCCAACGAGTACGCCATGGAGGGGTCCTCACAGTGCGTGTTTAGAGACGTGGGGGAAGGAGGACGGTTGACGGATACGAGGTAACACAGCTTACCCAGGTTCAGATCCCACGACGGTGGCAGAATCCTACTCCTGCTATAAATCACTATAAGGGAAATACGCCGAGTTACAGGGATTGGTTCGCTATGCGAGGTTGTCTGAAGTTGTCTATGATCATCTGAGATTGTGCCCTAAAGGCTCCCATAGGCCCGACTTATATAGTCGCCAGGTCCTAGGGTTACAGGGAAAAGTCCTAGCCAGACAGGTTACAAAGTCCTACACTGTCTATTACTAGTCTCGTGTATCTTGCACTCCAAGGCTCTGGGTATGTCGGTGACTCCAACCGTAGCCTTCCTTTATCCAGCATGGGCCTCTCTTCTGGATCCATCTAACTGGGCCGCCCAGCAGGCCATAGGCCATGCTACCAACTGTGGGCCACCCGAGTTAGCCGGATAAGAGACATGCTATAGGGATACCCATATAGCATATCCTCAACAGTCGTTCTCTTCAAAACGATCCCAAGATCATCAAAAACGGAGTCCGGAATCAAAAGTTATTAAAATTTTCGTGCAATGTTATCCTGCGTTTTTGCTTTAGCGGAAGTTCCAGCCCAAGTTCTGACCCAAGATCTGGCCCAAACGGTCAGTTTTTTCCTTGTCCTATTTAAGGGGGGCTTCTTCCCCATCGGTTCCCCATCTTTTGAGCTCGTTTTTGCCCACCATTGTTGACCTATTTGAGCTTTCTTACTCCCTCTCCCTCCCATGTTCTTGCATCTTTTTGAGGGAAAAGTGAGAGGAGATCTAGATCTACAACTCTACCAAATCATATCTCTTCTTAGTGAAGGAAATCTTAAGATCTAGATCTTGGAGGAATTTGGTGTTCTTCTCTTGTGTTCTCTCTCCTATTCCCCCAACAGCTTTTGTAGCTTTGGTGGAATTTGAGAGTGAAGGACTTTCCCTTGCATTTGGTACATAGGTTTGAGTTCACCTCGGAGATCCGGTGAGTTCAAGCTTGTGGGCTTGTTTATCTTGGGTTCTTGGAACCCTGGACGGCTGTGTGGTTGGGTTGTTCACTTCTTGTGACCTTTTGTGGTCTTGTAGCCTTTTCTGGCTTTATTGTCCTTTTGTGGCGTTGTAGCCTTTTGTGGCTTTGTTGTTGGGAGCCTCCAATTGAGTTATGGATATAGCCTCAATCTTGTACGGGTTTTGGTGACCGCCCTCAAGTGTCCCTTAGTGGATCGTGAGTAGGCCTTTGTGGTGAGCTCACGGGTGAGCCTTTTGTGGTGCCGGTGAGTTGCGTGCCTTCGCATACGGGGTGAGGCCTTGTGTGACGTTGGGTGAGCATCGAGCCACCACACCTCGAGGTGAGACATTTGTGGCGTTCAGAGAGCATTGCGCCATCGCACCTCTCCAACAGAGACGTAGCTTCTTTGGAAGTGAACTTCGGGATAAAAATCTTCGTCTCCACGTCCATAGGTTATCTTTCAACCGAGCCCTTTACTTATGCACTTTACTTTGTGATATCCATCGTGCTTGAAGTACTTATATCTTGCTATCACCTTGTTGCTTGTATTGCTTAGCATAGGCTATTGGTGCACTTAGGTGAACCTAGTGGTTAGGTTTTGTGCTCATTAAATTAAACGTTAGTTTTATTCCGCATTTATTTGAGCCTAAACCGTAATACTTTTAAAGCCTATTCACCCCTCTAGGCGACGTTCATTGCACTTTCAGGAGAGGATAAGGTTTTGTATAAGGTTACATAAGATAGGATGAAGACAACTTATATGAAGCTTCGGTCGGTTGAGACTCCGGTTGGACCGGAGCTAGGACCTGATCGAGCGGTTGAGGCTCGGTTGGATATGGCTTGGGAATCGGATGGCGCCAATTCTTCGTTCATTTGGCATCCGGTAGGAGCCGGGCGGGAAACCGGAGCATCCGGTTTGTGGTACGGTTCCACCGGGGCTAGGCCTGATGTCCCGATTCATACTTTTCTTCTTATGTCTTCTCTTCCATGCTTCTATTACATCGGACTTGAGTCCTCAGGTTTCCTTCCTTGTCTTTATACTTGTCAATGCGAACCTAGCAGGATCATAGGATGAGGTATGAAATAATATACCATCCAATAGGGTAGGAAGAAGACTTACATAGGGAATATGATTGACCTTTGAAATCCACGATGACTTGACGTAAGTTATAGAGCTTCATATGGCAACGAACATAGGTCGGGATGTATCATATGGTATCGTGGATGCCCAAAAATAAGGCGGTGGGGCTTAGAGACATGGTTGGGAGAAATTGTGGACCGGCGGAAGAGGAGATTGGTGCAGGACGGAGCGACGAGGCATCGTGGTAGCATGTCAGCTACGGGCGAGGAAGGTGGTGGTTAGGCGGGTTGTGGTTAACGTTCCAAAAGTTGGAGCGAGTCACCGGACTCGGACGATGGTATCTCAAACAAGAAGGAATGGTAGCAGGGGACGGGGTACCTTGTGTGCTGGTGCGGACGTGCGTGAGACATGAGCGCAGGCGTGGTGGGTGTCACCTCCCGAATAATTAAGTGTACAACGTGAACGGGTGCCTCAACATTGCATGCTAGGATATATGATGTTGAACGACTTGCACTGTGATATAGTCCTACCATATGAGTTTTGGTCCATGTTATAAGGCGGGATGTAAATCATTTGGCTTTCTAGACATATGTGTATAATATGTGGAATCCACCCGTAAGAATGTGGCAAACTGAACGACTTTCACGAGTTGAGAGGATCAACATGTCATCTTTTAGTCTCTATGCTTAGCTATCAACTCTGGAGGTCTTCTTTTATATACATTCGGAGAAGTGAAATGTTGACTTCATCCTCGAGAAACGGACGAGTGCCTCATTTATGAACGATGCTACCTTAGAGCAAGAACAATAACATAGTCAGACGTCGGCTATATACTATGCCCATATCAGGTAAAATCATCTCAAGTAATGTGCATACAACAAACAGACTATAGGCTGGATCTATTGGACGTATAAAATATTTAATGCTTGTATTTTTGGAGATTTGTCGGTAGTATAAAAAGCAGCGCATGCGCCGGCTCTATAGCTCACATCAGTTCACAAGTAGGCTATAGTCCATCATTTTTTTGCTATCGTTGGGCCACTAACCAAGCGAACGTTCGCCCCTCTCTTCTTCCTTCTCTTTCCTTCAACTCAGATTTTGATAACATGGACTGTTTTATAGCCTGCTGATTAGACGCTATTGTACTTGCTCTTATGGCGTAATACATGTTGGAATTTTGGCCCAAATATTCTAGCCCATTTTTCTATTTCAATAATTCCTGAAAATCCTAGAGGCCCATGTGGCCCATTCATGCAAGGCAAGAGGTGGGACAAATGTTTAGTCCCACATTGCTAGTTGAGTGGAAGTTGGACCAGCTTATAAGGTGAGCTCTTCTACCACTTGGTAAAAGGATGAGAAGGAGAAGGAGAGAGTTCCACACGCGCGCTCCTCCTCCTCCTCGCTCGCCACGCCACGCCTCGCCTCGTCACGACGCGCGCGCGCCGCGGGTTGCGGGAATCTCGCCGATGCATCGGCTCTTTGAGATACATTGCTATCGGCTCTTGGAGCATCGACTTGCTTTGAATGGACGTTTAATACGAAGGTGAAACGTTTGCTTTAAATGGACGTTTAAATAAGAGAGAGAGGTCGCGCCTCCTCTCAGTTGCGCTGTCACACATCCCTTGCCTCGAGTTCCAGAGCACTGCGCTACTTCTATCTTCCCCATCCCGTCTTGCGGCGTGCACCGCGAGCCGGGACAGTAGGCCTCCGAGACCCCGCTGCTTCGAGTCCTGTACGGGAGAAGGGCGATAAGGTTTTTGGGGAGCGCTATCAGCGCGACTACTGGCTTCGTCACGGACTCCCTCTCAGATAGCGACGTCTTCCCCGACGAGGACTTCTTCCCCGACATCAGCACCCTCTTCCTCGACGACATGGCCAATGACGGCGGTTCTACTTCTGCTACTGCCGTGTACAACTTCTGTCTCAATCTTGTTCTGATTCTATCCAGAGTTTTATGCCTTGTAGTTTGTGTGGCTATATGCCTTATTTTGTATTCGCTATTTAACATGATTAGTATATTACCTATTATTCTAGTCATGTTTTATCTAGCGTTTATTATGGATAATTCGCATGGTAAATTGCTCTATTTCTCAACAATCCAAAAACCTTATTTCAGGCAATTTGCCCCAAGTGGCTTTGTTGCTTCTATGAAGCCACCTGTGTTTGAAGGTGTGAATTACAAACGGTGGCGTGCGAGAGCAGTGCTCTGGTTTCAGACCATGAGCTGCTATAACGCCATCTATGGCGCACCTGAGGGGGAACTTAATCCCGCTCAGGAAGAGGCGTTCCAAAAACTTGATACTACTTTCAAGGCTGCCTTGATCAGCATCCTTGGCGACAATATTGTCGATTCATATCTGTCATTCAGCAATGGCAAAGATATGTGGGATGCGCTCGAGAGAAAATTTGGAGTCTCTGATGCTGGCAGTGAACTGTATGTCATGGAACAATTCTATGACTACAAGATGATTGATGACCGCTCCATTGTGGAGCAGGCTCATGAGATACAATCACTTGCCAGGGAGCTTGAGCACTTCACTTGTGTGTTACCAGACAAGTTTGTTGCCGGAGGCATCATTGCCAAACTTCCCCAGTCATGGAGGAATTTTGCTACTTCTCTGGAGCACAAGAGACAAGAGTTCTCCGTGACGGATCTCATTGGGACTCTTGATGTGGAAGAGAAGGCGAGAGCAAAAGACACACGTGCTCGAGGTACCGAGGGAGGTTCTAATGCCAACCTGGTACAGAAAAGGAACTTCCAGCCTTACAAGTTCAAGAACAAAGGCAAGTTTGATGACAAAGGAAAGTTCGATGGAAAGAACAAGGCCTCACAGTCTACCAGCTTCAAGAAGAAGACTGATAAGAGGAAAGGTGCTTGTCATGTGTGCGGTGATCCTAATCATTGGGCTCCTGCTTGTCCCAACCGCTTTGACAAACGCCAACATGGGAAGAGCAGCAAGACTGATAATGTTGTCATGGGCGACGTTGAGATGAAAGATGTTGGGTCAGAGGGACTCAAACCGTGCTGATGGGGAACGGCTCGCATGCTTCTGTTCATGGTGTTGGTACGGTCGATCTGAAGTTCACTTCGGGAAAGACTGTGCGCCTGAAGAACGTGCATCATGTTCCCTCAATAAATAAAAATCTTGTTAGCGGATCTCTCCTGTGTCGAGATGGCTACAAGATTGTATTTGAGTCCAATAAATTTGTAATTTCGAAGTATGGAACCTTTATTGGTAAAGGCTATGAATGCGGAGGCTTGTTCCGCTTATCTCTGTCAGACATTTGTAATAAAGTTGTTAATCATATTTACACAAATTTTGAATCAAATGTCTGGCACTCTCGTCTTTGTCATATTAATTTTGGCTGTATGACGCGGCTAGCCAAAATGAATTTAATCCCAGATTTCTCAACTGTTAAGGGATCTAAGTGCCAAGTCTGCGTACAAGCTAAACAACCTCGCAAGTCACATACGACTGCAGAAGTGAGAAATTTAACACCACTAGAGCTCATACATTCTGATCTTTGTGAGATGAATGGTGTGTTGACAAAAGGTGGAAAGAAATATTTCATGACTTTGATCGATGACTCTACGAGATATTGTCATGTGTATCTTCTGAAATCAAAAGATGAGGCTTTGAGTTTCTTCAAAATCTATAAAGCTGAGGCAGAAAATCAACTTGATCGAAAGATTAAGAGGCTTAGGTCTGATCGTGGTGGAGAGTATTTTTCCAACGAGTTTGATTCTTTTTGTGCGGAACATGGTATAATTCATGAAAGGACGCCTCCCTACTCACCCCAGTCAAATGGAGTAGCCGAAAGAAAGAACCGTACTCTAACAGATTTGGTTAACGCCATGTTAGACACATCGGGTCTTTCTAAGGAATGGTGGGGGGAGGCATTATTGACCGCGTGTCATGTCCTAAACCGAGTTCCCACAAAGAACAAAGAAATTACTCCATTCGAAGAATGGGAGAAGAAAAGACTAAAACTCTCTTACTTACGTACTTGGGGTTGTTTGGCAAAGGTTAATGTACCAATCCCCAAGAAGCGCAAGCTTGGACCAAAAACCATTGATTGTGTTTTTCTGGGCTATGCTTTTCATAGCATTGGTTATAGATTCTTGATAGTAAAATCTGAAGTACCTGACATTCATGTCGGTACAATCATGGAGTCGACTGATGCGACTTTCTTTGAGGATATATTTCCAATGAAGGATAAACCTAACTCATCAAATCCGGAGATACCTAGTTCATCTAATCAGGAATTTGCTATATTCTCTGAACCTATCATTCCGATTGAACACTCTGAAAGTTCTAAGGAGGATGACAATGAAATTCCTAAAAGGAGCAAGAGACAAAGGACTGCAAAGTCTTTTGGTGATGATTTCATTGTGTACCTTATAGATGACACTCCCACTTCCATTTCAGAAGCTTATGCATCTCCTGATGCTGACTACTGGAAGGAAGCTGTTCATAGTGAGATGAATTCCATCTTAGCTAATGAAACATGGGAGATCACTGATCGTCCTTATGGGTGCAAACCTGTAGGATGTAAATGGGTGTTCAAGAAGAAACTAAGGCTTGATGGTACTATTGAGAAGTACAAGGCAAGGCTTGTAGCCAAGGGTTATACCCAAAAAGAAGGTGAAGACTTCTTTGACACTTACTCACCTGTAGCAAGGTTGACCACCATTCGAGTACTACTTTCTCTGGCTGCCTCACACGGTCTTCTCATTCATCAAATGGACGTTAAGACGGCTTTCCTAAATGGAGAGTTGGATGAGGAAATCTATATGGATCAACCAGATGGTTTTGTAGTAAATGGTCAAGAAAGAAAAGTGTGCAAGCTACTGAAGTCTTTGTATGGTCTTAAACAAGCACATAAGCAGTGGCACGAAAAATTTGATAAAACCTTAACCGCTGCAGGCTTTGTTGTAAACGAAGCTGACAAGTGCGTATACTATCGCCATGGTGGGGGTGAGGGAGTCATCCTTTGTTTGTATGTTGATGACATACTGATTTTCGGAACCAACCTTAATGCAATTAAGGAGGTCAAAGATTTCTTATCTCGTTCCTTTGAGATGAAGGATCTGGGAGTAGCTGATGTTATCCTAAACATCAAGCTATTGAGAGATGATGATGGTGGGATTACATTGCTTCAGTCCCACTATGTGGAAAAGATTTTGAGTCGTTTTGGGTATAGCGACGTCAATTTTTCTCCTACACCATATGATCCTAGTGTGTTGCTTCGAAAGAATCGAGGAAATGCTAGAGACCAACTAAGATACTCTCAAATTATTGGCTCGCTTATGTATTTAGCTAGTGCCACGAGACCTGACATCGCCTTTGCTGTAAGCAAACTCAGTCGATTTGTCTCAAATCCAGGAGATGATCACTGGCATGCTCTTGAGAGAGTTATGCGATATCTAAAAGGCACTGCGAGCTATGGCATACACTATACCGGGTATCCAAGGGTACTAGAGGGTTATAGTGATTCAAATTGGATATCTGATGCTGATGAGATAAAGGCCACGAGTGGATATGTTTTCACACTTGGTGGTGGCGCTGTTTCTTGGAAGTCTTGCAAGCAGACCATCTTAACGAGGTCAACTATGGAAGCAGAACTCACAGCACTAGACACGGCCACTGTTGAAGCAGAGTGGCTTCGTGAACTCTTGATGGACTTACCTGTGGTTGAAAAACCTATACCCGCAATTCCAATGAACTGTGATAATCAAACTGTGATTATTAAGGTGAACAGTTCTAAGGATAATATGAAGTCCTCAAGACATGTGAAGAGGAGACTGAAATCTGTCAGGAAAATGAGAAACTCCGGAGTTATTGCATTGGATTATATCCAAACATCTAAAAACTTGGCAGATCCCTTCACAAAGGGTCTATCACGCAACGTGATAGAAAATGCATCAAAGGAGATGGGTATGAGACCCACAATTTGAGCTTTCCATAGTGGTAAACCATTCTATGTGATCGGAGATCCCGTGAATTAGAATTGGGAAACAAGCTGTTGGTTAGCTGAGAGAAAAGTATCCCTACTTTAATAAACACCACTCCATAAAGATGCAATACTTTCCTATTCTGCATGGCAGGTTGATTTATTATCTTAATGTGTTCTAAGTGGCTTATCCTAAGCAAAGATGTTGTCCTGCAGAACATCTTTTGAAGAACACACCTATATGAGTCTGACTGTTAAAACGTCGCAGTCTATGAGAGTGGGGTGCTCTCTAATAAACTCATGAAAGGTCATGGAGTATGACGTATAAGCTCCACCCGCGGGGAAGTCCCACGGTAGCCCAGTATCGGTCAAGACTTCGTGTGAAGCTAGATTGCAGCAAACTTGCAGTTCAAGGCATAGTCCACTGTACAAGTCGCAATCTAGTGTAGCATAGAATTCTAGGTGGAAGTTCAACTTAACAGTCTCCACTAAAGTACCGGTATATAAACAGTGTTTTGGAACCAAAGGCAGATTACATGTGCCTCTGGGATCTGGTGGGGGATTGTTGGAATTTTGGCCCAAATATTCTAGCCCATTTTTCTATTTCAATAATTCCTGAAAATCCTAGAGGCCCATGTGGCCCATTCATGCAAGGCAAGAGGTGGGACAAATGTTTAGTCCCACATTGCTAGTTGAGTGGAAGTTGGACCAGCTTATAAGGTGAGCTCTTCTACCACTTGGTAAAAGGATGAGAAGGAGAAGGAGAGAGTTCCACACGCGCGCTCCTCCTCCTCCTCCTCGCTCGCCACGCCACGCCTCGCCTCGTCACGACGCGCGCGCGCCGCGGGTTGCGGGAATCTCGCCGAGCCGAGCTTTATTTTGCCACGCATGAATGGTATATCAACACATTGCTATCGGCTCCTGGAGCATCGACTTGCTTTAAATGGACGTTTAATACGAGTTAAATGTGCCTGCTCGTTTCATCTTCTGCACCGTCTGCTTTTTCCTCTGTGCCTATAAGAGAGAGAGGTCGCGCCTCCTCTCAGTTGCGCTGTCACACATCCCTTGCCTCGAGTTCCAGAGCACTGCGCTACTTCTATCTTCCCCATCCCGTCTTGCGGCGTGTACCGCGAGCCGGGACAGTAGGCCTCCGAGACCCCGCTGCTTCGAGTCCTGTACGGGAGAAGGGCGATAAGGTTTTTGGGGAGCGCTATCAGCGCGACTACTGGCTTCGTCACGGACTCCCTCTCAGATAGCGACGTCTTCCCCGACGAGGACTTCTTCCCCGACATCAGCACCCTCTTCCTCGACGACATGGCCAATGACGGCGGTTCTACTTCTGCTACTGCCGTGTACAACTTCTGTCTCAATCTTGTTCTGATTCTATCCAGAGTTTTATGCCTTGTAGTTTGTGTGGCTATATGCCTTATTTTGTATTCGCTATTTAACATGATTAGTATATTACCTATTATTCTAGTCATGTTTTATCTAGCGTTTATTATGGATAATTCGCATGGTAAATTGCTCTATTTCTCAACAATACATGACAAATCACATCATTGGAGTTTGAAGTGCTTTGTTCCGTGTATGTATTGGTGTATAAATGTGTGATTGTTCCTTTGTTCTCATCCCTAATTACATTCCCCTATGTGTCGAATTACAAGGTCTCACTTGTTTTTTCCTTGCTTTAATCTACTTTTCTTTTTTTCTTTCCCTTTTTAATTTTTCTTTCTTTTCATTCCTAAATTTTATTATCTTCATAGATATTTTTTATTTTACTTATGTAACTTCATATTTGTTTTTGTATAAATTATAATTCTAATGTTTATATCTATTTCCCCAAATATATGAATATTTTTTATAATTATTTTTAGAAATTATGTAGCTAAAAGATTATTTTCATATACAAAATTATTACTTTTATGATACATGGACAAAACTATTACTTTTATGATACATGGAAATTACATTCATTTACATGCACATTTTTTTCTATTTTAGGTAAACATGAATACTTTTTCTTAGATACATAAACATTTTCTTCTAAAACATATGGTTTTTTATATACAATGGTCGCATAATTTATTTTCAAAAAGCTTTGTCAAGCTGGCCTAGAAAGGATAAAAGAATGTTGAGCTGAATCATCGTGTGGATAAAAGAATGATGGGCTCAATCATCGTGTGCGGGCAATGGCTTTGGACGGCCCAACAAATGTTCGTCCCTGCGCATGACATCATGGCGGCACCAAGCTCTCTTCCCCTTACATGTTCTATACATCTTAGCTCCCCTTTGAATGAGGGATAAACCAATGCGGGCGATGGGAATAGTGGGATCAACTGGCGCATCTATGGAGATTCAAAAAACTTGCATATGATTTGCATGTGTTCTAGATTATACATTTGTGACCGTGTCATGGACCAGTGAAACGAATCACATGACGAGGGTGAAGGAAACCCACCGTCCACATCACTCGCGAGTAGTTTTCCGGTGTTTGACGTGCCCCTATCCACTTAACCGGAAGCAAATCGGACGGGCATGGATTTAATCATTGCCGAGAGCCACAAGGGCCGACACGCGACAAGGCTTTAACATGTGGGACCTATATGTTAGGGTCGTCTCCATCTCCTTCTCTTATGTTACTTTATTTGATGTGCCCCTGATTTTAGTCTCGGCAAAGCCGTTGTAGTGCCCATAAACCGCTCAACAAAGAGGCCTTTGAGGCGTTGTCATCGTTGCCCTCCTTGTTTGAACTCATAATGTTATTGCAACATCACTAGAACTGTGGGCCGGTCAGGCGCCTAGTTAACGGTATTTTGGTCACTACAAGAGTGCGTTTCTGGCTCTCCGAGAGTATACCATGTTATGAGTGGTGAAGGTTTACTTTGTGTCTATTTGCACGTTTGAAGTTGTACAATTGTGAATGTGTCGTGGACCCGCAAAACGAATCAGTTTTTTCACGGCTTTGCCTCTTTCGTGAGAGGTGAAGAAATTGTAGCTGTATTTTTGGGCCAAATCTCTCACGGAGAGGCGTTGCGCTGGGCCGGCCTCAGGCACCGGGCAACGATAAGGCCTTGACAACGGAACGGCACCCGACGCCCGTCCCCGTTCCCTCCCTTTCCTCTCCCCAAAACCACGCCCGCTCCCCTCCTCCTCCTCCTCCTCCCCAGTTCCTTCTTCCCGAATCCTCGTCAGCCATCCTTCCGAGCGAATCCTAGCAGCCTTCCGCCCGAAATCCTCGCCGCTCCCTATCAACCCTCGCCTCCCCCGCCGCCCCGTCCTAGCCTTATTGGTTGAAGCTACCCCCGCCGCCCCATCCGACCCGGCCTTCCCCCAATTCAAGAAGAGCAAGAACCGCCGCCAAGAACCTTCCAAGAGCAAGATCCGAGATGGCGAGGAGGCCACGGCGTCAGGAAGCCGTGGCGACGGCTCTCCAGGGAGTGCGCCCCCAGCGCGACGTAGTCCTCCTTCTTCGTCGGGGAGCGGTGGCGCTCGGCCGCGGCGCCATCAACGGCCTACTCCTCGGCCCTCTACGTCTATTGCGCTGGCTCCACTCCAGGAGCGCAAGGAGGGGCTGCGTCGCGGCGCGCAGGGCGAGGAGAGACTGGCGCGACGACCCTGAGCCTGCAGGGGACCCTCTTCTCCAGCGAGCGGTGGCTCGCACCGGCGACGCCATCCAGGCGATACTCGCTCCCGGAAGGCGCGCGCTCGCCGCCATCCGCAACCTCCTCCAGCGCGTGCTCGACGTAGGCCGCTACTTCTTCCCTGGCTTCCTCCTCCGCCTGCGGCGTCCGCGGCAGCCCTGCCCGCGGCCGCGACAGCAACAGGAGACGCAGCCGCCACCGACGCCCGAGAAGAAGAGCGCTTTCGCGGACCTTTACAAATACAACCCTCTTCGTCGTCGTCGTGCTCCTGCTTCGCCCACACCGACCCCATCGTCGTCTCCTCAACGACCTGAGCCACATGTAAGTATAGTTTCCCTTCTTAACATACCTCTGGCTGAATCCTCACCAATCTGTATGGAAAAACTTACCATCATCTCTTGAATCCCTTACTTACATGCCTCTGGGTGAATGATTTTGTGCCTATTATGGCCTCAAACTGAAGAATTATGTGCATTCTTTGTTACCTGCTAGCTTACTGAACCTTACATGAGCATTCTGTTAAGTGTGGTTTTTTTAATTTGCTGCTGCTAATCATTCTGTTCTCGTGACTTAGACTTATTCTGCTGCTAATCAAACCCATCATGTACTGCTAAATACACTTTTATTTTTGTTCTGGTAGTATTTCGGATTGTGCCCTTGAGCAGCAGCAGCACCACCCCTTGTTCCTTTTATGTCTCACTCTTGATGAACTATCTGTTTCTGAGTCTCATTCATGAATCATGATGAACATTCTGATCTGAGTTTTCTTCTAGTTGTTGGGTTTGACAGGTTACTAAAACCTACTATTAGCCACTATGAGCATCTTAGCAGTATCAGTAAATGCGGTTTATCCCCAGAACATTGCAACCTTTGTAATGCATGTGCATCTTAGCAGTATCAGTAAATGCAGGTGTTGTATGCTAATGTCCATCTTAGTTGTGTCAGTTTGAGATTAGATGCTTAGGTTGTAAAAAAATTGTAGTTGCAGGGCATTATATGTTGGTGTAACCAGGCTTCTTACGTAGCTGATTTATGTTTCCTGTTTTAATTTTAAGTAGTCACATCTATTTCGTTTGTGAAATTATGTGTATTACAAAGACATATATGTAGTTGTGACTTGGCTTCTTACATAGCTCGTTTGTGTTTCCTGTTTTTGTTTGCAGTACCCTCTTCTATTTTGTTTACTTGAAAGCAGTAATGTAGTAAAAATTGTCTTTCAGTGTTAAGTTAGTTGATTTCATCTTTTACTGAAAATCAGAACTACCTGACTGGCATGCCATTGTTAAAAATCTGTTTTGAGACTGTTAGCAATACAGTTATAAGGCTTAGTTGTTACTTTATGGTTCATGTGGCGCTCAAGTGTTGCATGTTCAGACAAGAAGGCTCTATATTGTCCATTCTATTAAGTATCCGTCTCCCATAAGGTAGTTAGATACCTGAGATTTATTTGTTACATTATGGTGGTCTTTAATGTGGATATTACTCTGAAATGCTTTCTTTGTACATGCACATGTAAGAAGTCTACTCTTAGTGATCTATTACTTCGTTTGGTCTTTGCTTTTGGGCATAATATAATATGACTTGCTTCTCCTTCTAGCAGGTAGGTTTATTGTTATATATTAGCTATTGTTGGCTATCTATCTTGCTGGTGTATAATTCTCTGCACTGACATATTCTTCTTCTGTTCAAGATTTATAGTATAATAATGACAGTTGGTTCATCTGTGGTACCAAAAGTAGGTCAAGTCAACCTGAAACCACTCTAACACTTGATCCAGTTACTGAATTCTAGACAATCTAAGCATATGCATACAGAAGATCACAATACCTTAGGAACTACTTATTTTTCAACCTACTGTCAGCCACTATACAACATGTTTATCCCCCCAGAACATGTAAAGAACGTTTATGCAATAATCTGTTTCAGTTCTATCAATAATCTTATTACATGTCTCGTCCAACTTAGATACGAACACCCATCAAGACTGATTGGTATTTTGGGTATATAGATTGATTATGATTGCATTTCATTTTCCACAGACTGTTGATGGGGAGATAGTTCCCGATGAAGAAGTCATAGAATACGCCAAATATTGCAGAGATGCTAAAGTGTGCCCAGCAAATAAAACACGATGCCATTTGTGCTGTTTTGAAATGCAAAGATCTCAAGATTTTGTTGTGCGTACCAATGAAGTAAGGCATCCATTTCTGCATCATTTTAGTTAAGCATATTTCTCCCTTTGAATTTGAGCTCATTTTGATTCTGTTTCATAGTTGATTTGGCATTGCAACACCGACCATGGCAAGGGGTTGTCTGACACGGGGTCGTCTGTCTTGTGCGGCAAGGGTGGCTGCATGATCAAAGTCCGTTCTGCCCGTGACCTGGCTCGACACACCCACTTTTGCCATACTCTCCCTACTGATTGGTGGCAAGCGTATGTTTGACGATCAGACTGTCAAAGTGAATCATGAACAAGGTACTGTTTTTCCTTTCTCGAAATATCCCTTTGTTGCTGATGTGAATAACTGTAAAAACTGGCCATGTGGTAGCAAGCAGTGTTGCCTTTCCTGATTTTAGAACGCAGTTAAACTTTCTTGTTCGTTATGTTTGCAGTGCAGAACCAAACTAAGTGAAAGCTCATTTTACAGGTTGCCCCAAGGAACCATGAGGCTGGTGGAAGGAGGAGTACATCTGAGGGATCTACTTTGAGTGAAATTAGGCACATCGTAGTGTAGAACTTATAACTGTGTTGTTGGGCTCATGTTGAGCAGAAACCAGAAAACATGTAAGTAAAAGCATGGCAATTCTCCAATGTGTGCATCTAGGCAGCAGCACTCATTCATCTGAGCGCGAGTTTTTTGTATGAGCGTTCTTGTAACTCTGGTTCAATCTTAATATACGCTTTTACTGAAAAAATGCAATATCTTTCTCAGAATGCTCATGCGGCATGTGATTCCACTGAGTTTTCCCACAAATGAAATCAGTTCAACAAGTGTCCCCATGTGTCTGCATGTCATCACGGTTGCTGCTGGTGCTTTGCATTTCTCTTGCCGAGCCCCTTGCCCTTCCACCCGTTTTATCTTCTGCAGCAGCCTGAAGCCACATACATCAGTGGAGAATAACACAAATTATTACTAGTATTCAGTGTATGCATCCCACTATTTCTAAACCATATTCAAAGTTATGGATGACAATGGAGATTAACATCCAGGAATACTCATCCCACAATTTATTTGAAACAGAGGCAAAATACTTGCATCTTTCCATTAATTAAGAAGAGAGTTGTGACAAGAAAGCTAAAAACGATATTACATAGGGACTACTCTCCCGGTATTACAAAACTAAAATGTTTCGCCCTGGCAGTGACCAAATGCTTTTGCTCGACATGTTGGTCCACCCATGAGCTAATGGAGAGACCCGACAACCAATCCATGATGGATATATGTGCAAGTCCAAGCCAATCTTTGATCATCCCCCAAAGTCTCTTGGTGTAGTGGCATTTGAAAAAAAAAAGATGCGCTGTCGTCTCTTGAGTTTTCTTGCAAAGCGGATAATCGTCACTAACCGCAGCTAAACCAAGCTGATACAGAAGAAGACAGAAAATCAGATGTTGACAGATATATTACACAAAATATAGGCATATGCACTTAAAATGCAGGCATTCACCTCTTCAGACAAAGTGGAAGGAGACAAATCCCAAACAGGGCTCTCTTTACAATTGAGAGCTCAAAAACCTTGGGACCACTGTAAAAAAGAGCAAGCACGTCTATAAGAAATAAAAGGAGATTGTTGGTCCATATGAGAAAGCACGCAAGACTCTGTCCTGTCTGCACGTACTCAGTTGCAGCAGGCTCTGCGACCGAAGGCGGTGTCTGTGGGACAACTCTCTTAGAAGCAAGTTGTTTACAAAATAGTAAAATTAGCAGAAAGACATGAGAAAGGGCAATGAAAAAGCTAGTCGGAGCATAAAACTGCAGGCACGACACCAGCAGAGCGATCAAAACAATTAGACGTGTAACTAATAAATAATAAGAAGAAACAAATAATAAGACAAAAACACTAACATGATAGTGTAACGAACCAAACCCCATATAGTGAACATATTAAATTCTTAAAGAACAACCAGACCCTTAATATGACACCAAGCTCGTGCAAAGCTACAATACCATCCCCGTCTAAACCATGCATGAACATACAATTGAACACGAAAAAACAATAGGCAAACATGGCTCTATACTTTCAGATACCGTCATTCATCAAGAAAAACAGAGCATCATGGAAAACCTAACACGCCGAAGCCAACAAGTTTACTCACCACAGAACCATCTCCGTCAGTGCAGATCGGAGCATGAGACAGTTCAGCAGCAGTGTTGGAAGAAGAGGCGGTACCAAGGAGGGCTGCATTAGCTAATTCTTCCCCATGGAACTTTGCACGATGTAAGCCTGCTTGTTAGACGAAGCTAGAACCAAACCAGGACAGGGCGCTAAAATGGCAAAGAAAACGCCTTGCCTCATAAAACTGCGGAATATAGTTTATTCTGAATGAAGCCTGCTGATAAAGAGAAATCAGCTAAGCAAACATGAACAACATGATGCGCATATACAAAAAAACTATTACTCCGATTTCCATACTTGCATTTCTAACTCAAGCAAAATATGCATAAATAGCATGAAAAGAGATACAATATTTGATGCAAATGCAATATCACTATACTGTCCATAATGGGAGGAAATGAAAAGAAACACAGATTAATTACCGAAGCTTGTCGAATTCAGCCAATTTACTTGTAGAAGGACCAAATGGCCATTATCAGATCACCCAAACCTGTCATCCACCATGAATCATGCAAACATTAAGTAATATATGAAATACAAACAAGCTTTCCAATGAATAAATAAGCTATATAAACAAAGAAAATCGTCCAAAGTTTACCAGAAAGGAGTACATGTCTCTAGGGAAAAAATAGGTGCAACATAGCCAATATGTTCTCAAAATCAATCATCACGCAGAAGCATAGTAATCAAGTAGATGCAATTTTGATTCCTAAAATGATTACCTCACGATACCAAACTAATAACTTTCTTATCCATAACAGAATAAAATCAAATCAAATCAAAAGCTATATCTATCTTCTAATATGGTGACCTTCAATCAATAGACATTTAGGCTAGAAGAAAAGGATAATAAAATTCAAACTATGAAAGCACACAATGTCCGGCAGGCAATGAACAGTAGTTTTATAAGGTGCTGTAGCTTATCCTCCTCTTTATTTCAATTAAAAATTACCCCAAATCTAAAGGAGCAGTTTTAGGATACAATCCACATGTGCCGAATGTCCCAAAAAATCAACATCTGTACTTTATTCTTCTCTTTATTTCTTACCCAGAAAAGCGCAAGATAGACAATTGAAGAATCAGTGGTATTATGAAAACCTACATATACACTATAGATAAATTAAATAAAGCATGCACTTGGACCATATAAGCGCCAAATAGATGTAGTAACCCCATCGGCTCGCACCAATTAAACGGCCGTGCTCGCCTACAGCCTGCACCACAACCAGAAAAAAATCATTAACCCACCTACACAATTTATCAAGCATCTAGCGTGCTTGAACATCACTATAGGGAGAATAACAACCTCCCTTCACTACGGCAAAGTATATCAAGAGGGGGAAATGATATCCAAGTTACAACTGATTCATAAACGCAATATTGCTCCTCATACCTTCGACCATGGCTGCTCAAATACCAGGAAAAGGGAAGGAAAATGGAGAGCCTTACCTGGAGGTGGTTCACCTATGGATCACAACACCCAGCGCGAAAATGGGCGCCCTAGTGTGAAATGTAAAAGTCTCTAAAATTAAAAACTTCATGTAACAATTGAAGTATAACCTAATGTAGGAGTACTTGTTATTTCTTATCGTGTTTCTCAGTATATCAAATACTAATGATAAAGGAGCACATTAAGAAATTGAATTCATTAAGAAAAGAAATCTATGTGCCGTATGCGAGTAGGACATGTAAACTTTCTTGATTAGTCAACTGAGAGTCAAATACCTGCTCGACCTAGATCAAAATATGGTTCTCGTCCTTGAGCAGCCAAGCGAATACACCAAGTCACCAACAGTCCAACACTTGACGTTCTGCGGCTCTAGAAAAGCATATAAGCAATTTAAATCTTCAGAATTCATGGGAAGTTAGCAAAATATCTAGATTGAGATTGAAACTCAGAGTACCAAGACAAGAATTTTACGAAACAGAACCATGACGAGAAGAGGAAGGAGTTGGCAAGATGGCAACGGTGCCGTGCGACAGGTTCGGCGGCCAGCCGGCCGGCTGCTGGGCAATCCATCGGCAGTCATCACTTGCGCCTTTTTTTCAAACTTTGATCTTTGGAGACGAAGACGGAATTGCGGAACTGCAGTGCGGAGGAATGCGTTCATTGTCATATCTGACAGTTTCATGGACTGGGCTCTTTCTCACGCTCATTTTCTCCAGTAAGCATGCATGTCATTAAACTAATTAAGATTTGGGGGCCTTAAGTAACCTGTGCTGACCTCAATCATGCTGATCAACGGGCCTCCAGACACAACAATTCAACCGAGGGGTGGCAGCGTTGCTAGCCGGCCTTTCCGCCAGGGCACGGCAAGGTGAGCGGCAGGCTCGGCGTCATGGCGCAGAGTGAGCCGTGCTCCTCATGCCGAGCTCCGCAAAGGAGAATCCCCATCCATAACTGCCCTCCTCTTGCCACCATGAACAAGGAAGATGGGTGGGGCTAGAGGAAGCATGACCCAACCAGTTGCCATGCCTGACAATGAGAGGGCCATGGATGGAGGCAATGAAGGCAAGGGGAGCGGGTGCAGTAGAAGGACTGTGGAGGCGGCGCGACGACCAGGAGCACAGGAGGGGATTGGACGCGAGGTGATTGTCGACAAGCAGACGCGGGATGTGATTGGGTGGGTGGTGGCTAGGGTTTGGACCATGGCTAGGCCGATCCCTTTTATACGAACGCGGTAAAAAATGAATGGCCTAGATTCGCTGCGAGGACCCATCCGATGGCCACGAACCCAAACGCACGGGAGAGCCTGGTGAGCTCTCACCGTTTATATCTTTAGATTCACAAAGTAACACACTGGCCAAGCATGGCGCGGCACATTCGATGGATTTATTTAATTGCATTTCTATATTGACTAAGTAAGTGGTCACTAACAAAGGTAGAACATGAAGCACTCATCATACAAGATTGAAGGGTGTAATCTGTCATGTTGAGGAATCAAATTAACATACCTGAAGAATTCTCCAGCAGAACCATTATGGGTGCAGGTATGCGCAACTGGTAGTTAGCTATAGAATTATTACTTACACATTTACATCTTGGTTACCCTTTCGATCCTCCAGAAACTCAGACTCTATCAAAATTGAAAACTGAGACAGAAGTTTTATCTGGGGTAACATTCATGTCATTAGAGTGCCAAGAACAAAGTGTGAAAAAAATATCAAGACACTATGGAAAAAAATCTTATCCTGACATAAAGGAACATAAACTCAAAACTTAATGCTACCTACTTTTTTTATCATAGTTGAACAAAGTAGTACGACTGATTATCATGATGCGGTTATCTGCAAATGTAGCAACATTTAATTAAAAAACATGCTGCAATGGGTGCATTTTGACTGATGTTAGACTGGCTAATTACAAACTGTTATGAGAAAAAATGCATGTGGAAGGAATTTCAACAGTAAATGTTTTATTTGGAGTGAACAGTAAGTAGGAGCAGTGAAAAAAAGTCTCAATGGAGATGACTACAGTATAAAGTAGCACCATGTTCAACATCTTCCTGCTTCACCCGACTAAGGCCTATTCCCAATTGTAGGATGATTAACAGAAGGTTTGAAAATTGTATGCAAAGTGATGACGTTACTGTACGTACTTATGGACCATAATCACTTCTACACTTTATTTACTGTTTGAGTTTGTGGCTAATGGATCAAAAGGGGGAGCTCCCTCGGAAAATAAATAAAACTGGTACAACCTGCTGCAGTTATTGCACACATTTGGAGTGGGAACAAATCCTTCAGAGATCTCCATCTGCAAATCACTAGGTATCCAATTGACTACCCCATTCAGATTCAGAAAAATACTCTGACTTAATTTTGTTCACCTATCAGTCTATCACCATCATAATTCAGTATTTTGCACAACAGCCCATCATACTCGTAACATTATATTCCTCTGGTATACAAAAATCAAGAGCTCTTAAGAAACTGCTATATGCACTGCCAATAACTCTGAAGCAAGTTGGCATCTAAATCTGTCACATTCTACTGTAAAGATTGTTAAAAGAACATTTTACGGCCAATATTCTAAGTTTGATTTACCTACGTCTAACACAATAATCTTTAGGGACCGGAGGGATTAGCATCCAGATGTGTCGCTTTCCCTTACTCTGTGTACATAATATGAGCATGAACAAAAGACTGGTCCATACACAGGCTGTGTGCATCAATTGATGCAGAGGCGGGGCTCCGCTCCCCATTCTAAAAAAAAGTGAGCATGAACAAAAGACTGGTCCATTCACAGTTTGACAAGTACAGGGAACCTAAGCTAAGTAATTGGCATTAGCATTGCCAAGAACTACAACCAAAAAACGTCAATTTTCAGCCGGCACATTAAAATTTGTGGAGAACAACATGATTACAACATATGTAAACAAATAAAACCTCACAATTATTTATTCAGAGCTAACTAGGTCCAGTCTAGTGTATACGGGCCGGGGTCAGGCGATGATGACACCCTCACACACACTCTAGTGGCCCCTTTGGTATTTTGTTGATAACTTCCTCTAGCAGCCACAAAACCTAGCAAACCATCCCTTTGTAGGCTTATTGGACCCATCGAACTTTTTTTTCAATCCCCCGCTGAAGCCACATTCATCTTTTTAAGATCAGGTGTAACCCAAATAGGAGACGGAAAGTTGGAGCAAAGCTGAGATGGCACAAGTTCTTCCTTGCTCTTATCATCCAAGTTGAGAATTCCCATATCACGGTGATTATTCTTGAATCCCGCTGTCCATAAAAAATTATCATCAGTGAAGTAAACATGATTTGCCTTGAGAGCCGGATATTCTTTAGCACTGAGACATAGTGATTGATTATGCCCAAGAAACAACACAAGGTCACTCAACAAACTGATTTCCTTAAGTTTACTTGCCACTACATCAACTTCATACATACTAATGTTGCCTGTCTTCCAAAACACAGGTGCCCCATGATCAGGTTCTAAATCATACTCCTCAAATATTCTACGGATAAGGAGTAGATCACCCCATGGATCTTGAACAATGTACATACTACTAGCTGAAATAAATTCAGATGTCCCCATAATCATCTTCATTGTGACAACAGGTCCACTAAGATCAAAAGCATGAATTTCTCCAGTTCCAGTCACTGCATACAGTATGTCATTTTTGTAAGTGCAGTCATCATAGATATCGTAAGGTGGCAGCCAGGTCCATTTATCAGCCCCTACCCTTGCAAAAGATAGCTGACGCATTGGATTGTGAATGAGCACCACAATATAGCTTACTGTGGATGTATCATCGAACACAAATGCCTTAAAGTGGAGTTTTTCTCGCAGCTTGTCAAGAGCAAAGATAGACGGTGAGTTAAAACCAGCATGCATTCCACTGTGCCATGAGAACTCGTACTTTTGGAGAACGCCATACTCGTCAAAGATGGGCTTCACCTGCTCAATGGTAATCACTGAAGGTAAAGCAATCTGTTCACATGTGATCGGATTGACGAGGTGCATCTCAGATCTCTCATCAACAGTAACCAGCCAGCCATGTGAGGACCCAATCAAATACCTAGTACAGATAGCTGGCTCTGGAAGAGTTATCTTGTACGATTTCTTTTCTCTGAGGCTGTAAATGTAAGCAGAGCTATCACTAGCAAATTCAGAAGTATAAAGGAGGCATGGCGTCTGCGGGAGTTTATAGATCCCAAGGCTTCGTAGGCTGGTATATGCAGAGTGCCAAGAGGGGCAGACAGCGCCGGCACGTATGAGGTCAGGGATTTCAAGTGTGGCGAAGATACCCATCAAGATGTCCTGAGGCAGCTCTGGCAATGTGCCCACCATAGTCTCGGTCAGTCGTGGATGAACATCTTTGCAGAATTTCTTCAGTGAACTGGGAGTGAAGCCTAGCAGTCTTGGCAAAGCTCTGAAGATTAGAGAGCACAAATTTGTCCGTTGTATAGCTAGACTCCCTAAGCTCATTATCGAGGCGACGCTACAGGGCTCCATGGGAGCAGGGTCTCTCTGCAAAGATCTGGAACTTGGGTCAAACTCTTCTTCAGTAACTGAGTTGCAAAGCCTGACAAATTTCTTCGGTAACTCCCAAGTCCCAAAGTTGCAAAGCCTGACAAATTTCTTAAGACAATCGGCAGGCTCCTGTCTGTACTTATATATAGATCACCAGGGAGCCCTGGAGGCCACGCTCCTAATTCGAGTAGGGTAGCAAATCCGAGTCCGGTAACGACACGGGTATCAAAGATCCAGACTTTCGGTCACTTACTGAAGGAATTCTGCCCGTCGCGACCTAGGGCCTAAAGGATTGAGGAGCACTAACCAGCTGCAGGCGGCACGAGGTGATTATTCTGCTGGGGAAGGGGAGGTGGGGAGCCGACGATGTTAACGGCCAGCTGCTGGGAGGAGCAATATGGCTTCGCGCCGTCGTCCGTCCGCGGCGGCGGCGGCGGCGACGGGAGGTGACCTTGGAGGTGAGTGGGAGCGGCGGAGTGCCGAGCAGTTTTCTCCCCCGGCGGGGCTATACTACGAACCTGTACGATCCGGCCTGTAGAGCGATTTCGGTTTGGGTTTGGGTTCAGGCTGGATCTTGAACATGGAATCAGATCGACATGTAGCGATTTGGGTTTTGGGTTTTGGGTTTGGGTTTGAGCTCGTGGTCGTGGCAAGATCGCACTACGATTTGGCTAGCCTGTCACGCCGCTGGATCCTCGGAAGGGGGCGAGCTGCCTGGGATGTGTCTGTGTTTGATGCAAGCACCAATAGCAGAGGTATGTGTGAGCGGTGGTTTAGTTAATCTGAATATTTTATACACCTTCGGTCCGGTTTATTGGACACCGCATGTAGTTTAAAAATAAATTTGATCAATAATTTTGGTCAACAAATTTTATATAATATATCATAAAAATTATATCATTAAATTTATCTTTAAAAATAGTTTTCAATAGTATATTTTTTAGAACATATATTACATATTTTATTGGTTAAAATTGATGGCCAAAGATTTTCTTAAACTACGTGCGTGTCTAATAAACTGGACCGAAGTAAGTAATCTGAATACTTCATACACCCTGTAGCATATGGCTTTGCAAGAAATTTTACTCGCAAAATACAGTGTATGAGTTTGCTTGCACTCGGTTTGGGACAGGTTCAGACAGGTTGGCTTGTTAGAGTTCAGTTTAAATCCATGAGCATCGTCTTTTTAGTTTTTTACTCCACTCAAAGCTACCGATTGAATATAAGATTGCACCTCATCTTCCTTTTATTGAACAAGATGAACATAGTTTCAATAAACAAAGACGAACAAGCGAACAAGCTCATCTTCCTTTCATTGAAAAATCTTGTAACACCTTAAAAATCTAGATTTGTTGTACAGTTATCGGACGCAAAACCTCGTAGCCCTTCCCTCTAGCTATTTTCACATTTTCAATCGCAGAGGCTTTTTGACCAAAACAAATTTGAGTTTTGTATGGGTCCCCTTTTTTTTGCGAAATTTCATCTATCTATTAATGATCATTAACAGTAGTGCAAAAAGGCCTACAAGTAAAAATATATATAAATAGATCGATGGACACTTAGCAAGGACTACAAACACTAGCACGAGCTGAAGGCACGCCGCCGTTCTCGTCATGGGCGATGTTTTTCTTTAGTTTTTTTTACAAAACAAATGGGGAAAAAATGAGGGAACACCTTCAAGAGTCATGTATGATTTTTTCTAACTTATTCAGATCCTTTTTGCACTTTTTGAAATTCTAGACCAACATTTTTTCCTTAAAAGATGGTGAAAATGATGTGATAAAAAATGAACAATATATTTAGGAATTATCGTTGCTTTTATGTGGGATTTATATTGTCAAAAGACATTTAGATGGCTTTATATATCTTTTTTGCACTCTTCAAATTTCTAAAAACTTTTTGCTTCATAACGGATAGTGCAAAAAAAACTAAGAAAAGTAACAACGTATATTTTGAAAAAGAACAACATATCTAGGGATTATGGTTGCTTACTTGCTTTTTTGGATGTCTCTGATATTTATGTTGTCAAAAGGACATCCATATGCAAAAGAATGTCGCGAATCTGTCTAAACTTTTATATATCTATACACTAAAAGACGTCTAGATATATATAAATCTAAGATATCATTTTTTGAAGTGTGGGAGTATTATTTGAGCCAAGTCTATAAGTCCCAATAGCTGCAGATAAGTTGTCTGAACACAATTTTTTTGAGCCAAATGGATGTAAGCTTAGTATACCTTTTGTAAGCCAATGGTGCTACTTGTACCGGTTATCGCAATAGTACTTTGTGTTTCATAGAGGCAATCTTTGTAAAGGTTTGAGAAGCGTCGATTGGTGAATGCAAGACAACAATATTTGAAATCGTCGGATAACTCCTTGCTACCACATGCCCAATAGAAGTTTGAACAAAAATGTCTCATGCACCATCGATGATGCAAAGGGGCATGCCTGGGAATGTTAATCTCCACAGCCTTGAGAATTTCTTCATGGCGATCTGAGATAACACAAATTTCCTTTTGAGGTGGTAATACCTTGGTTCTCAAAAGATAGAAGAACAACTCCCAGTTAATTTTGTTCTCCGTCTCGACAAAGGCAAAAGAAAAAGACACCAAAGCGTGTGCCCCTAAATTGTCTGGTCAAGAATGTGCAATCGACGAAGATGACCGGCCTACAATGTTCAAAAGCCCTCATGCATTGCTCGAAAGCCCAAAATATACAGCCAAATACTTATACAATTCTCTTGCCGTACATCCTTGTCTTGTTCCCAAACAGCTCAAACACATGAACCATGCCCGAATTAGTAGCAGCCATTGCTCCCAACAATAGTCGGATGTATGCTTCCTCCCAATCAACATACACCATCTTGAATACAACTTGCTTAGACCTCCATGCCTTCCCATACTTCACCTCCTAGTGAAAAAGGGCTTTCACAAGATCCATGACGCTCTTGATGCACATTGTTGGAAGTGACGAGATATCATTGGAAAGCCTATAAGAGATGAATTCTGACTTCAGTTGTCGGTGCTCGTGCTTCACCTGTTTGACATCCAACCTCTTGCCCCGACACATGTGAGTTGATACACAACTAGTATGTGCCAAAAGGGTCCTCTCTTCCATGGTCTTGCACGCACAATCCATAGACATCCATCCTCGCCGCATTTAATCATGTAATGCTTATTCACGTCCGAGTGAACCATCGTGTATGGACGACGATACTTAATCGAAAACTCCTTGATCCATTGATAAAATTCCAGTAGTTTCGAACTCCAGTCCAGAAGATATCCCATTCTTCTTGTGATTCTCATCCCGATGAGAAGTTGTCCTTGCTCCAAGCATTATACCCTTGCCGCCGTCAACCGTGGCTTCGTCTGCGAGACTAAAATCACAAAAATAATGGTACCTGATGATCTTGCCCCAATACCGACCTCATTGGTCGTGAACCCCTCCTCATCAACTTATTCTTTGGATCCATCGTCATTCGAGCATGATGCATAGCATCAAGCATACATGATGTCATGGTCCATGTTCTCTTGCATATACTATTTCTCCAAATCTCCCACACTATTGTCATGCATGGAACCCAACCTCATTCTCATTGTCGCCATAATCATCATTCTCCGTTCCTAATGCTTCATCTTGTTTATTTGAAATGGGTGGTGGGATCATTTCATCTTGGTTCATGGGTGGTGGGATCCTAGCATCAAATGAGGAAGCACGTCACTTCAAGTTCAAGTGCAAACGAGAATCAACCTTTCTGGTGGTAAATAACTCGGGAGACTTGTCTAGTGATTCAGCCACCACCTCATTGTATGCACCCCAATGTTGCTTGGAGTTGATATGCATTGTCTTCAAATGTATATGCATTCTAAACCCCGCATTATTCCTCACCTCAAACAACATCACTTGAATCCATCAAATTAATCCTCACTTGTTGCAAAAGCTTGGCATAGGTAGGACTACGATCGAACGCCACGTCAAGATCATCCAGGTCCGGCTAGATACTGCCTTTTAAAAAGGCATCCTTGTCCACGTGATGAACATGGACAATTCTCGCCATACCTATAATAATTACAACAATATAACAGTAAATATATTGAATAACAACTCATGTCAACATTAACACAAAATCTAAGTCACATAACCAAACACTTGCCCTAACTTACAAATATAATAAGAACCCTAACCTAACAAGAACCCTAGCATAACAAAAACCCTAACCCTAACAATCTAAGAACCCTAACAAAATGCTTCATAAACATCACAGAAGCCACCATTGGCCAATGCAAAAAACAATCAACCATGAGGAATCAAATTAACATACCTGAAGAATTCTCCAGTAGAACCATTATGGGTGCAGTTATGCGCAACTGGTAGTTAGCTATAGAATTATTACTTACACGTTTACATCTTGGTTACCCTTTCGATCTCCAGAAACTCAGACTCTGTCAAAATTGAAAACTGAGACATAAGTTTTATCTGGAGTAACGTTCATGTCATTAGAGTGCCAAGAACAAAGTGTGAAAAAAAGATCAAGACACTATGGAAAAAATCTTATCCTAACATAAACTCAAAACTTAATGCTACCTACTTTTTTTATCATAGTTGAACAAAGTAGCACGACTGATTATCATGATGCGGTTATTTTCAAATGTAGCAACGCTTAATTAAAAAGCATGCTGCAATGGGTGCATTTTGACTGATGTTAGACTGACTAATTACCAACTGTTATGAGAAAAAAATGCATGTGGAAGGAATTTCAACATTAAATGTTTTATTTGGAGTCAACAGTAAGTATGAGCAGTAAAAAAGTCTCAATGGAGATGACTATGGTATAAAGTAGCACCATGTTCAACATCTTCCTGCTTCACCCGACTAAGGCCAATTCCCAATTGTAGGATAATTAACAGAAAGTTTGAAAATTGTATGCAAAGTGATGATGTTACTGTATGTAACACCCTCGGATCGGCCCTATGCAAGATTTAGCAATTCCTGCCAAACCCGCATAGAAACGATTCAAAGGTGCCCACCAGTCACTTGCGTGCGGGTTTAAAACGAAATAATATCATTACACAATAGTCCTCGATAGAACCCACAAAACATATATATACAACAGCGACTCAATGAGTCAAGAATACAGATATACAGTACAAAGATCCAAATCACCTTTAAAACAATACAGCGTCCGAGTACGGACAAGAAGAAAATTGGGCTAAGAGCCCCAAAGAATAACCAATGGCTTACATAACCCTGCCCAGGCCAAGGCGGAAGGGTAACCCTGCTAACGACGTCGATCTCAAACCTGCTACAAAAAAAGGGGTGCCGGCAAAGGGCAAAGGAAAAGGAGAGCGGTCAGTATTGAGGCCAGTACACGGCGAGTCTCAGAATTCGGCGGTCCTCGCCTACATATGTATGGTGAATTGAAGCGGCAGCGCAGCATGCACTAAACAACCTATAGAGACTTGATACAACTGTTGGCTATCAGAGAGGGATGAGAAATACCTATTTGGAACCAACCTGATACTACCACCAAACATACCCATCCTGTTATTTCCCCCTCGAGACCAAATGAGGAAGTCATGCCGAGGAAACTCACACATTTGGCAATTTTATTCATTCTTTTCATGGCGGTTATCCAACTTACTAGTCATATCAGATACAAGTAAAATTTAGAATAGTAAACTTTAGTTATAGTTGTCTATGATCGAGATACTGTGCTCCAAGTCGTCCATAACCATGGACACAACTTCTCGAAAAGATTTAACCCTGTAGGGGTGCACCAAAGTTTCCACACGCACCTACACCCTTGTTGTCAGATCAGGTAGGTACAAGATCACAAAACATACACCCAACAGTATGTCGACGGGGTTTTGAACACGGCGTTTCCCAGACCCAAAGCAAGCACATGGGGGCCACCCCACTAAGCTACCCGTAACAAAGTTGGCCGGTCTCCGAGATGGACCCAGGGTTTCTATCGACGGTTGTAAACGACTGGGAACCCGAAAGTGTGATTGGACTTGTCGATACAGCGAAAACGTATCACAGGGTTCCTAAACAGTACAGGCGCTCTACGCGCAATAGTAAATAAAACAGTAAAGCATGGCATAAGTACAGGATAGTAATAACGCCGCAAGGTCCTACGGGACACAAGTGGGCGGTTAAAAACCAAATATTGTCTATTACCCATCGCTGCCTCTGCATTATTTACCTACTTTCAATTTTAGTTATTAAATGGTAATTAAAGTCATGATCATCTCCACCATTAAGCATGTGTCAACCACCCAAGAACGGTGGAACATCGACGACGCGAAGCAGCACCTGAGCAAGCATCTACGACTCGCAAGACCAACTGTGTATCAAACAATAGGCAATAGGAGGTGTCCAAGGTAATATAAAGGCCGCATGGATATATAAAGGGGTACGGAATCTAAAGCATCGCAACCCGGATAGCAATAGATCAACAGGAGGAAATAAAGACTATAAATGTAAAATAGGTAGAAAGAGGGAGAATGCTCGCCTGAAAAACATTGCCGAAGGTTCATCCGAAGATCGGGTCGACACTCCCATCAACTCATCGGCTTAATCCGTAAAGAAGCAAAGCACTAGCACAAACACCAGATGCACTATTTAATACTACGACAGAAGATTGGGCATGATGCATGTATGATGTATAACATGGAAAAGATGCGATGCAATTAAACAGTATTAAGCAAAACTGAGGTCCCGACAAGTATTTAAGTGGTTGATGTTGTTTAGATACCCCACAATTTAAATGTTATCTTATCAAGGCAAAAATATATCACCGGTTCGCTACACAAATTTAAATGGGGCCAATATTAGACTAGAAAAGCCCGCTTATGGACACCATATTTAATTATGAGGTGAATCGGCATAATGCCCCCAAACCACGCAATATGTATGCGACATGAATATTTTATGTGCAATAAGTGATATATCATATATTATAAAAATATTGGTTTCGGAAAAGGGGTCACACATGGTTTTGGCGATCTTGGGATCCAGGGGTGCGGCAGGGCCGGTCTCGGCTTCGCGTTTTGGTCTTAGACTCCGGGGCCCTGGTGTCCGTGACGAGGAACATGACGCCGGTGCCAAGAATTTTAACATGCGGCCCAAAAGTTCAGACGCCAAGGCAACGCGGAGTCGAAGTTGCGTGTAATATCATGGAAGGGTTGTAGTAGCTTCGCCAATTGTTGAGAGGGGCCAAATAGGGGTAAATATAGATATAATGGCCAAACGATCATTTGAACCAGTCAAAAAACGGTTGAAATCAAATCCCGCCGTTAGGTCAACTCTTCTTGCATTAACCCGTCAATATTTCCTGTTATCCTTTGCGGTCGTGGACTGGTTTACCCCTGCGTGAACTAGATCTTCTTCTCTGTTCTGCTCTTCTCCCATATTATTCCCTCCTCCATTACCTTGCTTAGCTCCGGCTACTGGTCTCCAGATTGAAGCTCTCTGTTGCTCTCCTTGCGTCTCCGCCATGGATGGTCAACCTCCCACGCCCTTAATCAAAGCTCGTCATCGTCGCCCTCGCCTCGTTTTTCCTAGTCGGCGTGTCGGAGCTTCGCGTCCCCAGCCTAGCCTCTCGTCGCTGCCTAGACCTTCTCGCACGATGGAGCACGTCCGTCCGGGCAATCCGGACCGGCGACCGGCCTCGGGCGGCTGCATGCTGTCGCGCACCCCAAGCATGGTAGCCCTGGCAGAGGAGTTCGACGACAACGCTCTCATGGACACCATGCTAGGCACGCGTCCCTTCGTGTCACCGGCAGACTTGCTGTCGGCTTTCAGGTATCATTTTGGGATCAGAAGAAAAGTGGTCAATATTGAGGTATGTGCGCCGCCATTCGATTTCTTCGTTCAGTTCACCCGCATCTCAGACAGCGAGCGCGTTCTGCATTCTCCCTGTTCTTTCGAGTGTTGTGGGGAGAAAATGAGCTTCCTGCGTTGGCATCGCGCCTATGGGTGGGACGATCGCTTGGGGCAGCTTCGTTTCTTATCTAAACTCGGCTTTGACGGCCTCCCTTTGCATTCTTGGGAACCGGAGGCCCTCAAGCAGGTCGTCAGTAGTCTTGGCGGCGAGCTGGTGGAGATTGTGCCACCGAGCGACAGATGGATCATCGAGGTAAAGGCGTGGCTGAAAGATCCAGACATCATTCCTAAGATGTACAATGTGGAGATTCCAAGCAGGGCAAGAGGATAAATTTGTTGGAAGCACCCGGTGATCATCCACCTACAGGAGGTTCTGGATCCAATACATGGCATTCAGGACCCTGGCGAGGCAGCCAGAAAGCGTCCTCGTCGCCTACAGTGTTGGCCTGGAAGGATCGATAGCACAGGACCACCACCGTTCCGCGACGGAGCGCACAGTTTCAGTGGGGGGACCGGGCATGGACAATCGGGTGGTTCTAATTTCCCTCGAGTGAAGACATAGGTTTAGAGAATTTGAAAGATTGCTGACTTGAGAGTCGAGCACGTAGTACGCCTTATGTAATAGTTTGAACTGCTATAGTATGCGTGGCTACTGAATTTGTAATGTGTGGCTACTAAATTTGTAGTATGTGTGGCTAATGATTTCGTAGTACGTGTGGCTAATGATTTGTAGTTTGTGTGGCTAATGAATTTGTAGTATGTGTGGCTAATAAATTTTTGTGCATAAACAAGGTTATCCTCCTGAAAAGAGGGTGGGCTAGGAATAATCAATGTCACCATTTCTTGGAAAATGTTGCTGGTGAGCAATCCGAAAGGCACGAAATGTTGTTGGTTTGTATGCCTCGAATATTTTTTACATACATTTGTTCGAGCTGGTGCGTGATTCTGCATGAATAAACCACCCAAGATCAGTTCATAAAATATTGTCTGAATCTTGTCTACCTCGGATAAATATGACAGTAAACTGAATTCAATCGCCGGTAGTAATTGAATAAATATATACATCTCTATAGTATTTGGTTACTTCCGAACTAGATCGATACTACAGTATGGGATAGCTGCACAAAAGGGGGCTATTGCCTCTACAAAAGGCATTCTACAGAGTTAGTCTCTGAACTTAACTGTTCTACACTGAAGAAACTGCAGATCTCCACCATAAAAGTTGGCTAGCCAATTGCCTTGAGAGGACGTAAGTTCAGCGATCGTTTAACCACAACTGATCTTTTTTCTTCCTGCCAAACTTCAAGAGATCTGCAATGTACATGCACTAGTTGACGCGCTTGAAGCAGTCCCGGTTCAGTACGAACAGCCGCGCCGCCGCAATGATTTCTTTGAAGGTGAACTCCAGCTTCTCGTGACAGGGATTGTAGGTCCATGTAAATCTGAACCTGAATTTCGGCGCTGAGCTATTGCCTGTTGTCGGCTCCAGCTGTCAAACACTCCAACAAGCTGAGTGTAGATGAATGCACGCCGATGGTGCATAGGATGGATCGTCTTTGCCGCAGACAGCGTGCACCCAGATTGCCCCACGGTAAGGTCACCCGCACCGAGGCATGGAGGCGAGAGTTTGTTGACCTTTGCACTTCCCTGTTCGGGGGTTTGTTTCCTCGGCGGCAAGCTCACAGGAACGCTTTGGAACATACCTTCTGTATCGTGAGCAGAGCACACGAAAATGCCTCCGCGCGCATTCTCCATTCGTCGTTGCCACCGCCGCCGCTGCAGATGCAGCACATTCTGCGAAATCAACCGTCTCAGATGGCAATGGAAGACCGGCCTTGTAGTACAGCCACATGGCCTGCCTAAGAGGGGCCAAATAGCCAAGCTTAGGCGGCCGGGGTGGCGGCGGCTTCTACTTAGGCGGGCCCATAGCTAAGCTTCCTAAGTGTGTATCTTATTTATTCGAAACTAGTTCGACTAACTGCTGAATCTTTATTTCCCTTTCTCAGCATAAGAGTGCTAAGATATTAAAAATACAGGTCATGGCTAGCAACCGGATCGGGCAATGTACCAGGTTAGCGTTCCATTTTAAGTATATTTACGAGTGTGTCCTAGTTGTGTCTAGAAATTTTGCATGTGCCACTACGATCGTAGAATTGCAACAACACCATTAGAAACAGGGGAAAGGACGTGGCGTTTTACTGACTGGTGGGACCTGCAACCTGAAAGAACATTTCTTAATCCCTAGTCTTTTGTGTGTTAGATAACAATATCAAGGATTATTTAATGTGTGTTGAAGTGCTGCAGATATCCATCTTGAAAAAAGAAAAGAAACTACTTTTTAGAAGGGCGCAACCCCCAGAGAGGGGGCGGAGTTTTGGCCGGATTTTCCAGCAAGGCTGGATAGTCCGCCCCCTCGAGGAATTTCTTCAAGACAAGACCTGCGTCGCTCTCTATATGGGGGGCAGAGTTTCCCCCAGACTTTTCGGCTCTAGGGCGGATTTTCTCCCCAGGCCGAATAGTCCGCCCCTTGAGGGGGCAGATAATCCGCCCCCTCGAGAGATTTCATCAAGTCAAGGCTGCGTCACTCTCTGTATGGGGGCGGAGTATTCCTCGGAGTTTCCTTCCTGGGGGCGTATTTCCCCAGGGGCGGATAGTCCGCCCCAAAGGGGGGGATAATCCGCCCCCAAATTTCTTCAACGGCTTGTTCTGGGCAGGGGGTATTTAATCCTACCTTCCCCCTCCTGCCAGAACTCTTGATTCATTCGAAAAAGTCAGATATGTTCATCATTCTTCAACCGAGAGAGCTCCACCTTCATCCACCCAAAGGCCCTCGTCCATTGGAGAATCGAAGGAGGATAACTCGATCTTCAACTACTGCAATCAAGCGCTTCATCTCCTCTCCATTCATTTGGAGAATCACCGATCTAGTATTTCTTGCGAATTCCTAGATCCTTGCTTTTGCCACTAGGGAGGAGATAAAGCGCTTGATTACAGTAGTTGAAGATCAAGTTCTCCTCCTTCGATTCTCCAATGGACGGGGCCTTTGGGTGGATGAAGGTGGATCTCTCTCGGTTGAAGAATGATGAACATATCTGACTTTTTCGAATGATACCTGCAATCATGCTCTCCGTTGTTAGTAGCTATCTTGGCCAAGTAGTTGCTAGTGACTCCAAGAGGGGGTATTTATGCTCGATAGTGGGTTCATGCCTCTATTTAATCTAAGGGAAGTGACAGAAATCTCTAAGGTTGTAGATGCGCTGTTGCCACTAGGGAGAAAAACAACGGTCTCTTGTTCATGGAACAAGTGGATTGTTTACCTTACACACTTTGCTTAAAGCAGTTGTCTGTTGCTTGCAACTTAATACTGGAGGGGGTTCGGATGATAACCCAAAGGTGGACTTCTAGTCATAGATGCAGTTGGATGGCGGTCTATCTATCTTGTTGTATTGCCCAACCGAATCTCATAGGATCATGATGTCTAGTATTGCATTGTTATGCCTTGCTCAGTCCTGTCAATTGCCCTGCTGTAATTTGTTTACCCAACATGCCATGTTTGTTTATCTAAGGAGAACACCTCTAGTGAACTATGGATCCCAATCCAATCTGTACCGTTAATACATCTCCCACTGTTTACCGTTTACTTGTTGCAAACCACTATTACCTTCCACACCATATAGTTAATCCTTTGTTACAGCAAACCGGTGAGATTGACAACCTCATTGTTCATTGGGGCAAAGTCTTGAGTTTGTGTTGTGTAGGTCTCTAAGTTGCTAGAAACACCTTTGAGTCATTTCCTTCCTCCTACTGGTTCAATAACCTTGGTTTCTAACTGAGGGAAAACGTGCTGATGTGCTCATCATACCTTCCTCTTGGGGTCTCCCAACAAAGTGTTGCTACACTCATCAAGCCTTTTTCTAGCGCCGTTGCCGGGGAGGCTAAGGACGTCTTCACAAGGGGAGTCCTTCTAAACCTTTCTCTTTACTTTGTTTTTGGTTTGCTTAGTTTCTTTTGCTTCGTTTTGTTTGCCTCTTTTTATCAAAAACTCCAAAAAAATAGTTTATTTTGGTTTGCTTTCTCTTATCAAAAACACAAAAAAATTAGTTCATACTTTAGTTGTCACCTTGCTCTAGCTCACCATGTTGATACCCAAGTTCACCCTGAAAGACCTTTCAATAGGTAGTGGCTCCATAATTGGGAAATAAAATATTGAAGAATTCTTTAATCATGTTAGCAAACATGAGGATATTGAGGATATATCTATAGCAGAACTTGCTCCTAATTATGAAATTGCTACAACTTATTTAGTTCATATGTTGGAGGCTAGGTTTGCTAACCTTAACACCATGATGCAAATTTGTTTCTCAAACTAAAAGAAGAAAAGGATCCTGAAAAGAGAGACTTTATCCTTGAAACTTTAGTGAAAGAGTTCAATGATGTTGCTAAGGAAGCCAAAAAGGTCTTTGAACGTTTTAATATGCTAGGCTCATGTGTAGATGTTGTGGGTACTCTAGATAAAACTAAACCTAGAGAGGAAATTAAGATACACATACCCTTTAAACTTGTTGGAATGCATGAAGCCTTGGAAAAGAATTTTGATTGGATTGTTCCTGAAAATCCTTTTGATAAAAGTAGTGAACCAAAGAGAGATGAGAAGGGATCCTCCAAAACTCACTTGGATGAGATACCTTTCCTAGTTGAAGAGATTGAAAGTATTGATCTTAATTCCTCATTTGAAAATACTTGATTCTTGCTTCTTGTGCCTAACTTAAAGGCGTTAAATAAAAGTATTTGTTGGGAGATAACCCAAGAGTTTTCCCGAGTCTTGGAAGTTATTACTTCAGTAATGACCTCTCCTTATCATTTTTGTTTGCTTTTTGTGCCAAGAATGACCTCTAATGGGAGGTAAGTAAGATTTGGGGAGTTGCTGTCCCGAAACAGATTTTTGAGCTCCATCATAAAAATTCGTGAGGAGTCTCTATAAGTCGGGTTGAGATGAAAATTTACGAATAAATCCCCCAGTATGTTAGATAACTTTTGTTAGTTCAACACTTTTTGATTTGAGCAATAGAAGGTTTACGCAAAAATCGGTTTCTACCTGCTGATCTGTTTTGACAGATTTCTGCCATTATTTGCATTTGCTTCTTATTGATTCCTTTTTGGGTACTTTTTTTTAGGAAATTGAGCTTTTTGAGGGAATTGCTTCAGTAACTTGTGTTTTTAGTGAAAGTTTTGCTGTTCTAAAGCTAAACCCAAGGGTCTATTATCTTTTGAATACACTAATGTTGCTAATGAAGATTGTGTGAAGTTTTGTATGAAGGAAAATTTTCAGGTGTAAAGAGAGAATGTTGTAATGAGATGAAGAATGGACAAAAGCTCAATCTTGGGGATGCCACCCCGGTGTCACCCCAAGAAATATCCAAGATGTACAAGCGTCAAAGCTTGGGGATGCCCAAGGCATCCCCTTCTTCATCAATAAAAATCTCAGGTCTTTCTAGACACTTCATTTTTATTGTTTCATGCACTGTTGTGTTGTTCTTGGAGCGTCTTAGTTTTCGTTTTGCTTTGCTTAGTTTGTTTAGTTTTCTTGAATAAAGCAGTTTGGACCCCCGTTCTCGTTGTGTTGTTTCAAATAAGTTGATTGGTGTTGGAAAGGATTAGAAAGTTCTTGCTTGATATAGTGCAAGAGGAGATTGCTTTGACTGTGACTTAGACTTTAGCATGTCATGCTAGGTGTTGTTTTGACCTTCTGCTTAGTGATTATTGCTGTATCATGACTTGTTCCAAACAATTGGTATTGCTTAGTGTGCCTTGAAGGAATCATGTGTTGTTTTAGCATGCAAAAGCATAGTATTGTGGTATTATCCTTTGATGCTTTGTTTGGGTTGACTTGGCACATGCTCACACCATGTTATGACTTTGAATAAGTCACCATAGCCTCTATGATCATTTAGTCCTTTACTTGTAGTACCACTATATGCTTTGATTAGTAATGTTTTGTCGCTCTGCATGATTATGGCCATTATTGCTCTCTTAGTTGGTCGCTCCCAGTTTTTTGCTAGCCTCCACTTGTATGAGTAAGCTCTACTCATGCTTCCAACTCCCACGAAACCAATTTATTCCAAAGTGTCCACTATAAATTCCTATACATGGTGTGTTACACCATTCCAAGTATATTCTTGTTTTCATCTATCTTCTAATTAAAAAGTATTTTGTTATGTGAAAAATTAGTGATTAAAACTCTCACAAACTTGATGGCACACTTTATTTTCTTGCCCTTAATAAACTTGAACCATTGTGTCATCTATGTTGTATATGCTTGCACTTATACGTTGGAATTAGCATAACCATATTGTCATGGGGAACGTTTTCAACATTGCACTTGTACTTTATACACAGTTGATATCATGCTCTTTTGTCTATGGATGTCACTGGTGTCAAATAAAAAAGGATCTTGTAAGTCTATGGAGTTATGTATTTTGTGTTAGAGAAATGCCTGGGCCGCTAGCCTAAGCCATGCCTAATCATGGTGGAAACTTGCAGCATCACCATAATGAGCAATCTGTGAAGCATCCTCAATAAAAACCTATGCAAATAGCAAATAAAAAGATCGCTGATATGCTCATTGTCTGCTTGCCTTATCATTTTGGTTATGGGATAGCTCCTGTACCATGTGCAAGTGGTACCCCGTTGGCGGTTCTCTGTGATACACATGTACTTACTATCATAAGAACTTACAGGTGACTAAAGTTGAGTAGCATGCGGTGCGGACCTCATATTCAAGGGACATGTGATTGCCAACTTATACTTTGTCAATCATATACTCCATAGTTTGTTCAGTTTAACCTTAATCACTTCAAGATGCTTATGATAGGGGCAATGAGAGCTGAAAGCTAACACGTACCATAATTTTTGGAAGCTCTTTTTAAAACTTGAAATCCCTGCTTCCCTACATGAAGGGCCTTTCTTCCACCATTATATTGAGTCTCCACCTTCTACCTTTAGGCACCAGTTAAGAGAGCATAGTTGCCATTCTTAGTTCTATGTGCATTGTCCTAAAACTTATTGATTGGTGCATATTGTTGATATTACTTGTTCTTGTGCTATTTGTATCTAGTCACTCTTATGAACTTTGAAGGTGTCCTATGCAACTATTTGCTACTCCATGACGGACAAGCTGAATGCCACTACGCCATGTTTTCTGTATGTGAAACAAACAAATGTTTTTCAATGCATGTTATTCATGATCTTTGTTTATAGCCTTTCATGTTGCATGCATAGTTACTTTGTCTTATTGTTAGAACTCCACCTTTCATGCTCATATTTAGAGTTCTTTGATCCCAGCTTTTAATGCTTGCAAGTGGTTTGATCTTGATCTTGATGGTGCATGTCACCTTAAAATTATTCTTTTATCACTTACCTACTCGAGGACGAGCATGAGTTAAGCTTGGGGATGCTTGATACGTCGGAAAAGTATCTATAATGTTTTATGTTCCATGTTTGTTTAGTGTCTACTTTGCTTTGCTTTGTCCACACTTTGAGGTGTTTTTATATGTTTTCTAGTACTAACCTATTAACAAGTTGCCATAGTGCCAGTTGCATGTTTTCTTCTGTTTTTGGTTCCAGAAAGGCAGAGAATCAATATTCTCGAAATTGGACGGGACAAAAGCCAAAGTCAATATTTTACCGTGGGGAACACGAAGCCTGAATACGAGACGGAGGAGACCCACCAGGGGGCCACACCCCTAGCCGCGTGGGTGGGCCCACCCCGCGCCTGGGTTGGGGGGTGCAGCCGCCCTGGCGGCCCTCCTGCCTCACATCTTCTCCTATAAGAAGCCCCTAATGCCTAAACCCTAAGTACCCGATCAATTTTCCATGAAACCGTCTGTAGCCGCCACCACCATCGTCCCTAGATCGGGGGATCTGAAGCTCTTCCCGACACCCTGCCGGAGGGGAGATCATCCCGGAGGCCTTGTTCTTCATCATGCCAGCCTCCGGTATGAAGCGTGAGTAGTTCCACCTTGGACTACGGGTCCATGTAGTAGCTAGATGGTTGTATCTCCTCCTTTGTGCTTTCATGTCTAGATCTTGTGAGCTTAGTTCATGATCAAGATATCATCTATTTGTAACCATGCATGTTGTGTTTGCAGGGATCCGATGGATATTGAGATTACTATGTCAGATTTATTAATGGTTTTGTCTATTTGATTCTATCATGTCTGTGTTGTTTGCGATCTTGCATGCTCTTCATTGTTAGTAGCTATCTTGGCCAAGTAGTTGCTAGTGACTCCAAGAGGGGGTATTTATGATCAATAGTGGGTCCATGCCTCTATTAAATCTAAGGGAAGTGACAGAAATCTCTAAGGTTGTAGATGTGATGTTGCCACTAAGGAGAAAAACTACGGTCTCTTGTTCATGGAACAAGTGGATTGTTTACCTTACACACTTTGCTTAAAGTTATCTGTTGCTTGCAACTTAATACTGGAGGGGGTTCAGATTATAAACCAAAGGTGGACTTCTAGTCATATATGCAGTTGGATGGCGGTCTATGTATCTTGTTGTATTGCCCAACCGAATCTCATAGGATCATGATGTCTAGTATTGCATTGTTATGCCTTGCTCCGTCCTGTCAATTGCCCTGTTGTAATGTGTTTACCCAGCATGCCATGTTTGTTTATCTAAGGAGAACACCTCTAGTGAACTATGAACCCCGGTCCAATATTTACCATTGATACATCTCCCACTGTTTACCGTTTACTTGTTGCAAACCACTATTACCTTCCACACCATACAGTTAATCCTTTGTTACAGCAAACCGGTGAGATTGACAACCTCATTGTTCATTGGGGCAAAGGCTTGAGTTTGTGTTGTGTAGGTCTCCAAGTTGCTAGCAACACCTTTGAGTCGTTTCCTTCCTCCTACTGGTTCGATAACCTTGGTTTCTAACTGAGGGAAAATTTGCTGTTGTGCTCATCATACCTTCCTCTTGGGGTCTCCCAACGAAGTGCTGCTGCACTCATCACCCTCCTGCTGGGAAACAAACGTGCTAGACCTGGACCCGGCCAATTCCTCCTCTACCGGTGCAATGCCTCCATTTGGTGATTTCCCATCTCATAAGCACATGGACAATGTTGCTTATTCTCTGTCGAACATGAGCGGCTCGTCTCCTGCTTGCACGGGATCGACGTCGATCGTGTCTGATTTCCCACCTGGATCTGCTACATCTGTATATCATGTTGCTCTGGTCATGTTACCGCCAGGACCGCATACACGTGCTGAAAGTGGTGTTTTTTACCTAAGGAAATTAGTGCTGGACGGATTTGTTGGTGTAATTTTTGTAGCACGGGTGAACTTGCAAATGTGCGTGAGGCGCTTGGTGATGTCAAGTGAAAGAGTGCTATGGATAAAGAGTACTCTTCTTTGATGTATAATCACACATGGCATCTTGTTCCTAAACCCCTCTGTGGCAACATCATTGATTGCAAATGGGTCTATAAATTCAAGCATTACTATGGTGGTACTATTGATAGGTACAAAGCTCGATTTATAGCCAAAGGTTTCAAACAGAGGTATGAAATTGATTATGAGGACACATTTAATCATGTGGTAAAAATTACTAATATTTGTCTCATTCTTTCGTTGGCTGTTTCACATAATTGGGTAATGTGTCAGTTATATTTGAAGAATATGTTTCTCCATGGTGTCCTTGAAAATGAGGTTTACAGGCACAGCCCCCTGGATATGAGAGTTCTCGGTATCCTAGTTATCTTTGTAAGCTTGATAAAAAACTATATGGTCTCAAACAACTTTGCGTTCAAAGCTTCATGATCTTAGATTTCTTAGATTTGCGTTCAAAGCTTCTCGTTTGCCTTCAAAGCTTCATGATCTTAGATTTCTTGCTTCCAAATCATATACTTCGTTATTCTTTTATCACAAAAAATGGTGTTACCATTTTTATGATTATCTATGTGGACGGTATTATTTTCTGTAGGGTTCGCAGCATAGAAAACAAAAAAAATCCTATGATGGGAACAACTATGTACCAAGATCTATCTACTATATACAAACAACGGGCGGATGTATATCCGTAGAGAACATACCCTTGAAGAACGACAAAGCTTAACGAGTTAAACTCGTGGTTGACGTAGACGATCTCTTGCCGATCTCAAGATCGAGAGGAAGTCCTAGCGCCGGAAATCAGCAGCGCATCCGTGCTCGCACACATGTCCGAGGCACCGAGCAACCTCCGCCTCCTCCCTCCAACGATGCAGCGGAAGCACAACTCTTTCTTGAATAGCCACCGGGAACATGTATCTCGCTAGTCCGAGACATGGGGAATAAATTCTAGAGGGGGAGAGAGATCCTTCACGAGGAGGTGTGAGTGAGAAGTGAGGAGGGGGTGCCTTTAATAGGAGAGGGGGGAACCCCAAGGGGGTGGCCGACGCATTGGGTCTGCCCCCTTGCCCTCCCCTCATTCATGTGGGCGGACTCTCCACTCACAAAATCCTTTCAAGTCCCTCCACTCAAAATCCCACTCAAACTTGCTATTAAATTTCAACCAAATTTAATGCAAACTCTCATTAAATAAAACTCTTTTTATTCATTCATAATTTTGTCAATTACTTGAATTACAAACATTCACATATAACCCCTTGCTAGAATTCTGTTTCACATGCAAAAAGACTTTCTGCAGTTTCACCCAAAAACCTGTTTCGGTATCTAGTGAAATAAATTTCTGCGCTTGTTATTCTTTCCGGCATGAAACTTTTGCTCCAATTGGATGTCGGTGTCTCTTAAGTGTGTCACCCTACAGTTCGTGAATAATGCGGACATGATCGAGACCCCTCTCGGATCAATAATCAGAAGCGGGATCTAGAGACCCATACTGATTCCCACACATTCAACGATGACTTTCTTGTGATCATTGGAACCTTTACGCTAGTATCTTATGTTGGGATTCGTAGCATGGAAAACAAAATTTTTCTATCGCATACAAACAAACAAGCCAAGATCTATCTACTAGATTGTAGCAACGAGTCGATGGTATAACTTACCCTCGAAGATTCCAAAGCGTTTAACGAGAGCGGATTCTCGTGGGTGATGTAGTCGTACTCTTTCCGATCTCAAGATCGTGTAGACGATCCTTCCGGCGCCACGTTCCGGCAGCGCTCCCGCAGTCGGTCACACGTTCGGTACTCGACGAAGACCTTCCTCTCCCTTGTTCCAGCAGGCAGCGGAGGTTGTAGCACTCTCCTCGCGATTCCGGCAGCACAACGGCGTGGTACCGGAAGTAGAGGGGAAATCCCGCAGGGCTTCGCCTTAAGCCGGTGCGAGTATGGTGGAGCTTATGAGAGAGGCTATTAGTGGTCTAGTAATTAGACACACCAATTAGAAGGCTCTAAACCAATTAGAAGGCTCTAAACCGCTGGCTAAAGCAATTAGAAGCTCTAAACCAAAACGGCTCTAAACCGGAGATTTAGAGGTAGAAAGTTGTGTGTCTAGGAGGAGCCCTGCCCCTCCTTATATAGGTGGAGGGGCCTTGGCGCGCCAGGGGAGGGAGGGAGTCCCTCCCCAACTCGGCCTAGGGCTGGGCGCCGGCCTGGAGGAGTCCAACTCCTCCTCCAGGTTGGTTCCAACTCCTCTTGCTTGTTTCCCACAGTTTCCTGTTTCCCACAGTTTCCTGTTTTAGTCGTTTGACTTTCAAACTGGCAATTTGACTTTCATGTTTTTTTGGAACAGAAAGAACACTTAGTACATGATGCAATCATTCCAATATGTAATGACACATTCATGTACCCCTCCCCCCCGGAGTGCCGGACAATCCGGAACCTTCTAGAACATTCCCGATGAAAACACCGGAATCATTCCCGAACTCCGAAACGGGACTTTCCTTATATGAATCTTATTCTCCGGACCATTCCGGATCACCTCGTGATATCCCGGATCCCATCCGAGACTCCGAACAACATTCGGTCTCTTTCTCATAATACCATAACTACTCAAACAACGTCGAATCCTTAAGTGTGTCTCCCTACGGTTCGTGAATTATGCGGACATGATCGAGACTCTTCCTCGAACAATAACCAATAGAGGAATCTGGAAATTCATATGGCTCCCACATATTTCTACGATTACTTTGCGATCGAATGAACCACTTACATACGATACCAATTTCCCTTTGTCTCACGATAGTTTACTTATCCGAGGTTATGATCGTCGGTATCTCTGCATACCTAGTTCAACCTCGTTACCGATAAGTACTCTTTTCTTGTTCCCGTGATATGTGATCCCTTGTGACCAAGTCACATGCTTGCAAGCCAATTGGATGACATTCCACCGAGAGGGCCCAGAGTATATCTATCCGTCATGTGGATGGACAAATCCCACTCTTGATCCATGTGTTTCAACCAATACTTTCCGAACACTTAATGCCACCTTTATAGCCACCCAGTTACGGTGTGGTGTTTGATGTCATCAAAGCATCCATCCGGTAAAGGTGATATGCATGATCTCATGGTCGAAGGAATTAGGTTACTATGTATCAGAAAGCATATAGCAATTGAACTATTGAAATGACTTGATCTTTATGCTACGCTTATCTATAGGAGTATGTCCACCATATCATTCTCCTAACGATATGATCTTGTTTGTTGATAACATCTCAATGTTCATGATAGGGAAACCACAATCATTAATCAACCAACAAGCTAGTGAAGTATAGAGGCTATACTAGGGACTTCAAATTAAGTTTACAAATCACACAAGTATTAATGGTTTCCTTGTTAATACTATTATAGCATGAATGTAAACATTTATCATAAACACAAAGATATAATAATAACTACATTTATTATTGCCTCTAGGGCATATCTCCAACAGTCTCCCACTTGCACTAGAGTCATCTAATCTAGATTACATGGTAATATACCGAACACCCATGGCAGTTTGGTGTTGGTCATGTTTTTCCCTCGGGAGAGGTTTAGTCAATGGATCCGCCACATTCAGATCTGTGTGTACTTTGCAAATCTTTATATCCCCATCCTGGATATGTTCTCGAATAGCGTGAAAACGCAGCTTGATATGCTTCAGCTTCTTGTGTGACCTTGGTTCTTGCGCATTGGCTATGGCGCCCATGTTATCACAGTAGATAGACATTGGGTCCAGCGCACTTGGAACCACACCCAGCTCTGTAATGAACTCTTTCATCCATATCGCTTCTTGTGAAGCCTCCGAAGCAGCCATGTATTCCGATTCAGTTGAAGATCTCGCCACAACGCTTTGCTTTGCACTCCTCCAGCTAACTGCTGCACCATTCAAAATAAATACGTATCCGGATTGTGATTTAGAATCATCTGGATCGGTGTTCCAACTAGCATCGGTGTAACCATTAACAACGAGCTGTTTGTTGGGGAGGTAACCGTGGGGCCATCAGCGGTGCTAGCTGGAGTTGTGATCCGGACGGGAAACTTCGTCAACACCGGCGAGCGCGTTGTTTCTGGCTTGGTCCAGAGATTTGGTCTCTGCGACTATGTCAGAGACAATGCAGGGAGCTTCAGGGGGAAAACCCCCCCGCGCAACGGGATCTTCATCGGCCTGGGCAAGCACAGGGTCTACGTCGGCGTCGACATCACTGACGTTTACCCTCACCAAGTTGTTGTTGCAGGGGAACCACCTCGAAGCGTGGCGAGCAGTCCATCAGAGGAGCATCGGGCGGGCAGCGTCGAGGTGATGGTTGCAGCAGGGACTCAAGCGGGAACAGCATTAGCCGGGTCAAGCAGAGAACCCGCTGCAGGCGCACAGGGTCCGCCTAAGCAGATCACGCTGCAAACCGCCGAGGTAATTCCTCTGGTGACAAACCCGGCCGAGCCGCATGACACCACCCCAAAGGCACCAAGAGTGAGAGGACCACCTCTGGAGAGACCAGAGAACATTCTTCAGGCAACTATAGAGAACTTAACCACACCTGTAGCGCCGATACTTGATACGGCAAATGCTCAGGCAGAGTTAGAAGAAACCAGGCAAAAGGTGCTGGTAGAGGCCAAAAAAGTATCAGCCCTGCGGGAATCCTTGAACAGGACCCTGAGAGAATATGCAAAAGCTAATAAGCTTGATATCGCACCCGAGCGGGTGGACGAACTAAGATTAAGAGGTAAGAACCTCATGAGTGATATTAACAAATAGCATGAAGCTCACAGAGCCGAATCAGGCGATTTGGGTTTGCCGAGGTACAGTACCCCGGCGAAAAACCTGAGAGCGGCAAATGCCACAGCATTGGAATTAGAGGGATTAACAGGGGAAGCTCGGCAGAAACAACAAGAAAGAGTGAATGAGCTGGTGCGCATCGCGAACCAGCAAAATGAGGAAATGCTCAGAGCCAACCCGGCAAGACCAGGGGCTTCACGGATGGTTCATTCGGCAGGGGCAGCACCTGCTTTATCTGCGGCAGCGGCGTCATCACCTGGAAACAACGCTAGAAAAGAAAAAGCAGTAACCTCAGGGAAGAGGAACAAACAAATTGTTCCATATGACCCGGCAATAGCTGGAAAGGCAAATGAGAACAGAGGCAATGCAAGCCGAGGTAACAGTGGGGAGAGAAACCACGGCCGCATGGAAAAGGACGGCGGCGGCCGAGGTAATGGGGAGCACGGCAGGAAAGAACCTGCAAGAGACAATCATGAAAACCAAACCCCGGCCGAAGTAAGAAGAGAAGTGCCGCTCAACCAGCAACCAAGACATGAGCCTCAGCAGGAAAGAGAAGTGAGGCCAGCTCGCTACAATCAGATGAATGAAAGGTATAATGATGGATATTCCGAGGTAGAATACGCAAACCAGGGTGGAAACAATCATTATGGGATGCATGATAGAATCCTGTACAGAGATTTGCCGGCAAATGGTGCAAGAGTAAAGTTGGATCGGCTATACCGGTCCGAGCTATTGGAAGAGCAAGGTCCACCAGGTCCGGCATGTTTCGGACCAAGGATCATGGGCAAACCACCAGTGCCGAATTTCCAGTTGGCAAGAGGCACAAAAACGTACAACGGAAGTACCAAACCACAAGACTGGTTGATTGATTATGCCATCGCTGTGAAGATAGAAGGTGGCAATCTGAGATGGGCTGTGCGGTATGTCCCACAGATGTTGGAAGGACCAGCCAGGGTATGGTTGAATAATCTACCAGCTGGCAGTATCAACTGCTGGTTGGATTTCGAAGAGATGTTCGTTAGCAACTTCACCAGCACATACAAGAGACCGAATAGACCACAACAACTAGCCATGTGCAAGCAGAGGCCGAATGAAACAGATAGAGAGTTTTTAACTCGATGGTGTAACTTGAGAAACTCGTGTGAGGGAGTTATCGAATCGCAAGCAATCGCTTGGTTCGCGCAAGGCTGCCGTTATGGCAGCGTACTGTGGCAACGCCTGCAGAGAGATATGCCAACCACACTGGCAGAAACAATCAGAATAGCGGACTCCTATGCATTGGGTGACCCAACCCAACCAGAGTTAATGTCGGCAGACCATCGTGAGCAACAAGACCAGTACACGAGAGAATTGGCCGGGTCATCTAGGCGTGATTTCAGAGGAAGAAGAAGAGAAGAGAGGCCGGATTATAGATATAATTCAGCCCATGTGGCGGCTGTAGCACAAGATCAGCCGAGTCACGGAGCAATTCAACGGCAGAAAAATGGACCTCAACAGTGGACATCAAGGAATGAAGGAAAGAGGCAATGGACCCCAGAACAAAAGAAGCAATGGCAAGAGAGGCCGAAGTATACGTTCGAATCCATGTTGGCATCAAACCCATCTAGACCAGCCAATCATACAACCCGACAATGCGCCTGGATGAAAAATGCGATGGGGAACCCGGCAGGAGTTCAGGCTCCCCATCAGGTGCAACAGCAGCATCAGCCGCAGTTAACTGGAGCAAATACACAGCAACTGATGCTACCGCCCCCTCCTCCGAGGTACGATAACTCGGATCGGAGGGATGCAGTGCATCAAGTAATGAACCAGGGGCAGGACGGAAGGATAAATCCGGCAAATGCTGGACGTAATGATTACAGGGAACATCACCAGTCTTATTGTGTGTTCATGACAGAACAGCAGGACAAGCAGAGTGTGCAGCGCCGGCATATGGAAGTGAATGCAGTTGTACCAGCAGTGCCAAGATACCAGCCATGGTCTGATCAGGAGATGACCTGGAGCATGAAAGACCACCCCAGAATAATGCCGAGTCCAGGATCATACGCACTTGTGTTGGATCCGACGTTTGTGGGACCAAGCATCAATGTGAAATTCTCAAAAGTACTCATCGATAATGGAAGCAGTATCAACATCATGTACAAAGATACCATGCACAAGCTCGGAATATCACAGAATATGCTGCAGTCCACGAGGACAACTTTCCATGGGATAGTGCCAGGGCTTTCATGTGAGCCCATCGGTAAAGTCCGAGTGGACGTGTTATTCGGTACAAGAGATAACTGCAGAGCAGAAAATTTAGAATTTGAGGTGGTCGATCTGGAAAGTTGTTATCATGCTCTACTCGGACGGCCCGCACTGGCCAAATTCATGAGCAGCTGTCATATAGGTTATCTAAAGATGAAGTTACCCGGACCACAAGGGGTGATAACAATTGCAGGGGATTACAAGAAGTCAATGGAGTGTGCTTCGGCCGGGTCAAATTTGGCCGAGTCATTGGTTATAGCAAGAGAAAAGAAAAGGATTCAGGAGGTAGCAGCCCTCGCTCAGTCAGCACAGTTAAGCATGCCGGCACTGGCCAACCCTCATGGCAGTGTTTCTTTTCAGCCGACAAAAGAGACGAAGAAATTTCAGATTGATGAGCAATTCCCAGAGCGCACTGTTACTATTGGTGCAGGCCTTGACGCTAAATAGGAAGGCGAGCTCACCAACTTCCTCCGTGAGAATCGGGACATATTTGCATGGTCAACTCAAGATCTGCAAGGTGTGCCGAGGGAGTTGGCTGAGCACTCTTTAAACGTCAGGCCAGGAGCAAGGCCGGTGAAGCAACCTCTCCGCCGCTTCGCCGAAGACAGGAGAAAAGTAATAGGGGATGAAATAGCTCGGCTTCTCGCAGCCGGGTTCATCATGGAGGTGCTGTATCCGGATTGGTTATCGAATCCGGTACTAGTAGAAAAGAAAAAAGATGACCCCAATGTAGCCATTGTGTGGCGAATGTGTATCGACTACACTAACCTGAACAAGGCATGTCCGAAAGATCCTTTTCCTTTACCTAGAATAGACCAAGTCATCGATTCGACCGCGGGCTGTGAGCTGTTATCATTTGTAGACGCGTATTCTGGTTTCCACCAGATACCGTTAAATCCGGCCGATCAAATAAAGACTGCATTTATTACCCCGTACGGGGCTTATTGTTATCGCACAATGCCATTCGGCCTGCGAAATGCAGGAGCAACGTATCAGAGGTGCATGCAAAAGTGCCTACATGATCAGATAGGAAAAAATGTACAAGTATATGTGGATGACGTAGTCATCAAAACTAAGGAGAGCAAAACTTTGCTAGAAGATATACGGCAAACTTTCGCGAACCTGAGAAGGTTCCGAATGAAACTTAATCCAGAGAAGTGCACATTTGGCGTGCCAGCAGGAAAATTACTTGGTTTCCTTGTGTCCAGCCGAGGTATCGAGGCTAATCCAACGAAGATAAGAGCAATAGAAAGAATGGAACTGCCGAGATGCTTGAACGATGTACAAAAATTCACGGGCTTCCTGGCCTCGCTTAGTCGATTTGTATGTCGGCTAGGAGAAAAGGCAGTACCACTTTACCAGCTGATGAGAAAGTCGGACAAATTCAGCTGGACTCCCCAAGCGGACCTTGCATTTCATGAGTTGAAAAAGATGCTAGTTACGGCGCCCATTTTAGCTTCTCCATTATTGAAAGAACCTATGCTACTCTATGTAGCGGCTACCAATCGAGTAGTTAGTACTGTGGTTATAGTGGAACGACTTGAAGAGGGTAAGTCAGTTCAGAGGCCAGTATACTATCTAAGTGAAGTATTATCCACTTCGAAGCAGAATTATCCGCACTATCAGAAGATGGCTTATGGAGTGTATATGTCGGCAAAAAAGCTTAAGCATTACTTTGAAGAGCACCCCATCAAGGTAATCTGTGAGGCACCCATAGCCGACATATTGAACAACAAAGATGCAAGTGGCCGAATAGCAAAATGGGCGATTGAGTTATCACCGTATGCTCCACAATTTGATAGAAGAGATGCGATCAAATCTCAGGCTGTCGCCGACTTTCTCGTAGACTGGGCCGAGGTGCAGTATGAGCCACCACTGCCAGATCCAAATTACTGGACAATGCATTTTGATGGTTCCAAACTAAGGAACGGTTTGGGAGCGGGAATAGTGCTAACCTCGCCTAAAAAAGATCAGTTGAAATATGTACTGCAAATACATTTTGCCGCATCCAACAATGTAGCTGAATATGAAGCACTAGTTCACGGATTGAAAGTGGCAAAAGAAATTGGTATACGCCGAATCCTATGCTACGGTGACTCGGATCTAGTAGTGCAGCAAGTATCAGGTAATTGGGACGCGTTAGATGCTAATATGGCTTTATACAGATTCCATGTGCAAAAAATCAGTGGATATTTTGAAGGATGTGAATTCCACCACATACCACGAGCAGAAAATGACGCTGCCGACACATTGTCAAAATTAGGATCAACCCGGCAATCAATTCCGCCAGGTATTGCCCTGGAGCACCTCAGGAAACCATCAATAAACCCATCACCAGAGTCCGAATCAATCTTTATCCTAGCAAGTTCTGCAGAGAATCATACGCCAATGGAGGTAGATCCGCAGAAAGATTCGGAATCCCTAAAGAGAGGGACAGCCGAGGTAATAGCAATCATGGAGAGAGCTGAGGTATATACGTCGGCAGAAAACATGGAGATAGACAGGGGGATCACTGCAGAAAGGGTAACGCCGATATGGGCGCAACCCATATTTTCGTATCTAAAAGACGCGATATTGCCGAGTAATGAAGTATTAGCCAGACAAACCATCAGAAGAGCAAAAGCTTATACAATCATAAACAATGAGTTATATAAGAGAAGCGTAACAAACATATTGTAGAAGTGCGTGAGTTCCACAGAAGGTCAGGAAATCCTTCTAGACATACACCAAGGAGAATGTGGGCACCATGCCTCATCTCGCGCTTTAGTAGCCAAGGCTTTCAGGCATGGATTTTACTGGCCAACGGCGTTAAAAGAGGCAGAAGAATTAGTTAAGAAGTGCAATGGGTGTCAGAGATATGCAACCAGAGTACATATGCCGGCGGCCGAGTTGAAAACAATACCCATCACTTGGCCATTTTCCGTATGGGGTTTGGACATGGTGGGACCTTTCAAGCCGGCGAGAGGAGGAATGACCCACATTTTGGTTATGGTAGACAAATTCACAAAGTGGATTGAGGTAAAACCAATCAAAAAGTGTGATGGGCACACAGCAGTGAAATTTCTCAAGGATATCATCTTAAGATACGGATACCCACACAGCATTATTACGGATAATGGCACAAACTTTGCAGAAGGAGCTTTCGCTAGGTTTTGCCAAGAGAAGCACATAAGACTAGATATTGCCTCGGTGGCTCACCCAGCATCCAATGGACAGGTGGAAAGGTCTAATGGACTGGTGCTATCAGGAATAAAACCACGACTTGTTGAACCTTTGCAAAGGTCGGCAGGATGTTGGATCGAAGAAATCCCAGCCGTGTTATGGAGCCTTCGCACTACTCCGAATAGGTCAACAGGTTACACTCCATTCTTTCTGGTGTACGGGGCAGAGGCCGTGCTCCCAACCGACATAATGTATGACTCGCCAAGAGTTGCCCAGTACACAACCTCGGAGACAAATGAGATAGCTCGGCAAGATGCCGTAGACCTGTTGGAAGAAGCCAGAGAGTTGACATTGTCACGATCGGCTATTTATCAACAGAACTTACGGCGGTATCACAGCAAGAAAGTGAATCCAAGAGTATTCAAAGAAGGAGATTTGGTCCTCCGACTAGTGCAACGCACGGCCGACATGCACAAGTTGTCACCCCCATGGGAAGGACCATTTATTGTGAGCAAAGCATTGCACAACGATGCATATTATCTGATCGACGCCCAGTCCCCTGGAGAGAACAAGGCAGACAAAGCTGGTGAAGAAACGAAGCGCCCCTGGAATGTGGCTTTACTTCGGCCGTTCTACTCGTAGCACTGTATCTCAAGGTCAAAATCCAATAATGTATTTGAACCTCGGCACCCAGAGTAGTCACTCGGGGACTGCCATAGGTTACGTTATTTCGCATTATATGTTTGAACCTCGGCACCCAGAGTAGTCACTCGGGGACTGCCATAGGTTATGTAATTTCGCATTATATGTTTGAACCTCGGCACCCAGAGTAATCACTCGGGGACTGCCATATGTTATGAGATTTCGTATTATATGTTTGAACCTCGGCACCCAGAGCAATGACTCGGGGACTGCCATGTGTTATCCGAATTTAGCGTGAAATTGGTACTTCGGCACCCAGAGCGGTAGCCCGGGGACATCTATATGTTATTTCCACTTTATCCTATGCACTGCACGTCGGCATCCAGAGCAGTAGCTCGGAGACCGATATATGATATTTCCATTTTGGTCCTATATGCTATATGTGATGCTTTGACGTTTAGAACAATGCCAAGGTAATGGTTAGCTTTTTAATAGAAAGAAGCGTCAAAACTTGGTGCTCAAAATAAAAATAGCAAAAATTTCGTGTAAGATTGGAAACCCATACCTAGAGCAAAGGGCTAAAACTAAAAAACACGAAGTCAGACGCACATCCCAAAAGGGAAAAATGTCAAACAATCAAAGCCAGAATTCAGATAGGCGAGATCATGTAAAGGACATGATAGCATCTACAAGCGTACATATCCCGGAAGCATACAGCAAAAGAAAAGTGTCATTACACAAAGCGAACAGAGGTCTTACGCACATGATACGCCTGGCATACCAAGGAGAAAAACAAGTTTAAAGGTCCTTGGCGGGGGAGGCAGTGACTGGGTCAGGAACTGGGCAGTCCGAGGTAGGCGCTGCTTCGGCAGAGGTCGCCTCACCTTCCACTGAACCAGGCACGACTTCGGCAGAAACCCGAGGCTGTTGAGGAGCATCAGTCTGTGCAGTGGAATGCCCAGTACCCTTGGAAGAGGATCGTGCATCACCGTTGCCGTCCGAGCTTGAACTGGAGTCGCCAGAGGAGGCAGAATCATTGTCCGATGCGTCCTCTACTGCAACCTCGTCCTCCGGGTTCGGCAGGAAACTCGGACCTTCAATCCAGGTATGCACGTCGGCATACTCAACAAGCTGGAAGGCACGAGCTTGCCGAAGAGCAACAAAGGCGGGGTCTTCAACCCAGCGGGAGCCTGTGCGCAAGTTCCTCAGGATATCAAGGGAGATGTCTTCATACCAGGACATAATAACAGTAAGGGCCATATCCGCGCCTGCCCGCCCAGCTGATTCCCTCCAAAGACTTAGCTGTTTTTCAGATTCGTTCAATCTGGTCACCAGCAACTCAATCTCGCTGATATTAGGTGTCCCAGAAGTATTCGGCCAGAGAGCATGATAAGCTCGGATAGCGGCTAGCACCAAGTCCCTGCCCATAACTTTCATCGGACCAAGGGCAGCGCCCACAGCGACCAAGAAATCTTCTAATTCATACTCAAAGTCCATATCAGTAGGGAGACCTCGGCGCGCACGAGCAGCAAGGACTGCCTTAGAGCTCACAGGCTTAGCTTCTGGGAAATGACCTGCATGAAACTCGAACGCGTCAGGAAATAGCAAAGACGGAGAAAAACATAAGCCAGCCATGATAAGAAACTTACAATGAATATAACTCAACATCATCTGGAGGTCTTTAGCCCAAATACCTTTGCTCTTCTCAAAAGAAGCAATTTCCTCGCCCATTCCCCGAGTTTTTAACTCGGCAGCCTCCAGGAGCTCCTTATTCTTCTGTAGCTCCAGAGCCAGCCGATTCTTCTCTTCAGAAAATTCCTGGTCGATTTTTTCTAGCTCGGATTTCTGAGAAAGCTTAAGGGCCTCCACCTCGGCGCTCAGGCGAGCTATCTCATCATTTTTCTCTTTTAGCAGCGCCGAATGAGCGACACCTTCATCTAAAAAATTCAACGTCACGTCAGACATCGGCGTGCAATACAAAAGGTTTGTATCTCGACCTTGCCAAGGCCAAGCAAAGTAAAAGAAACTAGATGCATGTTTTAGAAAGGGATAAGTACAAAGGTAGAGAAAAAACTGACCTTCCAATTTCTTGACCTTTTTCTCAAGATGGATGTTCAAGTTATTGATATCACCTATTAACGCATAAAGTAAGTCGGCATTACAAATACGAAATAATGACAATATCAGAAGTAGCAAGGAGAACGGTCGAATTACCTGTCTTTTTCACAACAGGGAGAACTTTCTCATATTTCTCTTGCAACTTCCTGTGCGAGAAAAGCAGTCGCTGGAATTCGGCAGTTCGCCGATCATGAGCAATCTGAGCAATAGAGCAAACAATAAGTGGATATTCAAAGCTACAGTAGATCCGAGTTAAGCAAGAGCTTGACCCGGATCTAGGTGGCTGGATATTCGAAGTTACAGCAGATCCGAGTTAAGCAAGAGCTTGACCCGGATCTAGGTGGCTGGATATTCGAAGTTACAGCAGATCCAAGTAAAGCAAGAGCTTGACCCGGATCTAGGTGGCTGGATATTCGAAGTTACAGCAGATCCAAGTAAAGCAAGAGCTTGACTCAGATCTAGGCGGCTGGATATTCAAAGCTACAGCAGATCCGAGTTAAGCAAGAGCTTGACCCGGATCTAGGTGGCTGGATATTCGAAGTTACAGCAGACCCGAGCTAAGCAAGAGCTTAACTCAAGTCTAGATGGCTGAATATTCAGAGCCACAGCAGATCTAAGTTAAACAAGGACTTAACCCGGACTTAGGAGACTGGATACCTCAAGGAGCAGCTAGACGCTTAGCAAAGTATAAGATAAGTCTACTCGGAGACAAATCCGAACACTAAACTAAGCTGGGTTGGATACAGCATGATAAAAACTTCCAAGCGATTAACAAGTTACTCACTTTCAAGTTTCGGGGACTAGTGCATATATATGGAATAGTCAAAACACCAAGACAGAATATTTACCTCGTTCATCTTGTTACTGTCCAAAACAATCTTGGCAGCTTGATCCAAACGGCTGCTGATGTCGGAAAGCTGAAAGGGCTGATTCATGGGATTACCCTCAAATTGATCAGCCGCATTCCAGTTATTGGCATACTCCACCAGCGAGCCGAGGCTTTTCCCACTAGACGTCCGGGTTAAAACTTTACCCCGGACATGCTCTGTAACCACGGCGACCGCAGGACTCTTATGAAGAGCAAGTTGGGAGCTAGCGGCCGAGGTAACAGGAGCCTTGGTGGGAGCAATCCCTTTGCGCAACACGTCGGCAATATTAGGCTGGGAAGAGCCAGCAAGGCCTTTTTGAGAGATGGAGACTTTGGTGGAAACGATCTTCTTTGCCTTAGAGGTACCAACAGGAGCCGATACCTCGGTAATAGGAGCAGCAGGGGTCACGGTCGGAGGAGGCGCCGAAGTAACGACCTTCTCGGCCGGGGCAGGAGCTGCTGTGGAGATTACTGGAGCAGATTGAGGCTCAGAAAAAGCGCTGGGGCGTGCAAGAGGGGCAACGGGGTCAACGGAGACCTCGGAAGGCCGAGTAGAATCGATGTCGGCAAGAGGAGGTTCAGGCAAATCACTATGAGGGGGCGACGGACTCAGAGCAGGAGAAGCCGAACGGGCAGGACTAGGAAGCCTAGTATCATCAACAGGCGGAGGAGGCGGCCGACTAACAGGGCTGGTCATACTGGGACCGCCAGGTTTAACGGAAAGAGGAGCGCTGCAAAAGCAAAAAGAAAAAAAGAACGTAAGCTTGGAAAGCAAAAAAGAGAGGAACAAGAAATACGAGGAGATAGAGATTACCCAGCAACTCCTGGCATGGCCTTGCGCCGAGGAGGATTCGGTGCGGATTTCTTTACTCGTTTCCTGGGAGCCGCGTCCGAGGCACCAGCAGGAGCCCCACGTTTCCCCAAGGTAGCTGGGGGCCGCGAATCAAGAGGCTCGGCGTCATGAACCTGACCGGCCGGATTAGCTGGGAAAGCAGAAGCCGGAAATGCATAAGAAATAGGCATTGCGGCAACTACCTCAAGGACTTGAACCTCGTCCGAATCACCTTCCTCCTCGTGGGCCGAACTCTTGCCACGAGCGCGGGTCGGAGCGGAATCCGACTTAGGGACGAATTCCTCGGAGTCCGGCTCCCCAACATCCGGAGTACTCCGATCAGCAGTCCACGGGAGCGACAAGACCTCGGCATCCTCGTCCTTCTGCTCCGCGAACCGCTGTGAGGCGAGAAAGGAAATGTTAATCCAGAAAGTTAAGAAAATAAGAATAGATCAAAGCATGAACAGTTAAACTTACTGCAGGAGGAGGATGCTCGCGAGTATACGGCTTTAATCCCCAGGTCCAGTCTTCAGGCATCTCCGTCTTAAAAATAGCTCGGACGCGCTTGTAGACGAGGTAGTGGTCCAGCTCGACGGTCGAGACTCGGTTGGGATCGAGTGGACCACTCATATAGCAAAGTTTATGAGTCCTTTTCTAGAGCGGGCAGATTCGGCTACTGATGAAAGTAGCCATCAAGTCCTCACCGCTTAACCCGGCCCGTATCAGCTCCTTGAGCCGAGTCTCGAAGAGCTCGGCCACCACGAGACCCCTCCTTGGATTGTAGGTCCAATTCACCTTGGAGGGCGGGCCAATGGAGAAAGTAGGGAGCCGAATCCTATCTTCAGTTCCTCTATTCTTGACATAGAAAAAAGATCTGTGCCATTTCTTGCACGACTCTAACCCAGTGACGCGGGGAAACACAGATTGCCTCCGAGGTGTGATAGAGGCCGCCCCGCACTGAGTGAGCAATTTCTCGGAGGGATGCAGAGATTTATCAGGGACGACATTAGACCGAATCTGAAAGAACTTCGACCAGATGTGCACCGATGGCCAAAGGCCGAAGTAACCCTCTGAAGCAGAAATGAATGCAGAGAGAGAAGCGATAGCATTCGCAGGGAGATGATGCGGCTGGAGGCCGAAGTAATCAAGAAAATCCCTCGCGAAATCGCTGAGAGGGAGACCAAAACCACGGGAGAAGTGCGACATAAAGACGACGAACTCACCCTCCCTGACTTCAGGAGATAACTCGTCACCGGGTAAACGACAAGAGACCTCGGCGGGGATCCTACGAGTTCGAATAAGCCACTCGATTTCCCGCCGAGTAACTGAAGAACCCTGCCACGAGCCTCGCTCGGGCCCAGAGACAGCGTCGTCTTCCTCTACCATGGCGCCGCTAACAGAACTAGACATGACCTCGCCGGAAAGATCGCCGGAGGAGAAACTGACGGCGGAAGAAAACTTAGAACTACGAGGCCCCGTCGCGGTTCTACGCGACAGCGGCGGCGGAGAAGTTACGGAACCGCGGCGCAGAAAGGAAAAGGAAACAAGGAGATCTAGGGGGAGACCAAGACGGTGAAACCGAGGGAAACTCACCAGCAGTGACACCGGGGCTAATGAGCGCGGTTGACGCTGGCCGAGCGCGCGGCGGAACCTTCGCAGTCAGAAGCTGTGAGGGATGCACGGCGGCGGAGCTGCAAACGAGCGCGAGGAAGCGAGGAAGAAGAAGGTGCGGGCAAGCGATTGGGGGAAAGTGAGACCCCCAAGAGCCGCGCCCCCCTTTTTGTAACCAACGCTCCTGCGCGGAGGTAGGATCGTGCGTGCGGTTGCAGATCGTGTAGACGGTGGGTGCTGCACCAACGCACGACGCTGAGTGGAACCACACCAGGGGCCGCACAACAGCATAGAGGGCCACGATCCCCAAGGAGACGGTTCACGAGGCGTCGCAGCGCCAGCGCGTCAGGCGCAGTGTTAACTGTAGCCTGACAATAAACAGAGAGGAGGAACAAAAAACTAGAAAATCAATGATGGGAATGACACATAGGACGAGGCGTACGAGAGAAGGAACGGGAATACCCCGAACGGAGAAGGAATGACTCGGAAACAGAACAGAAGAAGGGTGATGAAACTGATATGACCCGGCCGAAATTATCAGCAGGGCCATATCAGCTTCGGGGACTAATGTTGGGGAGGTAACCCCGGATAGGGTAAAGACGGGGAAAGACGAAGAGATTATCCCCCGTCCAGTTTCCGAGTTATATTTCAGGCCGGCCGAGTCTCGTAAAGGTCGGCCAAGATAGGAAGAGGCACGACCGCAACAATAATGACAAAACACTACCGGGCCGAGGTAAGTAGTAACTCGGCCAGGTCGGCTCCTATGATTCTAATGCAGGTGAAGGACAGGCCGAGTTATACGAGGAAGGGCCGAATCATACGAAGCTTGCAGGAGAAGGAGAAGCCCAAAGTCAAACCCCAGTCTTGGAATCTGGGCAGAGCCAAAGACTAAAGACAAATGTGCAGAGCGTCAGAGGGGCAGAAGGAGGTCACGGAGGTGACGGTCCAGAAGCCCGAGGCACGCAGGAGGGGCCCTCTAGAAACTTACCGCAGTAAGAAGGGAGACAGGGAAAGCGGCGCGCCGAACTACTATTTTGGGACAAGCATATTCCTCGAATATGCTTGCCACATCAGCCCTAGAAGAACCCAAGCCTCCCCTTTAAAAGGAGAGGCTGGAACCCTGATGAGGGGATGGGCTCATTCTTAGTACCGTCAGGCTAGTAAAGTTCTCTGTTTCTCTTGATACTCTGCTCAAGGAGCACTTGTAGCCCGAGGAAGGAGAAATAAAGATCTTTGCGTGAGCTTTCCGTGTGTAGTATCAACTACATCTTCCCTCCCCAGATCCCACTAGCATCCATTGGTCCCAAACTTTAGCCTACCCATGGCATCTGCCGTGCCACCACCACGACACTGTTCATCACCTCCATAAGAAAGAACCATATCCTTAGTTCTTCTCAAGTACTTAAGGATGTTTTTGACCGCTGTCCAATGATCCACTCCTGGATCACTTTGATATCTGCTAGTTAAACTAACATCATATGCAATGTCGGGTCTAGTACATAGCATGGCATACATTAGAGATCCTATGGCTGAGGCATAGGGAGTCTTACTCATCCTTTCTCTATCTTCTGCCGATGTCGGACTTTGAGTTTTACTCAAGGTCGTATTGGGCAACATGGGCAAGAACCCTTTCTTGCTTTCTTCCATTCCAAATCTCTTTAGAACTTTGTCCAAATATGTACTCTGTGACAATGATATTTGGCGTTTTGATCTATCTCTATAAATCTTTATGCCTAATATGTAAGCTGCTTCGCCAAGATCCTTCATTGAAAAACTATTATTCAAATATTCCTTGACACTATTAAGAAGGTCTACATCATTCCCAATCAACAATATGTCATCCACATACAGTATTAAGAATGCTACAGAGCTCCCACTCACTTTCTTGTAAATACAAGCTTCTCCATAAGTTTGTATAAAACCAAAACTTTTGATTACCTTATCAAAACGTTGATTCCAACTTCGGGATGCCTGCTTCAATCCATAGATGGACCGTTGAAGTTTGCATACCTTGTTAGCATCTTTAGGATCGACAAAACCTTTGGGTTGCATCATATACAACTCTTCATCAATGTCTCCATTGAGGAATGCTGTTTTGACATCCATCTGCCATATCTCATAATCATAATATGCAGCGATTGCTAACATAATCCTCACAGACTTTAGCTTCGCTACCGGTGAGAAAGTCTCATCGTAGTCAACTCCTTGAATTTGTCGAAACCCTTTTGCGACAAGTCGAGCTTTATAGACAGTAACATTACCATCAGCATCTGTTTTCTTCTTGAAAATCCATTTGTTCTCGACAGCCTTCCGGCCATCCGGTAAGTCCACCAAAGTCCATACTTGGTTTTCGTACATGGATCCAATCTCGGATTTCATGGCTTCTTGCCATTTATTGGAATCTGGGCTCATCATCGCTTCCTCATATGTCTCGGGGTCATCGGTGTTGTCCACCACCATGACATTCATAACGGAATCATACCAATCTGGAGTGGTACGAGTTCTCGTTGACCTCCGAGGCTCTGTATCAACTTCAACCAAAGTTTCATGATCATCATCATTAGCTTCCTCTCTTATTGGTGCAGGCACCACAGGAACTTCTTCCGGTGCTACGCTACTCGCAATTTCGAGAGAAGGTTCGACAACCTCGTCGAGTTCTACTTTCCTTCCAGTCACTTCTTTCGAGAGAAATTCCTTCTCTAGAAAAGATCCATTCTTGGCAACGAAGATTTTGCCTTCGGATCTATGATAGAAGGTATACCTAATAGTTTCCTTCGGGTATCCTATGAAGACGCATTTTTCCGCTTTGGGTTCAAGCTTGTCCGGCTGTAACTTCTTTACATAGGCTTCGCATCCCCAAACTTTAAGGAACGACAATTTAGGTTTCGTCCCAAACCATAATTCATATGGTGTCGTTTCAACGGATTTAGACGGTGCCCTATTTAAAGTGAATGCGGCTGTTTCTAATGCATAACCCCAAAATGATAGCGGTAAATCTGTAAGTGACATCATAGAACGAACCATATCTAAGAGAGTTCGATTACGACGTTCGGACACACCATTACGCTGTGGTGTTCCTGGCGGTGTCAATTGTGAAAGTATTCCGCACTTCTTTAAATGCTCGCCAAACTCGTAACTTAGATATTCACCTCCACGATCAGAACGTAGAAATTTAATCTTCTTGTTACGTTGATTCTCTACCTCACTTTGAAACTCCTTAAACTTCTCGAAAGTTTCGGACTTATGTTTCATGAAATAGATATACCCATATCTACTCAAGTCATCTGTGAAGGTAAGAACATAACGATAACCACCGCGCGATGCTACACTCCTTGGACCACACACATCGGTATGTATGATTTCCAATAAGTCCGTAGCTAGCTCCATCATACCAGAAAATGGAGTCTTAGTCATTTTTCCCATCAGACATGCTTCGCATCTTTCAAGTGATTCAAAATCAAGTGATTCAAGAAGTCCATCGGAATGGAGTTTCTTCATACGTTTCACTCTGATGTGACCAAGACGACAGTGCCACATATAGGTCGAATTATCGCTTGATTTCAAACGTTTAGCCTCAATGTTGTTGATATGTGTATTTCCACTATCGAGATTCAATAAGAATAGACCATCTATCAAAGGTGCATGTGCATAAAACATATTACTCATATAAATAGAACAACCATTATTCTCAGATTTAAACAAGTAACCGTCTCGCAATAAACAAGATCCCGATATAATGTTCATGCTCAACGCAAGCACCAAATAACAATTGTTTAAGTATAAAACTAATCCCGATGGTAGATGAAGGGGTAGCGTGCCGACCGCGATCACATCAACCTTTGATCCGTTTCCCACGCGCATCGTCACCTCGTTCTTCGCTAGCTTCCGTTTATTCTGCAGCACCTGTTTCGAGTTACAAATATGAGCAACCGAACCAGTATCAAATACCCAGGCACTACTACGAGTACTAGTGAGATACACATCAATAACATGTATATCAGATATACCTTTCTTCTTGATGTTGCCGTTCTTCAAATCCGCCAAGTACTTTGGGCAATTCCGCTTCCAGTGACCTTCTCCCTTGCAGTAAAAGCACTTAGTATCAGGCTTAGGTCCAGCCCTGGTCTTCTTCGTCGGCGTGGTAGCTTTCTTACCACCCTTCTTGAAGTGTCCCTTTTGCTTAGACTTGCCTTTCTTGAATTTGGTGGTCTTATTGACCAACAACACTTGGTGCTCTTTCTTGATCTCCACTTCTGCAGATTTCAACATGGCAAAGAGTTCTGGCAACGTCTTGTTCATGTTCTGCATGTTGTAGTTCATCACAAAGTTCTTGTAACTTGGTGGTAGTGATTGGAGGACACGGTAAATCCCCAAAGCATTAGGAATCACTATACCCAAGCTTTGAAGTTTGTTTGCGTGCCCAGACATCTTAAGCACATGCTCACTGACGGAGCTGCCCTCTTCCATCTTGTAGTTAAAGAACTTTTCAGAAGCCTCATAGCTTTCAATTGCCGCATGAGTCTCAAAAATCAATTTGAGATCTTCGACAATATCATATGGGTCTGAATCCTCAAACCTTTTCTGAAGCTCCGATTCCAAACCATACAAGATAGCACACTGAACTATGGAGTACTGATTCTTCCGAGCGAGGTAAACATTCTTTACTTCATCGGGAGCATTGGCTGCAGGTGGGTCACCCAGCGGTGCATCCAGCACATAGGTCAAATTACCAGCTGTGAGGACAATCCTCAAATTGCGGAACCAATCCGCGAAGTTGCTTCCATTGTTTTTCAACTTTTCTTTCTCTAGGAACGCATTAAAATTGATGGTAGGGGCTGCCATTGATCTACAACATATTTGCAATAGTTTAGACTAAGTTTATGACAAATTGAGTTCAAATTAATAATAAAATTAAACTAGGTGAACTCCCACTCAAAACAATATCCCTCACATTGTTTTAGTGTTCACACGAACCAAATCCACCATATCAACACCGATCATCATGAGAGTTGACATAGTTTCAATGGCGAACAATCGTCATGTTCATCATATCTACTATATGATTCATGCTTTACCTTTCGGTGATCCGTGTTCCGAGACCATGTCTGTACATGCTAGGCTCGTCAAGATCAAACCTTAGTTTCTGCATGAGCAAATCTGGCTTGCTCACGTTGTATACACTTGCAGAATCTAACACACCCGATCATCACGTGGTGCTTCGAAACAACAAGTTTTAGCAACGGTGCTAACTAAGGGTGAACACTTTATGATTTGAAATTGATGTGCATGAGGGATCATCTTATAATGCTACCGTCGTCTACTAAGCAATACAAGATGCATAAAGGATTAACATCACATGCAATTCAATATATATGTGATATGATATGGCCTTTCTTCTTTGTGCCTCCGATCTCCATCTTCAAGCACGAACATGATCTCCATCATCACCGGCATTGCATCAAGGTCAATGACGCTTCTCCATGGTTGTCGTCCACCGGCTTCAACTATTACAACTACTTTGAATAGACACGCGGGTCTTAACATAAATTAAAGACAACCATATGGCTCCTGCCGGTTGCCGACTTACAATAAGGAACATTGCATACATCAAATATAATCACAATCATGGCCATATCACATCACTGCACACCCCTGCAAAACAAAGTTAGACGCCTCTACTTTCTTTGCATATTTTACGTGGTTTGGGGCTTTCAATAAGTGTCGTTCTAACTTACGAACAAGAACCACAACATTGATACTAGCATTGTTGATCACCCGTTGTAAATTGGATCTTAACTATGCTAGGAGAAACAGGCACCCGCAAAGCCACTTATGCAATACAAGTTGCATGTCAAGCGTGGAGAAAGTCTCATGAACGATGTCATGTAAGGTTAGCCCGGGCCGCTTCATCCCAACATACCGCAAGATGCAAAGTACACAAGAAGCAATCGACAATAAAAGCATCAACGCCCACAATGACCATTGTGTTCTACTCGTGCAACAGATCTACATATAGACACGGCTCTGATACCACTGTTGGGATTCGTAGCATGGAAAACAAAATTTTTCTATCGCATACAAACAAACAAGCCAAGATCTATCTACTAGATTGTAGCAACGAGTCGATGGTATAACTTACCCTCGAAGATTCCAAAGCGTTTAACGAGAGCGGATTCTCGTGGGTGATGTAGTCGTACTCTTTCCGATCTCAAGATCGTGTAGACGATCCTTCCGGCGCCACGTTCCAGCAGCGCTCCCGCAGTCGGTCACACGTTCGGTACTCGACGAAGACCTTCCTCTCCCTTGTTCCAGCAGGCAGCGGAGGTTGTAGCACTCTCCTCGCGATTCCGGCAGCACAACGGCGTGGTACCGGAAGTAGAGGGGAAATCCCGCAGGGCTTCGCCTTAAGCCGGTGCGAGTATGGTGGAGCTTATGAGAGAGGCTATTAGTGGTCTAGTAATTAGACACACCAATTAGAAGGCTCTAAACCAATTAGAAGGCTCTAAACCGCTGGCTAAAGCAATTAGAAGCTCTAAACCAAAACGGCTCTAAACCGGAGATTTAGAGGTAGAAAGTTGTGTGTCTAGGAGGAGCCCTGCCCCTCCTTATATAGGTGGAGGGGCCTTGGCGCGCCAGGGGAGGGAGGGAGTCCCTCCCCAACTCGTCCTAGGGCTGGGCGCCGGCCTGGAGGAGTCCAACTCCTCCTCCAGGTTGGTTCCAACTCCTCTTGCTTGTTTCCCACAGTTTCCTGTTTCCCACAGTTTCCTGTTTTAGCCGTTTGACTTTCAAACTGGCAATTTGACTTTCATGTTTTTTTGGAACATCAAGAACACTTAGTACATGATGCAATCATTCCAATATGTAATGACACATTCATGTACCCCTCCCCCCCGGAGTGCCGGACAATCCGGAACCTTCTAGAACATTCCCGATGAAAACACCGGAATCATTCCCGAACTCCGAAACGGGACTTTCCTTATATGAATCTTATTCTCCGGACCATTCCGGATCACCTCGTGATATCCCGGATCCCATCCGAGACTCCGAACAACATTTGGTCTCTTTCTCATAATACCATAACTACTCAAACAACGTCGAATCCTTAAGTGTGTCTCCCTACGGTTCGTGAATTATGCGGACATGATCGAGACTCTTCTCCGAACAATAACCAATAGAGGAATCTGGAAATTCATATGGCTCCCACATATTTCTACGATTACTTTGCGATCGAATGAACCACTTACATACGATACCAATTTCCCTTTGTCTCACGATAGTTTACTTATCCGAGGTTATGATCGTCGGTATCTCTGCATACCTAGTTCAACCTCGTTACCGATAAGTACTCTTTTCTCGTTCCCGTGATATGTGATCCCTTGTGACCAAGTCACATGCTTGCAAGCCAATTGTATGACATTCCACCGAGAGGGCCCAGAGTATATCTATCCGTCATGTGGATGGACAAATCCCACTCTTGATCCATGTGTTTCAACCAATACTTTCCGAACACTTAATGCCACCTTTATAGCCACCCAGTTATGGTGTGGTGTTTGATGTCATCAAAGCATCCATCCGGTAAAGGTGATATGCATGATCTCATGGTCGAAGGAATTAGGTTACTATGTATCAGAAAGCATATAGCAATTGAACTATTGAAATGACTTGATCTTTATGCTACGCTTATCTATAGGAGTATGTCCACCATATCATTCTCCTAACGATATGATCCTGTTTGTTGATAACATCTCAATGTTCATGATAGGGAAACCACAATCATTAATCAACCAACAAGCTAGTGAAGTATAGAGGCTATACTAGGGACTTCAAATTAAGTTTACAAATCACACAAGTATTAATGGTTTCCTTGTTAATACTATTATAGCATGAATGTAAACATTTATCATAAACACAAAGATATAATAATAACTACATTTATTATTGCCTCTAGGGCATATCTCCAACATCTTAATCCCTTTGTTGCGCGATATATTACATGTCCGAGATTCGATCATCAGTATCTCCATACCTAGTTTGATCTCGTTACTGACATGCACTCTTTTCTCGTTCCCGTGATATAACATTCTAGTGATCAAATCACTTGCTTGCAAGCTAACCAATGTGATATCACCGAGAGGGCCCAGAGTATATCTATCCTTCATCCGGATGAACAAATTCCACTCTCGATCCATGGGCCTCAACATAACACTTTATTAGTTCTGAACCCATATTTATAATCACCCTGTTACGGTGTGACATTTGATGTTATCAAGAAACTCTTCCGGTGTTAGTGATTGACATGATCTCATGGTCTAAGGATTAGGATTACTTCGTAAGTTGTTATAGCAATATAAAGTCAATGAGTTTGATCGTAATGCTATACTTTGGATGAATGTTCATCACATCATTATACTAATGTTGTGATCCCGTTATTAACAACATCCAATGTCCATGATCAGGAAACCTTGATCATCTTGTTAATCAACGAGCTAGTTTATGAGAGAGGCATAACTAGGAACTTTCTGTTTGTTTATTAAAAACACATGTATTAATGTTTCCGTATTAATACAATTATATCATGTAAAATAAACATCTATCATATACTTGGAATACACATAATAAACACTTTATTATTGCCTCTCAAGGCATATTCCCTTCAGTCTCCCACTTGCACTAGAGATAATAATCTAGTTACATAGTGATGTATCTAACACCCATGGAGTTCTGGTGTAGATCATGTTTTGCTCTAGGGAGAGTTTTAGTCAACGGATCTGCTACATTGAGATCTGTGTGTACTTTACAAATCTTTATATCTCCATCCTTGACATGCTCGCGGATGGAGTGAAACCGGCGCTTAATATGCTTGGAATTCTTGTGAGACATTGGTTCTTTGGCATTGGCCATGGCACCATTATTGTCACAATAGATCACCATTGGGTCCAACGCGCTTGCAACCACACCTAGTTCGGATATGAACTCCTTCATCCAAACAGCTTCCTGAGCCGCTTCCGAAGCAGCAACATATTCGGCCTCCGTTGTTGATCCTGCCACCACAGGTTGTTTGGAGCTCCTCCAACTAACTGCTCTACCATTCATGAGAAATACGTATCCGTATTGAGACTTAGAGTCATCCGGGTCGGTGTCAAAGCTTGCGTTGACATAACACTTAGCGACGAGCTCTTCTTCACCTCCGTACACAAGAAACATATCCTTAGTTCTTCGTAAGTACTTAAGGATATTCTTGACTGCTATCCAGTGTTCCGAACCTGGATCCGATTGGTACCTACTAGTCAAACTAATAGCATGTGCCACATCCGGTCTTGTACATAGCATGTCGTACATTATAGAGCCTATGGCTGAAGCATAGGGGACTTTGTCCATTATCTCTCTTTCTTCCGCCGTAGTAGGACTTTGAGTCTTACTCAATGTCTTGCCTTGCAACATAGGTAAGAACCCCTTCTTACTTCCGTCCATTTTAAACTTCTTTAAAATCTTATCAAGGTATGTACTTTGTGATAGCCCTATTAGGCGCCTAGATCTATATCTATAGATCTTTATGCCTAATATGTATGACGCTTCACCTAGGTCCTTCATTGAAAATTTGCTGTTTAGATAACTTTTAACACTGTTTAAAAGATCTATATCATTCCCGATCAATAATATGTCATCCACATATAATATTAGAAATGCCACATTGCTCCCACTCACTTTCTTGTAAATACAAGCTTCTCCATAAGTTTGGACAAATCCAAACTCTTTGATCACCTCATCAAAGCGGAGATTCCAACTTCGTGATGCTTGCTTCAATCCATAGATGGATCGCTGAAGCTTGCACACCTTGTTAGCATCCTTAGGATCAACAAAACCCTTTGGTTGTATCATATACAACTCTTCTTCAATATTACCATTCAGAAACGCAGTTTTGACATCCATCTGCCATATCTCATAATCGAAATATGCAGCAATTGCTAACATAATCCTAACTGACTTTAGCATCGCTACGGGAGAGAATGTCTCATCGTAGTCAACTCCTTGAATTTGTCGAAACCCCTTTGCGACAAGTCGAGCTTTATAGACGGTCACATTACCATCAGCATCAGTTTTCCTTTTGAAAATCCATTTATTATCCACGGCCTTTCGGTCGTGAGGTAAGTCCACCAAGTTCCAAACTTGATTTTCATACATGGATTCCATCTCGGATTTCATGGATTCTAACCATTTGATGGAATCCGGCCTCATCATCACTTCTTCATACGTCGCAGGGTCATCAATTTCATCAACCATGAAATTCACAACAGGTTTTCTGTACATCTCGGGAGCTGCACGCGTCCTGCTAGACCTGCGAGGTTCAGTAGTACTCTCTTTCGGAGTTTCATGATCATTATCATTAGTTCCCTCTTAAACTGGTGAAGCCAACTCCGGAACAACTTCCGGCGCTGTGCTACTCGCCATACTTTGAAGAGAAGGTTCAATAACCTCTTCGAGTTCTACCTTCCAACTACTCACACCTTTCGCGAGAAACTCTTTCTCTGAAAAGGATCCATTCTTGGCAACAAAAACCTTGCCCTCGGATCTGTGATAGAAGGAATACCCAATTGTTTCCTTAGGGTATCCTATGAAGACGCATTTTTCCGCTTTGGGTTCAAGTTTATCCGGTTGAAGTTTCTTTACATAAACATCGCATCCCCAAACTTTAAGAAATGACAGCTTAGGTTTGTTTCCAAACCATAATTCATATGGTGTCTTTTCAACGAATTTATATGGTGCCCGATTTAGTGAATGCAACAGTTTCTAGTGCATAACCCCAAAATGACAATGGCAAGTCCGTCAGAGACATCATAGATCGAACCATATCCAATAAAGTACGATTACGATGTTCCGACACACCATTTCGCTGTGGTGTTCCGGCAGGCGTGAGTTGTGAAACAATTCCACACTCTTTCATGTGAGTGCTAAACTCGTAACTTAGATACTCACCTCCACGGTCGTATTGTAGAAATTTGATCTTTCTATTACGATGATTTTCCACTTCATTCTAAAATTTCTTGAACTTTTCAAAGGTTTCAGACTTGTGTTTCATTAAGTAGATATAACCGTATCTACTCAAATCATCCGTGAAAGTAACAAAATAATGATATCCACCTCGCGCCAACACACTCATTGGACCACATACATCTGAATGTATAATTTCCAATAAATCTGTCGCCCGTTCCATTGAACTGGAAAACGACGTTCTAGTCATCTTGCCCATAAGGCATGGCTCGCATGTATCAAATGATTAAAAATCATGTGATTCCAAAAGTCCATCCGAATGGAGCTTCTTCATGCGTTTAACGCCAATGTGACCTAGACGGCAGTGCCACATATATGCGGATATATCATCATTAAGTTTAATCCTTTTAGCATCAATATTATGAATATGTGTAACATTATTATCGAAATCCAATAGAAATAAACTATTCATCATCGGTGCATGACCATAAAAGATTTCAGTCATATAAATAGAACAACCATTGTTCTCGGATTTAAATGAATAACCACTTCGCATCAAACACGATCCAGATACAATGTTCATGCTCAGTGCTGGAACCAGATAACAATTATTCAAGTTTATTACTAATCCCGACGGCAAGTGGAGAGGTAGCGTTCCTACGGCGATCACATCAATGCTTGATCCATTGCCGACACGCATCTTGACCTCACCTCTTGCTAGCGGTCGCTTGTTCCGCATCCCTTGATTCGAGTTACAAATATTAGCAACTGAACCGGTATCAAATACCCAGGTGCTATTGCAAGCACTAGTCAAGTACACATCAATAACATGTATATCATATATACCTTTGTTTTCCTTGCCGGCCTTCTTGTCTGCCAAATACTTGGGGCAGTTGCGCTTCTAGTGGCCAGTCCCCTTACGATAGTAGCACTCGGTATCAGACTTAGGGCCAACTCGGGGTTTCTTTTCAGGCACGACAACCGGCTTGCCGCCCTTACTTCCCTTCCGTTTTCCCTTCTTGTCTTTCTTGAAATCAGTGTTCTTATTGATCATCAACACTTGATGTTCCTTTTTGATCTCCACTTTTGCAGTTTTAAGCATTGACAGAAGCTCGGGGAGAGACTTATTCATGCCTTGCATATTATAGTTCATCACAAAGCTCTTATAGCTAGGTGGCAGAGACTACAGAACACGATGGATGCCTAAGTCAATGGGAATCGATATTCCCAAGGACACAAGCTTATCGGCGTAACCCGACATCTTGAGTACATGCTCACTTACGGAGCTGTGCTCTTCCATCATGCAACTAAAGAACTTTTCTGAAGCATTGTAGCTCTCTACATCAGCATGTGTGTTGAAAATCATTTTCAACTCACCCATTGTATCAAATGCATTGCCGTTTTCGAAACGCTTTCGAAACGCTTACGAAGTTCTGGATCTAGCCCATAGAATATGCCGCGATGAACTAAGTTGTGGTCCTCCCGACGAGTCTGATAGACATTCTTCTCCTCGCCAGGGGCATCCTCAAAATGTGGGGGGCCTAGCGGCGCTTCTAGCACATATTGCTTTTGTGCAGCAGAGAGGAGAATCCTCAAATTCATGGCCCATTCAGTAAAGTTGCTCCCGTTTGTTGCAAGTTTCTCTTTCTCCATGAACACATTGAAATTAAAAGTAGGTGGTGCCATCTACAACAGAATTTATAAAGTTTAGACTAAGTTTATGATATATTGAGTTCAACTAATCCACATTACGAATGAACTCCCACTCAAAAACGACATCCCTCGTGTCTTTTTGGTGATTACATGAACCAAATCTGATGGGGATATGCCTACCGGGGTATACCCAGCAGGACGTTTCCGACCGGCCTAGGAACTGGCGAGTGGGCCTGCAGGACGGCGACTGGATCAAGACCTGGCGTAGATTCAAGCGATTGGAAGCTGAAGGTCCAGGAGAGTAGATAGGCCCAGTCGGGTTAGGTTAAACGCTTGCCGAAACCTTAACTGATTCGGTTGAGATCTGTAAACCCTAGGGGGGGTGAGTCTATATAAACCTCCCTAGAGGGCGTGTAGAAGATACGTTCCATCATCCACCCAAGCGACTCGCTGCCTAGCCGCCGAGCTCGCCCTATTGTACTTCCATCATAATACAATCTAGCAGGAGTAGGTCTTTACCCTCCGGGGGGCCGAACCTGGGTAAAACCCTGTGTCTCCGCCCCCATCTCGCACCGCAGATGGCTGGCCGCCCTTGCCCCATGTTCTACTACTCGCTGCCGATTGCAGCATCTGTCGTGGTCATTCCCGCAACAGTGGCGCCCACGGTGGGGCCTGGCCGGTCAGGCCGGTGTTCTGCGGCGAGATCCAATCTACCCATCAACGAGTCCCGGCGGCGCGACCCGTCACGCATATCATGATCTTGCCAGTCGACACGATCAGCCTCTTCGTCGGCCTCACCGACGTCATCGTCTCGGAGGACTCGGCTCGCATCCGCGGGTTGCCGCCACGCGACCGGCTCTCCGAGAGCCAGGTCCGCACGATCCACCGCCTCGCCTCCGAGTACAACTCGGCCCACAACGACGTGGCCGAAACCACCTCATCCGCGAAAGACGCGGCCCTCAACGACGACGCCGACTTGGCGACCCCAGTGTCACTCGCCGGATCCATCATCGCGGCTTCGCCCGCGGGCTCCATCACCCAGGTCTCCAACATCGGAGACTTCGAGGATCCCTCCATCCTTGGGATCTTCGACTCCGACTCCGGATCGGAGAACTCCGCCGACCTCCGCGACGGTACCAGCCGCCACGCCGCGACCTACATGGCGACTGGCACCGACCCGTCGGAGGATCCATTCTCCACCCCGATCCCTCCGAACGCGACGATGACGGAGGTCGAGGAACTCCGCGTGAAGCTGGCGGAAGCAGTCCGCAAGGAACAAGCAGAACGCGAAAAATTTCGCCTCGAGCAGGCGACGGCGCAGGAGCTGTCGCACTATCACCAGTGCCGAATCAGGTCGCGCCTGAACCCCACCGTCCAGGGGCGCGCCCTGAACTTCGACGACAAAAGCGACATGGCCCGCGCGGCCGAACACGCGGTCTGCGAGAACGCGCCTCCAGGAGGGAGCGCTCGGCCCCCACCAGGATCAACGGCCAATGGCGCGCCGCCACCACCCAACCGCACACCCCCCCAGGGACCAACCGCGGATCGTGGTCTCCTCACGAGAGCGAGATGCGAGTGGCCTACCGCTGTTCTCCACTCCCATGGACAACCTCGTCGCGGCCCGCGCGGAAATCAGCAACATCGCAGCCACTGGTGAAGGCACCTTGCAGATCCAGTATACCAGGGCCCTGCTCGCAAAGGGTCGAGCAACAAAACGCACGCTTCGACTCACAGGGTCGGATGTACTCGCGTTCATCGGGAAGCAGAGCAGCCCCAAGCGGCCACCCCATGGTGGCAAACACCCTCAACTACCTGCCACCCAAACCACTACAGCTCCAACACCGACCCGCGAATGCGGCACTCTCCACCAACGACCCCAAGCCGGCGACCAACTTCGTCGCCGCCAACGGTCAGCCCGTCGACGCCCGCACCCACATCATCAACAATCAGAGCTGGCGCGCACGCCAGCCCGACGACTTGCGGCACACCCTAACCAACCGCTACGACGACGAGCCGAGGGGGTCGCTAAGCCGACTCGGGCCCCGATGCTTCGGACCGATGATCCGAGGCGAAAAATACCCGGCGAACTTCAAAGCGCCGAAGGAAATAGAGAAGTACGACCCTTCGTACGACCCCTCCGTGTGGCTGGGTACCTACCTCATGGCGATGGGGATCGCCGGCCACACCGATCTGCTAGCCGCCTGCTACCTTCCCCTGATGATGGAGGGAGCGTGCAGGCAGTGGATCAACACTCTCCCCCCGGATAGCATCGACTCCTGGGAAGAGATGCGCGATGCCTTCGTCAGGCACTTCGAGGGCTCATACACCCGCGCCACCACCATCGAAGACCTGGAACGATGCATCCAGGGACCTCGCGAGTCGACCCGCAGCTGGGTCCAACGGTGGCAAGAACTATGGTACAACATGGTCGGCATCCACCCGGACACCGCGATCCACTGCTTCAAGACCTCGTGCCGCTACGAGCCCCTGGTCGCCAAGCTCAAACGAGCATACCGCACACTCGACAACATACCGAACCTCCTCGAAATCGCCAAAAGGTACGCGGAGGAAGACCCAAACCAAGAAACCGACGAGTTGGGAGGACAACGCCGCACGATCGGCAGCGACAACGAACGACGATCCGATCTACGCTTTAGCAACACTCGCCTCACCGGCAAGCGCCGCAGTGACGGGCGAGTCGACTTCGTCGCCAACGCTGGATACGCGCAGCGCGAGCCCAAGAGCTTCCGCCGCGACGGGGGCAACGCCGCGACGGCCGCAACTACAAGGCGAAGCCAAGGTTCGACCCCGCGGCCCTTCTTAACCAACCTTGTGTATTCCACAGCAGGGAAGGAAAACCCGCCACGCACACGACCGCCGACTGCCACTCTCTCACGGAGATCGAGAAGGCGAGGCGAGCGCAGGGAGACCGCGACGATAACCTGCCAAACGACAGAAAATTCGGCAGCATGGCCGGCTCGCTCCACACCTTCACAGGCTTCAACACGAAGCGCGAGAAGAAGGTCATCGCCCGTGTCGTCGCCGTCAACGCGGTGGCTCAAGTGGATGTCCCTCAGTTCCTCAACTGGTCTGAGCAACCAATCAAGTGGAGCTGCCAGGACCACTCGCCACGCATCGAGTACCCAGGCCGAGTCGCCCTGGTGGTCAAGCCCAAGGTGGGAGACTACTGGATCCCCAAGGCATTGATGGACGGTGGCAGCTCCATCAACATCCTGTACCTGGACACCTTCAGGCGACTGCGGCTCCCCCAGTCGATGGTCGAGACGACCTACACCACGTTCCACGGCATCGTCCCCGGTCGGAAGGCGTATCCGATCGGCAAGGTCACGCTGCTAGTCACCTTCGACACACCGGCAAACTTCCGCACCGAGCGGATCGTCTTCGAGCTGGTACCTTTCGATAGCCCCTACCACTGCGTCTTGGGGCGCCCGGCATTCGCTAAATTCATGGCGGAGCCCCACTACGCGTACAACGCGATGAAGCTCCCCGGGATGCGCGGCATCATCACCATCCACGGCGACCCCGACATGGCCGCCGAGTGCGAGGCCAAAGGAGCCGAACTCGCCGACGCCATCATCGCGGCAGAGGCCAACCACGCCGACGAGCTCGCGAAGTATGCGAGTGGGGTCAACAACGACGACCTCACCATACTCAAGAAGCCCAACTCGGAGGGCGGCAACACCTCAGCCTTCGAGTCAACGACGCATACCCGCACCGTCGAGCTGGTCCCAAACGACTCCAGCCAGACGGTGACGATCAGGACGGGCATGAGCCTAGCATAGGAAGGCGCGCTCATCGGGTTCCTCTGTGAGAACAGGGACATCTTCGCATGGAAGCCCTCTGACATGCCTGGTGTCCCTAGGGAAATCGCGGAGCACAAAATCAACGCCGACCCCAAAGTGCGACCTATCAAGCAGTCGCTGCGGCCCTTCAATGAAGAGCGCCGCCGAGCCATCGCCGAGGAGGTGCAGCGTCTACTCGCTGCAGGCTTCATCCGGCCAATCAAATACTCCAAGTGGCTGGCAAACCCAGTCCTGGCCGAGAAGAAAAACGGGACCTGGAGGATGTGTATCGATTACACAAACTTAAACAGCGCCTTCCCAAAGGAGCAATTTGTCCTCCCGCGGATCGACCAAATAATCGATTCCACTGCGGGCTCAGAGTCGCTGTGTTTCCTCGATGCCTACTCTGGGTACAACCAAATCAAAATGGCTGTTGAGGACGAAGAAAAGACGGCGTTCATTACGCCATTCGGAGCCTTCTGCTACACCGCCATGACCTTCGGCCTCAAGAACGCCGGGGCAACCTACCAGCGGTACATGCACGAGTGCCTTGCGAGCCAAATTGGCCGCAATATCCACGTCTACATAGACAACGTGGTAGTGAAGTCCGCTCGCCAGAGCGACCTACTCGCCGACCTGGCGAAAACATTCGCCAACCTATGGAAATACAAGATAAAGCTAAACCCAGGCAAATGCACCTTCGGTGTACCAGCAGGGCAGCTACTGGGATACGTCGTCTCCAAGCGCGGGATCGAGGCGAACCCCACCAAGATCGACACGATCGCTCGACTCGGCAAACCCGAGTGCTTGCACGACGTCCAGAAGCTGGCCGGGCGAGTCGCGGCTCTCAGTCGCTTCATCCCCCGATTGGGCGAAAAGGCGATGCCCCTATACCGCCTGATGCGCAAGAACCCCACATTCCAGTGGGATAAGGAGGCGGACGACGCGCTCCGCGACCTCAAGAAGGTGCTACTCGCAGCACCGCTACTCGCCGCCCCCGTCGATAAGGAACCCATGCTGGTCTACGTCGCTGCTTCCGAGCGCGTCGTTAGCTCCGTCATGGTCATCGAGCGACCAGAGGAAGGAAAGGAGCGCCCAGTACAGCGACCAGTGTACTATATCAGCGAGGTCCTCACCGAGTCGTGCCAGCGATACCCGCAATACTAGAAACTGGTATACGCGGTCTTCAGAGCACAGCGGTGACTGCCGCACTACTTCCAGGAGCACCCGATAACGGTCGTCTCCTCAGCACCGTTGCAGGACATAATCCGCAACCGTGAGGCAACCGGGCGAGTCGCCAAGTGGGCCGTCGAAATCGGCGTCCACAACATCAAGTATGAGCCGCGCAAAGCGATCAAGTCGCAGGCTCTCGCGGACTTCATCACCGACTGGGAAGAGGCCCAACAGCCAGAAAAGCTACCATACCTCCACTATTGGAGTCTGCACTTCGACGGCTCCAAGAACGCAGACGGTGCAGGCACAGGGATCGTGCTGACCTCCCCGAAGGGCGACAAGCTAAGCTACGTCCTCTGCCTCGACTTCACCCCCTACACAAACAACATGGCTGAGTACGAGGCACTACTCCACGGTATGCGAGCTGCCAAGGAGATGAACGTCAACCACTTACGCTGCTATGGAGACTTCGACCTCGTCGCTGGGCAAGTCGCTGGCACCTGCGACGCCGTCTCCCCCACCATGATGGCATACCGCCAAGCAGTGGACAAGCTGGGTGGACACTTCGCGGGCTACTCCGTTGAATGGATTAACAGGCGGAAGAACGAGGAGGCCGACGCACTCTCTCGCATCGGCTCGGCTTGCCTTGCACCGCCCACCGGCGTCTTCTTCGACACCATCACCAAGCCTTCCGTCTCTCCCCCAAGGGAGATCGACATCGGAATTCCGCTGCAACCAGAGGCAGCCCTGGTCGCCCTCATCGCCGAGCCATCCGACTGGACCACGCCGTACATGGCCTACCTAGAGGGAGGCACCTTGCCAGCAGACGAAACAGACGCCCGAATGATAGCACGCCGTACATGGCCTACCTGGAGGGAGGCACCTTGCCAGCAGACGAAACAGACGCCCGAATGATAGCACGCCGCTGCGAATCCTTCGTCATCATCAACGGCGAGCTCCACAAGCGCAGCGTGACCGGCGTATTCCAACGCTGCGTCCAACCCGCTGAAGGACGCAAAATCCCCCACGACATCCACTCCGGCGACTGCAGCCACCACGCCGGCGCTCGCTCTCTGGTCGCAACGGCTATGCATCATGGTTTTTACTAGCCTACCGCACACGCAGACGCTGTCGACATTGTCCAGCGGTGCGCCGGGTGCCAAAAGTACGCCAACCAGACCCACGTTCCGAGCTCGGCGCTCAAGACAATCCCCATCACCTGTCCGTTCGCCGTATGGGGTATGGACATGGTAGGCCCTTTCAAAAAGGCCCCTTCCGGCTTCACTCACCTCCTGGTCGCGGTCGACAAATTCACAAAGTGGGTGGAGGCCAAGCGAGTCCGGAAATGCGATGGGAAGACCGCCACCAAGTTCCTACGCGAGCTCATCTATCGCTACGGGTTCCCAAACATCATCATCACGGAAAATGGCACCAACTTCGCTAAAGGAGCCATGGCCGAGTTCTGTGAAGAACATCATATCCGACTCGACCTTGCCTCAGTCGCTCACCCGGAGTCCATCGGCCAGGCGGAACGGGCCAACCAGAGCATCCTCCATGGCCTGAAGCCACGGCTCCATGTACCACTCAAGCGCACCGCCGGGTGTTGGGTCGAGGAGCTACCCTCCGTCATCTGGGGCATCCGCACCTCTGTCAACAGGTCGACAGGGTTCACCCCCTTCTTCATGGTGTATGGCGCCGAGGCAGTCATGCCCACCGACCTAGAGCACGACTCGCCAAGGGTTGTCCACTACACGGAGGCTGCAAATGAACTCACACGCCAGGATGGAGTCGATCAACTCGATGAGGCACGTGACATAGCTCGCTCCCGCACTGCCATCTACCAGCAAGGACTCCGCCGCTACCATAGCCGGCGAGTGAGGACTCGCACTTTCCAGGAAGGCGACCTGGTGCTACGCCTCATCCAGGACAACAAGGGCATGCACAAGCTCTCCCCCCGTGGGAGGGACCATTCGCCATCGGGCGAGTACTCGGCAACAACGCCTACTACCTCACTGACGTCCGCGGAGACGGGAAACTCGATGTCAAGCAGCCGTGGAATGTAAACCTCCTACGGAAGTTCTACTCCTAGAACTCCATACATGTACCCTCCACCAGCTATGAAATAAAACATATTGGTTAGCGCAAATTGCTTCTACTCTCCGTGTCTTGTGCCACTCGCACTCGTAATAACAGCGTCAAGCTAACTAAAGAAGTCAACCTCTGGTACAGCAACCGGCACGGCCAAGTAGTGCATTACGAGGGCACTGGGTTACCCCAGGACTCGTAACGTCCACGAAAAACGCCTACCCGGAGCCCCATTGGAGTCGCCTAGCTCGACTGGCTTAACGAGCCAAGACAACTGCCTTCACTCCTCACAGCGACCATGATCCTCCGCATCCTCGACACAGCGACTCGAACGGCCAAGTACCACGCTGACGACTAGTTAAGCACGAGCGACTAGGGAAAAACGCCAAGTATGAGAGCGTGCCCAGGACTCGCCATGCGACTGACCCTATGGGTCAGGTAGGAGTGATGTGCTTACTCTAACGCGCTCAGTCCTCACCCACCCTAGAGCCGCGACTAGAACCACCAAGTACCACGCTCGGGGACTCAGCCACCCGACCTCGTTCACGCAAGGGAAAACGGTCAAGTAAAGAGCACTCATGGGAGTTGCCCTGCGACTGGCTTTCCAAGCTCGGGCGAGTCGACCTCAATAACAAAACAACTGATAAAACATTCAAAACCACAAACACATAACAAACGAGGTAAACCCGGGTAAAGCCACTACCAGAAAATCGCTTGCTAATTACTACTTTGTGCATCATCATGACATCATGCATCGTTTGTCTAAAATTATTTTCTAAAATCCTATATTTCTTTTCTAAATATCCTTGTCTTTTATTTCATATCAAACCCCGATTGTCCAGATATTTTGTTTTGACAAAATAATTAACAAAAGTCTTTTGAAATAAATAAATATAATAAAACCCTAAATATTTTTAGTGGGAAGACAGCCACCGGCCAGCCCCAAAAGGCCCAACCGGCAGCCACCTACCACCCCACAAACCCTAACCCTAAGAAACCCTAACCTACCCCAGACCAAACTCTAACCCTAGATCTATTCTAGACCAAACCCTAAACCTAATCCCTAACCCCCAATTCCCCTCCCAGCCGCCTCAACCACTCACCTCACATGCATCCGCCGCCAGCCCTACAACCCACCCAGAACCCACCTACCCTTGCAACGTGACGCGCCTCCCGCGACGCACCGCAGCGACCGCGCGGACCAACCCCGACCCCTCTCACGTTCTATCTCGCCCAAACCCACCCACGGCCCGCGTGACCGCCCGCAGACCCCGCCCCCGATTCTCCTCCCTCAAACCAGAGCCCATCACCGCCCCTTTGCCCTCGCCCGAGACGTCGCCCTGCCGTCCCACGGCGCCCCTATCCTCCTTCGCGGCCGGCCGTCGAGCCTACCCTCGTCTTTTCCGAGCCTCCCTTGCAAGATCCTCTCCACCGCCTACCCCATCCTCCGGCGATACCCCTGCCGCCAGCCTCTCCTGCCCGTCTTCCTCTGCATCGAGCCCGCGACGTTGATGTGCGCAGCCGCCTCCATCCCCGAGCTCGCCTGCCCCTATGGCGTTCTCGCCACGTCCGCCGCCGGCCTCCTCTGCCCTGCAGCGCATGCCGCCAGCACGGCTACCCGTGGTGTGTCTCCACCCTCCTGCGCGACGGCCTCGTCTCCCCGGCGTCCTGTCCAACACCACCGCCAAGTTCGTCGTCGCCCCGGCCTCCCCGAGCCTTCCCGTCGACCTCCGGCCTCGCCCTCCCCTCGTGCCTAGTCTGTCCTTTCCTTGGACGCGCGTGTGCTTTGGAACCTTTGTTGTTTCATGCAGAGCCAGTACGTGTGTGGTTGTGTGGGCACCGCGAAGACAACATTGTGATGTGGGGCCAAAGACAGGGTTAACGCCTCTGGAAATCCCAAGTCAGAACTCAGGAGCATAAATGACCTCGACAAGATCTTTGCTAGTTCGAAGTCACACCGTACACGTCAAGATCTTTCCGATACAAGTTCTCCCAAGATCCTGATGCCTCGTCAAGTCCGAACCCGCAGTCGATGGCCCCGGATCAACAAGACCACCCACATGGAAACCAAGACCGATCCTGAACCCAACGCCGCGCCAAGTCCTCCTACCGGGATTCGACGCCCCGAGACCATCACGAGGAGGTGAAACGCCAAGGCCTTCGACACGGAACACTGAACCCCGTCGAACCTCCCGAGCCCCAAGTTCACCGAACCCATGTGTGACCCTTTCTCTCGAGCCCTATTTTATAAATTGATATATATATATGAATTGTTGCATATCAAATTGTACATGCTTGCTTACATATTATGTGGGATGGGGGCGTTATGCCGATTCACCTCATAATTAAATATGGAGTCCATATACGGGCGAATCTAGTCTATTATTGACTCTATTTAAATTTGTGTAGCGAACCGGTGCCACTATTTGACTTGTTAAGACAACATTTAAATTGCGGGATATCTAAACAACTTGAACCTATTAAATAATTGTTGGGACCCCGGTTCCTCTTAATATGGCCTAATTGCATCGCATCTTTGCCATGCCATACATCATACACGCATCATGCTCGATCTTTTGCCGTAGTATTAAATAGTGCATCCGGTGTTTTCTCTAGTGATTTGCTTCTTCACGGATTAGGCCGATGAGTTGATGTGAGTGTCGACCCGATCTTCGGATGAACCTTCGGCAATGTTTTCAGGCGAGCATCCCTTCCCCTTCTACCTATTTTGCATTTATAGTCTTTATTTCCTCCTGTTGATCTATTGCTATCTGTGTTGCGATGCTCTAGTTTCCGTACCCGTGATATCCCTTGCGGCCTTATATTGCCTTGGACACATACTATTACCTGTTGTTTGGTAGATAGTTGGACCTGCGCGTCGTAGTCGCTTGCTCAAGTGCTGTTGCGTGTCGTCAAGTACCACAGTTGTTGGAGTATTGCCGCATGTTTAATGTTGGAGATGATCATGGCTTTAATTACTGTTTAATAACTAAAATTGAAAGTAGGTAAATGCAGAGGCACCTGTGGGTAATAGACAATATTTGGATTTTAACCGCTCACTGCTATCCCGTAGGACCCCGAGTTCTTGACACCTGTTCCGAGATCGAGCGCGCTAACCACAGGTGGGGTGTGTGGGCACCCCCATCGATTTAGTACCTGATTCCAAGTATTGTACCGGGGACCACAAGTAGTTTGGGGCTTTATTACTATCCTGTACTTATGCCATGCTTTACTGCTTTATTTACGATTGTGCGTGGAGCACCTGTACTGTTTAGGACCGTGACACGTTTTCGCTGTATCGACAAGCCCAGTCACACTTTCGGGTTCCCAGTCGTTTACAGCCGTCTACACAAACCCTGAGTCCGTCTCGGAGACCGGCCGACTTCGTTGCGGGTAGCTTAGTGGGGTGGCCCCCATGTACTTGATTTGGGTCTGGGAAACGTCATGACTTAGGCCCCGCCGACATACCGATGGGTGTATGTTAACTGATCTGGCAAAAAGGGTCGAAGTGCGTGTGGATACTTTGGTGCACCCCTGCAGGGTTAAATCTTTTCGAGAAGCCGTGTCCGCGGTTATGGACGACTTGGATCACAATTCTCGATCATAGACAACTATAACTAAAGTTTACTGTTATAATTTGACTTGTATCCGATATGACTAGTAATCAGCTTCACTACAACGGAATGGCTAAATAAAAGTACCAACAACTGCTGGGTTTGGGATATCTCATGCTAATTGTATTTGACTAGTAAGTGTCGCAACTACAACGGAATGGTTAACCAAAACTGCCCACTGCTTATTATATCAGGATGATTATCTATACCTGACTAGTAATTGCTGCAACGATAACTGAATAAATAAAACTACCAACTGTGTGAGTTCCTCGGTTGACTTTCTCGTTTGGTCTCGAGGGGGAAATACCAGGATGGGTATGCTTGGTGATAATTTCCGGTTGGATCCGAATAGGTCTTTCTTATCCCTATCTGATAGCCGCAAGTTGTATTGAGTCTCTATAGGTTGTTTAGTGCATGCTGCGCTGCCGCTTCAGTCCACCATACCTATGTAGGCGAGGACCGCCGAATTCTAGTCTCGCCGTGTACTGGCCTCAGTACTGACCGCTCTCTTTTTCCTTTGCCCTTTGTCGGCACCCCTTTTGTGTAAGCAGGTTTCGAGATCGACGTCGTTAGCAGGGTTACCCTTCCGGCTTGGCCTGGGCAGGGTTATGGACGCCTTTGGTTATTCTTCAGGGCTCTTAGCTCAATTTGCATCTTGTCCGTACTCGGACGCTATATCGTTTTCAAGGTGATTTGGATCTTTGTATTGTATATCTGTATTCTTGACTCATTGAGTCGCCGTTGTATATATCTGTTCTGTGGGTTCCATCGTGGACTATTGTGTAATGATATTACTTCGTTTTCCACCCGCACGAAAGTGCCTGGTGGGCACCTTTGAATCGTTTCTATGCGGGTTTGGCGGGTTTCGCTAAAACTTGCATAGGGCCGATTCTGAGGGTGTTACAGAGTGGTATCAGAGCACAGCAGTTGCGATACCCCACAAGTCCAGCCTGTAGGATAACCTAGCTAACGGACGAAGTAGAGTGTCAAAAATATTTTTGAAAAATCGGTTGGATAGTTCTGATTAGGTCTGATTTTACTCCTTACCCCTCTGCTATTCTCCTCTTACCTCTGCCTGTTCTGAATCTTCTCTCTTATCTTTTCTTCGAGTCCAGGAATTCTCGTGGTTGGATTTTCGTCGTACCTTCAGGGTTTCGCTTCCATCCTTTTCTAACGGTGCTTCAACATCCGACCTTCATGCCATCTGATGAATCTTTCATTTGTTGTACCTTTCAGTGGACCGAAAATGCACTAAATTTTTTCTTCCTATCCTCTGGTGTTTCCGATACGACGAAGTCAAGTACATCAGACCTGATGAGAATCTCCATCCCTCCTTAATTTCTGAACCTCGCTTGTTGAGATCTTCAGTCTGAATTCCGAGAGTTGGTTGCATAATTCTCCTATTCATGTGCAGAGTAATGCTTTGGGTGCGCGATGGACTGATCACCATTCGACTACTCTTATCATTCGCTCTAGTACATTGGATCGGTGGATCGATGCAACTATACTCATTCCTTGGAAGTTAGCGGTGGCCTTATCTTCTGAGACCTCTACCTTCGTCCTTTGTTTTCCGGCGTGTTCTCGCAACGGACGTGAGCTATGGCCCTTTGTTGGTGGTGTCTCTAATTTCAAGATGAAGAAATAATCCTTGTTAGTGGTGTCATGAGGATCTACATGAAGCGAGAAGATTCAGACTGTCGGCCTTCTTCCCTGTACCATGAGACGGATCTCGAGGGAGAGATCCATTGTTAGTGGTGTCGAATTGTAGCACCCGGGTAAAACCACTACCAGAAAATCGCTTGCTAATTACTACTTTGTGCATCATCATGACATCATGCATCGTTTGTCTAAAATTATTTTCTAAAATCCTATATTTCTTTTCTAAATATCCTTGTCTTTTATTTCATATCAAACCCCGATTGTCCGGATATTTTGTTTTGACAAAATAATTTACAAAAGTCCTTTGAAATAAATAAATACAATAAAACCCTAAATATTTTTAGTGGGAAGACAGCCACCGGCCAGCCCCAAAAGGCCCAACCGGCAGCCACCTACCACCCCACAAACCCTAACCCTAAGAAACCCTAACCTACCCCAGACCAAACTCTAACCCTAGATCTATTCTAGACCAAACCCTAAACCTAATCCCTAACCCCCAATTCCCCTCCCAGCCGCCTCAACCACTCACCTCACATGCATCCGCCGCCAGCCCTACAACCCACCCAGAACCCACCTACCCTTGCAACGTGACGCGCCTCCCGCGACGCACCGCAGCGACCGTGCGGACCAACCCCGACCCCTCTCACGTTCTATCTCGCCCAAACCCACCCACGGCCCGCGTGACCGCCCGCAGACCCCGCCCCCGATTCTCCTCCCTCAAACCAGAGCCCATCATCGCCCCTTTGCCCTCGCCCGAGACGTCGCCCTGCCACCCCACGGCGCCCCTATCCTCCTTCGCGGCCGGACGTCGAGCCTACCCTCGTCTTTTCCGAGCCTCCCTTGCAAGATCCTCTCCACCGCCTACCCCGTCCTCCGGCGATACCCCTGCCGCCAGCCTCTCCTGCCCGTCTTCCTCTGCATCGAGCCCGCGACGTTGCTGTGCGCAGCCGCCTCCATCCCCAGCTCGCCTGCCCCTATGGCGTTCTCGCCACGTCCGCCGCCGGCCTCCTCTGCCCTGCAGCGCATGCCGCCAGCACGGCTCCCCGTGGTGTGTCGCCGCCCTCCTGCGCGACGGCCTCGTCTCCCCGGCGTCCTGTCCAACACCACCGCCAAGTTCGTCGTCGCCCCGGCCTCCCCGAGCCTTCCCGTCGACCTCCGGCCTCGCCCTCCCCTCGTGCCTAGTCTGTCCTTTCCTTGGACGCGCGTGTGCTTTGGAACCTTTGCTGTTTCGTGCAGAGCCAGTACGTGTGTGGTTGTGTGGTGGCACCGCGAAGACAACATTGTGATGTGGGGCCAAAGACAGGGTTAACGCCTCTGGAAATCCCAAGTCAGAACTCAGGAGCATAAATGACCTCGACAAGATCTTTGCTAGTTCGAAGTCACACCGTACACGTCAAGATCTTCCCGATACAAGTTCTCCCAAGATCCTGATGCCTCGTCAAGTCCGAACCCGCAGTCGATGGCCCCGGATCAACAAGACCATCCACATGGAAACCAAGACCGATCCTGAACCCAACGCCGCGCCAAGTCCTCCTACCGGGATTCGACGCCCCGAGACCATCACGAGGAGGTGAAACGCCAAGGCCTTCGACACGGAACACTGAACCCCGTCGAACCTCCCGAGCCCCAAGTTCACCGAACCCATGTGTGACCCTTTCTCTCGAGCCCTATTTTATAAATTGATATATATATGAATTGTTGCATATCAAATTGTACATGCTTGCTTACATATTATGTGGGATGGGGGCGTTATGCCGATTCACCTCATAATTAAATATGGAGTCCATATACGGGCGAATCTAGTCTATTATTGACTCTATTTAAATTTGTGTAGCGAACCGGTGCCACTATTTGACTTGTTAAGACAACATTTAAATTGCGGGATATCTAAACAACTTGAACCTATTAAATAATTGTTGGGACCCCGGTTCCTCTTAATATGGCCTAATTGCATCGCATCTTTGCCATGCCATACATCATACATGCATCATGCTCGATCTTTTGCCGTAGTATTAAATAGTGCATCCGGTGTTTTCTCTAGTGATTTGCTTCTTCATGGATTAGGCCGATGAGTTGATGTGAGTGTCGACCCGATCTTCGGATGAACCTTCGGCAATGTTTTCAGGCGAGCATCCCTTCCCCTTCTACCTATTTTGCATTTATAGTCTTTATTTCCTCCTGTTGATCTATTGCTATCTGTGTTGCGATGCTCTAGTTTCCGTACCCGTGATATCCCTTGCGGCCTTATATTGCCTTGGACACATCCTATTACCTGTTGTTTGGTAGATAGTTGGACCTGCGCGTCGTAGTCGCTTGCTCAAGTGCTGTTGCGTGTCGTCAAGTACCACAGTTGTTGGAGTATTGCCGCATGTTTAATGTTGGAGATGATCATGGCTTTAATTACTGTTTAATAACTAAAATTGAAAGTAGGTAAATGCAGAGGCACCGGTGGGTAATAGACAATATTTGGATTTTAACCGCTCACTGGTGTCCCGTAGGACCCCGAGTTCTTGACACCTGTTCCGAGATCGAGCGCGCTAACCACAGGTGGGGTGTGTGGGCACCCCCATCGATTTAGTACCTGATTCCAAGTATTGTACCGGGGGCCACAAGTAGTTTGGGGCTTTATTACTATCCTGTACTTATGCCATGCTTTACTGCTTTATTTACGATTGTGCGTGGAGCACCTGTACTGTTTAGGACCGTGACACGTTTTCGCTATATCGACAAGCCCAGTCACACTTTCGGGTTCCCAGTCGTTTACAGTCGTCTACACAAACCCTGAGTCCATCTCGGAGACCGGCCGACTTCGTTGCGGGTAGCTTAGTGGGGTGGCCCCCATGTACTTGCTTTGGGTCTGGGAAACGTCATGAATTAGGCCCCGCCGACATACCGATGGGTGTATGTTAACTGATCTGGCAAAAAGGGTCGAAGTGCGTGTGGATACTTTGGTGCACCCCTGCAGGGTTAAATCTTTTCGAGAAGCCGTGTCCGCGGTTATGGACGACTTGGAGCACAGTTCTCGATCATAGACAACTATAACTAAAGTTTACTGTTATAATTTGACTTGTATCCGATATGACTAGTAATCAGCTTCACTACAACGGAATGGCTAAATAAAAGTACCAACAACTGCTGGGTTTGGGATATCTCATGCTAATTGTATTTGACTAGTAAGTGTCGCAACTACAACAGAATGGTTAACCAAAACTGCCCACTGCTTATTATATCAGGATGATTATCTATACCTGACTAGTAATTGCTGCAACGATAACTGAATAAATAAAACTGCCAACGGTGTGAGTTCCTCGGTTGACTTCCTCGTTTGGTCTCGAGGGGGAAATACCAGGATGGGTATGCTTGGTGATAGTTTCCGGTTGGATCCGAATAGGTCTTTCTTATCCCTATCTGATAGCCGCCAGTTGTGTTGAGTCTCTATAGGTTGTTTAGTGCATGCTGCGCTGCCGCTTCAGTCCACCATACCTATGTAGGCGAGGACCGCCGAATTCTAGTCTCGCCGTGTACTGGCCTCAGTACTGACCGCTCTCTTTTTCCTTTGCCCTTTGTCGGCACCCCTTTTGTGTAAGCAGGTTTCGAGATCGACGTCGTTAGCAGGGTTACCCTTCCGGCTTGGCCTGGGCAGGGTTATGGACGCCTTTGGTTATTCTTCAGGGCTCTTAGCTCAATTTGCATCTTGTCCGTACTCGGACGCTATATCGTTTTCAAGGTGATTTGGATCTTTGTACTGTATATATGTATTCTTGACTCATTGAGTCGCCGTTGTATATATCTGTTCTGTGGGTTCCATCGTGGACTATTGTGTAATGATATTACTTCGTTTTCCACCCGCACGAAAGTGCCTGGTGGGCACCTTTGAATCGTTTCTATGCGGGTTTGGAGGGTTTCACTAAAACTTGCATAGGGCCGATTCTGAGGGTGTTACAGGGACTCGTCCAATCAGCAATCAAAATCGCAAGACAATTCACAAAATAACACGAGATTCCATTATAGCAGAACAAAGTCGTTCCAAAATACAAGTTGATCCCAATGGCCAATTACTACTAACGCCCCAGGGCACAATGTTTTTATTCCGCAGGCTTCGATGTCGACTCGTCGCCACCCCTATGGTTTCGAATGAAGGGCGTGTACGGGTTCGACGGGTACGTCGTTAACTCACCCGCCATCGCCGCACAGAACGGCTGCTCGACCTTGAAGTCCCGGTGCGGCGGCTCGGGATCATTGGGCGCGACAGTCATCTCCTGATAAGGGAGGAGGTCGCCCATTGCCCAGACGCGATCGGAGTATACCGCGGCCCGGTCCGTCAACTTCAGCACCTTGGCAATCTCCACCGAGCCCGTCGACGAGGGGTAGCCACTCGTCACGTCGTCAAGGTCGAAGTCCTCCGGGAAGTGGGAAAGCCCAAGGCTAAGCGCCGTCGCCGCCCCGCGCCGGAACGCCGACCGCGTCATGAACTCGACGACTGACGGCGCCTTCTCCAGATACCGCCATACTTCCACGAGATCGCTGGGAATCACTTCCGTGGGAGACATCTCTTGAAGATACGCTCGAATGCAAGTCGCAGACAACATGGACGAGTCGACTAGAGTGGTCACACACTGCCGCACGTCGTACGACTGCACCTCCTCCGAGCTGTCGATAATCCGACCTGCGGACAGGGGTAGGCAGTAAGTACAACGACGAATTCATAATGCAACTACTACAGGCAGAGGCAGGAAAAGTTACCAATTAAAGGACGGCAGAGGCCCGTGATGAAGCTTTGAAGCGAGGAGAAGTCGTTCTGCAGCCCAACAACGAGGGCGTCAGAGACCTTCCGCTCTTCAGCGGCAGCCGTAACAGCAGCTCTGGCTCGCCCATCCGCTGAGCTCGCATCCTCCTTCGCTTCCTTGAGCTCGCGCTCAAGATCAGCGATCCGCTTCTCAGCCCTACTCAAAGCAGACCGATCCGCCGTAAGATCACCCGCCGGAACAAGGCCCTAGCGGACCTCCTCCGCCTTGGCAGCGAGTGCTTGGAGTCCCTTGTTCGTTTCTTGGACGGCCACAAGTTCCCCCTCCACGCGACACTTTGCAGCGAGCCGATCGGCTGATTCACGCTGCAAGCCCTGCAAACAAATCAAACTATCAACCACAATAAAATCCTAAGTGCCCACCCTTTGAAATTCAGCGACTAGGCACTCGGGAACTGGAGGTCAAACATCCTAAGTGCCCACCCGCTGAAATTCAGCGACCAGGCACTCGGGGACTAGATGCTACAAAAAACATTAATAGAATCCGATCACTGAAACTCAGTGGCCCGATCCTCGGGGACTGGACATACCTGGATGGCTGCGCCCAGCATGTCGTGAAGCTGTAGTGCGTCCACAGATGCAAGCAGAGCTGGAGTGTGTCCGCGAAGCTACTCAACCCCATCTTGATGACCCCAGGCACATGTCTCGTTGGCATCGCGCCACTCGTTGTGGCTGCTTTGGCCATGAAACGGGGGAAGGTAGCAGCAGACGCCCCAACGCCACTAGGAGTCGGCTCAGTCACCCCGGGTGAGGGAATAGCCTCCTTGCTCTTCGAAGCTGCCTCCGCCGCAGTCGGAGGGTCACTCGGAGCAACGGCCGTGTCGTCAGAGACCGTGACGACTTCATCGGCCTTCGCCCTCTTAGCGCTGTCTGCGGGAGTGGCAGCTTCATCAGCTTTTCTCTTCCGCGAGGGGTCCTCCACGGCGATGACTGGCGGAACCTTGGCCACGGAAGGGTGGCCGATCTTTTTAACTCCAGTCCTGCGAATTGACTATATGAGCAAAATGGTCCGATTACAACGAAAGGCAAGCAGATGAACAAAACTTACTTGGCGACTGGTATGAACCGCAGTCCCGTGCGGATGCTGGCCGGCTTCTCCTGTTCGGGGCCCAGTTTCCGACTGAGGCCCATCTCTAAAACATCATGTGCCCAAGACACGGAAGGCCTCTTCGACGACGAGGCCGCAACAGGAGCCTCCGAAACGACGTCGGCAGGAGCTCTCCTGGGAGGTGAAGCTGCTGCGGCTGGAGCAGCCCTCAACCCAGAGACCGGGGAGAATAGGGGTGGAAGTGACGCCAGAGGTACTTCATCCAGGGCGGCAGCGGCTTCTAATGCTGCTGTTATCTGTGGCACTTCATCCTTGGCCAAGCTGGTGGCGTCGGAACTACTCGCCGAACGAGGCAGAGATGCATGTTTCGCCGGCTTCGTCTTTCTCTTCGGCGGAGCCTTCACTTCCTTCTTCTTCTTTTTCGTCGGTGTAGCCTCACGACGCGAGATGTGCTCGGGAAGCTCGTCGTCGTCGCCATGACGTTCGAGGCTTCTACTCGCCTCGAGCTCGCGCTGATGTTGCCCGCGAGTTTTGCGAACCATCGGGGCGGCGTCTTCCCCGGGCTCGTCATCATCATCATCGTCATCACTCGCGTCGCTCTCGATGCCGCCCTTGGCAGGAGGCGATTCGCCCCCGTCCTGGACGGACAGGCTCGAGTTCTCGTCGTCCGCGGGTGGGAGCCACCCTTCCACCACTTGGAATAACTGCAGCAGGCACGAGACAATATCAATATAACCGCGAAAGCATCAACTGCGACTGCGAATGATAGTGAAAACAGCGACTTACCGTCGGAGCTGGGTGCTTCGCGGTGTAGGGGGCAACCCCAGCCTTCGCATCCAGATATGCTGCCTAGGTGATCTTATTCAGTGCCAGGACGTAGTCTTCGAGTTTCCACTCGGCGAGGCAGGATTTCGTCGAGTCTTCCCTGCCCGTGTACTCGTACATGTAATGGTCGCGGCGGGCCAGGGGAACGAGTCGCCGCCCGAGCCAGCAGTTGTACAAGTTGATGGTTTGGAGGCCCTTCTTCTTCAGGCCGCGGATGGTTTGAAGCATCTTGTCCACAACCATCTGTTGGTCTAGTGGGAGCTTGCCGACCTGGAGTCGGCGCGGTTCGGGCTGGTCGGCGGAATACCTTGGGATCGCCACCTCGCTGTCTAGAGTCGCCTCGGTGACGTAGAACCAGGACTTCTTCCACTCGCTTGCCGCCTTGGCGGGCAGCATCAGGTCGAAGAAGGAGGCCTTCGACTTCAACTGAAACGTCAGGCCACCCGCAGCCAGCATTGGGCCGCCTGATTCTTCGCGACTGATCCTCCCGTGGAACAGATCTTGCCACAGGGGGAAGTAGGGCCTGCAGCCTAGGTAGCACTCATAGAATGCCACGAAAATGGCGAGCTTCTCGATGTTGTGCGGGCCCAGGTCCGACGGCTGGATCCCGTAGAAGGCGCAGAAGCGCCGGAAGAAGAGATACGTGGGAAACCCCAGCCCCCGCCCCAGGTGGCTGGTGAAGCAAATAAATTCTCCCTCGCGTGGGTCCGGAGTCACCTCTCCGGCTGCGGGGATGCGCTACCTGCCGGCGCGCAGGATCCCGGCCTCCTCGAAGGATGCCAGTAGCGCCCTGGTGCACTTGGGCCTGCCCCATGGTTCAGTGGAGGGGGCCATTGGCTGAAAGGTTCGCGGAGGTCGAGGCTTTCTGGATCGATTGGATCGCGATGCGGGGGAAAACGGAGATGGGCGAAATCGGAGGAAAGACGAAGGAGTGTTTTCCCGATCGCCTGCCATTCCCCTTATATAGCGGTTGCTACCCGCCAATTTCGGGAGCCGTTACTACGCGGTGATTACGCCGAAGTTACCGTTGGATTACCCCAACGGCTAGTTTTGACCTCATCTGACAGTCCAGCTTCATCCATTCGACTCGCCGACCCGATCACTACAACAGTGGCTGAACATTCGCCGACCCATTCGCCGAGCTGCGACCCAACTGACCGCTATCATTGCGACTAGAATAACTGGTTTTTCCTTTATTCAGGAGTCCGCCGCCGATTCGACTGGGCGTCCGCATTGGACCTGTATACTCTGACTGCCAACGAACACCAGCGACCAATCAACGACGGCCTCGGGGACTACTGATGGGGATATGCCTACCGGGGTATACCCAGCCGGACGTTTCCGACCGGCCCAGGAACTGGCGAGTGGGCCTGCAGGACGGCGACTGGATCAAGACCTGGCGTAGATTCAAGCGATTGGAAGCTGAAGGTCCAGGAGAGTAGATAGGCCAGTCAGGTTAGGTTAAACGCTTGCCGAAACCTTAACTGATTCGGTTGAGATCTGTAAACCCTAGGGGGGGTGAGTCTATATAAACCTCCCTAGAGGGCGTGTAGAAGATACGTTCCATCATCCACCCAAGCGACTCGCTGCCTAGCCGCCGAGCTCGCCCCATTGTACTTCCATCATAATACAATCTAGCAGGAGTAGGTCTTTACCCTCTGGGGGGCCGAACCTGGGTAAAACCCTGTGTCTCCGCCCTCATCTCGCACCGCAGATGGCTGGCCGCCCTTGCCCCATGTTCTACTACTCGCTGCAGATTGCAGCATCTGCCGTGGTCATTCCCACGACAAAATCAACTACACCAAGTCCGATCATCACGTGAGTCGGTGTAGCTTCAAAGGCGAGCATCAAATGGGCATCATATCTACTATATGACTCATGCTTAACCTTTCGGTCCGTGTTCTGAGGCCATGTCTGTACATGCTAGGCTCTCCAAGTAAGAACCTTAGTATTCGCGTGTGTAACTGTCTTACACCCGAAATATGGTCGTGGATCCAAGAACACCCGATCATCACGTGATGTCTTGGAGCGACGAAAACATAATCGGTGCATACTAAAGGAAGAACACATTCTTATCTTGATATTTAAATGAGGTATCATCTTATTATGCTAATAAAACGCCAAACAAGCAATATAAGATGCTATCAAACATCACATGTTTATTAGTGGAATGATATGGTTCCCGCATATGATCTCTATCATGTGCACCGTGGTATGATCACTATCATACCTTTATGTGTAAGGCCAAGGTCTATGGAACTTACACGTTATGTGTGTTGTAAGAGTATCATCTCATACTTCTACTTACAACATCACCATATCATAACACTAGCCCAACAACAATCTAAACTAGACGTCTCTAATTTATCCATTGCAAGTTTTACGTGGCTTAGGGCTTTCGAGATAGAACCATTCTTACCTACGAACATGAACCACAACGAGGATAACCAAATTGTTGACAACTCATTGCAAAATAGATATTGACTATAGTAGGAGAGACAGACACCCGCTAGCCACTTATGCAAACTAGTTGCATGTAAAGCGTGGAACAGGTCTCATGTGCGAGGACATGTAAAGTTTGTCCAGGCCGCTTCATCCCACTATGCCACCAATAACCAAAATTATAACTAAGGAGCAACAACATGATCATCATCACCCACATACTCATATGTGTACTACCTGTGTAAAGCATCTACGCATAGATCCGGCTATGATACCACTGTGATCATCATCACCCACATACTCATATGTGTACTACCTGTGTAAAGCATTTACGCATAGTTGTTCCTACGATGGGAACAACTATGTACCAAGATATATCCACTAGATACAAACAACGGGCGGATGTATATCCGTAGAGAACATACCCTTGAAGACCGACAAAGCTTAACGAGTTAAACTCGTGGTTGATGTAGACGATCTCTTGCCGATCTCAAGATCGAGAGGAAGTCCTAGCGCCGCAAATCAGTAGCGCATCCGTGCTCGCACACACGTCCGAGGCACCGAGCAACCTCCGCCTCCTCGCTCCAACGATGCAGTGGAAGCACAACTCTTTCTTGCCGAATATCCACCGGGAACATGTATCTCTCTACTCCGAGACCATGGGGAATAAATTCTAGAGGGGGAGAGAGATCCTTCACGAGGAGGTGTGAGTGAGAAGTGAGGAGGGGTGCCTTTTATAGGAGAGGGGGAACCCCAAGGGGGTGGCCGGTGCATGGGGGCTGCCCCCTTGCCCTCCCCTCATTCATGTGTGTGGACTCTCCACTCACAAAATCCTTTCAAGTCCCTCCACTCAAAATCCCACTCAAACTTGCTATTAAATTTCCACCAAATTTAATGCAAACTCTCATTAAATAAAACTCTTTTTATTTATTCAGAATTCTGTCAATTACTTTAATTACAAACATTCACATATAACCCCTTGCTAGAATTCTATTTCACATGCAAAAACACTTTCTGCAGTTTCACCCGAAAACCTGTTTCGGTATCTAGTGAAATAAACTCCCGCGCTTGTTATTCTTTTCGGCATGAAACTTTTGCTCCAATTGGATGTCGGCGTCTCTTAAGTGTGTCACCCTACGGTTCGTGAATAATGCGGACATGATCGAGACCCCTCTCGGATCAATAATCAGAAGCGAGATCTGGAGACCCATACTGACTCCCACACATTCAACGATGACTTTCTTTTGATCGTCGGAACCTTTTATGCTAGTATCTTAATCCCTTTGTTTCGCGATATATTACATGTCCGAGATTCGATCATCACTATCTCCATACCTAGTTTGATCTTGTTACTGACATGCTCTCTTTTCTCGTTCCCGTTATATAACATTCTAGTGATCAAATCACTTGCTTGCAAGCTAACCAATGTGATATCACCGAGAGGTCCCAGAGTATATCTATCCGTCATTGGGATAAACAAATTCCACTCTCGATCCATGGGCCTCAACATAAAACTTTATTAGTTCTGAACCCATCTTTATAATCACCCTGTTACGGTGTGAATTTTGATGTTATCAAGAAACTCTTATGGTGTTAGTGATTGACATGATCTCATGGTCTAAGGATTAGGATTACTTCGTAAGTTGTTATAGCAATATAAACTCAATGACTTTGATCGTAATGCTATACTTCGGATGAATTTTTCATCACATCATTACACTAATGTTGTGATCCTGTTACTAACAACATCCAATGTCCATGATCAGGAAACCTTGATCATCTTGTTAATCAACGAGCTAGTTTATGAGAGAGGCATAACTAGGAACTTTCTGTTTGTTTATTAAACACACATGTATTAACGTTTCCGTATTAGTACAATTATAGCATGCAAAATAAAAATCTATCATATACTTGGAATACACATAATAAACACCTTATTATTGCTTCTCAGGGCATATTCCCTTCATTTTCACCAGTTCATCCGACTTTGAGGCTATTGATGTAATACTTATAGATTTGTTCATGGATTTTGCGGTCAAGGATCTTGGCATGCTTAAGTATTTCCTTGGCATTAAGGTAAACCATGTTCGTAGTGAAATTTTTGTCTCAAGAACAATATATTTCGCAAGTGTTGAGACATGTTCGCATGGGGGACAACAAAGGTGTTACCCCCACGCTTTCAACATATGAGGAATTATATCTTAAAGGAGAGTTGCTTTTTGTTCAAGATGCTACGAGGTATAGGAGCATTGTTACAACTTTACAGTATGTTACTTTGACACGTCTAGATTTATCTTTTTCTGCTAACAAGGTGTTCCAATTTCTGCATGCACCTAACACTGTTCATTGGATAGCAGTCAAACAAATTCTCATGTATCTTAAGCATAAAAAGCATCTTGGTTTGCAGTTTATAAAGTCGTAATCTACTTTGATCAGTGCATTTTTAGATGCAGATTGGATAGGTTATACTAATGATAGAAGATCTATTGGAGGTTTGCTGTTCCTTTGAGATGTAACCTCATCTCCTGGAGTGCGCCTAAGCAAGCAACAGCCTCACGGTCAAGTATAGAGGTTGTGTATTTTTTTTGGCAAATGCTATCTCTGAGTAATATGGTGAAGTAATATGGGTTCAAACCTTGTGATAACCCACAAGTATAGGGGGTATATCGCAGTACTTTTGATAAATAGGAGTGTTGATCCCAACAAGGAGCAGAAGGTGCTGAACAGTGGTGTGGAGCAGGAAATCCCTTTGAATACTTAGCAAATGGATTTTTAGCGGTTTTCTGATAAGGCAACAAAACAAAGTGCAAGTAATAAAGAACAAACGTAGCAAGTGGCCCAATCCTTTCTTAGCAAAGGACAAGCCGGTGGAAATACTTATAAGGACCAAACGTTCTTGAGGACACATGGGAATTCTGTCAAGTGCTTTCGCTTCAAATAGCTGAGTACTCTTCTTTGGTGTTGTAAGTGTTGTGTGGGTGAACCTGTGCTAATGTACCGACCTTACTTGGACTAATACATACTTGTGATTAAACCCCTTGCAAACATCCCTAACTATGGGAAAGTAATTAAGATGTAAATCTAACCACAGCCTTAAACTCTGAGATCCTACACTCCCTTGTGCAAAGGTGTCCTAACGGGGGTTCAGGTTTCTGTCACTCCGGCAACCCCACAATTAGTAGCCAAATACACAATGCATCCCCCTAGGCCCATAAATGGTGAAGTATCATGTAGTCGACGTTCACATGACACCACTAGAAGAATAGCACCACTAGAAGAATAGCACCACAACTTAAATACTAAACCATTGAATAATAACTCAACACAAATCCACTAATAGCAACATGACTTCTCCCATGTCCTCAAGAAATAAACGAACTACTCATAAGACATCATATGGATCAAGATCAAAGATGATATGATAATGGATAACAATCTGAACATAAACAATAATCCAATGGTTCCACTCACAAGCATCAACTACAATAGTAATTAACACCGGGAAAGTTTCCCCTAAGAACTAAAGCAATATCAAACACAATTGTTACAGCGGGACGAAGTGGTGATGATGGTGCTGGTGGAGATGATGGCGTGGATGATAATGATTATGATCCCGATGAAGCCTAGCTTGATGACGGTGTTGATGGCGATGATCTCCCCTCTCCGGGAAGGAATTCCCCCGGCAGAAATCTGTCTGCCGGAGAGATCTTTCTCTCTTGGTGTTTTCCGCCCCCAGAGGCGGCGGAAATCTATTTGTGGTCGCTCCACTGGCCTTAGGGTTTTGTAGGGAAGATATAGGCGAAGGGGCGGAGTCGGGAGCCGGGTAGGTGGGCCACACCTGCCCTAGGCGCGACCCAGGGTGGGCCCGTGCCTAGGGGGGGGTGGGCCCCCTGCGGCCTTTCTTCGTCCCTCCTTCTGGCTTCCTTAGTATTTCGGGAAAATATAATTTTCCCATATTTTTCTGGTATTTTTCTGATCTTCACGAATTGCATCAAAACGCCCTCTTTTCCATCAGAATCCAGACTCCGGCAGTCCATCCTCCAAGAATCATCCAACATGCGTAAACATTGGAAAAGACATAAGTAATACCTCATAATAAGACAAATATCAATGAATAGAGGTAGATTATGATATAGAAAGGTGATGCAAATTGGGCGTATCAACTCCCCCAAGCTTAGACCTTCGCTTGTCCCCAAGCAAAAACTGAGCTCAGTAAACATGTCCACTGGTTTATGGAGTGAAGTGTCGATAAAAATAATACAAACAAGAAGCATCACACTTACCATTACACAACTTATAGAAGAAAGCAACTCACCATTATATAACTTAGCTTGCAACCAAGTACAACAATCACAATAGAGATGCATAAAGATAAATCATAATTGGATTTGGCAAACTTGTTCTTGGTGAGAGAACACCTGGCAAACAGTTTCTCAAAAAGCTTTTTGTAGAAGTTTTACAACAGGAGCACTCTTTGCTCAAAAAGGTTTTTCACAAGTGAAGGCTTTCAAAGTAATACTCAATAGATAAGAGTTTTGTGCAAACAAGGAAGATAGAGAACATGATTGAATAAATCACCATGTGAATGCTTGAAACACAACAACTCAATTGCTTGTTGGATATAGAGAGGAAGTAGGTTTACTGACTCAACATGGTAACTAGGATAAAGGTCCCTTCATAGAGGGTAGCAGGGATTACAAGTCATAAAGAGCTTCCATAAGAATATGGTACTTACTAGCTTTGAGCCCTCATTGCCCCTATCATAGGCATCTTGAGATGATTAAGGTTAAAGTGCACAAAGATGGAGTATATGCTTGACGAAATATAAGTTGGCAATCTCATGTCCCTTGAATATGAGGGCCACTCCTCATGCTACTCAACTTGGTCACCGGTAAGTTCTTGACATTATAAGTACATGCGTATCATAGAGAACCGCCAATGGGTTACCCCTTGCATATGGTACAGGAGCTATCCCATAACCAAAATGACAAGGCAAGTAGACAGTGAGCATCTCAGCGATCTTTTTATTTACTATGTGCATAGCTTTTTATTGAGGATGCTTCATAAATAGCTCACTACGGTGATGCTGCAAGTTTCCACCATGATTAGGCATGGCTTAGGCTAGCGTCCTAGGCATTTATCTAACACAAAATACAAACTCCATGGACTTACAAGTTCCCTCTTTATTTCACACCGTTGACATCCATAGACAAAAGAGCATGATAGCAACTGAGTATAAAGTACATGTGCAATGTTGAAAACGTTCCCCGTGACAACACAGTTCTTCCAATTCAAACATATAGATGCAAGCATATACAACTTTGATGGCACAATGGTTCAAGTATATTAGAGGTAGGAAAATAAAGTGTGCCATCAAGTTCATGAGAGCTTTAATAACTAGTTTTCACATAACAAAATACTTTTTAATTCGAAAGGTAGATGAAGCTTGAGAATTTGCTTGGAATAGCAATAATGCTACTAGGTAGATATGGTGGACACAAGTGGCAAAGGTTTTGGTTCAAAGGGATTGGAAAACATGTGCAGTATGCCTTCTCAAAACAGGTTTTTGGCTAGCAAGGCTGGGTAGCAAGCAAGAGAGTTGAAAGAAACAAGCAAACATACAAGTAATAAAGCCAAACATGCAATCTTCCTTGAAGACACAAAAGATATTAAATGAAGAATACTAAGCTTACAAGCCAACAAGAAAGAAAACAAATGATACCAAATACCTGTAAGATTTTTTATCTTTTTCTTTAAAACTTGAAAAAGTGTTGCTACTGACCAAAACTCGGTTTGCCAAAACCAATTTAGATCAACTTGAAGCTCCCAAAGTGATGCCAACACTGATCAACAAAATCCATCATATAATAGAGATTGCAAACTAAAAAAAGAAGTGCAAAACGTAAAAGATGAGACTTCTCATTAATATTACAATAAAGGCACTCACACCAAGGGATACATAGATAACCAACTAAAGGAGAGATACTTCCACATGCAAACCAAACTATAAGATAACTCCTCTACCAAAGATATGAATCCACTAAAAAGGTAAAAGATAAAAGATAATGGTGGTGATACCGCGGCACTCCCCCAAGCTTGGAACAAGCCAAGGGGATGCCAAACCTAAGGGTGAATTACTCCTTCAGTGGTGGTGGTGTTCTCTTGATAAGCTCCTCAATAAGTTTCTTCAAATCCTCAAACTCGAAGGTCAGAGCGCGAATCAGCTCCGAATTATGCTGAATGCAGCTCATGATCAATTTAGACCGAGGATCCCAGTCCTTATTATTCTTTCTCCACTCTTCCTGCTTAGAGTGTTCCTTCCCTGCATGGTTAGAGTGAGTGGTACAAGGAGGAGGTGACCGTGGAGAGCGGATATGACGTGGAGTTTTCCCTCCTGTAGACATCCGTGCTGTCCTCTTAAGCTTGGTAGGTTTTGCCACCAATCCAATGCTTGCGACGGTAGCGTGAGCTTCCGGTTGCTTGTCCTCCTCCATGTCTCCTTCATGACCTACCAAAATCTCCTCCTCCTTGGGTTTGTGAGGATCGTCTTCCTCGGGCTTCTTGCCTTTGTCGTTTGCGGAGACCATGGTGCTCTAAACTTGAGAAGATTTCCTGACAGAAACAGATCGAAACGAAAACACGACGAGAACATGATGCATGAACCTCGGGGATCCGGGGGGTTATATATTATGAAGTTTCAATGCACAAGGAAGGTTTTAACACGGAAACGAGGTGGAGACGGAGTTCGGGGGTGGCACACCCCCTCCAGGCGTGGCCAGGCTGGGCCCACGCCTAGGGTGGGTTTGTCCACCCCCGGACTCCGGTTCCTCCTCTGTTCCATCTTGTAGTCTTCCTTATGTATTAAAAACATCAAAAATATAAAAATATTGGATTTTCACGAACCTTCTATTTTCACCACTTTTACCTATTCAAAGACGAACTCTGCAGATTCTTTTTCTCCTTCTCCTGAAAATTTCCTCCATACATAACCCTTGCACAAACTCAATGACAACATTAGTGTAAGCAAAATAACAAACCTTTAGGTTCACACTTCAACTAAAATCCATCAAAACAAAGGCTTCTAAAAGAGGCAAATGCAAATGATATCAGAAATCTGTCAAAACAGACTAGCAGGTAAAGTTTGATTTTTTCAAAAACCTTCTGTTTCTCACATAAAAAAGTGCAGAACTAATGAAATTTAGTTAACAACTTGGAGAACAAGCTCAGAAAAATGCAGCTCCATCCGACGTACTGAGCTTCCTCACGAATTTTTACAATGCAGCACAAAAATCTGTCCCAGGACAGCCACTTTTCACAACTCCTCTACTTCACAAAAGTAGTTGAACTTGACACAAAAACCAAAACAAAAGGATAAGGAGCGGTTATTACTGAAGTAATAAATTCAGTAAATGGTTCGTGGAGGGGGCTGTCTATAAATAGGGACCCTTATCTTCTTCCTCCAGTTGCTCGAGCTGCTCAAGAACACCAACACCATTAGAGCCACCAAATCCACAAGCTCTCTTCATCCAACCATCCAAAGTCATTGATCTTTGGAGAATCGAAGGAGGAGGCCTTGATTCACATCTTCACCAAGAGAGATCTTCATTTCCCCCTCATTCACTTGAGGGCCCCCAAGCTCTAGTGTTTCTTTGGAAACCCTAACTTTGATTTGGTTCTTACAAGCTTGTCTTTGATTTGTCTTGACAGCTTGCTTGTATTTGGGAGCCTCCAATTCAGTTGTGGATGTGTGCCCCGAACTTGTTGTAAAGGTGCCGGCTTCCACCTCGAAGGTTGCCGATATAGTGGAAGGTGAATCGAGCCCCTTGGGGTGAGGTTCATCGGAGAACAAGGGAGGCCTCTCGTGGCGTTGGTGGTTTGAAACCACCCCCTCTCCAAACGTAGACGTACTTCCCCTCAAAAGGAAGGAACTACGGGAAACAAATCCTTGTGTCTCCGTGTCCACTCCCTTGGTTACTTCTATCCTTTACCGCACTTTACTTACTTGTTCTTGATTAGTGTTGTGTTAGTTTGTGCTTGTTTGACATATAGGTAAATTCACCATAGTTGCATATTCTAGAGAATTTACCTTTCTTGTCAAACCCTAATTTGAAAAATAGTAAAATTTGAAGTAGCACCTATTCACCCCCCCCTCTAGGTGCCCATACGATCCTTTCAATTGGTATCAGAGCCTCGACTCTTTATTCGGGCTTTACCGCCTAAGAGAATATGGGTAGCCAAGAAGGGGATGGTGGTAGTGAGTCAACCCCGGTGACCATGGAAGATCTCAGAAACTTGGAAACAAGATTGAGCTCTTCCTTGGTCAACTAAGTCAAGAAGATGCTTGAGCAACTTCTTAAAGACAAATATGGCTCATCACCCCCATCTCCTCAAGAGGAACTACCATCCGTACCTAAAGGGAATACTCCGGTATCCCCCGAAGGTATGGTGGTAGGGGACAAACTAGACAATGCTAACTCCTCCACACGACTTGATGGGGGGAAGGGTGAGCACCGTGATTCTTGGTACTCCCCCGATCCTCCCATCCCTCACCCTCATGTGTACAATAGAGGTGACCCACCTAAGCTAGAAGAGTCTGCTACTTTTGCTCAATGGCAATCACTAATGAGGACTCATATGCGCAGCTCTTGCATTGAACTATGGAACATCATCGAGCATGGACTCTTTATTGGGGATCCAAACAACTTGACAAGAAGAGAGGTTGTCAATAGTCAACTCAATGCCACTGCTTTGCATATGATTCAACAAGGATTGGGAACAAAGGATTACCCACACATTGAGCACTTTAGTATTGCCAAGGAAGCTTGGGATGCTCTCACTGTGTTGTTTGTTGGAAATGAGAGTATGAGGAGGAACAAATATGATGCTCTAAGCAATGAAGCCGAAGGTTTCTACATGAAAGAAGGTGAAGACCACGAATACATGTATCGAAGGCTCAAGACCACTGCCACCGCTTTTAGAAATGTGGGTGCCTCACATGTGGATGATGCATGGATAAAAAGGAAATATGTGAGTGCACTCATGCCTTTTGAGCCCGCCGACTTGAAGAGCTTACAGGGAAGACACAACTATCATCTCATGACCTCAAATGAAGTTATGCAAGAGATGGCCGCTTTCAAGGTCGCCGCCAAGAATGCCAAAGATGCCCGTGCTCATGCTCTCGGTATGAGAAATGTGGTCAATGTTGCTTTGAAGGCCAAAGCTGTGGACCTTGAAGATGAAGATGATAGTGATGAAGGCCTCTCCTTGGACCATCCCGATGACGTCAAGATTGCTCATAGTCAATATATGGCTTTCTATTCAAAGAACTTTTGGAAGAACCCCGCCAAGGCCAAGATGGAAATGCAACGAAGAAGCAATCCAAATGGGAAAAGAGAGAACACCACTAGGTTGAGAACTTGCTTCAATTGTGGTGACCGATATCACTTTGTGGCAAGCTGCCCCTATGAGAAGAGAGAAGATAATGGTGGTAAGCTTGTGATGAAGAAGACTCTCAAGGCACCTTACAAGAAACCCTTCATCAAAAGGAATACCATCAACAAGAAGCCGGGAGAAATTGTCTTGATCACTCATGAAGAGTACTCCTCCGACAATGAAGATGATGAAGATGACGAAGAGGAAACTTCTCATGGTGTGGCTGCTCTTGCCACCACATCTACTCCGACATTCTCACTCTTCGATTCTCCAAATGAGAACTCCTCCACCAAGAACGCCACTTGCCTTATGGCAAGAGGAACGGAGGTATCTTCATCATCCCGCTCTACTCACTTAGATAATGATGAAATTGATGATGAGATGTCACTTGATGTTAAAAAGGAATTAATTGCCTTTGATGAGTTTATGACTAACCTAGAAGGTGATGCTAAGCTACATTTTGGAAACATCTTAGATCAACTATCACATACTCAAGAGCTTCTAGATGTAAGATGTAAACTTGGGCATGAACATATGATTGAGCTAGAGGCCCTAAACAATGCTCTAGAAGAAGAACAAGAAACTAGGTTGTCACTTGAATTAAAACTTGAAGGGCTTGATGAGGCCAATGACATTATTGTTAACAAACTCATCAAAGAGCGTGATCATGCTATTGCTAAATACAAAATAGCTAAAAAGGACAAGGTTGAGTTTGGTGTGGTTCATGAAAAACTTGCCGAGGACTTTAGCTTGCTTAACAAGGCCCACAAAGCCTTGGAGAGTGAACTCTTGTCTCTCACAAAGTCCCATGAAACGCTTCAAACTCAATTGGCCAATATTCCTTCACCTAGTAACTTCATTCCATCTAGTAGCACAACTATTCTTGAAGAGAATGCTAGGTTGAAGGGAGAGCTTGCTAAGGCCACATTTCCACAAGGCAACAAGTCTATTGATGATCTTTTGAGCAAGCAAAGGCGTAGTGGTGATAAAGGGGGCATTGGTTTTGTGTCCAAAACAAAGAAGAAGAAGAACAATAAGAAGAAGGACAAGCCCGCACAAGAGACCAACAAGACCATTGTGGAAAGTAAGACCACAAGTGGTAAAACTATGTCTCATGATGATTTTGCGGGAAGTGCTAACCCTCACTATGTTCTAATGCAAGATTATTATGGTGATGTGTATGCACAATATGTTGGTCCTTATGATGGTTATATTGCTTGGTCTATTTGGGTTCCCAAGACCCTTGTTGCTAACATAAGAGGACCCATTGAGAAATGGGTACCTAAAAACTAGCTTGATGTTTTCTAGACTTATGCTTCCGGAGGGTCAAAATGGGTGATCGATAGTGGTTGCACAAGTCATATGACCGGAAGCTCGTCTATTGTCAATGACTTGGTGTCAAATGAAGATCAAATCACCGTCACATATGCCGACAAGTCAAAATCTATGGTAATGGGTTTCGGCAAGGTAGTGGTGGCTCACGACATTACCCTCGTGAACGTCATGCTTGTTGAAACCATTGGATACAATTTACTTTCTGTCCGTGCTCTTGGAAAGATGGGCTTTGCCGTCTTTATTGATAATGATATTGTGGTCCTCATGTGGAGCAAGTCTCTCAAGGTCGCTTTCGTTGGGTACGTCGAAAATGACTTGTATGTGGTGGACTTTTCGGGGCAAGCCACTACAGGTCCGATGTGCTTATACGGGAAGGCCAATGTGGGTTGGCTATGGCACCGCCGACTATCCCATGTCAATATGAGAACTTTGCAAAGTCTCCATAAAGAGGGTCATATTGTTGGACTAAAAGAAAATGTTTACTTTGCCAAAGATCGTGTTTGTAGGGCATGTGTTCTAGGGAAGATGCATGACGCTCCACACAAGCCCACGAACCAAATCAAGTCTAACAAGATCTTGGAACTCCTTCATGTGGACCTATTTGGTCCTCCATCTCATGCAAGTCTTGGAGGGAAAAAATATTGTTTGGTGATTGTTGACGACTTTTCAAGATACTCTTGGGTCTATTTCTTCAAGTTGAAGAGTGAAACTCAAGGGACTTTTATTGACTTCATCAACTTGGTTCAACGGCAACACAATGTTCCCGTATTGGTTATAAGAAGTGACAACGGCACCGAGTTCAAGAACTACACCTAGAATGATTTCCTTAGTGATGAGGGGATTAAACATCAATATTCCGCTGCATACACCCCTCAACAAAATGGTGTGGCCGAAAGGAAGAACCGGACTCTTATTGAGATGGCCAGGACCATGTTGGCGGAGTTTAAATCTCCATACAACTTCTGGGCCGAAGCCATCTCCACCGCTTGCCATGCTTCAAACCGGCTCTACCTCCGCAAGAAAATCAACAAGACTCCATATGAGATACTTACCGGTAACAAGCCCAACATATCTTATTTCCGTGTGTTCGGTTGTAAGTATTTCTATCTCATCAAAGGTGTTCGTTTGTCTAAATTCGAGTCTAAAGCATTAGAGGGTATTTTTGTTGGCTATGGTCTCAAATCTCACACTTATAGAATCTATGACAAGCTCTCCGGAGCCGTCTTAGAATCTTGTAGTGTGACCTTCGAAGAATATGATGGTCCCCAAGGGGGGCGTGTTGATGCTTGTGATGCAGATGATGAAATGCCTCAGGATGCCATAGGAAGAATGGGTGTGGGTTATATCCGCCCCGTTGAGGAACCCCTTATGGCGGATCGAGAAGAACTATGCTCCACTCAAGTGGAGCCCTCATCTTCACAACCTCGACATGCTCCATCTACCGAAGAGGACATTGACTCAAGCCAAAGACAAGATGTGGACCCTCAACAAAGTGGTCAATGTGTGAACTCTAGTCAAAGGGAGCTTGGCCCATTCGATGGGGTGTCAAGTGGTGCAAAGTCAATTTGCCAAGGAAGATCCATCCAAGCTGTTTTGAGACGTGCTCAAATTGAGACTAGAAGAGCACTTGATCAAGACCAAGGTCAATCCTTGCCTCCCAGCATAGAGGATGAATCCAATGAGGATCAAGGTCAAGTTGATGGTCAAGACGAGGATCAAAATGATGAAGAGGGTCCTCCAAGAAACAATGAGGAGATCCACGCTCGTCGCGAAGCTAGAAAAGAAAGAATGTTGGAAATAAGAGACCTCTCTCTCCAAAATGTTGTTGGAGACCTAAGGAAAGGAATTTCCACAAGAGCACAATTGAAGAGGTTTATTGAACACCAAGCACACATCTCCATGATTGAACCAAAGAAAGTGTGGGAAGCTCTTGAAGATTCGGATTGGGTAGAAGCTACGCACAAAGAGCTCAACAATTTTGAGAGAAACAAAGTTTGGAAGTTAGTTGAGAAGCCAAAGGATTGTCGCAATGTTATTGGAACAAAGTGGATATTCAAGAACAAGCAAGATGAGCATGGGATTATTGTAAGGAACAAGGCTAGATTGGTTGCACAAGGTTATTCCCAAATTGAAGGCATTGACTATGGAGAGACTTATGCACCCGTGGCTCGCCTTGAGTCCATCCGTATCCTTCTTGCTTATGCGGCACATCATAACTTTAAGTTGCAACAAATGGATGTAGAAAGTGCATTCCTTTATGGTCCTTTAAATGAATTGGTATATGTTAAGCAACCCCCGGGATTTGAGGACCCCAACTTCTCAAACCATGTCTACAAACTTGATAAGGCGCTCTATGGGCTCAAGCAAGCCCCACGCACGTGGTATGAGCACCTTAGAGAGTTATTGTTTGACCGTGGCTTTGAGGTTGGGAAAATCGATCCCACTCTTTTTACTAAGAGGGTAAATGGGGAGCTTTTTGTATGCCAAATCTATGTTGATGATATTATCTTTGGCTCATCTAACAAAGCTTTTAATGATGAATTCTCAAAGCTTATGACTAGTAGGTTCCGGATGTCCTTGATGGGGGAGTTGAAAGTATTCCTTGGCTTTGAGATCAAGCAAGTTAGAGGAGGAACGTTCTTCAATCAAGCCAAGTATACTCAAGATATGGTCAAGAGATTCAAAATGCAAGATTTCAATGGAGCCCCAACCCCCATGGCAACAAAGACTCATCTAGAACAAAATCCAAATGGTAAAGATGTGGATCAAAAGGTATGCCGGTCTATGATTGGTTCTTTGCTTTACCTTTGTGCATCTAGACCCGATATTGTGTTGAGTGTAGGTGTGTGTGCAAGATATCAAGCGGCTCCTAAGGAAAGCCATTTAATGGTGGTCAAGAGAATCTTTCGATATTTAGTTCATACCCCATTTTATGGTCTTTGGTACCCTCAAGGCTCAACATTCGCTCTTTGTGGATACACGGACTTGGATTGGGCAGGAGACAAGGATGATAGAAAATCAACATCCGGGGCTTGCCAATTCCTTGGTAGGTCCTTGGTATGTTGGTCTTCTAAGAAGCAAAATTGTATATCTCTCTCCACCGCTGAAGCCGAGTATGTTGCTGCTGCTAGTGCTTGCACCCAATTGCTATGGATGAGGCAAACTTTAAAGGAATACGGTGTCCATTGTGACAAAGTGCCTCTTCTATGTGACAATGAAAGTGCCGTCAAGATTGCATACAACCCGGTGGATCACACAAGGACAAAGAATATTGAGATTCGACATCACTTCATTAGAGATCATGTTGCTAGAGGTGATATTGATCTATCCTATGTATCAACCAAAGATCAACTTGCCGATATCTTCACAAAGCCACTTGATGAAGCAAGATTTTGCTACTTGAGGAATGACCTAAATATCGTGGATTCAAGGAGCTTGACTTGATGTTATTGCACTTTCACCTATGTTTCATCTCATATTTGGTCTAGGTGTAGGCATGGATATAGGGGGAGTGCGGTCCTAATTGATTGGACCATCCCTCCCCCCATGATGCCCAAAGCAATCAAAATCATTCCTCTTAATATCATTTAGTGATATGTGAGCTTAATGATGAGTGTTGGTAATGGACCCAAGATATATCTTCGTGGTACCAAGCCAAGTATACTCAAATATGGTGGCCAAGGCCACCGCCCTCTCTCATTTGAGAGGTTGGCACTCACTCATGTTCGTCATTTGATTATTTTTTGTCTCTTGGAGCTTTTCTGTTTATTTTCGAACTTCCATGGCTCTTATTGGTTCTTCACAGTTTGATGTCTCAAACCAAACCCTTTTCCTATCCTAAAAACCATCTATCTCCCATATATGTCCCCAAACACCTTTCCTGGATTTTTTGGTCGAGGAGGGCCGGAGTCTCCGGTGTAGACCAGAGTCTCCGGCCTGGATGGTTTCTGTCACTTAAAGAAGGGGCACGGGGTGAACTGGAACAGCAGTTCCTCTTTCTTCACCCCGTCCCCTACCTCCAAACCCGTCGCCCCCTCCTCCAAAAATCCTCCCCGGAGGTCAAGAAGCCCCCGGGATCCGCCGTGCAGCCGGCCAACCTCCTCCTCTCCTACATTGGGTCATTCCCACCGAAGGAATCGATCCCATGGACAGTGATGGGGATGTGCCTACCGGGGTATACCCAGCAGGACGTTTCCGACTGGCCCAAGACTTGGCGAGTGGGCCTGCAAGACGGCGACTGGATCTAGGCCCGGTATGGATCCAGGCGACTGGAAGCTGAAGGCCCAGGCGAGTAGATAGGTCCAGTCGGATTAGGTTAAACGGTTGTTGAAGCCTTAACTGATTCGGTTGAGATATGTAAACCCTAGAGGAGGTGAGCCTATATAAACCTCCCTGCGGGGCGTCTAGAGATACGTTCCATCATACACCCAAGCTACTCGCCGCCTAGCCGCCGAGCTCGCCCATTGTACCACCTTCATAATACAATCTAGCAGGAGTAGGTCTTTACCCTCCGGGGGGGCGAACCTGGGTAAAACCCTGTGTCTTTGCCCTCATCTCGCACCGTAGATGGCTGGCCGCCCTTGCCCCTTGTTCTACTACTCGCTGCCGATTGCAGCATCTGCCGTGACCATTCCCACGACAGTGGCGTCCACCGTGGGGCCTGGCCGGTCTGGCCGGTGTTCTGCGGCGAGATCCAATCTTCCCATCAACGAGACGGTCGCCACCGGCCGCATGATAGCGATCGGCGAGATGCTCCAAATCTTGCCGAGCAGCTACGTCCCGGCGGCGCGACCCGTCACGCACAACGTGATCCTGCCGGTCGGCACGATCAGCCTCTTCATCGGCCTCACCGACGTCATTGTCTCGGAAGATTTGGCTCGCATCCGCGAGTCGCCGCCACGCGATCGGCTCTCCGAGAGCCAGATCCGCACGATCCATCGCCTTGCCTCCGAGTACAATTCGGCCCACAGCGACGTGGCCGAAAACTCAGCGGCCGCAGAAGACGCGGCCCTCAACGACGACGCCGACTCGGCGACCCCGGCGTCACTCGCCGGATCCATCACCGCGGCTTCACCCGCGGGCTCCATCACCCAGGTCTCCAACGTGGGAGACTTCGAGGACCCCTCCATCCTTGGGATCTTCGAATTCGACTCCGGGTCGGAGAACTCCGCCGACCTCCGCGACGGAACCGGTCGCCACGCCGCGACCTACATGGCGACCGGCACCAATCCACCGGAGGATCCATTCTCCACCCCAATCCCTCCTAACGCCACGACAATGGAGGTCGAGGAACTCCGCCTGAAACTGGCGGAGGCGGTGCGCAAGGAACAAGACGAGCGCGAAAAATTTCACCTCGAGCAGGTGACGGCGCAGGAACTATCGCGCTACCACCAGCAGCGGATCAGGTCGCGCCTGAACCCCACCGTTCAGGGGCGCGCCCTGAACTTCGACGACGAAAACGACCCGGCCCGCGTGGCCGAGCGCGCGATCTGCGAGAACGCGCCACCAAGAGGAAGCGCTCGGCCCCCGCCAGGATCAACGGCGATGGGCGCCCCACCTCCACCCAACCGCACACCTCCCAGGGAACAGCCGCGGATAGTAGTCTCCTCACGGGAGAGAGACGCAAATGGCCTCCCACTGTTCTCCACCCCGATGGACAACCTCGTGGCGGGCCGAGCAGCAGCCGACAACATCACGGCCACAGGCGACGGCGCCCTACAGATCAAGTACGTCAGGGCCCTGCTCGCAAAGGCCGTCGAGCAGCAAAACGCAGGCGCCGACTCACAGGGTCGAGTATACTCGCGTTCGTCGGGAAGCAGAGCGGCTTCCAGCGGCCGCCCAGCGGCGGCAAACACCCTCAACTGCCCGCCACCAGAGCCACTGCAGCTCCAACACCGACCCGCGAACGCGGCACTCTCCACTAACGACCCCAGGCCAGCGACCAACTTCGTCGACGCCAACGGGCAACCCATCGACGCCCGCACCCACATCATCAACAACCAAAGCTGGCGCGCACGCCAGCCCGACGACCTGCGACACACCCTAACCAATCGCCGCGACGGCGAGCCCATGGGGTCACTCAGTCGACTCTGCCCCAAGTGCTTCGGACCAATGATCCGAGGCGAGAAGTACTCGCCAAACTTCAAGGCGCCGAAGGAGATAGAAAAGTACGACCCCTCGTACGACCCCGCCGTTTGGCTCGATACATACCTCATGGCAATGGGTATCGCGGGCCACACTGACCTGCTAGCCGCCCGTTACCTCCCCCTGATGATGGAAGGGACGTGCAGGCAGTGGATCAACACCCTCCCCCAGGACAGTATCGATTCCTGGGAGGAGATGCGCGACGCCTTCGTCAGGCACTTTGAGTGCTCCTACACCCGCGCCACCACCATCGAGGATTTGGAGCGATGCGTCCAAGGACCCCGCGAGTCGACCTGCAACTGGGTCCAACGGTGGCAAGAACCCTGGTACAACGCGGTCGGTATCCACCCGGACACCGCGATCCACTGCTTCAAGACCTCGTGCCGCTACGATCCCCTGGTCGCCAAGCTCAAGCGACACTCTCGCACACTCGACAACATCCCCGACCTCCTCGAGATCGCCAAACGGTACGCGTAGGAAGATCCAAACCAGGAAACTGACGACGAGTCAGGAGGTCAACGCCGCACGAGCGGCAACGATAGCGGACGACGGTCCGACCTACGCTACAGCAACACTTGCCTCACCGGCAAGCGCCGCAGTGACGGGCGAGTCGACTTCGTCGCCAACGCCGGGCACGCGTAACGCGAGCCAAAGAGCTTCCGCCGCGACGGAGGACAACGCCGCGACGGCGGCAACTACAAGTCCAAGCCAAGGTACGACCCCGTGGCTCTCCTTAACCAACCATGTGCGTTTCATAGCAGGGAAGGGAAGCCCACAACGCACACCACCGCCGACTGCCACACCCTCAGGGAGATCGGGAAGGCACGGCGAGCATGGGAGGACCCCGACAACGACCCGCCAAACGGCGGAAAATTCGGCAAAGTGGACGACTCGCTCCATACCTTCACGGGCTTCAACACGAAGCGCGAGAAGAAGGTCATCGCCCGCGCCGTCGCCGTCAACGCGGTGGCCCAGGTGGACGTTCCCCAGTTCCTCAACTGGTCGGAGCAGCCCATCACCTGGAGTCGACAAGACCACTCGCCACGCATCGAGTACCCAGGTCGAGTCGCCCTGGTGGTCAAGCCTAAGGTCGGCGACTACTGGCTCCCCAAGACATTGATGGACGGCGGCAGCTCCATCAACATCCTGTACCTGGACACCTTCAGGCGGCTGCGGCTCCCACAGTCGATGATCGAGACGACCCACACCACGTTCCACGGCATCGTCCCCGGTCGGAAGGCGTACCCGATCGGTAAGGTCATGCTGCCAGTCACCTTCGGCACACCAGCAAACTTCCGCACCGAGCGGATCGTCTTCGAGCTCGTGCCCTTCGACAGCCCCTACCATTGCGTCCTGGGGCGCCAGGCGTTCGCCAAGTTCATGGCAGCGCCCCACTATGCGTACAACGCGATGAAGCTCCCCGGGCCGTGCGGCGTCATCACCATCAACGGCGACCCCGACATGGCCGCCGAGTGCGAGGCCAAAGGAGCCGAGCTCGCTGACGCCGTCATCGCGGCGGAGACCAACCACACTGATGAGCTCGCCAAGTACGCGAGCGGGGTCAACAACGACGACCCCACCATACTCAAGAAGCCCAACTCGGAGGGCGCAAACACCTCAACCTTTGAGGCCACTACGCACACCCGCACCGTCGAGCTGGTCCCAGGCGATTCCAGCCAGATGGTGATGATCGAGACGGGCATGAGCCCAGCATAGGAAGGCGCGCTCATCGAGTTTCTCCGTGAGAACAGGGACATCTTCGCATGGAAACCCTCTGACATGCCCGGTGTCCCTAGGGAGCTCGCTGAGTACAAGCTAAACGCCGACCCCAAAGTGCGACCTGTCAAGCAGTCGCTGCGGCCCTTCAATGAAGAGCGCCGCCGAGCTATCGCCGAGGAGGTGCAGCGTCTACTCGCTGCAGGCTTCATCCGGCCAATCAAATACTCCAAGTGGCTGGCAAACCCAGTCCTGGTCGAGAAGAAGAACGGGACCTGGAGGATGTGTATCGACTACACAAACCTGAACAGCGCCTACCCAAAGGAGCAGTTCGTCCTCCCGCGGATCGACCAGATAATCGATTCCACCGCGGGCTCGGAGTCGCTATTTTTCCTCGACGCCTACTCCGGGTACAACCAGATCAGAATGGTCATCGAGGACGAGGAGAAGACGACGTTCATCACGCCATTCGGTGCCTTCTGCTACACCGCCATGACCTTCGGCCTCAAGAACGCCGGGGCGACCTACCAGCGGTGCATGCAAGAATGCCTCGCGAGCCAAATTGGCTGCAACATCCACGTCTACATCGACGACGTGGTCGTAAAGTCCGCTTGCCAGGGTGAAATCCTCGCTGACCTGGCGGAAACATTCGCCAACTTGCGAAAATACAAGATAAAGCTCAACCCAGGCAAATGCACCTTCGGCGTACCAGCAGGACAGCTACTGGGGTACGTCGTATCCAAGCGAGGGATCAAGGCGAACCCCACGAAGATCGACACGATCGCCCGGCTTGGCAAACCCGAGTGCCTGCGCGACGTCCAGAAACTGGTCGGGCGAGTAGCGGCTCTTAGTCGCTTCATTACCCACCTGCGCGAAAAGGCGATGCCCCTATACCGCCTGATGCGCAAGAACCCCACCTTACAGTGGGACAAGGAGGCGGATGACGCGCTTCGCGACCTCAAGAAGGTGCTACTCGCCGCACCGCTACTCGCCGCCCCCACCGACAAAGAACCCATGCTGGTTTACGTCGCGGCTTCTGAGCGCGTCGTCAGTGCCGTCATGGTCATCGAACGACCAGAGGAAGGAAAGGAGCGCCCAGTACAGCGACCGGTGTACTACATCAGCGAGGTCCTCACCGAGTCGCGCCAGCGGTACCCCCAGTACCAAAAGCTGGTATACGCGGTGTTCAGAGCTCAGCGGCGCCTGCCGCACTACTTCCAGGAGCACCCGATCACGGTCGTTTTCTCAGCACCATTGCAAGACATCATCCGCAACCGTGAGGCGACCGGGCGGGTCGCCAAGTGGGCCGTCGAGATCGGCGTCCACAACATCAAATACGAGCCGTGAAAAGCGATCAAGTCGCAGGCCCTAGCGGACTTCATCGCCGATTGGGAAGAGGCCCAGCAGCTAGAGAAGCTGCCATACCTCCATTACTGGAGCCTGCACTTCGACAGCTCCAAGAACGCGGATGGCGCAGGCGCAGGGATCGTGCTTACTTCACCGAAGGGCGACAAGCTCCGCTACATCCTCTGCCTCGACTTCACACCCTGCACCAACAACATGGCCGAGTACGAGGCCTTACTCCACGGCATGCGAGCTGCCAAGGAGATGAATGTCAACCGCCTACGCTGCTACGGAGATTCCGACCTCGTCGCGGGGCAAGTCGCTGGCACCTGCGACGCCGTCTCCCCCACCATGGCGGCGTACCGCCAAGCAGTGGACAAGTTGGGCGGACACTTCACAGGCTACTTCGTCGAGTGGATCGATAGACGGAAGAACGAGAAGGTCGACGCACTCTCTCGCATCGGGTCGGCTCGACTCGCACCACCCGCCGGCGTCTTCCTCGACACGATCACTAAGCCATCAGTCTCTCCCCCGAGGGAGATCGACATCAGAGTCCCGCTCCAACCAGAGGCAGCCCTGGTCGCACTCGTCAATGAGCCAGACGACTGGACCAAGCCCTACATCGCCTACCTGGAATCCGGCACCTTGCCGGCAGACGAGACGGACGCTCGGATGATCGCTCGTCGATGCAAGTCCTACACCATCATTGACGGCGAGCTCCACAAGCGCAGTGTCACCGGCGTGTTCCAACGCTGCGTCCAACCCGCCGAAGGACGTAAGATCCTCCACGACATCCACTCTGGTGACTGCGGCCACCACGCCGGCGCCCGCTCTCTTGTCGCCAAGTCTATGCGACATGGCTTCTACTGGCCCACCGCACACGCCGATGCGGTCGACATTGTCCAGCGGTGCGCCGGGTGCCAGAAGTACGCCAACCAGACGCACGTGCCGAGCTCAGCGCTCAAAACAATCCCCATCACCTGGCCATTCGTTGTGTGGGGCATGGATATGGTAGGCCCCTTAAAGAAGGCCCCCTCCGGCTACACCCACCTGCTGGTCGCGGTCGACAAATTCACAAAGTGGGTGGAGGCCAAGCCAGTCCGGAAATGCGACGGGAAGACCGCCACCAAATTCCTACGCGAGCTCATATATTTCTACGGGTTCCCAAACAGCATCATCACGGACAACGGCACCAACTTCGCCAAAGGATCCATGGCCGAATTCTGTGAAGAGCACCACATCCGCCTCGACCTCGCATCGGTCGCCCACCCGGAGTCCAACGGCCAAGCAGAACGGGCCAACCAAAGCATCCTCCACGGCCTGAAGCCGCGACTCCAAGTACCACTCGAGCGCACCGCCGGGTGCTGGGTCGAGGAGTTACCCTCCGTCATCTGGGGCATCCGCACCTCGGTCAACAGGTCGACAGGATTCACCCCCTTCTTCATGGTGTATGGCGCCGAGGCAGTCATGCCCACCGATCTCGAGCACGATTCGCCACGGGTCGTCCACTACACGGAGGCGGCAAACGAACCCGCTCGCCAAGACGGAGTCGATCAGCTCGACGAGGCACGTGACCTCGCTTGGTCTCGCACCGCCATCTACCAGCAGGGACTCCGCCGCTACCACAGCCGGCGGGTGAGGACTCGCACCTTCCAGGAAGGCGACCTGGTGTTGCGCCTCATCCAGGACAAGAAGGGCATGCACAAGCTCTCCCCTCCGTGGGAGGGACCATTCGCCATCGGGCGAGTACTTGGCAACGACGCCTACTACCTCATCGACGTCCGCGGGGACGGTGAACTCGACGTCAAGCGACCATGGAATGTAAACCTCCTACGTAAGTTCTACCCCTAGAACCCCGCATATGTACTCTCTAGTCGCTGTGAAATAAAAGAATCGGTTACCGCAAATTGCACCTACTCTCCGTGTCTTGTGCCACTCGCACTCGTAATAACAGCTTCCAGCTAACCGCAGAAGTCAACCTTTGGTACAGCGATCGGCACGGCTAAGTAGTGCGATGCAAGAGCATTGAGTAAACCTCAGGTCTTGCATCGTCCATGAAAAACGCCTACCCGGAGCCCCATTGGAGTCGCCTAGCCCGACTGGCTTTACGAGCCAAGACACCTACCTTCGCTTCTTACAGCGACCACGGTCCTCCGCATCCTCGGCATAGCGACTCGAACGGCTAAGTACCACGCTCGGGGACTGACGACCAGTTCATCGCGAGTGGCTCGGGAAAACGCCAAGTAAGAGAGCATGCCCAGGATTCGCCACGCGACTGGCCCAACGGGCCTGGCAGGAGTGATGCGCCCAAACCAACGCGCCAAGTCCTCAACCACCCTCGAGTCGCACCTAGAACAACCAAGTACCACGCTCGGGGACTCAGCCACCCGAACCCGTTCGCGCAAGGGAAAACGGTGAAGTATAGAGCGTTCAAGGGAGTCGCCCTGCGACTGGCTCTTCGAGTCCGAGCGAGTAGAACACAATAACAAAACATTCAAAAACAACAAACATATCATACACGAGGTAAACCCCACAAAAGGGCGGACGCACTCGGGGACTCGTTCAAACCATAATCACAAAACACATGACAAATTCCAACACAGACACGATGTCTCATTCAAAAGCATGTTGCATTGTCTCATATTACAAAATATGCCCATATGGCAGACCTGCTACCTAACGCCCCAGGGCAAACTATCCTATTCCACAGGCTTCGACTACGACTCGTCAACACTCCGGCGATTGCGGATGAATGGCGTGTACGGATTCTACGGGTACGTCGTCAGCTCACCCGCCATCGCCGCGCGGAAAGGCTGCTCGACCTTGAAGTCACGGTGCGGCGGCTCGGGGTCATTCGGCACGACGACCGTCTCCTAGTACGGAAGGAGGTCGCCCATTTCCCAGACACGCTCCGAGTACGTTGCGGCGCGATCCTGCAACTTGAGGACCTCGGAAAGCTCCACCGCACCAGTCGACGACGGGTAGCCACTCGTCACATCGTCGAGGTCGAAGTCCTCGGGGAAGTGGGCAAGTCCAAGACTAAGTGCCGTCGCCGCCCCGCGCCGAAACGCCGACCGCGTCATGAACTCAACGACTGCGGGCGCCTTCTCCAAATACTTCCACACCTCAACGAGGTCGCTGGGAATCACTTCCGTGGGCGATATCTCTTGGAGATAGGCTTGGATGCACGTCGCCGACAACGTCGCCGAGTCGACAAGCGTGGCTACACACTGCCGCGCGTCGAACGAGCTTGCCTCTTCCGCGCTGTTGATAATGTGACCTGCGAGTAGAAGACAATAATGAATACGACGGACACCACAAAAGGCACACCTACTAGCAGAGGCATATGCACTTACCAATCAACGGGCGGGCGAGATCCGTGATGAAGCATTGAAGCGAAGTATGGTCGTCCTGAAGCCCAGCAACAAGGGCGTCCGACACTTTGCGATCCTCTTCGGCGGCTGCAATGGCGGCCTTGGCTCGCCCATCAGCCGAGCTCGCCTCTTCCTTCGCCTCCCGCAGCTCGCGCTCGAGGTTGGCGATCCGCTGTTCAGCTGAACTCAAAGCCGATTGTGCCACCGCCAATTCACCCGCGGGGACAAGACCCTGGCGAGCTTCCTCTTCCTTCGCGGCAACCGCCTGAAGCCCTTTGTTCGCCTCCTGGACAATGGCCAGTTCCTTCTCCGCGCGGTGCTTCGCTGCCAGTCGGTCAGCTGATTCAAGTTGCAGACCCTGCACATCACCCAAAAAGTTAACCAAAGCAAAATTCCTAAGTGCCCACCCGCTGAAATTCAGCGAGTGCGCACTCGGGGACTGGCAATCAAGAAACTCTCAAGTGCCCACCCGCTGAAATTCACCAAGTGAGCACTCGGGGACTGGATGCGGAAAACAAATATACGACACTAAAAGAATCAGGCCGCTGCAACACACCGACCTGATCCTTGGGGACTGGATATACCTGGATGGCTGCGCCAAGCATGCCGTGGAGTTGTATCGCGTCCATGGACGCGAGGAGAGCCGGCGTATGCCCACGACATTGGTCGACTTCAGCATCGGCGATCCCAGGAGCGTGGCTTGAGGGCGAAGTTCCACTCGCCGCGGCCGCCTTGGCCATGAAGCGCGGGAAGCTGGCGATAGAGGCACCCGCCCCAAAGGAGGTCGGCTCGGCCGTTCCAGGCAAGGGAGCGCCCTCCTTCGTGGATGCCGCCGCCTCCGTTACGGGTCCAGCCGGCGCGACCGCCGTGTCGTCAGAAATCGTGACGACGTTGTCACCCTTGGCCTTCTTGCCGCCATCCGCAGGGATGACGACTTTGTCCACCTCCCTCTTGCGGGAAGGATCCTCCTCGCTGACGACAGGTGGCACCTTAGCCACGGTCGGGTGGCCCATCCTCTTCACTCTGGTTATGTACATCAATCATATAAGCAAGATAATTCGAGCTGCTATGGAAGACAAAGGAAGGAGAGTGTACTCACTTGGCGACTGGAATGAAGCGCAGCCCCGTACGGAGGCCGGCTGGCTTCTCTAGTTCGGGGCCCAGTCGGCGGCTGAGCCCCATTTCCAGAACGTCGCGTGCCCAAGACACGGACGGTTTCTTCGTCGTCGAGGCCGCAACCGGAGCCTCTGGAACATCTTCAACAGGAGCTTCCCTGTGAGGCGAAGCCGCTGCGGCCGGAGCGTCCCCTAGCCCAGAGACTGGAGCGAATGGCAGAGGAATCGACGCCAGGGGCACCTCGATGGTGGTCGTGTCCAGCGCGGCTGTCGTCGGTGGCGCCTCGTCCTTGGTCGGACTGGGGGCGTCAGAACTGCTCGCTGAATGTGGTAGCGAGGCCGGCCTCGTCGGCTTCGTCTTCGTCTTCCTCGGAGGGGCCTTCGCCTCCTTTTCCTTCTTCTTCTTTTTCGATGGAGTAGCCTGGCGGCGTGAGGTGGTTTCTGGAAGCTCGTCGTCGTCGTCATGGCGCTCGAGGCTTTTGCTTGCCTCAAGCTCACGTTGACGCTGCCCACGGGTCTTGCGGAGCAGTGGGGCGACCTCCTCTTCGGACTCATCGTCGCTGTCGCCCTCATCACTCCCGGCATCGCCCTTGGCGGGAGGCGACTCGCCCATGTCCTGGACGGACGAGCTCGAGTTCTCGTCGTCCGAAGGCGGGAGCCATCCTTCCACCACTTGGAATAGCTGCAATGAACACAAGATGAAATCAGAATTACTGCGACTGCAAAAACTGCGACTGCGAGCGAAGTGAAGCGATTACCGTTGGGGCTGGACGCTTTGCGGTATTGGGGGCGACCCCAGCCTGTGCGTCCAGGTACACCGCCTGGGTGATTTTCTTCAGTGCTGGGAGGTAGTCCTCGAGCTTCCATTCGGCGAGGCAGGCCTTCGTCGAGTCATCCCGGCCGGTGTACTGGTACATGTAGTGCTCGCGCCGAGCCAGCGGGACGAGCCGCCGCCCGAGCCAGCAGTTGTACAGGTTTATCGTCTGGAGGCCCTTCTTATTTAGACCGCGGATGGTCTGGAGCATTTCGTCAATGACCATCCGCTGGTCGTTGGGGAGCTTGCCGATTTGAAGGCGGCGCGGCTCGGACCGGTTGGTGGAATACCACGGGATCGCCGTCTCGCCATCCAGGGTCGCCTCGGCTACGTAGAACCACGATTTCTTCCAGTCGCTCGCTGCCTTGGCGGGCAGCATCAGGTCGAAGAATGAAGCCTTCGACTTTAGCTGGAAGGTTAGGCCGCCCGCGGCTAGCATTGGGCCGCCCGCTTCCTCGCGGCTGATCCGTCCGTGGAACAGATCTTGCCATAGAGGGAAGTAGGGCCGGCAGCCCAAGTAGCACTCGCAGAACGCCACAAAGATGGCGAGCTGCTCGATGTTGTGGGGACCCAGATCCGATGGCTGGATCCCGTAGTAGGCGCAGAAGCGCCGGAAGAATAGGGACGTGGGGAACCCTAGCCCTCGTTCAAGATGGCTGGTGAAGCAGATGAATTCCCTCTCTCGCGGATTCGGGGTCGTCTCTTCGGCCGCAGGGATGCGCCAGCAGCCGGCTCGCAAGATCCCGGCCTCCTCGAAGGAAGCCAGTTGCACCCTCGTGCACTTAGATCTACCCCAAGGCTCGGTGGAGAGGGCCATGGCGGAGAGATTTGCTGGGGGTCGGGGGATTTCTGGTCGGCTGGGTCGCGATGCGAAGGGAGGCGAAAAGTGCGCGCAGTCGGAGGAAATGGTGAGAAGGTGGCTCTCTGATCGCCTGCCATTCCTCTTATATAGCGGTTGTTACCCGCCAAATCAGGGAGCCATTACTACGCGGTGATTACGCCAAAAGTTACCATTGGATTACCCCAACGGCTAGTTTGACCACGGTTAACGGTCCAACTTCAGCCACTCGGCTCGCCGACTCGTTCACTATGACAGTGTTTCGCCGACTCGACTCGCCAAAGCTGCGATCAGAACGACTAGTTTCTCCTTATACAGGAGCCCGCCGACGATTCGACTGGATGCCCGCTTAGCGGCCACATACTCCGACTGCCAGCGACCATCTACGCCCAATCGGCGACGGCCTCGGGGACTACTGATGCGGATGTGCCTACCGGGGTATACCCAGCAGGACGTTTCCGACTGGCCCAAGACTTGGCGAGTGGGCCTGCAAGACGGCGACTGGATCAAGGCCCGGTATGGATCCAGGCGACTGGAAGCTGAAGGCCCAGGCGAGTAGATAGGCCTAGTCGGATTAGGTTAAACGGGTGTTGAAGCCTTAACTGATTCGGTTGAGATATGTAAACCCTAGGGGAGGTGAGCCTATATAAACCTCCCTGCGGGGCGTCTAGAGATACGTTCCATCTTACACCCAAGCGACTCGCCGCCTAGCCGCCGAGCTCGCCCATTGTACCACCTTCATAATACAATCTAGCAGGAGTAGGTCTTTACCCTCCGGGGGCCGAACCTGGGTAAAACCCTGTGTCTTTGCCCTCATCTCGCACCGCAGATGGCTGGCCGCCCTTGCCCCTCGTTCTACTACTCGCTGCCGATTGCAGCATCTGCCGTGACCATTCCCACGACAGACAGATCTGGTACCTCTCCTCTCCTTTTTCCTCCTAGGGTTCATCCCTAGATGTGTTTTTGAGGATTGTTGCGGATTTGTCCATAGGAATCACTTGTTTGCTTGCACTCTAGTACTTTAGCCTTGTTGCATTGCCCGATCTACTAGATTTACCCTCACCAGCATCTCCCCATCGCATACCCGAGCCTCCTGACCGGAGACTCCGGACTTAGGTTCGGAGACTCCGGTCTAGGCCGGAGACTCCGGTCCCCAGGATCGGAGACTCCGGTCTGAACCGGAGACTCCGGTGTCTGGTGCGGAGACTCCGGTGCTGGGTGAATCAAAGTAGTCCTGAAATGCATCAAAGCTCCTGTACTGCATCTTTGGGACATATATACTCATCTCCATGCTATCTCCCTCACTGCTGTTCACAGGTGATGGTTCTAGTCGCCCTCGTCGTACCAAGGCCAAGTCCCAAAGGGGCAATCCTCGCTATGATGAAGCTCAGGGTCAGTTTATCGTGCCTCCGTCCAACCGGAAACAGCGAGCACGTGATGCAGCTTACATGAAGAGGGATCAAGAAAGGGCTGAACGGGAGGAAAGTTCAAAGAGAGCCAAGTATGACAACCTCCAGTCCCTAAACAAGATGTCTAAAGTGGAGTTCCGTGAGCTGAGGAAGACAGATTTCTATGCACTACCTCGTACCAGTGATGACCCTCGTTTCTGGAGGAAAGAGCAGAGTGTGTTCATGAAGGATGTGTATGGTGTACTCACCAAATCACCTGTTTGCCCTCAGAAGTTCATGAACATTGAGCAAATGCGCCAGAGCCCGTATTTCAGTGATGCTCTGTGGATCTGTGAGAAGCTGGGTCTCTACAACTTGATGGAGCTGCATGAAGACTACAGTGTGCACCTCGTTCAGCAGTTCTATGCCACTGTGGTGTTTGGGACTGATCTTGCTAGGACTATGGTGTGGATGACTGGCTCTACTCGCTGCACAGCTACTTTCCATGACTTTTCCAATGTCATCTTTGAGACTTTTCACGGCATATCTACTCCTGTGGGGCTGCGCATACACTCCGCATCATTGGGTGAGAACAAGCAAAAACTGGCACCTCTATATGATGATGGTGTTGTGGGGGCCTCCAAGGGACTCAAGCCCCTCTACAACCTTATGCTGAGGATTTTCCGTCACACTATTGCTCCAAGTGCTGGAAATGATGATGCTCTCAGGGGAGGACTTGTCAACCTCCTGTACCATACTCACCGGACCTTCAATGCTGGACCAGATGCTGAGGCTGCACCCATTGATGTGATGGACTTCATTTTCGAGGAGATGTTCCATGCAATTCTATTCAAGAAATCTTCTCCATATGCACCCTTGATTATGAGACTAATCAACTCGTAGACGCATGATTCTCCCAATGCCGTTCCACCACACCTCACGGCGCACACTCTGGTCTCTCTGCAGCAGAAGGGACACATGGGGCCAGCTCCAAGGCGCCGCTATGGAAATGATGATGAGGAGACTGAGACGGAGAGAGCTCCCTCTCCACCCAGAGTTCGGAGGAAGAATGCCTCAAATGTCCCTATGCCTTCCATGACTAGAGACTATGTGCATGAGAAGGTCAAGAAGGCCAGTTTCTGGGAGAGGACTCTTTGCTGCATGAACGTTGACATTCGCAAGCAGCAGCATGCATCTTACCAAAGCAACCGCCGCATGGAGAAGCTCCTCAAAGAGATCAAGGACCAGGGTGCTGCTGATACTGAGGAAGGTGAAGATGAATACAATGATGAGCATGGCGCCCAGCAGTCCACAGAGTCTGATCACACTGTCTCATTTGGGGCATGGAACGCCCAACAGGATAGTCTGGTGGACTGGCAGACGTTTGCTGATGTCACCTCTGGGTTTGGATACCAGGGTACTTCCTCCTCTCGCCCTCACGGCAAAGGGCCTGCTATCCCTTAGGATGATGATGATGATGACTATGACCAGGATGAGGATGACCAGGACGAGGATGACCAGGATGAGGTTGAGAATGCCGAGGACGACGAGGATGACGATGACTACCGAGTCATTGGGGCGTTAGTATAGGTCTTTTCCCTTTTCGGCGTTTCGATGCCAAAGGGGGAGAAGACATTCTCATCCGCTTTGCATGGGACTCGGGATTTGCGACTGTCTACCGTTATTTGCCTTTCTTTTTGTTATTTGGATATTCGAACTTGAACTTTGTGTGTTATCTACTGTTCTTATGTGTGTCTATGACTATGTGCTTGTGTGCAACATCTATTGTAACTCATGTGAGATCTATGTGTGCTATCATTGGTATTTTTTCTTTACATGATTTACTTCATTATCTTGTTGCGGTCGGGCTTGGGCGCTGGCGGAGCCGCGGCCGAGGAGGAGGCGACGGGAGGAGGCTCGGCGAGGCCGGCGGTGGCGCAGAGAGGGGTCGCCGGCGGCGGGCACGCGGCCGCGGCCGGTGGCGAGCTCGGGGGCGAGCGGGGAGAGGCAGACGGGGAAGGAGGAGCCGGCGGGAGGGGGAGCTCGGGGCGAGGAGAGCGGGCACGGGGCCTGGAGGCGGTGGCGGGAGCACGCGGCGGCGCCATGGAAGGGAGCTGCGGGGCGAGGGCGGTGGAGGACGGGCGGAGGCGTGGGTGGTCACCGGTGGCGGACGGTGAGGGAGGTTGGGGCCGCGGGCTGCCAGGGAGAGAGGAGCCACGGGGGAGGTGGTAGGGGGAAGGAGCAGAGGCGGGAGAGGCGATGGGGAGGAGCCTGGCGGGGTCGGGCTCCGGCCAGAGAGGCGGCGCGGGGCGCATCGGGACGCTCCGGCGACGATGGAGAGGATGGAGGCGGCGGGCTGGAGGGAGGGAGAGAGGTGAGGTGGCGAGAGAGGATTGGGTGGGGTGAGGTGGCTGGAGGGGTGGGTAGATTAGGAGTAGGTAGGCATAGAGTTTGGGTGGACCGTTTTGTAATGGGGTGGTCGACCGGGTCGGATCGGCCCGTTCGACTGCCCCCACAAAATAATTAAATATTTTATTTGTTTAAAACAGGACTTTTGCAAACCGATAGCAGACAAAATAAAATAATCCGGAGACCCGGGTTTTGTGTTTGACAGAGACGGGGCGTTTTAGAAAACAAAATAGGTTTTTCTGAAATTAGTTTTATGCAAGCAAATGCAAGATGATGACGATGCTCAAATGCAATGTGGCATGATGACATGAGCATGCGGACATGATGATGCAATGCACAAAAAACAACGCGATTTTCTAGTAGTGGTTTTGCGGGATGCCACAATTCAACACCACTAACAATGGATCTCGCCCTCGAGATCCGCCTCATGGTACCGGAAGGAAGGTCGGCGATCTGAATCTTCTCGCATCGTGTAGATCCTCGCGACACCACTAACAAGAGGTCGTTGTCCGTGATCGTTGAGAGAACTCTCCGGTAACCAAAGGGCGAAGGTAGAGGTATCAACAAATAAAGCCACCTCTAGCTTTGGTGGACGGAGTAAAATCGCTGGATCCACTGATTCGGGGTACAAGAGCGAATGATAAGAGTAGTCGGATGGTGATCAGTCCATCGCGCACCCAAACCATTACTCTGCACACGAATAGGCGGATTATGCAACCAACTCTCGGGATTCAGACTGACGATCTCGACAAGCGAGGTTCGGGAACAAAGGAGTGATGCAGACTCTGCATCGGATCTGTGGCATCCCGCAAAACCACTACTAGAAAATCGCGTTGAATTTGTGCATTGCATCGTCATCATCATGCATTGTTTGCCTAAAACTAATTTCGAAAACCTATTTTTGTTTTCCAAACGCCCCAACTTATTTCAAACGCCAAAACCCGGGGCTCCGGAGTATTTTGTTTTGCCGCTATCGGTTTGCAAACGGAGTTATTAAAACCAATAAAAATTATAAATATTTTGGTGGGGCAGTCGAACGGTCCGAACCGACCGAACGACCGCCCCAGAAAACTAAATCGGTCCGCTCTAATCCTATTCCTACCCAGTTCTCTACCCTCTCTCCCCAGCCACCTCACCCCGGCCTATCTCGCTGCGCCACCTCACCCTCCCCAAAACCCCCTCCACTCCCTAGCTGCCACATGGCCTACCCAACCCACACACAACACACCAAACACACACAGGCCACACACTCCCAGCCCCACCACACATCATACACGCACGCACGCCTGCCTGGGTCCCACCTGCTCACCAGCCGGCTCAGCCCCGCACGCACCCAGCAATCCCCGGCCCCACACCCCACCGCGTCCCCCACGCGGGACCCACCGCGTCGCCCTCCCCACGCGACCCGCGTCCCTTCCGCGTCCCTGCCCCGCTACTCCCTTCCTCCCTCCTCCCAGCACCCCCGCTCGCCGCACCGACCCACCGCAGCCCCTGCCCCGCTCCTCCCCAGTCGCCGCGCGCCTCTCCTTCCCCGCCGCTGCAACGCCCTGCCCCGCACCCTCTCCGACCCCCGCGCGCACGCCTCCCTCGCCGGACCCCCCGCCTCCGCGCCCCTCCCCCCCGCGCGCGAGCGCGCCGCCTCGCCGGCGCTGCGTCCCCTCGCCGGCCCGTGCGCAGCCGTCCCCGCGCAGAGCCGCCGGTCGCCCCGCGTCCACCTCTCCTCCGTCGCCTCGCCCGCGCCCCGCGCCAGGCCGCGCGCCTTCCGCCGCGCGTCGCCGGCGCCGCTCCCTGCCGCCGCCCCTCCGTGCGGGCCCCGCGAGCGCCGCCGGTCCTGCCGCCTCTGCGCCGGCGCCCCCCTCCGCGCGGCCTCGCCCGGCCAGGGCCCCGCCGCTCGAGCTCGCCCCGTCGACCCCGGCCCTCCCCGCGCGCGAGCACCGGCCTGACCCCGACCCCGCCGCTCCTACCACAGCGCCCACCGCCGCCGCCTCGAGCTCCCGCCGCCTGCACCTTCCCTCGTCGCCGAGCCCGCCGGCCCCTGACCGCCCACGCCCCGAGCCTCGCAGCGCAGCACCGCCGTCCCCCTCCACCGCCAGTCCGCCGCGGGCCCCACCTCGGGGGCCTGATCCGAGCCCCCCCGCGACCCGGGCCCGCATCTCCTCGGTCGGCAAGACCCTCCGTCAACAGTCCGAGGACAATCCCCGAAGACCGATCCCGGAGCCGGTCCGAAGACCACATGGGCGACAAGATCACCTTCCAGGAGCCGAACCCGAAGGACTCCGACAGGGACCCACAAGATCTGCTTCCTAGACGCGCCATGGTTTCGGTGGAACCCTCAACGCCAATTCCGTCTCCCGAACCCCGGAGGAACCGACGAGAAACGTCCCTCCGCCGAGATCTTCCGAAGGCCGGTCCCCGGAACCCGCGGAACCTTGTTGCCGACGACACGGAGCCCCGAGTTCGTCATCACGGGCACGTGGGGCGGCACCCCAAGATCTTCAGAAAGGAACAACAAGGACCTCGGAACCAAGATCCCCCCGTGCCGGAACCCGAGTCCGCCACCGACAACTAGAACCGTGGAACCGACAAGATCGACCTCACCGACGCCAGGATCTCCGCCGCAGAACAGCGAGTCCTTCGGAGTGAAACCGACAAGGTCTACCCCGGAATCCGAGAACGCTTCCGCCGAACCCCCCCGAACCCCAGATCCGTCGAACCCTGAGACCGACCCCGAACCCCGGAACCCAAGATCGTCGAGACCCCTCAATGTGTGAACCCCTTCCCGGAACCCTAATTTCACAATATAATACAACTGTTGCATATTTAATTGTCATATTCACATGCATACCTGTGGTTTGGGGGCCTTCTGCCGATTCACCTAATAATTAAATATGGGGCCATATGCGGGCAAATCTAGCCTTATATTGGCCTCATTTAAACATGTGTAGCGAACCCGGTACTATCTTTTGCCATGCTAATACAACATTTAATATGCGGGGTAGCTAAATAACTTGAACCACCTAATTAATTGTCGGGACCCCGGTTCCGCTTAATATGACCTAATTGCATCGCACCTTTTGCCATGCCATGCATCATTCATGCATCATGCCGATCTTCTGCCGTTGTATTAAATATTGCATCCGGTGTTTCTTCTAGTGTTTTGCTTCTTCGCGGATAAGACCGTTGAGTTGATGTGAGCTTCGCCCCGATCTTCGGTTGAACCCTTCGACAATGTTTTCAGGCGAGCATCTCCCCCTTTCTACCTATCTTACTTTTATAGTCTTTATTTCCTCCTGTTGATCTATTGCTATCTGTGTTGCGATGCTCTAGTTTCCGTACCCGTGATATCCCTTGCAGCCCTATATTTGCCTTGGACACATCCTATTACCTGTTGTTTGGTAGACAGTTGGACTTGCGCGTCGTAGTTGCTTGCTCAAGTGCTGATGAGTGTCGTCTCATGCCACGGTTGCTGATGTTTTGCCGCATGTTGTTGTTGGAGATGATCCTAGTTTTACTTATCGTCACTTTAATTTCTGTTTAACAACTAAAATTGAATAAGCAGAGGCATCGGTGGGTGATAGATAATATTTGGTTTCCGAACGCCCACTTGTGTCCCGTAAGACCCCGAGTACTTGATAACTGTTCCTTGATTTATCGCGCTATCCACATCCGGGAGGTATATGGGACCCCCCTCAGCCAGAGCTTGATTCCGTCTTATTTCTTGGGGCCACAACTAGTTTGAGGTTTTATTACTATCCTGTACCTATGCCATGCTTTACTGCTTTATTTACGATTGTGCGAGGAGCACACTGTACTGTTTAGGATGCGGAGTGATTACGCGGTATCGACAAGCCCAGCCACACTTTCGGGTTCCCAGTCGTTTACAGCCATTGGCGCAGACCTTGAGGCCGTCTCGGAGCTTGCTTACTCCGTTGCGGGATCTACTTAAGGGGTGGCCCCCTGAAATATTTCTGAATCTTGCGATTGCTTTGTCGTGAAGGCCTCGTTGGGTTTTGTTTTGGTTTTTCCGAGGTTGATCGAGTGTGTGTTGCTATTGGTGCACCCCGGCCGGGTAAAACTTTCTGAAAGCCGTGTCCGCGGATATGGACGACTTGGAGCACAGTTTCTCGATCATAGACAAGCATAACTAAAGTTTATTGCTATAAATTTGACTTATAATGACTAGTAATCAGCTTCACTATAATGGAATGGCTAATTAATACTGCCCACAATTGCTTGTTTGGTTGTCGCTTGCGACAATTGTATCTGACTAGTAAGTATTGCAACTACAACGGAATGGCTGAATAAAAGTACCAACAACTGCTGGGATTTCGGGTTATCTCATGTTAATTGTATTTGCCTAGTAAGTGTCGCAACTACAACGGAATGGTTAAATAAAAGTGCCCACTGCTTACTTTATCAGGCTGATTATCTAAACCTGACTAGTAAAGTGCCGCAACTATAACTGAATAAGTAAAACTGCCAACTGTGTGAGTTCCTCGGTTGACTTCCTCGTTTGGTCTCGAGGGGGAAACACCAGGATGGGTTTGTTTGGTGATAGCTTCAGGTTGGATCCGAATAGGTTTTTCTCACCCCTCTCTGATAATCGTCAGTTGTATCGAGTCTCTATAGGTTGCGTAGTGCATGCTGCCGCTGCCGCTTCAGTCCACCATACCTATGTAGGCGAGGACCGCCGAATTCTAGCCTCGCCGTGTACTGGCCTCAGTACTGACGCTCCTCTTTTTCCTTTGCCCTTTGTCGGCACCCCTTTTGTTTAAGCATGTTTTGAGATCGACGCCGTTAGCAGGGTTACCCTTCTGGCTTGGCCTGGGCAGGGTTATGGACGCCATTGGTTATTCTTCAGGGCTCTCAGCCCAATTTGCATCTTGTCCGTAGTCGGACGCTCTATCATTTTCAAGGTGTTTTGGATCTTTGTATATTATATCTGTATTCTTGACTCTTTGAGTCGCTGTTATATATATATCTGTTCTGTGGGTCCCATCGAGGACTGTTGCGTAATGTTATTACTTCGTTTTCCACCCGCACGAAAGTGCCTGGTGGGCACCTTTGAATCGTTTCTATGCGGGTTTGGCGAATTTTGCTCAAACTTGCATAGGTCCGATTCTGAGGGTGTTACAGAGTGGTATCAGAGCTCAGCAGTTGCGATACCCCACAAGTCCAGCCTGTAGGATAACCTAGCTAACGGCCGAAGTAGAAGTGTCAAAACTATTTTTCAAAATCGGTTGGATAGTTCTGGTTAGGTCTGATTTTACTCCTTACCCCTCTGCTGTTCTCCTCTTACCTCTACGTGTTTTGAATCCGCTCTCTTCTCTCTCTTCGAGTCCAGGATTTCTCGTGGTTGGGTTTCCGTCGTACCTTAGGGTTTCGCTTTCCCCTTTTGTAACGGAGGTGCTACGATCGTCAGTCTGCAACTTGTCTGTTGTGCCCTACATCCGATCTTTTGTTCTTGAGATCTTTTATCCATAAGTGTTCTTTGCTGGATATCAGTGTCGTTGAAAAACATATGAGAAGGACGAGCTTTGGTGAAGTTGGAGTCGACCTTGAGCACGTATTGTTCATGCCAATGGAACCATCGCGAAACCTAATCAGTGTGTCTTTCATACGATTTCTGCTGGCAGCATCCCTTTGTTCCGGATACCACCTATGAAGATTTTCAGTCTGAATCTCGAGAGTCGAGTTTCCTGATTCTCCTACCCATGTATAGAGTTGATAGTTGGATCCGGGATGGACTGATCACCCTACCCGACTCTTACTGTTCGCTCTGTACATCGAACTGGTGGATCAATGTAACTTTTCCCTCTTCTAATGGAAGTTAGAGGTGGCCTTATCGTTTGATACCTCTACCTTCGTCCTTTGTTTCTCCGGAGTGTTCTCTCGACGATCAGGAACAACGACCTCTTGTTAGTGGTGTCGCAAAGATCTACACGAGGCGAGACGACGCAGATCGCCGACCTTCTTTCGGTACCATGAGGCGGATCTCGAGGGCGAGATCCATTGTTAGTGGTGTCGAATTGTGGCATCCCGCAAAACCACTACTAGAAAATCGCGTTGAATTTGTGCATTGCATCGTCATCATCATGCATTGTTTGCCTAAAACTAATTTCGAAAACCTATTTTTGTTTTCCAAACGCCCCAACTTATTTCAAACGCCAAAACCCGGGGCTCCGGAGTATTTTGTTTTGCCGCTATCGGTTTGCAAACGGAGTTATTAAAACCAATAAAAATTATAAATATTTTGGTGGGGCAGTCGAACGGTCCGAACCGACCGAACGACCGCCCCAGAAAACTAAATCGGTCCGCTCTAATCCTATTCCTACCCAGTTCTCTACCCTCTCTCCCCAGCCACCTCACCCCGGCCTATCTCGCTGCGCCACCTCACCCTCCCCAAAACCCCCCTCCACTCCCTAGCTGCCACATGGCCTACCCAACCCACACACAACACACCAAACACACACAGGCCACACACTCCCAGCCCCACCACACATCATACACGCACGCACGCCTGCCTGGGTCCCACCTGCTCACCAGCCGGCTCAGCCCCGCACGCACCCAGCAATCCCCGGCCCCACACCCCACCGCGTCCCCCACGCGGGACCCACCGCGTCGCCCTCCCCACGCGACCCGCGTCCCTTCCGCGTCCCTGCCCCGCTACTCCCTTCCTCCCTCCTCCCAGCACCCCCGCTCGCCGCACCGACCCACCGCAGCCCCTGCCCCGCTCCTCCCCAGTCGCCGCGCGCCTCTCCTTCCCCGCCGCCGCAACGCCCTGCCCCGCACCCTCTCCGACCCCCGCGTGCACGCCTCCCTCGCCGGACCCCCCGCCTCCGCGCCCCTCCCCCCCCCCCGCGCGCGAGCGCGCCGCCTCGCCGGCGCTGCGTCCCCTCGCCGGCCCGTGCGCAGCCGTCCCCGCGCAGAGCCGCCGGTCGCCCCGCGTCCACCTCTCCTCCGTCGCCTCGCCCGCGCCCCGCGCCAGGCCGCGCGCCTTCCGCCGCGCGTCGCCGGCGCCGCTCCCTGCCGCCGCCCCTCCGTGCGGGCCCCGCGAGCGCCGCCGGTCCTGCCGCCTCTGCGCCGGCGCCCCCCTCCGCGCGGCCTCGCCCGGCCAGGGCCCCGCCGCTCGAGCTCGCCCCGTCGACCCCGGCCCTCCCCGCGCGCGAGCACCGGCCCGACCCCGACCCCGCCGCTCCTACCACAGCGCCCACCGCCGCCGCCTCGAGCTCCCGCCGCCTGCACCGTCCCTCGTCGCCGAGCCCGCTGGCCCCTGACCGCCCACGCCCCGAGCCTCGCAGCGCAGCACCGCCGTCCCCCTCCACCGCCAGTCCGCCGCGGGCCCCACCTCGGGGGCCTGATCCGAGCCCCCCCGCGACCCGGGCCCGCATCTCCTCGGTCGGCAAGACCCTCCGTCAACAGTCCGAGGACAATCCCCGAAGACCGATCCCGGAGCCGGTCCGAAGACCACATGGGCGACAAGATCACCTTCCAGGAGCCGAACCCGAAGGACTCCGACAGGGACCCACAAGATCTGCTTCCTGGACGCGCCATGGTTTCGGTGGAACCCTCAACGCCAATTCCGTCTCCCGAACCCCGGAGGAATCGACGAGAAACGTCCCTCCGCCGAGATCTTCCGAAGGCCGGTCCCCGGAACCCGCGGAACCTTGTTGCCGACGACACGGAGCCCCGAGTTCGTCATCACGGGCACGTGGGGCGGCACCCCAAGATCTTCAGAAAGGAACAACAAGGACCTCGGAACCAAGATCCCCCCGTGCCGGAACCCGAGTCCGCCACCGACAACTAGAACCGTGGAACCGACAAGATCGACCTCACCGACGCCAGGATCTCCGCCGCAGAACAGCGAGTCCTTCGGAGTGAAACCGACAAGGTCTACCCCGGAATCCGAGAACGCTTCCGCCGAACCCCCCCGAACCCTAGATCCGTCGAACCCTGAGACCGACCCCGAACCCCGGAACCCAAGATCGTCGAGACCCCTCAATGTGTGAACCCCTTCCCGGAACCCTAATTTCACAATATAATACAACTGTTGCATATTTAATTGTCATATTCACATGCATACCTGTGGTTTGGGGGCCTTCTGCCGATTCACCTAATAATTAAATATGGGGCCATATGCGGGCAAATCTAGCCTTATATTGGCCTCATTTAAACATGTGTAGCGAACCCGGTACTATCTTTTGCCATGCTAATACAACATTTAATATGCGGGGTAGCTAAATAACTTGAACCACCTAATTAATTGTCGGGACCCCGGTTCCGCTTAATATGACCTAATTGCATCGCACCTTTTGCCATGCCATGCATCATTCATGCATCATGCCGATCTTCTGCCGTTGTATTAAATATTGCATCCGGTGTTTCTTCTAGTGTTTTGCTTCTTCGCGGATAAGACCGTTGAGTTGATGTGAGCTTCGCCCCGATCTTCGGTTGAACCCTTCGACAATGTTTTCAGGCGAGCATCTCCCCCTTTCTACCTATCTTACTTTTATAGTCTTTATTTCCTCCTGTTGATCTATTGCTATCTGTGTTGCGATGCTCTAGTTTCCGTACCCGTGATATCCCTTGCAGCCCTATATTTGCCTTGGACACATCCTATTACCTGTTGTTTGGTAGACAGTTGGACTTGCGCGTCGTAGTTGCTTGCTCAAGTGCTGATGAGTGTCGTCTCATGCCACGGTTGCTGATGTTTTGCCACATGTTGTTGTTGGAGATGATCCTAGTTTTACTTATCATCACTTTAATTTCTGTTTAACAACTAAAATTGAATAAGCAGAGGCATCGGTGGGTGATAGATAATATTTGGTTTCCGAACGCCCACTTGTGTCCCGTAAGACCCCGAGTACTTGATACCTGTTCCTTGATTTATCGCGCTATCCACATCCGGGAGGTATATGGGACCCCCCTCAGCCAGAGCTTGATTCCGTCTTATTTCTTGGGGCCACAACTAGTTTGAGGTTTTATTACTATCCTGTACCTATGCCATGCTTTACTGCTTTATTTACGATTGTGCGAGGAGCACACTGTACTGTTTAGGATGCGGAGTGATTACGCGGTATCGACAAGCCCAGCCACACTTTCGGGTTCCTAGTCGTTTACAGCCATTGGCGCAGACCTTGAGGCCGTCTCGGAGCTTGCTTACTCCGTTGCGGGATCTACTTAAGGGGTGGCCCCCTGAAATATTTCTGAATCTTGCGATTGCTTTGTCGTGAAGGCCTCGTTGGGTTTTGTTTTGGTTTTTCCGAGGTTGATCGAGTGTGTGTTGCTATTGGTGCACCCCGGCCGGGTAAAACTTTCTGAAAGCCGTGTCCGCGGATATGGACGACTTGGAGCACAGTTTCTCGATCATAGACAAGCATAACTAAAGTTTATTGCTATAAATTTGACTTATAATGACTAGTAATCAGCTTCACTATAATGGAATGGCTAATTAATACTGCCCACAATTGCTTGTTTGGTTGTCGCTTGCGACAATTGTATCTGACTAGTAAGTATTGCAACTACAACGGAATGGCTGAATAAAAGTACCAACAACTGCTGGGATTTCGGGTTATCTCATGTTAATTGTATTTGCCTAGTAAGTGTCGCAACTACAACGGAATGGTTAAATAAAAGTGCCCACTGCTTACTTTATCAGGCTGATTATCTAAACCTGACTAGTAAAGTGCCGCAACTATAACTGAATAAGTAAAACTGCCAACTGTGTGAGTTCCTCGGTTGACTTCCTCGTTTGGTCTCGAGGGGGAAACACCAGGATGGGTTTGTTTGGTGATAGCTTCAGGTTGGATCCGAATAGGTTTTTCTCACCCTCTCTGATAATCGTCAGTTGTATCGAGTCTCTATAGGTTGCGTAGTGCATGCTGCCGCTGCCGCTTCAGTCCACCATACCTATGTAGGCGAGGACCGCCGAATTCTAGCCTCGCCGTGTACTGGCCTCAGTACTGACGCTCCTCTTTTTCCTTTGCCCTTTGTCGGCACCCCTTTTGTTTAAGCAGGTTTTGAGATCGACGCCGTTAGCAGGGTTACCCTTCTGGCTTGGCCTGGGCAGGGTTATGGACGCCATTGGTTATTCTTCAGGGCTCTCAGCCCAATTTGCATCTTGTCCGTAGTCGGACGCTCTATCATTTTCAAGGTGTTTTGGATCTTTGTATATTATATCTGTATTCTTGACTCTTTGAGTCGCTGTTATATATATCTGTTCTGTGGGTCCCATCGAGGACTGTTGCGTAATGTTATTACTTCGTTTTCCACCCGCACGAAAGTGCCTGGTGGGCACCTTTGAATCGTTTCTATGCGGGTTTGGCGAATTTTGCTCAAACTTGCATAGGTCCGATTCTGAGGGTGTTACAGGATCTGGCGTAGATGATGTCGTCGTGTCGGAAAACACCGTAAGGCACAAACAAGGAACAAAGAATGGTACCACAGTAGACGGATTCCTCAGGCAGCATGAACACCGGATGGTAGAACACCGTTATCAGAGAAGGAAGCGAAACCCTGAAGGTACGACGGAACCCAACCACGAGAAATCCTGGACTCGAAGCGAGAGACGAGAGCGGATTCAAAACACGTAGAGGTAAGAGGAGAATAGCAGAGGGGTAAGGAGTAAAATCAGACCTAATCAGAACTATCCAACCGATTTTACAAAAATAGTTTTGACACTCTACTTCGGCTGTTAGCTAGGTTATCCTACAGGCTGGACTTGTGGGGTATCGCAACTGCTGAGCTCTGATACCACTCTGTAACACCCTCAGAATCGACCCTATGCAAGTTTCAGCGATTCCCGCCAAACCCGCATAGAAACGATTCAAAGGTGCCCACCAGGCACTTTCGTGTGGGTGGAAAACGAAGTAATAACATTACACAACAGTCCTTGATGGGACCCACAGAACAGATATATACAACACGACTCCATGAGTCAAGAATACAGATATAATATACAAAGATCCAAATCACCTTGAAAATGATACAGCGTCCGACTACGGACAAGATGCAAATGGGGCTAAGAGCCCTGAAGAATAACCAATGGCGTCCATAACCCTGCCCAGGCCAAGCCGGAAGGGTAACCCTGCTAACGGCGTAGATCTCAAAACCTGCTTAAACAAAAAGGGGTGCCGACAAAGAGCAAAGGAAAAAGAGGAGCGTCAGTACTGAGGCCAGTACACGAGAGGCTAGAATTCGGCGGTCCTCGCCTACATAGGTATGGTGGACTGAAGCGGCAGCGCAGCATGCACTAAACAACCTATAGAGACTCGATACAACTGGCGGCTATCAGAGAGGGGTAAGAAAGACCTATTCGGAACCAACCTGATGCTACCATCAAACAAACCCATCCTGGTGTTTCCCCCTCGAGACCAAACGAGGAAGTCAACCGAGGAACTCACATAGTTGGCAATTTTATTTATTCTGTTATCGTTGCAGCAATTACTAGTCAGGTATAGATGGTCATCCTGATAAAATAAACAGTGGGCACTTTTAGTTAACCATTCCGTTGTAGTTGCGACACTTACTAGTCAAATTCAATTAGCATGAGATATCCCAAAACCCAGCAGTTGTTGGCACTTTTATTTAGCCATTCAGTTGTAGTTACAATACTTACTAGTCAGGTACAATGGTCGCAAGTGACAACTCAAACAGGCAATTGTTGGCAGGTTTATAAAGCCATTCCATTATAGTGAAGCTGATTACTAGTCATTATAAAGTCAAATTTATAGCACTACTTTAGTTATGCTTGTCTATGATCGAGATACTGTGCTCCAAGTCATCCATAACCGCGGACACGGCTTTCAGAAAGTTTTACCCGGCCAGGGTGCACAAATAGCAACACACACTCGATCAACCTCGGAAAAACCAAATCAAAACCCAACGAGGCTTTCACGACAAAGCAATCACAGGATTCAGAAATATTTCAGGGGGCCACCCCTTGGAGTACACCCGCAACGAAGTTAGCTGACTTCGAGACGGACCCGAGGTTTGTGGGGCCGGCTGTAAGCGACTGGGAACCCAAAACTGGGCTTGTCGATACCGCGTAAACGGGTCACAATTCCTAAACAGTACAGTGTGCTCCTCGCACAATCGTAAATAAAGCAGTAGCATGGCATAAGTACAGGATAGTAAATAAATCCTCAAACTAGTTTGTGGCCCCAAGAAATAAGAATGAATCAAGCTCTGGCTCAGGGGGGTCCCATAATCCTCCCGGATGTGGATAGCGCGATAAATCAAGGAACAAGTATCAAGCACTCGGGGTCCTACGGGACACAAGTGGAAGGTTAACAACCAAATAACATCTATTGCCCACCTGTGCCTCTGCTTACTTACTTCAATTTTAGTTGTTAAACAGTAATTAAAGTGAACAATAAGTAAAGTCATGATCATCTCCAACCTCGAACATGCGGCAAATACTCCAACAACGGTGTTACTGGACGACACGCAACAGCACTTGAGCAAGTGACTACGACGCGCAAGTCCAGCTATCTACCAAACAACAGGTAATAGGAGGTGTCCAGGGCAATATAAGGCTGCAGGGGATATCACGGGTACGAAAACTAGAGCATCGCAACACAGATAGCAATAGATCAACAGGAGGGAATAAATACTAGAAAAGTAAGATAGGTAGAAAGGGGGAGATGCTCGCCTGAAAAGCATTGCCGAAGGTCCAACCGAAGATCGGGTCGACACTCGCATCAACTCATCGGCCTAGTCCGCGAAGAAGCAAAACACTAGAAGAAACACCGGATGCAATATTTAATACTACGGCAAAAGATCAGGCATGATGCATGTATGATGTATGACATGGCAAGATGCGATGCAATTAGGCAAGATTAAGCGGAACCGGGGTACCGACAATTATCTATATGGTTCAAGTTGTTTGGATACCCCGCAATTTAAATGTTGTTTTAACAAGGCAAAATAAGTTACCGGTTCGCTACACAAATTTAAATGAGGCCAATATAAGACTAGATTTGCCCGCATATGGGCCCCATATTTAATTATATGGTGAATCGGCATAAGGCCCCCAAACCACACAAATATGCATGCAAGTATGACAATTTAATATGCATCAAGTTGTTATTACATTTATAAAATAGGGCTCGATAAAAAGGGGTCACACATTAGGGTTCGGCAGATCTTGAGGTTCCGGGGTTCGGGGTTCGGTCTCAGGGTTCGGATCTAGAGTTCGATCTCGGCGGGAACATTCTCGAACACCGGGGCAGATCTTGTCGCATCCGGGTTCTCGGCGGACTCGGCGTCCGGAAAGGAGTACTTGGTTCGGTGTCGGGGCGCATCGGGTTCTTCCGGGTCGGTGTCGTTCTTATCGTCGCGAAGATCTTGTCGGGTCCGCGTATCGGGTCGGTCCTGGCGTTCGGGATGTAGAACTTGGCGTTCCACGGCTAAGTGCTTGGCGTCATTTGGTTCCATGTCGACGGTCTTGGCGTCCTTGATGGAGAACTCGGTGTATCCGTGTCGGCGGCCTTGGCGGTTATCGGGTCCGAACTTCGGAATCCGTGAGACGTCCTTAGGGCTCCGAGAAGAAGATCTTGTTGAGGCCTTGCTTGAGATCGATGGAGACTTGCAAAGGTCTCCTAGGGGCACCGTGATGGTTCTCCGGGTCCCGACTTGTCAAGGCGTCGATCTCGGTCCAACCGATGGCGGGTTTGAGAAGATAGGGCGACAAGATAACTTAATTGGGCGGCCAATACCACGGTGGCGGAGGCGATGCGCTGGCGTCGGCAACTGAATCAACATACACGCATGTCCAAAAACGACACACACGGGTACTTGTCGACAACGCGCTGCAGGCCAGAGAGGCTTGTAGGCGTGCCCGCAGCAGGAGGCAGGTCTTGGCGGCACGATTCCCTGGCGTCGGCGTAGTGTCCTTGAACAGCGAGGATGGGGCCGGGGAAGGCGAGCGGCGGGCGCGTCGGGAGGGAGCGGGGTCAGGGCCGGACGGCCGGAGGCGGGCGGTAGAGGACGGGCGGACGCGAGCCAGAGCCGGGAGGAGGTGAGGGCAACGCGGGAGGCGGCCCTGGCAACGGGGAGGAGGCTCGGCGAGGCCGGCGGTGGCGCAGAGAGGGGTCGCCGGCGGCGGGCACGCGGCCGCGGCCGGTGGCGAGCTCGGGGGCGAGCGGGGAGAGGCAGACGGGGAAGGAGGAGCCGGCGGGAGGGGGAGCTCGGGGCGAGGAGAGCGGGCACGGGGCCTGGAGGCGATGGCGGGAGCACGCGGCGGCGCCATGGAAGGGAGCTGCGGGGCGAGGGCGGTGGAGGACGGGCGGAGGCGTGGGTGGTCACCGGCGGCGGACGGTGAGGGAGGTTGGGGCCGCGGGCTGCCAGGGAGAGAGGAGCCACGGGGGAGGTGGCAGGGGAAAGGAGCAGAGGCGGGAGAGGCGATGGGGAGGAGCCTGGCGGGGTCGGGCTCCGGCCAGAGAGGCAGCGCGGGGCGCATCGGGACGCTCCGGCGACGGTGGAGAGGATGGAGGCGGCGGGCTGGAGGGAGGGAGAGAGGTGAGGTGGCGAGAGAGGATTGGGTGGGGTGAGGTGGCTGGAGGGGTGGGTAGATTAGGAGTAGGTAGGCATAGACTTTGGGTGGACCGTTTTGTAATGGGGTGGTCGATCGGGTCGGATCGGCCCATTCGAATGCCCCCACAAAATAATTAAATATTTTATTTGTTTAAAACAGGACTTTTGCAAACCGATAGCAGACAAAATAAAATAATCCGGAGACCCGGGTTTTGTGTTTGACAGAGACGGGGCGTTTTAGAAAACAAAATAGGTTTTTCCGAAATTAGTTTTATGCAAGCAAATGCAAGATGATGACGATGCTCAAATGCAATGTGGCATGATGACATGAGCATGCGGACATGATGATGCAATGCACAAAAAACAACGCGATTTTCTAGTAGTGGTTTTGCTGGATGCCACATCCGGAGTCTCCGGTGTTGCTGGTGAAAAAGTGGGCTGGGTCAGTCAGATGGCCAGTCCGGAGACTGGTCCGGAGATTGGCCGGAGTCTCCGGTGTAGACCGGAGTCTCCGGTCTACAGACCAGAGTCTCCGGTCTGACTTTTCTACAACGGTCAGAAAACGGTTCGTGGAGGGGGCTGTCTATAAATAGGGACCCTTATCTTCTTCCTCCAGTTGCTCGAGCTGCTCAAGAACACCAACACCATTAGAGCCACCAAATCCACAAGATATCTTCATCCAACCATCCAAATTCATTGATCTTTGGAGAATCGAAGGAGGAGGCCTTGATTCACATCTTCACCAAGAGAGATCTTCATTTCCCCCTTATTCACTTGAGGGCCCCCAAGCTCTACTGTTTCTTTGGAAACCCTAACTTTGATTTGGTTCTTACAAGCTTGTCTTTGATTTGTCTTGACAGCTTGCTTGTATTTGGGAGCCTCCAATTCGGTTGTGGATGTGTGCCCCGAACTTGTTGTAAAGGTGTCGGCTTCCACCTCGAAGGTTGTCGATATAGTGGAAGGTGAATCGAGCCCCTTGGGGTGAGGTTCATCGGAGAACAAGGGAGGCCTCTCGTGGCGTTGGTGGTTTGAAACCACCCCCTCTCCAAACATAGACGTACTTCCCCTCAAAAGGAAGGAACTACGGGAAACAAATCCTTGTGTCTCCGCGTCCACTCCCTTGGTTACTTCTATCCTTTACCGCACTTTACTTACTTGTTCTTGCTTAGTGTTGTGTTAGTTTGTGCTTGTTTGACATATAGGTAAATTCACCATAGTTGCATATTCTAGAGAATTTACCTTTCTTGTCAAACCCTAATTTGAAAAAGAGTAAAATTTGAAGTAGCACCTATTCACACCCCCCCCCTCTAGGTGCCCATACGATCCTTTCACTAGCATAAAAGTTATTGAGAATAATATTGTTAGGGAGTTCATGAATAGGACATTTAAGCATTAGTAACTTCAATCTCCCCCAAGATTGAGCTATACTCTCTCCATCAAGAGGCCAAAAGTTATATATAAGATTTCTATCCTTATGAATCTCACTAGGATGATAGAATTTAGAGTAAAAGAGAGATGCCATCTCCACCCATTCCATGGATTGTCCATTCTTCAGCAGCTTATACCATTCTTCAGCTCTCCCTTTCAAGGATATGGAGAGTAACTTCTTCTTCACCTGTTTAGTTGTGATACCTGCACACTTAAACAACCCGCATAATTCATGGATAAAGAGCAAGTGATCACCAGGATGGATTGTTCCATCCCCTAAATAATAATTATCCATAACACGATTAACAATACTTGTAGATATCTTAAAAGGATCTATCTCAACATGTGGTGGTTCATCTACTATCCTAGCAGTGGTAGTAGTTTTCCCAAACAGAAAACCAAGTGGGTTATACATATTGGAAACAAAGTAACAAGCAGTAACAAAAGAAATACTCATAGTAGAAATATCCTTTACCAGTTCCACTCTTCAATAGCGCTTCACTCCCCGACAATGGCGCCAAAAAATAGGCTTGATGACCCACAAGTATAGCGGGTGTATCGTAGTACTTTTGATAAATAGGAGTGTTGATCCCAACGATGAGCAGAAGGTGCTGAACAGTGGTGTGGAGCAGGAAATCCCTTTGAATACTTAGCAAACGGATTTTTAGTGGTTTTCTGATAAGGTAACAAAACAAAGTGCAAGTAATAAAGAACAAACGCAGCAAGTGGCCCAATCCTTTCTTAGTAAAGGACAAGCCGGTGGAAATACTTATAAGGACCAAACGTTCTCGAGGACACATGGGAATTCTGTCAAGTGCTTTCGCTTCAAATAGCTGAGTACTCTTCTTTGGTGTTGTAAGTGTTATGTGGGTGAACCTGTGCTAATGTACCGACCTTACTTGGACTAATACATACTTGTGATTAAACCCCTTGCAAACATCCGTAACTACGGGAAAGTAATTAAGATATAAATCTAACCATAGCCTTAAACTCTGAGATCCTACACTCCCTTGTGCAAAGGTGTCCTAACGGGGGTTCATGTTTCCGTCACTCCGGCAACCCCACAATTAGTAGCCAAATACACAATGCATTCCCCTAGGCCCATAAATGGTGAAGTATCATGTAGTCGACGTTCACATGACACCACTAGAAGAATAGCACCACAACTTAAATAGTAAACCATTGAATAATAACTCAACATAAATCCACTAATAACAACATGACTTCTCCCATGTCCTCAAGAAATAAACGAACTACTCACAAGACATCATATGGATCAAGATCAAAGATGATATGATAATGGATAACAATCTGAACATAAACAATAATCCAATGGTTCCACTCACAAGCATCAACTACAATATTAATTAACACCGGGAAAGTTTCCCCTAAGAACTAAAGCAATATCCAACACAATTGTTGCATCAAAACACCCTCTTTTCCATCAGAATCCAGACTCCGGTAGTCCATCCTCCAAGAATCATCCAACATGCATAAACAGTAGAAAAGACATAAGTAATACCTCATAATAAGAAAAATATCAATGGATAGAGGTAGATTATGATATGGAAAGGTGATGCAAATTGGGCGTATCATCTTGCTGACAGATCTTGGTATAAATAATCCAAAAGGCACATTAAGGTGTGGAGAGCGAGTATCTAACAACCTAGTAGATATCAGATTTATTACTAAACCTTTTTATGAACACTTAAAACCCCCTTTATGCATTTGTGATAATAGTTACATCAGCTAGCATAAAAGGTATAATCACATACACCTGACCAGTTGATCCCTGCTAATAAACAGTTTGCTTCTCGGCAGGGATGTTAAACGATGTAATCGAGTTGCGTGTGCTTGTTGTAACTAGCATGGGGGCCCTCGCAAATGCGAGGGCACAACCTATGGTTGATTTATTTAGTGTGTAAAAATCCATCAGAAATATGAATACATTCGCAAATGTTATAGAAAATAATAAATTATATAGCTATGGTATAGATGCTAAATATATATATATATCAAATGTGTAAAATACATCTTTGATCGTTTTTAATTTTTATTTGAAAGCTTATTAGGTTATTACCAAAAACTACATTAATGAAACATGTGAAGTTTGTGCATGCGATTAAATTGGTATATAGACTTAAAGTTTAGGCCCAGAGCTAACTTGTAGTTTATATGTGAGGTTGGAAAAGTATGCGAGGCTAACCTTCATATTGTTAAATAATTAGGATTTTTTTGAGAAATGATTCTGCGATGTTTAGATCATTCAGATGAAAATATATCCTCATTAATATATTGGTTGATGACTATGGTCTTTCTATCTCTTATTGCCTTCATTTGTTTAAAAAAATGTGGCACCTCGTGTTGTGAAATACATAACGTCTTAGACATGCAAAATTCAAAATATACAACTTTGACCATTATTTATGTTATTAAGTAATTTTTAATACAGTTTATAAAATATTATCCATCTTACTTTATTTTGTGATGTTCTATTAATATATTTTACAAATAAATAAGAATAGCATACAATTAATTTCTAATGGATGAAATATTATAATTATAAATAACAATAGCATACCATAAATTTGCTAATACAATAGCATATTATTTTTTAGATCCACTGATATTAACCCTACTTTTCAATTCAGTTATTTTGCTCTCATGCTCATTTAAATTCTTCATTTGATTTAACATGACTACACCGTCATGGATGACTTAGTTTTGGCATTTTGGTCAACCATTTTTCCGTGATTGTAAATTCCAATGACTTGTGGCAAGGATTATGTCTCTCGCATCATTATGCATGCAACGACTTAGGCCTCATAGGCATTTTCAAACCTTGTGACATTATTTTAATGCTTACGAATTATGTTTTCAAGTTTTGTATTATTCATGGTTCCAAAAAAATTGTATTATTTGGTTGATTTAGTTTTTAGGAAATGCATTCGATGATTTCTATATATATGTAATGATAAATCAGTCTACTTTTCCAGCCTCTCATATTCTTTTTCTGTGAGGCTGCCACCTTATCGTAAATAAATACTCATATGTCATGTGCAAAAGCTGAAATCGGATCGTACCCATATATTGTTTCCATTGCCCATCAGATTTGAGTTTGGCTTGACCTACACGTATCAGTCGGTTCTACAGTTTTTCTCTATGTCCATCTTGGTTGTTTTATGGTTTTCTAATCTGTATTTTCAATCCATGCATAAGAAAATTCATCGATCTGGTTTTGTGTTTTTCCATCGAGCAACGTTTTGGAGTTTTTTTGAACACATCACAACTTTATTTATCTGAAATAATAGTTACATCTGCTAATAGCAGCGATAGAATAGCATCTGGTGGATCATAAAGCCACACCTGCGCCTGGAAACCTCACGCTAATTTTGCTAATTCATGAGCCACACAATTGGCTTCACGATGAGAATGATAAAAAATGATCTTTGGAAAATCCCTAGCGAGGTAATATCAATCCTCAGAGATAGCTGCGGCTGGACCAAGGGAACCACCCTCCACCATTGCATTAACGGCCTCCAGGCAGTCTGATGATAATATAATTCTATTGCATCCAATACTCTGTGCCTGGGCCAAGCCCTCCTTCATGGAATACGCCTCCGTGGAAAGTGCATCGAGGACGATATCAATTTTTGAATTTGATGCAGCAATAAAGGACCCAGAGTTGTCCCTAATCACCACCCCTATCGTGCCTCTCAACATGTCCTCGTCGAACAACGCATCAACATTCACCTTGACGTGGTCCTCAATAGGACGTGTCCAAACATCCTGTTTTTCTCTAGGATTTGGTGAATTCGCCGCATAGAAATTTGCATATAGAGCCTCAATCGACCTTGCCAACCTCCTTGGTTCATGTTTTTTTATCATCATTTGTAGTTTGGCGCCGATACCACCAAAGATGCCAACACACAACTGCAATTAGTTGAGGCACTCCAACATTTGGTGGCGCCAAAAAGGGCTCCATACACAATAGAAATTCCAGGACTGCTTGTCCTGCACGATCAATGTGACATGCCTTCTCGATTAAATTCTCAATACCCAATTCCTTCCACACCGATATTGCAAGTGGACATTGAAAAATTAGATGTTTCGCATCTTCCACTCCTTGGTTGCATAAAGGGCATTGTGCACTTACTTTGACATGCCTATTAGCCAGCATCGATCTAGATGGCAATGTCTTCTGTATGATATGCCATAAAAAGATCTTGATTTTGTTAGGCACTCTCAGTTTCCAGATTTTGTCCCACATTGGGTGGTCCTTCATTGGTCCATCATGTCCTCGACTATTTTATGGCCAAATTGACTCTCCCATTCGACAAAATATGCAGATTTTACTGAGAAAACACTGGCTGCATAGTATGGATCAGATTTTGAGTTTTTTTTTCAAAGATCGACCAGTTTTAGAGTTAGCTTTCCGTACGTGTTTTTGGACTTCTGGGCCCATATAAAAGTAAGTTTTTTTATCTGCATACGGATGTGAGGGACACGTAACCTTCTCAAAAACTAAAAAGGGACAGGTGACACGTTAGTCGTTTTAATATTATATTGGAGGACTCGTGACATGTTCAGTTTGTGTACGCGTTGAACTAATCTGATAAATAAATCATGGCCTTATGTAATAGATTTGATGGTTAATATAATGGGAGTCTCTGCGTCTCAGTCGACTACGATGAAGGCTACGTCGCAGTCAAATGATGTCAGCGTCGTTCCTTCGGTATTTTCCTGGGAGTGCTATGTCTGGCTCGCCCGCAACAGGAGCCTCGCTCCAGTTTTTCTATACATGGGCCTGACCCACTTCATGCGCAGAGGGCATGTCTCCGTACTAGAGCCCAAGGGTAAGCTAGCTCGAGGTTGTTCCCGTAAGTGAGCTAGGGAGGGAAATGCTAGCTCCCATAATCAACTCCCGTGTGTGAACTCAAGCCTTTTTTATCGTTGCTAGCAATCTCTAAGATCAAGTGTGCTATTTCAACATGTTGCCGGTGGTACAAAAGCGCATCAACTTTTTTAACTATATTCTCTATGTCTCAAAATAGATGTCCAGAATTTGCCTAAATGTGATATATCTATATACTAAATAGTGTCTGAATACACCTAATATAAAAAAATTTGCAACATCTATTTTAAGAGCAGAGGGACTATTTTATTAGATAATTCAGAGATTATATATATGGTTAACACCTAAGACAAACATGTTTGTCAAGAAATTTTGCACAAAAAAATCCTAGAAGTAAAATTATAATTTCATCCTTAGGAAAACTTGTGCCTCGCCAAACCATCGTACATCGTCCTCCACCGACACCATGGCAGCGCTGGAAAAAAGGCGAACAACCGCCATATCTAGATATGAGAGAGCATCATCGCATATGAGGATGCTTATCGAGCCGATGGACCGATTCTAAGTCCAGATGCAACTCCCTCATCGCCCCATGAGAAAATCCAGTTGTGAGTCCAGTTGCAACTCGTAGTAAAAAAGCGATGACGAAAAACAATCCCTAGTTACAACTCCCACAAGAAAAGTCAGTTGCAAGTCCTAAATGCAAGTCGTAGTAAAAAAGAAAAAATCATAAAAACAATCAGTTGCAACTCCTCACGGTAAAATCCAATTTCCAACCCTAGGTGCAACACTCCATACCATGAGAAAATCCAGTTGCGAGTCTGGATGCAACTTGTACTAAAAAGAAGGGATGGAAAAAACAAAAAGAAGTGGTGACGAAAACAATCCACAATTGCAACCCTAGTTGGACTTCCCGCGAGAAAAAGCCAGTTGCAAGTTTAGATGCAACTCATAGTAAAAGGAAGGGATCACAAAAAAAATCCGCAGTTGCAACTCTCTACGAGAAAGCCAGTTGCAACCCTAGTTGTAACTCCCCCATGTGAAAAGGCAATTGTGAGTCCAATTATAACTCATAGTAAAAACAAGGGACGATAAATACAATCCTCAATTGCAACCGTAGTTGTGACTTTCCTCAGGAGTTGCGAGTCCAGTTGCAACTTGTAGTAAAAAGAAGGGACAACGAAAAAAATCCTCAGTTGCAACCCCATATGAAACTCCCGCAAAAAAAACCCAGTTGCAAGTTCAGATGCAACTCGTATTGAAAAAATGGACCACGAAAACAATCCTCAATTGCAACCCTCTCTGCAACTCTTTCCACGAGAAAGTCAGTTGCAACCCTAGTTGCAACTCCCCCTGTGAGAAAGGCAGTTGCGATTCTAGTTACAACTCATAGTAAAAAAGAAGGGGTGGCGAAAATAGATCTTTAGTTCAACCCTAGTTGGAACTCTCGCGAGAAAAATCCAATTGCAAGTCCAGATGCAACTTGTAGTAAAAAAGAAGGGAGCACATAGAAAAACAATCAGTTGCAACTCTCCATGAGATATCCAGTTGTTACCCAAGTTGGAACTCCCCTCCACATGTTCAGAATAAGCACATCAAGGAGAAGCATTTTTTTACTAATTGAAACAAAAAATCAATAAAGTTGGGACAAAACCTATAACATCCGAGGAACAAATTCATTTACATGTGGAACAAAACGCATGGACAGAAGGACCTATTATTTTGTCTATCCAGAACAAATTCATGACTATAGTTAGGCAAAAGTAAACAATGTAGCACTCGAGGAACGAATTATATTTACAGGAGGAACTAAATTTTAGCGTGTTTGGAATGAAAATCACTTACAAGTGGAACAATAGTTTCAACGGATCAAAATAAAAATCAAGACTATAAAATTTAACGTCCGAAGAATGAATCACATATACAAAGACAGAACTTCAGGGGCCTAGTAACAAAACACATCTATAAAGAACAACACCTTTTTAGATCAAGTGGAACAACCTTACAAGAAAGTTCGAACAAAATCAATCATCAGTAGTGCCCAAAAAATCATATATATATTTATATATGCGGAACAAACTATATAACACATGAAATAAAGATTTAGCTACAACAGAACAAAATTATGAGTACACAAAGGAACTAGGCCAATTGGGAATAAAGTAAAAATAAGAAAAATAAAATAGAAATAAAAAAGATGGATTGAAACATGCCAAAATAAGAATGGAAAATAAAATAAATAAATGAAAAAACTAAAAGACGATTGGAAATGATCATAGGAGTACAAAAGAATAGAAAAAATAATATACAAATTAATTGGCTTAGATTTGTCTAGATTCGGATGTATCTAGACATGTTTAGTGCTACATACCTCCAAAGTAGGCAAAACGAGTCAATTGATTTAAATTAGAGGAAGCAGTAATAAAGAAAAACAAATGCAGCATAGAGAACCAGAGAACAAAACAATCACCAATCAGAGCCCAGCCTCCGTGTCCTCATAGAAACAAACGGACGTATTCATCCCCACTCTCCCAGAAAAAAAATAAAACAAAAAGCCCACGACAAACACAACTGCTAAAATCTCCACACCGGACACAACACACAAATAACAGTCTGCAAGGGAAAAAGACCAAATCTGCTGGTTTGGGGTGTTGGTTGGTTCTCTAGGTGGGCCGCGCTGCGGTGAAATCAACGACGGGACGGCTGGACGAGGGCCAAAACAACGCAACCACGTGGACATCATGAATCAATAAGGTAAAGCGATCGAACGGTTGTCGACTTAACTGTGTCCTAGCTTAAAACACAGCTAGCTGTGACTTAGCAAAATCGTAATATAATTTAGATGATGTGGATCAATCTGATTGTCTCAAAAACATCCTTATATTGCTTTTAGTATATAATAGAAGATTATGACAAGATCTGATTGGATGAGATTTCCTACCTATAGCTATCTTAGGGGTCCATGAATATCTGGAGATCAAACCATGTCCAACACATGTAATCGTATATTAACACGTACGCACGCGTCCTGCCTAATTAAGACATACACTGAACCTGCATTGAGTTTTCATACGGGCCACACCACGAATAATGGGTCCGGTCACTCAGCTCCTCCCGCGCTCGCTCCTTTCGCTGGCGCTCCACCCCGCCGCCCCGGCGGGCAGTGGTGCCAGAGCCGCCCGTCTCGCGTCTCGCCGTCGGTGGCGGCACCAGCGCGCGCGTCTGTCGTCGCCGGTATCGGCCGTGTCGCCGTCCATTGGGGAGCAGGCTGAGTTTGACTGGCTGGATACGTGGTGTCCGTTGGCCTCCGTGTGCGACCTCGACCCCGGCGCCCCGCACGGCAAGACGGTGCTGGGGCTCCACGTCGTGGCCTGGTACGACCGCGCCGCCAGCTTATGGCGTGTGTTCGAGGACGAGTGCCCGCACCGCCGGGCGCCGCTCTCCGAGGGCCGCATCGACGGCAAGGGCCGTCTCCAGTGCGTCTACCACGGCTGGTGCTTCGACGGCCGCGGCTCCTGCGAGTTCATCCCCCAGGCGCCCGCCCTCGGCCCCCCCAGTGAGTAACTAATATAAGTACTGGATTGGATGGCCCAAAATGGAACCAAAATAAATCGAAATGGAACCTGGGAACGCCTCCGCTACAAGGAGGACCCTGGAAGATATGCATGCCACTCACTCAGACACTCAATTTATCACTGAATTCTGAGTAGGACTACGTGCTGCTGACGTTTATTTCTTCTCCTTCTTGTTCTTCACATCTGAGTTCGACCTAGAGGGCGGCCGGCCGTTGAAGATGAAGGTAGAGGAGGCGAACGTAGACGGGTTCCTCTCAAGACAGGACAACGGCGGCTACATCCGATACGCCGCGCCGTTCACCGTCTACTACGGCTCGCCGTTGCCCGGAGACCAAGAACCACCGGAGGCGCACAAGAATACTACGAAGAAGCCACGGTTCGTGCTCGCATTCATGTGCGTCCCGGTGGCTCCGGGCAGGAGCAGGATGATCTGGGCGTTCCCGAGGAATTTCGACCTCTGGCTCAACAACATCATACCGCGATGGTTCTTCCACATCGCCCAGAATGCCCTGCTAGACTCAGACCTATACCTCCTCCACGTCGAGGTGCCAATTCCTTCCTTCTTCCTTCATCGCAAGCTCAGCTCAGCGCCTCTCATCAGTTCCTGACGCTTCTTTCCTTCATTTCAGGAGCGTAACTACGTCAGGGCAGGCGTTGAGAACTGGCACAAGGTCGTGTATGGGCCAACTTCGTCAGATGCCGTCGTTTTCGCATTCAGAAACTGGTTCAGGAAGCACTGCAAGAGCCAGATCGGCTGGGCTGTCCCAGTTGTTGATCAGCTGCCCACGACTCCAACCAAAGACAAGCTCATGGACAGGTACTGGTCGCATGTGGCGCAGTGCACCAGCTGCAGCGCAAAGGGACGCTGGAGGTCGCCCTGCAGGCCGCGTCGGTTGCCGTCGTTGGGTTCCTCGCCGCAAGCAAAGGGACGCTGGTGATGTCAGTCACTCAGAGAGCTGCTCTCGTGTCCTTGGCCATGTTGTGCTTCGCCACGTCCCGCTGGCTCGCGGGCTTCGTGCAGAAGAACTTCTGTTTTCAGGATTACGTCCATGCATACAAGTGACGTAATATCCTGTCATGCATGTGAGGTCTCACTTATATAAGTTAAAACTACCTTCGGAAGATTATTCCCATATGTCTGCTGTATCAAACTAGTGTCACTGATTTTTTTTCCCTCAATCAAAAAAAAAAACAAGTGTCACTGATTTTTACCTTCTCAAACCCTTGTTTCTCCTTTCGTTATTCAGCGAATTCACATTAAATACTGCCTTGGATCGATAACCGAGCTACGCAGCGATCAAACCGTTCCAGCTCAGCCCATGTTCGCTGGAACCTCTAACGGGGTGCCTACCGAGAAATTAGGGCTTCAGTTCTTCAAAGCTCCGACCTACTGTCATGCATATCGCATTATAAGTTGTCCTCATGCTGCATGAATTGAGGGGCATCATCCTCGACACGGCGGGTAACCTACAATCTTAGCTGTGGTCGACAAACACCTTGGCTACTCCCTATTTCGAGTGTGTGCCATGTTGCAAGTGCGACACACTTTTTGGTGACTCCATTAGGGACGAAAATCTTAGATCAGATAGCAATGGCCAGTCTCAGGACCAGAAGACCTAGAGAAGTTACCACCAAAAACATCGTAAGGCCCGCTTTTGATAAGCTTTCGGAACATCATCTCAAAACCTACAATTCAGGAAAATGGTTATACGCCAACAGCCCTAGCTGTCGGCATAGGCAACATATGGCTACAGCCAAAAAATAACCGTCGGCATAGCTCAACCCTCGGTTTGGCTGCTGTAACACCCTCAGAATCGGACCTATGCAAGTTTGAGCAAAATTCGCCAAACCCGCATAGAAACGATTCAAAGGTGCCCACCAGGCACTTTCGTGCGGGTGGAAAACGAAGTAATAACATTACACAACAGTCCTCGATGGGACCCACAGAACAGATATATATATACAACACGACTCCATGAGTCAAGAATACAGATATACGGTACAAAGATCCAAATCACCTTAAAAGATGGTCGCGTCCGACTACGGACAAGATGCAAATGGGGCTAAGAGCCCTGAAGAATAACCAATGGCGTCCATAACCCTGCCCAGGCCAAGCCGGAAGGGTAACCCTGCTAACGACGTCGATCTCAAAACCTGCTTAAACAAAAGGGGTGCCGACAAAGGGCAAAGGAAAAGAAGGAGCGTCAGTACTGAGGCCAGTACACGGCGAGGCTAGAATTCGGCGGTCCTCGCCTACATAGGTATGGTGGACTGAACGGCAGCGGCAGCATGCACTAAACAACCTATAGAGACTCGATACAACTGGCGGTTATCAGAGAAGGGTGAGAAAGACCTATCCGGATCCATGATACTACCATCAAACAAACCCATCCTGGCGTTTCCCCCTCGAGACCAAACGAGGAAGTCAACCGAGGAACTCACGCGGTTGGCAGTTTTATTTATTCAGTTATCGTTGCAGTAATTACTAGTCAGGTTTAGATAATCATCCTGATAAAATAAGCAGTGGGCACTTTTAGTTAACCATTCCGTGATAGTGGCAGCACTTACTAGTCAGATACAGATAGCATGAGATAAACCCAAAACCCAGCAGTTGTTGATACTTTTATTACGCCATTCCGTTGTAGTTGCAATAATTACTAGTCAGGTACAATGGTCGCAAGCGACAATCTAAACAAGCAATGGTGGGCAGTATTATTAGCCATTCCGTTATAGTGAAGCTGATTACTAGTCATTATAAGTCAAATTTATAGCGATAAACTTTAGTTATGCTTGTCTATGATCGAGATACTGTGCTTCAAGTCGTCCATATCCGCGGACACGGCTTTCAGAAAGTTTTACCCGGCCGGGGTGCACCAATAGCAACACACGCTCGATCAACCTCGGAAAAACCAAATCAAAACCCAACGAGGCTTTCACGACTGAACAATCACAGGATTCAGAAATATTTCAGGGGGCCACCCCTTAAGTAGATCCCGCAACGGAGTAAGCAAGCTCCGAGACGGCCTCAAGGTCTGGGTGGACGGCTGTGAGCGACTGGGAACCCCAAACGGGGCTTGTCGACACCGCATAAACGTGTCCCGATTCTAAACAGTACAGTGTGCAGTACCTCGCACAATCGTAAGTAAAGCAGTAAAACATGGCATAAGTACAGGATAGTAAATAAAACCTCAAACTAGTTTGTGGCCCCAAGAAATAAGTCTGAATCAAGCTCTGGCTCAGGGGGGTCCCATATACCTCCCGAATGTGGATAGCGCGATAAATCAAGGAACAGGTATCAAGTACTCGGGGTCTTACGGGACACAAGTGGGCGTTCGGAAACCAAATATTTTCTATCACCCACCGATGCCTCTGCTTATTTCAATTTTAGTTGTTAAACAGAAATTAAAGTGACGATAAGTAAAACTAGAATCATCTCCAACATCAACATGCGGCAATACATCAGCAACTGTGGCACTGGACGACACACAACAGCACTAGAGCAAGCGACTACGACGCGCAAGTCCAACTATCTACCAAACAACAGGTAATAGGATGTGTCCAAGGCAATATAGGGCTGCACAGTATATCACAGGTACGGAAACTAAAGCATCGCAACACAGATAACAATAGATCAACAGGAGGGAATAAAGACTATAAAAGTAAGATAGGAAGAAAGAGGGAGATGCTCGCCTGAAAACATTGCCGAAGGGTTCAACCGAATATCGGGGCGAAGCTCACATCAACTCAACGGCCTTATCCGCGAAGAAGCAAAACACTAGAAGAAACACCGGATGCAATATTTAATACAACGGCAGAAGATCGGCATGATGCATGTATGATGTATGGCATGGCGAAGGTGCAATGCAATTAGGTCATATTAAGCGGAACCGGGGTCCCGACAATTATTTAGATGATTCCAGTTATTTAGCTACCCCGCAAATCAAACGTTGTTTAGCAATGTAACAGATGGAGCCGGTTCGCTACACATGTTTAAATGAGGCCAATATAAGGCTGGATTTGCTCGCATATGGGCCCCATATTAGATTATTAGGTGGATCGGCATAAGGCCCCCAAACCACAGATATGCATGCGAGTATGACAAATCAATATGCAACAAGTTGTTATTATGTTATAACATAGGGTTTCGGAAAGGGGTTCACACATTAGGGGTCTCGACGGTCTTGGTGTTCCGGGGTTCGGGGTCGGTCTCAGGGTCCAGGGTTCGACGGAAACGTTCTCGGACTCCGGGATTAGGGTCTCGGATCGGGGTTCGACGGAAGCGTTCTCGGCGGGCTCGTTCTCGAACATCGGAGGTAGTTCTTGGCGCATGCAGATCTCGTCGGTTCCACGGGGTCGAGCTTGCCGTTGCGAGGGTCTCGTCGGGTCCGCGTGTCGGTGGGTCTTGGCGTTCGGGGCGAAGCACTTGGCGTTCTGCGTCGATGTTCTTATCGTCCGGGTTCTCGAGCATTGCATCCGAGAAGGAGTACTTGGCGTCCATCGGTTCCATGTCGACGACCTTGGTTTCCACGATGGCGAACTCGGCGTATCCGTGGCGTGATTCTTGTCGGGGTCCTCGGCTTCGGGCGCCGGGATCGGTCTTGGGCTTGGCGCCGGTGGATCTTGTCGATTCCATGAAGGTTTTGGTGCTTCAGTGCGGTGTCGACCTCCAGGTATCGCGGGTCCTCGATGTGGTTTCTCTCGGGTTCAAGCGCCGGTGGTCCCTCTCGTGGCTCCATGCACCTCCTTCAGGATCATCGGCGTTTCGTGAGGAAGAACTTGAAGTCCGCGAGGAAGGTCTTGGCGTTCCGGATATCGGAACCTCGAGACCGGGGGCTTCGCCTCCGTGGGGAAGATCTTGTGGACCCAGCGAGTTCGGGGTCCAGTCTTCGGGGCGATCTTGGCGTCGGGTTCTCGGGGTCCGAGGATCTCCGGATCGGTCTTCGGGTTCGGCTATCGGATCCGTTGGCAGGTTGGGGCTCACGGCCTGAAGAGGATCGGCGAGCAGAGACCGAGGGCGCGCGCGCGGAGACGGTGGTCGGCGTCGCACGGCGGTCTCGGGCTCGGGGCGGAGCGCGAGCGGAGGCTGCGACGGCGCAGGCAGGGCGGCCGGCGGTGCTCGTGGCCGCGGTGGCGGAACGCGGCGCTGGGCGGCTCGGGCGCGCGAGCGGCGAGGAGGGGCGTGCGGGTGGTGCGGAGGCGACGGCAGGGAGGGGCCGGTGCAGGCGGCGCACGGTGGCGGTGGCGGCGAGGTCCGGCGGCGCGCTGGAGGCGGTGAGGCAGAGGTGCTGGCCGGGGCGGCTCGCCGGCGGCGGCGGACGAGCACGAGGGGAGCGGCGGCGGCGGCACCGGGGAAGGAGAGGAGCGCGGGGTTCGGCGAGAGGCGGCGCACGGGGTCGCGCGAGGAGGGGGAGGCGGTGCAGGGCGCGTCCGGCGCGGGGGCTGGCGAGGCGAGGGCGGCGCGGCCGGAGGAGGAAGGGGAGGGCGGTGCTCGAGCGGAGGGAGGCGGGGTCGCCGGCGGACGGGGGAGACGCGAGGCCGGCAGGCGACGCCGGCGCGGAGGTGGGGAGCAGCGGGCCGGTAGCGCGAGAGGGGAGGGGCGTCGCATGCGGAGCGGGGTCGACGCGGGGAGAGCGAGCGGCGGAGGCTGGCGCTGGTGGCCGGGGTAGGAGCGGCGGGGCGGGTGCCTGGGGAGGAAGCGACGGGAGAGAGGGGTGGGGGTCGGGCGCGTGGGAGGGAAGGAAGGAGCGGGGAAGGAGAGAGAGACGTGGGTGGGGCCGGCAAGGTGGGACCCGCGTGGGAGGTTGGGGGACAGGGCCACGCGGCGGGGGGTGAGGGGCTTGGCTGTTGGCCGGCTGTGCTGTGTGCGTGTAGCTAGGGAGGAGAGAGAGGAGGGGTGAGGTTGAGAGGAGAGAGAGAAGAGAGAGTGCGCTGATGTGGCAGGCAGGGAGTGGTTAAGGAAGAGAGGAGAGGGGAGGTGGAGAGATCTGATTGGATGGAGTGAGGTGGAGGGGAGAGTTGGGTAGGAAGATGGGTAGGTTTAGGAATAAAGGGTGGGCTGGTTGGACCGATTTGAAAATAGGGGTGGTCGTTCGGGTCTACCCGGCCCGTTCGACTGCCCCACTAAACTAATTAAAACTTTTATTTAATTTAATTGGGCAGTTTGCAACCCGAAAACAACAAAACAAAATACTCCGGATCCCCGGTTTTTGATGTTTGAATCAAGAGGGGGCGTTTTAGAAAACAAAACGGGTGTTGCGAAAATAGTTTTAGGCAAACAACACATGATGATGACGATGCAATGCACAAATTCAACGCGATTTTCTAGTAGTGGTTTTGCGGGATGCCACAATTCGTCACCACTAACAATGGATCTCGCCCTCGAGATCCGCCTCATGGTACCGGAAGGAAGGTCGGCGATTTGCATCTTCTCGCTTCAGGTAGATCCTCGCGACACCACTAACGAGGGTTTCTTCTTCATCTGGAAAACGGCGACACCACCAACAAAGGGTCGTTGTCCGTGATCGTCGAGAGAGCACTCCGGAAAACAACGGACGAAGTGAAAGGTAAGGCCACCTCTAACTTCCATGGAAGGAGTAAAATTGCATCGATCCACCATTCAATGTACATAAGTGAATGATAAGAGTAGTGGTATGGTCGCGACTCCATCCCGCACTCAAAGCATTACTATGTTCACGAATAGACAGATTATGCAACCAACCCTCGGATTCAGACTGAAGATCTCGACAAGCGAGGTTCGGATCAAAGGAGGGATGCAGACTCTGCATCGGATCTGGCGTAGATGATGTCGTCGCGTCGGAAAACACCGGAAAGCACGAGAAGGAACAAGAGAAGTCCACCAGACGAAGGATTCCTCGGATAGCATGAAGACCCGTTGTAGACACACCGTTATCAAAGGAGGAAGCGAAACCCTGAAGGTACGACAGAAACCCAACCACGAGAATTCCTGGACTCGAAGAAAAGATAAGAGAGCAGATTCAAAAACGCGTAAAGATAAGAGGAGAATAGCAGAGGGGTAAGGAGTAAAATCAGACCTAACCAGAACTATCCAACCGACTTTGCAAAATAGTTTTGGACACTCTACTTCGGCCGTTAGCTAGGTTATCCTACAGGCTGGACTTGTGGGGTATCGCAACTGCTGTGCTCTGATACCACTCTGTAACACCCTCAGAATCGGACCTATGCAAGTTTGAGCAAAATTCGCCAAACCCGCATAGAAACGATTCAAAGGTGCCCACCAGGCACTTTCGTGCGGGTGGAAAACGAAGTAATAACATTACACAACAGTCCTCGATGGGACCCACAGAACAGATATATATATACAACACGACTCCATGAGTCAAGAATACAGATATACGGTACAAAGATCCAAATCACCTTAAAAGATGGTCGCGTCCGACTACGGACAAGATGCAAATGGGGCTAAGAGCCCTGAAGAATAACCAATGGCGTCCATAACCCTGCCCAGGCCAAGCCGGAAGGGTAACCCTGCTAACGACGTCGATCTCAAAACCTGCTTAAACAAAAGGGGTGCCGACAAAGGGCAAAGGAAAAGAAGGAGCGTCAGTACTGAGGCCAGTACACGGCGAGGCTAGAATTCGGCGGTCCTCGCCTACATAGGTATGGTGGACTGAGCGGCAGCGGCAGCATGCACTAAACAACCTATAGAGACTCGATACAACTGGCGGTTATCAGAGAGGGGTGAGAAAGACCTATCCGGATCCAACATGATACTACCATCAAACAAACCCATCCTGGCGTTTCCCCCTCGAGACCAAACGAGGAAGTCAACCGAGGAACTCACGCGGTTGGCAGTTTTATTTATTCAGTTATCGTTGCAGTAATTACTAGTCAGGTTTAGATAATCATCCTGATAAAATAAGCAGTGGGCACTTTTAGTTAACCATTCCGTGATAGTGGCAGCACTTACTAGTCAGATACAGATAGCATGAGATAAACCCAAAACCCAGCAGTTGTTGATACTTTTATTACGCCATTCCGTTGTAGTTGCAATAATTACTAGTCAGGTACAATGGTCGCAAGCGACAATCTAAACAAGCAATGGTGGGCAGTATTATTAGCCATTCCGTTATAGTGAAGCTGATTACTAGTCATTATAAGTCAAATTTATAGCGATAAACTTTAGTTATGCTTGTCTATGATCGAGATACTGTGCTCCAAGTCGTCCATATCCGCGGACACGGCTTTCAGAAAGTTTTACCCGGCCGGGGTGCACCAATAGCAACACACGCTCGATCAACCTCGGAAAAACCAAATCAAAACCCAACGAGGCTTTCACGACTGAACAATCACAGGATTCAGAAATATTTCAGGGGGCCACCCCTTAAGTAGATCCCGCAACGGAGTAAGCAAGATCCGAGACGGCCTCAAGGTCTGGGTGGACGGCTGTGAGCGACTGGGAACCCCAAACGGGGCTTGTCGACACCGCGTAAACGTGTCCCGATCCTAAACAGTACAGTGTGCAGTACCTCGCACAATCGTAAGTAAAGCAGTAAAACATGGCATAAGTACAGGATAGTAAATAAAACCTCAAACTAGTTTGTGGCCCCAAGAAATAAGTCTGAATCAAGCTCTGGCTCAGGGGGGGTCCCATATACCTCCCGGATGTGGATAGCGCGATAAATCAAGGAACAGGTATCAAGTACTCGGGGTCTTACGGGACACAAGTGGGCGTTCGGAAACCAAATATTTTCTATCACCCACCGATGCCTCTGCTTATTTCAATTTTAGTTGTTAAACAGAAATTAAAGTGACGATAAGTAAAACTAGAATCATCTCCAACATCAACATGCGGCAATACATCAGCAACTGTGGCACTGGACGACACACAACAGCACTAGAGCAAGCGACTACGACGCGCAAGTCCAACTATCTACCAAACAACAGGTAATAGGATGTGTCCAAGGCAATATAGGGCTGCACAGTATATCACAGGTACGGAAACTAAAGCATCGCAACACAGATAGCAATAGATCAACAGGAGGGAATAAAGACTATAAAAGTAAGATAGGAAGAAAGAGGGAGATGCTCGCCTGAAAACATTGCCGAAGGGTTCAACCGAAGATCGGGGCGAAGCTCACATCAACTCAACGGCCTTATCCGCGAAGAAGCAAAACACTAGAAGAAACACCGGATGCAATATTTAATACAACGGCAGAAGATCGGCATGATGCATGTATGATGTATGGCATGGCGAAGGTGCAATGCAATTAGGTCATATTAAGCGGAACCGGGGTCCCGACAATTATTTAGATGATTCCAGTTATTTAGCTACCCCGCAAATCAAACGTTGTTTAGCAATGTAACAGATGGAGCCGGTTCGCTACACATGTTTAAATGAGGCCAATATAAGGCTGGATTTGCTCGCATATGGGCCCCATATTAGATTATTAGGTGGATCGGCATAAGGCCCCCAAACCACAGATATGCATGCGAGTATGACAAATCAATATGCAACAAGTTGTTATTATGTTATAACATAGGGTTTCGGAAAGGGGTTCACACATTAGGGGTCTCGACGGTCTTGGTGTTCCGGGGTTCGGGGTCGGTCTCAGGGTCCAGGGTTCGACGGAAACGTTCTCGGACTCCGGGATTAGGGTCTCGGATCGGGGTTCGACGGAAGCGTTCTCGGCGGGCTCGTTCTCGAACATCGGAGGTAGTTCTTGGCGCATGCAGATCTCGTCGGTTCCACGGGGTCGAGCTTGCCGTTGCGAGGGTCTCGTCGGGTCCGCGTGTCGGTGGGTCTTGGCGTTCGGGGCGAAGCACTTGGCGTTCTGCGTCGATGTTCTTATCGTCCGGGTTCTCGAGCATTGCATCCGAGAAGGAGTACTTGGCGTCCATCGGTTCCATGTCGACGACCTTGGTTTCCACGATGGCGAACTCGGCGTATCCGTGGCGTGGTTCTTGTCGGGGTCCTCGGCTTCGGGCGCCGGGATCGGTCTTGGGCTTGGCGCCGGTGGATCTTGTCGATTCCATGAAGGTCTTGGTGCTTCAGTGCGGTGTCGACCTCCAGGTATCGCGGGTCCTCGATGTGGTTTCTCTCGGGTTCAAGCGCCGGTGGTCCCTCTCGTGGCTCCATGCACCTCCTTCAGGATCATCGGCGTTTCGTGAGGAAGAACTTGAAGTCCGCGAGGAAGGTCTTGGCGTTCCGGATATCGGAACCTCGAGACCGGGGGCTTCGCCTCCGTGGGGAAGATCTTGTGGACCCGGCGAGTTCGGGGTCCAGTCTTCGGGGCGATCTTGGCGTCGGGTTCTCGGGGTCCGAGGATCTCCGGATCGGTCTTCGGGTTCGGCTATCGGATCCGTTGGCAGGTTGGGGCTCACGGCCTGAAGAGGATCGGCGAGCAGAGACCGAGGGCGCGCGCGCGGAGACGGTGGTCGGCGTCGCACGGCGGTCTCGGGCTCGGGGCGGAGCGCGAGCGGAGGCTGCGACGGCGCAGGCAGGGCGGCCGGCGGTGCTCGTGGCCGCGGTGGCGGAACGCGGCGCTGGGCGGCTCGGGCGCGCGAGCAGCGAGGAGGGGCGTGCGGGTGGTGCGGAGGCGACGGCAGGGAGGGGCCGGTGCAGGCGGCGCACGGTGGCGGTGGCGGCGAGGTCCGGCGGCGCGCTGGAGGCGGTGAGGCAGAGGTGCTGGCCGGGGCGGCTCGCCGGCGGCGGCGGACGAGCACGAGGGGAGCGGCGGCGTCGGCACCGGGGAAGGAGAGGAGCGCGGGGTTCGGCGAGAGGCGGCGCACGGGGTCGCGCGAGGAGGGGGAGGCGGTGCAGGGCGCGGCCGGCGCGGGGGCTGGCGAGGCGAGGGCGGCGCGGCCGGAGGAGGAAGGGGAGGGCGGTGCTCGAGCGGAGGGAGGCGGGGTCGCCGGCGGACGGGGGAGACGCGAGGCCGGCAGGCGACGCCGGCGCGGAGGTGGGGAGCAGCGGGCCGGTAGCGCGAGAGGGGAGGGGCGTCGCATGCGGAGCGGGGTCGACGCGGGGAGAGCGAGCGGCGGAGGCTGGCGCTGGTGGCCGGGGTAGGAGCGGCGGGGCGGGTGCCTGGGGAGGAAGCGACGGGAGAGAGGGGTGGGGGTCGGGCGCGTGGGAGGGAAGGAAGGAGCGGGGAAGGAGAGAGAGACGTGGGTGGGGCCGGCAAGGTGGGACCCGCGTGGGAGGTTGGGGGACAGGGCCACGCGGCGGGGGGTGAGGGGCTTGGCTGTTGGCCGGCTGTGCTGTGTGCGTGTAGCTAGGGAGGAGAGAGAGGAGGGGTGAGGTTGAGAGGAGAGAGAGAAGAGAGAGTGCGCTGATGTGGCAGGCATGGAGTGGTTAAGGAAGAGAGGAGAGGGGAGGTGGAGAGATCTGATTGGATGGAGTGAGGTGGAGGGGAGAGTTGGGTAGGAAGATGGGTAGGTTTAGGAATAAAGGGTGGGCTGGTTGGACCGATTTGAAAACAGGGGTGGTCGTTCGGGTCTACCCGGCCCGTTCGACTGCCCCACTAAACTAATTAAAACTTTTATTTAATTTAATTGGGCCGTTTGCAACCCGAAAGCAACAAAACAAAATACTCCGGAGCCCCGGTTTTTGATGTTTGAATCAAGAGGGGGCGTTTTAGAAAACAAAACGGGTGTTGCGAAAATAGTTTTAGGCAAACAACACATGATGATGACGATGCAATGCACAAATTCAACGCGATTTTCTAGTAGTGGTTTTGCGGGATGCCACAGCTGCAACTATGTCGACGGCCACACTTGGTGTACCTCATCCATTGGCTTAACTAGTTGCCGCGTGGCCCTGGCAAGCCCCCTGCGTAACAATCACTGATGTCGTCCGAGATACGCCGACATCCTTGACGGAAGGACGTCGGCACAACTTCATGTGACTTTTGCCGATGGCATAGCTTTTTTTCCTTTTTATTGCCATTTATGTTTATGTTTTATATGATTTAGTTATGTTTGCATTTGGTTTTTTGATGTTAATTTAGCTTTCTAGTAATATATCACATAAAATGAAACAATTTGAAGTTTTTTTTGGAATTTCGTATGATCACATATTTGGCTCATATAAAATGATATACCGGTAAATTCCCCGTTGGGTTAGCTGGAGGGAATCATTTAAAGTTTTGGTCTCGGCCTCGGTCTTTCATTTTTTCTATGATCTAAACTAACAAAAATAAACATAAAAGTCTATTGGCCAACCATCATTGAAGGCCAGTCAAAGAGGTAGATCTATGGACTATGGGGGCACGCTGGGGCGTATTTAGTGGGGATGCCATGGGTGCAAATCACCCCCTACAAAATGCATATTGTTTTGATCTTGTAGCAATTGGTTTAATTATGTGTGTAAAAAATATTTATACATGATATTTAAGCTATAAAATTGATCTCAGCACCCCCTCTGATGTAATCCTACATGGAACGGTCTATGGTTTTGCTGGAAACCGAGCACTCGGGCGCCATAATCTCTCCAAATTTTGCATTGTGTCCCTAGCATATGTATAAAGGTATGGTGGGATATTGAGATAGGCAGAACCCAGTCCCTAGGTGCAATCTTGTTCATATACATGCGATAACACTTGGAAAGATTCTGCACCCCCCGTCGGTTCAACCGGAGAGAAAACTTTGAAATCGTGTCCTCAACCTTGGTCTCCCATGTTGCTATGACATAAACTAACAAAAATAAAAATAAAAGTATATTGGTCGCTGTCCCGACAGAGCATTGTATCTCTTATCCCTGTAACTGATGCAATTTTGTGCAAAAGTTGAAAGCTTTTGTCATGCAATACATGGATGATGTGATGCAAACGTTGTGCTTGTTCTGATGTGATGCAACTGATGGATGATTGATGATGTGAAAATTTTATATTTCACTTCATTCGACTGCGAATTTTAGTAGCACCTAGCCTGGTCTTAATGTGTTTAAAATTTCAAGGAACTAAGAATCGAGTATATTCCTATGGAAATAATTCCTTGACTTCGCTATGGACTAAATTCCGTTTCCGGCGTTCCTTTGTGAACTGACAATATAAAAATCCCGAAAGCTTGAAAGAAAGAGCTCAAACTCGGGGCGGCGGAGGGTAGGGGATCACAGACGACGGCGGGCAGGCCATCACAACGGGTGGAGGTCAAATTCCATGCATATAGATCGAAGACGGATGGTTTGTCCTTTTTTTTGGCAAAATCAACAAAAACAACCTCTTAGCGAAAGTTTAACAAAATAAATAAACCTAGGAATGTAGATCAACAAGTTTAACAAGTAATCCACAGATCAAAACATACCAAAACATACTCAAAACTCAAATTAGTCCAAAACACGTAATTAGGGCTATTTTTAGAGAATTTTCGAATTTATGAAAAAAAGACCAAACCATTGAGAAACATGTGGCAACAAAAGACTCTTGATACCAATATGTTAGGGTTACCCTAGAGGGTAGACTGATCTTCATGGTTCTTGATGGGGAAGTCGTGGGATTCGTGGGGAAAAGGGGAATGGCGGAAGCGAACACACTCCACAAAGAACACGATGATCACCGATCCAATACATTCCTCGCAAGGAAGCTTGTGAAATATGGTCCCTTGATCCCAATCGTAAAGGGTAGAATACCTTGGAGAGGCCTTGAACAACTCAACTCACGATCACGTAAGAAGAGGCCTTGGACAGGGGCTTTCTTAGAAGTGAGATGAGACACAACTAGAAATATTCAACTTAGGGTTTCTACTATATTCTATGTATAAGGAATAAGTATGAGCTATTATAGTACAAATCCAAAGGGTAGGTGGGAGATGAAAGAGCATGTATGCCCCATGTGTGGTTTTGATAATTAATGACAATATCTATCGACTAATGTGTAAATTGAGTTTCACTTGTAGGTGTGTCCATTGACATCGCTTGGGCAATGTGTTGGTCTCAAGGTTAAAAGTTGAATAAATTAAGAAGGAGAAGAAGAAATGTCCAAGGGCTTTGTGCCATTGGAATCATGAAGAAAGAAAGTGCTTGAAGGTTGATCAAGATAAGTGCAAATAGTTGCATCAATATGGATCAACCTCAAGAAGGGATGAAGAAGGGAAAGCTCAAGATGCACCATCTCTAGAAGATATCATGCTTGAATCTTTCCATCCTCGTGATCATGGAGTGATGAAGATAAGTTCAAGAAGAGGTTTCCCCATGGGGTATGCGGGAGCAATTTGCAAGTCTTCATCAAGCGAGAGCGAGCAAGAGCAAACAATAGAGGTGTTCCCACTTGAGAAGAACAAGACAGTCTACATAAAGTTCAAGTGGAATGCTCAAGGAAAGGTATAATCTTGATAGGTCTTCTCTTTTGTCGGTCTCGTGTTGTTAGTTGGGAGACCGGGTTTAGGATAGATAGTCATACTATCAAGAGGGACTCTCAAGCGGGTGTCTCGATCACATTGTTCGGGGAGAGCTCAAACCTTTGCATACATTGCATCATCTTTCTTGGTTGTTAGTTGGTTCTTTTCCATGAGAGGATATAGATATTGTGGTTATCATCATAACAATATCTAGTTCATCAAATACGGATTTCCCTTGCATATCTTATTGCATGCTTGATCGTGCTTGTTTTTTCGGCTCCACGCCTTAGGAGATATCTCACATATATATACTTGATATTTAAGGGGGGATTCAGTGGGTGGTGCGCAGATCTGGCCCAAACAGTCAGTTTTTACTTTTCCTATTTAAGGGGGGCTTCTTCCCCAATGGTTCCCCATCTTTTGAGCTCGTTTTTTCCCACAATTATTGACCTATTTGAGATTTCTTACTCCCTCTCTCTACCATGATTCTTGCATCTTTTTGAGGGAAAAGTGAGAGGAGATCTAGATCTACAACTCTACCAAATCATATATCTTCTTAGTGAAGGGAATCTTAAGATCTAGATCTTGGAGGAATTTGGTGTTCTTCTCTTATGTTCTTCCTCTCCTATTCCCCCAATAGATTTTTTAGCTTTGGTGGAATTTGAGAGTGAAGGACTTTCCCTTGAATTTGTTGCATAGGTTTGAGTTCTCCTCGGAGATTCGGTGAGTTCAAGCTTGTGGGCTTGTTTCTCTTGGGTTCTTGGAACCCAAGACGGTTGTGTGGTTGGGTTGTTAACTTCTTGTGACCTTTTATGGTCTTGTAGCCTTTTGTGGCTTTGTTGGCCTTTTGTGGCGTTGTAGCCTTTTATGGCTTTGTTGTTGGTAGCCACCAATTGAGTTGTGGATATAGCCCCAATCTTGTACGGGTTTTGGTGACCGCCCTCAAGTGTCCCTTAGTGGATCGTGAGTAGGCCTTTGTGGCGAGCTCACAGGAGAATAGGGTGAGCCTTTTGTGGCGCCGGTCAATTGTGTTCCTTCGCATATGGGATGAGGCCTTCTGTGGCGTTGGGTGAGCATCGAGCCACCACACCTCGAGGTGAGCCATTTGTGGCGTTCGGAGAGCATTGCGCCATCGCACCTCTCCAACGGAGACGTAGCTTCTTTGGAAGTAAACTTCGGGATAAAAATCTTCGTCTCCGCATCCATCGGTTATCTCCCAACCGAGCCCTTTACTTATGCACTTTACTTTGTGATAGCCATCATGCTTGAAGTACTTATATCTTGCTATCACCTTGTTGCTTGTATTGCTTAGCATAGGTTGTTGGTGCACATAGGTGAACCTAGTGGTTAGGTTTTGTGCTCATTAAATTAAACATTAGTTTTATTCCACATTTATTTGAGTCTAAACCGTAATAATTTTAAAGCCTATTTAACCCCCTCTAGGTGACGTACATTGCACTTTCAATTGGTATTAGAGCGAGGTCTCTCACTTCTTAGGCTTCACCGCCTCGAGAGTAAAGATGTCTTAGTTTGGAACCTTTATTGATTCTAGTTGGTATCATATTTGGCTCTTGTGAGGGATTAATGGACTATTCCTTTTTGGGGGAGTGTCATGCTTGGGCATTCCACAATCCTAAAATGTGTGTACATGAGGAAAACCACTTAGTAGTTTTATTGCATTTTTGTCTAGTCTCTAGGTGGTATGTCTTTCTCATGATAAACTTAAGTTCTATAATGTCCATTAATCCTCTCTAGTATGATCTTTTGCCTCTTGTTGAGATTTATTTGTTTATCACATTATGGGGGAATTGTATGCTTTATGCATATTATAAACCTATAAAATGTGGACATTTGAGTTAGTGCCACTTAGAATTGATATTGAGAATTATCTAGCTCCTATGTGGCATATTTGCTCATACAAGTTCCAATTTGCTTGGATGTTTTATTGCTCATCTCTTGGATCTTGTGTGTGAGAGTGATTCTTGGTATGTGTTTTCTCATGTTTGGATCTATATATCCTCATGGGAACCACTTGCTTGTATTTAATCTAATTACTAGTGATTGTGTGACTATTTTAAGCTATCAAGAATCTCTCTCGAAGCATCAAGCTTATTTCTCATGCTTTGTTATATGCTTCTTGTTGTGAATATGATCGTGATATCATTGCAAACTACCTAGGGAAATTTTCCCTTATATTTATTGTCTTTGGACAATTAGTACTCCATATATGGTAGAATTTATTGATCATATTCACTTTGGCATTTTCTTATTTTCCTTATCTTTGGCCAAGAAAAAGTTTTCCTATTTTCTCCCAAGCTTTCCTTGCCTCATGTGGATCTTCTTGTTTTATTGGTATCCTCTTGTGTTTTATTTAATGTAGGTAGTAGTGATGATCTCATTTGTGGGCATTTTGCATTCAAAAGCAAATTTATATATAATGTCTACTTATGGGGGAGCTCTCCTATATTATCTAGAACAATCTTTTTGTGCTTCTTGATTTGATCCATTTTGTTTTATTTAGTGCTTGGAAGCTCGATCCTTTTGTGTTGGTACTTTGTGTACCATCATGAAAAGTGTGAAGAGTTTGTTTTGGTTGTAGTTTCGTTGCTCTCTTTGGGAGTTGGTTTTATCCCATTCCTTGTCACTTGTTTTGTTCTTTTAGGATGAGATAAATCCTTGAGCCTTGGTATTTTTGTCTATCTTTTATCTCTTTGGCTCTTGCTAGTTCATTTTTTGAACTTGTGTCCTTTCATGTGTTGATTTGGTTCTTTGATACAATTTGGACACCTTTTGTCGAGTCACACTTTTGTGTGTGTCTTATTGGTTTACATGGTGTTTTTGTTCAAATTGTATATCCTTTTGGTTCTTAAAAGTCTTATGCATGCATTTTTACTTCTTGTAAATATTATGGCATGCTTGCTTTCTTTGATCCAATATATAAGGGAAACTCCACCAAATCCTAATGGGATAAGATGTGGATGAAATTCAATTTCATATCAATATACACATGTTTGTGTGGAGGTTCTCCTACGTATTGTAGTTGCTCTAACTACTTTGGACCCAAATTTTTTGGGGACCATCGTGTACTTAGTTTTATTTTAGGTACATTGGGGATATATATTGGGTGCTTGTATCTTGAACAAGGAGGAATTGTGTCTACATGTCAATTGGATGCAATCTAGGATGATCAACAAATTCATATCTTCTCCATCCTACCAATTATATGTCGGTAACAAGTATCTCTCTCTCATGCATACATATCTTGTTCCCAACCTTTTGTAGGTTGCTTGTTGGCATGAATTGGTGTACTTGCATATGTTGGGCTTCTTTCTTTGGCTTTGAAGAGTTCTCTCTATTGCAAATGTGTTTGTTGAGATGAATGCATATAATGGGTACTTGTTGCCTGCCAAAACCCACCGGCGAGCAGCGACGAGCAACACGGAGAGCCGGGAGGCTCCCAGGACTGCTGGTGGGCCCTGGTCCCTCGGGCGACGGCCCGCAAAAACTCCGGCACACGTCCTGGCTTGGTTCGAGGGCGTGCCACCTGACCTATACCTGGTCAGGAAGGTGAAGGATTGCTCCGATTGATTTCCTGCATGGTAAACAAGTATACGTAAAATTCGAGCCGTGATCGGCTCCCAGGTTTCCCTGTAAATTGGCTCCTAAAGCCGATTGCCCCATGGTTCTGCATTAGATTTATAATAACATGGGGTTTTGCTTGATCACTACAAGTTAAATCGATCTGCGACAGTTTAATGTTTTCACCACGCAACTGGAACGTCCTACGCGTAATTGAGCCTGGTACGTACAAGAGATGAAGAATATTAACCCTAGAGGAGGCCTAATAACCAACGTAAAGTCAATTACCGGAACAACTCCTCTAGAACGAATAAGCCACGTCCCTATGTACTACTGGATCGTTCAACCCGTTTGTAAGGCCTGATTACGTAGATATTAAACTAAACCTTGGTAAACAAGGCACAACTATAACAGATCGAATCGACTAAATAAAGATCAAGCAAGATGTTACCCTTACACTTTGGGAAAAGGTGCAAGGGTAGCGAGATAACTAGAGGTAGCATAACTTCAATGATAATAATGAAAAGCACCGATGCTAGCCTCTAACAATCTATGATAATGGTATTACTCGCCATCAACAACGCTTCAGTACGAGTAAAACCAGGTAACGCATAAGTAGATACTGCCTAGATCGCAAGATGCGATCTAGGCAGCATGGCACTTACCCGAAAGAAACCCTAGAACAAGGGGTGGCGATGCGCCGAGATTGTGTTTGTTGTGAACGTGGTTGTCCTCCTTTTTCGATAACCTTAGGTACATATTTATAGTCCGGAGACTCTCTACTTTTGGAATAACTCTACAACTCTATCTTTACCTAAACTGAAACGGAAACTAAACAAACACGAAACCTACTATGATACAAGATACACGGGCAATTTAGCCCAAATCCACGTACTAGGCCGATCCAACAACACGTTGAATATACACATCTTCCAAGCCCATCTTGATCACGGCCCATCTCCTTTGTTCGCCAAAATATGGCGATAACAGTACTATACAAAATCATGCTTATGATTCACCAATCCCAAATATGTCAATCTAGAAATTTTGTTGCATATCATTTCCTCAATACCTCTCATGTGCAATAGAGAGTATTTTTGAAAAGTTGATTTCTATTTTGTGATACTTGTTGCGTTTCTCCATATATTCCTTCTATCCCCCTCTTCCCTTGGTAATAAGTTGTAATGTATGGAGTATGTTGGTTTTTGAAGCTCATCGATGTACAATAAGATATATTTGAGCCTTTGGCCATACTTTCAAGCAAACATCTTATTTGTATATTCCATGACTTCCTTTTTTTGCCTTTCGTGTGCTTTCTTGAGTATCTATCTTGTTTGTGCATATTTCTATGTGGTCATATGTCTTTGTGATATTTTCCACCTAGAAATTTATACACACAAGAGAAGATCATTCTTTGGTTGTTTTTGCATTTCTTGGAAACCACCTCTTATTCCTTTTGACTCTTTGGTGGCTTCCAAATTTATTGACTTTTGAGTGCATTATTAAATGAGTGTGGAGGAGTGAGGAGTCCATGGTTGTGCACATTGTTTCCAAATACAATTACTATAATTGGTGCACAATCTTTGGGGAACTTCTCTAATTCATTTAAGAGTGCATAATTTCCTTTTTTTCTCATTTCTTGTGGTTTAAATGCTTATGGGGGAGCGAGGATTCCATATTTGTGCATATTGTATTCAAATACAAGTATTCTAAACTTTGCACAAAGTTTGGGGAGCTTATCTATTTTCATTTAAACACTCATTTTTGTTGTTGTTTCCATTTGATATCATTTGTTGGTTTTTCAATTGGTCCTTTTGGATCTTTTGGTTGCTCGCTTCATTTGTTGAAGCTTCTCTCTTTTTATTTTCTTTTTGCAATCTTTGGGTCCTCGATATAGTTTTACTTCCTCCCAAGTACTCATCATTTGACATGTGCATTTGCACACCTTTGGAGGAATTCTCACTATATTGGTCGTTTAGAACTTTTCACCCATTTTGGCAATCGATGCCAATGGGGGAGAAGTTTTGGAGGGTTTCAGGGAAGTTGGCATTTTCTTTGAGTTTGTTCTTAAGCATTTTCCTCTCATTCTCTTGCATCTCTGTGATTATTTGCATGTTTAATATATAGAGGAAACTCAACCAACGGTAATGGTTGGCAATCTATGCAATGAAATTCAAGTTCATCACACATGCATAGATTGTGGGGGAGTTTCCTCTTTATATTGTGGTTGTAGCAACATCACATACTTGTGTAGTATTTGATGTTGGGGCAATCACTTTGGTTTTTAATTGTCATATTTAAACCCTCTCAAAGGGATTGTCATCAATTACCAAAATGGGGGATATTGAAAGGGCATGTATGCCCCATGTGTGGTTTTGATAATTAATGAAAATCTCTATGGACTAATGTGTAAATTGAGTTTCACTTGTAGGTGTGTCCATTGGCATCGTTTGGGCCATGTGTTGGTCTCAAGGTTGAAATTTGAAGAAATTAAGAAGAAGAAGAAGAAGAAATGTCCAAGGGCTTTGTGCCATTGGAATCATGAAGAAAGAAAGTGCTTGAAGGCTGATCAAGACAAGTGCAAAGAGTTGCATCAATATGGATCAACCTCAAGAAGGGATGAAGAAGGGAAAGCTCAAGATGCATCATCTCTAGAAGATCTCATGCTTGAAGCTTTCCATCCTCGTGATCATGGAGTGATGAAGACAAGTTAAAGAAGAGGTTTCCCCATGGGGTATGTGGGAGCAATTTGCAAGTCTTCATCAAGCGAGAGCGAGCAAGAGCAAACAAGAAAGGTGTTCCCACTTGAGAAGAACAAGATAGTATACATCAAGTTCAAGTGTAATGCTCAAGGAAAAGGCATGATCTTGATAGGGATTCTCTTTTGTCGGTCTCGTGTTGTTAGTTGGGAGACCAGGTTTATGATAGATAGCCGTACTATAAAGAGGGGCTCTCAAGCGGGTGTCTCGATCACATTGTTCGGGGAGAGCTCAAACCTTTGCATACATTGCATCATCTTTCTTGGTTGTTAGTTGGTTCTTGTCCATGAGAGGATCTAGATATTGTGGTTATCATCATAACAATATCTAGTTCATCAAAGAAGGTTTTCCCTTGCATATCTTATTACATTCTTGATCGTGTGGGTTTTTCCGGCTCCACACCTTAGGAGATATCTCACATATATATACTTGATATTTTATACCTTGGTGGTATCCAATATTTCACATTTTGTTGGGTTCTAGTTGGTTTTATCTTTCCAACAAAATTGGTTTCATCCCAATCGGAGTTTTCAAGCTCAACTTCTTGTATTTTGGGTTTTGGAGGTTTTACCGGTTCATAGATTCTAGAGAGTGAAGGGTTTTGCGGCATAGTAAATCAAAATTTTCTACGGATGCGAACAGAGGGAAAGCCAAGATCTAATCTAGGAGATGCAGTCAACGAGAGAGATTGGATTAGATCTTCATACCCTTGAAGATTCGCACAGCGGAACGTTCGTCGGAACGTGGGTGATGTAGTCGTACTCGCTTCTCCTCCCCGCGATCCGATCCGATCTAGCACCACAAGTGGCGGTGCCTCCGTGAGATGCACACGTGCATCACCTCGACGTCTCCTCCTTCCTCGGACCAGCAAGTATGGTGGAGAGATAGATTGGATCTACAACACGACGGCGTGGTGTATATGGTGGAGAATTTCTGCAGCAGGGCTTCGCCTACAAACAGTCGGGAGGGAGAGAGGAAGGCAGCAAGGCAACTAGGGTTGGAGGCAAGGTGTAGGGGGGAGGGGGCGCACCAGCCCTCTTTATATAGAGGGGGGGGCAGCCAGCCCTTGCCCCTCCTCCAAGCCTTGGGCCGGCGGCCAAGGGAGGGAGAAGTGGGGGGCAAGGACTCTCCCCCTTCTAGAAACCCTATCTCTAGTTTAAACGAGTTTAAACTCTCTAGGATCGGCTGGGCCCTATGGGGCCTTATTCCCCTGGCCCAATGCGGCCAGGACACTCCCTCATAGGCCCATGCCCCCTTCCGGAAGGTTCTAGAAGCTTCCGGTACAATACCGATTAACCCGGAACAATTCCGAACTCCAAAAACTGCATTGCCTTATATGAATCTTATTCTCCGGACCATTCCGGAACCTCTCTTGATATCCCGGATCCCATCCGAGACTCCGAACAAAAATTCATAAACCAATTATCCAATCTATCCTAGCGTCGAGATACGTTAAGTGTGTGACCCTGCGGGTTCGAGAATATGCAGACATGATCTTCTATCAATAATCAACAGCGGGGTCTGGGCACCCATATTGACTCCCACACATTCATCGATGATCATATCAGATGAACCACGATGCCAGGATTCAATCAATCCCATATATATATTCCCTTCGTCTCGCGATATTTTACTTGCCCGAGATTCGATCGTCGGTACCGTCATACCTAGTTCAATCTCGTTCACAGCAAGTACTTTACTCGTTCCGTAATCCGATATCACTTTGTGATTAACTCCTTAACCACATGCTTGCAAGCGGTGTTGATATCGATTACCGAGTGGGCCCGAAGTATATCTCTCCGACTTGGGAGGGACAAATTCCATCTCGATACATACAACCCAACAGATACTTTCCGATCACCTGAGAGACACCTTTATGATCACCCTCTCATAGGATGACGTTTGATGACCTCAAAGCTTTCTTCCGATACCAGGGAGTTGTATCATCTCATGGTCTAAGGAATAAAATATTTGACATAGGAAAAGCTTCGCAAATATGAACACAATGATACGATCTAATTGCTTCGCTTAGTTTTGGGTCTGTCCATCATATCATTCTCCAATGATATGATCTCATTATCAATTGACAACTCATGTCTATGGTTAGGAAACCCTAACCATCATTGATCAATGAGCTAGTCCATAGAGGCGTACTAGGGACACGGTGTTTTTCACAAACCACACAAGTATTAAAGTTTCCGCTTAATACAATTCTAGCATGGAATATAAACTTTATCATGAACAAGAATTATAATAATAACATCTTTATTATTTCCTCTAGGGCATAATTCCAACAGAGAGGTTATACCTTTCTCCATTTTGTTTTATGCTTACATGTTGGACTATGATGTTTCTTCGCATAAACTTTTAGATCTTGTCGTTATCTTCAAAACGAGCCCAAGGTCATAAAAAACGGAGTCCGGAATCAAAAGTTATTAAAATTTTCGTGCAATGTTGTCATGCGTTTTTGCTTGAGCGGAATTTCCGGCCCAAGTTCCGACCCAAGTTCCGGTCAGGTTCAGTAACTTGTGTTTTGATTTACCAGAAGTTCCAGTGGGTGGTGCGCAGATCTGGCCCAAACAGTCAGTTTTTACTTGTCCTATTTAAGGGGGGCTTCTTCCCCAATGGTTCCCCATCTTTTGAGCTCGTTTTTTCCCACAATTATTGACCTATTTGAGATTTCTTACTCCCTCTCTCTACCATGATTCTTGCATCTTTTTGAGGGAAAAGTGAGAGGAGATCTAGATCTACAACTCTACCAAATCATATCTCTTCTTGATGAAGGAAATCTTAATATCTAGATCTTGGAGGAATTTGGTGTTCTTCTCTTGTGTTCTTCCTCTCCTATTCCCCCCAATAACTTTTGTAGCTTTGGTGGAATTTGAGAGTGAAGGACTTTCCCTTGAATTTGGTACATAGGTAGATTCGGTGAGTTCAAGCTTGTGAGATTGTTTATCTTGGGTTCTTGGAACCCTGGACGGCTGTGTGGTTAGGTTGTTGACTTCTTGTGACCTTTTGTGGTCTTGTAGCCTTTTCTGGATTTATTGTCCTTTTGTGGCATTATATCCTTTTGTGGCTTTGTTGTTGGAAGCCTCCAATTGAGTTATGGATATAGCCTCAATCTTGTACGGGTTTTGGTGACCGCCCTCAAGTGTCCCTTAGTGGATCGTGAGTAGGCCTTTGTGGTGAGCTCACGGGTGAGCCTTTTGTGGCACCGGTGAGTTGCGTGCCTTCGCATACGGGGTGAGGCCTTGTGTGATGTTGGGTGAGCATCGAGCCACCACACCTCGAGGTGAGCCATTTGTGACGTTCGGAGAGCATTGCGCCATCGCACCTCTCCAACAGAGACGTAGCTTCTTTGGAAGTGAACTTCGGGATAAAAATCTTCGTCTCCGCGTCCATCGGTTATCTTCCAACCGAGCCCTTTACTTATGCACTTTACTTTGTGATATCAATCGTGCTTGAAGTACTTATATCTTGCTATCACCTTGTTGCTTGTATTTCTTAGCGTAGGTTGTTGGTGCACTTAGATGAACCAAGTGGTTAGGTTTTGTGTTCATTAAATTAAACGTTAGTTTTATTCCGCATTTATTTGAGCCTAAACCTTAATAATTTTAAAGCCTATTCACCCCTCTAGGCGACGTCCATTGCACTTTCAGGAGAGGATAAGGTTTTGTATAAGGTTACATAAGATAGGCCGAAGACAACTTATATGATGCTTCGGTCGGTTGAGACTCCGGTTGGACCGGAGCTAGGACCAGATCGGGTGGTTGAGGTTCGGTTGGATATGGATTGGGAATTGGATGGCGCCAATTCTTCGTTCATTTGGCATCCGGTAGGAGCTGGGCGGGAAACCGGAGCATCCGGTTTGTGGTACGGTTCAACCGGGGCTAGGCATGATGTCCCGATTCATCCTTTTCTTCTTATGTCTTTTCTTCCATGCTTCTATTACATCGGACTTGAGTCCTCAGGTTTCCTCCCTTGTCTTCATACTTGTCAATGCGAACATAGCAGGGTCATAGGATGATGTATGAAATAATATACCATTCAATAGGGTAGGAAGAAGACTTACATAGGGAATATGATTGACCTTTGAAATCCATGATGACTTGACGTAAGTTATAGAGCTTCATATGGCAACGAACATAGGTCGGTATGTATCATATGGTATCGTGGATGCCCAAAAATAAGGCGGTAGGGCTTAGAGACATGGTTGGGAGCAATTGTGGACCAGCGGAAGAGGAGATTGGTGCATGACGGAGCGATGAGGCATCGCGGCAGCATGTCAGCTGCGGGCGAGGAAGGTGGTGGTTAGTCAGGTTGTGGTTAACGTTCCAAAAGATGGAGCGAGTCACCGGACTCGGACGATGGTATCTCAAACAAGAAGGAATGGTAGCGGGGGACGGGGTACCTTATGTGCTGGTGCGGACGTGCATGAGACATGAGCGCGGGCGTGGTGGGTGTCACCTCCCGAATAATTAAGTGTACAACGCGAACGTGTGCCTCGACATTGCATGCTAGCATATATGATGTTAAACGACTTGCACTGTGATATGGTCCTACCATATGAGTTTTGGTCCATGTCATAGGGCGGGATGTAAATCATTTGGCTTTCTATACATATGTGTATAATATGTGGAATCCACCCGTAAGACTGTGGCAAACTGAACGACTTTCACGAGTTGAGAGGATCAACATGTCATCTTTTAGTCTCCGTGCTTAGCTATCAACTCTAGAGGTCTTCTTTTATGTACATTCGGAGAAGTGAAATGTTGACTTCATGCTCGAGAAACGAACGAGTTCCTCATTTATAAACGATGCTACCTTAGAGCAAGAACAATAACATAGTCAGACGTTGGCTATATACTAGCCCATATCAGGTAAAATTATCTCAAGTAATGTGCATACAACAAACAGACTATAGGCTAGATCTATTGGACATATAAGATATTTAATACTTGTATTTTTGGAGATTTGTCGGTAGTATAAAAAGCAGCGCATGCACCGGCTCTATAGCTCACATCAGTCTGCAAGTAGGCTATAGTCCATCATTTTTTGTGCTATCGTTGGGCGACTAACCAAGCGCCCATTCGCTCCTCTCTTCTTCCTTCTCTTTCTTTCAACTTAGATTTTGATAACATGGACTATCTTATAGGCTGCTGATTAGACGCTATTGTACTTGCTCTTATGGTGTAATACATGACAAATCACATCATTGGAGTTTGAAGTATCCTGTTCCGTGTATGTATTGGTGTATAAATGTGTGATTGTTCCTTTGTTCTCATCCTTAATTCCATTCCCCTATGTGTCGAATGACAAGGTCTCACTTGTTTTTTCCCTTCTTTAATCTACTTTTGTTTTTTTCTTTCCCTTTTTAATTTTTCTTTCTTTTCATTCCTAAATTTTATTATCTTCATAGATATTTTTTTATTTTACTTATGTAACTTCATATTTGTTTTTGTATAAATTCTAATTCTAAAGTTTATATCTATTTCCCCAAATATATGAATATTTTTAGAATTATTTTTAGAAATTATGTAGCTAAAAGATTATTTTCATATACAAAATTATTACTTTTATGATACATGGACAAAACTTTTACTTTTATGATACATGGAAATTACATTCATTTACATGCACATTTTTTTCTATTTTACTTATTTTTCTATTTTAGGTAAACATGAATACTTTTTCTTAGATACACAAACATTTTCTTCTAAAACATATGGTTTTTTTTATACAATGGTCGCACAATTTATTTTCAAAAAGCTTTGCCAAGCTGGCCTAGAAAGGATAAAAGAATGATGGGCTGAATCATCGCGTGGATAAAAGAATGATGGGCTGAATCATCGTGTGCGGGCAATGGCCTTGGACGGCCCAACAAATGTCCGCCCCTGCCCATGACATCATGGCGGCACCAAGCTCTCTTCCCCTTACATGTTCTATGCATCTTAGCTCCCCTTTGAATCTGATGTGATTGGGAGGGATAAACCAATGAGAGTGATGGGAATAGTGGGATCAACTGGCGCATCTATGGAGATTCAAAAAACGTGCATATGATTTGCATGTGTTCTAGATTCTACATTTGTGACCGTGTCATGGACCAGTAAAACGAATCATATGACGAGGGTGAAGGAAACACACCGGCCACGTCACTCGGTTTTCCGGTGTTTGACGTGCCCCTCTCCACTTAGCCAGAGACAAATCAGGCGGACATGGATTTAATCCTTGCCGAGAGCCACAAGGGCCGACACGCGACAAGGCTTTGACATGTGGGACCTATATGTCAGGGTCGTCTCCATCTTGTTACTTTATTTGATGAGCCCCCTGATTTCAGTCTTGGCAAAAGCCGTTGTAGTGCCCATAAACCGCTCAACAAAGAGGCCTTTGAGGCGTTGTCATTGTTGTCCTCCTTGTTTGAACTCATAATGTTATTGCAACATCACTAGAACTGTGGGCCGGTCAGGCGCCTAGTTAACGGTATTTTGGTCACTACAAAAGTGCGTGGTGAAGGTTTACTTTGTATCTATTTGCACGTTTGAAGTTGTACGATTGTGAATATGTATCGTGGACCCGCAAAACGAATCAGCTTTTTCACGGCTTTGCCTCTTCCGTGAGACGTGAAGAAATTGTAGCTGTATTTTTGGGCCAAATCTCTCGCGGAGAGGCGTTGCGCTGGGCCGGCCTCAGGCACCGGGCAACGATAAGGCCTTGACAACGGAACGGCACCCGACGCCCGTCCCCGTTCCCTCCCTTTCCTCTCCCCAAAACCACGCCCGCTCCCCTCCTCCTCCTCCTCCTCCTCCCCAGTTCCTTCTTCCCGAATCCTCGTCAGCCATCCTTCCGAGCGAATCCTAGCAGCCTTCCGCCCGAAATCCTCGCCGCTCCCTATCAACCCTCGCCTCCCCCGCCGCCCCGTCCTAGCCTTATTGGTTGAAGCTACCCCCGCCGCCCCATCCGACCCGGCCTTCCCCCAATTCAAGAAGAGCAAGAACCGCCGCCAAGAACCTTCCAAGAGCAAGATCCGAGATGGCGAGGAGGCCACGGCGTCAGGAAGCCGTGGCGACGGCTCTCCAGGGAGTGCGCCCCCAGCGCGACGTAGTCCTCCTTCTTCGTCGGGGAGCGGTGGCGCTCGGCCGCGGCGCCATCAACGGCCTACTCCTCGGCCCTCTACGTCTATTGCGCTGGCTCCACTCCAGGAGCGCAAGGAGGGGCTGCGTCGCGGCGCGCAGGGCGAGGAGAGACTGGCGCGACGACCCTGAGCCTGCAGGGGACCCTCTTCTCCAGCGAGCGGTGGCTCGCGCCGGCGACGCCATCCAGGCGATACTCGCTCCCGGAAGGCGCGCGCTCGCCGCCATCCGCAACCTCCTCCAGCGCGTGCTCGACGTAGGCCGCTACTTCTTCCCTGGCTTCCTCCTCCGCCTGCGGCGTCCGCGGCAGCCCTGCCCGCGGCCGCGACAGCAACAGGAGACGCAGCCGCCACCGACGCCCGAGAAGAAGAGCGCTTTCGCGGACCTTTACAAATACAACCCTCTTCGTCGTCGTCGTGCTCCTGCTTCGCCCACACCGACCCCATCGTCGTCTCCTCAACGACCTGAGCCACATGTAAGTATAGTTTCCCTTCTTAACATACCTCTGGCTGAATCCTCACCAATCTGTATGGAAAAACTTACCATCATCTCTTGAATCCCTTACTTACATGCCTCTGGGTGAATGATTTTGTGCCTATTATGGCCTCAAACTGAAGAATTATGTGCATTCTTTGTTACCTGCTAGCTTACTGAACCTTACATGAGCATTCTGTTAAGTGTGGTTTTTTTAATTTGCTGCTGCTAATCATTCTGTTCTCGTGACTTAGACTTATTCTGCTGCTAATCAAACCCATCATGTACTGCTAAATACACTTTTATTTTTGTTCTGGTAGTATTTCGGATTGTGCCCTTGAGCAGCAGCAGCACCACCCCTTGTTCCTTTTATGTCTCACTCTTGATGAACTATCTGTTTCTGAGTCTCATTCATGAATCATGATGAACATTCTGATCTGAGTTTTCTTCTAGTTGTTGGGTTTGACAGGTTACTAAAACCTACTATTAGCCACTATGAGCATCTTAGCAGTATCAGTAAATGCGGTTTATCCCCAGAACATTGCAACCTTTGTAATGCATGTGCATCTTAGCAGTATCAGTAAATACAGGTGTTGTATGCTAATGTCCATCTTAGTTGTGTCAGTTTGAGATTAGATGCTTAGGTTGTAAAAAAATTGTAGTTGCAGGGCATTATATGTTGGTGTAACCAGGCTTCTTACGTAGCTGATTTATGTTTCCTGTTTTAATTTTAAGTAGTCACATCTATTTCGTTTGTGAAATTATGTGTATTACAAAGACATATATGTAGTTGTGACTTGGCTTCTTACATAGCTCGTTTGTGTTTCCTGTTTTTGTTTGCAGTACCCTCTTCTATTTTGTTTACTTGAAAGCAGTAATGTAGTAAAAATTGTCTTTCAGTGTTATGTTAGTTGATTTCATCTTTTACTGAAAATCAGAACTACCTGACTGGCATGCCATTGTTAAAAATCTGTTGAGATTGTTAGCAACACAGTTATAAGGCTTAGTTGTTACTTTATGGTTCATGTGGGGCTCAAGTGTTGCATGTTCAGACAAGAAGGCTATTCTATATTGTCCATTCTATTAAGTATCCGTCTCCCATAAGGTAGTTAGATACCTGAGATTTATTTGTTACATTATGGTGGTCTTTAATGTGGATATTACTCTGAAATGCTTTCTTTGTACATGCACATGTAAGAAGTCTACTCTTAGTGATCTATTGCTTCGTTTGGTCTTTGCTTTTGGGCATAATATAATATGACTTGCTTCTCCTTCTAGCAGGTAGGTTTATTGTTATATATTAGCTATTGTTGGCTATCTATCTTGCTGGTGTATAATTCTCTGCACTGACATATTCTTCTTCTGTTCAAGATTTATAGTATAATAATGACAGTTGTTCATCTGTGGTACCAAAAGTAGGTCAAGTCAACCTGAAACCAACACTTGATCCAGTTACTGAATTCTAGACAATCTAAGCATATGCATACAGAAGATCACAATACCTTAGGAACTACTTATTTTTCAACCTACTGTCAGCCACTATACAACATGTTTTTCCCCCCCAGAACATGTAAAGAACGTTTATGCAATAATCTGTTTCAGTTCCATCAATAATCTTATTACATGTCTCGTCCAACTTAGATACGAACACCCATCAAGACTGATTGGTATTTTGGGTATATAGATTGATTATGATTGCATTTCATTTTCCACAGACTGTTGATGGGGAGATAGTTCCCGATGAAGAAGTCATAGAATACGCCAAATATTGCAGAGATGCTAAAGTGTGCCCAGCAAATAAAACACGATGCCATTTGTGCTGTTTTGAAATGCAAAGATCTAAAGATTTTGTTGTGCGTACCAATGAAGTAAGGCATCCATTTCTGCATCATTTTAGTTGAGCATATTTCTCCCTTTGAATTTGAGCTCATTTTGATTCTGTTTCATAGATGATTTTGCATTGCAACACCGACCATGACGAGGGGTCTGTCTTGTGCGGCAAGGGTGGCTGCATGATCAAAGTCCGTTCTGCCCGTGACCTGGCTCGACATACCCACTTTTGCCATACTCTCCCTACTGATTGGTGGCAAGCGTATGTTTGACGATCAGACTACCAAAGTGAATCATGAACAAGGTACTGTTTTTCCTTTCTCAAAATATCCCTTTGTTGCTGATGTGAATAACTGTAAAAACTGGCCATGTGGTAGCAAGCAGTGTTGCCTTTCCTGATTTTAGAACGCAATTAAACTTTCTTGTTCGTTATGTTTGCAGTGCAGAACCAAACTAAGTGAAAGCTCATTTTACAGGTTGCCCCAAGGAACCATGAGGCTGGTGGAAGGAGGGGTACATCTGACGGATCTACTTTGAGTGAAATTAGGCACATCGTAGTGTAGAACTTATAACTGTGTTGTTGGGCTCATGTTGAGCAGAAACCAGAAAACATGTAAGTAATAGCATGGCAATTCTCCAATGTGTGCATCTAGGCACCAGCACACATTCATCTGAGCGCGAGTTTTTTGTATGAGCGTTCTTATAACTCTGGTTCAATCTTAATATACACTTTTACTGAAAAAATGCAATATCTTTCTCAGAATGCTCATGCGGCATGTGATTCCACTGAGTTTTCCCACAAATGAAATCAGTTCAACAAGTGTCCCCATGTGTCTGCATGTCATCACGGTTGCTGCAGCAGCAGCCTGAGGCCACATACATCAGTGGGAGAATAACACAAATTATTACTGGTATTCAGTGTATGCATCCCACTATTTCTAAACCATATGCACAGTTATGAACGACAATGGAGATTAACATCCAGGAATACTCATCCCACAATTTATTTGAAACAGAGGCAAAATACTTGCATCTTTCCATTAATTAAGAAGAGAGTTGTGACAAGAAAGCTAAAAACGATATTACATAGGGACTACTCTCCCGGTATTACAAAACTCAAATGTTTCGCCCCGGCAGTGACCCAATGCTTTTGCTCGACATGTTGGCCCACCCATGAGCTAATGGAGAGACCCGGCAACCAATCGTTGATGGATATATGTGCAAGTCCAAGCCAATCTTTGATCATCCCCCAAAGTCTCTTGGTGTAGTGGCATTTGAAAAAAAGATGCGCTGTCGTCTCTTGGGTTTGCTTGCAAAGCGGATAATGGTCATAATTTGTTCTCCCTCACTTCTCTAGGAGGTCACCATCCATAGCCTATTTTGAATAGCCAACCAAGCAAAGCATTTTATCTTAGGAGGTGCCCAAATCTTCTCCCACAATTATGAAGACAATGTCGACCAATGCAGCCTCTGCTGATGATATCTGTACATGCTATCATGACATATTAGAATCAGACCTCTTATGTTTTATTTCAAAGAGGAAATAATCAAGAATTTAGCATATACAGAGAAAGATCAAGTCACAACAGTACACAAGTTTCTGCCATGTCTTATTGCATGGTCAGGAGTTTAAAAATAACACCAATCAGGCAGAGATGCACGGCTAAAAAATAACTAAAGATGTAACCACCGCGAGAAAGGAAACATTCACCTCAAAATAACCACTACAGTAAAGGCTAAAGGCTAGGTAGCCAAACAATTCAGCCATATCACTCTTTAGGTGTAGGATTAATGTGGAGTCAGGTAAGCAATGATTAATTATTAAGAATAAACAATGACAAAAGTAAGAAACGCTGAGCTATAGTTCAACTGGTAAAAAAAATCAATTGTGAGATTTTTGCCTAGAACCAAAACATCCGAAGGCATCATGGTTTACTTGTTAGGCCAATATATCTTCTGTTTTGAGAGGCACCAAGTCTATGTCTTAGTCATCAGAACAAACAACACCAAGTCTGTTGGGACCAAGACTGTAAGCAATCTTATTAGTTGATTGCATATGTTAGACCATACAACACAGATATGTATGTTAAAAAAATTCAGGTACATGCATTCCATCCACAATGCTAATTATTTATATCTGCTCAAGCAAAAGATAAAAAGGTATCCAACAAAATTAGAGAGCCGGAAAGTGGACCTTCACAATGACATATTAAGCAGGCATACATCTGGTCTAAATAGTTGTCTCCTTATGTCGGTTAAGTTATTATGAAAACATGTGCATCACATAAACATAACTCATATTTCTGAACATACAAATGGATATGTGTAAAGATAGGAGAGCAAATCCAAATGTGTCCATCACACAAGCATAACCCAGATTTCTGAACCTATTGCAAACATTTCAGCCATATCACCCAAAACATTTCAGCCATATCATCCAGCCAAAAGGAAGTGTATAGAGAACAATGATGCGAAGTACAATAAACCTACATAAGTATGATCATGAGTTCAGAAATTTCATGGGGTTCTTTTCAGATTTACCTAATCCTGATCTAAGCCTTCTTTTTCTTAGTCTATGCACCCGGCTGAACTTTTTGCGATGATCCCTGCGTCTACAAAAAGCACAGAAAAGCTTCCCATCAGCATAATAAACATAGTCATAGCACATAGATCTATATAGAAGGAAATCTGTTTGATTAATAAAAACGAAAAGGTACTTCTTTTCAGTGGTAGTTTCAGTAGTTGGTGCTGGTGGATCAAATGCATCAGCATCACTAAGCGCAGCTAAACCAAGCTGATACAGAAGAAGACAGGAAAATCAGATGTCGATAGATATATTACACAAAATATAGGCATATGCACTTAAAATGTAGGCATTCACCTCTTCAGACTAAGCGGAAGGAGACAAATCCCCAAACAGGGCTCTCTTTACAATCGAGAGCTCAACAACCTTGGGACCACTGTAAAAAAGAGCAAGCACGTCTATAAGAAATCAAAGGAGATTGTTGGTCCATATGAGAAAGCATGGAAGACTCTGTCCCACGTACTCAGTTGCAGCGGGCTCTGCGACCGAAGGTGGTGTCTGTGGGACAACTCTCTTAGAAGCAAGTTGTTTACAAAATAGTAAAATTAACAGAAAGACATGATAAAGGGCAATGAAAAAGCTAGTCGGAGCATAAAACTGCAGGCACGACACCAGCAGAGCAATCAAAACAATTAGACGTGTAACTAATAAATAATATGAAGAAACAAATAATAAGAAGACAAAAACACTAACATGATAGTGTAACGAACCAAACCCCATATAGTGAACATATTAAATTCTTAAAGAACAACCAGACCCTTAATATGACACCAAGCTCGTGCAAAGCTACAATACCATCCCCGTCTAAACCATGCATGAACATACAATAAGAACACGAAAAAACAATAGGCAAACATGGCTCTATACTTTCAGATACCGTCATTCATCAAGAAAAACAGAGCATCATGGAAAACCTAACACGCCGAAGCCAACAAGTTTACTCACCACAGAACCATCTCCGTCAGTGCAGATCGGAGCATGAGACAGTTCAGCAGCAGTGTTGGAAGAAGAGGCGATACCAAGGACGGCTGCATTAGATAATTCTTCCCCATGGAACTTTGCACGATGTAAGCCTGCTTGTTAGATGAAGCTAGAACCAAACCAGGATTACAGGGCGCCAAAATGGCAAAGAAAACGCCTTGCCTCATAAAACTGCGGAATATAGTTTATTCTGAATGAAGCCTGCTGACAAAGAGAAATCAGCTAAGCAAACATGAACAACATGATGCACATATACAAAAAAACTATTACTCCGATTTCCATACTTGCATTTCTAACTCAAGCAAATATGCATAAATAGCATGAAAAGAGATACAATATTTGATGCAATATCACTATACTGTCCATAATGGGAGGAAATGAGAAAGAAACACAGATTAATTACCGAAGCTTGTCGAATTCAGCCAATTTACTTGTAGAAGGACCAATTGGCCATTATCAGATCACCCAAACCTGTCATCCACCATGAATCATGCAAACATTAAGTAATATGTCACGTGGTGGGTTATTTGTGGGAGGATTAGAACGGAGAGGATAGGTATTGGACACAAGAGCCGAACCCCTGGACCTCTGCGGCGCGACGCCAGCCAAGGAGGGGCTGTCACACGGCAAAGGCAGGGGAAGAGATAACAAGGGGGATAATAGATTGGTTTATTTCTGTTTGCCCTTAACGTGGGAGAGGTTGGCTTTAATAGCCAACGTACATAACTTGAGGCCTAAGGCCAGAATTGCATACATTTGGAGTGGGAACAAATCCTTCAGAGATCTCCATCTGCAAATCACTAGGTATCCAATTGACTATCCCATTCAGATTCAGAAAAATATTCTGACTTAATTTTGTTCACCTATCAGTCTATCACCATCATAAGTCAGTATTTTGCACAACAGCTCATCATACTCGTAACATTATATTCCTCTGGTATACAAAAATCAAGAGCTCTTAAGAAACTACTATATGCACTGCCAATAACTCTGAAGCAAGTTGGCATCTAAATCTGTCACATTCTACTGTAAAGATTGTTAAAAGAACATTCTACGGTCAATATTCTAAGTTTGATTTACCTACGTCTAACACAATAACCTATATGGACCGGAGGGATTAGCATCCAGATGTGTCGCTTTCCCTTACTCTGTGTATAATATGAGCATGAACAAAAGACTGGTCCATACACAGGCTGTGTGCATCAATTGATGCAGAGGCCGGGGCTCCGCTCCCCATTTCTAAAAAATAAAGTGAGCATGAACAAAAGACTGGTCCATACACAGTTTGACAAGTACAGGGAACCTAAGCTAAGTAATTGGCATTAGCATTGCCAAGAACCACAACTGAAAAACGTCAATTTTCAGCGGCACATTAAAATTTGTGGAGAACAACATGATTACAACATATGTAAACAGATAAAACCTCACAATTATTTATTCAGAGCTAACTAGGTCCAGTCTAGTGTATACGAGCCAGGGTCAGGCGATGATGACACCCTCACACACACTCTAGTGGCCCCTTTGGTATTTTGTTGATAACTTCCTCTAGCAGCCACAAAAACCTAGCAAACCATCCCTTTGTAGGCTTATTCGACCCATCGAACTTTTTTTTCAATCCCCCGCTGAAGCCACATTCATCTTTTTAAGACCAGGTGTAATCCAAATAGGAGCCGGAAAGTTGGAGCAAAGCTGAGATGGCACAAGTTCTTCCTTGCTGTTATCATCCAAGTTGAGAATTACCATATCACGGTGATTATTCTTCAATCCCGTTGTCCATAAAAAACTATCATCAGTGAAGTAAACATGATTTGCCTTGAGAGCCGGATATTCTTTAGCACTGAGACATACTGATTGATTATGCCCAAGAAACAACACAAGGTCACTCAACAAATTGATTTCCTTAAGTTTACTTGCCACTACATCAACTTCATACATATTAATGCTGCCTGTCTTCCAAAACACAGGTGCCCCATGATCAGGTTCTAAATCGTACTCCTCAAATATTCTACGGATAAGGAGTAGATCACCCCATGGATCTTGAACAATGTACATACTACCAGCTGAAATAAATTCAGATGTCCCCATAATCATCTTCATTGTGACAACAGGTCCACTAAGATCAAAAGCATGAATTTCTCCAGTTCCAGTCACTGCATACAGTATGTCATTTTTGTAAGTGCAGTCATCATAGATATCGTAAGGTGGCAGCCAGGTCCATTTATCAGCCCCTACCCTTGCAAAAGATAGCTGACGCATTGGATTGTGAATGAGCACCACAATATAGCTTACTGTGGATGTATCATCGAACACAAATGCCTTAAAGTGGAGTTTTTCTCGCAGCTTGTCAAGAGCAAAGATAGACGGTGAGTTAAAACCATCATGCATTCCACTGTGCCATGAGAACTCGTACTTTTGGAGAACGCCATACTCGTCAAAGATGGGCTTCACCTGCTCAATGGTAATCACTGATGGTAAAGCAATCTGTTCACATGTGATTGGATTGACGAGGTGCATCTCAGATCTCTCATCAACAGTAACCAGCCAGCCATGTGAGGACCCAATCAAATACCTAGTACAGATAGCTGGCTCTGGAAGAGTTATCTTGTACGATTTTTTTTCTCTGAGGCTGTAAATGTAAGCAGAGCTATCACTAGCAAATTCAGAAGTATAAAGGAGGCATGGCGTCTGCGGGAGTTTATAGATCCCAAGGCTTCGTAGGCTGGTATATGCAGAGTGCCAAGAGGGGCAGACAGCGCCGGCATGTATGAGGTCAGGGATTTCAAGTGTGGCGAAGATACCCATCAAGATGTCCTGAGGCAGCTCTGGCAATGTGCCCACCATAGTCTCGGTCAGTCGTGGATGAACATCTTTGCAGAATTTCTTCAGTGAACTGGGAGTGAAGCCTAGCAGTCTTGGCAAAGCTCTGAAGATTAGAGAGCACAAATTTGTCCGTTGTATAGCTAGACTCCCTAAGCTCATTATCGAGGCGACGCTACAGGGCTCCATGGGAGCAGGGTCTCTCTGCAAAGATCTGGAACTTGGGTCAAACTCTTGTAACTGAGTTGCAAAGCCTGACAAATTTCTTCGGTAACTCCCAAGTCCCAAAGTTGCAAAGCCTGACAAATTTCTTAAGACAATCGGCAGGGTCCTGTCTGTACTTATTTATAGATCACCAGGGAGCCCTGGAGGCCACGCTCCTAATTCGAGTAGGGTAGCAAATCCGAGTCCGGGAACGACACGGGTATCAAAGATCCAGACTTTCGGTCACTTACTGAAGGAATTCTGCCCGTCGCGACCTAGGGCCTAAAGGATTGAGGAGCACTAACCAGCTGCAGGCGGCACGAGGTGATTATTCTGCTGGGAAAGGGGAGGTGAGGAGCCGACGATGTTAACGGCCAGCAACTGGGAGGAGCAATATGGCTTCGCGCCGTCGTCCGTCCGCGGCGGCGGCGGCGACGGGAGGTGACCTTGGAGGTGAGTGGGAGCGGCGGAGTGCCGAGCAGTTTTCTCCCCCGGCGGGGCTATACTACGAACCTGTACGATCCTATGTGGCAGCAAGTTTGCTTCGCCCCGGCCTGTAGAGCGATTTCGGTTTGGGTTTGGGTTTGGGTTCAGGCTGGATCTTGAACATGGAATCAGATCGACATGTAGCGATTTGGGTTTTGGGTTTGGGTTTGAGCTCGTGGTCGTGGCAAGATCGCACTACGATTTGGCTAGCCTGTCACGCCGCTGGATCCTCGGAAGGGGGCGAGCTGTCTGGGATGTGTATGTGTTTGATGCAAGCTCCAATAGCAGAGGTATGTGTGAGTGGTGGTTTAGTTAATCTGAATATTTTATACACCTTCGGTGAGGTTTATTGGACACATACCGTAGTTTAAAAATAACTTTGATCAATAATTTGGTCAACAAATTTTATATAATATATCACAAAAATTATATTATTAAATTTATCTTTAAAAATAGTTTTAATAGTATATTTTTTAGGATATATATTATATATTTTATTGGTCAAAATTGATAGCCAAAGATTTTCTTAAACTGCGTGTGTGTCTAATAAACTGGACCGGAGTAGTAAGTAATCTGAATACACCCTGTAGCATATGGCTTTGCAAGAAATTTTACTTGCAAAATACAGTGTATGAGTTTGCTTGCACTCGGTTTGGGACAGGTTCAGACAGGTTGGCTTGTTAGAGTTCAGTTTAAATCCATGAGCATCGTCTTTTTAGTTTTTTACTCCACTCAAAGCTACCGATTAAATATAAGATTGCACCTCATCTTCCTTTCATTGAACAAGACGAACATAGTTTCAATAAACGAAGACGAACAAGCGAACAAGCTCATCTTCCTTTCATTGAAAAATCTTGTAACACCTTAAAAAGAGATAATAACGCTAGTGGTTCATGAACTTGCCCCGCATGTGCAAATTGGTGCATCAAGTTGAAAATTGGTTCGGTCAAATACACGAACTTGTCTCGTGGGTGCAATTTGGTGCAAATCATATGAAAAATGGTCAAACCCGTGAGGAGGGATCAGCGCAGTTTTTTTATAAGGGAACAACATGACTTGTTTTCATCTAGGCCCCTAGATCTTGTCTGTCTAGCATGATTTGATCTGGTCTTTTTGTGTATCCCGTTTCTTCCGAGTAGAGTCCGAGGCGGTTGCAGAGGTATCCACGGAGGCGGGATCGTTCTTGTTCAGGATGCCAACGACGATCGAGACGGCGTAGATGGATAAGCGCCGACGGCTTGGTGACCCCAGCCCCATATACGGTGAGTCCCCTGACTGCGCATTCCTCTGACCCTGATGATGATTTTTTGGGTGGGTTTGGTGCAGATCACAATAAAAATGGATGCAAAAAACCATACACCAAGTATAACTCAACCTCAAGCTGAAGAGGTCGGATAATAAGATGATCCAAGTATTCTGGAAGTCAGTTTTCAACTGGAATTTAGATGATGGTGCACATGAGACTGAAAATGCTGATGAAATTGACATTACACAGAATGCACCTGGTGAATTTGAGATCACTTGTTCATTGTATGATTTAATATAATAGATGGATATTTTGTCTTAGAAAATTACTCTTGTAAGATTCCAGTAGCTTCTATACTATTAGGACATTATCCTATATTTTTGTGACTATATGCTATGGAACTCTACATTATGTCGCTTTCAAATTCAGTAAAACTTGTCCATATTATTCTTTGTCAAATTTAGTATATATTCTTTGCCAAATTAAGTACTTGTTCTCAATGAAATTTAGTGACTATTTTCATTCAAATCCATTCAATATTCTCATTGAAATATGATTTTTTTTGCTACAGCTCAACAACATATGCAGATTCTTATTTCCTGGTACTGCTTGAAGCTCAACGCGTAGCTAGACCACTTTTTCGGATCCATCTCCCTTCTCATCAACCACTACTTCAATGGGAATCTGCATAGGCGTTCAAGCCGTGAATCAGCGAAAATTGGGAAAAGGGTAGGGACTTTAAGCTACACAGGCGTGTCTAATATAGATGGAAATAGGTAAAGACTTCGGTCTAACAATTTGAGATAACTGGAGGGCTTAAACACACAACTTCAACCAGCCGCGGTTATCATGTGAGACACGTGGTGTTAGTTCTTCGCTTATATGGCACGCCATATCGATGGAGTTTGGTCCTGTTTGACCAATTTGCACCAAACTGCACCTACGAGACAAGTTTGTGTATTTGACATAACCAATTTTCAACTTAATGCACCTGGCTGCACATGTGGGACAAGTTTATGCACCTCCAGCGTTATTACCTCTTAATTATATGGTGAATCGGCATAAGGCCCCCAAACCACAGACAAGGATGCATGCATGAACAGTTTAATATGCGACAAGTTGTATTATATTATAAAATAGGGTTTCGGGAAGGGGTTCACACATTAGGGGGTCTCGACGAACTTGGGGTTCTAGGGGTTCGGGGTTCGACAGGGGCTCAGGGTTCGACGGGATCGGTCTTTGTAGCATCCCAGTTGTCTAACCCCTGTAATGCTACATGTCTTAATAAGAAAATGGGCCACTTCCAACATATAATTGTTGCATCATCATCATAACATGCTCATACCATCATACCACCTTGCATTTGAGCATCATATAAAACCCTTTTCTTGTTTGGTTCTTATCTCATGTGCATGACTAATTGTATTCGCCTCTTGATATTGTATTTGGGTCTTAATAAATTGTTAAATGCCCAAGTTGAGTTGGGGGCATCTCTCTTTTTGACTCCACCACCTTTTCTATCACCACCTTATAATTCCACCATCCAACTATTCTGAGCTTGGCTTTTTGTTGTTTTATCTCTGGCTCATGATTAGTTGGTTGGAAACCACCCATCATCTTTTGCTTGGCCTTTGCCCACTTTTTGGGAATGCAAGGATTAAAGCCACATGGAATCATGTTGTTTTCACAATATAACCATTGGGCATTAATTATGTTGCATGGGCCATGCAAGTGCCACCTAATCTAGTATTTGGTTTTATTTGAATCCTAGTTGGTTCTTCTTCCTTGGTTTAAATCATGTGTTGGCTTGTAGTTTGTTTCTCCTTATCTTCTCTCTCTCTTCATCTTTTAGCCAAAACCCTACCCCATGTCCCATGCACCCACTTGTGCTAATGTGGCATGCATCCTCTAAAAACCCCCCCTCTTTTTGGATCTTGCTTGGTCCTTTGTTGGATCATGCATGGGCCATTAGAACCACCCCATCACCATATGACCATCTCTCCTCCTCTTCCTCTTTTCTTGTTTGATCTTGCTAAGTATAGTTTGCAGCATGTTTGTTAAAACTAAAGTACCCCCTCCATCTTTCTCACCTCTTTTAGCAAAACCCTAATCCCATACTTGCCATCTAACCTTCTAGCTACAACCAAAACCCTAAGCCCCTCTTACCCCTCTAATCTACCCCCTCTCTACCTAAGCAAAAACCCTAGCACCACCCCTTCCCTACCTAGCATGTTCCCCATGCCCCTTCTCCTCTCTAGTTTGGCCCATACCCCATGTCCTAGCTACCTCTCTCTCTCCAACAAAGGTACTCCCTCATCCTAGCCTAGACCCGAGCCTCCCTTTTCCTCTTTTCCCTCTCTCTCTATCTACCAGCCCCCCCCCTCCTCTAACTCGACCTGCAGCCCCTGGCCTACCTGCCCACGCCCCCGGCCAGCTGCCCCGCGTCTATCCTCGCCGTCCCGAGCCCCGGCCACCGCACCGTCGAGCTGCTGGTGAGCTCCTCCTTCCCCCAGACAACATCCCCCTCTCCCTCTCGCCGTGCGTCGCCGTCGCGAACCGCCGAGCGCTCTGCGCGCGCGCCGCGCGTCGCGCGCTGGCGCCAGCAGTAGATCTGAGCAAGTTTGGAGCCCTGCCCCGCACGCCACAGGCCGCCTCCGCGCTAGCACCCTGTACAGAAGTTGTAGGTCCAGCTACCCTCTACGTTTTTCGTTTTTGGCCCCTGTTGTTTGGAGCAGCAGCGGCGTCGCCAACGACGGCCAAAGTTCGGCTAGTCGCAGCCGCCAGCAGCGCTGCGCCGCTGCCGTCCGACAGCGCGCGGTAGTTTTGCAGTTTAGCCCTTCTCCTTTTTCCCGCCTCAAACCTGCAGTCCCTGAGACCCACCCGTCAGCGTCGCATGCACGTTTGCATTTAGGCTCCCCGAGTTCTGGGCACTCAACCCGCAGTCCTCATCCCTGAGCCGCGTGGGCCGCCGCAGCGTCTCGCTGTCGAGTGGGCCTGCACGCCCGCAGGACCCACCTGTCCGTCTCAGAGTCTGGGGCCGCCGCGGTGTGAAACGCCGTCTGCGCGTGTGAGCCTGACAGTCAGCGACGGTCCCCCTGTCAGCGTCTGAGGCTCGCTGCAGCTGGGTATAAAACGTTTTCTGCCTGTCTGTTTTCAAAATTTGGTTTAAATAATTTAAATTCAAATTCAAACCAGTAAATTAAATAACTTTTTCATACTTTATCCAAATTAGACAAATGATATATGCTTGGATATCAGCAAGATGAGAGGAATTCAAATATGCCATCCAATTTGACTTTTGCACAACTAAAATTCCAAGTTTGTTTAAATTACATCAAATGCCACTAGAATTTAATAATTTAATAACTTTTGTTTTCAAACTCCAAATTTAGCAAATGAGTAGTCTAAAATGATCAGCTCGACGAGACCTTTCTGTTTATGCTATCCATGACTTCAATTGCAGCATGCATCATATAAGTATTTATTGAACAACAACTGTTATGGCAACAAATGTGATCCTAAAACCCAACTAAATGTTATATCCTTGTTCTCCACACCTCACCCATGCCATGCTACTTTACTTGCCTTGTAAATTGTGCATCATTCATCATGGCATGATTGTTTGCTTGACGCATCTTATTCATATGCTTGTGCTCTATATTCATGTTGGCCTTGTTTGTTTGGTTTTTCTCGGATAGACACTGAGCAGGGGTTGTATCAAGAGAACCAGGAGCACTACCCAGATCCGTCCCTCGCTTCAACTGAGATACCAGGCAAGCACTACCACATGCTTGCATACATACAGTACCTATTGCCTCTATCTTATTCTTGCATCATTGAGTCGCGAATGCATTAAATTGAATCCCAAGTATGCATAGCCTTTACTTTTAAACTCCACCAAGCTTGTTTCCTCCGTCCCATGAGCCACTACTATAGGAGTTGTTTGAGCCATGCGAGTCGTAGAACAGCATGTGTAGGGTATGTGAGAGTCTGATGAACAATGAGGTACCTAAACAACTTAACCTGAGTAGTTCTGGGATAACTAAAGAAAGTGGCACCGGTGAGCAATATCTGCTATTTGGTTTTTCCTGCTCACTTGTGTCCCGTAAGACCCCGAGTACTTGATTCCTGTTCCTTGATTTATCGCGCTATCCACATCCGGGAGGTATATGGGACCCCCCTCAGCCAGAGCTTGATTCCGTCTTATTCCTTGGGGCCACAAACTAGTTCGAGGTTTTATTACGATCCTGTACTTATGCCATGTTTTACTGCTTTATTTACTATTGTGCGATGAGCACACTGTACTGTTTAGGAAAGGTGACCCGTTTACGTGGTATCGACAGTCCCCGTTTGGGGATCTGCTGTCGTTTACCGCCGGCCCCACAAACCTTGTAGTCCGTCTCGAAGCTTGCTTACTCCGTTGCGGGTATACTCCAAGGGGTGGCCCCCTGAAATATTTCTGAATCTTGTGATTGCTTTGTCGTGAAGGCCTCGTTGGGTTTTGATTTGGTTTTTCCGAGGTTGATCGAGTGTGTGTTGCTATTGGTGCACCCCGGCCGGGTAAAACTTTCTGAAAGCCGTGTCCGCGGTTATGGACGACTTGGAGCACAGTTTCTCGATCATAGACAAGCATAACTAAAGTACCGCCTTAATTTGACTAAGTAACTTGACTAGTAAATAGTGCAATACTCATGGAATGGTTAATAAAATTGCCAACGGATGGGGGTTGTTCGTCCACTTCCTTGTTGGTAAGCAGGGAGGAGGATGGATCGGATGAGATTACCATTATAACTGTTGTACTTAATTCACGGACATCCGTCTATCATTGGTTAGGAGGATGGTTAGCGTTTATCTGTAGAACTGCTAGGGTTTATCTTTCGCTGCAATTGCGTCACCCCAGGTTGTGTCCCCTTTAGAGGCATTAAGACTTGCTGAGTACCCTTAGGGTCTCACACGATAAATTCTTGATTCAGATGGACAGGTACCTCCACAGGACGGATACTGGGTGGAAGAAGCCGATGATGTGGGCAACGATCGTTTGGTGTAGAGATTCCGGGATCGGGGATCCGTGAGACCTGTAGTTGGGATGTGCTTATTTTCTCTGGCATCTTATGCCGATTTGCTTCTTATCCGTACTCGGATTTTGTTTGCCGCTTCCGCATGATACTCTGATGTGTGTTGTATGAGGAGTTATCCTAAATTATAGATCTATCTAGGTCATTTGAATCTTGCCGTATGGCGTTGGTATATTTCCTTTCTTTCTAGATGGTATGGCTCTGATGTACTCTTGTATGGTGGCTTGCGTACATACCCACTTGTGTACGTAGTTGATCCCTTCGCCTGCCGACTACGCCGCCCGTACAGGTCCCGTTGAGAGGGTAGTGGTTGGGACGTCTGAAAGGACTACCAGTGTGTGGCTTTTGGGGCCCCGCCGTACTATTTCAACCACTACCACTCATCCAGGCTTGTATCTAGGAGCGTAGTTCACCGAGGTAGTTACAATTGGTATCAGAGCCATCCCGGCCTTCAGGGTTTCAGCCAAACGTTCGTTGTCAGTCTAGCAAATATTTTGGTAGTTATGTATATTAGGGAAAAACCAAAACGCGAGAGTAGGACTGCTTCCACTTTTCTTCTTACCCTCCCACCCACCCTTTTCTGGTAAGGAAGTGCAACGTTTTCAATCCTCTTCTCAAAGTTCAAACTAGGATTCACGTGTTCGGGGTTTCCGTAGTACCATAGGATGTGTGTGTCTGTGTGTGTGTGTGTGTAATCCCTTGTCTATCTGTTGCATCCAAGTTGTTATCTTATCTGCCTTTGGTTATCAACTGTTGGTACATTCCATACCGACAGGCTTTTGCAAACCGACGCAATCTATCTTCCTCTTGTATCCGACGCTATCTTGTTTGGGGTGTTCGTTTCCGTAGTTACCAATCTTAGGTTTCGTCGTGAGAAGAAGGGGTTAGGATATGTGTTCCACTTGTTCATGTGCGGAGTAATGATTTGAGTGCGGGATGGAGTCGCGACCATACCACTACTCTTCTCATTCGCTTTTGTATATTGGATCGGTAGAGTCACTAATCTTGATTCGTTAAGTAATTTTGCGCATCTATTGGTATTGTAATGCCGAAATTTGTGGAAAAATTTTCTTTGATATATTTGTGTACCACACTCCTTTTCAGTCGTGTGCGATATGCTTAATATCTTTTAGGTGCTATGAACTTTGTTGATATTTTAATATCATCTCAGTAAATTGTATCCTTTAATCTTGGTTAATTCCATCTTGGTACTATTTTGGATTATTATCATCTTCCATTATAGTACTGACTTGAGTTTTATATCAATGACAGGATGGCTCCACGCCGGACTGATGAGGACATACCTCCGGAACTGGGCTCAGCGCTGTCGAACATTGCTAATGCTTTGGCAGCTATGCAAGAGAACCAGCAGCGCTTTGAGGAGAGCGTCAGAAGGAACGAGTTTGCTCCACTCCCTCCACCTCCCAGGCGTGGAGACATCAAGAGCTTCCTCAAATTCAACCCTCGTCAGTTTGATGTGTCTGACCGACCTCTGGACGCAGATGATTGGTTGCGTGAGATCTCAAGGCTTCTCGAGACTGCTGATGTTCCAGAACAGGAGTGGGTAAAGTGTGCTACTCACCTTCTCAAGGGAGATGCAGCTCTTTGGTGGGAGAACTACTTGAAGGCAAGCTGCACGGGTTTTCAGCCAACTTGGGAAAGGTTCACTGGAGCGTTCAAAGAGCAGTTTCTCTCAGAGATTGAAATGGAAAGGATGAAGGAGGCTTTTCTCAACCTGAAGCAAGGGAATGATAACGTCAACACCTACATCAGGAACTTCATGAATCTATCTCGCTATGGTGGTGATGAGGTATCTGATGACAAGAAGAAGCAGAAAAGGTTCAGGCAAGGGCTCAATGCGTCGATCAAGTATGCAATCACGCATGCAAGACCGGCAACCTTCCTGGAACTACAGCACACAGCACTGCAAGAGGAGGCAAGCAGGCAGATGTTTGAGGAGTCCAAGAAACATAACAGGGATGCATCAAGCTCTTCGGTTATGGCAGCTCCTTCGAAGCGGCGTGTCTGGGTTCCTAACACCCCACCGTTGCTTCCGGCTTCACCAAGACCTGCAAGTTTCGCGCCAAGGCCACCAAACTTCACCACTGCGGCTCCCAGGGGCTACAACAACCACTACCCTGGAGCGCCTGGCGGAGTCCCTGGCTACTCTGCTCCACGTCCAGCTAGTGTCTGCTTCGTGTGTGGAGATCCTGGACATCGAAACTGGAACTACCCAATGAAGAGCAAAACTCTCCCTCCACCCCCGCCAAGATCTGCATCAAGCTCTCCTTCGGTTCGTGCACCACCGCCTCGGGCTCTCAACATCAACACTAAGCCCGGGTCTGCGGTTGTTCGTGCAAACTGCGTCAACGCCTCTCAAGCTGAGCTCGCACCAGGAGTTGTCATGGGTATGCTTTCAGTTAACTCAGTTCCTGCACGAGTTCTCTTTGATTCTGGTGCATCACATTCGTTTGTCTCGCATAAGTTTGCACAAGAGCATGACCTGGATAGGGTTCCTTTATCACGTCGTCAGGTGGTGCTATCTCCTGGTTCAAACATGAGGGCTGCTCATATCAGTCATGGCAATCAGATCGAGATTGGTGGTTCTTCATTCTTGGCTTCTTTAATTCTTCTGGGCAACTCTGACATTGATGTCATTTTGGGCATGGATTGGTTGACAGCAAATGCAGCTGTGATTGATTGTGCTGAACGCTCAGTGTCTCTGAAGATTCCTGAAGGCTATGTAGTCTTTTCTCCAAGTCTGACTCCTGCTGTCCAGCTCTATTCCTTGGCTGCTCTGAATAATGATGCTATGGAAGCTATTCAGGGTGTACCGGTGGTCTATGAGTTTCCAGATGTCTTTCCTGAAGAGTTGCCAGGTATGCCTCCGGATCGCGAGGTTGAATTCGTGATTGAGCTTGAACCTGGAACGGCTCCTATCTCCAAGCGGCCATACAAAATGGGTCCTTCTGAGTTGGCTGAACTCAAACGACAACTTGATGAACAAGAGAAATTGGGTTTCATTCAACACAGTACTTCTTCTTGGGGTAGCCCAACAATCTTTGTGAAGAAGCGTGACAGAACCGATAGGCTATGTGTTGATTATCGGGCTCTCAATGCTAAAACCATCAAGAACAAATATCCTCTTCCTCGGATAAATGATCTATTTGATCAGCTGGCAGGAGCTGTGGTGTTCTCTAAGCTGGACTTGAGAAGTGGTTATCACCAAATCAAAATTCGCAAAGAAGATGTGCCCAAAACAGCTTTCACCACTCGCTATGGCCTGTATGAGTATACAGTCATGTCTTTCGGCCTCACCAACGCACCTGCTACCTTCTCGAGGCTGATGAACTCCGTTTTCATGGAGTATCTTGATAAGTTTGTGGTGGTATATCTGGATGACATTCTGGTCTATTCCAAGTCCAAGGAGGAGCATGAAGAACACCTGCGGTGTGTCCTGAACAAGCTTCGTGAGAACCGCTTGTATGCAAAGTTCTCTAAGTGTGAGTTTTGGCTGCCTGAAGTAACATATCTGGGTCATGTTATCTCTGCCAAGGGCATTGCAGTCAATCCAGAAACCGTGAAGACAATAGTTGAATGGCTTCCTCCTGCTAATGTCAAGGAAGTGCGGAGTTTTCTCGGCTTGGCTAGCTATTGTCGTCGCTTTGTGCAGAACTTCTCGAAGATAGCAAAGCCTCTTACCGATCTCCTCAAGAAGGGCAAGAAGTACCTGTGGACTCCTGCTTGTCAAGAAAGTTTTGAGACACTCAAAGAGAAGCTCACTTCCACGCCAGTCTTGGTTCCTCCGGATACATCTAAGCCTTTCCAGATATTCTGCGACGCCTCTTTGCAAGGATTGGGTGCGGTCCTTATGCAAGAGAGACAAGTGGTTTCTTATGCCTCTCGTCAGTTGAAGACGCATGAGGTCAACTATCCCACACATGACCTTGAGCTAGCAGCAGTGGTCTTTGCTTTGAAGCTATGGAGGCACTATTTGCTGGGTAACCGTTGTGAGATCTTCTCGGACCACAAGAGTTTGAAGTATATCTTCACTCAGCCTGATCTCAATCTTCGGCAAAGGAGATGGATTGAAGCAATCAATGACTTCGATGTGACCATCAACTACACCCCAGGCAAAGCAAACGTCATGGCAGATGCGCTTAGCCGTAAAGCTTATGTAAACAACCTCATGGTAGAAGAGCAGCAGCCTCTCTTGTGCGAGGAATTCCGTCAGCTCAACCTAGAAATTGTGGAACAAGGGCATCTCCTGAATCTTCTGGCTACTCCTCTCTTGGAAGAACAGATTCGCTCTCGTCAGCGTGGTGATCCGCACACCAGAAAGCTCATCTCTAGAATTGGTCTTCCGAAGTATGAATCCTTCCATGTTGATGATCAAGGCTCGCTCTTCTTTGAACACCGGATGTTTGTTCCAAACTACCCGGGTCTGAGAGACCAAGTTCTCAAGGAGGCACATGATTCGGTTCTATCTATCCATCCTGGCAGCACAAAGATGTACATGGACTTGAAAACACAATACTGGTGGCCTGGGTTAAAAAGGTATTGTGCCAAGTATGTCTCAGAATGTGATGTCTGCCGCAGAGTTAAGGCTGTCCATCAGAAACCATTTGGTCTTCTACAGCCATTGAAACCTCCGGAATGGAAATGGGAGAAAGTAGAGATGGACTTCATCACTGGTTTTCCAAGGTCGCAGAAGGGCAACAATGCAATCTTTGTTGTCATCGACAGGCTTTCTAAAGTGGCACACTTCTTCCCCGTCAAAGAAACAATTTCTGGAATTCAGTTGGCTGAGCTCTATATCAACAGAATTGTCTCTTTGTATGGGGTTCCACTTGAAATCAGTTCAGACCGTGGGAGCATCTTCACCTCAAAGTTCTGGGAGAGTTTCCAAAAAGCTTTGGGAACAAAGTTGAACTTCAGCACTGCTTACCACCCTCAGTCGCAAGGACAAGTGGAGAGAATCAATCAGATTCTGGAGGATATGCTTAGAGCTTGCGTTATCTCTTTTGGCATGAAGTGGGAGGAATGCCTTCCATATGCTGAATTCTCCTACAACAACAGCTTCCAGAAGAGTCTGAAGATGGCACCATTCGAGGCTCTCTATGGTCGCAAGTGCAGAACACCGATTGGTTGGTCAGGTGCAGGAGAAAGAATCTGGTTTGGCCCTGACATCGTAACTCAGGCCGAGGAGAAGGTGCATATCATTCTGGAGAACCTGAAGATTGCTCAAAGTCGTCAGAAGAGCAACTATGACAGGAAGCACACAGATATGGTATATGTCCCTGGTGATCTCGTCTACCTTCGTGTCACTCCCATGAGAGGAACACACCGCTTCGGTATCAAAGGAAAGTTGGCTCCTAGATACATCGGTCCTTTCAAGATACGTGGTAGAAGAGGAGAAGTTGCTTATGCACTGGAGCTTCCGGAAAAACTCAAAGTCCATGATGTTTTCCACATCTCTCAGCTCAAGAAGTGCTTCAAAGATCCCGGCAGGACCGTGGATCATGAGCTAATCGACCTCCAAGAAGATCTGTCTTATCAAGAACACCCCACCAAAATCCTTGAGACCGCAGAACGAAGGACTCGCAACAAGTCCATCATGTTTTGCAAGGTGCAGTGGTCACACCATTCCGTTGATGAAGCAACATGGGAGCGTGAAGATGAACTCCGTGTCAACCATCCTTCTCTCTTTGTGTCTTCTTCTTCTTCTTCCTAGAATCTCGGGGCGAGATTCCTGTTTAGTGGGGGAGAGTTGTAGCATCCCAGTTGTCTAACCCCTGTAATGCTACATGTCTTAATAAGAAAATGGGCCACTTCCAACATATAATTGTTGCATCATCATCATAACATGCTCATACCATCATACCACCTTGCATTTGAGCATCATATAAAACCCTTTTCTTGTTTGGTTCTTATCTCATGTGCATGACTAATTGTATTCGCCTCTTGATATTGTATTTGGGTCTTAATAAATTGTTAAATGCCCAAGTTGAGTTGGGGGCATCTCTCTTTTTGACTCCACCACCTTTTCTATCACCACCTTATAATTCCACCATCCAACTATTCTGAGCTTGGCTTTTTGTTGTTTTATCTCTGGCTCATGATTAGTTGGTTGGAAACCACCCATCATCTTTTGCTTGGCCTTTGCCCACTTTTTGGGAATGCAAGGATTAAAGCCACATGGAATCATGTTGTTTTCACAATATAACCATTGGGCATTAATTATGTTGCATGGGCCATGCAAGTGCCACCTAATCTAGTATTTGGTTTTATTTGAATCCTAGTTGGTTCTTCTTCCTTGGTTTAAATCATGTGTTGGCTTGTAGTTTGTTTCTCCTTATCTTCTCTCTCTCTTCATCTTTTAGCCAAAACCCTACCCCATGTCCCATGCACCCACTTGTGCTAATGTGGCATGCATCCTCTAAAACCCCCCCCTCTTTTTGGATCTTGCTTGGTCCTTTGTTGGATCATGCATGGGCCATTAGAACCACCCCATCACCATATGACCATCTCTCCTCCTCTTCCTCTTTTCTTGTTTGATCTTGCTAAGTATAGTTTGCAGCATGTTTGTTAAAACTAAAGTACCCCCTCCATCTTTCTCACCTCTTTTAGCAAAACCCTAATCCCATACTTGCCATCTAACCTTCTAGCTACAACCAAAACCCTAAGCCCCTCTTACCCCTCTAATCTACCCCCTCTCTACCTAAGCAAAAACCCTAGCACCACCCCTTCCATACCTAGCATGTTCCCCATGCCCCTTCTCCTCTCTAGTTTGGCCCATACCCCATGTCCTAGCTACCTCTCTCTCTCCAACAAAGGTACTCCCTCATCCTAGCCTAGACCCGAGCCTCCCTTTTCCTCTTTTCCCTCTCTCTCTATCTACCAGCCCCCCCTCCTCTAACTCGACCTGCAGCCCCTGGCCTACCTGCCCACGCCCCCGGCCAGCTGCCCCGCGTCGATCCTCGCCGTCCCGAGCCCCGGCCACCGCACCGTCGAGCTGCTGGTGAGCTCCTCCTTCCCCCAGACAACATCCCCCTCTCCCTCTCGCCGTGCGTCGCCGTCGCGAACCGCCGAGCGCTCTGCGCGCGCGCTGCGCGTCGCGCGCTGGCGCCAGCAGCGCTGCAGCAGTAGATCTGAGCAAGTTTGGAGCCCTGCCCCGCACGCCACAGGCCGCCTCCGCGCTAGCACCCTGTACAGAAGTTGTAGGCCCAGCTACCCTCTACGTTTTTCGTTTTTGGCCCCTGTTGTTTGGAGCAGCAGCGGCGTCGCCAACGACGGCCAAAGTCCGGCCAGTCGCAGCCGCCAGCAGCGCTGCGCCGCTGCCGTCCGACAGCGCGCGGTAGTTTTGCAGTTTAGCCCTTCTCCTTTTTCCCGCCTCAAACCTGCAGTCCCTGAGACCCACCCGTCAGCGTCGCATGCACGTTTGCATTTAGGCTCCCCGAGTTCTGGGCACTCAACCCGCAGTCCTCATCCCTGAGCCGCGTGGGCCGCCGCAGCGTCTCGCTGTCGAGTGGGCCTGCACGCCCGCAGGACCCACCTGTCCGTCTCAGAGTCTGGGGCCGCCGCGGTGTGAAACGCCGTCTGCGCGTGTGAGCCTGACAGTCAGCGACGGTCCCCCTGTCAGCGTCTGAGGCTCGCTGCAGCTGGGTATAAAACGTTTTCTGCCTGTCTGTTTTCAAAATTTGGTTTAAATAATTTAAATTCAAATTCAAACCAGTAAATTAAATAACTTTTTCATACTTTATCCAAATTAGACAAATGATATATGCTTGGATATCAGCAAGATGAGAGGAATTCAAATATGCCATCCAATTTGACTTTTGCACAACTAAAATTCCAAGTTTGTTTAAATTACATCAAATGCCACTAGAATTTAATAATTTAATAACTTTTGTTTTCAAACTCCAAATTTAGCAAATGAGTAGTCTAAAATGATCAGCTCGACGAGACCTTTCTGTTTATGCTATCCATGACTTCAATTGCAGCATGCATCATATAAGTATTTATTGAACAACAACTGTTATGGCAACAAATGTGATCCTAAAACCCAACTAAATGTTATATCCTTGTTCTCCACACCTCACCCATGCCATGCTACTTTACTTGCCTTGTAAATTGTGCATCATTCATCATGGCATGATTGTTTGCTTGACGCATCTTATTCATATGCTTGTGCTCTATATTCATGTTGGCCTTGTTTGTTTGGTTTTTCTCGGATAGACACTGAGCAGGGGTTGTATCAAGAGAACCAGGAGCACTACCCAGATCCGTCCCTCGCTTCAACTGAGATACCAGGCAAGCACTACCACATGCTTGCATACATACAGTACCTATTGCCTCTATCTTATTCTTGCATCATTGAGTCGCGAATGCATTAAATTGAATCCCAAGTATGCATAGCCTTTACTTTTAAACTCCACCAAGCTTGTTTCCTCCGTCCCATGAGCCACTACTATAGGAGTTGTTTGAGCCATGCGAGTCGTAGAACAGCATGTGTAGGGTATGTGAGAGTCTGATGAACAATGAGGTACCTAAACAACTTAACCTGAGTAGTTCTGGGATAACTAAAGAAAGTGGCACCGGTGAGCAATATCTGCTATTTGGTTTTTCCTGCTCACTTGTGTCCCGTAAGACCCCGAGTACTTGATTCCTGTTCCTTGATTTATCGCGCTATCCACATCCGGGAGGTATATGGGACCCCCCTCAGCCAGAGCTTGATTCCGTCTTATTCCTTGGGGCCACAAACTAGTTCGAGGTTTTATTACGATCCTGTACTTATGCCATGTTTTACTGCTTTATTTACTATTGTGCGATGAGCACACTGTACTGTTTAGGAAAGGTGACCCGTTTACGTGGTATCGACAGTCCCCGTTTGGGGATCTGCTGTCGTTTACCGCCGGCCCACAAACCTTGTAGTCCGTCTCGAAGCTTGCTTACTCCGTTGCGGGTATACTCCAAGGGGTGGCCCCCTGAAATATTTCTGAATCTTGTGATTGCTTTGTCGTGAAGGCCTCGTTGGGTTTTGATTTGGTTTTTCCGAGGTTGATCGAGTGTGTGTTGCTATTGGTGCACCCCGGCCGGGTAAAACTTTCTGAAAGCCGTGTCCGCGGTTATGGACGACTTGGAGCACAGTTTCTCGATCATAGACAAGCATAACTAAAGTACCGCCTTAATTTGACTAAGTAACTTGACTAGTAAATAGTGCAATACTCATGGAATGGTTAATAAAATTGCCAACGGATGGGGGTTGTTCGTCCGCTTCCTTGTTGGTAAGCAGGGAGGAGGATGGATCGGATGAGATTACCATTATAACTGTTGTACTTAATTCACGGACATCCGTCTATCATTGGTTAGGCGGATGGTTAGCGTTTATCTGTAGAACTGCTAGGGTTTATCTTTCGCTGCAATTGCGTCACCCCAGGTTGTGTCCCCTTTAGAGGCATTAAGACTTGCTGAGTACCCTTAGGGTCTCACACGATAAATTCTTGATTCAGATGGACAGGTACCTCCACAGGACGGATACTGGGTGGAAGAAGCCGATGATGTGGGCAACGATCGTTTGGTGTAGAGATTCCGGGATCGGGGATCCGTGAGACCTGTAGTTGGGATGTGCTTATTTTCTCTGGCATCTTATGCCGATTTGCTTCTTATCCGTACTCGGATTTTGTTTGCCGCTTCCGCATGATACTCTGATGTGTGTTGTATGAGGAGTTATCCTAAATTATAGATCTATCTAGGTCATTTGAATCTTGCCGTATGGCGTTGGTATATTTCCTTTCTTTCTAGATGGCATGGCTCTGATGTACTCTTGTATGGTGGCTTGCGTACATACCCACTTGTGTACGTAGTTGATCCCTTCGCCTGCCGACTACGCCGCCCGTACAGGTCCCGTTGAGAGGGTAGTGGTTGGGACGTCTGAAAGGACTACCAGTGTGTGGCTTTTGGGGCCCCGCCGTACTATTTCAACCACTACCACTCATCCAGGCTTGTATCTAGGAGCGTAGTTCACCGAGGTAGTTACAGTCTTCGAAGGCCGGGTACAAGAGGAAGAGCTTGGCTTTCCGGGAAGAAGGACTTGGTGTGGCGGCGGGGCGCATCGGACTCGCCCTGGTCGATGTCGTTCTTGTCGTTGCGACGACCTTGTCGGGTCCGCGCTTCGGATTCCGGGAGGCGATCTTGACGGTCATCGGGTCCGGGAGGAAGAACTTGGCGGATCGGGTTCGGTCTTTGCATCCATGTAGTAGACCTTGTCAGTTCCATGTCGACGACCTTGGGGTTCGGCGGTATTCGGCTCCGTGTCGAAGATCTTGCCGGGGGTTCCAGGGGTTCGTCGGGTGTCACCGGTTCGGTACGGTCTTCGCCTTCTATGATGAAGTCCCTGCGGGTTTGGCCTTCGGGTCCCTCGAAGGACCTCTTGTATCTCAACGCCATCGCCGTCGGATTCCATGTCGAAGTCCTTAAGGTTCATCTCTTGTCGGTGGCGGGCTTGGGAGGACGGTGCAGAGGGGGCCACCGGCGAGGGGACGCGGTGACGGCGGGGCGCGCCGGGAGGAACTCGACGGAAGACGCCGGGGCCGGGCTTGGCGACGGGAGGGAAGGGGGCACCGCGGCGGCGGCAGCCGGCGGTTGCTGCGGTTGTTGCCGGGGCCGCGGGCCGGCGAGGACGAGGTCGGGCCGACGGCGACGGAGGCGGAGAACGACGCGGCGGCGCAAGCGCAGAGGACGGAGGCCGGCGGCGCGCGGGAGGAGGAGCCGGCGAGGAGGGCGGCCCGGCGTCGGGGGAGGCCGGCGGCAGGCGGTGGGGGTCGGGCGAGCTCGGGCTCGGGCAGAGCGGGGCTCGGCCGCGGTGGCGCAGCTCAGGGCCGAGGAGGACGGGGATCTCCGGCGGCAGCGCGGCAGCGGCCGCTGGCAGCGGAGGCGACGAAGATCAGGGGAGGCGCCGGACGCGGGCCGTCGGCGAGCGGCGGGGCCGGGCAGAAAACGGGGCCGCGCCGGCGAGGTGGCCGGGGGCGAGGAGAGGAGGCCGGCGGAGGGGAAGGCGCAGAGAGCGGGGATGGGGAGGTGGTCGCCGGCCGCGGACGGAGGAGGGAGGCGAGGCGACGGCGAGGCGGCCGCTGGCCGGAGCAGGGCGAGGGCCGCGGCCGTTGGCGGGGAGAGGGAGAGGATGGGGAGGGGCCCGCGGTAGGAGGCGCGGCCGGAGGCGGACCGAGGACGGCGAGGCCGAGGGACGGAGGGGGCTGCACCGCGGGGTAGGAGGTGGAGGCGCGCCGGAGGAGGCTGCGGTGGCGGAGGCCGACGGAGGAGGGAGGTGGGGAAGGCGCCTGGGAGGAAGAGGGTGGGGAGGGAGATGAGCGCGGGGGAGGGAGGGCCGTGTGGGAGACGCGTGGGGGCGCGCGGGGGAGGGAGCTGCAGGTGGGTCCCGCGGGCAGGGGGGGTGGACCGGGGAGTGGGGCCGGGCGCAGGGCTGGTGGGACGAGTGGGACCCGCGGGGTGGGTCCCGGGCTCCAGGGAGAGGTGAGGAAGAGTGGGTCGGTGGGGAGGTGGGGTTCCTGGGTGTGTGTGTGGCGTGGGGCCAGGGTGTAAGAGAGAGGGAGAGAGAGGGGTGGGTGGATGGCTGGGTGAGAAAGAGAGAAAATGGGGTGGTGGATTGATGATGTGGCGGGGTGGGTAGGGATTGGGGGAGAGGGTGAGGTGGCGAGCTGTGAGTGGTGGGTAGATTAGGACTAGGTAGCAAATGGGTTTTGGGTTTGGGGCTTTGTGTTAGTTTGTAAATATTTACGGTGTAGTTTTTGTTTCAAATCTTTTTAGCAAAAACTTGTAGGCAAATAATTTGACAGGTAATTATAAGACTTATTTTGAAATAAGAGAAGGGCATTTTAGAAAACAAAAATAGGCTTATTGGAAATAGTTTCAGACAAACAAATGCATGATGATGACGATGCAATGCACAAAAACAACGCGATTTTCTAGTAGTGGTTTTGCGGGATGCCACAAGCATGGATGTAAACATTTATCATAAACACAAAGATATAATAATAACTACATTTATTATTGCCTCTAGGGCATATCTCCAACACAAATCAAGCAGATCAATTAGATCGTGTCTTCGTGTTCATCTTTGCGAAGCTTTTTCTTATGTCAAATATTGTATTCCTTAGACCATGAGATAATGCAACTCCCTGTTATCGAAAGAAAGCTTTGAGGTCATCAAACATCATCCTATGTGAGGGTGATCATAAAGGTGTCTCTCAGGTGATCGGAAAGTACTTGTTGGGTTGTATGGCTGAGGCATAGGGAGTCTTACTCATCCTTTCTCTATCTTCTGCTGATGTCGGACTTTGAGTTTTACTCAAGGTCGCATTGGGCAACATGGGCAAGAACCCTTTCTTGCTATCTTCCATTCCAAACCTCTTTAGAACTTTGTCCAAATATGTACTTTGTGACAATGATATTAATGTCGTGGGAATGGTCACGGCAGATGCTGCAATCGACAGCGAGTAGTAGAACGAGGGGCAAGGGCGGCCAGCCATCTGCGGTGCGAGATGAGGGCAAAGACACAGGGTTTTACCCAGGTTCGGCCCCCCGGAGGGTAAAGACCTACTCCTGCTAGATTGTATTATGAAGGTGGTACAATGGGCGAGCTCGGCGGCTAGGCGGCGAGTCGCTTGGGTGTATGAGGAACGTATCTCTACTCGCCCTACAGGGAGGTTTATATAGGCACACCTCCCCTAGGGTTTACATATTTCAACCGATTCAGTTAAAGCTTCGGTACTCGTTTAACCTAATCCGACTGGGCCTATCTACTCGCCTGGGCCTTCAACTTCCAGTCGCTTGGATCCTCGCTGGGCTTCAATCCAGTCGCCGTCTTGCAGGCCCACTCGCCAGTTCTTGGGCCAGTCGGAAACGTCCTGCTGGGTATACCCCGGTAGGCACATCCCCATCAGTAGTCCCCGAGGCCATCGTCGATTAGACGTAGGTGGCTGCCGGGAGTCGGAGTATACGGCTTCAGAGTAGACATCCAGTCGATTCGTCGGCGGGCTCCTGTATAAAGGAGAAAACCAGTCATCCAGGTCGCAGCTTTGGCGAGTCGAGTCGGCGAAACACTGTCATAGTGATTGGGTCGGCGAGCCGAGTGGCTGAAGTTGGACCGTCAAACGTGGTCAAACTAGCCGTTGGGGTAATCCAACGGTAACTTTTGGCGTAATCATCGCGCGGTAACGGTTCCCTGATTTGGCGGGTAACATCCGCTATATAAGGGGAATGGCAGGCGATCGGAGAATCACCTTCTCACCATTTCCTCCGACTGCGCGCATTTTCGCCTCCCTTCGCATCGCGACCCAGCCGACCAGAAATCCCCCGACCCCCAACAAATCTCTCCGCCATGGCCCTCTCCACCAAGCCTTGGGGTAGATCTAAGTGCACGAGGGCGCAACTGGCTTCCTTCGAGGAGGCCGGGATCTTGCGAACCGGCTGCTGGCGCATCCCTGCGGCCGGAGAGACGACCCCGAATCCGCGAGAGAGGGAATTCATCTGCTTCACCAGCCATCTTGAACGGGGGTTAGGGTTCCCCACGTCCCTGTTCTTCCGGCGCTTCTGCGCCTACTACGGGATCCAGCCATCGGATCTGGGTCCCCACAGCATCGAGCAGCTCACCATCTTTGTGGCGTTCTGCGAGTGCTACTTGGGCTGCCGGCCCTACTTCCCTCTATGGCAAGATCTGTTTCACGGACGGATCAGCCGCGAGGAGGCGGGCGGCCCAATGCTTGTTGTGGGCGGCCTAACCTTCCAGCTGAAGTCGAAGGCTTCATTTTTCGACTTGATGCTGCCCGCCAAGGCGGCAAGCGACTGGAAGAAGTTGTGGTTCTATGTTGCCGAGGCGACCCCGGAGGGCGAGACGGCGATTCCGCGGTACTCCGCCAACCGGTCCGAGCCGCGCCGTCTCCAAGTCGGCAAGCTCCCCAACGACCAGCGGATGGTTGTTGACGAGATGCTCCAGACCATCCGCGGTTTGAAGAAGAAGGGCCTCCAGACGATCAACCTATACAACTGCTGGCTCGGGCGGCGGCTCGTCCCTCTGGCTCGACGCGACCATTATATGTACCAGTACACGGGCCGGGAAGACTCGACGAAGGCCTGCCTCGACGAGTGGAAGCTGGAGGACTACATCCCAGCACTGAAGAATATCACCCAGGCAGTGTACCTGGACGCACAAGCCGGAGTCGCACCTTACACCGCAAAGCGTCCAGCCCCAACGGTAATCACCTCGCCTCATTCGCAGTCGCAGTTTTTTGCAGTCACAGTAACTCTAATTTCATCTTGCATTCTTTGCAGCTATTCCAAGTGGTGGAAGGATGGCTCCCGCCTTCGGACGAGGAGAATTCGAGCTCGTCCGTCCAGGACATGGGCGAGTCGCCTCCCGCCAAAGGCGATTCTGGGAGCGACGAGATCGATGACGATGACGAGTCTGAGGAGGAGGTCGCCCCGCTGGTTCGCAAGACCCGCGGGCAGCAACAGCGTGAGCTTGAGGCAAGTAAAAGCCTCGAGCATCACGATGACGACGAAGAACTTCCGGAGACCACCTCGCGCCGACAAGCGACTCCGTCGAAGAAGAAGAAGAAGAAGAAGAAGAAGAAGAAGAAGAAGAAAGGGAAGGAGACGAAGGCTCCTCCGAAGTGGAAGCCGAAGCCGACGAGGACGGCCTCGCCGCCGCACTCGGCGAGCAGTTCCGACGCCCCCAGCCCGGCCAAGGACGAGGCGCCGCCGACGACAGCCGTGCTGGACACGGCCACCGTCGAGGTGCCGCTGGCTTCAATGCCTCCGCCATTCGCCCTAGTCTCTGGGCTAGGGGGTGCTCCGGCTGCAGCGGCTTCACCTCGCAGGGAAGCCCCCGCCGAAGATATCCCAGAGGCTCCGGCTGCAGCCTCAACGACGAAGAAGACGTCCGTGTCTTGGGCACGGGACGTTCTGGAGATGGGGTTCGGTCGCCAACTGGGCCCTGAACTGGAGAAACCGGCCGGCCTCCGCACGGGGCTACGCTTTATTCCAGTCGCCAAGTGAGTACCCTCAACCTCCTTTGTCTTCCATAACCACTTGAATTATCTTTGCTTACACGATTGATGTACAGGACCGGAGTGAAGAGAATGGGCCACCCGACCATGGCTAAGGTGCCACCCGTCACCAGCGAGGAAGATCCTTCCCGTAAGAGGAAGGCGGACGAGGTCGTCGACCCTACAGATGGCAGCAAGAAGGCCAAGGGCGATGACGTCGTCACGATATCTGACGATACGGCGGTCGCACCGACTGAGCCCGCAATAGAGGAGGCCGCGTCCATGAAGGAGGGCGCTCCCTTGCCTGGAATGGCCGAGCTGACCTCCTTCGGGGCGGGTGCCTCCATCGCGACATTCCCACGCTTTATGGCCAAAGCGGCCACGGCGAGTGGAACTTCGCCATCGAGCCATGCACACGGGGTTGCCGATGCGGAAATCGACCAGCGTCGTGGGTATACGCCAGCTCTCCTCGCGTCCATGGATGCGATACAACTCCATGGCATGCTTGGCGCAACCATCCAGGTATGTCCAGTCCCCGAGGATCAGGTCGGTGTTTTGCAGCGGTCTGATCCTTTAAGCACCTGGTTATTATTTTCGCGTCCAGTCCCCGAGTGCGCACCCGCTGAATTTCAGCGGGTGGGCACTTAGAATTTCTTGAGTGCCAGTCCCCGAGTGCACACTCGCTGAATTTCAGCGGGTGGGCACTTAGGATTTCTTGATTACCAGTCCCTGAGTGCACACTTGCTGAATTTCAGCGGGTGGGCACTAGGATTTTTCGCATTGTCTAACTGTTTAAATGATGTGCAGGGTCTGCAACGTGAATCAGCTGACCGATTGGCAGCGAAGCACCGCGCGGAGAAGGAACTGGCTACCGTCCAGGAAGCGAATAAAGGGCTTCAGGCGGTTGCCGCGAAGGCGGAGGAAGCTCGCCAGGACTTGTCCCCGCGGGTGAATTGGCAGCGGCGCACTCGGCTCTGAGCTCGGCTGAAAAGCGGATCGCCGATCTCGAGCGTGAGCTGCGAGAGGCGAAGGAGGAAGCGAGATCGGCTGATGGGCGAGCCAAGGCCACCATTGCGGCCGCCGAGGAGGATCGTAAAGTGTCGGACGCCCTTGTTGCTGGGCTTCAGGACGATCATACTGCGCTTCAACGCTTCATCACGGATCTCGCCCGCCCTCTGATTGGTAAGTGTGCTTGATTCTGCCAGTAGCTTGTGCTGTTTGTGATGTCCAACGTACTCACTGTTGTCCTCTACTCGCAGGTCGCATCATTGATAGCGCGGAAGAGGCGAGCTTGCTCGACGCGCGGCAGTGTGTGGGCATGCTCGTTGACTCGGCGACATTGTCGGTGACGTGCATCCGAGCATACCTCCAGGAGATATCACCCACAGAGGTGATTCCCAGCGACCTCGTCGAGGTGTGGAATTACTTGGAGAAGGCGCCCTCGGTAGTTGAATTCATGACGCGGTCGGCGTTTCGACGCGGAGCATCAACAGCGCTGAGCCTTGGACTTGCTCACTTCCCAGAGGACTTCGACCTCGACGACGTGACGAGCGGCTACCCTTCATCGACTGGCGTGGTGGAGCTTTCCGAGGTGCTCAAGTTGACGGACCGTGCCGCGGTGTACTCGGAGCGTGTCTGGGCAATGGGCGACCTCCTTCCCTACCAGGAGACTGTTGTCGCGCCCCACGACCCTGAGCCGCCGCACCGGGATTTCAAGGTCGAGCAGCCTTTCCGCGCGGCGATGGCGGGTGAGCTGACGACGTACCCGTCGAACCCATACACGCCGTTCATTCGCAGTCGTCGGGGTGCTGGCGAGTCGTCGTCGAAGCCTGCAGAATAGGGTAGTTTGCCCTGAGGCGTTAGTAGCAGGTCTGCTGTATGGGCGTTTTTTGTAATGTGAAACAATGCGACATGCTTTTGAATGAGACATCGTGTCTGTGTTGGAATTTGTCATGTGTTTTGTGATTGTGGTTTGAACGAGTCCCCGAGCGCGTCCGCCCTTTTGTGGGGTTTACCTCGTGTATGATATGTTTGTTGTTTTTGAATGTTTTGTTATTGTTGTCTACTCGCCCGGACTCGAAGAGCCAGTCACAGGGCGACTCCCTTGAACGCTCTATACTTCACCGTTTTCCCTTGCGCGAATGGGGTCGGGTGGTCGAGTCCCCGAGCGTGGTACTTGGTTGTTCTAGGTGCGACTCGAGGGTGGTTGAGGACTTGGCGCGTTGGTTTGGGCGCATCACTCCTGCCTGGCCCGTTGTGCCAGTTGGTGGCGAGTCCTGGGCATGCTCTCTTACTTGGCGTTTTCCCGAGCCGCTCGCGATGAACTGGTAGTCAGTCCCCGAGCGTGGTACTTATCCATTCGAGTCGCTATGCCGAGGATGCGGAGGACCATGGTCGTTATACGAAGCGAAGGCAGTTGTCTTGGCTCGTAAAGCCAGTCGAGCGAGGCGACTCCAATGGGGCTCCGGGTAGGCATTTTTCATGGACGATGCAAGACCTGAGGTTACTCAGTGCTCTTGCATCACACTACTTAGCCGTGCCGATCGCTGTACCAAAGGTTGACTTCTGCGGTTAGCTGGACGCTGTTATTACGAGTGCGAGTGGCACAAGACATGGAGAGTAAGCGCAATTTGCGGTAACCGATTCTTTTTATTTCACAGCGACTGGAGAGTACATATATGAGGTTCTAGGGGTAGAACTTCCGTAGGAGGTTTACATTCCATGGTCGCTTGACGTCGAGTTCGCCGTCCCCGCGGACGTCGATGAGGTAGTAGGCGTCGTTGCCAAGCACTCGCCCGATGGCGAATGGTCCCTCCCACGGAGGGGAGAGCTTGTGCATGCCCTTCTTGTCCTGGATGAGTCGCAACACCAGGTCACCTTCCTGGAAGGTGCAAGTTCTCACCCGCCGACTGTGGTAGCGGCGGAGTCCCTGCTGGTAGATGGCGGTGCGAGACCGAGCGAGGTCACGCGCCTCGTCGAGCTGATCGACTCCGTCTTGGCGGACGAGTTCGTTTGCAGCCTCCGTGTAGTGGACGACCCGTGGCGAGTCGTGCTCGAGATCGGTGGGCATGACTGCCTCGGCGCCGTACACCATGAAGAAGGGGGTGAATCCTGTCGACCTGTTGACCGAGGTGCGGATGCCCCAGATGACGGAGGGCAGCTCCTCGACCCAGCACCTGGTGGTGCGCTCGAGTGGTACTTGGAGTCGCGGCTTCAGGCCATGGAGGATGCTTTGGTTGGCCCGTTCTGCCTGGCCGTTGGATTCCGGGTGGGCGACCGACGCGAGGTTGAGCCGGATGTTGTGCTGTTCGCAGAATTCAGCCATGGCTCCTTTGGCGAAGTTGGTGCCGTTGTCCGAGATGATGCTGTTTGGGAACCCGTAGCGATATATGAGCTCGCGTAGGAATTTAGTGGCGGTCTTCCCGTCGCATTTCCGAACTGGCTTGGCCTCCACCCACTTTGTGAATTTGTCGACCGTGACCAGCAGGTGGGTGTAGCCGGAGGGAGCCTTCTTGAAGGGGCCTACCATGTCCATGCCCCACACGGCAAATGGCCAGGTGATGGGGATTGTTTTGAGCGCTGAGCTCAGCACGTGCGTTTGGTTGGCATACTTCTGGCACCCAGCGCACTGCTGGACAATGTCTACAGCATCGGCATGTGCGGTGGGCCAGTAGAAGCCATGTCGCATAGCCTTGGCGACCAGAGAGCGGGCGCCGGCGTGGTGGCCGCAGTCACCGGAGTGGATATCATGGAGGATCTTGCGTCCTTCGGCGGGTTGGACGCAACGTTGGAACACGCCGGTGACGCTGCGCTTGTGGAGCTCGCCGTCGATGATGGTGTAGGACTTGCATCGGCGGGCGACCATCCGAGCGTCCGTCTCGTCAGCCGGCAAGGTGCCGGCCTCCAGGTAGGTGATGTAAGGCTTGGTCCAGTCGTCTGGCTCGTTGACGAGTGCGACCAGGGCTGCCTCTGGTTGGAGCGGGACTCCGATGTCGATCTCCCTCGGGGGAGAGACTGATGGCTTGGTGATCGTGTCGAGGAAGACGCCGGCGGGTGGTGCGAGTCGAGCCGACCCGATGCGAGAGAGTGCGTCGGCCTCCTCGTTCTTCCGCCTGTCAATCCACTCGACGGAGTAGCATGTGAAGTGTCCGCCCAACTTGTCCACTGCTTGGCGGTACGCCGCCATGGTGGGGGAGACGGCGTCGCAGGTGCCAGCGACTTGCCCCGCGACGAGGCCGGAATCTCCGTAGCAGCGTAGGCGGTTGACATTCATCTCCTTGGCAGCTCGCATGCCGTGGAGTAGGGCCTCGTACTCGGCCATGTTGTTGGTGCAGGGTGTGAAGTCGAGGCAGAGGATGTAGAGGAGCTTGTCGCCCTTTGGTGAAGTTAGCACGATCCATGCGCCTGCGCCGTCCGCGTTCTTGGAGCCGTCGAAGTGCAGGCTCCAGTAATGGAGGTATGGCAGCTTCTCTGGCTGCTGGGCCTCTTCCCAGTCGGCGATGAAGTCCGCTAGGGCCTGTGACTTGATCGCTTTTCACGGCTCGTATTTGATGTTGTGGACGCCGATCTCGACGGCCCACTTGGCGACCCGCCCGGTCGCCTCGCGGTTGCGGATGATGTCTTGCAGTGGTGCTGAGGAGACGACCGTGATCGGGTGCTCCTGGAAGTAGTGCGGCAGGCGCCGCTGAGCTCTGAAGACCGCGTATACCAGCTTTTGGTACTGGGGGTACCGCTGGCGCAACTCGGTGAGGATCTCGCTGATGTAGTACACCGGTCGCTGTACTGGGCGCTCCTTTCCTTCCTCCGGTCGCTCGACGACCATCACGGCGCTGACGACGCGCTCGGAAGCCACGACGTAGACCAGCATGGGTCTTTGTTGGCGGGGGCGGCGAGTAGCACCTTTTTGAGATCGCGGAGCGCGTCATCCGCCTCCTTGTCCCACTGGAAGGTGGGGTTCTTGCGCATCAGGCGGTATAGGGGCATCGCCTTTTCGCCCAGGCGGGGGATGAAGCGACTGAGAGCCGCTACTCGCCCGGCCAGTTTCTGGACGTCGCGCAGGCACTCGGGTTTGCCGAGCCGGACGATCGTGTCGATCTTCGTGGGGTTCGCCTCGATCCCTTGTTTGGAGACGACGTACCCCAGTAGTTGTCCTGCTGGTACGCCGAAGGTGCATTTGCCTGGGTTGAGCTTTATCTTATATTTTCGCAAGTTGGCGAATGTTTCCACCAGGTCGGCGAGGAGGTCACCCTGGCGAGCGGACTTTACGACCATGTCGTCGATGTAGACGTGGATGTTGCGGCCAATTTGGCTCGCGAGGCAATCTTGCATGCACCGCTGGTAGGTTGCCCCGGCGTTCTTGAGGCCGAAGGTCATGGCGGTGTAGCAGAAGGCTCCGAATGGCGTGATGAACGCCGTCTTCTCCTCGTCCTCGACGGCCATTTTGATCTGGTTGTACCCGGAGTAGGCATCGAGGAAACAGAGCGACTCCGAGCCCGCGGTTGAATCGATTATCTGGTCGATCCGCGGGAGGACGAACTGCTCCTTTGGGCAGGCGCTGTTCAAGTTTGTGTAGTCGATACACATCCTCCAGGTCCCATTCTTCTTCTCGACCAGGACTGGGTTTTCCAGCCACTTGGAGTATTTGATTGGCCGGATGAAGCCTGCAGCGAGTAGACGCTGCACCTCCTCGGCGATTGCTCGGCGGCGCTCTTCATTGAAGGGTCGCAGCGACTGTTTGACGGGTCGCACTTTGGGGTCGGCGTTTAGCTTGTGCTCAGCGAGCTCCCTAGGGACACCGGGCATGTTAGAGGGCTTCCATGCGAAGATGTCCCTGTTCTCACGGAGGAACTCGATGAGCGCGCCTTCCTACGTTGGGCTCATGCCCGTCCCGATCGTCACCGTCTGGCTGGAGTCGCCTGGGACCAGCTCGACGGTGCGGGTGTGCGTCGTTGCCTCGAAGGTTGAGGTGTTTGCGCCCTCCGAGTTGGGCTTCTTGAGTATGGTGGGGTCGTCGTTGTTGACCCCGCTCACGTACTTGGCGAGCTCATCGGCGTGGTTGGTCTCCGCCGCGATGACGGCGTCAGCGAGCTCGGCTCCTTTGGCCTCGCACTCGGCGGCCATGTCGGGGTCGCCGTTGATGGTGATGACGCCGCACGGCCCGGGGAGCTTCATCGCGTTGTACGCGTAGTGGGGCGCTGCCATGAACTTGGCGAACGCCTGGCGCCCCAGGACGCAATGGTAGGGGCTGTCGAAGGGCACGAGCTCGAAGACGATCCGCTCGGTGCGGAAGTTTGCTGGTGTGCCGAAGGTGACTGGCAGCGTGACCTTACCGATCGGGTATGCCTTCCGACCGGGGACGATGCCGTGGAACGTGGTGTGGGTCGTCTCGATCATCGACTGCGGGAGCCGCAGCCGCCTGAAGGTGTCCAGGTACAGGATGTTGATGGAGCTGCCGCCGTCCATCAATGTCTTGGGGAGCCAGTAGTCGCCGACCTTAGGCTTGACCACCAGGGCGACTCGACCTGGGTACTCGATGCGTGGCGAGTGGTCTTGTCGACTCCAGGTGATGGGCTGCTCCGACCAGTTGAGGAACTGGGGAACGTCCACCTGGGCCACCGCGTTGACGGCGATGGCGCGGGCGATGACCTTCTTCTCGCGCTTCGTGTTGAAGCCCGTGAAGGTATGGAGCGAGCCGGCCACTTTGCCGAATTTTCCACCGTTTGGCGGGTCGTTGTCGGGGTCCTCCCGTGCTCGCCGTGCCTTCTCGATCTCCCTGAGGGTGTGGTAGTCGGCGGTGGTGTGCGTTGCGGGCTTCCCTTCCCTGCTATGAAACGCACATGGTTGGTTAAGGAGGGCCGCGGGGTCGAACCTTGGCTTGGCCTTGTAGTTGTCGCCGTCGCGGCGTTGTCCTCCGTCGCGGCGGAAGCTCTTGGGCTCGCGTTGCGCGTGCTCGGCATTGGCGACGAAGTCGACTCCCCCGTCACTGCGGCGCTTGCCGGTGAGGCGAGTGTTGCTGTAGCGTAGGTCGGACCGTCGTCCGCTGTCATTGCCGCTCGTGCGGCGTTGACCTCCTGACTCGTCGTCAGTTTCCTGGTTTGGATCTTCCTCCGCGTACCGTTTGGCGATCTCGAGGAGGTCGGGGATGTTGTCGAGTGTGCGAGAGTGTCGCTTGAGCTTGGCGACTAGGGGCTCATAGCGGCACGAGGTCTTGAAGCAGTGGATCGCGGTGTCCGGGTGGATACCGACCGCGTTGTACCAGAGTTCTTGCCACCGTTGGACCCAGTTCCGGGTCGACTCGCGGGGTCCTTGGACGCATCGCTCCAAGTCCTCGATGGTGGTGGCACGGGTGTAGGAGCACTCGAAGTGCCTGACGAAGGCGTCGCGCATCTCCTCCCAGGAATCGATACTGTCCTGGGGGAGGGTGTTGATCCACTGCCTGCACGTCCCTTCCATCATCAGGGGGAGGTAACGGGAGGCTAGCAGGTCGGTGTGGCCCGCGATCCCCATCGCCATGAGGTATGTATCGAGCCAAACGGTGGGGTCGTACGAGGGGTCGTACTTTTCTATCTCCTTCGGCGCCTTGAAGTTTGGCGGGTACTTCTCGCCTCGGATTATTGGTCCGAAGCACTTGGGGCCGAGTCGACTGAGCGACCCCATGGGCTCGCCGTCGTGGCGATTGGTTAGGGTGTGTCGCAGGTCGTCGGGCTGGCGTGCGCGCCAGCTTTGGTTGTTGATGATGAGGGTGCGGGCGTCGATGGGTTGCCCGTTGGCGGCGACGAAGTTGGTCGCTGGCCTGGTGATAGGGGAATACCAATCGGGGTATACCCACGAAGCGGATTCGCCAGCTGGATCGAGCCGACTGAAGCCAAGCCCAGAGCGGGTCGACTCGCCCAATACGGCGAGTGGCGCGTGCTGGACCCAGACGACTGGCGCCGACTGGAGGCCCAAGGCGGCGACTCCAATAGGAAGCCCACTAAAGCACTTGTAAACCCTAACTGGCTGCATATATAAAGCCACCAAGGGCACCCCCAAGGGGTACGTCATATTATATCTAGTCTCTCCCTCCGCCTACGGCGGCTCCCATGTAAACCAATCTATGATCATATACTGGATTGATAGCAGGACGTAGCGATCCTCCACCGAGGGGACGTGAACCTGGGTACATCGTGTGCCAATCTCGCTCCCGGATTCTCCTACGTCGTCTTGCTCCCTCTACGTAAGCTACCCCCAGTAGCATCTGCCGTGCAATACCACGACAGTTGGCGCCCACCGTGGGGCAAGCGATGCTTGGAGGGTGATAATCTGGGCGGGATCCCTCACCATCACCGCATCGGTCGCGTCTGGACTGCGATCTGAGGAAGCCGATCGATCAACTTCTGCCTAATCGCGGTGCATGCACAGACGCCAATTTGGGTCGTGCTACACAAAGATACGAGATCCGCTCCAATCCCTATGCCTGATAATTTCTTTATTCAATCTCTAACTTGCTCAATGATTGCTCTGCCAATTGATTACTATTTTATTTAGATCTAATCTTATATGTGTGTTCAGGCTGCCGATTCTAATCTAACGTGAGATCATCGGTAGATTGGATCAGCTAACGAGATGGGACAAACCAGTCCGCCACGGCCTGCGTATTACGCACGCGCTCATGGAGCAACAGGACCATCCAATTCGAGTGGCCATGTTAACGGAAATTGGTCTATCCAATTTTATATTTCTCATGGACCACCACTATTAGTCTGTCTATACATTATTTTATTTAGATTTATCTAATCATCTTCACGTTTGTTTGTGAAATACATGCACCAAACACCCCGATCGGGTCATTGGAGATGAGACGGAATGTGTGCTGATGCGTGCGGCGCGCCTAGCCTACTATGTCAGCCACGTTCATTCCTTTCGGCTAAACGCCATACTCGAAGACTCGCGACTCATCTTCGCGGACTCGGCACGCTCCAGCCAGCGGCACGCGCCGGTCATCCGACCTCGCCACTCGCCGTGCTTGGGGACTCGGCGTGCTCCAGGCAGCGACACTCGCCGGTTGCCCGACCTCGCCACTCGGCGCGCTCGGGGACTCGGCGCGCTCCAGACAGCGGCACTCGCTGGTCGCCCTACCTCGCAATGGCGCGACCTCCGTCCGCCGCGTCGACCCCGTGTCCGCCGCGTCGACATCGCCTTAGCGCGACCTCCGTCCGCCGCGTCGACCCCGTGTCCGCCGCGTCGACTTCGCCATAGCGCGACCTCCATCCGCCGCGTCGACCCCGTGTCCGCCGCGTCGACTTCTCCATAGCGCGACCTCCGTCCGCCACGTCGACCTCGTGTCCGCCGCGTCGACTTCGCCATAGCGCGACCTCCGACCGCCGCGTCGACCCCGTGTCCGCCGCGTAGACATTGCCTTAGCGCAACCTCCGTCCGCCGCGTCGACCCCGTGTCCGCCGCATCGACATCGCCTTAGCGCGACCTCCTTCCGCCGCGTCGACCCCGTGTCCGCCGCGTTGACTCTTTCCAGGCTACGTCGAATGCGTACGCCGCGCCTGCTAAGGGACCTTCATCGTCCGAGTCGCTAGAGAGGGTCGCACGCCACGCTGCATGGACTCACCACTGGGTGTCTCTTCCCCCCGGGAAAAATCTATTTGCCTTTGTCAACCTTTGATAGAGCGACTCGCAATGGCCAAGTAGTGCGGACGAGGACCCGCAAACCGAGCCTCGGATCGTCCACAAAAAACGCTAACCGAGAGCCATCATTGGAGTCGCCTTGCTCGACTGGCCTCCCGGGCCAAGACAAATGGTAGTGCTACACAAACAGCACCATGTCCTCCTCAACCTTAGACAGTGCGACTCGCACGGCCAAGTACTGCGGACGAGGACTCGCAAACCGAGCCTCGGATCGTCCAGGAAGAACGCCAAGTCGAGAGCCATCTTTGGAGTCGCCATGCGACTGGCCCCCCGGGCCAAGACGAGAGACTCGCTAACAAAACAGCGCAATCAACATCATCGCGGACTCGCAATCATCGCGGACTCGTCACACTCGGGGACTCTCCCCTCGCGGACTCGCAATCATCGCGGACTCGCCACACTCGGGGACTCTCCCCTCGCGGACTCGCAATCATCGCGGACTCGCCACACTCGGAGACTCTCTCCTCGCGGACTCGCAATCATCGCGGACTCGCCGCGCTCGGGGACTCTCCCCTCGCGGACTCGCAGTCATCGTGGGCTCGCCACACTCGGGGACTCGGCGCATAATCGTTCGCTCGGCCTCGACGTTCACCGGTCGCTCGATCTTGCCACTCGCTGCGCTCGGGGACTCAGCGCTCGCCGGTCGCTCGACCTCTCCACTCGCCACGCTCGGCAACAACCACTACTATTTTCAAAATATGAGCCTCGAGTCGCCTCTACAAGCCAACTCGAGCCTCGGGGACTACTCCTAGGCATGCTGCATGTACGCATGGTTGCATGACCGCGACTCTCCCTCTTCGATTCGTCACCACGGACTATCCCTCGCGTACTCAACACGCTCGGGGACTCGCCGCCGCGGACTCGCCCTCGCGTACTCAACGTGCTCGGGGACTCGACGCGCTACAGACAGCGGCACTCGCCGGTCGTTCGACCTTGCCGTTCTCCGCGCTCGGGGACTCGGCGCCCGTCGGTCGATCGACCTCGCCGCTCGCCGCGCTCGGGGACTCGGCGCCCGTCGGTCGCTCGGCCTCGCTGCTCTCCGCGCTCAGAGACTCGTCGCCGAGGACTCGCCCTCGTGTACTCGACGCGCTACAGACAGCGGCACTCGCCGCTCTCCGTGCTCGGGGACTCGGCGCCCGTCGGTTGCCCGTCCTCGATACTCGCCGGTCGATCGACCTCGCTGCTCTCCATACTCGGCGCCCGCCGGTCGCTCGACCTCGCCGCTCGTCGCGCTTGGGAACTCGGCACTCTACGGTCACTTGACCTCGCCCCTCGCCGCGCTCGGGGACTCGGCATGCTCCATGTTCGGAGAATCGCCGCAACTGGCGGCTTCACCGACACCCTACGTCTTTCGCCAACTGGTCATCACAGACTGGCTCACGCCGACTGCCTCCCGCTTCATGATTCTTTTCTATGTTCAGGAGCTCGTCGCCGATTCGCCACGACCCATCGTCAAGACTCTCCGCGCCCTGCCTCAAGCCCGCGTCGAATCGACAACGCGCTCGGGGACTACTGATAGGGGAATACCAATCGGGGTATACCCACGAAGCGGATTCGCCAGCTGGATCGAGCCGACTGAAGCCAAGCCCAGAGCGGGTCGACTCGCCCAATACGGCGAGTGGCGCGTGCTGGACCCAGACGACTGGCGCCGACTGGAGGCCCAAGGCGGCGACTCCAATAGGAAGCCCACTAAAGCACTTGTAAACCCTAACTGGCTGCATATATAAAGCCACCAAGGGCACCCCCAAGGGGTACGTCATATTATATCTAGTCTCTCCCTCCGCCTACGACGGCTCCCATGTAAACCAATCTATGATCATATACTGGATTGATAGCAGGACGTAGCGATCCTCCACCGAGGGGACGTGAACCTGGGTACATCGTGTGCCAATCTCGCTCCCGGATTCTCCTACGTCGCCTTGCTCCCTCTACGTAAGCTACCCCCAGTAGCATCTGCCGTGCAATACCACGACACCTGGGGTCGTTGGTGGAGAGTGCCGCGTTCGCGGGTCGGTGTTGGAGCTGCAGTGGTTCTGGTGGCGGGCAGTTGAGGGTGTTTGCCGCCGCTAGGCGGCCGCTTGAGGCCGCTCTGCTTCCCGACGAACGCGAGTATACTCGACCCTGCGAGTCGGCGCCTGCGTTTCGCTGCTCGACGGCCTTTGCGAGCAGGGCCCTAACTAACTAGATCTGTAGGGCGCCGTCGCCCGTGGCCGTGATGTTGTCGGCTGCTGCTCGGCCCGCCACGAGGTTGTCCATCGGGGTGGAGAACAGTGGGAGGCCGTTTGCGTCTCTCTCCCGTGAGGAGACTACTATCCGCGGCTGGTCCCTAGGAGGTGTGCGGTTGGGTGGAGGTGGGGCGCCCATCGCCGTTGATACTGGCGGGGGCCGAGCGCTTCCTCCTGGTGGCGCGTTCTCGCAGATCGCGCGCTCGGCCACGCGGGCCAGGTCGTTTTTGTCGTCGAAGTTCAGGGCGCGCCCCTGAACGGTGGGGTTCAGGCGCGACCTGATCCGCTGCTGGTGGTAGCGCGATAGTTCCTGCGCCGTCACCTGCTCGAGGCGAAATTTTTCGCGCTCGGCTTGTTCCTTGCGCACCGCCTCCGCCAGTTTCAGGCGGAGTTCCTCGACCTCCGTTGTCGTGGCGTTAGGAGGGATTGGGGTGGAGAATGGATCCTCCGGTGGATCGGTGCCGGTCGCCATGTAGGTTGCGACGTGGCGACCATCTATCAAAGGTGCATGTGCATAAAACATATTACTCATATAAATCGAACAACCATTATTCTCTGACTTAAACAAGTAACCGTCTCGCAATAAACAAGATCCCGATATAATGTCCGTGCTTAACGCAGGCACCAAATAACAATTATTTAAGTATAAAACTAATCCCGATGGTAGATGAAGGGGTAGCGTGCCGACCGCGATCACATCAACCTTTGATCCGTTTCCCACGCGGATCGTCACCTCGTTCTTCGCTAGCTTCCGTTTATTCTGCAGTACCTGTTTCGAGTTACAAATATGAGCAACCGAACCAGTATCAAATACCCAGGCACTACTACGAGTACTAGTGAGATACACATCAATAACATGTATATCGGATATACCTTTCTTCTTGATGTTGCCGTTCTTCAAATCCGCCAAGTACTTTGGGCAATTCCGCTTCTAGTGACCTTCACCCTTGCAGTAAAACCACTCAGTATCAGGCTTAGGTCCAGCCTTGGTCTTCTTCATCGGTGTGGTAACTTTCTTACCACCCTTCTTGAAGTGTCCCTTTTGCTTAGACTTGCCTTTCTTGAATTTGGTGGTCTTATTGACCAACAACACTTGGTGCTCTTTCTTGATCTCCATTTCTGCAGATTTCAACATGGCAAAGAGTTCTGGCAACGTTTTGTTCATGTTCTGCATGTTGTAGTTCATCACAAAGTTCTTGTAACTTGGTGGTAGTGATTGGAGGACACGATAAATCCCCAAAGCATTAGGAATCACTATACCCAAGCTTTGAAGTTTGTTTGCGTGCCTAGACATCTTAAGCACATGCTCACTGATGGAGCTGCCCTCTTCCATCTTGCAGTTAAAGAACTTTTCAGAAGCCTCATAGCTTTCAATTGCCGCATGAGTCTCAAAAATCAATTAGAGATCCTCGACAATATCATATGGGTCTGAATTCTCAAACCTTTTCTGAAGCTCCGATTCTAAACCATACAAGATAGCATACTGAACTGTGGAGTACTGAGTCTTCCGAGTGAGGTAAACATTCTTTACTTCATCGGTAGCATCAGCTGCAGGCGGGTCACCCAGAGGTGCATCCAGCACATAGGTCAAATTACCAGCTGTGAGGACAATCCTCAAATTGCGGAACCAATCCGCGAAGTTGCTTCCATTGTCTTTCAACTTTTCTTTCTCTAGGAACGCATTAAAATTGATGGTAGGGCCCGCCATTGATCCACAACATATTTGCAATAGTTTAGACTAAGTTTATGACAAATTGAGTTCTAATTAATAGTTAAATTAATCTAGGTGAACACGCACTCAAAACAATATCCCTCACATTGTTTTAGTGATCACACGAACCAAATCCACCACATCAACACCGATCATCACGAGAGTTGATATAGTTTCAATGGCGAACAATCGACATGTTCATCATATCTACTATATGATTCATGCTTTACCTTTCGGTGATCCGTGTTCCGAGACCATGTCTGTACATGCTAGGCTCGTCAAGATCAAACCTTAGCTTCCGCATGAGCAAATCTGGCTTGCTCACGTTGTATACACTTGCGGAATCTAACACACCCGATCATCACGTGGTGCTTCAAAACAACAAGCTTTAGCAACGGTGCTAACTAAGGATGAACACTTTATCACTTGAAATTCATGTGCATGAGGGATCATCTTATAATGCTATCGTCGTCCACTAAGCAATACAAGATGCATAAAGGATTAACATCACATGCAATTCATAATATGTGATATGATATGGCCTTTCTTTTTTGTGATTCCGATCTCCATCTTCAAGCACGAACATGATCTCCATCATCACCGGCATTGCATCAAGGTCAATGACGCTTCTCCATGGTTGTCGTCCACCGGCTTCAACTATTACAACTACTTTGAATAGACACGCGGGTCTTCACAGAAATTAAAAACAACCATATGGCTCCTTCCGGTTGCCAACTTACAATAAGGACCATTGCATACATCAAATATAATCACAATCATGGCCATATCACATCACTGCACACCCCTGCAAAACAAAGTTAGACGCCTCTACTTTCTTTGCATGTTTTACGTGGTTTGGGGCTTTCAATAAGTGTCGTTCTAACTTACGAACAAGAACCACAACATTGATACTAGTATTGTCAATCACCCGTTGTAAATTGGATCTTAACTATGCTAGGAGAAACAGGCACCCGCAAAGCCACTTATGCAATACAAGTTGCATGTCAAGCGTGGATGTGGCATCCCGCAAAACCACTACTAGAAAATCACGTTGTTTTTGTGCATTGCATCAGCATGACCGCATGCTCATGTCATCATGCCACATTGCATTTGAGCATCGGCATCATCTTGCATGTGCTTGTATAAAACTATTTTCGGAAAAACCGGTTCTTGTTTTCTAAACGCCCCGCCTTTATTCAAACACAAACCCGGGGCGCCGGAATATTTTGTTTTGACTAAATATGTTTTGCAAACGGCCCGTTTAAAACAAATAAAATGTTAATTATTTTTAGTGGGGGCAGTCGAACGGGCCGACCCGACCCGAACGACCACCCCCAGAAATTTAAATCGGTCCAACCAACCGGTACACCTAAATCCTAAAGCTACCCAGTCTAACCTACCCACACCCCCTCCACCTCATCCCAACCAACCCCCTCCTGACACCTCACCCTCTCTCCCCCTCTACCCAATCCTAAACTGCCACCTCAGCAGCCCCTCTCTCCTAAACCCAACCCCACCCTGCCAGCACACCCACACACCCAACACACTCACGCACGCACACGCCCAGCCGACAGCCCCCTGGCCACCGGCCCCACGCCTGGCCCCACCCCGTCCCCCACCTGCCCCTGTTTCTCTTCCCCGCAGCGCCTCCTCTCCCCTGCTAGCTCCCTCCGCGCGCAGCACACAGCAGCGCCCCGGCCCCGGCCACCTCCCTCCCTCCTTCCCTCTCTCTGGCGCCCGCCGGCCCCCGCCCGCCGGAGCCGCACGCGCTCGCGACCCCGACCCCTTTCCCCGCCGCTCCTCCCTCCTCTCTCCCCCTCGTCGACCCACCCCTGGCCGCCTCAGCGCGCCGGCCGCCTCCGCCGCTCCGTCGCCCCTTCTCCCGCGTCCTCGACCGCGCCGCCGCGCGCCTCCTCGCCGGCCCCCTCGCCGCCCTGCTCCGGCCTCCGCCCGGGCCGCACCCTCTCCCCTCGCCTGGCCGCCTCCGTCAGCCGCCGCCGAGCAGAGCTCCGCCGCGCGGCCCCCTCCTCCGCGCGCGCCGGCGACCTCCCCTGCTCGAGCGCCGCCTCGCCGCGCCTCTGTCCCCGCATGCGCCGGCCGTCGCCTTCCGCGCCGGCGAGCGTCCTCAGCAACCGCCGCCTGACCGCGTCGCCCCGCTCCCCGCCACCTCGCCATCTTCCGCCGCCCTCGGTCCGGGCCGAGCCCCGCCGGCCGTCGTCCGGTCCCCTGTCTTCCGCGGCCGCTCCCCTCTGCCTCCTCGTCGTGCATCCCCGGCGACCTCACCCCGCGGCGCCGCCTCCTCCGCGTCGGCCCGCCACCGTCTCGCCGGGCCATGGCGTCAACCTTGGTCGCCCTCCTCGCCCTGAACCTCGCCGTATCTGCTACGTGGGGCCGCCGCTGGTGGCGCCCGAGCTCGCCTTGCCTCAGGTCGTCTCCAACCGATTATCTGCGGCCAGATTACCGAGGCCGATGTGTACCGTGGCGCTGCCCAAGGACGAGTCACACGATCGAGCCTATATGCCGGCAAGACCTCCAGTTCCCTTGGTAAAACCAAGACCGACACGAGACCCCGAAGGACCGCGCAAGACCACGGGCGCGAGACTCCAAGACCGTACCGAGCCGAAGGTGTCCGGATAATCCCCGACAAGAACTCCATCACGGAACCTCAAGACCTCCGACAGGGAACCGACAAGATCTACATCACGGACGCACCACGGACGCGGAGAAACCCTCAGACGCCAAGGTCTTCTCCTCGGGACACCGGGAACTCCCCCTGAACGCCAAGGTCGTCGACACGGGTACGACACGAACTTCCCTCGGACCCGAAGACCGCGATGAGGTTGAACCAAGATCCCCATCGGACAAGATCGTCACCAAGACCGGCCATGTTGAGATCCGAAGACCGATCCCGGAGTCCGAACCTTGATCCGCCGAACCCTGGACCCTGAGACCGATCACCCGAACCCCCGGAACCCCAAGATCGTCGAGACCCCTAAAGTGTGAACCCCTTATCCGGGAACCCTATTTTATAAATGGTCAACTATATGAATTGTTGCATATTAATTGTCATCTCGCATGCATATCTTTGGTTTGGGGGCCTTATGCCGATTCACCTAATAATTAAATATGGGGCCCATATGCGGGCAAATCTAGTCTCATATTGGCCTCATTTAAAATTGATGTAGCGAACCGGTGCTATATTTTGGCCATGTTAAGACAACATTTAAATTGCGGGGTAGCTAAACGACATGAACCACCTAATTAATGGCGGGACCCCGGTTCCACTTAATATTGACCTAATTGCATCGCACCTTTGCCATTCCATACATCATGCATGCATCATGCCGATCTTTGCCGTAGTATTAAATATTGCATCCGGTGTTTCTTCTAGTGTTTTGCTTCTTCGCGGATAAGGCCGTTGAGTTGATGTGAGCTTCGCCCCGATCTTCGGTTGAACCTTCGACAATGTTTTCAGGCGAGCATCTCCCCCTTTCTACCTATCTTACTTTTATAGTGTTTTACTCCTTCCTGTTGATCTATTGCTATCTGTGTTGCGATGCTCTAGTTTTCGTACCCGTGATATCCCTTGCAGCCCTATATTGCCTTGGACACATCCTATTACCTGTTGTTTGTTAGATAGTTGGACTTGCGCGTCGTAGTCGCCTGCTCAAGTGCTGTTGCGTGTCGCCAATTGCCACAGTAGTTGGAGCCTTGCCGCATGTTTGTTGTTGGAGATGATCATAGTTTTACTTATCGTTCACTTTAATTCCTGTTTAACAACTAAAATTTGAAGTAAGCAGAGGCATCGGTGGGTGATAGATAATATTTGGTTTCCGAACGCCCACTTGTGTCCCGTAGGACCCCGAGTACTTGATACCTGTTCCTTGATTTATCGCGCTATCCACATCCGGGAGGTATATGGGACCCCCCTGAGCCAGAGCTTGATTCAGTCTTATTTCTTGGGGCCACAAACTAGTTTGAGGTTTTATTTACGATCCTGTACTTATGCCATGCTTTACTGCTTTAATTAAATTGTGCGACAGATAGCACACTGTACTGTTTAGGTAAGCGGAGTGATTACGCGGTATCGACACCCCGAGTTTTCGGGTTCCCAGTCGCTTACAGCCATTGTCGCAAACCTTGAGTCCGTCTCGGAGCTAGCTTACTTCGTTGCGGGTAAGACTCCAAGGGGTGGACCCCTGAAATATTTCTGAATCCTGTGATTGCTTAGTCGTGAAAGCCTCGTTGGGTTTTGATTTGGTTTTTCCGAGGTTGATCGAGCGTGTGTTGCTATTGGTGCACCCCGGCCGGGTAAAACTTTCTGAAAGCCGTGTCCGCGGATATGGACGACTTGGAGCACAGTATCTCGATCATAGACAAGCATAACTAAAGTTTATTGCTATAACTTTGACTTTATAATGACTAGTAATCAGCTTCACTATAACGGAATGGCTAAATAATACTGCCCACAATTGCCTGTTTGGAGTGTCGCATGCGACCATTGTACCTGACTAGTAAGTATCGCAACTACAACGGAACGGCTGAATAAAAGTACCAACAACTGCTGGGTTTTGGGTTTATCTCATGCTAATTGTACTTGATTAGTAATTGTTGCAACTACAATAGAATGATTAACTAAAAGTGCCCACTGCTTATTTTATCAAGATGACTATCTATACTTGACTAGTAATTGTTGCAACGATAACTGAATAAGTAAAACTGCCAACGGTGTGAGTTCCTCGGTTGACTTCCTCGTTTGGTCTCGAGGGGGAAACGCCAGGATGGGTTTGTTTGATGGTAGCATCAGGTTGGTTCCGGATAGGTCTTTCTTCCCCCTCTCTGTTTGCCGTCAGTTGTGTCGAGTCTCTATAGGTTGTTTAGTGCATGCTGCCGCTGCCGCTTCAGTCCACCATACCTATGTAGGCGAGGACCGCCGAATTCTAGCCTCGCCGTGTACTGGCCTCAGTACTGACGCTCCTCTTTTTCCTTTGCCCTTTGTCGGCACCCCTTTTGTTTAAGCAGGTTTTGAGATCGACGCCGTTAGCAGGGTTACCCTTCCGGCTTGGCCTGGGCAGGGTTATGGACGCCATTGGTTATTCTTCAGGGCTCTTAGCCCCATTTGCTTCTTGTCCGTAGTCGGACGCTCTACCGTTTTCAAGGTGATTTGGATCTTTGTATATTATATCTGTATTCTTGACTCATGGAGTCATGTTGTATATATATCTGTTCTGTGGGTCCCATCGAGGACTGTTGTGTAATGTTATTACTTCGTTTTCCACCCGCACGAAAGTGCCTGGTGGGCACCTTTGAATCGTTTCTATGCGGGTTTGGCGGGTTTCGCTAAAACTTGCATAGGTCCGATTCTGAGGGTGTTACAGTGGAGCAAGTCTCATGAACGATGTCATGTAAGGTTAGCCCGAGCCGCTTCATCCCAACATCCCGCAAGATGCAAAGTACACAAGAAGCAATCGACAACAAAAGCATCAACGCCCACAATGACCATTGTGTTCTACTCGTGCAACAGATCTACATATAGACACGGCTCTGATACCACTGTAGGGTTTCGTAGCATGGAAAACAAAAATTTTCTACCGCATACAAACAAACAAGCCAAGATCTATCTACTAGATTGTAGCAACGAGTCGATAGAATAACTTACCCTCGAAGATTCCAAAGTGTTTAACGAGAGCGGATTCTCGTGGGTGATGTAGTCGTACTCTTCCCGATCTCAAGATCGCGTAGACGATCCTTCCGGTGCTGCGTTCTGGCAGCGCTCCCGCAGTCGGTCACACGTTCGGTACTCGACGAAGACCTTCCTCTCCCTTGTTCCAGCAGGCAGCGGAGGTTGTAGCACTCTCCTCACGATTCTGGCAGCACACCGGCGTGGTACCGGAAGTAGAGGGGAGATCTCGCAGGGCTTTGCCTTAAGCCGGAGCGAGTATGGTGGACTATGAGAGATCCCTCGAAGATCTAGGGTTTAGACACGCCGAGGAGGGGGCTAGGCAGGCAGCTAGGGTTTGACCTAGGTGGCGGCGGTTTGCCCTAGGGCGACGGCGGCAGCTGGAGGTGGCGGCGCCGGCGGCTAGGGTTTAGAGGTGGAGGAGTTGTGTGTCTAGGAGGGGCAGCCCTGCCCCTCCCTTTATAGGTGGGACGCGCGGCCAAGGGGAGGGGAGTCCCTCCCCAACTTGGACCCAAGGTGGGCCGGCGGTGGAGTTGGAGGGACTCCTCCCCAACTCGGTTTCCACCTCCCCTCCACTTCCTAAAAATAGCCGTTTGACTTTCAAATTGGTGTTTGACTTTTCAAACAAGGATTTGATTAAATCCTCTATTTTGTTCAGCGATGACACTTAGTACATGATGCAATCATTCCAACTTGGTATAACACATTCATGTACCCTTCCCCTCCGGAGTGCCGGACATTCCGGAACCTTCTAGAACATTCCCGATGAAAAACACCGAAACCATTCCCCAACTCCGAAATAGGACTTTCCTTATATGAATCTTATTCTCCGGACCATTCCGGATCTCCTCGTGATATCCCGGATGCCATCCGAGACTCCAAACAACATTCGGTCTCTTTCTCATCATTCCATAACTACTCAAACAACGTCGAATCCTTAAGTGTGTCTCCCTACGGTTCGTGAATTATGCGGACATGATCGAGACACTTCTCCGAACAATAACCAATAGAGGAATCTGGAAATTCATATGGCTCCCACATATTTCTACGATTACTTTGCGATCGAATGAACCACTTACATACGATACCAATTTCCCTTTGTCTCACGATAGTTTACTTATCTGAGGTTATGATCGTCGGTATCTCTGCATACCTAGTTCAACCTCGTTACTGATAAGTACTCTTTTCTCGTTCCCGTGATATGTGATCTCTTGTGAGCCAGTCACATGCTTGCAAGCTAATTGGATGACATTCCACCGAGAGGGCCCAGAGTATATCTATCTGTCATATGGATGGACAAATCCCACTCTTGATCCATGTGTCTCAACCAATACTTTCCGAACACTCAATGCCACATTTATAGCCACCCAGTTACGGTGTGGTGTTTGATGTCATCAAAGTATCCTTCCGGTGAAGGTGATATGCATCATCTCATGGTCGAAGGAATTAGGTTACTATGTATCAGAAAGCAGATAGCAATTGAACTATTAAAATGACTTGATCTTTATGCTACGCTTATCTATAGGAGTATGTCCACCATATCATTCTCCTAACGATATGATCTTGTTGTTAATAACATCTCAATGTTCATGATAGGGAAACCACAATCATCTATTAACCAACAAGCTAGTATTATATAGAGGCTTTACTAGGGACTTCAATTTAAGTTTACAAATCACACAAGTATTAATGTTTCCTTGTTAATACTATTATAGCATGAATGTAAACATTTATCATAAACACAAAGATATAATAATAACTACATTTATTATTGCCTCTAGGGCATATCTCCAACACAAATCAAGCAGAGCAATTAGATCGTGTCTTCGTGTTCATCTTTGCGAAGCTTTTTCTTATGTCAAATATTGTATTCCTTAGACCATGAGATAATGCAAATCCCTGGTATCGGAAGAAAGCTTTGAGGTCATCAAACGTCATCCTATGTGAGGGTGATCATAAAGGTGTCTCTTAGGTGATCGAAAAGTACTTGTTGGGTTGTATGTATTGAGATGGGATTTGTCCCTCCCAAGTCGGAGGGATATACTTCGGGCCCACTCGGTAATCGATACCAACACCGCCTGCAAGCACGTGGTTAAGGAGTTGATCACAAAGTGATATCGGATTACGGAACAAGTAAAGTACTTGCCGTGAACGAGATTGAACTAGGTATGCCGATACCAACGATCGAATATCGGGCAAGTAAAATATCGTGTGACGAAGGGAATATATATATATGGGATTAATTGAATCCTGGCATCGTGGTTCATCCGATATGATCATCGATGAATATGTGGGAGTCAATATGGGTTTCCAGATCCCGCTATTGATTATTGATAGAAGATCATGTCTGCATATTCTCGAACCCGTAGGGTCACACACTTAACATGTCTCGACGCTAGGATATAATGGATAAATGGTTTATGAGTTTTTGTTCAGAGTCTCGGATGAGATCCAGGACATCACGAGAGGTTCTGGAATGGTCCGGAGAATAAAATTCATATAAAGGGAAGCAGTTTTTGGATTTCGGAATGTTCGGTATTGTACCGGAAGGTTCTAGAAGCTTCCGGAGTGGGACCAACGTGGCCCCACTTGTCGGAGGGGTGCGTGGGCCTACGAGGGAGTGCCCTGGCCGCATTGGGCTAGGGGCACAAGGCCCCATAGGTCCAGCCGGCCAAAACCCTAGGGGAAACCCTAGGAAACCTTCTAGAAGGGGGGAAGACTTGCCCCCCACTCCACCCTTGGGGCCGCCGCCCTAGGGCTTGGAGGAGGGGCAAGGGGGCCGGCCATCCCCCTATATAAGGTGGGCAGGGGGCGCACCCTCCCCTCACCCCAAACCCTAGCCGCCAGCTGCTGCCCTACCTCTCTCTCTCCCGACTGCGTGTAGGCGAAGCCCTGCTGCAGAAACTCTCCACCATAGCACCACGCCGTCGTGTTGTAGATCCAATCTATCTCTCCACCCCACTTGCTGGACTGAGGAAGGAGGAGACGTCGCGGCACCGTACGTGTGCATCTCTCGGAGGCGCCGCCACTTGTGGCGTAGGATCGGATCAGATAGCGAGGAGGAGACGGCGAGTACGACTACACCAACCACGTTCTGTTGAACGTTTCCGCTGTGCGATTTCTTCAAGGGTATGAAGATCTCATATATCCCTCTCGTTGATTGTATCTCCTAGATTAGATCTTGGCTTTCCCGTTCGCATCCGTAGAAAATTTTGATTTACTATGTAGCAAAACCCTTCAGCATTATCACCGACAACGGCAGCAATTTGTCACTCGGAGAAGTGGAAGCTTATTGTTGGTAGAAAGGCATCCGACTTGACCTTGCATCTGTGGAACACCCACAGTCCAATGGTCAGGTTGAGCGAGCCAATGGACTAATTCTGCAGGGATTCAAGTCACGTCTTGAGGCACCGCTACATAGAGCAGCTAGAGCTTGGGCGGAAGAATTGCCATCTGTGCTGTGGAGTTTACGAACCACACCCAACAGATCCACCGGCTACACCCCTTACTTCATGGTATATGGAGCAGAAGCCATCCTACCTTCTGACATCCTTCACGATGCACCAAGAGTTGCCGCCTACGACGAAGATGACGCTGAAGAATCCAGACGCCTAGATGTGGACCTTCTCGAGGAGGAGCGTGTTTTGGCATGCCAAAGATCTGCCATCTACCAGCAGAAGCTACGCAGCTACCATAGTCGCCGCGTTCGGCATCGCTCCTTTAAAGAGGGGGATTTGGTGCTCTGACTTAAGCAGAAGAAGTCACACAAATTATCCCCGCCATGGGAAGAACCGTTCATCATAAGCAAGGCGCTACTCAATGGGTCTTACTACCTCGTTGACAATCGTGAACTGAAGGATAGACCCAACGAGGATCATAAGCGTAAGCGACATGACCCGGATGATGACTTCCCGGAGCTTGATCGGCCATGGAACATAGCACAGTTATGTCCTTTTTACACTTAGCATTTTTTATCTAATTGTGTACCTCTTATATGATCAATGAAATAAAGCTCTTTGGTTCACTCATATTTCTGAGTCTTTTACCTTCTTTAGTGTTCATTTTTGGATCATGTAAAACGTTTATGCACAAGCTTTGCGATTGCACTTGTGAAAATTCCGCCTATGGGCGTTAGCTTAAGTTTTCTGGTCTACACGTTCTTTGTCGTTTTTATGTGGATTCTGGAGTAGTGACTTTTGGCACTTATTGTCAGCGATTTTTTACTTAAGTTATTGACGATGCCATTGGGCATCATCACCTGAGTGCATGGTTCCGACAACGAGTCTTTCGACTCAAGAAAGGTCAAGCATAAGAACCAAAGTAACGGATAAGCCAACACTTGCTTAAAAATATATACATGATGGAAACTAGTTCTTGAGCAGCAGGAAATAACAATCAATGTTTTCCACCTTAAGTTACATAAACAAGTTTTTTCCACATATGCACCAAAGGTGAAACAAATATTACAAAGTTGTTCTTCATTCCTTTGGCGCAGGTAACTTGGAAGCAGCGTCATCACCAGCCGGAGAACCACCCTCAAAGTCGGCGCTGTGGAGGGACTCAGAGGAACTTTGGTTGCCGCTGTCGATGGTGTTCATTGGCACAAAGACGTTGATGTCTACCAACTCGGAAACTCTGGTGTCATAGCCCGCGAGCGACGACAAGATGGATTCATGGTTAATCTCTTTGCCATCGTCGTCTACGTCGGGAATGCCAGAGGTCACCGTGTCGATGTCGGCATCTTCGTAGTGTGCCTTCACCATTGACAGCGCCATCCTTGCGCCAGCCCGTGCACATGAAGCTTTCTAGCTTGTGATACGCTCGGGGGCTCGGTGCAGAATCTCCGAGTACTTCACCACGGAGTCCGATGGCTTGATGTTTATCTGGAGGGGCTTGGCGATCTCCTTGGCTTGAGTGATGGCGGTGTTGATGAAGTTGCCGGCAAGAACAATGCATTCCTTGGCCGGAGGAGTCGATCGGGTTAAACCCATAGGAGCTGCAAGTTCCGACAAGAAGCGCATGAGTTCAGAAATTCAGAGTACCTAGACTACAAAAATCCAAGACGGAGAAAACTTACTGAAAATGCTGGCCTCAGCTTGCCAGAGGGTGTCCGCCAAGGATTCTTTCTCTTGTTGGAGGAGCTTATACGCCTCGCTATGGCGTTGATTCTGCTCATCGGCATCTTGCTTCTGATCTTTTAAGATCGCAATCTCCTCCTTCAAGCGATTGATTTCCTCGATGGCGGAGCCCTGCAGGGCCTTCATCGACTCATGCATTTTCAGCATGTCATTCCTCTCCTGCTTAAGGATTTTGTTCTCGCCATCCAGCTCTTGAATGTGCTTGGATTGCTCGACAATATTCTTGGCCTTGGCGATGGTTTCTACAAGTCGGAGAAAGTAAAGTGCACAGTGAGTACTCGGAGAATATGGGCACAAAACCAAGTCGGAATGCGAAAAACAAAACAGACGCTTGCTCTTGGTGATATGTTCCTTCAAGAAGGCAGTTTTACCCTTTTCAGCTTCCAGGTCTGCACGCATCTTCTGGTACTTGTCATTGGCCGTGCCCCTCCGAGCACTCTTGTTCTGTGGAAAAAAGGTCAAAGTTAAAACGTTGTTTGGTCCGCTTGGAGCATCTAGCCAAAAAATTTCCACCTAGACGCTCGGGGGCTACAACGAGAGTTTTTGACTTAGCATTATGCTTAGCTTTTCTTTAAGCATCTAGTTGGAACTAATTTAGTTTTCGATTAGAGGCTTGGGGGCTACAGTATAAAGTTTTTAACTCGAATATATGCTTAGATTTTCTTTAAGCATCTAGTCAGAACCATTTCAGTTACAACTAGAGGCTTGGAGGCTACAGTATGGAAATTTATAAACACTGCGTATGCTACTCTTAAAGCATCTAGTCGGAATATTTCATTCCACCTGTATGCTTGGGGGCTACAGTGAGAGGTTTTCTAACTTAGTTACTCTTAGAGCATATAGATGCAAAAAACTATGGTTTTTTCGTCTACATCCTCGGGGGCTACAGTGGGATACTCGTATGAAATGCAAAAGGCAAATAAAACTTACAAGTGCAATGATCTTGAGGTTTGTAGAACTCTCGGCCAGCAGCTTGCCAAAGGATTCGTTGTTTCCTTGCAAGATTTTTGCTTGTCGGTAGAGCTCCTCTAGACCGCACGTCGGAGATGTCGGTGCCGCACCAGGGACCAAAGCAGTGCTACCCGGTGTAAGTACCGGATAGACTATCTTTGGATAGGCTATGGTTTTCTTGGGTGCGGGGGCGCCGCCAACGACAGAGGTACCTGCTTCCACCATCGCCTTACCGCCACCGATGACATCCTTAGCCGGAGCTTCAGCCATTTGGTGGGCGGCACTCTCCTGCGTCGCCTGCTCGCCAACGATAGCAACCTCGGTAGAGGCACCTGAGTCCACTTCCATGGCGGAAGGGCCAGATGCCTCCTTAGCTTGTGAGCTTGTCGGGGCAGACGAAGGCTTGACGGAGGGAGTGGTAGGGGCGATGGCAGGAGATGTGTCATGATGCAGCATGTCCTTGATGGTTCTAGAAGCCCCCAATTTGGAGGTCTTCTTGAGGCTGGTCGTGGCTTTCTTCCTGAAACGTGCAAAATGCATAAGTACAGGAGCAAGACGGATAAATAGACAATGTCGAAGGAAGAGAAGCTTACACAAGTGGGGGTGCTTTGGCAAAGGGGATCCCGGTAACTTTTCTCTTTTTCGCCTCCAGGGCGGCGGTAGTCTTCTTGGAGGCTCCACCCTCCGTCTTCTTCTTCTTGCCTCCATCGGCAGCGTCAGAGGTGGCATCGGCGGGGCCTGCGCCAGGGCGACCCACTGTCACCCCATCTCTTCGTCATCGCGGTCGACGTCCTCGGCAAGATCTTCAAACGCGCGATCGACCTCGGGATCTTACGGCAGCTCCACCCCAGGCGCCCGATCCCATCTGTCTCCTTATATGCGGATGATGTGATCCTGTTCTGCCACGTTTTCCCGGGAGACATCGAGGCCACCAAGGCAATCCTTCAACTCTTCGGACAGGCCTCCGGTCTCCTGGTGAACTACTCCAAAAGCTCGGCCACGCTGATCCGGTGCGAGACCGACGAGGCTGCCACTATTCTGCAGCCCCTCGAATGCCCCATCGTCGAGTTCCCCATCACCTACCTGGGAATTCCACTCACAATCCGCAAGCCCACGTCCGCGCAGATGGAACCCCTTGTGGAGAAGATGGCCGCCAGATTACCGACCTGGAAAGCACGCTTAATACAGAAACCGGGTAGGCTGGCCCTAATCAAGTCCGTCCTCGGTGCTATCCCCATCCACCAGCTGCTTGTGTTTTCGCCATCCTCCAAGACCATCCGAGTGATGGAGAGGATCGAGCGTGGCTTCCTATGGGAAGGGAAGAGGGAGGCCAAAGGCGGCAATTGCCATGTCAACTGGCGCCATGTTAGCAGACCCACCAATCTGGGCGGCCTCAGGATCTAGGACATTCAGCTATCATGCATCGCACTACGTCTACGATGGCTCTGGCTTAGCAAAACTGACAATTCTCGGGCCTGGAGCGGCCTCGACATGCAATTCACCGGCCCTGAGCGGGACCTGTTCTTCGCTTCTACCTACATCGAGCTTGGGAATGGCCTGACCGCGCGTTTCTGTGAGGACCGCTGGATCAACGGACACTCTGTCCGTGAGATTACACCGGCCCTCTACGCCTGCATCCCAAAAGGCAGGCGCAGCAGGAGGACGGTTGTTGATGGACTCGCTGGAAACGGCTGGGCCCGAGACAAACAAGGGGTCCTAGGGTATCAAGAGGTGGGAGAATACTTGCAACTCTGGCAACGTATTCTTCCCATAATGCTTACCTCCGATGATGATAAATGGGTCTGGCGATGGACAGCAGATGGCGTGTACACTGCCAAATCGGCTTACCTGGCAGCTTTCCACGGGTCCACTAGATGCGCTTCTTGGAGGCTAGTCTGGAAGACATGGGCGCCTAACCGTGTCAAGTTCTTTCACTGGTTGGCAAATCTTGATCGCTGCTGGACGGCAGAGCGGCTCGCTAGACGGCAACTACAGCACCACCCCAGGTGCATGCTCTGCGACCAGGCCATGGAGACAATGCACCATCTCATGATCTCCTGCCCCTTCTCCAAGCAGATCTGGCAAGAGATCCTTGCTTGGCTGCGCTTGCCTTGCACCCCACCCCAAGACGAACCCTCCCTCTTCGATTGGTGGACGGCAACGACACGTCAAACCCCCAAGCCAATGCACAAAGGCTTGGCCTCGGTCACGCTGCTGGTGCCCTGGATGCTCTGGAAGCTCCGCAACGACTGCGTCTTCGAGCGCGCCCAGCCGCGCCCCCTGCCCCTGATTACCAAGATCAAAGATGAGGCCTCAGCTTGGGTGCTGGCAGGAGCCAAGGGGCTCGGTGTCCTTCTCCCGACGACTTGGGATGTACATTGGGTTTTTCCTTTTTGTACCTGGATTGTAAAACCCTTCGGCGGGCTGTAACAAACTCTACCTTTGCAATATAATGAAACGCAAAGCTTTTGCGTTTTCTCAAAAAAAAAAACTTCATGTAACAATTGAAGTATAACCTAATGTAGGAGTACTTGTTATTTCTTATCGTGTTTCTCGGTATATCAAATACTAATGATAAAGGAGCACAGAAATTGAATTCATTAAGAAAAGAAATCTATGTGCCGTATGCAAGGAGTAGGACATGTAAACTTTCTTGATTAGTCAACTGAGACTCAAATACCTGCTCGACCTAGATCAAAATATGGTTCTCGTCCTTGAGCAGCCAAGCGAATAGATCAAGTCACCAACAGTCCAACACTTGACGTTTTGCGGCTCTAGAAAAGCATATAAGAAATTTAAATCTTCAGAATTCATGGGAAGTTAGCAAAATATCTAGATTGAGATTGAAACTCAGAGTACCAAGACAAGAATTTTAAGAAACAGAACCATGACGAGAAGAGGAAGGAGTTGGCAAGATGGCAACAGTGACGTGCGGCAGGTTCAGCGGCCAGCCGGCCGGCTGCTGGGCAATCCATCGGCAGTCATCACTTGCGCCTTTTTTCAAACTTGTATCTTTGGAGACGAAGACGGAATTGCGGAACTGCAGTGCAGAGGAATGCGTTCATTTTCATATCTGACAGTTTCATGGACTGGGCTCTTTCTCACGCTCATTTTCTCCAGTAAGCATGCATGTCATTAAACTAATTAAGATTTGGGGGCCTTAAGTAACCTGTGCTGACCTCAATCATGCTCATCAACGGGCCTCCAGACACAACAATTCAACCGAGGGGTGGCAGCGTTGCTAGCCGGCCTTTCCGACAGGGCACGGCAAGGTGAGCGGCAGGCTCGGCGTCATGGCGCAGAGTGAGCCGTGCTCCTCATGCCGAGCTCCGCAAAGGAGAATCCCCATCCACAACTGCCCTCCTCTTGCCACCATGAACAAGGAATATGAGTGGGGCTAGAGGAAGCAGGCCCCAACCAGTTGCCAGGCCTGACGATGAGAGGGCCATGGATGGAGGCGTTGAAGGCAAGGGGAGCGGGTGGAGTAGAAGGACTGTGGAGGCGGCGCGACGACCAGGAGCACAGGAGGGGATTGGGTGAGAAGCGACGCGAGGTGATTGTCGACAAGCAAACGCGGGATGGGATTGGGTGGGTGGCGGCTAGGTTTTGGACCATGGCTGGGCCGATCCCTTTTATACGAACGCGGTAAAAAATGAATGGCCTAGATTCGCTGCGAGGACCCATCCGATGGCCATGAACCCAAACACACGGGAGAGCCTGGTGAGCTCTCACCGTTTATATCTTTAGATTCATAAAATAACACACTGGCCAAGCATGGCGTGGCACATTCGATGGATTTATTTAATTGTATTTCTATATTGACTAAGTAAGCGGTCACTAACAAAGGTAGAACATGAAGCACTCATCATACAAGATTGAAGGGTGTAATCTGTCATGTTGAGGAATCAAATTAACATACCTGAAGAATTCTCCAGCAGAACCATTATGGGTGCAGGTATACGCAACTGGTAGTTAGCTATAGAATTATTACTTACACATTTACATCTTGGTTACCCTTTCGATCCTCCAGAAACTCAGACTCTGTCAAAATTGAAAACTGAGACAGAAGTTTTATCTGGGGTAACATTCATGTCATTAGAGTGCCAAGAACAAAGTGTGAAAAAAATATCAAGACACTATGGACAAAAAATCTTATCCTGACATAAAGGAACATAAACTCAAAACTTAATGCTACCTACTTTTTTTTATCATAGTTGAACAAAGTAGTACGACTGATTATTGTGATGCGGTTATCTGCAAATGTAGCAACATTTAATTAAAAAGCATGCTGCAATGGGTGCATTTTGACTGATGTTAGACTGGCTAATTACAAACTGTTATGAGAAAAAATGCATGTGGAAGGAATTTCAACGGTAAATGTTTTATTTGGAGTGAACAGTAAGTAGGAGCAGTGAAAAAAAGTCTCAATGGAGATGACTACAGTATAAAGTAGCACCATGTTCAACATCTTCCTCCTTCACCCGACTAAGGCCTATTCCCAATTGTAGGATGATTAACAGAAGGTTTGAAAATTGTATGCAAAGTGATAACGTTACTGTACGTACTTATGGACCATAATCACTTCTACACTCTATTTACTGTTTGAGTTTGTGGCTAATGGATCAAAAGGGGGAGCTCCCTCAGAAAATAAATAAAACTGGTACAACCTGCTGCAGTTATTGCACACATTTGGAGTGGGAACAAATCCTTCAGAGATCTCCATCTGCAAATCACTAGGTATCCAATTGACTACCCCATTCAGATTCAGAAAAATACTCTGACTTAATTTTGTTCACCTATCAGTCTATCACCATCATAAGTCAGTATTTTGCACAACAGCTCATCATACTCGTAACATTATATTCCTCTGGTATACAAAAATCAAGAGCTCTTAAGAAACTACTATATGCACTGCCAATAACTCTGAAGCAAGTTGGCATCTAAATCTGTCACATTCTACTGTAAAGATTGTTAAAAAAACATTCTACGGTCAATATTCTAAGTTTGATTTACCTACGTCTAACACAATAATTTTTAGGGACCGGAGGGATTAGCATCCAGATGTGTCGCTTTCCCTTACTCTGTGTACATAATATGAGCATGAACAAAAGACTGGTCCATACACAGGCTGTGTGCATCAATTGATGCAGAGGCGGGGCTCCGCTCCCCATTCTAAAAAAAAGTGAGCATGAACAAAAGACTGGTCCATTCACAGTTTGACAAGTACAGGGAACCTAAGCTAAGTAATTGGCATTAGCATTGCCAAGAACTACAACCGAAAAACGTCAATTTTCAGCCGACACATTAAAATTTGTGGAGAACAACATGATTACTACATATGTAAACAGATAAAACCTCACAATTATTTATTCAGAGCTAACTAGGTCCAGTCTAGTGTATACGGGCCGGGGTCGGGCGATGATGACACCCTCACACACACTCTAGTGGCCCCTTTGGTATTTTGTTGATAACTTCCTCTAGCAGCCACAAAACCTAGCAAACCATCCCTTTGTAGGCTTATTGGACCCATCGAACTTTTTTTTCAATCCCCCGCTGAAGCCACATTCATCTTTTTAAGATCAGGCGTAACCCAAATAGGAGACGGAAAGTTGGAGCAAAGCTGAGATGGCACAAGTTCTTCCTTCTTCTTATCATCCAAGTTGAGAATTCCCATATCACGGTGATTATTCTTCAATCCCGCTGTCCATAAAAAATTATCATCAGTGAAGTAAACATGATTTGCCTTGAGAGCCGGATATTCTTTAGCACTGAGACATAGTGATTGATTATGCCCAAGAAACAACACAAGGTCACTCAACAAATTGATTTCCTTAAGTTTACTTGCCACTACATCAACTTCATACATACTAATGTTGCCTGTCTTCCAAAACACAGGTGCCCCATGATCAGGTTCTAAATCATACTCCTCAAATATTCTACGGATAAGGAGTAGATCACCCCATGGATCTTGAACAATGTACATACTACCAGCTGAAATAAATTCAGATGTCCCCATAATCATCTTCATTGTGACAACAGGTCCACTAAGATCAAAAGCATGAATTTCTCCAGTTCCAGTCACTGCATACAGTATGTCATTTTTGTAAGTGCAGTCATCATAGATATCGTAAGGTGGCAGCCAGGTCCATTTATCAGCCCCTACCCTTGCAAAAGATAGCTGACGCATTGGATTGTGAATGAGCACCACAATATAGCTTACTGTGGATGTATCATCGAACACAAATGCCTTAAAGTGGAGTTTTTCTCGCAGCTTGTCAAGAGCAAAGATAGACGGTGAGTTAAAACCATCATGCATTCCACTGTGCCATGAGAACTCGTACTTTTGGAGAACGCCATACTCGTCAAAGATGGGCTTCACCTGCTCAATGGTAATCACTGAAGGTAAAGCAATCTGTTCACATGTGATCGGATTGACGAGGTGCATCTCAGATCTCTCATCAACAGTAACCAGCCAGCCATGTGAGGACGCAATCAAATACCTAGTACAGATAGCTGGCTCTGGAAGAGTTATCTTGTACGATTTCTTTTCTCTGAGGCTGTAAATGTAAGCAGAGCTATCACTAGCAAATTCAGAAGTATAAAGGAGGCATGGCGTCTGCGGGAGTTTATAGATCCCAAGGCTTCGTAGGCTGGTATATGCAGAGTGCCAAGAGGGGCAGACAGTCGTGGATGAACATCTTTGCAGAATTTCTTCAGTGAACTGGGAGTGAAGCCTAGCAGTCTTGGCAAAGCTCTGAAGATTAGAGAGCACAAATTTGTCCGTTGTATAGCTAGACTCCCTAAGCTCATTATCGAGGCGACGCTACAGGGCTCCATGGGAGCAGGGTCTCTCTGCAAAGATCTGGAACTTGGGTCAAACTCTTCTTCAGTAACTGAGTTGCAAAGCCTGACAAATTTCTTCGGTAACTCCCAAGTCCCAAAGTTGCAAAGCCTGACAAATTTCTTAAGACAATCGGCAGGCTCCTGTCTGTACTTATATATAGATCACCAGGGAGCCCTGGAGGCCACGCTCCTAATTCGAGTAGGGTAGCAAATCCGAGTCCGGGAACGACACGGGTATCAAAGATCCAGACTTTCGGTCACTTACTGAAGGAATTCTGCCCGTCGCGACCTAGGGCCTAAAGGATTGAGGAGCACTAACCAGCTGCAGGCGGCACGAGGTGATTATTCTGCTGGGGAAGGGGAGGTGGGGAGCCGACGATGTTAACTGCCAGCTGCTGGGAGGAGCAATATGGCTTCGCGCCGTCGTCCGTCCTCGGCGGCGGCGGCGACGGGAGGTGACCTTGGAGGTGAGTGGGAGCGGCGGAGTGCCGAGCAGTTTTCTCCCCCGGCGGGGCTATACTACGAACCTGTACGATCCTATGTGACAGCAAGTTTGCTTCGCCCCGGCCTGTAGAGCGATTTCGGTTTGGGTTTGGGTTTGGGCTCAGGCTGGATCTTGAACATGGAATCAGATCGACATGTAGGCATGTAGCGATTTGGGTTTTGGGTTTGGGTTTGAGCTCGTGGTCATGGCAAGATCGCACTACGATTTGGCTAGCCTGTCACGCCGCTGGATCCTCGGAAGGGGGCGAGCTGCCTGGGATATGTGTGTGTTTGATGCAAGCTCCAATAGCAGAGGTATGTGAGTGGTGGTTTAGTTAATCTGAATATATCACAAAAATTATATCATTAAATTTATCTTTAAAAATAGTTTTCAATAGTATATTTTTAGGACATATATTACATATTTTATTGATCAAAATTGATGGCCAAAGATTTTCTTAAACTGCGTGCGTGTCTAATAAACTGGACCGGAGTAAATAATCTGAATACTTCATACACCCTGTAGCATATGGCTTTGCAAGAAATTTTACTTGCAAAATACAGTGTATGAGTTTGCTTGCATTCGGTTTGGGACAGGTTCAGACAGGTTGGCTTGTTAGAGTTCAGTTTAAATCCATGAGCATCGTCTTTTTAGTTTTTTACTTCACTCAAAGCTACCGATTGAATATAAGATTGCACCTCATCTTCCTTTCATTGAACAAGACGAACATAGTTTCAATAAACGAAGACGAACAAGCGAACAAGCTCATCTTCCTTTCACTGAAAAATCTTGTAACACCTTAAAAATCTAGATTTGCTGTATAGTTATCGGACGCAAAACCTCGTAGCCCTTCCCTCTAGCTATTTTCACATTTTCAATCGCAGAGGCTTTTTGACCAAAACAAATTTGAGTTTTGTATGGGCCCCTTTTTTTGCGAAATTTCATCTATGTATTAATAATCATCAACGGTAGTGCAAAAAGACCTACAAGTAAAAATATATATAAATAGATCGATGGACACTTAGCAAGGACTACAAACACTAGCACGAGCTAAAGGCACGCCGCCGTTCTCGTCATGGGCGATGTTTTTCTTTAGTTTTTCTTACAAAACAAATGGGGGAAAAATGAGGGAACACCTTCAAGAGTCATGTATGATTTTCTCTAACTTATTCAGATCCCTTTTGCACTTTTTGAAATTCTAGACCAACATTTTTTCCTTAAAAGATGGTGAAAATGATGTGATAAAAAATGAACAATATATTTAGGAATTATTGTTGCTTTTATGTGGGATTTATATTGTCAAAAGACATTTAGATGACTTTATATATCTTTTTTGCACTCTTCAAATTTCTAAAAACTTTTTGCTTCATAAAGGATAGTGCAAAAAAAACTAAGAAAAGTAACAACGTATATTTTGAAAAAGAACAACATATCTAGGGATTATGGTTGCTTACTTGCTTTTCTGGACGTCTCTGATATTTATGTTGTCAAAAGGACATCCATATGCAAAAGAATGTCGCGAATCTGTCTAAACTTTTATATATCTATACACTAAAAGACGTCTAGATATATATAAATCTAAGATATCATTTTTTGAAGTGTGGGAGTATTATTTGAGCCAAGTCTATAAGTCCCGATAGCTGCAGATAAGTCGTCCGAATACAATTTTTTTTGAGCCAAATGGATGTAAGCTTAGTATACCTTTTGTAAGTCAATGGTGCTACTCGTACCGGTTATCGCAATAGTACTCTGTGTTTCATAGAGACAATCTTTGTAAAGGTTTGAGAAGCGTCGATTGGTGAATGCAAGACAACAATATTTGAAATCGTCGGATAACTCCTTGCTACCACATGCCCAATAGAAGTTTGAACAAAAATGTCTCATGCACCATCGATGGTGCAAAGGGGCATGCCAGGGAATGTTAATCTCCGCAGCCTTGAGAATTTCTTCATGGCGATCCGAGATAACACAAATTTCTCTTTGAGGCGGTAATACCTTGGTAATCAAAAGATAGAAGAACCACTCCCAGTTATTTTTGTTCTCCATCTCGACAAAGGCAAAACCAAAAGACACCAAAGCATGTGCCCCTAAATTGTCTGGTCAAGAATGTGCAATCGACGAAGATGACCGGCCTACAATGTTCAAAAGCCCTCACGCATTGCTCGAAAGCCCAAAATGTACAGCCAAATACTTATACAATTCTCTTGTCGTACATCCTTGTCTTGTTCCCAAACAGCTCAAACACATGAACCATGCCCGAATTAGTAGCAGCCATTGCTCCCAACAATAGTCGGATGTATGCTTCCTCCCAATAAACATACACCATCTTGAATACAACTTGCTTAGACCTCCATGCCTTCCCATACTTCATCTCCTAGTGAAAAAGGGCTTTCACAAGATCCATGACGCTCTTGATGCACATTGTTGGAAGTGACAAGATATCATTGGAAAGCCTATAAGAGATGAATTCTGACTTCAGTTGTCGGTGCTCGTGCTTCACCTGTTTGACATCCAACCTCTTGCCCCGACACATGTGAGTTGATACACAACTAGTATGTGCCAAAAGGGTCCTCTCTTCCATGGTCTTGCACGCACAATCCATAGACATCCATCCTCTCCGCATTTAATCATGTAATGCTTATTCACGTCTGAGTGAACCATCGTGTATGCACGATGATACTTAATCGAAAACTCCTTGATCCATTGATTAAATTCCAGTAGTTTTGAACTCCAGTCTAGAAGATATCCCATTCTTCTTGTGATTCTCATCCCGATGAGAAGTTGTCCTTGCTCCAAGCATTATACCCTTGCCGCCGTCAACCGTGGCTTCGTCTACGAGACTAAAATCACAAAAACAATGATACCCGATGATCTTGCCCCAATACCGACCTCATTGGTCGTGAACCCCTCCTCATCAACTTATTCTTCGGATCCATCGTCATTCGAGCATGATGCATAGCATCAAGCATACATGATGTCATGGTCCATGTTCTCTTGCATATAATATTTCTCCAAATCTCCCACACTATTGTCATGGAACCCAACCTCATTCTCATCGTCGCCATAATCATCATTCTCTGTTCCTAATGCTTCATCTTGTTTATTTGAAATGGGTGGTGGGATCATTTCATCTTGGTTCATGGGTGGTGGGATCCTAGCATCAAATGAGGAAGCACGTCAGTTCAAGTTCAAGTGCAAACGAGAATCAACCTTTCTGGTGGTAAATAACTCGGGAGACTTGTCTAGTGATTCAGCCACCACCTCATTGTATGCACCCCCAATGTTGATTGGAGTTGATATGCATTGTCTTCAAATATATATGCATTCTAAACCCCTCGTTATTCCTCACCTCAAACAACATCACTTGAATCCATCAAATTAATCCTCACTTGTTGCAAAAGCTTGGCATAGGTAGGACTACGATCGAACGCCACGTCAAGATCATCCAGGTCCGGCTAGATACTGCCTTTTAAAAAGGCATCCTTGTCCACGTGATGAACATGAACAATTCTCGCCATACCTGTAATAATTACAACAATATAACGGTAAATATATTGAATAACAACTCATGTCAACATTAACACAAAATCTAAGTCACATAACCAAACACTTGCCCTAACTTACAAATCTAATAAGAACCCTAACCTAATAAGAACCCTAGCATAACAAAAACCCTAACCCTAACAATCTAAGAACCCTAACAAAATGCTTCATAAACATCACAGAAGCCACCATTGGCCAATGCAAAAAACAATCAACCATGAGGAATCAAATTAACATACATGAAGAATTCTCCAGTAGAACCATTATGGGTGCAGGTATGCGCAACTGGTAGTTAGCTATAGAATTATTACTTACACGTTTACATCTTGGTTACCCTGTCAATCTCCAGAAACTCAGACTCTGTCAAAATTGAAAACTGAGACATAAGTTTTATCTGGAGTAACGTTCATGTCATTAGAGTGCCAAGAACAAAGTGTGAAAAAAAGATCAAGACACTATGGAAAAAAATCTTATCCTAACATAAACTCAAAACTTAATGCTACCTACTTTTTTATCATAGTTGAACAAAGTAGCACAACTGATTATCATGATGCGGTTATTTTCAAATGTAGCAACGCTTAATTAAAAAGCATGCCGCAATGGGTGCATTTTGACTGATGTTAGACTGGCTAATTACCAACTGTTATGAGAAAAAATGCATGTGGAAGGAATTTCAACAGTAAATGTTTTATTTAGAGTCAACAGTAAGTATGAGAGTAAAAAAAAGTCTCAATGGAGATGACTATGGTATAAAGTAGCACCATGTTCAACATATTCCTGCTTCACCCGACTAAGGCCAATTCCCAATTGTAGGATGATTAACAGAAAGTTTGAAAATTGTATGCAAAGTGATGACGTTACTGTATGTAACACCCTCGGATCGGCCCTATGCAAGATTTAGCAATTCCCGCCAAACCCGCACAGAAACGATTCAAAGGTGTCCACCAGTCACTTGCGTGCGGGTTTAAAACGAAGTAATATCATTACACAATAGTCCTCGATGGAACCCACAAAACATATATATACAACAACGACTCAATGAGTCAAGAATACAGATATACAGTAAAAAGATCCAAATCACCTTTAAAACAATACAGTGTCTGAGTACGGACAAGATGCAAATTGGGCTAAGAGCCCCGAAGAATAACCAATGGCTTCCATAACCCTGCCCAGGCCAAGGTGGAAGGGTAACCCTGCTAACAACGTCGATCTCAAACCTGCTACAACAAAGGGGTGTCGGCAAAGGGCAAAGGAAAAAGAGAGCGGTCAGTACTGAGGCCAGTACATGGCGAGTCTCAGAATTCGGCGGTCCTCGCCTACATAGGTATGGTGAATTGAAGCGGCAGCGCAGCATGCACTAAACAACCTATAGAGACTTGATACAACTGTCGGCTATCAGAGAGGGATGAGAAATACCTATTTGGAACCAACCTGATACTACCACCAAACATACCCAGCCTGGTATTTCCCCCTCGAGACCAAACGAGGAAGTCATGCCAAGGAAACTCACACATTTGGCAATTTTATTCATTCTTTTCATGGCAGTTATCCAACTTACTAGTCATATCAGATACAAGTAAAATTTAGAATAGTAAACTTTAGTTATAGTTGTCTATGATCGAGATACTGTGCTCCAAGTCGTCCATAACCGTGGACACGACTTCTCGAAAAGATTTAACCCTGTAGGGGTGTACCAAAGTTTCCACACGCACCTACACCCTTGTTGTCATATCAGGTAGGTACAAGATCACAAAACATACACCCAACAATATGTCGACGGGGTTTCAAACACGGCGTTTCCCAAACCCAAAGAAAGCACATGGGGGCCACCCCACTAAGCTACCCGTAACAAAGTCGGCCGGTCTCCGAGATGGACTCAGGGTTTCTATCGATGGCTGTAAACGACTGGGAACCCGAAAGTGTGATTGGACTTGTCGATACAGCGGAAACGTATCACGGGGTTTCTAAACAGTACAGGCGCTCTACGCGCAATAGTAAACAAACATTAAAGCATGGCATAAGTACAGGATAGTAATAACGCCGCAAACTAGTTTGTGGCCTCAGTACAGTACTTTGAAATCAGGTACTAAATCGATGGGGGTGCCCAAACACCCCACCTGTGGTTAGCGCGCTCGATCTCGGAACAGGTGTCAAGAACTCGGGGTCCTACGGGACACAAGTGGGCGGTTAAAAACCAAATATTGTCTATTACCCATCGGTGCCTCTGCATTATTTACCTACTTTCAATTTTAGTTATTAAATGGTAATTAAAGTCATGATCATCTCCACCATTAAGCATGTGTCAACCACCCAAGAACGGTGGAACATTGACGACGCGAAGCAGCACCTGAGCAAGCATCTACGACTCGCAAGGCCAACTGTATATCAAACAATAGGCAATAGGAGGTGTCCAAGGCAATATAAAGGCCGCAGGGATATATAAAGGGGTACGGAATCTAAAGCATCGCAACCCGGATGGCAATAGGTCAACAGGAGGAAATAAAGACAATAAATGTAAAATAGGTAGAAAGAGGGAGAATGCTCGCCTGAAAAACATTGCCGAAGGTTCATCCGAAGATCGGGTCAACACTCGCATCAACTCATCGGCTTAATCCTTGAAGAAGCAAAGCACTAGCACAAACACCAGATGCACTATTTAATACTATGACAGAAGATTAGGCATGATGCATGTATGATGTATAACATGGAAAAGATGCGATGCAATTAAACAGTATTAAGCGAAACTGAGGCCCCGACAAGTATTTAAGTGCTTGATGTTGTTTAGATACCCCGCAATTTAAATGTTGTCTTATCAAGGCAAAAATATGTCACCGGTTCGCTACACAAATTTAAATAGGGCCAATATTAGACTAGAAAAGCCCGCATATGGACACCATATTTAATTATGAGGTGAATCGGCACAATGCCCCCAAACCACGCAATATGTATGAGACATGAATATTTTATGTGCAATAAGTGATATATCATATATTATAAAAATATTGGTTTCGGAAAAGGGGTCACACATTGTTTCGGCGATCTTGGGATCCAGGGGTGCGACAGGGCCGGTCTCGGCTTCACGTTTTGGTCTTAGACTCCGGGGCCCTGGTGTCCGTGACGAGGAACATGACGCCGGTGCCGAGAATTTTAACATGCGGCCCAAAAGTTCAGACGCCAAGGCAACGTGGGGTCGAAGTTGCGTGTAATATCATGGAAGGGCTGTAGTAGCTTCGCCAATTGTCGAGAGGGGCCAAATAGGGGTAAATACAAATATAATGGCCAAAGGATCGTTTGAACCAGTCAAAAAACGGTTGAAATAAATCCCGCCGTTAGGTCAACTCTTCTTGCATTGACCCGTCAGTATTTCCTGTTATCCTTTGCGGTCGTGGACTGGTTTACCCCTGCGAGGACTAGATCTTCTTCTCTGTTCTGCTCTTCTCCCCTATTATTCCCTCCTCCATTACCTTGCTTAGCTCCGGCTACTGGTCTCCAGATCGAAGCTCGTCGTTGCTCTCCTTGCATCTCCTCCATGAATGGTCAACCTCCCACGCCCTTAATCGAAGCTCGTCGTCAACGCCCTCGCCTCGTTTTTCCTAGTCGGCGTGTCGGAGCTTCGCGTCCCTAGCCTAGCCTCTTGTCGCTGCCTAGACCTTCTCGCACGATGGAGCACGTTCGGCCGGGCAATCCGGACCGGCGACCGGCCTCGGGCGGCTGCATGCTGTCGCGCACCCCAAGCATGGTAGCCCTGGCAGAGGAGTTCGATGACAACGCTCTCCATGGACACCATGCTAGGCACGCGTCCCGTCGTGTCGCCGGAAGACTTGATGTCGGCTTTCAGGTCTTGTTTTGGGATCAGAAGAAAAGTGGTCAATATTGAGGTATGTGCTCTGCCATTCGATTTCTTCGTTCAGTTCACCCGCAGCTCAGACAGCGAGCGCATTCTGCATTCTCCCCGTTCTTCGAGTGCTGTGGGGAGAAAATGAGCTTCCTACGTTGGCATCGCGCCTATGGGTGGGACGATCTCTTGGGGAAGCTTAGTTTCTTATCTAAACTTGGCTTTTACGGCCTCCCTTTGCATTCTTGGGAACCAGAGGCCCTCAAGCAGGTCGTCAGTAGTCTTGGCGGCGAGCTGGTGGAGATTGTGCCACCGAGCGACAGATGGATCATCGAGGTAAAGGCGTGGCTGAAAGATCCAGACATCGTTCCTAAGATGTACAATGTGGAGATTCCAAGCAGGGCAAGAGGATAACTTTGTTGGAAGCACCCAGTGATCATCCACGTGCAGGAGGTTCTGGATCCAATACATGGCATTCAGGACCCTGGCGAGGCGGCTAGAAAGCGTCCTCGTCGCCTACAGTGTTGGCCTGGAAGGATTGATAGCACAGGACCACCACCATTCCGCGACGGAGCGCACGGTTTCGGTAGGGAGACCGGGCGTGGACAGGCGGGTGGTTCTGATTTCCCTCGAGTGAAGACAGAGGTTTAGAGAATTTGAAAGAATGCTAACTTGAGAGTCGAGTACGTAGTACGCCTTATGTAATAGTTTGAACTGCTATAGTATGTGTGGCTACTGAATTTGTAATATGTGGCTACTGAATTTGTAGTATGTGTGGCTAATGATTTCGTAGTACGTGTGGCTAATGATTTGTAGTTTGTGTGGCTAATGAATTTGTAGTATGTGAGGCTAATAAATTTTTGTGCATAACCAAGGTTAGCCTCCTGAAAAGAGGGTGGGCTAGGAATGATCAATGTCACCATTGCCGGTAAAATGCTGCTGGTGAGCGATCCGAAAGGCACGAAATGCTGCTGGTTTGTATGCCTCGAACAATTTTTACATATATTTGTTCGAGCTGGTGCGTGATTCTGCATGAATAAACCACCCAAGATCAGTTCATAAAATATTGTCTGAATCTTGTCTACCTCGGACAAATATGACAGTAAACTGAATTCAACCACCGGTAGTAATTGAATAAATATATACATCTCGATAGTATTTGGTTACTTCCGAACTAGATCGATACTACAGTATGGGATAGCTGCACAAAAGGGGGCTATTGCCTCTACAAAAGGCATTCTACAAAGTTAGTCTTTGAACTTAACTGTTCTACACTGAAGAAACTGCAGATCTCCACCATAAAAGTTGGCTAGCCAATTGCCTTGAGAGGACGTAAGTTCAGCAATCGTTCAACCACAACTGATCTTTTTCCTTCCTGCCAAACTTCAAGAGATCTGCAATATACATGCACTAGTTGACGCCAGCTTCTCGTGGCAGGGATTGTAGGTCCATGTAAATCTGAACCTGAATTCCGGCGCTGAGTTGTTGCCCGTCGTCGGCTCCAGCTGTCAAACACTCCAACAAGCTGAGTGTAGATGAATGCACGCTGCCGCGGTGTGCCCGCCGACGGTGCATAGGATGTATCGTCTTTGCCGCAGACGGCGTGCACCCAGATTGCCCCACGGTAAGGTCACCCGCACCAAGGCATGGAGGCGAGAGTTTGTTGACCTTTACACTGCCCTGTTCGGGGGTTTGTTTCCTCGGCGGCAAGCTCACAAGAATGCTTTGGAACATACCTTTTGTATCGTGAGCAGAGCACACGAAAATGCCTCCACGCGCATTCTCCATTCGTCGTTGCCACCGCCGCCGCTGCAGATGCAGCACATTCTGCGAAATCAACCGTCTCGGATAGCAATGGAAGACCGACCTTGTAGTACAGCCACATGGCCTGCCTGAGAGGGGCCAAATAGACAAGATTAGGCGGCCGGGGTGGCGGCGGCTTCTACTTAGGCGGGCCCATAGCTAAGCTTCCTAAGTGTGTATCTTATTTATTCGAAACTAGTTTGACTAACTGCTGAATCTTTATTTCCCTTTCTCAGCATAAGAGTGCTAAGATATTAAAAATACAGGTCATGGCTAGCAACCCGATCGGGTAATGTACCAGGTTAGTGTTCCATTTTAAGTATATTTACGAGTGTGTCCTAGTTGTGTCCAGAAATTTTGCCTGTGCCACTACGATCGTAGAATTGCAACAACACCATTAGAAACAGGGGAAAGGGCGTGGCGTTTTACTGACTGGTGGGACCCGCAACCTGAAAGAACATTTCTTAATCCCTAGTGTTTTGTGTGTTAGATAACAATATCAAGGATTATTTAATGTGTGTTAAAGTGCTGCAGATATCCATCTTGAAAAAAGAAAAGAAACTACTTTGGGAGGGGGCGGACAATCCGCCCCTACTAGGGGCGGATAATCCACCCCATCCTTTTTTTCAGAAGGGCGCAACCCCCAGAGAGGGGGCCGAGTTTTGGCCGGATTTTCCAGCAAGGCCGGATAGTCCGCCCCCTCGAGGAATTTCTTCAAGACAAGACCTGCGTCGCTCTCTATATGGGGGGCAGAGTTTCCCCCAGACTTTCCGGCTCTAGGGCGGATTTTTTTCCCCAGGCCGGATAGTCTGCCCCTTGAGGGGGCGGATAATCCGCCCCCTCGAGAGATTTCATCAAGTCAAGGCTGCGTCACTCTCTGTATGGGGCGCGGAGTATTCCTCGGAGTTTCGTTCCTGGGGGCGGATTTTCCCCAGGGGCGGATAGTCCGCCCCAAAGGGGGGGATAATCCGCCCCCGAATTTCTTCAACGGCTTGTTCTGGGCAGGGGTATTTAATCCTACCTTCCCCCTCCTGCCAGAACTCTTGATTCATTCAAAAAGTCAGATATGTTCATCATTCTTCAACCGAGAGAGCTCCACCTTCATCCACCCAAAGGCCCCCGTCCATTGGAGAATCGAAGGAGGATAACTCGATCTTCAACTACAGCAATCAAGCGCTTCATCTCCTCTCCATTCATTTGGAGAATCACTGATCTAGTATTTCTTGCGAATTCCTAGATCCTTGCTTTTGCCACTAGGGAGGAGATGAAGCGCTTGATTGCAGTAGTTGAAGATCGAGTTATCCTCCTTCGATTCTCCAATGGACGGGGCCTTTGGGTGGATGAAGGTGGAGCTCTCTCGGTTGAAGAATGATGAACATATCTGACTTTTTCGAATGATACCTGCAATCATGCTCTCCGTTGTTAGTAGCTATCTTGGCCAAGTAGTTTCTAGTGACTCCAAGAGGGGGTATTTATGCTCGATAGTGGGTTCATGCCTCTATTTAATCTAAGGTAAGTGACAGAAATCTCTAAGGTTGTAGATGTGTTGTTGCCACTAGGGAGAAAAACAACGGTCTCTTGTTCATGGAACAAGTGGATTGTTTATCTTACACACTTTGCTTAAAGCAGTTGTCTGTTGCTTGCAACTTAATACTGGAGGGGGTTCGGATGATAACCCAAAGGTGGACTTCTAGTCATAGATGCAGTTGGATGGCGGTCTATCTATCTTGTTGTATTGCCCAACCGAATCTCATAGGATCATGATGTCTAGTATTGCATTGTTATGCCTTGCTCAGTCCTGTCAATTGCCCTGCTGTAATTTGTTTACCCAGCATGCCATGTTTGTTTATCTAAGGAGAACACCTCTAGTGAACTATGGATGCCAGTCCAATCTGTACCGTTAATACATCTCCCACCGTTTACAATTTACTTGTTGCAAACCACTATTACCTTCCACACCATATAGTTAATCCTTTGTTAAAGCAAACCGGTGAGATTGACAACCTCACTGTTCGTTGGGGCAAAGTCTTGAGTTTGTGTTGTGCAGGTCTCCAAGTTGCTAGCAACACCTTTGAGTCGTTTCCTTCCTCCTACTGGTTCAATAACCTTGGTTTCTAACTGAGGAAAAACGTGCTGCTGTGCTCATCATACCTTCCTCTTGGGGTCTCCCAACAAAGTGTTGCTACACTCATCAAGCCTTTTTCTAGCGCCGTTGCCGGGGAGGCTAAGGACGTCTTCACAAGGGGAGTCCTTCTCAACCTTTCTCTTTACTTTGTTTTTGGTTTGCTTAGTTTCTTTTGCTTCGTTTTGTTTGCCTCTTTTTATCAAAAACTCCAAAAAAATAGTTTAGTTTGGTTTGCTTTCTCTTATCAAAAACACAAAAAAAAATAGTTCCTACTTTAGTTGTCACCTTGCTCTAGCTCACCATGTTGATCCCCAAGTTCACCCTGAAAGACCTTTCAATAGGTAGTGGCTCCATAATTGGGAAATAAAATATTGAAGAATTCTTTAATCATGTTAGCAAACATGAGGATATTGAGGATATATCTATAGCAGAACTTGCTCCTAATTATGAAATTGCTACAACTTCTTTAGTTCATATGTTGGAGGCTAGGTTTGCTAACCTTAACCCCATGATGCAAATTTTGTTTCTCAAACTAAAAGAAGAAAAGGATCCTGAAAAGAGAGACTTTATCCTTGAAACTTTAGTGAAAGAGTTCAATGATGTTGCTAAGGAAGCCAAAAAGGTCTTTGAATGGTTTAATATGCTAGGCTCATTTGTATATGCTGTGGGTACTCTAGATAAAACTAAACCTAGAGAGGAAATTACGATACCCATACCCTTTAAACTTGTTGGAATGCATGAAGCCTTGGAAAAGAATTTTGATTGGATTGTTCCTGAAAATCCTTTTGATAAAAGTAGTGAACCAAAGAGAGATGAGAAGGGATCCTCCAAAACTCACTTGGATGAGATACCTTTCCTAGTTGAAGAGATTGCAAGTATTGATCTTAATTCCTCATTTGAAAATACTTGATTCTTGCTTCTTGTGCCTAACTTAAAGGCGTTAAATAAAAGTATTTGTTGGGAGATAACCCAAGAGTTTTCCCGAGTCTTGGAAGTTATTACTTCAGTAATAACCTCTCCTTATCCTTTTTGTTTGCTTTTTGTACCAAGAATGACCTCTAATGGGAGGGAAGTAAGATTTGGGGAGTTGCTGTCCCGAAACAGATTTTTGAGCTCCACCATAAATATTCGTGAGGAGTCTCTATAAGTAGGGGTGAGATGAAAATTTACGAATAAATCCCCCAGTATGTTAGCTAACTTTCGTTAGTTCAACACTTTTTTATTTGAGCAACATAAGGTTTACGCAAAAATTGGTTTCTACCCGCTGATCTGTTTTGACAGATTTCTGCCATTATTTGCATTTGCTTCTTATTGTTTCCTTTTTGGGTACTTTTTTAGGAAATTGAGCTTTTTGAGGGAATTGCTTCAGTAGCTTGTGTTTTTAGTGAAAGTTTTGCTGTTCTAAAGCTAAACCCAAGGGTCTATTATTTTTTGAATACACTAATGTTGCTAATGAAGATTGTGTGAAGTTTTGTATGAAGGAAAATTTTCAGGTGTAGAGAGAGAATGTTGCAATGAGATGAAGAATGGACAAAAGCTCAATCTTGGGGATTCCACCCCGGTGTCACCCCAAGAAATATCCAAGAGTTACAAGCGTCAAAGCTTGGGGATGCCCAAGCCATCCCCTTCTTCATCAATAAAAAGCTTAGGTCTTTCTAGACACTTCATTTTTATTGTTTCATGCACTGTTGTGTTGTTGTTGGAGCGTCTTAGTTTTGGTTTGCTTTGCTTAGTTTGTTTAGTTTGCTTGAATAAAGCAGTTTGGACCCCCGTTCTCGTTGTGTTGTTTCAAATAAGTTGATTGGTGTTGGAAAGGAGTAGAATGTTCTTGCTTGATATAGTGCAAGAGGAGCTTGCTTTGACTGTGACTTAGACTTTAGCATGTCATGCTAGGTGTTGTTTTAACCTTATGCTTAGTGATTATTTCTGTAGCATTACTTGTTCCAAACAATTGGGATTGCTTAGTGTGCCTTGAAGGAATCATGTGTTGTTTTAGCATGCAAAAGCATAGTATTGTGGTATTCTCCTTTGATGCTTTGTTTGGGTTGACTTGGCACATGCTCACACCATGTTATGACTTTGAATAAGTGACCATAGCCTCTATGATCATTTAGTCCTTGACTTGTAGTACCACTATATGCTTTGATTAGTAATGTTTTGTCGCTCTGCATGATTATGGCCATTATTGCTCTCTTAGTTGGTCGCTCCCAGTTTTTTGCTAGCCTCCACTTGTATGAGTAAGCTCTACTCATGCTTCCAACTCCCACGAAACCAATTTATTCCAAAGTGTCCACTATAGATTCCTATACATGGTGTGTTACAGCATTCCAAGTATATTCTTGTTTTCATCTATCTTCTAATTAACAAGTATTTTGTTATGTGAAAAAATAGTGATTAAAACTCTGACAAACTTGATGTCACACTTTATTTTTCTTGCCCTTAATAAACTTGAACTATTGTGTCATCTATGTTGTATATGCTTGCACTTATACGCTGGAATTAGCATAACCATATTGTCATGGGGAACGTTTTCAACATTGCACTTGTACTTTGTACACAGTTGATATCATGCTCTTTTGTCTATGGATGTCACTGGTGTGAAATAAAAAAGGAGCTTGCAAGTCCATGGAGTTATGTATTTTGTGTTAGAGAAACGCCTGGGCCGCTAGCCTAAGCCATGCCTAATCATGGTGGAAACTTGCAGCATTACCATAATGAGCAATCTGTGAAGCATCCTCAATAAAAACCTATGCAAATAGCAAATAAAAAGATCGCTGAGATGCTCATTGTCTGCTTGCCTTATCATTTTGGTTATGGGATAGCTCCTGTACCATGTGCAAGGGGTACCCCATTGGCGGTTCTCTATGATACACATGTACTTACTATCACAAGAACTTATAGGTGACTAAAGTTGAGTAGCATGCGGTGCGGACCTCATATTCAAGGGACATGTGATTGCCAACTTATACTTTGTCAATCATATACTACATAGTTTGTTCACTTTAACCTTAATCACTTCAAGATGCTTATGATAGGGGCAATGAGAGCTGAAAGCTAACACGTACCATAATTTTTGGAAGCTCTTTTTAAAACTTGAAATCCCTGCTTCCCTACATGAAGGGCCTTTCTTCCACCATTATATTGAGTCTCCACCTTCTACCTTTAGGCACCAGCTAAGAGAGCATAGTTTCCATTCTTAGTTCTATGTGCATTGTCCTAAAACTTATTGATTGGTGCATATTGTTGATATTACTTGTTCTTGTGCTATTTGTATCTAGTCACTCTTATGAACTTTGAAGGTGTCCTATGCAACTATTTGCTACTCCATGAGGGACAAGCTGAATTCCACTATGCCATGTTTTCTGTATGTGAAACAAATAAATGTTTTTCAATGCATGTTATTCATGATCTTTGTTTATAGCCTTTCATGTTGCATGCATAGTTACTTTGTCTTATTATTAGAACTCCATCTTTCATGCTCATGTTTAGAGTTCTTTGATCCCAGCTTCCAATGCTTGCAAGTGGTTTGATCTTGATCTTGATGGTGCATGTCACCTTAAAAATTATTCTTTTATCACTTAGCTACTCGAGGACGAGCATGAGTTAAGCTTGGGGATGCTTGATACGTCTGAAAAGTATCTATAATTTTTAATGTTCCATGCTTGTTTAGTATCTACTTTGCTTTGCTTTGTCCACACTTTGAGGTGTTTTTATATGTTTTCTAGTACTAACCTATTAACAAGTTGCCATAGTGCCAGTTGCATGTTTTCTTCTGTTTTTGGTTTTAGAAAGGCAGAAAATCAATATTCTCGAAATTGGACGGGACAAAAGCCAAAGTCAATATTTTACTGTGGGGAACACGAAGCCTGAATACGAGACGAAGGAGACCCACCAGGGGGCCACACCCCTGGCCGCGTGGATATTGAGATTATTATGTTGGTTTGATTAATGGTTTTGTCTTTATGATTCTATCATGTCCGTGTTGTTTGTGATCTTGCATGCTCTCCATCGTTAGTAGCTATCTTGGCCGAGTAGTTGCTAGTGACTCGAAGAGGGGGTATTTATGATCGATAGTGGGTTCATGCCTCTATTTAATCTAAGGGAAGTGACAGAAATCTCTAAGGTTGTAGATGTGATGTTGCCACTAAGGAGAAAAACTACGGTCTCTTGTTCATGGAACAAATGGATTGTTTACCTTACACACTTTGCTTAAAGCAGTTGTCTGTTGCTTGCAACTTAATACTAGAGGGGGTTCGGATTATAACCCAAAGGTGGACTTCTAGTCATATATGCAGTTGGATGGCGGTCTATGAATCTTGTTGTATTGCCCAACCGAATCTCATAGGATCATGATGTCTAATATTGCATTGTTATGCCTTGCTCAGTCCTGTCAATTGCCCTGTTGTGATGTGTTTACCCAGCATGCCATGTTTGTTTATCTAAGGAGAACACCTCTAGTGAACTATGTACCCCGGTCCAATATTTACCATTGATACATCTCCCACTGTTTACCATTTACTTGTTACAAACCACTATTACCTTCCACACCATACAGTTAATCCTTTGTTACAGCAAACCGGTGAGATTTACAACCTCATTGTTCATTGGGGCAAAGTCTTGAGTTTGTGTTGTGTAGGTCTCCAAGTTGCTAGCAACACCTTTGAGTCGTTTCCTTCCTCCTACTGGTTCGATAACCTTGGTTTCTAACTGAGGGAAAATTTGCTGTTGTGCTCATCATACCTTCCTCTTGGGGTCTCCCAACGAAGTGCTGCTGCACTCATCACCCCCCTGCTGGGAAACAAACGTGCTAGACCTGGACCCGGCCAATTCCTCCTCTACCGGTGCAATGCCTCCATTTGGTGATTTCCCATCTCCGAAGCACATGGACAATGTTGCTTATTCTCTGTCGAACATGAGCAGCTCGTCTCCTGCTTGCACGGGATCGGCGTCGATCGTGTCTGATTTCCCACCTGGATCTGGTACATCTGTATATCATGTTGCTCTGGTCATGTTACCGCCAGGACCGCATACACATGCTGAAAGTGGTGTTTTTTTACCTAAGGAAATTAGTGATGGACGGATTTGTTGGTGTGATTTTTGTAGCACGGGTGAACTTGCAAATGTGCGTGAGGCGCTTGGTGATGTCAAGTGAAAGAGTGCTATGGATAAAGAGTACTCTTCTTTGATGTATAATCACACATGGCATCTTGTTCCTAAACCCCTCTGTGGCAACATCATTGATTGCAAATGGATCTATAAAATCAAGCATTACTCTGGTGGTACTATTGATAGGTACAAAGCTCGATTTATAGCCAAAGGTTTCAAACAGAGGTATGAAATTGATTATGAGGAAACATTTAATCATGTGGTAAAATTTACTAATATTTGTCTCATTCTTTCGTTGGCTATTTCACATAATTGGGTAATGTGTCAGTTATATGTGAAGAATATGTTTCTCCATGGTGTCCTTGAAAATGAGGTTTACATGCACAGCCCCCTGGATATGAGAGTTCTCTGTATCCTAGTTATGTTTGTAAGCTTGATAAAACACTATATGGTCTCAAACAGCTTTGCGTTCAAAGCTTCATGATCTTAGATTTCTTAGATTTGCGTTCAAAGCTTCTCGTTTGCCTTCAAAGCTTCATGATCTTAGATTTATTGCTTCCAAAGCATATACTTCGTTATTCTTTTATCACAAAAAATGGTGTTACCATTTTTATGCTTATCTATGTGGACGGTATTATTTTCTGTAGGGTTCGCAGCATAGAAAACAAAAAAATTCCTATGATGGGAACAACTATGTACCAAGATCTATCTACTAGATACAAACAATGGGCGGATGCATATCCGTAGAGAACATACCCTTGAAGAACGACAAAGCTTAACGAATTAAACTCGTGGTTGACGTAGACGATCTCTTGCCGATCTCAAGATCGAGAGGAAGTCCTAGCGCCGCAAATTAGCAGCGCATCCGTGCTCGCACACATGTCCGAGGCACCGAGCAACCTCCGCCTCCTCCCTCCAACGATGCAGCGGAAGAACAAATCTTTCTTGCCGAATAGCCACCGGTAACATGTATCTCGCTAGTCCGAGACCATGGGGAATAAATTCTAGAGGAGGAGAGAGATCCTTCACGAGGAGGTGTGAGTGAGAAGTGAGGAGGGGTGCCTTTTATAGGAGAGGGGGGAATCCCAAGGGGGTGTCCGGCGCATGGGGCTGCCCCTTGCCCTCCCCTCATTCATGTGGGTGGACTCTCCACTCACAAAATCCTTTCAAGTCCCTCCACTCAAAATCCCACTCAAACTTGCTATTAAATTTCAACCAAATTTAATGCAAACTCTCATTAAATAAAACTCTTTTTATTTATTCATAATTTTGTTAATTACTTTAATTACAAACATTCACATATAACCCCTTGCTAGAATTCTGTTTCACATGCAAAAACACTTTCTGCAGTTTCACCCGAAAACCTGTTTCGGTATCTAGTGAAATAAATTCCTGCGCTTGTTATTCTTTCCGACATGAAACTTTTGCTCCAACGGTGTCTCTTAAGTGTGTCACCCTACGGTTCGTGAATAATGCGGACATGATCGAGACCCCTCTCGGATCAATAATCAGAAGCGGGATCTGGAGACCCATACTGACTCCCACACATTCAACGATGACTTTCTTGTGATCGTTGGAACCTTTTACGCTAGTATCTTAATCCCTTTGTTTCGCGATATATTACATGTCCTAGATTCGATCATCAGTATCTACATACCTAGTTTGATATCGTTACTGACATGCACTCTTTTCTCATTCCCATGATATAACATTCTAGTGATCAAATCACTTGCTTGCAAGCTAACCAATGTGATATCACCGAGAGGGCCCAGAGCATATCTATCCGTCATCGGGATGAACAAATTCCACTCTCGATCCATGGGCCTCAACATAACACTTTATTAGTTCTGAACCCATATTTATAATCACCCTGTTACGCTGTGACGTTTAATGTTATCAAGAAACTCTTCCGGTGTTAGTGATTGACATGATCTCATGGTCTAAGGATTAGGATTACTTCGTAAATTGTTATAGCAATATAAAGTCAATGACTTTGATCGTAATGCTATACTTCGGATGAATGTTCATCACATCATTACACTAATGTTGTGATCCCGTTATTAACAACATCCAATGTCCATGATCAGGAAACCTTGATCATCTTGTTAATCAACGAGCTAGTTTATGAGAGAGGCATAACTAGGAACTTTCTGTTTGTTTATTAAACACACATGTATTAACGTTTCCGTATTAATACAATTATAGCATGCAAAATAAACATCTATCATATACTTGGAATACACATAATAAACACTTTATTATTGCCTCTCAGGGCATATTCCCTTCAGTCTCCCACTTGCACTAGAGACAATAATCTAGTTACATAGTGATGTATCTAACACCCATGGAGTTCTGGTGTAGATCATGTTTTGCTCTAGGGAGAGTTTTAGTCAACGGATCTGCTACATTGAGATCTGTGTGTACTTTACAAATCTTTATATCTCCATCCTTGACATGCTCGCGGATGGAGTGAAACCAGCACTTAATATGCTTGGAATTCTTGTGTGACCTTGGTTCTTTGGCATTGGCAATGGCACCATTATTGTCACAATAGATCACGATTGGGTCCAACGCGCTTGCAACCACACCTAGTTCGGATATGAACTCCTTCATCCAAACCGCTTCCTGAGCCGCTTCTGAAGCAGCAACATATTCGGCCTTCGTTGTTGATCCCGCCACCACAGGTTGTTTGGAGCTCCTCCAACTAATTGCTCTGCCATTCATGAGAAATACGTATCCGGATTGAGACTTAGAGTCATCCGGGTCGGTGTCAAAGCTTGCGTTGACATAACACTTAGCGACGAGCTCTTCTTCACCTCCGTACACAAGAAACATATCCTTAGTTCTTCGGAAGTACTTAAGGATATTCTTGACTGCTATCCAGTGTTCCGAACCTGGATCCGATTGGTACCTACTAGTCAAACTAATAGAATGTGCCACATCCGGTCTTATACATAGCATGGCGTACATTATAGAGCCTATGGCTGAAGCATAGGGGACTTTGTCCATTATCTCTCTTTCTTCCGCCGTAGCCGGACTTTGAGTCTTACTCAATGTATTGCCTTGCAACATAGGTAAGAACCCCTTCTTACTTCCGTCCATTTTAAACTTCTTTAAAATCTTATCAAGGTATGTACTTTGCGATAGCCCTATTAGGCACCTAGATCTATATCTATAGATCTTTATGCCTAATATGTATGATGCTTAACCTAGGCCCTTCATTGAAAATTTGTTGTTTAGATAACTTTTAACACTGTTTAAAAGATCTATATCATTCCCGATCAATAATATGTCATCCACATATAATATCAGAAATACCACATTGCTCCCACTCACTTTCTTGTAAATACAAGCTTCTCCATAAGTTTGGACAAATCCAAACTCTTTGATCACCTCATCAAAGCGGAGATTCCAACTTCGTGATGCTTGCTTCAATCCATAGATGGATCGCTGAAGCTTGCACACCTTGTTAGCATCCTTAGGATCGACAAAACCCTTTGGTTGTATCATATACAACTCTTCTTCAATATTACCATTGAGAAACACAGTTTTGACATCCATCTGCCATATCTCATAATCGAAATATACAGCAATTGCTAACATAATCCTAACTGACTTTAGCATCGCTATGGGAGAGAATGTCTCATCGTAGTCAACTCCTTGAATTTGTCGAAACCCCTTTGCGACAAGTCGAGCTTTATAGACGGTCACATTACCATCAACATCAGTTTTCGTTTTGAAAATCCATTTATTCTCCACGGCCTTTCGGTCGTGAGGTAAGTCCACCAAGTTCCAAACTTGATTTTCATACATGGATTCCATCTCGGATTTCATGGATACTAACCATTTGTTGGAATCCGGGCTCATCATCACTTCTTCATACGTCGCAGGGTCATCAATTTCATCAACCATGAAATTCACAACTGGGTTTCCGTACAGCTCGGGCGCTGCACGCGTCCTGCTAGACCTGCGAGGTTTGGTAGTACTCTCTTTTGGAGTTTCATGATCATTATCATTAGTTCCCTCTTCAACTGGTGAAGCCAACTCTGGAACAACTTCCGGCACTGTGCTACTCACCATACTTTGAAGAGAAGGTTCAATAACCTCTTCGAGTTCTACCTTCCAACTACTCACACCTTTCGCGAGAAACTCTTTCTCTGAAAAGGATCCATTCTTGGCAACAAAAACCTTGCCCTCGGATCTGTGATAGAAGGAATACCCAATTGTTTCCTTAGGGTATCCTATGAAGACGCATTTTTCCGCTTTGGGTTCAAGTTTATCCGGTTGAAGTTTCTTCACATAAACATCGCATCCCCAAACTTTAAGAAATGACAGCTTAGGTTTGTTTCCAAACCATAATTCATACGGTGTCTTTTCAACGAATTTAGATGGTGCCCGATTTAAAGTGAATGCAGCAGTTTCTAGTGCATAACCCCAAAATGACAACGGCAAGTCCGTCAGAGACATCATAGATCGAACCATATCCAATAAAGTACGATTATGACGTTCCGACACACCATTTCGCTGTGGTGTTCCGGAAGGTGTGAGTTGTGAAACAATTCCACACTCTTTCATGTGAGTGCTAAACTCGTAACTTAGATACTCACCTCCACGGTCGGACCATAGAAATTTGATCTTTCTATTACGATGATTTTCCACTTCATTCTGAAATTTCTTGAAATTTTCAAAGGTTTCAGACTTGTGTTTCATTAAGTAGATATAACCATATCTACTCAAATTATCCGTGAAAGTAACAAAATAACGATATCCACCTCGCGCCAACACACTCATTGGACCACATACATCTGAATGTATGATTTCCAATAAATCTGTCGCCCGTTCCATTGAACCGGAAAACGACATTCTAGTCATCTTGCCCATAAGGCATGGCTCGCATGTATCAAATGATTAAAAATCAAGTGATTCCAAAAGTCCATCTGAATGGAGCTTCTTCATGCGTTTAACGCCAATATGACCTAGACGGCAGTGCCACATATATGCGGATATATCATCATTAAGTTTAATCCTTTTAGCATCAATATCATGAATATGTGTAACATTATTATCGAAATCCAATAGAAATAAACTATTCATCATTGGTGCATGACCATAAAAGATTTCATTCATATAAATAGAACAACCATTGTTCTCGGATTTAAATGAATAACCACTTCGCATCAAACACGATCCAGATACAATGTTCATGCTCAGTGCTGGAACCAGATAACAATTATTCAAGTTTATTACTAATCCCGACGGCAAGTGGAGAGGTAGCATTCTGACGGCGATCACATCAATGCTTGATCCATTGCCGACACGCATCTTGACCTCACCTCTTGCTAGCGGTCGCTTGTTCCGTAGCCCCTGATTCGAGTTACAAATATTAGCAACTGAACCGGTATCAAATACCCAGGTGCTATTGCAAGCACTAGTCAAGTACACATTAATAACATGTATATCATATATACCTTTGTTTGCCTTTCCGGCCTTCTTGTCTGCCAAATACTTGGGGCAGTTGCGCTTCCAGTGTCTAGTCCCCTTACAATAGTAGCACTCTGTATCATACTTAGGGCCAACTCGGGGTTTCTTTTCAGGCACGACAACCGGCTTGCCGCCCTTACTTCCCTTCCGTTTTTCCTTCTTGTATTTCTTGAAATCAGTGTTCTTATTGATCATCAACACTTGATGTTCCTTTTTGATCTCCACTTTTGCAGTTTTAAGCATTGACAGAAGCTCGGGGAGAGACTTCTTCATGACTTGCATATTATAGTTCATCACAAAGCTCTTATAGCTAGGTGGCAGAGACTGCAGAACACGATGGATGCCTAAGTCAATGGGAATCGATATTCCCAAGGACACAAGCTTATCGGCGTAACCCGACATCTTGAGTACATGCTCACTTACGGAGCTGTGCTCTTCCATCATGCAACTAAAGAACTTTGCTGAAGCATTGTAGCTCTCTACAGCAGCATGTGTGTTGAAAATCATTTTCAACTCACCCATTGTATCAAATGCATTGCCTTTTTTGAAACGCTTTCAAAACATTTTCGAAGTTCTGGCTATAGCCCATAGAATATGCCACAATGAACTAAGTTGTGGTCCTCCTGACGAGTCTGATAGGCATTATTCTCCTCGTCAGGGGCATCCTCAAAAGGTGGGGGGCCTAGCGGCGCTTCTAGCACATATTGCTTTTGTGCAGCAGAGAGGAGAATCCTCAAATTCATGGCCCATTCAGTAAAGTTGCTACCGTTTGTTGCAAGTTTCTCTTTCTCCATGAACACATTGAAATTAAAAGCAGGTGGTGCCATCTACAACAGAATTTATAAAGTTTAGACTAAGTTTATGATATATTGAGTTCAACTAATCCACATTACGAATAAACTCCCACTCAAAAACGACATCCCTCGTGTCTTTTTGGTGATTACATGAACCAAATCCACTACACCAAGTCCGATCATCACGTGAGTCAGTGTAGCTTCAAAGGCGAGCATCAAATGGTCATCATATCTACTATATGACTCATGCTTAACCTTTCGATCCGTGTTCTGAGGCCATGTCTGTACATGCTAGGCTCGCCAAGTAAGAACCTTAGTATTCGCGTGTGTAACTGTCTTACACCCAAAATATGGTCGTGGATCCAAGAACACCCGATCATCACGTGATGTCTTGGAGCGACGAAAACATAATCGGTGCATACTAAAGGAAGAACACATTCTTATCTTGATATTTAAATGAGGTATCATCTTATTATGCTAATAAAACGCCAAACAAGCAATATAAGATGCTATCAAACATCACATGTTTATTAGTGGAATGATATGGTTCCCGCATATGATCTCTATCATGTGCACCGTGGTATGATCACTATCATACCTTTATGTGTAAGGCCAAGGTCTATGGAACTTACATGTTATGTGTGTTGTAAGAGTATCATCTCATACTTCTACTTACAACATCACCATATCATAACACTAGCCCAGCAACAATCTAAACTAGACGCCTCTAATTTATCCATTGCAAGTTTTACGTGGCTTAGGGCTTTCGAGATGGAACCATTCTTACCTATGAACATGAACCACAACGAGGATAACCAAATTGTTGACAACTCGTTGCAAAATAGATATTTACTATAGTAGGAGAGACAGACACCCGCTAGCCACTTATGCAAACTAGTTGCATGTAAAGCGTGGAACAGGTCTCATGTGCGAGGACATGTAAAGTTTGTCCAGGCCGGTTCATCCCACTATGCCACCAATATACAAAATTATAACTAAGGAGCAACAACATGATCATCATTGCGAACATACTCATATGTGTACTACCCGTGTAAAGCATCTACGCATAGATCCGGCTCTGATACCACTGTAGGGTTCGCAGCATAGAAAACAAAAAAATTCCTACGATGGGAACAACTATGTACCAAGATCTATCTACTAGATACAAACAATGGGCGGCTGTATATCCGTATAGAACATACCCTTGAAGGCCGAGAAATCTTAACGAGTTAAACTCGTGGTTGATGTAGACGATCTCTTGCCGATCTCACGATCGAGAGGAAATCCTAGAGCCGCAAATCAGCAGCGCATCCGTGCTCGCACACACGTCCGAGGCACCGAGCAACCTCCGCCTCCTCGCTCCAACGATGCAGCAGAAGCGCAACTCTTTCTTGCCGAATAGCGACCGGGAACATGTATCTCGCTACTTCGAGACCATGGGGAATAAATTCTAGAGGGGGAGAGAGATCCTTCACGAGGAGGTGTGAGTGAGAAGTGAGGAGGGGTGCCTTTTATAGGAGAGGGGGGAACCCCAAGGGGGTGGCCGGCGCATGGGGGCTTCCCCCTTGCCCTCCCCTCATTCATGTGGGCGGACTCTCCACTCACAAAATCCTTTCAAGTCCCTCCACTCAAAATCCCACTCAAACTTGCTATTAAATTTCCACCAAATTTAATGCAAACTCTCATTAAATAAAACTCTTTTTATTTATTCAGAATTTTGTCAATTACTTTAATTACAAACATTCACATATAACCCCTTGCTAGAATTCTATTTCACATGCAAAAACACTTTCTGCAGTTTCATCCGAAAACCTGTTTCGGTATCTAGTGAAATAAATTCCTGCGCTTGTTATTCTTTCCAGCATGAAACTTTTGCTCCAATTGGATGTCGGTGTCTCTTAAGTGTGTCACCCTACGGTTCGTGAATAATGCGGACATGATCGAGACCCCTCTCGGATCAATAATCAGAACCGAGATCTGGAGACCCATACTGACTCCCACACATTCAACGATGACTTTCTTGTGATCGTCAGAACCTTTTACGCTAGTATCTTAATTCCTTTGTTTCGCGATATATTACATGTCCGAGATTCGATCGTTAGTATCTCCATACCTAGTTTGATCTTGTTACTGACATGCACTCTTTTCTCGTTCCCGTGATATAGCATTCTAGTGATCAAATCACTTGCTTGCAAGCTAACCAATGTGATATCACCGAGAGGGCCCAGAGTATATCTATCCGTCATTGGGATGAACAAATTCCACTCTCGATCCATGGGCCTCAACATAACACTTTATTAGTTCTGAACCCATCTTTATAATCACCCTGTTACGGTGTGACATTTGATGTTATCAAGAAACTCTTCTGGTGTTAGTGATTGACATGATCTCATGTTCTAAGGATTAGGATTACTTTGTAAGTTGTTATAGCAATATAAACTCAATGACTTTGATCGTAATGCTATACTTCAGATGAATGTTCATCACATCATTACACTAATGTTGTGATCCTGTTATTAACAACATCCAATGTCCATGATCAGGAAACCTTGATCATCTTGTTAATGAACGAGCTAGTTTATGAGAGAGGCATAACTAGGAACTTTCTGTTTGTTTATTAAACACACATGTATTAATGTTTCCGTATTAATACAATTATAGCATGCAAAATAAACATCTATCATATACTTGGAATACACATAATAAACACTTTATTATTGCCTCTTAGGGCATATTCCCTTCATTTTCACCAGTTCATCCGACTTTGAGGCTATTGATGTAATACTTATAGATTTGTTCATGGATTTTGCGGTCAAGGATCTTGGCATGCTTAAGTATTTCCTTGGCATTAAGGTAAACCATGTTCGTAGTGAAATTTTTCTCTCAAGAACAATATATTTCGCAAGTGTTGAGACATGTTCGCATGGGGGACAACAAAGGTGTTACCGCCACGCTTTCAACATCTGAGGAATTATAGATTAAAGGAGAGTTGCTTTTTGTTGAAGATGCTACGAGGTATAGGAGCATTGTTACAACTTTACAGTATGTTACTTTGACACGTCTAGATTTATCTTTTTCTGCTAACAAGGTGTTCCAATTTCTGCATGCACCTAACACTGTTCATTGGATAGCAGTCAAACAAATTCTCATGTATCTTAAGCATAAAAATCATCTTGGTTTGCAGTTTATAAAGTCATAATCTACTTTGATTAGTGCATTTTTAGATGCAGATTGGACAGACTATACTAATGATAGAAGATCTACTGGAGGTTTGCAGTTCCTTTGAGATGTAATCTCATCTCCTGGAGTGCGCCTAAGCAAGCAACAACCTCACGGTCAAGTATAGAGGTTGTGTATTTTTTTTGGAAAATGCTATCTCTGAGTAATATGGTGAAGTAATATGGGTTCAAACCTTGTGATGACCCACAAGTATAGGGGGTATATCGTAGTAATTTCGATAAATAGGAGTGTCGATCCCAACGAGGAGCAGAAGGTGCTGAATAGTGGTGTGGAGCAGGAAATCCCTTTGAATACTTAGCAAATGGATTTTTAGCGGTTTTCTGATAAGGCAACAAAACAAAGTGCAAGTAATAAAGAACAAACGTAGCAAGTGGCCCAATCCTTTCTTACCAAAGGACAAGCCGGTGGAAATACTTATAAGGACCAAACGTTCTTGAGGACACATGGGAATTCTGTCAAGTGCTTTCGCTTCAAATAACTGAGTACTCTTCTTGGGTGTTGTAAGTGTTGTGTGGGTGAACCTGTGCTAATTTACCGACCTTACTTGGACTAATACATACTTGTGATTAAACCCCTTGCAAACATCCGTAACTACGGGAAAGTAATTAAGATATAAATCTAACCACAGCCTTAAACTCTGAGATCCTACACTCCCTTGTGCAAAGGTGTCCTAACGGGGGTTCAGGTTTCTATCACTCCGGCAACCCCACAATTAGTAGCCAAATACACAATGCATTCCCCTAGGCCCATAAATGGTGAAGTATCATGTAGTCGACGTTCACATGACACCACTAGAAGAATAGCACCACAACTTAAATACTAAACCATTGAATAATAACTCAACACAAATCCACTAATAACAACATGACTTCTCCCATGTCCTCAAGAACTAAACGAACTACTCACAAGACATCATATGGATCAATATCAAAGATGATATGATAATGGATAACAATCTGAACATAAACAATAATCCAATGGTTCCACTCACAAGCATCAACTACAATAGTAATTAACACCGGGAAAGTTTCCCCTAAGAACTAAACCAATATCCAAAACAATTGTTACAGCGGAACGGAGTGATGATGATGGTGCTGGTGGAGATGATGGCATGGATGATGATGATTATGATCCCGATGAATCCTAGCTTGATGACGGTGTTGATGGCGACGATCTCCCCTCTCCGGGAAGGAATTCCCCTGGAAGAAATCTTTCTGCCGGAGAGATCTTTCTCTCTTGGTGTTTTCCGCCCCTAGAGGCGGCGGAAATCTATCTATGGTCGCTCCATTGGCCTTAGGGTTTCGTAGGGAAGATATAGGCGAAGGGGCGGAGTCGGGAGCCGGGTAGGTGGGCCACACCTGCCCTAGGCGTGACCCAGGATGGGCCCGTGCCTAGGGGGTGTGGCCCCCCTGTGGCCTTTCTTCGTCCCTCCTTCTGGCTTCCTTAGTCTTTCAGGAAAATATAATTTTCCCATATTTTTCTGGTATTTTTCTGATCTTCGGGAATTGCATCAAAACACCCTCTTTTCCATCAGAATCCAGACTCTGGCAGTCCATCCTCCAAGAATCATCCAACATGCGTAAACATTGGAAAAGACATAAGTAATACCTCATAATAAGACAAATATCAATGAATAGAGGTAGATTATGATATAGAAAGGTGATTCAAATTAGGCGTATCAACTCCCCCAAGCTTAGACCTTCGCTTATCCCCAAGCAAAAACTGAGCTCAGTAAACATGTCCACAGGTTTATGGAGTGAAGTGTCGTTAAAAATAATACAAACAAGAAGCATCACACTTACCATTACACAACTTATAGAAGAAAGCAACTCACCATTATATAACTTAGCTTGCAACCAAGTACAACAGTCACAATAGAGATGCATAAAGATAAATCATAATTGGAATTGGAAAACTTGTTCTTGGTCAGAGAACACCTGGCAAACAGTTTCTCAAAAAGCTTTTTGTAGAAGTTTTACAACAGGAGCACTCTTTGCTCAAAAAGGTTTTTCACAAGTGAAGGCTTTCAAATTAATACTCAATAGATAAGAGTTTTGTGCAAACAAGGAAGATAGAGAACATGATTGAATAAATCACCATGTGAATGCTTGAAACACAACAACTCATTGCCCCTATCATAGGCATCTTGAGATGATTAAGGTTAAAGTGCACAAAGATGGAGTATATGCTTGACGAAATATAAGTTGGCAATCTCATGTCCCATGAAAATGAGGGCCACTCCTCATGCTACTCAACTTTGGTCACCGGTAAGTTCTTGTCATTATAAGTACATGCGTATCATAGAGAACCGCCAACGGGTTACCCCTTGCATATGGTACAGGAGCTATCCCATAACCAAAATGACAAGGCAAGCAGACAGTGAGCATCTCAACGATCTTTTTATTTACTATGTGCATAGCTTTTTTTATTGAGGATGCTTCATAAATATCTCACTACGGTGATGCTGCAAGTTTCCACCATGATTAGGCATGGCTTAGGCTAGCGGCCCAGGCGTTTCTCTAACACAAAATACAAACTCCATGGACTTACAAGTTCCCTCTTTATTTCACACCGTTGACATCCATAGACAAAAGAGCATGATATCAACTGAGTATAAATTACATGTGCAATGTTGATAACGTTCCCCGTGACAGCACAATTCTGCTAATTCCAACATATAGATGCAAGCATATACAACTTTGATGGCACAATGGTTCAAGTCTATTAGAGGCAGGAAAATAAAGTGTGCCATCAAGTTCATGAGAGCTTTAATAACTAGTTTTCACATAACAAAATACTTTTTAATTAGAAAGGTAGATGAAGCTTGAGAATTTGCTTGGAATAGCAATAATGCTACTAGGTAGATATGGTGGACACAAGTGGCAAAGGTTTTGGTTAAAAGGGATTGGAAAACATGAGAAGTATGCCTTCTCAAAACAAGTTTTTGGCTAGCAAGGCTGGGTTCCAAGCAAGAGAGTTAAAAGAAACAAGCAAAAATACAAGTAATAAAGCCAAACATGCAATCTTCCTTGAAGACACAAAAGAATCTTAAATAAAGAATACTAAGCTTATGAGCCAACAAGAAAGAAAACAAATGATACGAAATACCTGTAAGCTTTTTCTTTCTTTGTCTCTTTCATAGTAATGCTATTGACCGGAACTTGGTTTGCCAAAACCAATTTAGATCCACTTGATGATCCCAGAGTGGTGCCAATACTGATCAACAAGATCCATCATATAATAGATATTACAAACTAAAAATAAGAAGTGCAAAAAGTAAAAGATGAGACTTCTCATTAATATTCCAATAGAGGCACTCACATCAAGGGATACAAAGATAATCAACTAAAGGAGAGATACTTCCACATGCAAACCGAACTATAAAATAACCTCTCTACCACAGATATGGATACACTAAAAAGGTAAAAGATAAAAGATAATGGTGGTGATACCGCGACACTCCCCCAAGCTTGGAACAAGCCAAGGGGATGCCAAACCTGATGGTGAATTACTCCTTCAGTGGTGGTGGTGTTCTATTGATAAGCTCCTCAATAAGTTTCTTCAAATCCTCAAACTCGAAGGTCAGAGCGCGAATCAGCTCCGAATTATGCTTAATGCAGCTCATGATCAATTAAGACCGAGGATCCCAGTCTTTCTCCACTCTTCCTGCTTAGAGTGTTCCTTCCCTGCATGGTTAGAGTGAGTGGTACAAGGAGGAGGTGACCGTGGAGAGCGGATATGACGTGGAGTTTTCCCTCCTGTAGACATCCGTGCTATCCTCTTAAGCTTGGTAGGTTTTGCCACCAATCCAATGCTTGCGACGGTAGCGTGAGCTTCCGGTTGCTTGTCCTCCTCCATGTCTCCTTCATGACCTACCAAAATCTCCTCCTCCTTGGGTTTGTGAGGATCGTCTTCCTCGGGCTTCTTGCCTTTGTCGTTTGCGGAGACCATGGTGCTCTAAACTTGAGAAGATTTCCTGACAGAAACAGATCGAAACGAAAACACGACGAGAACATGATGCATGAACCTCGGGGATCCGGGGGGTTATATATTATGAAGTTTCAATGCACAAGGAAGGTTTTAACACGGAAACGAGGTGGAGACGGAGTTCGGGGGTGGCACACCCCCTCCAGGCGTGGCCAGGCTAGGCCCACGCCTAGGGTGGGTTTGTCCACCCCCGGACTCCGGTTCCTCCTCTGTTCCATCTTGTAGTCTTCCTTATGTATTAAAAACATCAAAAATATAAAAATATTGGATTTTCACGAACCTTCTATTTTCACCACTTTTACCTATTCAAAGACGAACTCTGCAGATTCTTTTTCTCCTTCTCCTGAAAATTTCCTCCATACATAACCCTTGCACAAACTCAATGACAACATTAGTGTAAGCAAAATAACAAACCTTTAGGTTCACACTTCAACTAAAATCCATCAAAACAAAGGCTTCTAAAAGAGGCAAATGCAAATGATATCAGAAATCTGTCAAAACAGACTAGCAGGTAAAGTTTGATTTTTTCAAAAACCTTCTGTTTCTCACATAAAAAAGTGCAGAACTAATGAAATTTAGTTAAAAACTTGGAGAACAAGATCACAAAAATTCAGCTCCATACGACGTACTGAGCTTCCTCACGATTTTTTACAATGCAGCACAAAAATCTATCCCAGGACAGCCACTTTTCACAACTCCTCTACTTCACAAAAGTAGTTGAACTTGACACAAAAACCAAAAAAAAAGGATAAGGAGCGGTTATTACTGAAGTAATAAATTCCAAGACTCAACCAAACTCTTGGGTTATCTCCCAACAAGTACTTTTCTTTTATGCCTTTAAGTTAGGCTTGAAACTTTCAAAGATGCTCACATAGGAGATATATATCTGGAGTGAAAAAGAGCATCAAGAAGCAAATAAACAACACACTTGAGTCTAACCCACTTCCTATACATGGGAGTATCATGAGAAAACAAATTGTTGAAACAAAAAGCCACAAGCATAGGAAGACAAAACAAATGCAACTTCAAAGCTTTCAACATAAAATGGGGAAACTTAACATTATTGAGAAGCATAAGACCGTGTTTCCGGATCAATAGAAGCAAGTTGTTCCATCCTAAAATCTTTATTAGGCAAACTATTTTCACAAGGAGCTTTAGCAAATTTGGAAAAGTTAAACACATAAGGCTCTCCATCAAACTTAGTAAAAACTTTTTCCTTCTTACAATCTATAATAGCTCCACAAGTGTTCAAGAAAGGTCTACCAAAAATGATAGGACAAGTTTTGCTGGCTGCAGAATTAAGCACTAGAAAATTAGCAAGATATTTAATCTTACCATAGAGAACCTCCACATCTCTTACAATACCAATGGGGAAAATGGTTTCCTTGTTTGCAAGGTGAATAACCACATCAATGTCCTCAAGCTCACAAGGACCAATTTCATGCATAATTTCCCTATAAATCTCATAAGGAATAGCACTAGAACTAGCACCAATATCACATAAACCATAGTAGAAATGATCACCAGTTTTAACAGAAAGCACATGAACACTAGCTTTTCTAGCTTCTCTAGGATGAGAGACAATATTAGTAGCGTCCTCACAGAAGACAATATGCTCATCCTCTATATTTCTACTGACAGGGTCTTTCACAATAGTTACCACAGGTTCAACATTCAATTGCTCATCAGGCTCCATAGTTTTCTTTGTACCTTTGTTATTTGCACTAATAATCATAGAATACTCCTTTACCTTAGCTGGGAAAGGTAATTTCTCAACATGAGATTCAGGCACAATATGATTAGTAGTACAAACTTGAGTACTTCTAACTGGTACATGACTAACAACATCTTTATAAGGAGCATGGTACTTATTCCACTTCTTTTTGGGAATTTCTATGTAAGAGGAGAAGTCCTCGAAACAGTTGGCAATACTTTGGGAATCAAGACCAAACTCATTGCTAATATCATGGAAGTCATCAGTTCCCATAACAGATTTAATGCATTCATAATCATAGTTTATACCTCACTTTCTTCCTTTGTCATTCTCCCAAGCTTTAGTATTCTCTTGAATATGGTCTAGTAGATCCCATTTAGCTTCTTCCTTCATACGTGTAAATGATCCATCACAAGAAGCATCTAGTAAATCTTTATCATGAAGAGAAAGCCTAGCATAAAAATTATTGAGAATAATATTGTTAGGGAGTTCATGAATAGGACATTTAAGCATTAGTAACTTCAGTATCCCCCAAGATTGAGCTATACTCTCTCCATCAAGAGGCCAAAAGTTATATATAAGATTTCTATCCTTATGAATCTCACTGGGATGATAGAATTTAGAGTAAAAGAGAGATGCCATCTCCTCCCATTCCATGGATTGTCCATTCTTCAGCAGCTTATACCATCCTAGCAGTGGTAGTAGTTTTCCCAAACAGAAAACCAAGTGGGTTATCCATATTGGAAACAAAGTAACAAGCAGTAACAAAAAAATACTCATAGTAGAAATATCCTTTACCATTTCCACTCTTCAATAGCGCTTCACTCCCCGGCAATGGCGCCAGAAAATAGTCTTGATGACCCACAAGTATAGGGGGTGTATCGTAGTACTTTTGATAAATAGGAGTGTCGATCCCAACGATGAGCAGAAGGTGCTGAACAGTGGTGTGGAGCAGGAAATCCCTTTGAATACTTAGCAAACGGATTTTTAGTGGTTTTCTAATAAGGTGACAAAAGAAAGTGCAAGTAATAAAGAACAAACACAGCAAGTGGCCCAATCCTTTCTTAGTAAAGGACAAGCCGATGGAAATACTTATAAGGGCCAAACGTTCTCGAGGACACATGGGAATTCTGTCAAGTGCTTTCGCTTCAAATAGCTGAGTACTCTTCTTTGGTGTTGTAAGTGTTGTGTGGGTGAACCTATGCTAATGTACCGACCTTACTTGGACTAATACATACTTGTGATTAAACCACTTGCAAACATTCATAACTACAGGAAAGTAATTAAGATATAAATCTAACCACAGCCTTAAACTCTGAGATCCTATACTCCCTCGTGCAAAGGTGTCCTAACGGGGGTTCAGGTTTCCGTCACTCCGGCAACCCCACAATTAGTAGCCAAATACACAGTGCATTCCCCTAGGCCCATAAATGGTGAAGTATCATGTAGTCGACGTTCACATGACACCACTAGAAGAATAGCACCACAACTTAAATACTAAACCATTGAATAATAACTCAACATAAATCCACTAATAACAACATGACTTCTCCCATGTCCTCAAGAACTAAACGAACTACTCACAAGACATCATATGGATCAAGATCAAAGATAATATGATAATGGATAACAATTTGAACATAAACAATAATCCAATGGTTCCACTCACAAGCATCAACTACAATAGTAATTAACACCGGGAAAGTTTTCCCTAAGAACTAAAGCAATATCCAACACAATTGTTGCATCAAAACACCCTCTTTTCCATTAGAATCCAGACTCCGACAGTCCATCCTCTAAGAATCATCCAACATGCATAAACAGTGGAAAAGACATAAGTAATACCTCATAATAAGAAAAATATCAATGGATAGAGGTAGATTATGATATAGAAAGGTGATGCAAATTGGGCGTATCATCTTGCTGATAGATCTTGGTATAAATAATCCAAAAGGCACATTAAGGTGTGGAGAGCGAGTATCTAACAACCTAGTAGATATCAGATTTATTACTAAACCTTTTTATGAACACTTAAAACCCCCTTTATTCATTTGTGATAATAGTTACATCAGCTAGCATAAAAGGTATAATCACATACACCTGACCAGTTGATCCCTGCTAATAAACAGTTTGCTTCCCGGGAGGGATGTTAAACGATGTAATCGAGTTGCATGTGTTTGTTGTAACTAGCATGGGGGCCCTCGCAAATGCGAGGGAACAACCTATGGTTGATTTATTTAGTGTGTAAAAATCCATCAGAAATATGAATACATTCGCAAATGTTATAGAAAATAATAAATTATATAGCTATGGTATAAATGCTAAATATATATATCAAATGTGTAAAATACATCTTTGATCGTTTTTAATTTTTATTTGAAAGCTTATTAGGTTATTACCAAAAACTACATTAATGAAACATGTGAAGTTTGTGCATGCGATTAAATTGGTATATAGACTTAAAGTTTAGGCCCAGAGCTAACTTGTAGTTTTTATGTGAGGTTGGAAAAGTATGCGAGGCTAACCTTCATATTGTTAAATAATTAGGATTTTCTTGAGAAATGATTCTGCGATGTTTAGATCATTCAGATGAAAATATATCCTCATTAATATATTGGTCGATGACTATGGTCTTTCTATCTCTTATTGCCTTCATTTGTTTTAAAAAATGTGGCACCTCGTGTTGTGAAATACATAACGTCTTAGACATGCAAAATTCAAAATATACAACTTTGACCATTATTTATGTTATTAAGTAATTTTTAATACAGTTTATAAAATATTATCCATCTTACTTTATTTTGTGATGTTCTATTAATATATTTTACAAATAAATAAAAATAGCATACAATTAATTTCTAATGGATGAAATATTATAATTATAAATAACAATAGCATACCATAAATTTGCTAATACAATAGCATATTATTTTTTAGATCCACTGATATTAACCCTACTTTTCAATTCAGTTATTTTGCTCTCATGCTCATTTAAATTCTTCATTTGATTTAACATGACTACACCGTCATGGATGACTTAGTTTTGGCATCTTGGTCAACCCTTTTTCCATGATTGTAAATTCCAATGACTTGTGGCAAGGATTATGTCTCTCGCATCATTATGCATGCAACGACTTAGGCCTCATAGGCATTTTCAAACCTTGTGACATTATTTTAATGCTTACGAATTATGTTTTCAAGTTTTGTATTATTCATGGTTTCAAAAAAATTGTATTATTTGGTTGATTTAGTTTTTAGGAAATGCATTCGATGATTTCTATATATATGTAATGATAAATCAGTCTACTTTTCCAGCCTCTCATATTCTTTTTCTGTGAGGCTGCCACCTTATCGTAAATAAATACTCATATGTCATGTGCAAAAGCTGAAATCGGATCGTACCCATATGTTGTTTCCATTGCCCATCAGATTTGAGTTTGGCTTGACCTACACCTATCAGTCGGTTCTACAGTTTTTCTTTATGTCCATCTTGGTTGTTTTATGGTTCCCTAATCTGTATTTTCAATCCATGCATAAGAAAATTCATCGATCTGGTTTTGTGTTTTTCCATTGAGCAACGTTTTGGAGTTTTTTGAGCACATCACAACTTTATTTATCTGAAATAATAGTTACATCCGCTAATAGCAGCGATACAATAGCATCTGGTGGATCATAAAGCCACACCTACGCCTGGGAACCTCACGCTAATTTTGCTAATTCATGAGACACACAATTGGCTTCACGATGAGAATGATCAAAAATGATCTTTGAAAAATCCCTAGCGAGGTAATATCAATCCTCAGAGATAGCTGCAGCTGGACCAAAGGAACCACCCTCCACCATTGCATTAACGGCCTCCGGGCAGTCTGATGATAATATAATTCTATTGCATCCAATACTCTGCGCCTGGGCCAAGCCCTCCTTCATGGCATACGCCTCCGTGGAAAGTGCATCGAGGACGATATCAATTTTTGAATTTGATGCAGCAAGAAAGGACCCAGAGTTGTTCCTAATCACCACCCCTATCGTGCCTCTCAACATGTCCTCGTCGAACAACGCATCAACATTCACCTTGACGTGGTCCTCAATAGGACGTGTCCAAACATCCTGTTTTTCTCTAGGCTTTGGTGAATTCGCCGCATAGAAATTTGCATATAGAGCCTCAATCGACCTTGCCAACCTCCTTGGTTCATGTTTTTTTTATCATCATTTGTAGTTTGGCGCCGATACCACCAAAGATGCCAACACGCAACTGCAATTAGTTTAGGCACTCCAACATTTGGTGGCGCCAAAAATGGCTCCATACACAATAGAAATTCCAGGACAGCTTGTCCTGCACGATCAATGTGACATGCCTTCTCGATCAAATTCTCAATACCCAATTCCTTCCACACCGATATTGCAAGTGGATATTGAAAAATTAGATGTTTCACATCTTCCACTCCTTGGTTGCATAAAGGGCATTGTGCACTTACTTTGACATGCCTATTAGCCAGCATCGATCTAGATGGCAATGTCTTCTGTATGATATGCCATAAAAAGATCTTGATTTTGTTAGGCACTCTCAGTTTCCAGATTTTGTCCCACAGTGGGTGGTCCTTCATTGGTCCATCATGTCCTCGACTACTTTATGGCCAAATTGACTCTCCCATTCGACAAAATATGCAGATTTTACTGAGAAAACACTGCCTGCATAGTATGGATCAGCTTTTGAGTTTTTTTTTCACAGATCGACCAGTTTTAGAGTTAGCTTTCCGTACGTGTTATACTAATTGGAACAATATTGGAAGGCTGGGCACACTTGAACGTGATTAGTTGTTTGTGCTAAATGGAACATTGGACTTCTGGGCCCATATAAAAGTAAGTTTTTTTATCTGCATACGTATGTGAGGGACACGTAACCTCCTCAAAAACTAAAAACGGTACAGGTGACATGTTAGTCGTTTTAGTATTATATTGGAGGACTCGTGACATGTTCAGTTTGTGTACGCGTTGAACTAATCTGATAATTAAATCATGGCCCTATGTAATAGATTTGATGGTTAATATAATGGGAGTATCTGCGTCTCAGTCGACTGCTACGAAGGCTACGTCACAGTCAAACGATGTCAGCGTCGTTCCTTCGGTATTTTCCTGGGAGTCCTATGCCTGGCTCGCCCGCAACAGGAGCCTCGCTCCAGTTTTTCTATACATGGGCCTGGCCCACTTCATGCGCAGAGGGCATGTCTTCATACTAGAGCCCAAGGGTAAGCTAGCTCGAGGTTGTTCCCGTAACTGAGCTAGGGAGGGAAATGCTAGCTCCCATAATCAACTCCCGTGTGTGAACTCAAGCCTTTTTATCGTTGCTAGCAATCTCTAAGATCAAGTGTGCTATTTCAACATGCTGCCGGTGGTACAAAAGCGCATCAACTTTTTTTTAACTATATTCTCTATGTCTCAAAATAGATGTCCAGAATTTGCCTAAATGTGGATATAACTATATACTAAATAGTGTCTGAATACACCTAATATAAAAAAAATTGCAACATCTTTTTTTTTTTGAGATAAAAAATTGCAACATCTATTTTAAGAGCAGAGGGACTATTTTATTAGATAATTCAGAGATTATATATATTGTTAACACCTAAGTCAAACATGTTTGTCAAGAAATTTTGCACACAAAAAATCCTAGAAGTAAAATTATAATTTCATCCTTAGGAAAACTTGTGCCTCGCCAAACCATCGTACATCGTCCTCCACCGTCACCATGGCAGCGCTGGAAAAAAGGCGAACAACCGCCATATTTAGATACGAGAGAGCACCATCGCGTACGAGGATGCTTATCGAGCCGATGAACCGATTCTAAGTCCAGATGCAACTCCCTCATCGCCAAAACAACGGAACCACGTGAACATCACGAATCAATAAGGTAAAGCGATTGAACGGTTGTCGACTTAACTATGTCCTAGCTTAAAACACAGCTAGCTGTGACTTAGCAAAATTGTAATATAATTTAGATGATGTGGATCAATCTGGCTGTCTTAAAAAAATCCTTATATTGCTTTTAGTATATAATAGAAGATTGTGACAAGATATGATTGGGTGAGATTTCCTACCTATAGCTATCTTAGGGGTCCAGGAATATCTGGAGATCAAACCATGTCCAACACATGTAATCTATTGCCTATATTAACACGCACACGTCCTGCCTAATTAAGTCATACAGTGAACCTGCATTGAGTTTTCATACGGGCCATTGAGTTTTCATACGGGCCACACCACGAATGGGTCCGGTCACTCAGCTCCTCCCGCGCTCGCTCCTTTCGCTGGCGCTCCACCCCGCCGCCCCGGCGGGCAGTGGTGCCAGAGCCGCCCGTCTCGCGCCTCGCCGTCGGTGGCGGCACAAGCGCGCGCGTCTGTCGTCGCCGGTATCGGCCGTGTCGCCGTCCATTGGGGAGCAGGCTGAGTCTGACTGGCTGGATACGTGGCGTCCGTTGGCCCCCCGTGTGCGACCTCGACCTCGGCGCCACGCACGACAAGACGGTGCTGGGGCTCCACATCGTGGCCTGGTACGACCGCGCCGCCAGCTTATGGCGTGTGTTTGAGGACGAGTGCCCGCACCGCCGGGCGCCGCTCTCCGAGGGCCGCATCGACGGCAAGGGCCGCCTCCAGTGCGTCTACCACGGCTGGTGCTTCGACGGTCGCGGCTCCTGCGAGTTCATCCCCCAGCACTACAGGAAAGATTTGCGTCGGCCGTCGGCACAGGTTGTACCGATGGTGGCCGTCGGCGTAGCCCCCTCGGCAATGGTGGCCGTCGGCGTAGTCCCCTCGGCATACGTCCTCGTCGGCATAGCCCTCCCCCTCGGCATAGCTTCTTCCAGTGGCCCACCCTGGAGCTACGCCGACGGCCAAGCCGTCGGCACAGGAAGGGAGCTATGCCGATGGCCGGGCCGTCGGCATAGCCTAAAATATTTTTTTTATTTTTTATAATCTTTGAATTGTTTGGCTGTTTAATCTCTCGCTTTAATCATTTTAACACTATTTATAGTTAATAATTGATTAAATTGCAGTTTTAGTCAAAGTTCCCGTTCAGTCACCCATCCTAGCACTACTCCACCTCTAGCACGCTTAACTTACTCGTTCCTTCAGAATCTCTTCCCGCAAAGCAATTTACTCATTATTGTCAATACTATGATATCATTCCTATTAACTCTTATATCATCATGTCATATGGTTGTATTTTTTGAAATTACAAGAAATTATTTCAGTAAAAAACAATTAATAAGTAAAAATATTATTGAATTCAAATAAAAATATAATGATTTTATTTTTTCTGTAATTTTTATTTAATATGGAATAATTAATATCTTTAAATCTGTAAATCGGAATTCGGCAAATAATATATCTAAATTGATTAGAAAAATGAGAGGAATCCAAATATGATATCAATATCAACTTATCACAAACTATGCCGTGATTCTTATCATAATTTCATTTGCCCGTTTAAAACAGCACACATAAAGATTCTTAGCTCAGGCTGCGACTCGCTAAACTTGAAGTGGATCTACGATGAAACAACATATTTTGAACCTAAAAATGATTTTTGCAAAAAATCATGAGCATCCGATCATGTACCTGTAGTTCATATCTGACCTACTTCCTACCGATTCGGCAGGAATTTGTCTTTTTTACCAGGGATAGACGGAAATGTTTGAGATCCCCGTCTTATGAAATTATCCATGTAAGGTGGTCTAGTATTTTTGAAAAATGTGACGATAGTATTTTAAATTAGGCATTTGGTGGTTGCTTCACAAAACCGTCTGTTTTTTGCACTCGGAAAATGGAAAACGACTTTTTGGTGCGACGAAAAAGAAAACTTCCTCCTAAATCATTGTTTGTCATCTCATGATGCACACTTATGCATAATATGAACACGTTATCACAAACTATGTCTTCATTCTAGCCATAACATTGGTCATTTGATCCGAAAGTCAAGAAACCTCGAACGAGATAGGTCATTTTGTGAAGGTTTTTTTGAGACATAATCAATATACCAAGTTTGATATTTTTTCTTCTAACTATGTCACATAATATGACACCACGCGAAGGTTTCATGTTTTTTGGATCGTTTTTAAATTTATGATGCCCGTTTTAAACTATCGTTAAACTTTGTCGATGGGCGGACATGAAGATTCTTAGCTCGGGGCTGAGACTCGCTAAGCTTGAAGTGGATCTACGATGAAACAACATATTTGAACCTAAAAATGATTTTTGTAAAAAATCATGAGCATCCGATCATGTACCTGTAGTTCATATCTGACCTACTTCCTACCGATTCGATAGGAATTTGTCTTTTTCACCAGGGATAGACGGAAATGTTTGAGATCCCCGTGTTATGAAATTATCCATGTAAGGTGGTCTAGTATTTTTGAAAAATGTGACGATAGTATTTTGAATTAGCCATTTGGTGGTTGCTTCACAAAACCGTCCGTTTTTTGCACTCAGAAAATGGAAAACGGCTTTTTGGTGCGACGAAAAGGAAAACTTTCTCCTGAATCATTGTTCGCCATCTCATGAAGCACAGTTATGCATCATATGAACACATTATCACAAACTATGCCTTCATTCTAGCCATAACATTGGTCATTTGACCCGAAAGTCAAGACACATCGAACGAGATAGGTCATTTTGTGAAGTTTTTTTGAGACATAATCAATATACCAAGTTTGATATTTTTCCTTCTAACTATGTCACATAATATGACACCACGCGAAGGTTTCATGTTGTTTGGATCGGTTTTGAATTTATGATGCCCGTTTTAAACTATCGTTAAACTTTGTCGAAGGGCGGACATGAAGATTTTTATCTCGGGGCCGAGACTCGCTAAACTTGAAGTGGATCTATGATGAAACAACATATTTTGAACCTATAAATGAATTTTGTAAAAAATCATGAGCATCCGATCATGTACATGTAGTTCATATCTGACCCACTTTCTGCCGATTCGGCAGGAATTTGTGTTTTTCACCAAGGATAGACGGAAACGTTTAAGATCCCCGTGTTATAAAATTATCCATGTAAGGTGGTCTAGTATTTTTGAAAAATGTGACGGTAGTATTTTGAATTAGCCATTTGGTGGTTGCTTCACAAAACCGTCCGTTTTTTGCACTCGGTAAATAGAAAACGCCTTTTTGGTGCGATGAAAAGAAAAACTTCCTCCTAAAATATTGTTCGCCATCCCATGATACACACATATGCACAATATAAACACATTATCACAAACTATGCCTTTATTCTAGCCATAACATTGGTCATTTGACCCGAAAGCCAAGAAACCTCGAATGAGATATGTCATTTTGTGAAGGTTTTTTTTGAGACATAATCAATATATCAAGTTTGATATTTTTCTTTCTAACTATGTCACATAATATGACACCACACGAAGGTTTCACGTTGTTTTGGATCGTTTTTAAATTTATAATATTCGTTTTAAACTATCGTTAAACTTTGTCGAAGGACGGACATGAAGATTCTTATCTTGGGGCCGCCGAGAGACTCGCTAAACTTTGTTGCTGACGTTTATTTCTTCTTGTTCACATCTGAGTTCGACCTAGAGGGCGGCCGGCCATTGAAGATGAAGGTAGAGGAGGCGAACGTAGACGGGTTCCTCTCACGGCAGGACAACGGCGGCTACATCCGATACGCCGCGCCGTTCACCGTCTACTACGGCTCGCCGTTGCCCGGAGACCAAGAACCACCGGAGGCGCACAAGAATACTACTAAGAAGCCTCGGTTCGTGCTCGCATTCATGTGCGTCCCGGTGGCTCCGGGCAGGAGCAGGATGATCTGGGCGTTCCCGAGGAATTTCGGCCTCTGGCTCAACAACATCATACCGCGATATGGTTCTTCCACATCGCCCAGAGGTGCCAATTAATTTCTTCTTCCTTCATCGCAAGCTCAGCTCAGCGCCTCTCATCAGTCCCTGCCGCTTCTTTCCTTCATTTCAGGAGCGTAACTACGTCAGGGCAGGCGTTGAGAACTGGCACAAGGTCGTGTACGCGCCAACGTCGTCAGACGCCGTCGTTTTCGCCTTCAGAGACTGGTTCAGGAAGCACTGCAAGAGCCAGATCGGCTGGGCTGCCCCAGTTGTTGATCAGCTGCCGACGACTCCAACCAAAGACAAGCTCATGGACAGGTACTGGTCGCATGTGGCGCAGTGCACCAGCTGCAGCGCAGCGTTGAAGGCCATGAAGGCGCTGGAGGTCGCCCTGCAGGCCGCGTCGGTTGCCGTCGTTGGGTTCCTCGCCGCAAGCAAAGCGACGCTGGCCATGTCAGTCACTCAGAGAGCTGCTCTCGTGTCCTTAGCCATGTTGTGCTTCGCCACGTCCCGCTGGCTCGCCGGATTCATCCAGAAGAAGAACTATTTTCAGGATTACGTCCATGCATACAAGTGACGTAATATCCTGGCATATACATGTGGGGTCTCACTTATATCAGTTAAAAGAGTAAAGTTCATAAGGAACCTTGAACTCGTTGTGCTTGGCTAAATCAAACCTGCAACTTCAATTCCCGGAAGTTAGCACTCTCAACTTACAATTCCCGGTCCACTTTGAACCCTGGTTTGCGCAAGGATGAGCTTCTGTCAGTGGCGATGGCGAAGCCAGAAAAAGGGTCCGGTAGCTCTAAAAGACAAGCGCAGATGCTAGGCCCTCTAATCGGTCTGAAGCAGCGCCAGAAACGTCAGCCTACGGCGGCGCACTGCCGACCGCCGGTCATGGGGAAGACGACGACGTTTCAGGCGGTGCTTGGGTTGCGACGAGTCTATGACGGCGAGGCGAGGGTCACACAGACACCAGCCGTGCAGTCTGCAGTGTCCCTGTGCTGCAATCTGGTGTGTATTTCATGTTGGCCCAGCCCCAAATGCCGAGTGCAGTCCGGCGTGACGATAACGAAGTATTTCGGCGAGTTGCACGCACACACGTATGTTGAAAATTGGCCCGATATGCGACACCGTTCTCGAGTACTTTCCGACGACAGCCGACGCGTAGCAGTAGCGGCAACTTTGATCAACTTCCGGCAAGATCGTACACAAGGACAAGTCGCCGAGATACACGTACGTACTAATAAGCTGCCCTTAACTAGAATCGATCAACTAGTAGAGCTGGCTCACGAAACACACGCACGCACACGGAAACGATCTGTTATTGCCACAGGAGCATATCGCTCCTGTCTCTAGTATTTTTATTGCTTCTGTCTTCTCACGGGTTATTTTTACACGGGCCTTACACACGTATATATAGCAGATTTTGTATAGCTAACCTAGTAGGATTAGGACATCTAATTCCTACTCTATTCGGCTACCCTTGTCTACTCGGATACGTACGCCCGTACCGCACACGGTGCCGCTTCGGTGTCCGTCGTGCTTATTCCTAACAATCACCCCCTAAGCACGACGTGCACTTCACCTCGACCTGGATCCCAAATACGCCAGCTACTCCCCGCGGGCGTTATCCTCGGCATTGCTTTCGCCGCTCCAGGTGTCCTCTTCGACATTGCTTTCGTCGTCTCTTGTGTTACCCATATCGCCGTCTTTGCTCTTGTCGGCTTCTCCATGGCTTCACGCCGACAGTCCTTTTTGTCCGCTCCATTCTCCATGCCTTCACGCCGACTATCCTTTTTGTCCACGCCTTGAGACATTATACTTGGTTTGATGAAGTACTTTCTCATCGATGCCTCACATATTTGATCTACTACTTGCCGGTGCTCTTGGATGCAATAGAACAAATAAGTAGGAGGTAACTCAAATTGGTTTTCTTCTAGCTTCTCTATACCATGTGAAAAGCCTTTTGATGGATCTGCACCCCCTATTGTTGGGTCTCCTCCATCTATCTGACCATCAGTCCACACTCTTGGACCATCGCCTTCTGGCCTTGCTGGCCTGTTTGTTGGGCTCACTTCAGCTTCCCCTCCTCCTCTAATTTTTGGGCAAACAAGTGCAGGTATCGCTACGCATGAATCTGTACACCCTTCCAGTTCCGTATCTTCTGGCCACAGACTAGCCTTTTCTTCAAACTCTTTGTCTTCTCGGAGAATCCCTAGTGCTTCTGGCCTGGTGTCCACGCTTGGAGCTGCCCCTAGGCCTTCAATGTCTTCTGGGCCCGAACTTGCTGACAAGGATAAGCTCGATTGATCCATATTTTCTTCATACTCAAGATCCCACGTGACGTGAAAAGTTGAATATTCCGGTTCGTTGTAGCCCCAATTCCATGACTTGTCTTCCTCAAAGATTACGTCTCCCTTGAAAACCACCTTATTGGTATAAGGATTGCACAAGCGGTATGTCTTTGAGCCTTCATAGCCTGTCATGATCATTGGAATACGTTGCTCCGCCAATTCCGCCTTTACATGCGCCACACATCCAAAAGTACGAAGATGATCAACCGAGGGCTTCCATCCGTACCATGCTTCGTACGGTGTTGTACCAACTCCACTCTCAGTAGATTCCATGTTCAGCAAATACACAGCCGTATTGACTGCCTCACCCCAGAATTTTCCTGGCAAGCCTTTACTCTTCATCATGCTCCGTGCCATGGTCAACACATTTTGATGCAGCTCACCCCCCTCATCAATGCGTAGGGCTCTTATCTTTGCCTCCACCTTGAACTCTTTGGCTTCCTTGATCTTCTCGAATGCTTGTTGAGCTTGATCCTTACTTTTCAGCAACACAATCCACATGTATTTACTATGATCATCCACCACAAGCATGAAGAACTTATTGCCAGACGGAGTTGCGGGTGAGATTCCAACGCATAGATCGCCATGAACAAGTTCCGAGGCTTCACTTGCCTCAAACGTGGCTTCACATGGGAACGCGGCACTCTGTTCCTCATGATGCACACACGGTAGATCGTGATCCACTTGCGCCACAATCTCCATAGCCGGTGATGGAGGATCCTCCTCATCCTTCAACTCAGTTACTTCGAGCATCAGCATCATCGGTCCATCATCTCCTTCCTGGGCGATGAGAGCCCTCTCCTTTTCCTTTGGTGCTTTCCGGCAATCAGCCTTGAAGTGACCGAGCTCACCGCAGTTATGACACCTTACTTTCTTTATGTCAAACTTCCTCCGCGGCGGGGCGTCATCTTCATCCTCCTGTCCTGCGATGTACTTTTTCGCTGGACGTTGCTTCTCCTTGCCGCTCGTGGAGCCTCCTTGCTTTTCTTTTGAAAGAGTCATCCACTGCTGCTTTGTGAGCATCAGGTGCTCAACCTGTTCTGGATCACCGAAGCTGATCCGGATTCTCTCATCGTGTGCCTTGAATCTTCCGACGAGATCCTCAACCGTTAATGTATTAAGGTCGAGACATTGTTCGATCGATGTAACGATCTGCATGTAGCGCGCCGGCGCCGCACGCAGGAACCTTCTGACGTTCTTGATCTCATCCAATTTCTCGCCATATCTCCTGATTGCGTTGACAAGGGTAACGAAACGGGCGGCAAACTGATCAACCGTCTCGCTCTCCTCCATCTTCAGATCTTCATAGCTTTTTGTCAAAGTTTGAAGATGCGCTTCCTTCACGCGGGCATGACCTTGGTGCAAGATCTTGATCGTCTCCCATGCATCCTTCGCCGATTTCTTTCCGACGAGGTGCTGCATCACGTCCTTCGGCACGACGGAATAGAGCGCCGTTAACGCTTGGCGATCCTTCCGGTACTTCGCACCTCCCTTGACGTACTCGTTGCCTCCTGGATCGACGGCCTCCCAAACCTCCTGAGCCTCCATGGCCACCTCCATGTTGAGTGCCCATAGCCCGTAGTCCTTGCGATCGAGGCGCGGATACAAAGCCGCCCCTACCGTCTCTGTCACCGGTGCCGATGCCGAGTTGTCGCCAAACTTCACCATCGCCATGACCTCCTAGTACTTTCAGCAGATCACGGACGACGACCTTAGCTCTGATACCAAATGTTGAAAATTGGCCCGATATGCGACGCCGTTCGTCGAGTACTTTCCGACGACAGCCGACGCGTAGCAGTAGCGGCAACTTTGATCAACTTCCGGCAAGATCGTACACAAGGACAAGTCGCCGAGATACACGTACGTACTAATAAGCTGCCCTTAACTAGAATCGATCAACTAGTAGAGCTGGCTCACGAAACACACCCACGCACACGGAAACGATCTGTTATTGCCACAGGAGCATATCGCTCCTGTCTCTAGTATTTTTATTGCTTCTGTCTTCTCACGGGTTGTTTTTACACGGGCCTTACACACGTATATATAGCAGATTTTGTATAGCTAACCTAGTAGGATTAGGACATCTAATTCCTACTCTATTCGGCTACCCTTGTCTACTCGGATACGTACGCCCGTACCGCACACGGTGCCGCTTCGGTGTCCGTCGTGCTTATTCCTAACAACGTATAAGAACCAGCTAACAACGATCAGCAAGCTAGCTATCTAGCCTGATCAAAAGAACTAGCTATCTCAGCTCACACGAGTACGTACGGGAAAAACAATGTTGATGGCTACAGGGCTCTCTCTGTCCTGCTGTTGTATTGAATCTCACGGTTGTCTTACAAGGCTACTATATGGATGTATATATACCCGGCAAGACGACGCAGCGTCAATACGAATAGGTGTTGGACTACTAGTCCTACTCAAAACACACACGCACACGACACCGTTACGTGTCCTATCGGGTTTATTATTCCTAACAATCACCCCCTAAGCACGATGTGCCTAACTTCACAGCTTGGACGCCGATCCTTCCTCGCATCTCCGCAAACTTCACTCGTCCCAAAGATTTAGTTAGGATATCCGCAAGCTGATCATCGGTGCAAACATAGTTGACTTCAATCTTGCTCTCATCTACACACTGCCGTATGTAGTGATACTTCGTATCAATGTGCTTACTCCTGTCATGATGCACCGGATTCTTGCACAATGAAATTGCAGACTTGTTGTCAATATTGAGCACCACTTGTTGCGCCTTCCGATTGGTGAGATCACCAAGTAGACTCCTTAGCCACACACCTTGACACGCCACAGTTGCAGCCGTAATATACTCAGCTTCACAGGATGACTGTGCCACCACTTTTTGCTTTTGGATAGCCAACTTACTATGATTTTTCCCAAGAAATATGCCACGCCCGAGGTACTCTTACGGTCGTCAATATCTCCTGCCATGTCGCTATCACTGTAGCCAAGTAGCTTTACCTCCTCATTCTCTTTCAAGTAGACAATACCAAAGTTTGTAGTACCTTTGATATACCTGAGTATATGTTTCACGGCTGTCCAATGCTCCATTGTGGGTGCTTCCATGAAGCGACTCACATAGCCAACGGAATAGGCCAAGTCGGGTCTTGTGTTGATGAGATACCTCAAACTTCCGACAACGCTCCTATACTCCGTTGTATCAACCGCAGGTGCTTCACTCCTTTTGCTCAGTTTAAGACGAGGTTCCATCGGAACATGAGTTGGATTGCATTCTTCCATGCCATACTTCTCGAGTATCTTCTTTGCATATGCCTCTTGGCATAGCGTGATATCACCCAGCTTTTGATGTACCTCGATCCCAAGGTAGTAGATCAATAAGCCTAGATCACTCATCTTGAATAACTCCTTCATCTGTAGCTTGAACTTTGCAATCTCCTTCTCATCCGCTCCTGTTATCAATAGATCATCAACATAGATGCCAACTAGTAGATGATCCCTCCTTTACCTCGCTTATACATCGCATGCTCCAGTGGGCTCTTCTCGAATCCGAGAGAGATCAATGTACGATCAAGCTTGATGTTCCACGCCCGAGGGGCTTGCCGTAGCCCGTATAACGCCTTGTGTAGCTTCAAAACCTTGTGTTCTTCTCCCTCTTTGATGTATCCCGGTGGTTGCTTCACATAAAATTCTTCTTCTAACTCCCCATTCAAAAACGCGGATTTCACATCCATGTGATGCAATTTCCAAGATTCTTGAGCTGCGAGAGCAATAAGTAATCTCACCGATTCCATCCTTGCAACGGGAGCAAACACTTCTTAGAAATCCACACCTTGCTCTTGCACGTATCCCTTGGCCACTAGCCAAGCTTTGTGTTTCACCAACTTCCCTTCGGCATCCTTCTTGATCTTGTACACCCACTTGAGCCCTATGGCCTTGTGATTGTTGGGTAGATCGACAAGCTCCCATGTATCATTGTCGCGGATTGACCCCAACTCCTCATCCATAGCCCGACGCCAACTCTCCTCCGTATTAGCATCCTCGAATTTCATCGGCTCCTCGGTGAGTAAACACCGACCTTGTCCTCTCCCTCGTGCACGCGCTGTACGAAGGGTCTCCGGCGGATACAACTCCAGTACACTTCGGAATTTTTCTGGAGTAGGTGGCCGTCTCCTTTCTTCCCGTGCACTTGGAGGAGACGTGGAAGCTGACGTAGTACTTGTTTCAGCGTCTACTGAATTTCCCGCAGTTTCTGTCGATGTACTGCATGTTGGCGACGTGACATCGTCGCCCGCGTCCACTTCTGGACTGCCGCTAGTCCCTCCTGGACGGGAGTGTGCAGCTGATGGGCCACTTGCGCCAGGGCTCTCATCCGCGTGTGGACTGGATGGCGACGATGAGCCTCCAGGTGCAGCGCGTGAGCTGCTGCTGCTCGTGCCGGGACTCCCACGCGGAGATACCTCTCCAGGCGTAGCGCTGCTGCTGCTCACTTCCGGACTTCCATCTTCTAAACCAGCGCCTAAATCCGTAACGCCACAGGACGCCGTTTCTTGATCATCTGCATGCGAATCACTGTAGACTACAGTAAATATTTCATCAGAAATTGATTGTATCGGTTCCACAGAGCCCCAATTCCATGATTTCTCCTCCTCGAAGACGACGTCGCGTGTCACCACCACCTGTTTTTTCACTGGATTGTACGCGCGATACGCCTTCGAACCGTATTCATAGCCGATCATGACCATTGGAGTACTTCGATCCGCCAACTTGCTAGTATGCCCGGTCACTGTCTTCACATGCGCCACGCACCCGAAAGCGCGAAGATGATCAACCGAGGGCTTGCGCCCGTACCATGCTTCGTACGGCGTCATACCAACTACACTCTTAGTTGGCGCCCTGTTCAGCAAATAGACAGCTGTACTAACTGCCTCACCCCAAAACCTGCCTGGCATGCCTTTGCTCTTCATCATGCTGCGTGCCATGGACACCACGGTTTGGTTCCTTCTTTCCACAACACCATTTTGCTGCGGTGAATATGGTGCGGTGAGATACCGCCGGATCCCATGAGCTTCGCAAAACTCCTTGAATTCATTGATTTGAACTCCCCACCCCGATCGGTACGGAGGGCCTTCAACTTTGCCTCGGACTCCACCTCGGCTGCCATTTTCACAATCCTGAACGCTTGCAAAGCTTGATCCTTACTCTTCAGCAGCACAACCCACATGTATATACTGAAGTCGTCGACGATGAGCAAAAAGTACTTGTTCCCGGCGGGGGTCGCCGGCGTGATTGGTCCGCATAAGTCTCCATGCACCAACTCAAGAACCTTACTTGCTCGATATTGTCCCTCCCTTGGAAACGGGGCTCGCCTTTGCTTCCCAATGAGACAACCGTCGCACACCTGCTCAACATGATCAACACACGGTAAGACACGTACCATCTCCTTCTGTCCAAGTTGTCGTAGAGCTTGGATATTTAGATGTCCGTAGCGAGCATGCCACTTCCACGCCGAGTCTTCCATGCTTGTCATCAAACATAATGGATCCGCCCGATTGAGATTGAGGATGTAGAGTCTATTCTTCGACCTCTCCACCTTCATGATGAGCTGCCTTTGGCGGTCATATCCCCATAGGAACTCGTCCTCCAACACGATCTTGCATCCACGCTCCGCGAGCTGACCAAGACTGATAATGTTGGTCTTAAGCTTGGGAATATAGTACACGTCAGTGAGTACCTTGTGACCTCCATCCTTCAACTCAAATAGGACAGTGCATCATCCTGCAATCTCCACCTTCGACCCATCTCCGAATTGAACGGAGCCTCCAACCGTGAGGTTCAACTCAGAAAACTGAGCCTTGTCGCCGGTCATGTGGTTGCTAGTGCCTGTGTCAAGGTACCAAACATCGTGAGCCGTCTGCATCCTCCGCGGGAAGACCTTCTCTTCCACGAGCATGGCGATCTCCGTAGAGGAATCCTGAGGAGTTGATTCCTTGGTGGTCATTAACTCGCAAGCTTCGAGCATGAGCATCATCGGTCCATCATCTCCTTCCTTCGCCATGAGAGCCTTCTCCTTTGAACGGTTAGGACACTCCGATTTGAAGTGCCCGAGCTGATTGCACTTATGGCAGCGAAGATTCTTCTTGTCGAATTTCTTCTTTGGCTTCTTCGGCTTGTTGTCCGACTTCTTCGCCGGGACCGAACGATCGCCACTGCCAGATGCTTTATCGCTCCTCTCCTTGGCGACCATTGCCTGCCACTGGGCACGTGTAAGCATGAGGTGCTCATCTTGATTCGCGTCGCCGTAGGTGATCTTCATCCGCTCGTCATGCGCCTTGAACCGTCCAACCAGGTCATCCATCGTGTGGGTGGTGAGATCAACGTATTGCTCGATTGCCGACACCACAGATATGTACCGCGGCGGCGCCGCGCGAAGGAAACGCATTACGACTGAGATATCTTCCAGCTTCTCACCTTGCGTGCGAATCCCGTTGACAATTGTGGCTACCCTCGAGGCAAAAGCGTCCAGCGTCTCATCTCCTTCCATCTCCAGGTTCTCGTACTTCTTCTGCAAGGTTTGTAGGGTCGCCCTGCGGACGCGCTCGTGCCCAAGATTCAACGTCTTGAGTGTCTCCCACGCCGCCTTTGCAGAATCCTTCGAGATCAGGTGCTGCATCACCTACGCCGGCACCATGGAGCTGATGGCCGTGAGTGCCTGTCGGTCCTTGCGGTACTTCGACGCGCCCTTCTTGAACTCGTCGCCGCCGGGATCGACAGCCTCCCAGATGTCGTTTCCCTCCATGGCCCACTCCATCCGTTTCGCCCACGTCGTGTAGTTGCCGCGATCATACCGCGGGTACTGCGACGACACCGATGCACCCGCAGCCGCACCGGAGTACTCGCCTTGCTCCTTGCCCGTCATGACCTCCCGTTACTAGGAGATCCTCCTCGAGGCTCTGATACCAATTGTTGGCCTAGCCCCAAATGCCGAGTGCAGTCCGACGTGACGACAACGAAGTATTTCGACGAGTTGCGCGCACGTATAAGAACCAGCTAACAACGATCAACAAGCTAGCTATCTAGTCTGATAAAAAGAACTAGCTCTCTCAACTCACACGAGTACGTACAGGAAAAACAATGTTGATGGCTACAGGGTCCTCTCGGTCCTGCTGTTGTATTGAATCTCACGGTTGTCTTACAAGGCTACTATATGAGTGTATATATACCCGGCAAGACGACGCAGCGTCAATACGAATAGGTGTTGGACTACTAGTCCTACTCGGAACACACACACGCACACGACACCGTTCCGTGTCCTATCGGGATTATTATTCCTAACATTTCAGACGTACGAACTATGAAGTCATGGACGAGGTCGATGTGTCCTGCAACGGCGGCGCTGCATCTTGCTGGTGAGTCGGAGCGGCATGGAAGTGGCACAAACGCCACACACTGAAGCACCAATATCACGCCTACCATGCGTCCACGCCTACCTCCCGTCCTTCTCCTTGTCCCCTCTTCTCACACTAGGCGCTCCTTGTTCTCCTCCAAACCCGGCGCCAAGAAGGACCATACGACCTCGCCACCATCAACCCCCGTGCTCCCTTGGCTCGAACTGGTTTTCTGCGTTCCGCTAGGCCCTCTGCGTAGTAGTGCGGCTGGTACTGCAGCGTGCCCATCTGGCTATCCAACGCGCCGCTTATTGATGGAAACATTGGGGAATTTGAGAGAGGCTAGGAAAGAGGATGGATATGACAAATGGGGCCAGATTGTAAGTGAGACTAGCAATTATCCTGGTCAGGATTCGTCACTTTCCCAGTGGGCCAGACAGGTCCAGGGTTGAAAATGACCGGGATCGAAAAGGTTAGTGTGCCAACTTCAGGGATTTGAAGTTTAGGGTTCAATTTAGCCGATTCCTACAAATTCAAGGTTCGTTATGGACTTTACTCCAGTTAAAACTACCTTCGGAAGATTCCCATATCTGTTGTATCAAACAAGTGTCACTGATTTTTTCCCTAAAAAAACTGTCACTGATTTTTACCCTCTCAAACACTTGTTTCTCCTTTCGTATTCAGCGAATTCATATTAAATACCGCCTTGGATCGATAACCGAGCTATGCAGCGATTAAACCGTCCCAGCTCATCCCATGTTCGCTGGAATCTCTAACGGGGTGCCTACCGAGAAACTAGGGCTTCAGGTCTTCAAAACTCCGACCTACTATCGTGCATATCGCATTATAAGTTGCCCTCATGCGGCATGAATTGAGGGGCATCATCCTCGACACGGTGGGTAACCTACAATCTTAGCTGTGGTCGACAAACACCTTGGCTACTCCCTATTTCGAGTGTGTGTGCCATGTTGTAAGTGCAACACACTTTTTGGTGACTCCATTAGGACGAAAATCTTAGATCAGATAGCAATGGCCAGTCTCATGACCAGAAGACCTAGAGAAGTTACCACCGAAAACATCGTAAGGACCGCTTTTGATAAGCTTTCGGAAGATCATCTAAAAACCTATAATACAGGAAAATGGTTATACGCCAACAGCCCTGGCTGTCGGCATAGGCAACATATGGCTACAACCAAAAAATAACCGTCGGCGTAGCTCAACCCTCTGTTTGGCTGCAACTATGTCGACAGCCACACTTGGTGTACCTCATACATTGGCTTAACTAGTTGCCATGTGGCCCTGGCAAGCCCCATGTATAATGGTCGCTGATGTCATTCGAGATACGCCGACATCCCTGACGGAAGGACGTCGACACAACTTCATGTGACTTTTGCCGATGGCATATATTTTTATTCCTTTTTATTGCCATTTATGTTTATGTTTTATATGATTTAATTATGTTTGCATTTGGTTTTTTGATGTTAATTTAGCTTTCTAGTAATATATCACATAAAATGAAACAATTTGAAGTTTTTTCTGGAATTTCGTATGATCACATATTTGGCTCATATAAAATGATATACCGGTAAATTCCCCGTTGGGTTAGCTAGAGGGAATCCTTTAAAATTTTGGTCTCGGCCTTGGTCTTTCATTTTCTATGATCTAAACTAACAAAAATAAACATAAAAGTCTATTGGCCAACCATCATTGAAGGCCAGTCAAAGAGGTAGATCTATGGACTATGGGGGCACGCTGGGGCGTATTTAGTGGGGATGCCAGGGGTGCAATCACCCCCTACAAAATGCATATTGTTTTGATCTTGTAGCAATTGGTTTAATTATGTGTGTAAAAAAATATTTATACATGATATTTAAGCTATAAAATTGATCTCGTCACCCCCTCTGATGTAATCCTACATGGAACGGTCTATGGTTTCGCTGGAAACCGAGCACTCGGGCGCCGTAATCTCTCCAAATTTTGCATTGTGTCCCTAGCATATGTATAAAGGTATGGTGGGATATTGAGATAGGAAGAACCCAGTCCCCAGGTGCAAGCCTGTTTCATATACATGCGATAACACTTGGAAAGATTCTGCACCCCGCGTCGGGTCAACCGGAGAGAAAACTTTGAAATCGTGTCCTCAACCTTGGTCTCCCATGTTGCTATGACATAAACTAACAAAAATAAAAATAAAAGTATATTGGTCGCTGTCCGAAAGAGCATTGTATCTCTTATCCCTGTAACTGATGCAATTTTGTGCAAAAGTTGAAAGCTTTTGTCATGCAATACATGGATGATGTGATGCAAACGTTGTGATGCAACTGATGGATGATTGATGATGTGAAAATTTTATATTTCACTTCATTCGACTGCGAATTTTAGTAGCACCTAGCCTGGTCTTAATGTGTTTAAAATGTCAAGGAACTAAGAACCGAGTATATTCCTATGGAAATAATTCCTTGACTTTGCTATGGACTAAATTCCGTTTCCGGCGTTCCTTTATGAACTGACAATATAAAAATCCCGAAAGCTTGAAAGCAAGGGCTCAAACTTGGGGCGGCGGAGGGTAGGGGATCACAGACGGCGGCGGGCAGGCCATCACAACGGGTGGAGGTCAACTTCCATGCATATAGATCGAAGACGGATGGGTTGTCCTTTTTTTTGGCAAAATCAACAAAAACAACCTCTTAGCGAAAGTTTAACAAAATAAATAAACCTAGGAATGTAGATCAACAAGTTTAACAAGTAATCCACAGATCAAAACATACCAAAACATACTCAAATCTCAAATCAATCCAAAACACGTAATTAGGGCTATTTTAGAGAATTTTCGAATTTATGAAAAAAAAGACCAAACCAATGAGAAACATGTGGCAACAAAAGACTCTTGATACCAATATGTTAGGGTTACCCTAGAGGGTGGCCTGATCTTCATGGTTCTTGATGGGGAAGTCATGGGATTCGTGGGGAAAAAGGGGAATGGCGGAAGCGAACACACTCCACAAAGAACACGATGATCACCGATCCAATACAATCCTCGCAAGGAAGCTTGTGAAATATGGTTCCTTGATCCCAATCGTAAAGGGTAGAATACCTTGGAGAGGCCTTGAACAACTCAACTCACGATCACGTAAGAAGAGGCCTTGGACAGGGGCTTTCTTAGAAGTGAGATGAGACACACCTAGAAATATTCAATTTAGGGTTTCTACTATGTTCTATGTATAAGGAATAAGTATGAGCTATTATAGTACAAATCCAAAGGGTGGGTGGGAGATGAAAGGGCATGTATTCCCCATGTGTGGTTTTGATAATTAATGACAATCTCTATCGACTAATGTGTAAATTGAGTTTTACTTGTAGGTGTGTCCATTGGCATCGCTTGGGAAATGTGTTGGTCTCAAGGTTAAAAGTTGAATAAATTAAGAAGGAGAAGAAGAAATGTCCAAGGGCTTTGTGCCATTGGAATCATGAAGAAATAAAGTGCTTGAAGGTTGATCAAGACAAGTGCAAAGAGTTGCATCAATATGGATCAACCTCAAGAAGGGATGAAGAAGGGAAAGCTCAATATGCACCATCTCTAGAAGATATCATGCTTGAATCTTTCCATCCTCGTGATCATGGAGTGATGAAGATAAGTTCAAGAAGAGGTTTCCCCATGGGGTATGGGGGAGCAATTTGCAAGTCTTCATCAAGCGAGAGAGAGCAAGAGCAAACAATAAAGGTGTTCCCACTTGAGAAGAACAAGACAGTCTACATAAAGTTCAAGTGGAATGCTCAAGGAAAGGTATAATCTTGATAGGTCTTCTTTTTTGTCGTTCTCATGTTGTTAGTTGGGATACCGGGTGTAGGATAGATAATCGTACTATCAAGAGGGGCTCTCAAGCGGGTGTCTCGATCACATTGTTCGGGGAGAGCTCAAACCTTTGCATTCATTGCATCATCTTTCTTGGTTGTTAGTTGGTTCTTGTCCATGAGAGGATATAGATATTGTGGTTATCATCATAACAATATCTATTTCATCAAATAAGGATTTTCCTTGCATATCTTATTGCATTCTTGACCGTGCGGGTTTTTTCGGCTCCACACCTTAGGAGATATCTCACATATATATACTTGATATTTTATCCCATGGTGGTATCCAATATTTCACATTTTGTTTGGTTCTAGTTGGTTTTATCTTTCCAACAAAATTGGTTTCATCCCAATCGGAGTTTTCAATCTCAACTTCTTGTATTTTGGGTTTTGGAGGTTTTACCGGTTCATAAATTCTAGAGAGGTTATACCTTTCTCCATTTTGTTTTATGCTTACATGTTGGACTATGATGTTTCTTCGCATAATCTTGTAGATCTTGTCGTTATCTTCAAAACGAGCCTAAGGTCATCAAAAACAGAGTCCGAAATCAAAAGTTATTGAAATTTTCGTGCAATGTTGTCCTGCGTTTTTGCTTGAGCGGAAGTTCCGGCCCAAGTTCCGGTCAGGTTCAGTAACTTGTGTTTTGATTTACCGGAAGTTCTGGTGGTTCACCGGAAGTTCCGATGGTGCGCAGATCTGGTCCAAACACTCAGTTTTTCCTTGTCCTATTTAAGGGGGGCTTCTTCCCCAATGGTTCCCCATCTTTTGAGCTTGTTTTTGCCCACCATTGTTGACCTATTTGAGATTTCTTACTCCCTCTCCCTCTCATTATTCTTGCATCTTTTTGAGGGAAAATTGAGAGGAGATCTAGATCTACAACTCTACCAAATCATATCTCTTCTTAGTGAAGGGTCTTAAGATCTAGATCTTGGAGGAATTTGGTGTTCTTCTATTGTGTTCTTCCTCTCCTATTCCCCAATAGATTTTGTAGCTTTGGTGGAATTTAAGAGTGAAGGACTTTCCCTTGCATTTGTTGCATAGTTTTGATTTCTCCTCGGAGATTCGGCGAGTTCAAGCTTGTGGGCTTGTTTCTCTTGGGTTCTTGGAACCCTAGACGATTGTGTGGTTGGGTTGTTAACTTCTTGTGACCTTTTGTGGTCTTGTAGCCTTTTGTGGCTTTGTTGGACTTTTGTGGGTTTTAGCCTTTTGAGGATTTGTTGTTGGTAGCCTCCAATTGAGTTGTGGATATAGCCCCAATCTTGTACGGGTTTTGGTGACCGCCGTCAAGTGTCCCTTAGTAGATCGTGAGTAGGCCTTTGTGGCGAGCTCACGGGAGAATAGGGTGAGCCTTTTGTGGCGCCGGTGAGTTGCGTGCCTTCTCATCTGGGGTGAGGCCTTGTGTGGTGTTGGGTGAGTATCGAGCCACCACACCTCGAGGTGAGCCATTTGTGGCGTTCGGAGAGCATTGCGCCATCGCACCTCTCCAACGAAGACGTAGCTTCTTTGGAAGTAAACTTCGGGATAAAAATCTTCGTCTCTGCGTCCATCGGTTATCTCCCAACCGAGCCCTTTACTTATGCACTTTACTTTGTGATAGCCATCATGCTTGAAGTACTTATATCTTGCTATCACCTTGTTGCTTGTATTGCTTAGCATAGGTTGTTGGTGCACATAGGTGAACCTAGTGGTTAGGTTTTGTGCTCATTAAATTAAACATTTTTTATTCCGCATTTATTTGATCCTAAACCGTAATAATTTAAAAGCCTATTTACCCCCCTCTAGGCGATGTCCATTGCACTTTCAATTGGTATTAGAGCGAGGTCTCTCGCTTCTTAGGCTTCACCGCCTCGAGAGTAAAGATGTCTTAGTTTGGAACCTTTATTGATTCTAGTTGGTATCATATTTGGCTCTTGTGAGGGATTAATGGACTATTCCTTTTTGGGGGAGTGTCATGCTTGGGCATTCCACAATCCTAAAATGTGTGTACATGAGGAAACCCACTTAGTAGTTTTATTGCATTTTTGTCTAGTCTCTAGGTGGTATGTATTTCTCATGATAAACTTAAGTTCTATAATGTGCATTAATCCTCTCTAGTATGATCTTTTTCCTCTTGTTGAGATTCATTTGTTTATCACATTATGGGGGAGTTGTATGCTTTGTGCATATTATAAACCTAGAAAATGTGGAAATTTGAGTTAGTGCCACTTAGAATTGATATTGAGAATTATCTAGCTCCTGTGTGGCATATTTGCTCATACAAGTTCCAATTTGCTTGGATGTTTTATTGCTCATCTCTTGGATCTTGTGTGTGAGAGTGATTCTTGGTATGCGTTTCCTCATATTTGGATCTATATATCCTCATGGCAACCACTTGCTTCTATTTAATCTAATCACTAGTGATTGTGTGACTATTTTAAGCTATCAAGAATCTCTCTCGAAGCATCAAGCTTATTTCTCATGCTTTGTTATATACTTCTTGTTGTGAATATGATTGTGATATCCTTGCAAACTACCTAGGGAAAATTTCCCTTATATTTATTGTCTTTGTACAATTAGTACTCCATATATGGTAGAATTTATTGATCATATTCACTTTGGCATTTACTTATTTGCCTTATCTTTGGCCAAGAAAAAGTTTTCCTATTTTCTCCCAAGCTTTCATTGCCTCTTGTGGATCTTCTTGTTTTATTGGTATCCTCTTGTGTTTTATTTAATGTAGGTAGTAGTGATGATCTCATTTGTGGGAATTTTGCATTAAAAAGCAAATTTATATATAATGTCTACTTATGGGGGAGCTCTCCTATATTATCTAGAACAATCCGTTTGTGCTTCTTGATTTGATCCATTTTGTTTTATTTAGTGCTTGGAAGCTCGATCCTTTTGTGTTGGTACTTTGTGTACCATCATGAAAAGTGTGAAGAGTTTGTTTTGGTTGTTGTTTCGTTGCTCTCTTTGGGAGTTGGTTTTATCCCATTCCTTGTCACTTGTTTTGTCCTTTTAGGATGAGATAAATCCTTGAGCCTTGGTATTTTTGTCTATCTTTTATCTCTTTGGCTCTTGCTAGTTCATTTGTTGAACTTGTGTCCTTTCATGTGTTGATTTGGTTCTTTGATACAATTTGGACACCTTTTGTCGAGTCACACTTTTGTGTGTGTCTTATTGGTTTACATGGTATTTTTGTTCAAATTGTATATCCTTTTGGTTCTTAAAAGTCTTATGCATGCATATTTACTTCTTGTAAATATTATGGCATGCATGCTTTATTTGATCCAACATATAAGGGAAACTCCACCAAATCCTAATGGTCTAAGATGTGCATGAAATTCAATTTCATATCAATATGCACATGTTTGTGTGGAGGTTCTCCTATGTATTGTAGTTGCTCTAACTACTTTGGACCCAAATTGTTTGGGGACCATCGTGTACTTAGTTGTGTTTTAGGTACATTGGGGATATATATTGGGTGCTTGTATCTTGACCAAGGAGGAATTGGTGTCTACATTTCAATTGGATGCAAGCTAGGATGATCAACAAATTCATATCTTCTCCATCCTACCAATTATATGTCGGTAACAGGTATCTCTCTCTCATGCATACATATCTTGTTCCCAACCTTTTGTAGGTTGATTGTTGGCATGAATTGGTGTACTTGCATATGCTGGGCTTCTTGCTTTGGCTCTGAAGAGTTCTCTCTATTGCAAATGTGTATTTTGAGATGAGTGCATATAATGGGGACTATACAAAATCATGCTCATGATTCACCAATCCCAAATATGTCAATCTAGAAATTTTGTTGCATATCATTTCCTCAATAACTCTCATGTGCAATAGTGAGTATTTTTGAAAAGTTGATTTCTATTTTGTGATACTTGTTGTGTTTCTCCATATATTCCTTCTATCCCCCTCTTCCCTTGGTAATAAGTTGTAATGTATGGAGTATGTTGGTTTTTGAAGCTCATCGATGTACAATAAGATATATTTGAGCCTTTGTCCATACTTTCAAGCAAACATCTTATTTGTATATTCCACGACTTCCTTTTTTTTGCCTTTCATGTGCTTTCTTGAGTATCTATCTTGTTTGTGCATATTTCTATGTGGTCATATATCTTTGTGATATTTTCCACCTAGAAATTTATACATACAAGAGAAGATCATTCTTTGGTTGTTTTTGCATTTCTTGGAAACCACCTCTTATTCCTTTTGACTCTCCGGTGGCTTCCAAATTTATTGAATTTTGAGTGCATTATTAAATGAGTGTGGAGGAGTGAGGAGTCCATGGTTGTGCACATTGTTTCCAAATACAATTACTATAATTGGTGCACAATCTTTGGAAAACTTCTCTAATTCATGTAAGAGTGCACAATTTCCTTTTTTTCTCATTTCTTGTGGTTTAAATGCTTATGGGGGAGCGAGGATTCCATATTTGTGCATATTGTATTCAAATACAAGTATTCTAAAATTTGCACAAAGTTTGGGGAGCTTATCTATTTTCATTTAAACACTCATTTTTGTTGTTGTTTCCATTTGATATCATTTGTTGGTTTTTCAATTGGTCCTTTTGGATCTTTTGGTTGCTCGCTTCATTTATTGAAGCTTCTCTCGTTTTATTTTCTTTTTGCAATCTTTGGGTCCTCGATATAGTTTTACTTCCTCCCAAGTACTCATCATTTGACATGTGCATTTGCACACCTTTTGAGGAATTCTCACTATATTGGTCGTTTAGAAATTTTCACCCATTTTGGCAATCGATGCCAATGGGGGAGAAGTTTTGGAGGGTTTCAGGTAAGTTTCCATTTGCTTTGAGTTTGTTCTTAAGAATTTGCCTCTCATTCTCTTGCATCTCTGTGATTGCTTTGCATGTTGAATATATAGAGGAAACTCAACCAACGGTAATGGTTGGCAATCTATGCAATGAAATTCAAGTTCATCACACATGCATAGATTGTGGGGGAGTTTCCTCTATATATTGTGGTTGTACCAACATCACATACTTGTGTAGTATTTGATGTTGGGGCAATCACTTTGGTTTTTAATTGTCATATTTAAACCCTCTCAAAGAGATTGTCATCAATTACCAAAATGGGGGATATTGAAAGGGCATGTATGCCCCCATGTGTGGTTTTGATAATTAATGGCAATCTCTATGGACTAATGTGTAAATTGAGTTTCACTTGTAGGTGTGTCCATTGGCATCGCTTGGGCCATGTGTTGGTCTCAAGGTTGAAAGTTAAAGAAATTAAGAAGGAGAAGAAGAAATGTCCAAGGGCTTTGTGCCATTGGAATCATGAAGAAAGAAAGTGCTTGAAGGTTGATCAAGACAAGTGCAAAGAGTTGCAGCAATATGGATCAACCTCAAGAAGGAATGAAGAAGGGAAAGCTCAAGATGCACCATCTCTAGAAGATATCATGCTTGAATCTTTCCATCCTCATGATCATGGAGTGATGAAGATAAGTTCAAGAAGAGGTTTCCCCATGGGGTATGGGGGAGCAATTTGCAAGTCTTCATCAAGCGAGAGCGAGCAAGAGCAAACAATAAAGGTGTTCCCACTTGAGAAGAACAAGACAGTCTACATCAAGTTCAAGTGGAATGCTCAAGGAAAAGGCATGATCTTGATAGGGATTCTATTTTGCCGGTCTCGTGTTGTTAGTTGGGAGACCAGGTTTATGATAGATATGTTGGGGATATGCTATATGGGTGTCCTCATAGCATGTATCCTATCCGGATAACCCGGGTGGCCCACAGTTGGTAGTGTGGCCTATGGCCTGCTGGGAGGCCCAGTTAGATGGATCTAGAAGGGAGGCCCATGCCGGATAAAGGAAGGCTACGGTTGGAGTCACCGACGTACCCGGAGCCTTGGAGTGCAAGATACACAAGACTAGTAATCGACGGTGTAGGACTCTGTAACCTATCCGGCTAGGACTTTTCCCTGTAACCCTAGGTCCTGGCGACTATATAAGTCGGGCCTATGGGAGACTTTAGGGCACGATAACTTACAATCTCAGACAATCTCGCACAGCGAACCAATCCGTGTAACTCGGCGTATTGCCCTTATAGTGATTTATAGCAGGAGTAGGATTCCGCCACCGTCGTGGGATCTGAACCTGGGTAAGCTGTGTTACCTCGTACCCGTCAACCGTACGCCTTCCCCCACATGTCTAAACACGCATTGTGAGGACCCCTCCATGGCGTACTCGTCGGCAATACCACGATAGTTGGCGCCTACCATGGGGCAAGAGGCGCTTCAGGCTCTTCAGCGGGCGAGGACCAAGATCTTCGCGGGAATCGGCGAAACCGTAGCCATCGGTCGCGTTCTCTTCTCCGTCAAGGTTTCGATCGTCCCTCCTGACGAGTTCTGGATCCCGGCGAAAACGAACCCTACGCGGTGTTCGATCGTTCCCATCGGAGACATCCACCTCTTCATCGGTGAAACCGACTCGGGCACTAGTTCCCTGGGAGTCGGAGGAGCATCAAGACCCGCACGGACCGCCTACGGGCAGGATACGTTCGCGGAAGGATCGATGTCGGATCTCTCTTTGGAGTTTGCCGGCAAAGATCGGAAAAATTCAAGGCCCACCCAAACCGCCCCTGTGCAGGATATAAAGGTGGAAGATCGCTGCAAATCCGCCGGCTTCGCCCGTGCGTCTGGACAACAGAGATCCAAGTTCGCCGGAGTGGTTACCATCTTTGATCTAGCGCATTGCGTTCAGAGAGAAGGCGAAAACCCCCGCGATTACCTGGCCAGGTGGCTCCGTATACGAGCCGATCTGGCCCACTACCCCGATGATAATGCTTTGTATCACTTCATGGAAGGACTGAACCGTGGCACGCTTCTCCGGCATTCTCTAAGACGGCAGCAGGCGTCAGGACGCCTCACCCTGGAGGAGATGGTGAGAACCGTCAACAACTACGCGGAGGCTGACGCGGCATCCCAGAAAGCGCTTGTGCTCATTGATGGAGATCCTCCGATTCAGCCACAGCCACCACCCCTCCGGCCGCCATCGTCGCAGCCGCGCCGCCACCTCCAGTCATCATCGCTGCTGTTGCACCTCCACCGCCCGTCATCGAGGACGTCCTGGCACCCTCCGACTCTGTTATTGACGCGCTTTATGCTGACTTCAGTACAGATTCAGAGGAGATAGATTTCAGTCCAGAAGAGCTAGACTCCGCCATGCAGGAGATGGAGGAGGAGTACACGCGCGACGAGCAAGCCAACAATGCCGTCACGTCTCTAGGGGTGTTTGTCACCATTGGGACGACGATGGATGAAGATCAACCCGGACGAGCTCCGCCTACAGCGCTGGAGAAGGGAGAGGGGCCACTTATTGCTGCTGCCGATGATCGCGCAAAGGTCATGCCTCCTCCGCCTAACCCAGTGCAGCAGTTGCAGGAACTCGGCATCGGCCCGAGCAACAACAACACCGCAAACTTGTCGCCTCCGGCATCTACATCTGCAACATCCCAAGTTACTCCAGCTGATAGAGTTATGTACGGCAATCTCTATAGGGTTCGCAACATAGAAAACAAAAAATTTCCTACGATGGGAACAACTATGTACCAAGATCTATCTACTAGATACAAACAACGGGCGGATGTATATACGTAGAGAACATACCCTTGAAGACCGACAAAGCTTAACGAGTCCAAACTCGTGGTTGATGTAGACGATCTCTTGCCGATCTCAAGATCGAGAGGAAGTCCTAGCGCCTCAAAACAGCAGCGCATCCGTGCTCGCACACGCGTTCGAGGCACCGAGCAACCTCCGCCTCCTCGCTCCAGCGATGCAGCGGAAGCACAACTCTTTCTTGCCGAAAAGCCACTGGGAACATGTATCTCGCTAGTCCGAGACCATGGGGGATAAATTCTAGAGGGGGAGAGAGATCCTTCACGAGGAGGTGTGCTTTGAGAGGAGGAGAGGGGGGCCTTTTATAGGGGAGAGGGGGGCACCAAAGGGGCATGGTGCCCAGCCATGGGGGCTGCCCCCACCTCTTACATATTCATGTGGGTGGAGCTCCCACTCAAAATGAAAAGCCTCCATTCCCATTAAAAAGCCTCCACTCAAAAATCCACTCACATGCATTAAATTTCCACCAAATTTAATGCAAGCTCTCATTTAAATAAAACTCTTTTATTTATTTATTCAGAATTTTGTTAATTACTTTAATAACAAACATTCACATAAAACCCCTTGCTAGTATTCCATTTCACATGCAGAACCAGTTTCAGCAATTTCAACCGAAACAGTTTCGGTGTCTAGTGAAATAAATTCCTGCGCTTTCCTTTTCTTTTCGGCATGAAACTTTTGCTCCAAATGGATGTCGGTGTCTCTTAAGTGTGTAACCCTACGGTTCGCGAATAATGCGGACATGATCGAGACTCCTCTCAGATCAATAATCAGAAGCGGGATCTGGAGACCCATACTGACTCCCACACATTCAACGATGACTTTCTTGTGATCGTCGGAACCTTTTATGCTAGTATCTTAATCCCTTTGTTTCATGATATATTACATGTCCGAGATTAGATCATCGGTATCTCCATACCTAGTTTGATCTCGTTACTGACATGCACTCTTTTAGCGTTCCTGTGATATAACATTCTAGTGATCAAATCACTTGCTTGCAAGCTAATCAATGTGATATCACCGAGAGGGCCCAGAGTATATCTATCCGTCATCGGGATGAACAAATTCCACTCTCGATCCATGGGCCTCAACAAAACACTTTATTAGTTCTGAATCCATCTTTATAATCACCCTGTTACGGTGTGACGTTTGATGTTATCAAGAAACTCTTCCGATGTTAGTGATTGACATGATCTCATGGTCTAAGGATTAGGATCACTTTGTAAGTTGTTATAGCAATATAAGCTCAATGACTTTGATCGTAATGCTATACTTTAGATGAATGTTCCTCACACCATTACACTAATGTTGTGATCCTATTATTAACAACATCCAGTGTCCATGATCAGGAAACCTTGATCATCTTGTTAATCAACGAGCTAGTTTATGAGAGAGGCATAACTAGGAACTTTCTGTTTGTTTATTAAACACACATGTATTAACGTTTCCGTATTAATACAATTATAGCATGCAAAATAAACATTTATCATAAACAAGGAATACGATAATAACCACTTTATTATTGCCTCTCGGGCATATTCCCTTCAGTCTCCCACTTGCACTAGAGACAATAATCTAGTTTGAAAACTTTGCGTATTGAACACTTATGGCTTTCCGGTGTTCCATATACGCAATTGCAAGTGGTTAACATAATCTACGGATCTGACACTTTTAGGTCCGTGTGTATTTGCATGTCTTTGCGTCTTCACGCATCACTCATTCTCCAATGAGATGGCATTGTATAAATTTGGTCTTTGGTGAGACCTTTAGTTCCTTGGGGTTTAAAACACGTCGATATTATTGTCATACAATATATATTTAGTGTTAGCCCGTTGCGAACCACACCTTAGTTTTATAAAAAACTACTTGACACAAATTCCCTCCTTTGCTGCTACTATAGCAGTCATATACTTAGCCTTTTGTTGTAGTATTCGTCACAATGTCTTAACTTTGGAATACATCCAAATCCATCATGGAAAATTTCTTTCCATTTCATTGTGCCACCCATAGTTTAAATTGAGATAAACTTAATTTGTATCTTGTGACAAACCTAGTGTCAATGTAACGCTTTACAATGAACTATTTGTAATTGTTTGTCACCTCTACACAAATATATTCTCAGTTCTTCCAAAAGATCATAAGAATATCCTTACTATCGTCCAATGATCATTTTATGATTCATTCTGGTATATGCTCATAACACTTAGAGCATAGGACATATCTGGATGTGTACATATCATGGTATGATTAATCAAAACATTCTCGTGATTTCACTCATCTAGTGTCAAAGCACTTGAATCTTGTTTCACTTATCAAGTGTCGATACACTTGAATCTTGATTTAATTCCTTTCCATGCAACAAGAACTATTTCTTGTCGTTTCTATATTGAACTCCTTCAATATCTCATATATGTACGTTTGGCACAACCATATTGGCGTCACAGTCTATCCACTATAGACATTCACGCTAAATATTCGGGTTTTGCCTAAGTTTTTCATCGAAATGAAATTCTTAACCTTTGTCAATAAAAATTACATCATTTCTAATCAACAAGATGTCCTCCACATAATGTATTAGAAATATGTCTCAGCGCTCCCACTTAATTTCTTGCAAATGCAAGCATCTTCATTGTCTCCTGATGAAAACTCTTTTCATCACGGTGAAGATTCCAACTCCGTGATGCTTATTTCAACCATTGAAGTTTGCATGCCCTTTTTAGCATCCTTTGAATTAACAAAACCCTTTGGACCGTGTCATGTACACGTCCTAGGTAACCATTCTATTAGAAGAACTTTGTTTTGTTTATTCATCTACCATATAACAAATTATATGTAGTGGTTGCTACTTTAATCCGTCCAGACTAAATATCGCTATGAAAGATCAAATCTTGTCATAGTCAAGTCCTTGAACATTGTCGTAAAATACTTTACGACATGTCGACTATTTCATAGATGTGAAACATCCATGTCTATTTCTTTATAGATCCAAATACGACCGATAGGTTTTTACACCTTTCCGGAGGGTCTTCCAAGTTCAAAACTTGATTTCTCGTGTATGGAACTATCACGGATTTTATGGCTTCAAGCCATTTGACGGAGTCAGGGCCCATCATTGCTTCTTTGCATATATTCGGTTCATCATTGTCAAACAATAATGATTTACTCTCAATTCTTAGTATTTGATTGTTTATTCGACCGACTTGGTTCAATAAGAACTTAGATCTCCGTGACCACAACCTTTGAGGGACATAAGCTATGAGCATTATGGCAGCCTCCAGAACGATTTCCGGCGCTGCGCAACTCAGCACATTTAGCTAAGGTTCGTTAACCTTATGAAAGTTCTATTGTCCTCCCACTTAACATTTATGAAAAATTCCTTCTTCAAGAAACTTCATGTTTCAAGCGACAAACCCATTTGTCCTTGGTGTTATGGAGGAATAACCAATTGTTATTCGAAATAACCTACAAAGACATGCTCATCCGACTTCGGTTGTAAACATCTTACTTATGTTTAGCATACCAAAATTTAAGAAAGGACAACTTGGGTTTTACCCCAAACCATAACTCATATGGTGTCATTTCAACGGATCAAGATGGAGCTCTTTTCAGTGTAAAAGCGGTAGTCTCTAAAGCTTTAATCTTTTAAAACATAATGGCAGTTTTATAAATAACACCTTTGATCCAACCATGTCAAACAAGGTTTTATTACAAATCTCAAACATTCCATATTCCTATGGTGTTTCGGGATATGTAAATCTAGGTGTTTTGCTAAACTTGCAACTCAAATAAATCCCTTTATGATAAAATCATAATTCATTTATTTTCTTGTTACACTTGTAACTC